>OZ026526.1:72942097-75342097 GCA_964019695.1 Loripinus fragilis | reverse complement strand
AATGAGGAAGATCCATTCAAAAATGAATGTGCTAGAGTGGTCACAATAGATCTCCCATTGTAAGTCTATGCAGATTTTTTATGATGCTCGAGGCAAGTTAACTCCACAGTCTAAAGTTGGTTCTACTTTAAATTAAACTCATCCAAGCTTTTATGGTTGTCCTTTTTACCTGAAAGAATGAATATAATTTATTCAAAAATGAAAGAACTAGAGTGGTCACAACAATTCTCCCATTATAAGTCTATGGGGATTTTTTAAGACGCTCAAGGGCACCAATTCCACAGTCCAAAGTCTGATCTGGCCAATTTCGAACCCATATAAGCTTTTATAGTTGACCCTATTACCTGCAAGAATGAAGAAGATCCAATCAATCAGCGTCTTTACCATTCACTATTTGGAACAGACTGGTGTGAACCTTACCTGGTCGTAAACCCCCAAAACAAGATAACGCCTTGTCGCAAAAACCCATGCTTTGTTTTATGTGATGAACAAAGGCGCATATCAGCCTGCGCATCCGAGCAGTCTAATCAGTGTCTTTATTATCCACTCTTTGGAACAGACTAGTGTGAACCTTACCGAAGACGGGGGTTTCTGGCGACGAGATCAAGATTCACCATATAGCTCAATAACGTGATTGTCAAATTGAAATACATGTATGTTAAAATAATGATATTTCATCCTGTTAAAGATGAACATGATGAATATACTGAAAATGATATTTTAAGCCAGTAAACACGATTTTGGCACTTTTAGCATATGCGCAAATCATGCGCGGATCCAGAGAGGGTGACAGGGGGTCCGAACTCCCCCCCCCCCTCCTGAGAAATCACAAAAAATACGGTTTCTCAGCAATACTGTTCCGGATCCCCTGTAAAACCACAAATCTACCAAGCCAGCATTCAATGTTGGGCCATCATTGGCCCGCCAGCGAAACGCCATTTAAATGCCGATGATGGCCCACTTTTAGTGGTATTTGAATCCTCTCTCCCCTCATCAACTAAAAAACGTAGTCAAAGTTGGACTCCCTCTGAAAGAACTTTCTGGATCCGTGCATGCCACTTACATCAGTGTAGACCTTGCACATCACGAGAAAGCTCGTGCTAAAGTTGGTAAGGGTGGTATAAATGTTCATAATTGATAAGCGATACGCTGATTAATATGCAAATGTTTCTTCTTTACAATAAAATGTCACCCTTCAACTTTTTATTATTTCCGGTCTTAAATTGGCCATACATGTATATATGAAAGTATTCGTGTTCATAAACCAGGTCCCGAGGTTATAAAACTTTTTCATACTCAACTCAGCTGAGCACGAAATTTATCCTGCTCATAAATGACAATTGTTGGCATTTTAACATTTATTACCATGATAGATACAACATCTGAGAGGCTTAAAGCAAGAAACTTCTTTATTTGTCGGAATTTTAGTGTTTATGAGCAGTTGAAATTTCGTGCTCAGTTGAGTTAAGCATGAAAAAGTTGTATAACCTCGGGGCTAGAGCTACATGTGGCAAAAACATGATTAGGGGGCAGCCATTAAAAGGCAAAGGCAAGAAAAATCCATTTGATCAACGTCATTGCTGTCCTCTGCCTTAACTCTTTGTTATGGTAAACAATTAACTTTTTCAAAAATATTTCAGGAATACATGCGCGGATCCAGAAAGTTTTGCCAGTTTTGCAACGTTTTTTGAGTGTGTTTTTTGAGGGATTTTCGATGAGGGGAAAGAGGATCCAAATGAGAGGATCCAATTACCGCTTTAAGCGGGCCTTCATCGGCCCGCCAGCGAAACGCTATTTAAATGGCATTTCGCTGTCGTGCCCATGATGGCCCAACATTCCATGCTGGATCCGGACCAGAATTGTCAAGGAACCCTATATTTTATGATTTTCAGGTGGGGTCCGGAACCCCAGTCCCCCCCCCCTCTGGATCTGCGCACGGGAATACTATCAGATTGTTAAACAGTTTGCATCCAGACCAGTCTCTACGTTTTGTCGATTATAATCTGGGTCGAAACTGTATGCACACGACACACATAGTTAATACCATAATTACCCAATCGCATATACATTTTCAATATTCTTGCAAGTGCTCGTAGCTTTACCAATACTAGATTGAGAGCCTAGCGCTGTGGCTCAGTGGTAGAGTGTTGGAAAGGGAACGAAGGGTCGCTAGTTTGAGACTCATCGGTGGCACTGTGTTGTGTATTTGGGCAAGACACTTTATCGTCTGCTTAGTACTGATTCAACACTGAAATACAGGAACATGTCCCGACATGACTGAAAAATGGTTGGGTGGGATTAAAGCAACGACACAAACTAATGCTCGTAAACCATAAAGACTGGATTTCTCCTGGTACATCTCAAATTAATGTCAATGTCAACGAGATTTGTAATTTTTCAAGCATGGTGACATTTTATCCCTACAGGGCTTTCTACAAAGCACAGCTGTTTTTGAGTTAAAAGGAATTGGACTGTTTGTCTTTTGTCGCCTGCTGATTATAACGTTTGCAAACAGTTTGATTTCAAACCGATTGACACTCTGCTAGTGTTCCTGAAAGATTTTCTTTTAAATAAAGACGCCAACAACAGCATGAAAAATTACCAAGCATGCAAAGAGTTTAAAGGAGTGTGATTTTATTAAGAAAACATGTTGCCTTGCAGATCGAGCAGAGATAAAAATGTGTATTATCTTGCAGAATTAACCTGCATTCGAGCAGAGATAAAAATGTGTATTAGCTTTCAGAATTAACCTGCAATCGAGCAGAGATAAAAATGTGTATTATCTTTTAGAATCAACCTGCATTCGAGCAGAGATAAAAATGTGTATTATCTTGCAGAATCAACCTGCATTCGAGCAGAGATAAAAATGTGTATTATCTTTCAGAATCAACCTACATTCGAGCAGAGATAAAAATGTGTATTATCTTGCAGAATTAACCTGCATTGAGCAGAGATAAAAATGTGTATTAGCTTTCAGAATTAACCTGCAATCGAGCAGAGATAAAAATGTGTATTATCTTGTAGAATCAACCTGCATTTGAGCAGAGATAAAAATGTGTATTATCTTGCAGAATCAACCTGCATTCGAGCAGAGATAAAAATGTGTATTATCTTTCAGAATCAACCTGCATTCGAGCAGAGATAAAAATGTGTATTATCTTGCAGAATCAACTTGCATTCGAGCAGATATAACAAAATGTGTAATTATCTTGCAGAATTAACCTCGTTCGAGCAGAAATAACAAAATGTGTATTATCTTGCAGAATTAACCTGGATTCGAGCAGGAGACATATGAATATTTAACTTTTTGAATGCTTGGTAATTGTGCATGTGTTGTTGTTTTTTTTTGTTTGTTTGTTTTTTGTCGAATGCTGGACTTTCAGGAATACCGTCAAGTTCTGTCTGTTTGCAAATGTTGTCAGCAGATGACAAAAGTCGCCACTATAAGCTTTTATAGTTGACCCTATTACCTGCAAGAATGAAGAAGATCCAATCAAAAATGAAGGCGCTAGAGTGGTCACGACATTATCCATCAATTTATAAGATGCTCAAGGGCAGCTAACTCCATAAAAGGTGATGGGATCTTGCAGAAAAACAAACTCATTCAAGATTTTATAGTTGTCCTTCTTATCTGCAAGAATGAAGAAGATCAATTCAAAATTGAAAGCACTAGAGTGGTCACAACAGATCTCCCATTATAAATCTACAGGGATTTTTCCAGACGCTCAAGGGCAGCTAACTCCACAGTCCAAGGTCTGACCTGGCCAAATTTCGAAACCATCGGTGATTTTATGGTTGCCCTTGTTACCTGCAAGAATGAAGAAGATCCAATCAAAAATGAAGGCGCTAGATTGGTCACAACATTATAAGTCAATTTTTAAGATTCTCAAGGGCAGCTAACTCCATAATAGGCCATGGGATCTTAACGAAATTCAAACTCATCCAAACTTTTATAGTTGCCCTTCTTATCTGCAAGTATGGAGAAGATCCATTTAAAATTGAAAGCACTAGAGAGGTCATAACATTTCTCCCATTAAAAGTCTATGTGGATTATTCTGACGCTTAAGGGCCGGTTACTAATAAGTCACTAATCGGATCCTGCCAAATTTCGAATCATCCGAGATTTTATTAGTGTTCTTGTTGCCTGCAAGAATGAAGAAGATTTAACCAAAAATGAAGGAGCTAGAGTGCTCACAACATTATTCATTGATTTTTTAGACGCTCGAGGGCAGCTAACTCCGAAGTCAGCGATGGAATCTTGCCGAAATTTAAAACCATCCAAGCTTTAATAGTTGACCTTGTTACCTGCAAGAATGAAGAAGATCCATTGAAAAATGAAGGTACTAGAGTGGTCATAACGTTTCTCCCATTATAAGTCTCAAGGGCAGCTAACTCATAAGTCCTTCGTCGGAGGCTGTCTGATTTAAAACCCATCCAAGATTTTATAGGTGTCCTTGTTGCCTGCAAGAATGAAAAAGATTCAACTAAAACTGAAGGAGCTGGAGTGGTCACAACCTTATTCATTGATTTTTCAGACGCTCAAGGGCAGTTATCTCCGAAGTCAGAGATGGAATCTTGCCGAAATTCAAACCTATCCAAGCTTTTATGGTTGACCTTGTTACCCGCAAGAGTAAAGAAGATCCATTGGAAAATGAAGGTACAAGAGTGGTCACAACGTTTCTCCCATTATTAGTCTATGAGGATTTTTCTAAACGCTCAAGGGCAGCTAACTCATAAGTCCTTCGTCGGATACCGCCCAATTTCGAACCCATCCAAGATTTTATGATTGTCCTCGTTACCTGCATAAATAAAGAAGAACCAATTAAAAATAAAGGAGCCAGAGTTGTCACAATATTTTTCCCATTATAACCCTATTGGAGCTATCTGTTGCCATGGAAACCAAAGTTCTAATCCGATCTGGCCCAAAACCTAATGCAGCCAATCCCCTACCCCAATGATGCCCCTGATGAAATTTGATTACGATTGGCCAGCTGGTCTTAGAGATATTCATGTTTGAAAGTGTGGACGCAAGCACGGACGGACGGACGCCGGCTCGAGTACAATACTTTAAGCTCACCCTGAGCCCTCGACTCTGGTGAGCTAAAAACAAAAATGATCCGCAAAAGAAGCACCGCCTTGGAACGGTCAGCAAATAGATTCACTGGAGGGCACAAACATGTTGAACGGTACCAACCCCACCATTAATTATGACGTGGATCAAGAAACATAGATGTTTGGTTCGCATGAAAGATCCCAAACTTAACGATGCATCATCTCCTAGTTCATACAAATCAAGATATAAAAAGGAGATAACAAAGATAAGGACTCAACAGTACATACAACCGAATGCCGAAGCAAAAGAAACCCAACAGATGAACCCGATGGGCCTGGCCAAAGACACTACATTATGCCTTTATTAGCCCTTTCATCTACAGATAAGTACGTAAGTCGGAAACGTCATAGAGTCTGAGGTCCAACCCGCCGGCGTGCAATTAAAGAGGAAAGCAAAGTAATCAACCGTGATTGGGTTGACCACCAAGCATGCAGTCTGTCGCAACACATTGTTATAACTAATCTTTTTATGATGAGAACTTATTTAATAAACTGTGCCGAAAAATTATTAGCGCCAACAATTTTCGTTAATGTATAAACAAAGTTGCCATAAAACTCTGGCTTAGAAAGTCCCTGGCAAAGAGAAGTTCGTTTAAGTCCGACATGGAATTTAGTTATCAAATGCTAGTATCGGCTATAAAAATATATAGAAAAGCTTTTGCGAATTGTGTGATACCGATAACCATGTTGAAGAAGTTTCTGAGTTAAAAGTTAATAGCGAGTGTTGATGTCGGCAACATGGCTAGGTGCTCCATCAAATTGGATGAGTTGAGAAATATACATGTAAACTATAAGATGTAAAACGAGGAACATCACATCTTTAAATGGAAAATTTACAATTTCAGAATAAAAATCGTCACGGTTATCATGAATTTTGGTAGAAACAACATCATTAGACATGGACAAATGCAAGTCTGAAATCAGAGGTATTAGGTTAAACAAGTTGAACATTGAAGCTCTGAAGCCGCAAAAAACGAAGAAAATGTCATCTATTTAACTCTTTACCTACTACTGTAGTATATCCCTTCAAATGGAACACTGTTTTTGGCAATCAATTTAAATCTAAAATGGGAATTTTAAATTTAATTCGAAAAATATATTTTAACCAAAAAACCCTGACCAAAAATAGTTTTTGAAGTTTGTATACTTTTTCATAAATGCTGGAATAGGATGGAGTTTTAACATTCTTAATAACATTCCCTGCTTGTACTTTGAGCGATATGGATCAATGAATATCAGTTGAATATAAAAGCATGTATATGCTAATATAAGATGATTTACAATGCATCAGTGGGTTTTAAATGTAGCTGTGTATTGGCTTGCGTTGCTGTTTATCAGCAAAGTCAACGATATTTCAGTTATCCAACCATGTCACAAAGACGATGACCCAAACGGAAAGCTACATCTATATATGTCTACTGCCCAAAATGCCCTCTTAGTTGGAAGCGCCCATTCGCCTAGCTATTTCATGAATGGGTCTGCTTATTGATCTCACCACTCCCATATGAAAACAGGCATACTTTTCCATCATATAAAGAATCAGTAAAGGTTAAATGTAAAATGAAATGTAGTACATGTAATTGCCCTAACATCTGTGATCTAATTCGTATTTTAAGGCCTGTGCATTACTAGTTGTACGCTCGGACATAAAGACACATGAACAAAACGTACAGTTAGGTAGACAAACGATAGCTGGCAAAATGATGGTACTTCGTAGACATGAAACGCGTAAAACCCTACTGCCATAGAACTATATAAGCAGCTTAGATTGCATCGTAAACCGCACCATTTGATGTTACAAAATAATCGTCTGCTGCAACATCTCATGGACATTTTATAGCTGAGCAAATACATCGATATCTATCCCAGGTGTATTGCACTGACAGTACAAAAATAGGTACTAAACGGGTATTTTCATTACAACAAAAACTAAGTTATTTATTCTTACAAATTATCAGAGCAGTGAGATTGCTATCATTCTCCGCCAAAATTTCAATCTAGTTAGGGTTTTGCTAAACCTATGCGCATGCAAATTTTCAGGGTGAAGAAACCTTCGTGTAAGATTTTAAAAACTAATAAATGTGCTCCATTTGAGGTGTAATACTACAGTAGTGTCGTCTTCTGAAAAATTTTGCAAACAGTTTGGACCCAGATCCGACCCTGACAAAAAGTCAGGCCTGATCTGGATCCAAACTATTTGAAACTCTGGTGGTCTTTCTAAAAGAATTTTTCGAAAAGGTTGATTTTGATTAAAACAATCAGCCAACGACGAAAAAGCATGCAACATTATCCGGTAGGCGAACTGTTAAAATTGAAGATTTTTGAAGGTGAGCCTTGGTCCGAGGATACAGTTTTAGATGTAGGTCGAGATATGATGTTTTGTCATCTCAGTTTACGTTTTAACTTCCTTTCATGATACCGAATATCGTGTGAAATCCGTTAGAAGGTTCAACTATTCGAAACGTCCCATTATAAACTCTTTCCATAAAAGTGTCGTCTGCTGATAAACTTCGCAAACAGTTTTGATCCAGATCAGGCCCGACAAAATGTCGGGCTTGATCCGAATCCAAACTGATTGACACTCTGTGCCTATCACGTAAAGATTTTTTTCAAAGAAAATGATTTTGAAAAAAATCAGCAGACGACAAAAAGCATGCATAATTTCCCAGAAGGCAAAGAGTTAACAAGAAAAGCCAGGTATTTGGATACTTATCGTATAGGCGACCAGCGAAGCCTCAGACGCGCCGGTCACACACATATTTGATAGAACAGTAACTGACCCAACGTACAACATATTGTATACTGACGTAAAGAAAAAACGCCTCATCTAAAAACAAACGTGAATATCTCTTTCAGACTAAATTTATGTATTTTAGTGCATTATAACATCTTATCAGTCAAGCGTATATCATGAAAACAAAATTGCTGAAAGAATATTTCAGGCTGAGAAAACGACCTCGGTTTGAGACAGGGGTCACCATTTCACGCGACACAAGATTTTAGCCACATTTGCTTTGTTTCCAGACACAACCCGTTGACAGGAAAAACGTGTTTTATCATTGTAAAACAATCTCTATTTTACCAAAAATGCGTTCATAATGTTCAGACAATGTTTGTATGCTTCTGCTGAACGAAACAACTTACCCAACCCACCTTTTCGCCATGCATTTCAGTAAAACTCAATTGTCATGAATCTGCAAAGTGGGGAAAAAGATTGTTACGAATCCTTTGCAAAAGTATTAAGTCTTTAACCAGCGACTGTTGCTGAGAAAACGCAATCTGGCACGTGTTCCAAACGGCCGTTTTGGGTGACGTTAACGTAGACCAACGAATGGCCATTTTGCGTTACAGTTTATCTTAAATAATGTAATTTTATGTAGGCATATTCTGTGTACATTACCTAATGTACCCCTTCATCATTTTTCCATTACTTAAAGCAAAACGAGAATGCTGGCAAGTTTCGTAAGAGACCTTACATCAGTTTGTCTTTAATATGACGTCATAATTTCATAAAGTTATTATTCGCAAGCACAACTGTCTGAAAAAATGATCCAAAATTTGTTCATTGATTAGCAAAACATTAGCGGCTCAAACTGGGTGCAAATTCAAATTGAAATCATAAGGGATCAAATGCACAATGCCGTCATGTGTACGTTGAGTCTCTATGACGTCATAGGAATAACGCGTCACCTGCATATCAAATTAAAGTCATTTCCAACATCGCCCAACCTCTACATAAGAAGCAGTACGTGGCTGTTCAATTTTATATATCATCGCTAAGAAATCAGTGATTATGAGTGATGCGTTTTTAGTTGACGTCAGTATATATGGTTAAGCTGGATTAAAGTAGACTTCAGCAGAGGGGTTGCATTCGCGGATTCGGAAAGTTTTGTCAGACGGTGTCCAACTCTGACATTGTTTGTTTTTTTCAGGGAATATGGTGATGATCCAAATACCACTAGAAGCGGGCCATCATCGGTCCGCCAGCGAAATGCCATTTAAGGGCGTTTCGCTGGCGGGCCGATGCTGGCCCAATATTGAATGCTGGCTTGGCAGCTTTGTAAAATTCATGGGATCCGAACCAGTATTGCTAACCTATATCTTTGTGATTTTTCAGGGGGTACCCGGACTCCTACCCTCCTCCTCTGGATCCGCACCTGGGTTGTGAGCTCGAATCGGATGTACACTGATAGGATCTAGATAATGGCGTGCAAGAGAAAAATGTTTGAGGCTAAGCCTAGGCAAAAATATAAAAAAGACACCCTACCCGTTTTCAAGCGTATGTAACTCCGTTGATAGGTACATTGTGTCGAAGCAATGAGTCTTACTTTATGTCTTACATAAGAAAGACAACTTTCGCTTCTTGGGCTCTTTGATTTAACTGCCCTTGGTTAAATGCCCTGCAATGGGTCATATATCAGTTGGTTGCGTGCTAGTGCGCTACAAGTGCAGGATTAAGAGAATAGCATGCATTTCTGAAAACAAATCAAAAATACAAAGAAGCCAAAGAGAATGCATAGCATGATTTAAGTAGGTTTGAGATTCCAACCCATATTTTGAATTCTGAAAGTTATATGTAATCGCATTGATTACAGATACAGATAAGTAGTAATATTGCGTGCATTTTACGATGATTCCCGATGATAGAAAGTCATTAAATATTCAAATGATTCAGATTTAGTTCTGCCAAGCATTAAGCACTAGCAAAAGGTAAGTGAGTATGACCAGGAAATGCCACAATCACACACTACAGACCAACCCACGGCACCGTGAGGAAGAGACGCAAAACACTTATAGTCACATCATCGGACATCAGAACTTAAAAAGACAATTAGAATAAAATTCCCCAGCGAGATGATTGCAAAACTTGAAATGCCCAAACACAAAAAAACACAAAACATTGGAAGCAACAATAAACAATTATTAGTTAGTGCTCCAAACTGTTACAAAATTGAGATGTTAGTCAAAAAATCTAACTAATTCATATAAGCCTATCGTCCATTTTATGGTACATCAGCAAACCCCTTACTTTGTCTGCGATGGCCTTTACAGTTTGTTCATCCTTGGTTTGACAAGATTTTTTATTGAAATATGATAAACCTTAACGTGATTCCAGGAAAAATATAAAGCAAGGAACAATCCGTATTCGATGCTTGCTAAAATTGTGCCGGTTACAACTGTTGTTTGGGAGCACAGTGGCTCAGTGGTAGAGTGCTTTACTCGAGACCGAGGGGCCGCGGGTTCGAGCCTCACAGGCGTCACTGCGTTGTGGTCCTTGAGCAAGACACACACTTATCCTAGCTTAGTACTGGTTCAACCCAGGAATACCCGTCCCTACATTACTGAAAGATTGTTGATGGGACGTAAAGAATCAAAACAAACAACTGTTTCTGTGGTGTTTGATCGAATCTCGACTCAAATGACTCTGCCTATTTGTTTTTTCAGTGTTTAAGTTATATGAGGTGTTGAAACAGTTGAGTTTAGCATGAAAAAAGGTTTTTAACCTCGGGCCTGGGTTGCCGACTTATGACCATGTTTGCCGATATCTTACCGATGTCGCTAATTTCTGTTCGTTCGTTCGTTCGTTCGTTCGTTTGTTCATTTTTGCTAATTTCTGGTGATGCAATTGATTCAAATGATGTTTGCTGATTTCTGTCAATGTTCGTTTACCTCTTAAAGCTGCATAATCTGTAATTTTTGATATTTTCATTTGAAAAATAGTGTTTCTATTTTTCAAGAACACAGTATAAATGCTAAAATTCAGGTATACATTTTACCTTTTTCGTAATAATTAACAAATTATTAGTGCCAAAACAACAGCATTTATGTTAAAAATCAACTGTCTAGAATTATTGGAGGGACGCAAATAATTACAAACAAGAGAAAATACACATGTTTTTATAAGATAATTCACTTTTTCATGCAGTTTTCAGCTGTAGGATTTAGATTTATTGTGACAACATAACTTTATTCTACTTTTGCAAATGATTTAAAAAGAAAATATGTTTTTTTCGAAAAATGTTCATAGTTACAGAGTATGCAGCTTTAAAATGACATCTCAAAATTCTGATTTCTAACCATGTAAGCTGATTTCTGACATGTACTGCTGATTTCTGATCATGTTTGCTGATGTCTGACCATGGTTTCTGATTTCTTACAATGTTTGATGATTTATGAAAAGGTTAATTTATTTGTTTTCTTGCTTTCATGTGAGTATCTTTGTTTGATTGTGCTCTTATGTCTCTTCCTCACGGTGCCATGACTTTGCCTGTAATCTGTGGCTTGGAACTTCCTGGTCATACTCGCTTATTTTGCTGACTTCTGATAATGTTTACTAATAACTCACAATGCCGATGGGTAGCGATTTCGTAGAGCTGTAACGGAATATGTGCCAATGTATGCTGACGTCAGACCATGTTTGCTATTTTCTGACGATGTGTTCTGCTTTTTTGGGGGTAATATTTACTTAATTATCCAAAGGTCTTAAAAGAGTTTTGAGTTGACCAAACGAAAAGATATATATACCAATCCATTTTATAAGTGTACTTAACGTAAATGAACTGTAAGGGGTTATTCTTTTATTGTTTTTTTCTTCCATGCTCAAATCAACAAAGCATGAAATTGATACTGCTCATAAATGTTCAAATACCAACAGTTGTTGGCATTTTAACATGTATTAGCAGAATAAATACAACATCTGATAGTTTAAAGCAAGAATAATCTTTAACTTTTCATTATTTTAATTTTTATTAGCAGTTGAAATTTCATACTCAGTTGAGTTGAGCATGACCAAAAAACTGGAGACCTGGAGGTGTGGAGGCGAATGCACATCTGAGACTGCTTTTCACCTATTCATAAGTTCCAAAATCCCATGTGCTGGCTCATATCAAATAAAACCTTTTAAAATCTTCATCATGAAATACAAGTTAGTAAGTGCAGCTGGTTAATGTGGTTATATGTGAAATGATCAAAATAACAATGTACGCCTTGCAATGCAGTAAAACGTAAATTATAACTTTTATTTTGATAAACTTGCCTTTGTGGTCAGGCATGCTCCCACAGAAGGAATCTTGTGCATTTCCTTAAGACCCCCTGGCACGCCATCCTTAATAGAGGGTCGTTCTATGCGGCATACAATCGGATATGTAGCCACTAGTATGTACCTTGACAAGTCTCAACTTTCGTATTATTCGGTACATTTTTGGAAAAAAGTAGTAATACATGTAGTAGATCCAATGACTACATGAATGTTCACAAAACTGTATGCATAGATGGCCACACTGGTCTAGTCCATTTCATTGAAATAACTTAGTTGATTAAAGGTGGTCTGGCTTGCTGCGAATATCATTAAACAATTTGTTTTTTCAGCGTCAGTCCAGACTGTAAAAATAGCTGGTACATGTAGTTATTTTTGGAGTTTGTTGGACTTGTGTGTTACTTGATGAGTTCTGTAATGTGTTTGAGGCTATTAAGCTCTGAACGTATCAGTCTCTTAAGTTCTCAACTCAGTGACATAAGTTTGAGTATCTATGTCTACTTTATACTACATGTACTAAGGGGTTTATTATGAAAATAAGGTATGTAAGATATTGTGTAAATTAATAGCAAAGATCACGAAGACAGAGATAACTCCCTAACCACCATTAACTCATAGACACCGCTGTTACTTCTTGTTGTCAGATTATCAAGCTGGTATGCTACCCATTGTGCTAAGTGGTCTGGTCCCGAGGTTATAAAACTTTTTTCATGCTCAACTCAACTGAGCACGAAATTTCAACTTCTCGTAAAAACTAAAATACCGACAAATGAAGAAGTTTATTGCTTAAAGTCTCTCATATGTTGTATTTTTCATGCTAATAAATGTTAAAATGTCAACAATTGTTGACTTTTTAATGTTAAAATACCAACAATAAATGTTAAAATGCCAACAATTGTTGGCATTTTAATGTTAAAATGCCAACAATTGTTGGCATTTTAACATTTATGAGCAGGGTAAATTTCGTGCTCAGCTGAGTTGAGCATGGAAAAAAGTTTTATAACCTCGGGGCCTGACTTCGAGGTTATAAAACTTGAGTACAGTCTCAAACTCAAAATAAAGCGCAATGATTGTTTGCTTGCGGACACGTGTCCGCAAGCAACCAATCATTGCGCTTTATTTTGAGTTTGAGAATGAACTCAAGTTTTATAAACTCGAGGCCAGGAATGTCTGCTGCAGCTCATATTATTTGCTTCTTTTTTTACTGACGTCTTTTTCTCCCTGTATTAACTGTCTTATTAATTGCTTGAGGCATTATTTTTAACGTGTCAGATATCAAAGATGTTACTATTGGGGCTATGCCATGAGAAATCAAAAGCTGCGAACAATACATGCATAGTTCAGTCTGGGTGTTCAGTTTCTTGATCAGCGCCTCAGTGTTTCAGTCCCAAATTAATAAATTAGCTATATATGCTGATATGGACTATCCAATATTTAAGCTTAACAGATTGGTTTTCAAGAACGCCATCATGTGGTAAATCCAGAAGACAACTTTTCTAATGATGCGGCTTCATTATTACATTAATTATTAAAAAATGAAGTTCAGTGGCATGTAGGCAACAGCAGGAAAATATACTCAACTACAAAAATTACGCTAACTTCCACGTATGTTATATCCGATATTCCTACTGTTACTGTGTTGTACAAGGTTGTTGCTTTGGAACCTACAATGTGGCTTATGCCAGTTTTTTTATATGTTGATTAACGGGAAATTGTTTTCAGATTTAGGGTTGGGAGGGGGGGGGGGCAAAAAAATAAATAAGCTCTGAAAATGACCAGTTGACTGGTCATTTTCAGAGTTTTTTTATTTTATGTTTTTGTTTAATATCTCCAAAAAACAACAGTAAAACTAGTATGGTAAACCAACAGACTTTATTATGTAAATCTTTAAATATTTCATCACTTTCCTAAAAATCCGGACAGGACAATCACTTTTAACAGTGTCACTCTCAAAATTACACAGACAGAACCTCAAAAATACATTATTTTCAACAAAACAAATAATATTTAGAGTCGGCGGATGAAAAATTTAAATATTTTAGAAATCTTTTTTTTTCTACTTTCCGGAAAATTACAGTGGGGATTGTAAATCAACTAATAAAAATGTCTGGCCTCAGGCTCCTGTCCGTTCTATGGCGATGGATCTGCTAATGAGATTCATTATTTATTGTTGCTTCCATTGTTTGTGGGGCTTCTGCGATTGGTCCTTGTTTTCGTATTCATAACTTTGTGTCCTTCTAGCTTTGCAATCATCTTAATGGGGAAGAGAAAGCTTGTTGCTCTACATTAATTGCCTTCTTGTCGTCTTGTGACTGTTTGTACTGTTGGTTATAAAAAAAGTTGGATTTTACTTGGATATCATGCGACAGTCTGCACGGTTTATAGCTTTGGTTTACTCTTTAATTGCACGACGGTGGGTCAGGCCTCAGATTCAATGACAGCTCTGGTGTAAAGCTTTAATCGGTGGGTTGGTGCCTGATGCTTGGTTGTAGTTGGGCCCACCGTGGCTCAACTTGAGGCTTTCTTTAGCTCTAACTATCTGTGAGTCGTGAGCCCTTTTCTCTGTTTCATCATAGTGCATTAATTTAATTATATTGTTTCTCTATGATGATACATTGCAATAGTTAGGAATCCTCCATGCGAGCATAAGATTTTGTGTGCTACAACAGTAAAATCTAGGGCGAAAATATAGTACCAGTATAATTGCATTTAAGCCCCCCCCCCCCCCCCAGTGGCTTCATCTGCTGTCCGTTCTAAGGCGGTGGTTCTGTTGTTTTTTATTCGTTGTTGATTCCCATTGTGGGATTCTGTAATTGTTCTATGTTTTGTTGTGCCTTACTTTGTTGCAATCATCTTGATGGGGAAGAGATATCTGTTTGTGGTTCTTGGTGTCTCGTGATTGTTTTGTGGCTCTTCCTCACGATACCACGTGTTTGTTTGCAGTTTATGATTGTGGCATTTCCTTATCATACTCACTATTTTCCTATATCGATATACGGCACTAAGTTCTGCTCTAGATGACGGTGCTAAATTATAAACGAGCATAGACAAAAGCATACCTGAGGTATGAAGCGAACATCTCTCTCTCTCTCTCTCTCTCTCTCTCTCTCTCTCTCTCTCTCTCTCTCTCTCTCTCTCTGAGAAAAATACAAAACTAAAAGTGTTTTATTTTTTAAAGAGGAGATATTGTACATGTAATTGTGAACCCAATTAGAACACCTCTTGTCCAAACTCATCTACTCTACCGTCTGCTTTTGTACGCATCGTAGCACACGGTGTGTATCCTGAACAGGGTGCTCCCAGTCTGTGTGCAAATTGTGTACTATTAGGCTAACACTGGTATGTTGTTTAACCGGCAATTGAAACCGACGACATTAGTAGATGATATAAAAAAAAATAATAGATGATGATATTTGTTGCTGAGTTTTCAGCTAGCGGTGGAAACTTTTCAGGTATACCTGTCATCGACCAAGAAACAGAGCTGATTTTTCTTGTAAATCATCAAATGGCACGGGAACTCATTGGAAGCATCTCACGTTTTTGTTTAGTATTCACAACTTAGCTATGAGCAAACTTGATATTTAAGTTTCCATATAGGATTCGAATACACAACTGGTTTTTCAACAGTATATTGAACTACAAGCCAGAACCAATGTACAGCTGGTTATACAGAAGTATATTTAACTACCTGCAGTATATTCACAGCTAGCTTATCATGCAGAGCCCAATGTTCAATATATATATATATATATATATATATATATATATATATATATATATATATATATATATATATATATATATATATATATATATATATATATATATATATATATATATATATATATATATATATATATATATATATATATATATATATATTGGAAAGTATAACCTGTGAACCTTCAATATATAAAATGGACTATCCTGACTTTGTTGTATGTAACTGTACGGTAAATGCCATTGATCTGAAAGTGTATAATACGAAAATTGTTCCAGACGATACTTCGAGCAGTACAGTATCCTTTAAGTTACCTTTAAATCCTAAACAAGAATGAATTGCTTCTTTGCATATTATATACTTTTTTAGAGTCCCGTTAATATTATCGTGATTAGGTTAACAGTTTGACAATGCGACGCCGAATGTATTTTGGTGAACCTGGCAATGGATGGTGATAAAATGTTGGTTAACATTTGAAGTATTCTGGTATCTAGCCCATCAATACCAGTGGCTTTAGTTGGATCGAGAGCATGTAAAATTTCGGAACGTCATACGTGGTAATTCAGGACCCTGTATAACGTTATCATCTAAAATTAATGAGATTTCTTTATTACCAATCAACCTATGGTATTGTAAGCCATGATGAAGTGAGCATTTGTATCCAGTCAGTCAGTCAGTCAGCAGTATCCTTGATCACATACGGAAGGAAAATATCAATTGACTTTGACAAATATGTCTTTTTGTCGGGTTTGCCAGTTCATTAAGCGTAAAGATGCGGAAATTAGTACGATCAAATATAATCTTCTCCTTAGAAAAGACTGCCGTCAAACATACGGAAGTTCAAACGGATCAAAGGCTTATAATTCCAGAATGCGGCCAGCAGAGATTTTCATTTCGTTAATTCAAAAAGACGCCTGCTATCATACTAAAATGATTTGATTGTTTTGTTTGTTATTTTGTATTTTTTTCTCCGTTTCATTGTTTTCGCCCTTAAAGCGCCAAATAAAAAATGCATCTGAAAATGTCGTCTGCTAAAGTCATCTACTGCAAATAATTGCCTAGCATTACTGACGAATTATGTATAGAAGCACACAGTGTGGACCCAGAACAGAATGCTCCTATAGGAGCAGTCTGATCTGGGTCCACACTGTTTTCCATAGAGGCTTCTGAAACATTTCAGCAGACGAGAACAGCAGACGACTTTTGTTGCGATTGGCGCTTTAAGGGTTAGTTAGTTTTGGTATAGGCCGCTACATGTGGCACAAATATTGCTAATTGTCCTATGATTGGATATAATCAGTCGAAGCTGCATACATAATGCCGCTTGTTGAGGTATAATTGTCACGTAGAATGTAAAAAAAAGATTGATAAAATACAAATAAAATAAAAATAAAAAAGTAAGTTGAAATGTATTGTGTGTGTGTGTTAAATCCTTTTTCCACAAGCACTAACTAGCAATACATTTGTACAATGGCTTTCTTGTCTTTGGTAAGTATACATAAGTAAGCAAGAGGGAAATAAGTCTACTTATAGTGCAGGTGAGAAAAGATGTTGCCAATGTTGTCGTTTGTCCTACCTTTGCAGTGGCGGATCCAAACGGTGTTAAGGGGGGTTCGCTTAGCCCCCGTTTTTAAATATCCTTTGAAAATGATTTTAATTTGGTCTCATTGAGACCAAATTCTTTCATTTTCATGGGATATTTAAGAAAAAATCAGCAAAGAGTACCCCACACCTGTATACATATGAACCCCCTTTCCAGAAATCATGGATCCGCCCTTGCTTTGTAGCGAAATAATGTAAGCTATAGCCAGCCTTCTTGCAAATCGGTGTACATGTACTGTTACCTTAAGCATGTTAAGTGCTGCAACAACCGTATATTAACCCATAACCCTAATGTAAGTTCCCACCCTTATCAATTGGGCGAATCCATTTCAAATTATTCTGTAAGTAAACAGTGTAGAACTTGATTGACGCCTGGTTCTACACTGTTTGATTATGTCCCATAAAATGGACGTCAGTCTTATACATGTATTGGTTAAAGAAAATAAATTTATCCAAGTAAATACAACGCCGAGCAGTTACGGATAGTTTATAAAGAAAGTCTCCTCAATGTCTTAACAACGTCGGTTCGACCATTTACCTTCGTGTTATGTATGTCTATGTCTATGGTCTGATATATGTTCCTTGTGCAAAGCTTGATGACCTATGGTACGATCATTTTCCACCTCTTTAACGCACCCATTTCATATCAAATTTTTATAATATATAAAAGTCATTCAGCATTGCAATTTTTCACCAGCTTGGGCAATAAAAGTGTCTACCGCAGTGAAATCACTGACATAGACCAACTTGTTTTAAGATCATTTTATGAATGAATAAATTCATGAATGAACACGTGTTATCTTTCTTCACTTTTTATAAGGTCGTGACATTCCTCCTAAAACGGGATGCTCACAGCATTTCAAATAGAACTGTTATAGTCCAATCTTGATTTAAAAAGTCTGATTTTTACTCATATTGATATATTTTAATTGCGTTTACCCCTCCTCTCAAATACTTCATGTCTGCTATTTCATAGATGTTCAAGTCAGGGAACATTAACAATATGGACTAAAATGGATGTAGAAAGATATCGGTTGGTATGGATTCATAGGGCAATTAACATCTAATTTAGTAGTGACGTCAGTCTAGTCCAATCAAGTGTGGCCATCGACCTAAACAGAAGGCCAATCAACGATTTCAAGCCTAGAAATACACAAATGGGACGTTAACAAACAATGCAGATCCAGATTAGATGTCATCTCATCAAGTTCTGTACGGTTTGTTATCAGCCACCTCTCATACTTTCTGCATTGTTGCACGTTGACCTGATAAGCGTTGCCTATCTCACAGTATGTGCCTTTATCAGGTCATCATGACATTGCACTTTTGAATGACGTCGTCAATGACATTGAATCGACACGAATCTCGATAATGACGTCATAAACGCTAGCTTGTAGAGTGAAACAATGTAGAATACCAGGTTCGCGTCTTTTGATATCAGGTTTATCAGGCAAAGGCTTTGAGAACGCTTGTTGACATCGCGAGGCTTTTTTGCCTCGCGATGTTAACAAGCGTTCTCAAAGCCTTTGCCTGATAAACTTGATATCAAAAGACACTCACCTAGTATTCTCTATTTATCAATATTAACCCTTAATGACTGGAAAGCCCTAAACGGGTACTATGGTAAACAGTAAAGACCAACTGTTTGCTAAGACAAATGCGGTCTCCAGAGAAAGAAATATAATCGGTTTTGAAAATTTAAATCTGTAACCCCTCAATATATACATATACAATGGACTATCCTGACTTAACTGTTTCAAACTTTTTGGAAAATTCCATTGGTCTTTAAAGGGCTAAACGCATATCCATCAGCAGCAATCCTTTCAAATATACTATTAGACAATTACAACCTTTCGAAAACAATAAGTCGACATATTAAATGTGTTAATACAATAACTAAGATTCGTAGATTTTTGGTTCCGACGGAGGCTTTAAATCATGTATAATGTTTTAATCAATTATGAAGCGTTGAATCAGTGCACACATAGCCGAATGAAAACGTATCAATACTATGGACATGAAATTGTGTAAAGCTCTGGGGTTACTTTTATACGTATGTACTTTATTGTTCAAGGCTAATAAATGGTTGTCAAACGCTTGTTCATACATCGGAAATGCATGTATATGGCCGGCCTAACGTCGACCATTGTCTTTCGTCTTTACTTTTGGGGTTAAAACTCTACCCTTGGATATAATTTGGATGGTCGCGCAGCAGTCCAATGAAAAAACAGAAGACTATACACAAAAATAATCGAAACGCAATAGCAAGCATTTTTCGCAAAACGAAGTCGTTTAGATTGCGAGTAACTTCAACTGGCCTGGCCTTCCATTTTCATATTTTGATTATTTTACGCTCCTCCTACCCATTTACGCTGTGCCCTGTTTTGCATAATTTATGAGAATTTTGAGTTCTACATTCATGTTTTCGTTTCCATGTTGTTTGCTCCACGTTTGTCCAAAGTCAGAACTCGAAAAAATAGTAAAATGAAATTGCAAATGTTCGATGTTCAGTTTTTTATATATATTTGCTCCAGGTAAAACAAAACTTCAGCGGCACATTAAAAGCATATACCTGTGAATGGGAGCCTAACTCTGCTGCTTTAAGAATGTAAGTCTAACTCGATCTGCTGCTTTAAGAATGGACGCCTAACGGATGTTTTAAGAATGAAAGCCTAACTGCTCCTTTAAGAATGGAAGCCTCACTGCTCCTTTAAGAATGGAAGCCTAACTGCTCCTTTAAGAATGGAAGCCTAACTGTTCCTTTAAGAATGGAAGCCTCACTGCTCCTTTAAGAATGGAAGCCTAACTGCTGCTTTAAGAATGGAAGCCCCGCTGCTGCTTTAGGAATGGAAACCTAACGCAGCTACTTTAGAGACAGAAACCTAAGTGCTGCTTTAAGAATCGAGGATTAACTCTGATGCTTTAAGAGTTGAAGCTTAACTCTGATGGTTTAAGAATGGGAGCTTAACACTGCTGCTTTAATAATAGAAGCCTTACTCTGCTGCTTTGATAATAGAAGCCTAACTCTGCTGCTTTAAGAATGGGAGCATAACTCTGCTGCTTTAAGAATGAAAGTCTAACTGCTGCTTAACGAATGGAAGCCTAACTATGCTACTTTAAGAATTGAAGCCTAACTGCTGCTTTTTGGTTGGAAGCCTAACTCTGCTGCTTTTAGAATGTAATCCTAACTCTGATGCTTTAAGAATGGGAGCATACCTCTGCTGCGTTAAGAATGGAAGCCTAACTATGCTGCTTTAAGAATTGAAGCCTAACTGCTGCCTTTTGATTAGAAGCCTAACTCTGCTGCTTTAAGAATGAATGCCTAACGCTGGTGCTTTAAAATGGAAGCCTAACTCTGCTGCTTTAAGAATGGAAGCCTAACTCTGATGCTTTAATAATTTAGGCCTAACACGGATGCGTTAAGAATGTAAGCCTAACGCTGATGTTTAAAGTATGGAAGCCTAACTCTGATTTTTTAAGAATGGAAGCCTAACTCTGATACTTTAAGACATGATAGACGAAATGCGACTACCAAGTTTATGGAAATATGTTAAATGCCAAAGAAGGTGAAATGCATATATTATTGTTAATTTATAGATCAAAGGTTTGCAATGCCCACAATATCGATTGGTCAAATATTTATTAGCTGTTAGGTGGGATTAAATAATGATCAATATTCTAACTACTTTCTAAATACTGTTTGTGCAACTTCTTTGTATTAATAAACATGGGACGTTTGGGGTCGTGTTGAGAGTGATTGACAAATAAATGACTATAAGAATTGTTTATTTAACATTCAGATCAGCAAACAAACTGATTACTTAATAAATTATTGCCCAATCCTATGCCTTGGGGTATCTTTTACATGTACATAGTCATGAATCAACAAGATCAAGTTACAATTTTGTTATCAAAACATTACGTTAATCCATTCATATGCCAAAGGGACAGTGCTGAAAGATATTACATCTTTATATGGATAATTCCGTAACTGAAAATTTGCTTCAATCTGACCTTTAAACTGTTTTATTTCTGCTCGAAAACTGTGGACCCTTGTTATATTACAGAAAATGTTCCATGTAATGTCGGCAAATCTCGTAAAAGTGATAAATGCATAATTTTCTTATTTCTCCAAGTAAGCGTCTCAAGCTTTCACTGAGCACAAAAACACCCTTGCCTTATCGAATTATGAACTGTATATTTTTAAATATGGTACTGTCATGTTTTACCAGTATCTCCCTTATGTTTATACTATAGACGCAAAATACATTGTTTTCCAATCCTATTAACGTGCCCATCTAATTAGTTTTGACCCAACAATCATAATTACACCGCATAGGTAATCGAAAACGCTCTTAACAATCGACGAATGCGGATCAAAAATCGCTAGAAACAGGATTGCCATTTGTCGCCAGTCGGGCTACAAATGGCAATCGAAAACTATGTTTCTAACGATTTTGATCTACGTTCGTCGATAGTTTAACATTTTCGATTGCCGCCTATCCGCTGTGATAATATTTATACGGAAACTCTGGAATCTCAAGAGTTCCCCCATTTCAAGTGATACTTGTCTCATCGACTAGCAGTCAAGGCTCATACCAGCCGTGCATATATCTGCGCAGACTGCTAGAGCCTTTGTTAATGGCACACACGACAAATAGTTGTAGATGAAGACTGCGACCAAATTTAAGACATCTAGCCCCACTGAATACGTCAACATATGCATGTGCATATGCAATAAGTTCTCATGTGCTTGCGATAAGTTCTCGTGTGCTGGCTCTTATACTTCCATTTATTTTGGTCTGGACCACCATCTACTTTTGTGGTGAAGGCTTTGTGAGACTGTGTGGTTGCGTCTTCGTTGATCAGTACGGTAACCTCTCTCTCTCTCTCTCTCTGTCTGTCTGTTTGTCTGTGTGTGTGTGTGTGTGTGTCTCTCTCTCTCTCTCTCTATCTCTCTCTCTCTCTCTCTCTCTCTCTCTCTTGTTGTGCACAGAAAGATTTTAAACACTACATCCTTATACTTGACATGTCACATTGTTTGATGAAATTACCAAATACGACTGACACTTCAAACGTTTAAGATACGTTGAGCAGCACCCGTATAATTAGGTCCCCGCACTTCATATGAATTTATTTATGAAGCATTATACGTTTGCTCTATTATATCCATAACATTTTATATACGAGCAACACATTAGAAAAAGGCTAAGGGGGCACATTCGGACATTAAAGGCCAATATCACACGCAAAAAAAATCACCAATGTCTCGTCTTCTGTCAGCTTTAGCCTAAAAAGACTAGCTTCTGCCCCATAAGAAGAGCATTCTAAAAGAATGCTCTTCTTATGGGACAGAATCTAATCTTAACAAACCTTGTCCATATTTGTTATGTGGGTTCTATTCGCATGGTTTGGCGTATGTCCCCATCAACAAGCTGTTGAAGATTAAAGTTCTTTCATAAAAATCATACCACACAGGTTGACAGATGTACGCCCTATAATTTGGTTACTTTTGTGATGATATACACTGGAATTCTTTATTTGCACAATGTTTACTTATACTCAACTTAGTCGACGAACAACAAAAAATCACATTCCACAGCGAAATCTTTAGACAGCAGGCGTTGAGCATCATGGACCATTCTTCTTGAAACTCCTAATTTACTGCGCCGTTTTCCAGGCTCTCTTGGTCGTTTGTCACATGCACTTTGTACATATCAGCTCAGTATTGAAACGCAGCGAGTAAGATGGTCCGGGACCTTTATAACCATTGCGCTTTTACAATGTCAAAAACTCAATATGCTGCTGTGACATTAGTCTGTCCTCCAATCGCTAAAATGAAAAATTCTAAATTGGGGTAAAGTCTATAAAATCTAAGATGTATTACACCATATGGCACGTCCTCTCTTCAGTCTCAATTTTAATAACTGATAAAGCTTAGCCAAGGTGTGTTAATCGTAGACCTGCTATCTAGAAGGGCCAAATTGTTTCTAACTTTTACTGAAATAAAAGACTATTATTTATCAGACTAGTAGCTAGTCTACTGTGGCATCAACTGCTAATATATTGGTGATATCATGATTGCTTAGAAATGTCTGCTTAAGCTTTGAGTTTCACTTCGGCTGTGCCCTCTATCCCTCATTTTTAGTGTATGTTATGCATATACTATATATTTCTGTATAAATGACATAAATGTCGTGTTTTGTCACTTATTTAAGGAGAATAAATTAGTTTGAAAGGTATACAAACATAGATCAGAATTATTCTATCAATGCAAGCATACATTCGTCTTGTCATGGAAACAAGATACTAGTATTCGAATCAATAAGTACAATGTACCTCATTTTTAGAGGGAGAGCCTATAAAATCTATAGCAGATGCTTAAATATTAGCCAACGGATCCTCTTTTGGACTGAATCAAAAATGTTAGTCGGCGAAGGCTGAAAGACCACATACATTCGCACAAGCATAGTAGTTCATTTACTTTAAATGTGAAAAGGTCTGAACGCGACTTAAATCGACTTAAAACGTCTCACATTCAACCAAAATAATTGGTAACTCAAATCCTTAACGCTTGTAAAATGGAGTTTAGTTGACGCGATGCGACTTCATACTGAATTGCAAAACAACGCTGCCATTGTGCAACTTTTGCTAAAATTATTTATGCATGCTGGCTTAAAACAACACAGGCCTTGAAAAGAAGTGTATCTACAAGGCTTGTACCACATTAAAGCTGAATCTGATGGATGAGTTTATCATCACAAAACAAAAACAAATGATAAACGAGTAAATTGTTGACAAGTAAACCCAGACACTTATATCTTGAGTGTGCCCAAATGTTACCAGAATAATTAATAGATATGACACCAGGTTGACTGTGACCTCGTCTCACGTAATGAACAACCGTATTCACTTTAACCCTTTTTATACTGGGAACCCCTAAACGAGTATTTTTGTAAACAGTGGAGACACCGATGAACTTTTGCAAACAGTGAAGACCCAGATGAAATGCAGCATAATGCTGCATTTCATCGGGGTCTACATTTTTTGCTGAGGTCAAAACAATCTTCAAAATGACTTAACGCATCATATTTAGGAAGTTCCGACCTGTGCCCCCTTAAAATAAATAATCAACAATCCCATCCTTATTGCATTTGTCTGCATGAAAAAAAAAGCCACCAGAATGTAAAGGGTTAATAAAACTCGATAAGTCGAAATATGATAGCTTGAAGCATCCGCTAATTCGAATGAGATTTTGGATGAAATTTTAGTATACAACGGCAGTTATGATACATATGCAATTTTAAACAAAGTAAGTAAGGAGAGGAGGCAATCTAGTACCACACCTGACCCAGGACACCACGTGGGAAGGTGACAAAAACACAATAAAACAAATCACACAAGAGAGCCAAGTGGCCAGACCTTCCCAGCAGGTCACCACCAGGCTGCAATGAACAGACAAGAAAGCATGCCAAACACGAAAATAAATAACAAAAATGATCCACAAAAGGGCACCGCCTTGACAAGTTTCATAAGTGCGTTTCCATGTGATTTTAACCCTTGTTTTCCTGAACTCGCCGCTTAGTAGGGTAGTTCAAGATCAACTGGTTTCTAACGAAGCCATCTGATCAGGATTTGCACTGTTTTCATTAACTGACAGCACGAATCTTTATTAGCTGGAAAATACGAAGTGAATGTGTCATTTAAAATTGTTCGTAATAATAAACGACCTAAAGCTATTTCTTAAAAAATGAATATGGTTACGCATTAAGCAATTGCGTACATTTACCCATACAAGCCTAGCGTCCTCTTTGTGGGACATCGGCAAACAGTGCAAAACCAGATCAAACGCCACAATCAGGTTCTCCACTGTTTGCTTACAGAAGTTTCTTTTAAAATTTGAATAAAAACGAAAAATACCAACAACCCTTATAACAGAAATGGACTGGTGCAATTGATAGGATTGAGAAAATACATTCGGCATAAATGGGTTAAAAAATTCATTATTTGGCCGTGAAATGAGGACGTTTAACTCTTATTGGCATCAACCCTAAAATAACCATCATCCCACTGTACATATAGCAGATTTTTGTGAATGGTTCATTATACAATTTTTGGCCAGTTCAGAATGAAATTAACTAACAAATGATATCTATGCTATTATAGCCAAAACTGAAAAGCATACTATTGATATTAAATACATATACTATTGGCATATTTACTCTGAGCATATTTTACTTCAATTGACCAAAATAATTACATCTTAAATTTAAAACAAAATAGTTTCATGCAAGTCCACCGTATTCATTTTGGGTCTGTAAGCGAAATAGTGGTTTTCCGAAATGCATTTATCGACTCAAACGAACTACTTTTCTTGATACTCTCAGCCTGCAAAAAACCAAACTTCGATGCTGCTCATAGACAGACAACGAGGGCTGAATAGTTTCCGAATTTAGAGACGCAATAGCCCAACTAAGAAATGGTAACAAATATTGACAGATCACCTGATCATAATAGGAGGCTTTTGAAAACATGGGCTTAAGACATGAAAAGTGTTATTAAACTAACTTCAGTCAATAAATTTGTTGTGTGACTGTTTTAACCGGCCTTATTTGGTGCAAAATATTGGATATAAATTGTTACATTTATATACATAATAATAATAATAATAATAATAAAAATAATAATAATAATAATAATAATAATAATAATAATAATAATAATAATAATAACATGAAATTGGAGCTACGAAACGGATGTCCTACTGTCATCATCTTAATTACAGCCTAGGCCCAAAGAGCAAGATTTCTTAGTTGTTTAAACCCATTTGAAATCCTCGGAGCTACACAACAGCGAGATGTGGCAGAGATAGTAACAGAAAGTCAACAAGGCCGTTTCTGAATTTTGGATAAAATAATCTTTTGGGTTATATGGAAATGTCTCACTAGTTATATGCGCGGATCCAGAAAGTTTTGTCTATAAGCGGGCCATCATCGGCTCGCCAACGAAACGCCATAAATTCTCTGGCGTGCCGGTGATGGCCCGGCATTGAATGCTGGCTTGGTAGTTCGATTTTGCAGGGGATCCGGACCAGTATTGCCAGAAAACCCTATATTTTGTGATTTTTCAAGGGGGGTCCGGACTCCCTGCCCCCCCCCCCCCTCCTCTGGATCCGCACATGAGTTACGTTGACGTCATCAGAGTTCTATATTGCTGGAATTTGGGTAGTAGAATAAAAGTACATTTTAATGTGCAATAAACATTTTGCCAAAATCGACAGTCTGGTTAAAATAAGCACCACCAGCAAAAGATGACATTAGTCAAGATTGATTGATACTTTTATTTTCTCCTCCTCTTTCGAAAGTGATTGCTTGGGCATACAATGTATTTTATTATGGCGATCAACCGTTTGGCAAGTTCATGGTATAACCTACCGAGCCACAGCATTACAAAACTAAAGGTAATCTGTACACAGCGAAGACTCTGACCAGCCCGGTGTTGATTCGGTGCCTGACCAGAATCTTCGCTGTGTGCTCAACAGATAGCTAAGGTACATGTATCAGGCTTCTGTCATGTGGACAACAGACTGGTCAGATTGGACATTTGTCTACGCTGATCTCAGTGTGCAATTGGCTAGCTGCTCATATATGTATCGTTTTCCTGTTTTAGGTCGGTGCGGCTCAACAAATACATTCTTTTTTGTTCAAGATATAACACTTTGTCTATTACTAGTAGTGCAGTCTTCTACTTTTTGCAAACAGTTTGCACAAAACGTCTAATCAATTTAAACTGAATCATCAGTAACTTTAAAATCTGTATCAATGCAGTTGGGTATTATTTTTCGTTTTCATTCAATTTTGAATAGGACATTCTACAAGCAATCAGTGGAGACCCTGATCAGACGGTCTGTAGTGTCGTTTCTTGGTCAACAATGCTTGGCCTAAATGGCCGAGATGGAACTTTAAAACTATTAGAGGGTCACTGATGAGGCCTAAATGACCGAAACTAGCTAGTCTTGCCCAGAAAATATGCACACTATAGTTTCAGTTCTTTGATGCATTATTTGCTTCCAAAGGATACCCTTTTAAGATCATATTTGTCAAAATTAATATGAAGCATCTGAGAATAAGAGTACTTTATGTCGGCTTACACCCACTTATCATTTGTCTATTTTGGCCAGGGGATACAAAATAAAACGAAGACACTATTAAAGTATTGCATTTTTCCCCTTTGTGTCAATAATAATACACATGAGGCTAACAACAAATTGAACCGGTATCCATACAGCATAATGTATAAAAGTTGGCATGTGCGTATAGCAAAGATTCAAATCAGTCTACGCATCGCCAGAGTCTGATCAGAGTCTTAGTTTTCCGCCTGAAGAAACATTGGACCCTTGGCTACCCATAGAGTGCCCATCAAAGACTCTGATGTCAATCGAAGACTCTGATCAGACTGCGCCAATGCGCAGTCTGATCAGAGTCTTCGATGTGTGCACATGCCAGCCGTGCAGTTGGCCATGTTCCAGCTCAAATAAACATTTTCAGAGGATTGGGAGTACTATTAACTGTCAGAAATCCCCTAACCAAAGAGCGTAAAATATTCATCAAATGTCCATCTCACTAAATAATTCGTATTACACAGTGTTAAAAAATAACCGTCTTGTTGAGATGGTTATTTTGGGTACCCACAACATATGTTTTTGCTTTGAAATGAGAAACAAAATTTTCAATTTTGCACTCTTTTCTTGAGCCTGTATTCCTTGTTCATGGGAGTCCGACACAGTCATCTCAGTAAAACTATAGAATTCGCCAATGAACATGATGAAGCGTTTTCAACAAAATGCGTCATTTGCTAAAAATAGCCCGAATCAATAGGCATCGAATACACTATCAAAAAACTTTGGTTGTTTTTCTATGGAAATACTTGTTTGATCAATTCAGGCTGTGTTAACCAAGTAAGCATATTAAAGAGGGCCACTATCGGCCCACTAGCGAAACGCCATTCAGTGAGCTATGCTTAGTCTATGAAGGGTTCAGTATGAAATAGACACATTGCTTGTTTTAAATACTAGAAACTTATTCTTGAATTAAGTAGTGTGGACAGACTTGTAGCACACGGAAATCTGGAGACTTCAAATCAGAACGTACCTCATAAGTGGGTCGACCCTTAAGGTATCACTGTACGATTAGGCACCGTGAGTTTGGGTGCATGGATTTATGAGCATTAGAAACAAGTGCGGGTGTACTTTGGTCAACCCCAATTTTTGCTCTGCTGAAACTTGGTTATGATTTATTTTTCAGACACGAAGTTCAGCTCCTACAAAGTTCATTGAATTCTGTATTGTTTCCACTTCGGGAAAAGACTTTATCCATGCCAGTGTATTCTTGGGTCGTAGCAGCAGGGAATTTGATAAAAGGACCGTAGACTCTAAAATATTTAAGAAAAGCAATCTCGCGAAACCTTGGCTTTCACTGTTTATTTTGGTGCTTGCGGACATGTGTCCGCAAGCAGCCAATCGTTGCGCTTGATTTTGAGTTTGAGAATGTACTCAAGTTTAATAAACTCAGGGTCAGGATGCGTCCAGAACGTCCAATCGAGTTCAATGTATACCTATCCTGAACGCAAATCACAACAAGAGTCTTTTGCTTGTCACGTGTCGTCTGATGAAACGCTTAAGAGGCCTCTTCAACAAACAGTATAGACCCAGATCAGACTGCTCCTATAGGATCAGTCTGGTCTGGGTACACACTATTTGCCTCTACACTTACATTAGTCAATAGTGTTCGCAATTATATGCTGAAAGGCGACATAAGCAGACGTTATTGTTTAGATGCATTTTTGCATTTTCTGTACCAAACTGCTTAATATAACGATTCTTCAAGACAGACCCGCTGCTACATGTATGAAAATTCAATTTCAAAGTGCAAAGAGCGTTTATTAAGGGTTATATGGCATTTATATTGCACATTGTTTTCATGATACCAAGAGAATATTCCCACTTGTAATATTTAAGATACCGAAAGTTTTTTAGCGCAAAAACATGACATCAGTGTTATTATTTTTTTACCCATCAATTTAAACAGGGGATGTGAATTCTCAAAAGAACCGTTTCATTGAGACTATTCTTTTGAGTATCCACAACATATGTTTTGGTTCAGAAATAAGAAAAATGATTTCCCCTTACACACCTTTGTCTGGAGGCCTGGTTACTAGACCACCCATCATTTCCCACCTCTGAATACGTCCTTTAGTAAATATGTAAACAACAACAATAACATGCACAACAAGATGAAGATTTTGTCCAGTTAGCATGCAATATGGAGCCACTATCGGCCCACCAGCGAAACGCCATTCAAATGGAGTTTCGCTGGCGGGCCAGTAGTGGCCCAAGACTGTATGCAGGCTGGGATGACTATCTTTGAATAAATGTCTGTTTATCATAATTCATTCGAATCAAATCCCCAAGAAGTCTATTATGGCTCCTCGACCTATTCCTATACGGATCCATGTATACAGGAGTAGGCTGAGGGGCCATGACTGGTTTGCTTTTGCTTTTACGTAGCCCTGATGAGCTAGAATCTGAGTCTCCCTTTCTATTTATAGGCAACAAGTACATTTCCTGATCATGTGACAAGGGTTTGTAAATGCCAGAATCAAAAGAGTTGCTTCTATTCTGAGACGTCTTGTGTCGAAAATACTTATTTTTCTGTTTCTTTAAGTTTGTCTTTGAGCTTGAGACGTTTCCGTCCGGCACTGAAGAAGACCGTTCTAAGTTCACACGAGAATCTCGCTTTGGGTCACGTGAATCGGGATTCTCTTCAGTGCACTCGTAATATCCACTACTATCGTCTGATGCAGACCGATCAGCGGAGAGATCGCTCAAGTGACTTGTCGCGGAAGAATATTCAGAAAGACTAGAAACATAGGTGATTGAATCCCTTTCACACCTGTTATCCGAACACTCGTGAAATTCAAAAACTTTGTCGTTGGCACAGTCGTGATAATCCGAAGAATCGTCATCAGTTTCTTCCTCGATTGTTCGTTCTAAACTTTTGATTATCTTTCTTACATTATGCTTCAGTTTGAGATTGCTTTCTATTTTTGATAAATACACGTCATAATCACTGTTACCGGAAGTGTCACTTTCACCGGAAGTACTCAAATCATACTCGCAACAAGTATCTGTACCGTCTGCTTCTGAAGAAGCAGGCTGTACAGATTCTTGTTGCAAGTACGAGTTAACGTTTTCTGTATGATTACACTCAATTTCTTTTTCTGTTAGAGGACACCCATCATAATTACCCAGTTTCTGAACAGAAGATGCCGAAACTTCAGACGTGGTTTCTGTCCGAACATGATCAGGAGTTGTCGAGACTGAAACGGGCGTTCCCGTCAATGTCCGTGAGTTACTTTCAGCACCAGGGGATTCCGTCAACGTCCGACACACGTCATTGGAATTAAGAAATGTTTCCAGTGAACACAAATCTGGCTCGGATTTTTCACTTGAACACAGTGGCTGTGTATTGTCTAAGTCTTGAGACGATGGTTTACCCTTAACACATCTAGTAAGAACTATTTTTGTGTTTGACTGGTTATCTGTTCGAGTTTTAGCATCCCATGGAGGATTATACTCAGTCCGCTGTTGCAATTCATCGTCAGTGATGCCATCTGAATTACAGTTGCAGTTGGCACCGGTCTCATTAGAACTAGCACACTTATGGCATTCGTTCCTTTTAAATATTTCAACATCTTGATTTGAACACGATGGGTCGACTACTGGCACAATTAGATATGGCCCAACCTCGATTGCATTGCGAAAATCAACTTTTTGTCGAGCGCGTGCATCTTTAACAAGATCAGCCTCGTTTACGTTTTGACTAGGAAATCTCCTTTGAATGGGAAGCTCCGGGATTTCGTCGTAAATATGTGAGGACGTTTCATTTAAGTTTTGTATTGGAGTGGGCATTCGAGCCCTACATTTAGCACCAAACTTTAATATATTTGGATGATTCAAGTCATCCTTTATGATCACAGTATGTCCCGATATCTCCTGAACAATTATCGCCCTTTTCCGGAAGCCGTAATCGTCCTCGACATTGCGGTTCTTCCTGTCTTTCTTCGGTTTCTTCTTGTCCTTCCACCACCGGAACATCTTTGTTTTTATCGTCTCGCAAGTGGATTGTCATTCATTTGATCTGAAGAGACACAAAATAGATGTTTATTGACATATGTTATCTTACACCGATAAATGGTCGAGCTTGCTTAATTGCGGATACAACAACCTGTAAAAAATAACCGAGCCACGCGAAACTGGTACTTATTGAGTATGTGAATTATGGTGGCTCTATTGTGTCCTAGACTACATAGATACATGTACTGTGTCTCATCCTGGCCTTCGTGTTTTTATAATGCTTTTCACTAGCACCGGATGCTTCTATGATGATACAGCTAATGCCAAAACGAGGCTGCACACACGTGTGCAGCCTCGTTTAGACATTGCCTGTATGCTTTAGTATAGTTACCATTTCACAAAACTGAGTTCTATTGATTAATTGTTCGCACTTTAGAAATAAGCCTGCAATTAAATTGTGATAATATCAACGCATTGTGAGTGAGGGACAATGGTGACACTGCATTGAAGACGGATACAATCAAACAACCGAAATAAAACAAGGCACAAAGTTATCACGGCCAATATCTCTGAAATAGCGGGCCTTTAATGGCAGCTATATAGCTTTCACGTGCTACTAGATGCTGTAAAAGAGAGGTCAAAAACCCAATGAAGTTTAATGATCTTTATTCCTTTTTTTCCAAGTTAACTGGTCTCAAGCCAAAGTAAAAGTGTAATAAAACATAACTAAATGACTAACATATATCCTAACATTATTAATAAACTTTACGTCTTGAAAATGTCTGATTTTACCGAAAGTTCACCCTAATGCTGTGTTTGCAATAAGTGACGAGATGTCTCAGGATCTAAGATGTAGCTGCAAAGCGACTATGCTGGTCTCCTTTCAAGGCCATTCCAGTTAAGACAATTGACTATTGAATCTACCTTGTATATGTGACAGCACAGACCAGCAATAGCGCTTATTAGCCATGCCTGACAAGTTTGGCATGTGGTAACCCAAATTTGTACCTACTCCTGATTGACGATCCAAAGACTATCTCTCACTGTGAGTGGTAACTGTGTTACAGTGTAATTCTTAAAGTTAAACAAGTTATTACATCTTAGCTACAACAATAAATGCAATTTTGACTTAAAACAGAATAATTCTTGCAATTTCGACTTAAACAGACTTTGGTGTCTGATAGTAAATTTATCTCATTCTTACAGCTTGATACACTTCAAGGTGCAATTACAATTTTGAATTAAACAGACTTATCAGTGAAACCACAATTTTGACTTACACAGACTAATATTCTGACAACTTTGACTTAAACAGACTTTGCCGTCCAATAGTAAATACATCTTAAATTTTATGGTTCAATCCTCTTCAAGATGCCTCTGCAATCTTGACTTCAATTTTGATCTCTCATTATGTATAACTGTAACTGCATATTCAGCCAATGTTAAATACAACCCAAAATTAGGAGTGCAGCTGTACTTCAACTGAAGAGTAAAACTACAACTGCATTCCTAGAGCGAAGGATCTTAAATCCTTTTGCACATCAAAACTACAGTAGCCGTATTTTCTGATTCCTCATTGGAACTGTGCCAGCCACAAGTCCAAGCCCAAAATTCTACTGTATTAATAGGTCATACATCAGTGAACCTGCAGTTCAGTACTGTTCTACATTTTTCTATTGTGTGCGTACTTTAATCATGTACATGCAACCGCATTCTTTACTTAATTTTCATGCTGGTTCATATTTTTTCTGTTTACATTTTTTTTCCATTATTATTTTTTTTTTTCAGTCAAACCCTTATTCAGTGTTATTGTTGAAACCTATATCTGACAACTTGCAGATACCACTATGCATTTCCTCTGGGCCTACTGCCCTATTTATTGATCCTTGTACACGACATGATCATACATAAAATTGCTTCATCAAATGAGCCGTATTTAACAAGAACACTGAGTATGGGTTTGCGTATCTGTACAATTACAAATTAAGACTCACTTATATACAGAACTATTCTAACCACGCCTAGACTCCACCTGATCAATTACATTCAGTTTGGTTTGGGTGCAGTTACCCATCCAGGATTTAACCGTACATATTTAACTATAGTCATGCTGAATAATTTTGTGTACAACACTCCCTCTCAATTCTATCCTGCTAAACTGCAGCTATCCAGCTGGCAGCCTGTATTGTCAATCTGAATGGAAAACAGTGTGGATCCTGATCAGATGGCTTTGTCAGAAGCCAGCTGATCCGGATTGATAGTGTTTTCAAAAAGGTAAATTCTGGCTCAGCAGGACAAGGGTTAAGTCATTCCCAATATAGTATTTTGTTGACATTGGAGACACCGTGTGAAACAGTGTGGATCCTGATCAGACGGCTTTGTCAGAAGCCAGCTGATCCGGATCGACAGTGTTTTCAAAAAGGTAAATTCTTTTCAGCAGGACAAGGGTTAAATCATTCCCCATATAGTTTTGTTGACATTTGAGACACCGCGTGAAGCTTGATAAATACTATGGCACTTCTAACCGTAGAGACTAGAAGCGGAGGTCACCCTCAGAGTGGGAAACCCTGTGGATCTTGATCAGATGGCTTTGTCATAAGCCAGCTGATCTGGATCCAGTGTTTTCACAAAAAGGATAAGCCATGGATCAGCAGGACAAGGGTCAGGGGATACATACAATGTGGAATCTACTCGAGGTCTTCTGTATATAACATTTCCTGATCAAAGCTGTCTGGCTACCAGTATTTACCTTTACTAAGCGTAAACCCAAAACTTTGTTGTTTTTTTTTTGTTTTGTTGATTTCCATTCATTTCTGCAGTTTTGGGTTGTCCCCCCAACTGCTGAGACATTCTTAGCATGTACAGCCAGTGCTCTACTTGCTTCTATTTTAGACATTTTTCTGACTTTGAATTTCGATCATTTATATCCAAAATAAACCCAAAATTGAGCGACATTATTCAAAATCGACAACGCTGCATCCTTCTTTTTTAGAGAGCTTTTGTAGGACTAACCGCAACGTCCAAAATAGATAAGAATGCCTAGAGCCGAATCAAACAGAAATCAATAGATACCGCAAAGTCTAACTTTATAATTTTAAAACCAAAATTAATCTATGGTTCTTCGGACACTCTCTGCTAATATTAATTCTTATTCTTTCCAGACAGCAATGATACATCAGTACAAATCATAAAACAGATCAGATATATAAAATAGACTCACCTGTAAAAGAGAGGTCAAAAACCCAATGAAGTTTAATGATCTTTATTCCTTTTTTTCCAAGTTAACTGGTCTCAAGCCAAAGTAAAAGTGACTCGAGATCAGGTAACTTGACCTCCGTTGGGTTTCGGGCCCTGGTGAGTCCATTTTCGACCAATCAAATAGTTTCTTACAAACTCAAAAATTACCTCTACTCAGTCTGACGTGTCGAAGTAATAGGCGGGGCTTAGATTTTCCCGCGCGCTCGCGGTCCGTTCTTTGTTCGGACTAGCTAATGGCTTCTTAATTGTTAAGCCTGGATTATCGTGCCATGTTTGCTTGACAATTGAGTTAATTCTCACCACGCTGCGACATGTTTGTACATGAAAGATTTTCTATCGCCAGCAAGATTAACAATTAAGACATACCATTCCAAAGATAGAAATCCCTAACACTTTTCTTCACTTCCCAAAATTATAGTTTTTTACAAAAAATAAATTTTAATTTTATTTTACCATGATTTATTATTTTATTATTTTTTATTATTTATTTTGAACGATTTGGCCCAACATAACAATACCTCCCGGCTCACTTAACTTTGTTCCTACAAAGTTGGCTATTACTCCGACATGTCAGCTGTATATCATACATACATATAATTATTTATTCTTTATTATTTTTTTTTATTTTTTTATTTAACCTTTATTCTCTTGTTCATGTACCTGCAAAATGCCTGTTTGCAAAAGTGTAGGTCTCACTTCCTATATTGCATATTACTGACCGATCCCAGGTTGAAACCATGCATATTTTCTAAAAAAATTATTTCACTACATTACATGAACATGAGAAGAAAAGTCAAAACCTTTGACAAACATACTTATGAATGTCAGATTAACTATCATATGTATACCTTGACAAAACAAGCAATATTTAACCATTGCATTATATACATATATCAATATACAATTGTACACAAATTTATGACCCAAAACATAGCAATACAAGTATCAGTCTATGATTGTCACATGCTCTTTAGACAGAGGAGGTCAGTGTTAGTCAAATTTGCCCGTACCTTTAATTTATGTTTACAAAATGATTAATTGGCTCTAAAAGTCCATCATGTGACCAATAAAAGTAAACGTCAAATACCTTCTTGGTCATATGGTTTATTTTGTTTGCCGTGAACCAGTTTATGGAGTACACTGAAGAGACTGGAAAGACTTTATTGTTTAACTTGTTTTGTATTTTGATGTCTGACCACTTTATCTCCAATTTCGGGCGAAATGTACCAGTTACCTTGACCAGTTCTATGGATGCTGGTAACTGGATAGACCAGTAGGAAGGACACAGAGGCAGACTCTTCAGTGGTATCATCACGCAAACATCTCCGCATGTCAGTTCAAGCATTAATGTGGTCTTTTTACTTCTTGACTTACATATTAGATAGGTTATCATCAAAATTACAGAAATCAGAGTGCAACATGTTATAAAGAAGATGGCATGATCCCAAGATAGTTGAAGTTGCTCTAAAATGTTTATTTCTGTAGTAGGTGCAGGTGTGTTTGTATCTATGTAGCGAAAGCTTGGAACGACGGATGCTTTTACATGAGTTGGTACATTCTGCATTACACTTAACATAATTAATGCTTTTCTTAATTTTAATGCCATGAAACCTATGATAAAAATGCAAGCGGCTACGGCTAACATGGTTGCATATAAAAGAATGTCTTGTGTGGATAATCCCCCTTGGTCAAGGATAATTTCACCATTTAACAGTGGTTCTGTTAACGACTGAAAAATAACTGCATCCTGTTTGGCTTTGTTTGCCATTTTCTTTAAACTCAAATGTTTTTTCGTGTCATCTGCTAAAACATTACTCATTGTATGATTGTATAGTTGAAACTGCGGAACATCAATTTCCGGCATGTCCTCAAATAGGGAGTCACCGGACATGTTTGATAAGGTTGGTGTATCAAAGAATTGCTGCAATAAGGCTAGATTAATCGGGTGTAATTTTGTAATATTTTGTGTTTTATTATGACATGAAGCAAGCCTAGGTGACAGATACATTTGAGATGTAGAAATTGAACATTCACATGGTACCACTAATTTGCAAAAATTACAACCTTTTATCATTCTCTTGCCATTTTTGCAATCAAATTCTAGTAAGTCTGACTGATAAACTAGAATTTCTGATTTACTGATTTCAATAATTTGTGAAATAAGATGATTTATTAAGAACCTAAAATCACAGTGTTTTTTAACTAATGCCTTATCATTTTGGAATATGCTCATGATACATGATTCATGTGTAGCTGGGGACAAAACTTTATTAAATTTACATGACCAATGGAAAGACTTTGAACAAGCAATAAACTCAGCGCTGCTGAAAGTTGCATAATACTGCCATGATTTATTATTTTATTATTTTTTATTATTTATTTTGAACGATTTGGCCCAACATAACATAGCCATCACAATAGCAGCGGGTCCAGTGTCACGCCATTCAGTTACGGGTATCTTAATTTGGGGCAGATTTCTTAACTATCAACAGATAGGGTTGAAATATCTTAAGATAAACACAGAGACACAAAGAATTTTAACATTATCAAAGTGTCTGTATGTGGCTGCAATTTATCGTGGGTTGACATTGTTTGCTAATTTAGCATTTACTTTTTACAGCATTTTATCACAAGTACTATATTCTATAGAAATGGCCGACGATTGACGAGCAACGTTCTGCGCTCTAAGATCCCAAAATACAGTTTAGATCGGACTCTTAAGACAATGACCCACAATTTTGAACTCTTTCAAAAGCTATCCCTATACACAAAATGTTAGCTATAGGGCACTTGATTAACAGACTATGAAACAGTGAAACATTTCTAGATCTTGTCTGAGTGATACGGTTCTTGCAACCGTGACAAAGATTTAGGGTAAAGTCGGGTATATTCGGACAGACAGCTGGATTCGGACAGCGACCTTGTTTGTTTCATATTTCAAATATTGGAATAAAAAATAAATTAACTAGCAAACAGTGAAAATCCTGATGAGACGGCTCATAAGGAGCCGTCTCATCTGGGTTTACACTGTTTGCAAATGTGTCCGAATTTACCTGATGTCCGAATTTACCCGACTTTACCCTAATGTCCTTCGTGTTCAATGAGCATCTGCAACATTTCTAGTAAATGGCTTTCAGTTCAAGCCATAAGCATCAACTCTATGAGACCTTTCAATCCGCAGATAAATAGTCCTTTAAAAGTGCATGCTCAGCTAGCAAGGGGGGTTCGATGGCTAGTGTTTGTTGTAAACCTCTATCTATTTCTAAACGCTTTGTGTGCAAAGATTTATGGTTCGTCTGCGCTTTCTCTAGTTGTACAAGAGATTATAAGAAATACGTCACGGTAGATGTCACAAAAGCCTATACACACAGGGCAGCTCCAGGTAAAACTGCTTCTGTCTGATCTTGGTCTTCACTCTATACTTTTCCGACAAGCATTTTGTGAGTCGCAGCCCTGATATGGTAACCAACATTTTATATGAGAACAGAAAGAGAAACGTGTTCGAAATTTTAGAACATTTATCATATGCGAGCTGGCTTAGATTGAACTTCTAGTGTACTCAAGTACCTTCTGCTAACGTGAAAGATATATTCGCAGAAAGAGCACTGAAAATCGATTTTCAGACAATAATGATATATTTGTATTGCGTTGCATTATGAAGTGAAATATCTAATAAAACTTATACCTGCTGACATTTGCGTCAATGCAGTCTGTTTTAAGTTTTGGCCTGTTCTTAATGACGATATTGTTGCGCTAAAAGGAATATTGTAAATGTCGATAAGTGTACGCCTGTATGAAAGTCTCATGTGGATGCGTTTTCTAGGCATGTTATAAGGAGCACATTGGCGCTGAGGGATTGCGGCCCCAATTAAATATGCCTTTGGATTTACCACTTCGAGCCCAACATCACAATTTTGTCTCATGCAGAATTTAAACTTTCATCCTACTTGACACATATCGAGGAGTTGGACCCCCAGATTCGACATCAGTATCCGATCCACATGTTGAATTCAGCTTTTGTAATATTGGTCAAAATTAGTGGATTACCCGGCTTGTTCATTAATTCTGGCCATGCTGGAATTTTGCGGACATAAGGTGTATAGTAACTAGACATTGTAAAGTAGACGGTATTGATATTAGTATCAGAATTAATTGGAGTGTAAATGGTCAGCTTTACCAGATTTTATATCAAACAGTTACATTCAACGGAACAATGGCCAATCTCTTAGCACGCTCACAGATGCTCTGTCAACTTGACAGAACCACAGTTGGTGTTGTCGAACAAATGAGGTACTTTCCGTCTAATTAAACATTACGCAAATTAACAAATGGGATTCTAACATATGTCCACTAATGCAGTATACAGACTCTTTTACAGTTGGGTATATTCGGGTGGCCAACTAAATTCGGACTACGAGGTTGTTTGTTTCATATTTTAATTATTGGAATAAAAAATAAAGAAACTAAGCAAACAGTGAAAATCCTGATGAGGGGTCTCATCTGGATTTCCACTGTTTGCAAATGATTGTCTGAATTAACCTGATGTCCGAAGCTACCTGACTTTATCCAAGTATTCGAAAACTAAAGAGATTTCTTTAAGTTATTCATGTGATGAGCAAATAAACCCTCCACAACTGTTTTCCATACAGCAAATGTATGTGAACCGTGGTTAACCGTTTCAAAGAAAAGAACCAACTACACATTGACCCCGCTACTATCCGTCGCATTGGCCATTCTGAGTATAAGTTGTAAGCAATAACAGGGTAGATTAAAGTCGGTTTAATTCGGACAATCGGCTAAATTCGGATAGCGACATTGTTTCTTTTATTTTTGAATTATTAGAATAAAAATTAAATTAACTAAGCAAACAGTGGAAATACAGATGAGACGGCTCTTAATGATAAGCCGTCTCATCTGGATTTTCACTGTTTGCAAACGTATGTCCGAATTAACCCGCTGTCCGAAGTTACCTGACTTTACCCTAGGCATCCGTACATCACTTAAAGCCATTTTTGCACCCATGGTGTATTGGATATTTTTCAAGGTCTAATATTTGCGATGCTATGCATTAAGTGGATAAAAACACTAAATTGGTGTTATATTGGTCAGGTAGTTGAAGTAATGACCATTACACCGTCCAGTTATGATGACTTATCAGTCCCGCATTCCAAGTTTCTTAGTTACCTATCACAAGTTGACAGCTGCCACCAAGTTTAATGTTCAAACTGTACAGATAATAATTCAAACCTTAACAAGAGAAGTCGAAACATAGAGCATATGCGACAAGCATAGCTATGTCCAGCTAAGGAAACCTTTGTTAGCATAAAATAACTTACTCATCAATTTAAACATGTGTTTGGATGCTCAAAAGAACCGTCTCATTGAGACGGCTCTTTTGAGTACCCACAACATATGTTTTGATTGAGATATAAGAACATTAATTTTCAATTTCGCACTCTTATCTGGAGGCCTGATTCAGAACACAGATGACTTTTCACACAAGGATAAGGTCCTTTCCGTCGCTTAATACTTTTATCATATTAAACTTCTGTCAAATTATGGTTTAATAATCAGGTATTACAGATATAACAAAACAAAGGATGACCGGAGCAAACAATGTCATATGTACCTAGTCGCAAGAAAACTTGAGTTTGTTGCATGAGAACAACAAAATACAGATCAGCATGCGCAAGTGTTCAGTCTGATCAGTACATTTGAGCCGTAATATGAGATTTCAAAGAATGTGGTATGCGCGATCAGCAAAGGCTCAGACCAGCCTGCGCATACGCGCAGTCTGATCAGAGCCTCTGCAAGTTGCTTGAGTATTCTATGAAAGTTCAGCTACTGGCGGAATAGCATTTAGAGTTTCTAAGCTTAAAAGGAGGCTGCACAGGCTGGCCTGAATCTACACTTGTCAAAATGCCACATTGTTGGAAAACACATGTCGCGGCTCATTTGTAATACGCTCTCTGGAAAGTTCAATATCTTAACTTGCTGCATGCACAATATGAATAGTGTAGCTAGTCTCTGCAGCTGAGCAGACCGGTTTTAACCACATATACGGTCGCAAACCCCGAGCACAGGTGTTCTCCCGACGAGGACCATATCCTGAGCAACTAACGCTACGTCACGGTTACACTACTATGGGAGCGCAGTGGCTCAGTGGTATAGTGCTTGGCTCGAGACCGAGGGGCCGCGGGTTTGAGCCTCACCGGCGTCACTGCATTGTGGTCCTTGAGCAAGACACATTTATCCTTGCTTAGTACTGGTTCAACCCAGGAAGACCCGTCCCTGTTTAACTGACAGATTGTTGATGGGACGTAAAGAACCAAATCAAACGGTCACACTACCAATCCTATCCTGCTTGAACGGCACCATCTAAAATTTGGTACAGTATATGCCGATTTCAGTCATTGTGTGACCTGAATTGAGAGCTCTTTAAATCAGCAAACAGCCACTAGCACTATGAACACTATCTAGAAGTCTTCAAACTTGCAAAAACGCTAAGGATTTACCAATGTATGCATATAGTGTTCAAGATCTGGCGCCAACAACAAATTGAAGTAAGAAAGGGGACAAAGATCAGGAATCGATATAATCAAGTACCACACCTGACCCAGGATACCACATGGGAAAGCAACAAAAACAAATAATCACAGACGAGACCCAAGAGGTCAGCCGTTTCCCAGCAGGTGACCACAAGGCAGCAATGAACGGACGCAAAAACATGACAAACACAAGACACAAACAACACAAATGACCCACTAAAGAAGCACCGCCTGCCTTGGAACTGTCAGTAAAAGGCTCAAACCGGTTTCACGGCGCCAACCTTACCCTTAGTTCCGATGTGAATCAAGAAACATGGATGTTTGGTTTACATGAAAGACCTCTTACTTATCCAAGCATTATCTCTTATTTATTCCTGGTTGTCTTAGTTTGGGTCAGTTAGATGACAAATCAAATTTCTGAAGTAGGACAATATGTAAGCATGAAAACTTTCAGAAATCTAGCAATGTAGCAAGAAAACCTGTCTTCAAGGTATGAGACAATTCTTTGCATGCTGGGTAATTTTTCATGCTTTTGTTTTCGTCTTTATATTATTTTCAAAACCAACTTTTCAAAACATTCTTTCAGGAGCACTATCAGTGTGTCAAACGGGTTGGATCCGGATCAGGACCTGGGTCCAAACTGCTTGCAAAGGTTAACAGCCAGACGACAAATGTACTCGAAATATGTTTTATCATGGTGTTGCCCTTGAAAGTGATGGTATTTGAAAATTTAAGACCTTATTTCAACATAAAATATTCCTTTTGAAAATTAAATCCTTGAAGGTAAAGTGAAATCCTTCACTTTTTAAATCTGTAGTCAGATATTTATCTAGCGTATCCCCGACCCTTATGGTGACACAATGGCGTCACAGGGAGGACCCTCAACTTATTACAGTCCTTTGTTAAAGCCATACAGTGTAATTACAACATATCCATGGGACAAGAAAAGAGACCGTCCTTCGGTCGTCTGCTGATTTCCAGAACAGAAATTTTATTTGGACTTAAGCATTTAATACAAGCCCATCGTCACAATAAAAAATATATTCTACGCATGCATTCAATGTTATTAATTAGACATGGGTAGTTCGAGAGTGGAACATGAATCTTACTTGGATTATTTACGTTGTTACAATTATCAATTTTGCAAAATGTGAAGAAAACCCACACTATGTAGTTATCTGTTCTGCCAATAAGATGTTGCCCCCCCCCATTCACACACAAACACACACATTGACATACTCTCTAAGGAGAATAGGGACACGAGTGTCCACGGGTATAGGTGACTTGCAAACTGCAGGGGGGCCTAAATTTGGGACAATTGTTATTGACAACTCCAAAAGCAGAAATGGAGAATTGCTATACTTTTTCATGGGTGGATCCAAAAGGGGCGGCAGGACTCCGGACCCCCTCCTGGAAAATCACAAGTATATATATTAGGTTTCCTTTGAAATTCCGGTACTGACCCCCTCGAGAAGCAATTGGACCCTAGGGTCCAATTGCTTCTCGAGGGAGGTTCGTACGACCCTCTGTGAAATACTTTGATGACTAAAGAAGGAAAGCTGTTAGGACCCCCTGACGGAGTTTTCAGGATCCGCGCATGTATCTTTGCCAAGCAGTTGTTGCTTTGTCCTATACAGCAGACATGAGTTACTAATCATTTGCGTATAAATGATCCCTCAGGCAGTGGTACCACTTTTATTGTCTAAGAATTTAGGGCTTTAAACATTCTATTTTTAGGGGGAAAACTATATTGAAACCAGCAAATCGAGCCAATATTCTCTTAAGTACAAGAGTGAAAGGTTCGTTTTTACACAAACCGTGTAAAAACATAATCCTTCGCCACCCATCTTAAGATCTGTTGTAAAAACACGAACAGCAAACAAAGATTACCAATCCGAGAACTTATCAAAACAGGACAAGTTTCGAGTTTGTTTGCTCTCGGCTAATTACACCAAATTAGGGCCCATATCCGGCAGGTACAATAAGCCGTGTACCCCACTTGGCGCTATCCTTCTACTCGTCTGCACCTTCAAAAATACATTGAGAAAAAAACGCTCATCTTAATAGCAAAGCCAACTAAAAGCTAACAACAAAAGAAAAGAAATCACGTAATAATCTATGACCTCGCGATAGCAGTCCTTCGAGCAATTGCTGAAAAGTTTCAACATTTCCTAAAAGGATATTCCAGATAGCTGTATTGTTTCGAATTTCTAAGCCGCCTGATCAGAACCCGCCGCTGGTTTCAACTTCACATAAGCCCTGTGAGTCCATATAAAATATCGATTCAGACAGCTTTGCTTGTTGCAAAACAGACACGAAAATTAAATATTAATTTAGCCCCAGGGACAAGGATTGAACTATGATATTTGCTGGTGTTCGACTGAGAATTCGATGCTTTACGTCCCAGTCAACATTTCTCAGTCATGTCGGGACGTTTTCTTGTCTTCCTGTGTTAAACAAATACATGCACTTATCAGAGAATAAAGTGTTTTGTTCATGGACACAACACAGTACCTCCGGTGAAACTCAGTAGCGATCCTTCGGAAAAACGGATCCTTCAGAAATGGAGAGAACCTACAATATAAGAAAACACTAAACTCGGTTTTATTGAATCTGTATATGAGAACTAATAGAAAGTGCAACAATTCTCAAGCCCCCTAGCACCGGCGTAAGCGGTATTTTGCCTTCCGTTAGAAACCAATATGAAAAAGCATTAACACTATATCGATGTACTGGGGAGTTTTACCAACTACACGCGGTACAGATCTCTAAATAATCCGTAAAAACGGATCCTTCAGAAATATAGAGAAATAGAGCCTTTTTGCTCCTCCAGAAGTTTCACTACCTAAGGCCTTGCTCTGCCGTAAGATGAGCGTTTCATTTGTCTTTGTTATATGTTTCTTTCTAGCAAATTAATATTAAAGAAATACAAGTATGGTTGAAACAGACATACAGATTTCACTGCTCCAAGGGAGATGAAACTATACCCAACATTAAAGAGGCACGTGACAATCCCTACAATATAGAGGGTATCCGATTGCGTCTTTCCCTCTATCATATTATATAATCTTCCCAATAATACAGAAATGTTTGAAAGACATATTTATTCATTATTGTTATGTTGTCACACATTGAAAGACGACGACGATATGTATGCGTACAGATGAACCAGCTCACCGGAGTGAGTATGACGAGGAAATACCACAATCACACGCCGCAGAGGATGAGACACAGAACACAGGAAAGAAGAACGGCCACCTCTCTTCCTCAGCGAGATTATTGCGAAACTAGCTTTTGACACTTATCGCATATGCGAGCAGCGATAGCTCAGACGAGACTGCGCAACTGCGCAGTCTCGTCAGACCCTCGCTGCTCGTACACAATATAAGAGTGTGGATGACGGCTCAAACCAATATTAACCCTGTACCCCCATTAGATAGCTGTACATACACTTTTTCAAGAGTGAATTTAAGCAATGGTATATGCCATTATCTGATGGTTTCGATCCAAATATAACTTACTAAGTGTAGATATTGGCTAACCCTAACTCTAACCCTAACACTAGCCAAATCACAAACCCTAACACTAACACTAACCTTAACACTGACACTAACCCTAACCTTGACCCCAACACTAACAGTAACCCTAACACTAACCCTAACCTTAACCCTAACACTAACCCTAACACTTTCCCTAACACTAACCCTAACACTAACCCTTAATGTTGCGAGAACTTGTGACCCAACCCCATTGCTGTAATTTGTGGCAATAAAATATGTATAAACTAAACTAACCCTAACACTAACACTAGCCCTACCATAGCCTAAACACTAACCCTAACACTAACACTTAACCTAACACTAACACTAACAATAACCTTAACACTGACAATAACACAAACCCTAACCTTGACTTTAACACTAACCCTAACACTAACACTAACACTACCCCTAACAACCATCTTTCTACGGAATAAATCAAAATCCAAACTTCAAACTGGAAACCAACTTTACAGACCTCGCAGCGAAACAGTGGACGCCATAGACATTGGATCCATATTTGTCGTAAATTTATTTATGTCATCATGGCCATCTTTGGTGCGTGACTTTCTAACCCACAGTCGACCCAGTAAAACTGTTGAAATTGGACAAAATATTTTATCTCATGAGATAATTATGACACATTAGAATGATCCCGTTTATTATAATTTATGTATTTACGACCTTATGATCGCTATTTTAAGAAATTTGATAGTTTTCTTTAGAATTCGGAAAAGTCTCGCAAGATTTCGTGTCATTATGAGACCTCGCGATGTTATACAGTTATCCAATTTAGATAAAATTGAAGAGCTTTAATATCACTTTAATATCAAAATGCCGCGCATCAGTGGACATTTTATGACCTGACACACCGCTAGATATCAAGGGTTATGAGACCGCTGTTTCTTTAATATTTCTTCACGAAACATAATGTTTTGGGTTCTCAATGAGACCTCGACAATACGCTTGCAACTGGTTCCGCAGCATCTTTTGCATGGAAGAAGAAGAAAGATATCACAAGTTTTAGTCAACCTTTAACTACTTATCTAGGTCTAAGGTTGACAAACAGTGTCATCTACATTTCAACACTCATAAAAAGTCAATATAGTGAATCCAGAATTATGAAAGGATACCATACTTATAAAGACTCAGATCATCAGTCTATAAATGCTCAACCGCAACATTTTCATCACTACGTGATCTGTTACAAATTGTTAGATTCTAAAGCATGACCAGATAGAAAGAATGCTATTGTGCTTGTTCAGCGTGATATAGACCCAAGTATATAAGAAATATACTTCTGCTGCTTGCTTGCAGTGGAAATGATTACGGCATTCTCTCTTATGTAGTTGAGCTGGTCACTTTGAACAATGCTATATGATCCGTAATGCTAAGCGTTTTCGACAAAAGCTGCATCAGGGCAAAGGTTTTTATCAGCAAAGTGAATTTAAGCCCCCCCCCCCCTTCCCCAAGTGGCTTCGGCTGTTATCCGCTCTAAGACGGTAGTTATTTTGTTTATCGTTGCTCCCATTGTTGTGTGGGTTTTGTGTTTGGTCCTTGTTTTCTTATGCAATACTTGGTGTCTCGGTTGTACCTTTTAAGTATGCTAGTGGTTCTCTCTTTAACCCAGATGTGGCTTAAACAAAACTACAATTAAAACTCGTATAAATGAAAACCCTGATGTCAACCGTGCTAGTACTTTTTGGCCCCTTAAGGTTCGCACCCTACATGGTTATCCGAGTTTTAAATATCAAAATAAAGAAAAGCCACCACAACGTCAGAGAAGCCATGCGCTGCCTGCATGGAGGGAAATCCGCATTGAAAAATATAAATGCGCAAAACTCAACTTTCATAGCCACACATTCAAGCATATTATCCATACGACAAGAAAAAATACAGCTAAGATTTATCCATCTAAAAATAAGTATTGTAAAATTTTACTCAAAATTAATGTTCTTGGAGTCAGCATGAAGATGATCCTGGATATATTAAAGTAAACTTAATTGAGTTGCAACCCAGAATTAAACTTTTACCATACAGGTCGAGCAGATAGTGGCCATATCCCTTGTTCATGTTTAGCTTGAGTTTCGAAAATGGTTCTAGTCAATCTGAATTGTTGAGTCTGGTCCCAACGTTATCGACTTTGACATGCAAAATATAATCTTCAGAAACAACATATTTCATGCAAATGAGGTAATTTTCATACTCGCTACAACAGGCAATGTCATTTGTCCTTGTCAACAATATTTTATGACAAGAAACAATTTCATACTCCTGTAAGTTGAGCATGCATGAATTTATAACATTAGGGACTGGTCTGTAGCAACTTTGTTATCCAACTCTAATAATAACACCAGAGCTAAGAATTATACAGTACATGAGCGCATAATATGTGGGTACTTATCACATTAATGAAATAGGCTTAGAGGAAACCACACAGTTTTGCAACAAGTGCAGCACCAATGATTAATATGGGCAATGCATGTTTAAAGATTCACTTTACTTATGTATGCCAGGTTCGATACTCTAATGGGCTCTACTAATTATTCTCCGTTTCAAATTAAGCATTAAATGTCTCAACGACATAATGAAGGTTGCATGTCAGGTCCATGCACAGATATGCTTAATAACATGCACAATTACGAACCACTCCCTACATAATGGGAAATGTTAAAACTCTGATAGATTTGCTTTATTAAAGTCATAAGTCAAAGATAAACGAAAAAGCGTTAAATTGCGAATATTTTCTTATCCACCAGTTTTAACATACGTTTTGAGTTCTCAAAAGAACCGTCTCATCGAGACGGTTCTCAAAAGACGGTTCTTTTGAGAACCCACGACATATATTTTGGTTGAGAAATAAGAAAAATATTTTTCGATTGCACAACCCTTTTATCCGGAGGCCTGACTCCCTACATAATGGAAAGAGTTAATACTCTGATGGATTTGTTTTAAGTAATTACTCGTATAGGTCATTCATAAGGTCATGAGAAACGAGATTCCTGCATAGTGACAACTGCTTAAGCAAAAATGCTTTTGAAATGTCGCGGTTTATCTGTTTGAAAGAAGTTTAAAGTTAACAATAAAAAATGAGGAAGATATCTGCCCAGATTATTGTGTTAAAAGATCTTGATAAAATTCTAAAATTTGATTTTAACGTTTTCTTTTATGAAACTATGTATATGTATTGTGCTCCTTGAAACCATATACAGTGTTCCAGGTGTGAAGGGTCACAATTCTATAATTAAGAAAAACTCTAAATATCAATATAAATACACCTATTACTACACTTAATGAACACTCTGTGCGTCTGGGTGGGGTTGGGTACTATTCGACAAGGACGTCGGTTTTAATGACCAAGGGCTTTATTAAACGAGCAGAAAGAGCTATAACACAAGTGTAATTTACTTTCTGAAAATGTACATATATGGTCTAGATATTCGTCTAGGAGTCCCATCTGGACACGAGTGTGCAACATTTAAATTGGCACAGCCTCTATTTTGGTTGCTACAAATAGTTTATAAAACCTCAGTAGCTACCTCATCCAGGGATTTTCCTAAAACTGATATGGGGCCGAATATCGGCCCCTTCCCAATTCAAAAATGAACAAAAACTTCCCAAAATAGTAAATATCATTCCCAATTTTTAGTTCTACATTTTGGTGATAATTTCAAGAAAATCGGAACAAAATTACCAAAGTTACAGATGCACGAAAATTTTCATTAAAATGTGAATGAAAACATGTTTTATGGTGGACAATTAAAGCAGCTTTACACTGCTGATTTCTTATAAGTTTTAATCTATTTAAAATGGCGGTCCAGTTCTAGGTTTCCCAATTTGATTGTCCAGATGATTTTCCCCCAAATTCAACAGACCCCTGGCCCCGGCTTCAGAAAGGTATGAAAATCCCTGTCATCTGTCTGATTTCACCGATGCATATGATTCAGTTCGCGAGATCAGAACACTATCATGCATGTCATGGCAATTCAGGGACAGAAGTCACTTTTCAAAATAGGCAATGGACATTATAGTAAGTATATGGAAGCTTCCATCATAAGAGAGGGTTGAAGGCCTAGAAAATACTGCTCATGTAGATGCCCGGTTGTTAATACGACGTTTTCTGTGTTATTGTTTATGATACATTGTGATAGGAATCTGCGGTGAGGAAAAGCATATAGCATGAAATTAACGCAAATCCGGTATCCGTGACCGGCTGATTTTTATGTGTGTGCTCTCTCTCTCTCTCTCTCTCTCTCTCTCTCTCTCTCTCTCAATTGCATATACCAAGTCAACATTGACACATTGACAGAGATCTCCAATAATACATTTCAGCACTGGGGCATTGGAAGAAAACTGTACAAATGAGTTTCAGCCTTATCCAATGTGTAATGTTGAGAATTTCGACAAAGAAGAAGGTCATACACTCAGTACAAACTGCAAAGTCACACTCTAGAAGTGGTATACTCCAGCAAATATCTTGGAGTGGCCATCAAGGATGATCTGTCATAGGGGACTCACATACAAAACACAGTGAGCAAGGCAAACAGAACCCTTAGTTACCTGCGAAGAAACATGAAGGACTGCACAAAGCCAGTGAAAGACCTCACATACAATACTATGATCCGTACAACTATGGAGCATTCCTCAACTGTCTGTGACCCAGTCTTACAAACTTATCAAAGCATTGGACCAGATGCAGAGACGAGCAGCTCGCTATGTCTGCCATGAACTCCCGGATGTGTCGCCAAGATGCTCTACGACCTGAACTGGAAGCCACTTGAAGTCAGACGCAGGCATAAAAGACTTGGTATGCTGTACAGAATTCAGCACAACCTTGTTGACATACCCATTGACAGGTACTCACAAGTCAGTGATAGTCGTACCGGAGGACCAGGCAAATTCTTCCAGGAGAGGATTTCAGATGCTACTTATTCCAACTCCTTCTTTCCAAGAACAGTGCGGAAATAGAACAAACTTTCCGTGGAGATAGTGTCTGCAGCATTCTTGGAGGAATTCAGATTACCACACTGGATGTGATCTGCGGCACAACAGCAACATCTGTATAAAAGTTTTAACCAGTTTTATCCTGTACATAGTCTTTTGGGGCTAGATCCCAGTTCTTTACTTAGAAGAAGAAGACTGTACGCTGGATGGCAGAGGCGGGTCCAGAGGGGGTTCAGGGGGTTCAAGGGCGGCCTCCCCACCCCCCGTTTTTAAATATCCTATGAAAATTAAATAATTTGGTCTCAGTGAGGCAAAATTATTTCATTTTCATAGGGCATTTACAAAAAAATGAGATAAAATCAGCAAAGCGAACCCCAGACCTTTATATGAACCTCCTTTCCAGAAATCCTCGATTCGCCCCTGGGACTCGGTTATGATATACTTATGTAATTCGAGAATATCTGCAAGTGACCACTTTCGTCATCTGCTGATACATTTTTGCAAACAGTTTGGATGCAGATTCGGACCGACAAAATGTCGGGACTGATCTTGATCCAAACTGTTTGACAAAGTATAATATACATGAAAAAAAGTTTAAAATGATTTTAAAAAAACTCAGTTGACGACAAAAAAGTCATGCAAAATTATCTAGCATAAAAAGTGAGAGATAATGTTCACAGACATAAGACAGCGGATATACGATCGGTGCGTGTGTGTGCAACCAGCTCATGCTTAAAACCCCAAATATAGAAGAACAAATGTACACACATTTTTGGTACAAATAGTACAGACCCCTAGAGTTACAGTCGTTCTTAAGTGCAGTGGCGGATCCAGAGGGGGTTCAGGGGTTCCCTTAAACCATCCTCTCTGCACCCCCCCCCCCCACCACCGATTTTAAATATCTTATGAAAATGATATAATTTGGTCTCAATGAGACCAAATTATTTCTTTTTCATGGGATATTTAAGAAAAATGAGATAAAATCAGCAAAACGAATACATATACATATGAACCCCCTTTCTAGAAATCCTGGATCCGCCCCTGAAGTGGTTCTTTTGGGTAACAACAACATACGTTTTAGTTAGGAACGTTCAAATATTTTTGAATACGCTCTCTTATATAGAGGCCTGCGACTTTCTATTATTTAATCTCAATTACCCTCAGTTCTTCCACCAATAATCCATAAGCATAGTTAAACTCTATATTCCAGTCAATTATTTCTAGTAATAATCCCACCAATTTTGCAGAAATTCATTTATTCTCCAAATATAACACTAACCTTCCCAATTCCAATAACCACAGCAGGCGTAGGAATGTTTTTCGTTTCAAAAACTCTTGTTAAAAGAATTAATTTCCCAACCATTATTGTCACTACATCCTCACACTGTGAAGTCACTGTATTATCTGATCTCAAAATACACCTGTAAAATTGTGAAGGCCAAGTCTGGTATCGAGATTACAGTAGAGTTGGTATGAGATTAATAAATCACTACGCGAGCCAATGAAGTCTCGGCTGACAAGGTGTTTCCACTTGACAGGTTAACTTATTAAAACATAAAGTGCTGCAGGCCGCAACGTTATCTGTTTAAGTCGATCTTGCTATAAAGGTGCTAAAGAAGATCATTAAAAACTGCTTCAAAAGACAAAAGGGGAGATAATATCGAAACACGTCCCCTAAAGCGGAAGCCAAATGCGACTGGCACATAAAGATGAAATAGACCGCTTTTCATCACAATCAATATTGCTGAAATTCATTACACGATGTCTTTCACGTCTTCCGAAAGTCTCACATAGTTGGAAATCTAAAATAAAAGGCGTAATTACGATACTTTATCGTTTCAAACGATAAAATATCGTAATTGCGGCCTTTATCGCAATTACGTCTTTGGATATACAAGAAGCTAAATATCGCACAGTTGCCAAAACGGGACCAAACAATGTATGACATGCCTTCTGTTATAGCAGTTAACTAGTACAACCAACGATGCATCAACACACGTTTCTGTCCTCAGTTTGGTGCGGCTTAAGAATTATGTATATCTGCATCGAAAAGGGTTTCGAACTTAAGTGAAATGTTTTCTTTATTATCATTTGACAACGCAGGTGACACTTACAACATGATTGCATAGTCCTTCTTTTATCGTGACTATAACACTAGGTGTCTTGTTTTCATCAAGTCCCTCGTTTTCGTGTACTCCCAAACTGTGTAATGCGACCAACTAAGTACGAGTATCTAATAAGCTGGCTCTCTCCTATGAATCGTTTCTAGGTAAGCGGAGTCTCATCCCGTTTTATTCTAATGTCATGCAATGCTTCTATGAATTGTCCCCGTGATGATATGTACAGTCCAGCAGCAAACTTCCATGCACACCATTCCTTCCCGGGGTGCATTTCCAAGAAGAGAATATGCAGTTTATCCACCTGTATGTCATGTATGTGGAGATAATCCACGAGCGAATGGATTATCTCCAGTACAGGTGCACACCAATCTAACTATTTTATACCACCTGCTTCAGTGTAGACCTTGCACATTACGAGGTATTTCGTGCTAAGTTGGTTATCGTGGTATGGAACTGTATAGGGCAGGCATGTACTATTCTATCCTATCATTAATAGCGTTTTAATGTTGTAGATGGATTCCGAAATATAGTATTTGCATACCTACTTCAACACGAGGTCATGACGAATTTTCGAGCAATGATCAATGATCTTAAATCAGGACTTATTGTATCTTTGTACATTAGTGTGTATTAGTGCTCTATAGAATCTTACCCTTACCATGCTGGTGAGATTGTTTATGTTCTGCACTCTCCCTCAATGTTGCCCAATTAACGCGCAAGATTCTGGTTATAAGCATATATTAAGCAGAGTGGAAAACAATGAACATCCGGATGAGAAGCCAGCTGATCCGGATCTTTAATGTTTTAAATAATACATATCCGGATTTAGCGTGCTGATTTGTTAACAATGTCGATCTGATACAACTTAAATCTTAGATATAATAATATTTATCAATAACACGAATCATAGTTCTGACTAACAAATTAGCAAATGCGTAATGTTTTAAAAGGACAACCGGCCCAACTTGTATTTTAATAGACAAATCCCCAAGGCTTTTCTTATTTGTATTTAACAAATCAGTGAGACTTTACATGACACCTCATGCCTTATCAATATTTTCATTTGGTATTATTATCTAGTTTCTCATATATTAAATAGATATATTTTCAATATATCAAGTGTGAACTCATTTACAAATGCACTTTGAATAGTGTGGTTTCCAAGTGTAGTCATTCGTGTTTAGTCCATATGTTGGTATTTTCGCATGTCGTTGCTTAAAAAATACCAAACCTAGACAATAAATGTTCACTCGAAGCGAAATCTTTGTAAAGCCCTGGCAAAGCTGATACTCTGTCTTGCCTCTAAAGTCTTCTCATTTCCCATAAATTTTGGAAGCACATATATAAAAGTCTATGAGAATTTCCAAGTCTCTGTCTGACTTTGAGAACGTGGTTGCTCGACAGAAGCGAGCCGTGACTCTCGTACTAACAATGCTGATATTGGGTGGTTAGATCGTTTGGGCATCCATGCCGAAGACAAACAATTCGGCATTTTTTGTTTTCATTTGTTTTTCCCCTTTTTTTTACTAATTCATTATTTGAAGATTGGACGCACGTTCAATTTTAAAGCTATTCCACTATGTGACCCTCGAACAAACATATAAACCAGTTACATACATACATTTGTACTTCTCAGTGCATAAAGAAAAAAAGCATAAGTTATTGCCTTGCACTCTTCAAGTTTGCAAAAAGGCTAAGAATGAATGCATTTTATGATGTAAAGTTAAACTTAACGAGCCCAGACAAGATGAGCTATATCATGTGAAAATCCAGCTTCTAGGTCTGTTACCAGGTAATACTCAAACCAGGCTGTTCGTATAAAACGGCTGTATTAAAATTTGAGTAAGAGATCCATTTATACTCGGTAAACAGCATGTATCCAGGTTGTCTAGCCACAAAACCACTGTAACCTGCTCTACCAGCCACTGTAACCTGAACCAGTCACCTATAAAATCACCAAGACCATCGATTTAATGTTCGTACCAAATCACAATCGTACCGTCGCTGACTGGCTGATGTCATTTTGTTCTTTCAAATACATTATAAGTAACACACACAAAACGTACTGACTTCATACATTAGATGTACATGTACCAGCTACTTCAACAAACGAGACATTTCATGAGACGTCAACTGGCAGTCATCGCATATGCGAGCAGCGAAGGCTCAGGCGAGCCTGCGCAAACCGCGCAGTCTCGCCAGAACCTTCACAGTTCGCGAACACAAGGAAGGGGTGTAGATGAAGGATCAGTCGGAAATTCAGATTTTTAGGCCCATTAGATTGCTGCGCATGCATGTTTAAAGAATAGCTTCACGCATGTGCGATATGAATTTTATGTGGATAATGCAATCCACGCAAAGATTGCAGAGCTAATTGTTGAACCACATGCCCAACAGGTTTGATTATCTGCACCTTAGGTCTGTCGGAGATTCTGAAATGTGCTCATGTCTCCTTATGACTTTAACCGCCGCAATAAGCATTGCCAAGAGTAAAATAAGTATCTTTATTGATTTGATTTGTTTCATATAAGCCAGATGATCTGGGTTTTCATTGCTTTAAGTGTACGGAAGAAGGCAGATATCATAGTTAGATACAATCAAACACCACACCTGACCCAAGTCACCACACGGAAAAGTTACAAACAACAGGAAAACTAAACACCACACACAAAAGAACCAATAGGCCAGCCCTCTCCAAGCAGGATTGTACTGAATTTTTGAAGATAGTATGCCCAGAGTGCGCTTATTTGATCGAAACTGATACCTCCGCATACAACAGAGAGCCCGGTGTACCGGATCATGTTTTAATACACATTTTGAGCATCTTTCAGCCACATAACATACCTGAAGATATGTTCTCATACGGAACGATTTTAAGGTCAATTGCTTGTTCATTGGCCATTCAAAATCTATCCGTTCAATAACGCTGAAAAAAACAGTTGACAAAGTTTCATCTTTTACACGGTGTGAGTCTATTATGAAAAAGCAAACCTCAACTCTAGCTTTTGATCGTAGCGACAGGGTGCAATCCTATGACCAGTTCTCTTTAGTTCAGTTACAATGATGCGATACATGATTTTGAAGGCGCATAGTTCACCAAAGAAATGACGGTGGTCATAAGAAAAGCGAAACGTGCGAATTTTGATAACAACAGCCATAGCTACAGATAAGAAACATTTACTGGAACTTGTAAGGGGACAATTACATGTATCGTATGTGTCTTATCTTTCAGTTTTGACATATGAGCCGCGACATGAGATTTCCAATAATGTGGCAGTTTGACAAGTGTAGACTCAGACGAGTCTGTGCAGCCTCCTTATAATTTAGCATCTCCAAATTATGTTCAGTCAGTAGCTTAACACTAATGTATATTCAAGGGGCTAGCAAAGGCTCTGATCAGACTGCGCGTATGCATAGACCGATCTGAGGCTTTGCTGGTCGCATATACCACATTGTTGGAAATCTCATGTCGTGGCTCAATTACATGTATGTTTAGATGTTTAACCCTTTTCATTCTGGTGGATCATCTAATACAATGAGAATGGTTTTGTCCATTTTATATTTAAGGGGTTGTCGGTCAAAATTTCAACAAAATGGTGTATTCTATCCCTGAAGACTGTCTTTATCATAGCAAACAGTGCAGACCCTGATGAAATACCGCCTAATGCGGTATTTCATCTGGGTCTTCACTGTTTTCCAAGGTATCCTGAATAAAAAGAGTTAAAGGAACTAATGTATGCTTCTTTGTTATCAAACCAAATGTGTGTGCTGATAAATATGATTCAGAATAACCTGAGTCTTCATCTATGTCCTACATTATGTGTGCGAGCAGCGAAGGCTCTAGTGGTACTGCGCGGAAGCGCAGGCTAATCTGAGCCTTCGCTCCTCGCCTATGCGATACATGCCATAGGGACATTAGCTTATTGTATTTACCCCCTCCCCCTCTCCTTTTATCTGCAATCGCAAGTGTTTCATTAGTGTTGTTTAGTAGGCTGTCGTCAGTGTCAAGGTACCTTTTGTATGCCCTTCACGTCTCATCTATGAGTGATTGATGCTCGTTTCAGATCAAATCACTTCATTAAAAAGATGAGTTTATTTATTAACCTGTAAGCCTTCAACAACTGTTACAGATTCACCTCGCAGTATGCATGGATGGTTTTTATGTAACTATTTAATGAGACACCTGCGGTTCAAATTTTATAGCAATACGAGATATGAATAACCATTGTTTGGATATCAGTACAGTTTACCGTCATATCTTAGTCTACCATTGGGAGGATCCAGTAGGGGGGGTAGGGGTCCGGACCCCCCCCCCTGGAAAATCACAAAATTTAGGGTTTCTCAGCAATACTGGTCCGGATCACCTGAAAAATCCGGAGCTACTAAGCCAGCCTTCAATTTTGGGCCATTATCTGCACGCCAGCAAAACGCCATTCAAATGGCGTTTCGCTGGCGGGTCGATGATGGCCCACTTAAAGTGGCATTTGTTTGGATCCTCTCTCCCCTCTAAAAAACGTAGTCAAAGTTGGACCACCTCTGACAAAACTTTCTGGATCCGCGCATGCTTCCCAAACAGTGTCGAAGCCAAATCCCATCACCCATCGCAAACTTGCATCCAGAGCAATGAGTTCTTGGTGCCTTCGTGACTGATTCGGAGATTAGGGTACGCCCTTGCTGATTAGGTCTGATTTGACCCGTCTGGGGCTATGTCCTCAGTGGTATGTTCCAAAGAAAATATATTTTTGCGTCGTATGTCATCAAATTCAAGTGCAGATGGAGGCCACTTTGATGTGCATGAAAAAGCCATGACATGAGAAAACACTACCAGGCTTTGCTAAGTGTGTATGTATATGTGCGTGCGTGCGTGCGTGCGAGCGTGTTTTGATTTGTCTTTCATCTCTTCCTTGAGCAGCTGGTCTATGATCTGCGGCTGTGTCGTTGTTGTTTTTTTGTCTTAAATGCATACGCAGCTAATACAATCGAGGGGACAGGCATATTCGGCAGCGGAGTTTGAGGTCTAAAATTTGGCCAGAGCCTTTATGCATATAATAGCAAAGGCCATGGCGGGTATGTACATTTGCGCAGACTCGTTTGAGCATTTGTTGCTTGAAAATGCGAAACCTATGCCAAAATATAATGTGCTGGCCACAAATCATTTCAAGATGAGTTCAACAGATTCAAACTGACGTCATTTTCATTTGTTCCACAAGGCACTTTCCTCTGGTTCCGTATAACTAAAGATGTTTACAAAATATAGGGCACGAATTCACAACCAGGCTCAGAAGTTTTTGCACCCAAAGCGCCATAGAACCCTTTTACCTCGAGTCAATTAAATGAGATTGAATAGCTGTGATTATAGTCGTAATGTTGTTTTTAAAAACGGATTAAACGAGATTAAACCAACAATGGCCTAATGATAATTTAATCCTAATTTCAAAACCAATGGTAGCAGATCACAGCTTTTGATCAAGAACACAGGTGGTTTTATCAAAACTTCTTAGCTAATGTTTATAGGCTTAATTTGCGGTGTCTTTTCTATTAAAAACATTGGCAGCCATAACAGGCGTTTAAAAACGCTTTAGCCAAAACCCGATTTCCCCTCCATTATCCTTTAATGTCGACTGATGATGAGATAAGATGCTTGTAGTCTGCATTGCCGTATACGAGCTTTGTTTAGCAGTTGGCTTTCTAATGATGGTTGCCAAACGGGCAGCATAGAAATGTTAAGGCCAGATTTTTTTTATTAGTTGATTTACGAACCCTCCTACTGTAGTTTTCCGGAAAGTAGGAAAAAAATAAAATTTATTTTCTAAATTTTTTTTTTATTTTATCCACCGACTCTAAATATTATTTGTTTTCGTTGAAGAATATAATATTTTTTTGAGGTTCTGTCTGTGTATTTTTGAGAGTGACACTGTAAAAAGGGATTGTCCTGTCCAGATTTTTAGGAAAATGATAAAATATTAAAAAATTAATACAGACTGTTGGTTTGCCTTACTAGTTTTACTGTTTTTTTCTGGAGATATTAAAACTAAAAAAAGCTCTGAAAATGACAAAAAAAAAAAAAATCTCTGAAAATGACCAGTTAACTGGTCATTTTCAGAGCTTTTTTTACATTTTTTTTTCGTCCCCCCGACCCTAAATCTGAAATTTTTTCCCGTAAATCAACTAATAAAAAAATTCTGGCCTAAAAGCGGCAAAAATCAAAACAAACTTAACCTCCCTCCATGGCTTCTTTCAAGCCAAAGACATGCTTTTTTGTCGTCTGTTATTTTTTTTAAAAAAATGATTTTTTTTTTCGAAAAAAAAATCAGGAATACCATCAGAGTGTCAAATAGGTTGGATCCAGAACAGGGGGTCTGATCGGGGTCCAAACTGTTTGCAAAAGTAATGAGCAGACGACCCAGGCAGATAAGAGTTAACGGACCGATCATAGTGACCACCATATGTTTTCCATGTAAAGTGTCACCAATATGGTGACTGTATGGCTACGCCTGTTTCTCATTGTTGCCAATATTTACTGATACTTCATTTAAAATCATTAGTAAAATCAGATAATGAAATATTAATGGCCCAGTGTCAGACACGACAGGAATAATAAACAATTAAAATCTATTTGATCGACAGACGATGTCACATCGATCACATCTACAATGCATACACGTGCATGACGCCGGGACACTTGCATATCGTATGATTAAACAAAGGTAGGACTCTCCTATACATACGTTTAGCTTCATTATTCACATAATTAGCTCGGCTCCGGGTTAAAGTCCATTAAATTTACCATAATGCACGAAATATACCAATCAAAGACAGCTGTTTCAGGGTCTAAAAGCAAGTATGGCCAGGAAGTGCCACAGTCCAACTCACGGCACCACAAAGAAGAGACGCAGAGTACAGTAAAACCTGTGTAAAACGGCCACTCTCAAAAAAACGAAAATTGGTTTCAAGACCAATTATCGCTTAATGCAGGTCTAAAGTATTGCAGAATGCTCGGAGCATTCTGCAATACTTTCGACCTTTATTAAGCAACCATTTGTCATTAAGACATTTGTTTTGTCTATTTATGAGCGGTCGTTTTACACAGGTTTACTGTACTAACAGCCACACGATAATAAGAACACAATTAAACAAATTGTTAAATTAAAGCAGCCTGGATTTTCTTCCTCAGCGGGACGATTGCATAGCGAAAGGACACTAAGCACTGAATAAGAAAACAAGGTCCAAACACCACTGTAGACAACTGAATACGTCAGTACGGCTTTTGCACAAACAAATGTACACGTATGCGATAAATACCAAACATCTTATATATTTTCACAAATGTCTTTTTATGCGAAAAAAAAAGACTTTCTTAGTTTCGTATATTAGTGTTTTCAAATTCCTATTATGTGCATAATGGTAATTTTAAAGGATATTGTGTTTTTCCCTAGGAGGCACACGACCAGAGTTTAGAAAGTTGGGAGGAGCTTCAAAATCAGTGTTTGTTTAAACAATAATTTTATAATATTTTATATTTTATAAGTTTTCAACAAATAATGCACCATTTGACTTGCACTTTCTGACCCCAGTGTTGCATTATGTGGCGTCGTATCAACGGATATTTATGACAAGGTTTTTTAATTGCTGCGCGTTACACAAACTTATGTTCAAAAATATATTAAAATGCACTATCTAGCAAAGATCTTTGATTTGACGAAAATCCCTTCTTTTCTCGATTTAACCATTACGTCGTAAACTGATCTCTTAAGTTGCCGTGAGTATAATTTTTAATGTCTCTTTCCTCTTTTTGGCAGTGGGCGGATCCAGCCTGAGTGTGTGTGTGTGTGGGGGGGGGGGGGGTCCGGAACTTCCTGGATAATCACAAGTGGCAACTTATAGATTTCCTTAAAAATTCTGGTACGGACCCCCTCAAGAAGCAATTGGACCTGCGGTGCTTCTCAAGGGAGATCCGTACGGCCCTCTGTGAAATAAGTTGATGACCACAAACAAAAGAAAAAAATCGTTGACAGGACCGCCCCTCCCCACCCCTGACGATATTTTGCGCATGATGTAAGTATATAGAGAATACTAGGTGAGTGTCTTTGGATATCAAGTTACCAGGTAAGGCTTTGAGAACGCTTGTTGACATCGCGAGGCTTGCCGAGCGATTCAACAAGCGTTCTCAAAGCCGAGCCTGGTAAACTTGATATCAAAAGACGCAAACCTGGTATTCTAATTATCAGTTTACCCATTGTTTAACTCTTTAAACTAGTGATTATGACATAATTTTCGATTTGTATGTTGATTCAGCGTCATTAGCGACGTCATTCAAAAAATACAACGTCATCATGACCTGATAAAGGCAACATGCCGTGAGATAGACAACGTTTATCAGGCAACGCGCAACAATTCAGTTGATATGAGAGGTAACTGATAAAACCAAAATATGGGCCAGCACGCGATTTTTGTGTTTATCACATATGCGCCATACCTCTAATAAATGTCCGTGCTGACCAATCCAGCAAAGCTAGAGTTCTGAGCCTTCATCTACATCCATACTTTGTGCATGAAAGTTGAAAACTTATAGGCTCTATCATGCTCTACTCTGATCATTCTTTTTTTCTTCTAAACTACTACCAGCTGCTAAAATAAATAAGCTACGTTTATTTGTATGTGTGTGTAATGAACTGTCTACTTTGTATGTTCGACGAGATATGAGCGACGACTCTGAGTCTGGTCTCGGACTGCTGTAAATGGTCTTCGTTGTTAACAGCTCCTTTTTCATATAAGCTGGCCCAAAGTCATTTTATCTTTCTGACGACGTTTTGTGTAATAACTTTGAATGGCAAACGACATATCAAACAAATCATTTTATCTCTAATGATATTAAAGAACGATATTATATTTAAGATTCACAATTACGATTGAATTGTACAGGAACAAAGAGTTAACCGTTATTCCCATTGTAGGCACTGAAAACGACTGGCTTTTAAAAAGGCAAACAGATTAGATGAGATAGACACGACTGATACGAAATGTTTAAACAAGGTCTTCACTGTTTGTGAAGCACTAGCACTTCAGTAACGTTCATTTACGTGCATTGATTTATCTCTACTTTTAGCTTTCTTTAGAAGTAGGAATTATCATTGTGCTTTAGTATGCCTAATTTGTAGGAGTATGACAAGCGCCCTACTATGTCCTAGAAAGGAAGTTATAAGAAAACTAAATGAGCCGATATCCAGCATAAGGTGCGTACAGCAAAGATTCAATTCAGTCTGGGCATCCCCAGAGTCTGATCAGAGTCTAAGTTTTCCATCTGAAGAAACATTGGACCCTTGGCTACCAATAGAGCACCCATCGAAGACTCTCCTCAGACTGCGTAGATGTACAGTTTGATCTGTGTTTTTGATGGGCGCATATACCAACTTATACATTTTGCTGATCGATTCTTGAATTTTGAATTGATTCAAATGATACGAAATTGGCCGTGTTTCATTGATTTATGATACTAAAACAAAAAAGAAAAAAAAAGAAACGATGCATATAACTTTCTCAAAATTGTATACACTCTTTTGAAAACTGTAGATCCAGATCAGAATCCACGCTGTATTTCATCAACGCGATAATTAGCAAACGTTTAATATATTAAACATTTGTCAAATATCCATTTTACGAGGGGCGTTCAATATGTAATGAAAACAGCCCAGTATATCGCAAAGTTTTATGATTACACACTTCATAATTACTTTCATTAAAAGGTCTATTTCTTGACTAAATAAATGTAAAATTGCAGTTGTCCAGCTCATTATCTAATTTACACAAGCCACTTTCAAGATAGGGCGCTGAAGTACACTGCGATATGAAATAAAACAATGTTTTCAAAAGCAGATAACTACATGAACGACTGCTTCTTCGTGTGGTAAATATCCATATATTGGAGGTTTATATATACCTGCAAACAAATTGATATTGCTTTATATTCTATGAAATACTGAGGCTGTCATTTTGGTTAAAATCCTCATTGATGCTACATTTTCTGGCATTCCATTGACAGACTCGTTTTTACGTGAACGAATACATAACGAAAATACATACGAAAATCATTTGCAACATTTTTTCTGGTCGCTTAGATGTTCACTTGCAAGTAATACGGCCGATTTTGAAATTTCCATATTTAACCTCACTCATAAAGTACCCCCAAGTACGTCATTTGAAATAAGAAAATCACTTAAAAGAATGCAATCATTGGCTTACACTGGAATGGATCTGACAAAATACCGCGTTTCATCGATGTTTGCATTCTGGTTCATTATTTGGAAATTGTTACATGTAATAACATGTACATAATCTGGCTGGCTAATTTCAGACAATAATATTATAGGAAACAAAATTGGTATACCACTCAGATGAGATACTGCGTATTTTAGTGTTACGTCCATTGCTTTAAACGACGTCAACGTAAGAGCGGGTAACATAATAAAACCGTTTGCACAAGAAATTGGTACGGGTCAAAAGTTTGTATCGTTATAGCAGGTAAGGGGAAATGAGTCAGAAAACTATGGATATGTGATTCATGCATGTTAAATGTTTGTTTTAGAAAATACAGCATGCCTTTTTACCTTTGTTACAATGAGTCTTTAAAATTTGGAGGAAAGTATATGCAGTGTATATTAGTGTGCTTTTTAAAAAGTCTGTAACTTATTAAATTTGGAAAGATAAAATAATGTTTTAAGCACCATTATAACGGCGACGCTTTGTTTTTTCGTTTGGCATATGACATTAAATCCTAGCGCGTTTGTGGATGGAGTTATAAATGGGTTTTCATTACATATTGAACCCCCCTCGTAGTCAGTACATGTATAAATTATTGAAGTAAATTGGATATAGTTGAAAGTTCAAAGACGAGGAAAAGCACAATGTATTTTGACTTCACTTTTATCTTGGTATGCAGGCCATAAGCGGGTGATTTTTTACATATCTTTTATTTGTTAGAGAACCCCATTACTTCTATATAGAAATATGCTAATACCTATCATATAGTTATCGCATATCCATAAATGTAATGTAATCGCAAATTCTAACACACCTCGCCTATAGAGTCAACGGTAACAAACTGTGATATATCGCACAATAATTCACTGCAAAAGTGTGTGATAGCTGACGTCACTAGAAAATGACGTCACTCATTGCGTTAGACGGTGTAACGTCGTTTTTACGCTTGAAAGACGTTACAATTACATGTAAAGGTAAACGACGTAGTCTAAGAATTGGCGGGAGTTCTTCAGTGCAATGGCGGAAAGTTGGAAGAAGCTGAATACTTCGAACGTGTTTTCGTCGTTTACTGTGTGTTAGAATCGAAATAGATCAGCTCCAGTGCGTGAATTGTTGAGTAATAATTCACTGTTTGTCGGTCAGTTGTACGACGATAAATCACTCGCGCTGCGCGCTCGTGATTTGATCTTCTTTACAACTGACCTCCAAACAGTGAATTATTACTCAACAATTCACTGCTGGAGCTGATCTATTTCTTAAACAACGTTTGGCATAGCAACCTGTCGACGATTTACTATTATGCTGCTAAGAGGGTTGAGTTACATAACTCAGTACAGTGCGGTCCCTCTAATGTTATGTTGCTGCTGTTTGTGTTTTGGGGTTGTTGTTGTTGTTGTTTTTTGTTGTTGTTGTTTTTTGTGGGGAGGGGGTCCATACGAATGGAACGTGTTATAATGAACCATGTTACATGTATAGAGGGACAATTGTACAAAGGAATTATAGGAAAATGACCATAAATGGTCATTTTTCTATAATCTCTTTGTAAAATTCCATGGTAAAACAAATGGAAGCCAAAGCACGACCAAATTCGTATGTTATAAAAAGACTGCACTGTTAACCAGGACGAGAAAAAGGAGATTGTTGTAAAAGATCGTCAGCGATAAAGAAATCAGCTAAACATTAACATTATATCCGATGGACGACTTTTCATTATATAAGAACAGCGATTAATAAAGATTTAACACCTGTTACAACTCAACAGATGACAAATGCGATTTTATTGATAATATTAATAGATGCTTTAAGACCTAAGGGGTATAGCTTGATAAAATTATTTTTATCAGATGAAAGCTGTAATATATTCAAACTGTATTGTTGTTTTAAAACATAGACAAAGAACCCGTCCTTACTTATCAACACACACTCGAGAATTTGAACGATGCTGATATTGTTAGTATTACTCGTATAGTTCGTTCTTGCACATTTAAAAAGATAAACATGTCTTTAGTTAAGAGCGCATACCAAATAATTAATTTTCTTATTTCTCAACCAAAATGTATGCTGTGGGTGCTCAAAAGAACAGTCTCATTGAGACGGTTCTTTTGAGTGCCCACAACATACGTTAAAACTGATGGGCAAGAACATATTAACAATTTTTCGCTCAAAAATATTGTTTATCTTAACCTATGAGATAAACGAAGATACTCTGGAAGTACCAGAGAAACCTATGGGTGCCGAGGGGCAGAGACACAAGAACACAATGAACCCTTTGAATACAAAAGATTTTTTTACATCTGATCTGATACAAAGAGCCTGGAATGGTTCCTAGGAAGGGATCAGCCAAAGTGGTACTTCGGTTTCTGAAGATTTCAATAATCTTGGCAATCATTGCTGACCCTGGTGAAATTTCGTGTTCTGTGACGTTTCATCTTTGTCTTCACTCTGCCAGTTTCGGGGTTTCTAGTATACAAAGGGTTAACATTGCATATCACGCAAGCAGATTAAGCAAATACGATGTTAGACAACTTCTCTCAGCTAAATGATTGCCAAATAGAATGGACACATAAAAGTTAAGATGACACTCGAAAGATGACACTATAAGGAGGGCAGCAAATACCACATACATTTGTAAATAGCAACAACAGAAAACACCACAGACACAGCCGCTGAGCCACTGCTGACTTAACTTTCTTTCACTAGCCTCATCATCGCCAGAGATAAAGTAACTGTCTTTGAACATTACGTCCCTTGTAATTGTAGAAATTTACGTGTTTTTTGTTGTTTAGGCAGCACCATCACGTCTCCCAATGAATTTGGTGTTTTTCAGTGAAATTCCTATTATTTATCAAAACGTATGATTCTTTGCTCATAAAATCCATTCATCGATGTGATCAACACACCAAAATGGCGGGTAAAGGCTGTATTTTTCGATTCTATTAACGAAACGTATTGTACATGTCGTCGCGACGGACAGTAGAAGGAAGTGGGACATTTGAGTTCAACTATTGTTAACCTTTGAACTATCTGATGGGTTAATTTACAGCATATTTACGGGCGTTGATTTAATAATAATGTGATTTCCGATTTCCTCACCGCTTGCGTGACAAAGAATCAGCAATCAATATCAGTAAAATAATATCTGACACCCGTGTCTTCTTGTTTTGTATCAGTCTAACAGGCATTGATAAAATCTCACAAAAGGCTGACGGTTAGAGCGACAGGGAGCATTTTTATTTTCATTATATCACGTGTCCGAAAGCCCATAGCACATACATCGGACAGCTCAATCAATTACAATCAAAAATGTGTTTTGTTGGTGGCAACGAAAACGCTAGCAAGTTAGACCAGGGAATGGCTTACGTCAGACCTGTTAACTAGTAGTCAGCTTGTAATACGATCCAATTTATGTTATTTATAGTTGTATATTTAACCCTAGCACTAGATACAACTGCATATTCAGGTGTGTGTGTGTGTGTGTGTGTGTGTGTGTGTGTGTGTGTGTGTGTGTGTGTGTGTGTGTGTGTGTGTGTGTGTGTGTGTGTGTGTGTGTGTGTGTGTGTGTGTGTGTGTGTGTGTGTGTGTGTGTGAAGTTGGCTAGTAGTTAGTAGATGGTTATTCAGCTGGTAATGGTAATACGAGTACAATCCCATTTATATTATTTACAGTTGTATATTGATCCCTAGCACTATTCGCAGCAGTATATTCAGGTGTGTGTGAAGTTGGCTAGTTAGTAGATGGTTATTCAGCTGGCAGTACGATCCCATTTATGTTATTTACAGTTGTATAGTGATATTGATCCCTAGTACTATTTGCAGCAGTATATTCAGGTGTGTGTGAAGTTGGCTAATAGTTAGTAGATGGTTATTCAGCTTGTAATACAATCCCATTTATGTTATTTACAGTTGTATATTGATCCCTAGCACAAAATGCAGCAGAATATTCAGGTATGTGAAGTTGGCAAGTAGTAAGTAGATGGTTATTCAGCAGGCAATACGATCCCATTTATGTTATTAACAGTTGTATATTGATCCCTAGCACTATATTCAGCAGTTTATTCAATAACCAGCCAGATTCAAATACACAGCTGGTTATTCAGTAGTATATTGAACTACCAGCTGTACATTCACAAACAGCAGTATATTCAGCAGTATATTAAATATACTGCTAAATATACTGCCAGCTGTGAATCTGGCTCGTTATTGAATATATATAATTGCACATCAACAGTGCAATTTCCAGTAGTGAAATGCTCCAATACAGTTTTAAATGAAATTTCTTACTACCGTCAACCATGTCACCCTCTCTTAAACAACAAAAAAACAGCAACAAGCACAAGTGAATATGAAGAGAAAATGCCACAATCACAGATGACAGACCAACCAATGGCGCCGCGAGGAAGAGCAGACAACTGAACAATAACAGCCACAAGACAACAAGGATACAATTGATAAGGGAACATATATATCACATGCTTAACTTAACCAGATATTTGGATGAAACTATCTTTAGCAAACACAATAACGCATATACGAGATGCCACTGCGTCAACTCAATATGGTATTGACTGTTGTTGTCATTGAAGTGATATTCAGCAACCGAAATTATTTGGAATTCATTACGATTTATATTCAAATAATTGTATCAATAAATAAACAATAATATTTTTTAAAATGGTACGGTGACGGGGTTCGATATCGCAACCTCCCTGACAGTGAACAAGCGATTCATCTATATAAAATGCTACGAATATCTATGTGCCTATAAAATTTTAAATGCAATAAAATATATGTATTGTTCTAAATATAGTGAGTTAAAAGTAACTTTGTTATTGATAAATGTTATCGTAACTACAGATTGTGAACAAAGCCAGTATAACTCTGTGAGACTATAGCTTACTGACGTTTGTATCACAAAATCGGATAAAATAGCTGATCAGCATTAAGCGGTGGAAGGAAGCTTGCTTGATCATATTGTGCTGCGTATATATGTGAACTTGTGGTTAAAACGAATGGAACAATGTAATGAAACCACACACTGTTGTTGAAGTTATGTACTCTTATGCTGATTTAAACGAATACATATACATTAAATTGAATGCGACTTCTCTATGTTGCCCTAGTCTAAAGACCTGAAAAGCCCAATTAATACACGAGTCAAAACTTTATTGAATTAAATCATGTAAGTTTAGTACAAATCAATTTTCAATATTATCTTATACACTGTCTTGCTTTGATCATTATTCTATAGATATTTGTGATATGAGGGTAGTGTAGAACTCGGAGGCTATTAACTGGGCAACGTCATAAGAAAATGTTGTCTGTTACATGTGAACAGCAAAGGCTCGGATCAGACTGCGCACATGCGCAGGCTGATCCGCGACTTTGTTGTTCGCTGTCTGGGAAATATTAGAGCTATACCTTCTTACTCCAAATTATCAAGATTCTGGAAAGTCTCTGTAGATGAGTAAATTGGCTTTTACATTTGTTTTCTCGTCATTTGGTCTTTTTATATATAAAGATAAAGCAATCAGTCGGATATATCATATCTTTTAATAGGGATCAAGTGTGGCTTTATCTTTCTAACATCTTCGTTTAACTCAAATCAGCCAAAGCTTCAAGATAACATCACTCAAACAACCCTCGAATAATGGATCATTCAACATGTCATGCATTATCTTTTAATTCACATAAGCAAAAAGTGTCGTGCATGTAAAACTAGATTAGTCCCAGAGATCTACCCATACGTTTGAAAATCGATTTGAACTTCAAAGTCGTTTGCCTGAGCTTCTTTTAATATTATTAGATAATTTAAAAAATGCACTGAACTGAAATGTATATTAGGTAAATGTTGTTTTTTGTTTTGTTTTGTTTTTTTTTGTGTGTGTGGGGGAGGGGGGTCAAAAAAGTTTGGTGGGGGGTCAAACCAATTAAAATTGTATACTTACAACCTACACATATATGCATTTATATACACTAAGAATATTATACTTGGGACTAGAAGGACTTTCTCTCCAATATACACTGAACAGAATTTCTAATTGGTCACTTTTTAAACTCATTATTTCTGACCAAGCGCTAAAATTATTGAACTGACTTTTTGCCTAAATATGTGCTATTTAATGGGCAAAAAATTAACGGTCTTCCAGAAAAGTTGTCTTTCAATACACAGGGTTTTTTTTATCAAAAATGCAAAAATATGCTTTTTAGCTAAAAATGTTTTTGAGTGAAATTTTATATCAAATTGAAGTGCAGTTGGTAATAACCCGGGCTTGCCGACTTCAATAAACACCAAACCCTTGACATTTCGACTAAAGTAGAATTTTTACGCATTTTTTAAAATATCACATTTTTCGTGATTTTTGAACTTTATCAGTAACTCGTGCTAACTCGTGCTATAATGGCTGTATGCATTTTATTTTATCTGAGCAAGATAGGCCAAACAGAATAGAACACGATTCGTCCATTTTCACAGTATGTAAACTGAAATAATCATCCTGTACCCGTTCCTCCTAGCTCTCGCCTTATACATTATGAATTACAGCACTCGTGCGTAACCAGTTGTCGGAAATCGTGATGTGAGAGTTGTTGGTACAGCTTTAATTGCGAGGGCCCACCTATTAAAATTCATTTTTTCCATAAATCGTAGTAACTGTTACAGTTACAACCATGTAATCATGTAAACATGTGATTGCCAATTCCACTAAAACCATGCAAACTGGCATTTAAGCTTGTTTTCGACACAGAACGGCTCTGATTGTAAGTAAGTCGTTTTTTAACAAAGCAAAATGCAAAGGAGGAAACCGTTAAAATCATGGAATAAAACGGAATAAAATAGATAAAATGGTTTTTCTTACCTTGTTCGAACGTGTATTGTCTGTATCGCTAACAATTTACATCGAAACGTGTACATGTACCTAAATACACGCATTTTTCCGACTACTGGTTACGCACGAGTGCTGTTATTCATGTTTATAAGGCGAGAGCTAGGAGGAACGGGTACAGGATGTTTATTTCAGTTTACATACTGTGATTTTGTGAAGACAAACATTTCACTGCTGCTGTGCACTTCCGGTTTGGATGCAAAACTTCAAAAAATCATTTTGACGACACTTTGCATTTTTTCCAAATTTCCAAACTAGAACAGTGACGTCTAGTGGTAATGAATAATCTCTAAAAAAATTCAATGCCGTGTCGCAGATAATAAGGCATACAGAACAGTGCGAACTTCCTTATGTAAACTGCATGCATAAAGCTGAATTTCTATGATTTAGCTGCTGGCAGTGTTTGTCTTCGTGCTATGACGTAACAGAAACGATACGTCCGAATGAAGCAAATCATTTGAAGCGTGTTCTTCTTCAATCTCAGCAGTCAGAAACATCTTCAAACAAACAAAAATAAAATGGATAGCGTCGCTGTGGAATATTTCATATTGTAGAAAACATGTGCCTTTTTGTATTGAGGATACCTTTACTCAAGTATCGTCTGTACAAGAAGTACCAGTACTTTTAAATGAAATGACCTGCAGAGTATCGGTAAAGCCTTGGTTGATTTATATAAGCGTGCATTTCGTTTAACCGAATCTTTCTTTCAAAACTAGCGTAAAAATGTAAGGTGACCAATTGAAAATTTTGCTGAGTGTATTCTGTTCCAATATTTATCAGACAATAACTAAACAAGGAGTGAGCGCGTTTGTTAAAATAGCAAGAGAAAATATAATGGGCGGAAAAAAGAGAGGGCTTAGATTGTTTATAATGTATGATAGCTATGCGAGTATTTGCTATATCCAAAGCTTTTCTTCAGATTCTATCTTCACTGCATTTAATATATAGTTATGCGTAAAGTTTCAGCAATTTGCTGAAACTTTACGCCTAACTGTATATTAAATGCTGAACATACAGCAAACACATGGCGTTGAGAAAGGTTTTTCAATTATATAAGATGCACTTCTCTTATTTATAATCTGTTCCAAGAGGTGCTTGACTAGTGTTATTTGTATGCTCTCCCAAAAAATAAATTTTAAAATAAAACGAAATATGTTGAGTTATTTGGCCCACATCATCTGCGCCATCAAAATTGGCTTCGGAAAAGTGTGGCACATTCAAGCATATGAAGGCAATTTACAGCCTTTGTGATCGTATGCATTTGTAGGCACCGGTCCCATGTCTTTTGGGGTTTTCACTAATCTGGCCTTACTTGTCACACGTGTCTGCCTATGCCAGAACAATTTGATGAGCTTTCAAATTGGCCATATCATGAAACACGATAAAGAAGTCGTTAAATACGTATTAATGCAAAATAAGGGCGGTTAAAGCTTTATTGTATGATCAATGAAGATGTATCAATTAAAGCATGACAAAGGCAGGTGCATTTACACAGATACAAAGCAAATTAAAATTCAAAATATTGAACGAATCTTGTTGACAATACACATTGTCCCCATGTGATGGTCGTCGACTGAAGGGTACATGTATGTTTTTAAAAAGTAATGCGAAAGGCTTAGCTCAGAACGATCATGACGATCTATTCACGACTGGCCGAAAAGCCAATATGTTTTCTTCAAATTGTGTTACCTTCATAATAACAGAATCTACGCCGTAGATAGGACAGCAGCTTAATCCACAGCGGGCTTAAATATACCTTGCATGCCATTATTTCCAATAGTGCCTTCTACTTTTAAGTATGTCTGAAATTTCATAAACATATTTAATTATACTGAACTATGATGACTGCCAAAGCTAACTATAGAATCATCGCAAAAGGAATCACTTTCTGGACTGGCCAAACATTTAATATAATTCCATGCAAATGTTTCCTAAAATGCTCTCTACTAAACTTGTAAAGAATTCTGCCTCACTAAGCTAGAAAAGTCTTTTAAACCACATCTCGCCATGAACCAATTGCCCAAATTCTAAAAAAATGTTTCTCATGATCACCTCTACTTCCATTGCACAAATTATTACGCTCCATGGAACCCGGGTTAAAAAAGAAAACAGAATAATGGCATCCCACTGACCAACTGGTTCAAATTCAAAATGAATTCACACAAATGTTCCAAAAATGTGGATATTGTACCAAACTCTAGATGAAAACAAAATAGCTGTCAAGACTCGTGGACCAGCACTCGGGTGAGCGATCAATATCCTCATGACCTTCCTGTTCAAATTAGTTGGCATAAATGTGATTACTTGACAAAAACTTGCTTACTTTTCAATATTCCAAGGTGTGAAAGGTCATCCCGTGTACATCACGGACACTATTGTACTAAATCAATTATATATCCCTAAAATTCAATCAAACTTAGAGGCATCCAATAAATGTTTTTGTTGAAACTTTATTGCTGACCATTTGTCCATACCAGAAATAAGTAGTTTATCTGTGGCTGGTACGAATTGGCCGCGAGATTTTGTTTTTCACTGTATGGGTTTACGATCATGTACATGTAGGCAAGGCCTAAACCTGTATATGCAGTTCTCACTGTATCCGAGGCCTTGTATAATCTCTCGATGCTAGGACCCTTTCTGGTCTTCTTTCATTGAACTGGTATTATCTGGCATGCGCAAGAGGATAAGTATAACAGTCTGGTTCAAATTTGATTGGCTTACAGAAACTAGCTGCTATACTAACAGTTGGGATTTTATGTTGTTGAAAGTATTCTTTCAAATAAGCGAATATTATAACAAAGGTGATTATCAATCATACTGCGCTTGTACTCGATTATGCATTTAAAGTTAGATTTTTTGAATATATACATGCGTCAAATTCAACTGGAAAACCTTTTAACCACGCTTGTTCATTGAAGTCAACCCACGTATGCGCCATTGTATGTCTGAACGTGTACGTCAAATAACTAGTGCGATGGTCAGGTTTCAAGTGCTTTTTAATGTCATTCAGGTTTCAAGTGCTTTAACTGTCATTCTTTTTTCGAGTGCTTTAAATGCAATATCTTGTTATAATATGCTTTTGTTAGATAAAGTTGAAGGCTGCCATGACAAGTGCGTATTTGGGCACATAGTGTTTACTGCAATGTCACATTTAAAGGATATGTTTTTGCATGTAACAGGGACTCTTGAGATTTTGATTCTAATCCCACTGGATAGGCCACTAGATAGGTGCACAAAAAGTCATGCTTGTTCATAGAATGAATTTACATATATCTGATATGTACCAAAACAGTTTTCCTTCCATCCAACAGTTGTAAATATTTCCGTCTGATTGACTTTCTGATACTTTGAGTATTAATATGGCACATCTCAAGCTATAAAAGTACATCTCTCATGCAATTTTCAGCCATTAATTAAACACGCATGCACAGCTACCATCTAAAGGCGTTCATGCTTAAGGCCAGGGCTTAAGGCAGGTACCTGCCTTATTGCCACATGATTGGGGGACACATTTTCTACAAGTATGAATTGTACATAATATTAGTTCGATGTATATGCTGACCATGTAGACTTCGCATTCAAGTACCGCGGAATCCAAGATCCAAATTTTATATTTACCCTATATGATCTTGGCCTCAAGCTTTGATGCTTTTTTGTGTAGGTATATGTTAGTAGTATACCGAACAGTGAATGTATAAAAATTAGACCGGTCAAAGTCTTCAAAATGGCCGTGATTCAAGATGGCCGCCATGCATAGGATTTTAATATAAATAGATTATAAACTGTCATTTCCCATTTGTAATCAGATATTGAGTTCAAAACTGTTGTATTTTATAAATTATACACACATGCTATAAACTGAAGCTTGTTAGAAATAATTCTGACCTTTTTGGATGTTTCGTATGTTACTTTAATAAGGGTATGTTGCTTAATAATTTCATTTGACAAAATTGTTAACAGGTATTTTAGTTCATGATAACATGTATTTCAACGACCATTTACTGACCATTTCAAAACTGCAAACAGATATATTCTAGCATAAATACTTTGTCAGTTATAAGATGTTTACTTAGACGAAATTGGATACAATGTTATATAAGTTTAGAACCTTTAAATAAAATTAAGCATGCACTTCTTTCTGTTAGCATTTAAACTTGTTATCATCATTTTGATATCACTAGACTTAAGAGTACATAACAACATTTCTGGTGTAAAATATATTGATGTTCTATTTCCAATAGGTCACGTATACAAAAAAAATAAAGACAAACAAATATTGCTTAATTCCTCAAACTATACATCACTGGGTAGTTGTTTTCAATAAAAAGAATCTGTGTTTGATAGGCACTGTTTAACCATTTTTACCAAAAGAAAATGTATCAGTTCTAATTTAGAGGGTATGTGTATTATTTTAAATACATTTTATATATCTTAGCTTAAAAACAACAACACATTGTTTGCTAATATTTCTCAGTTATATGTTATAAAATTAAAATTTGTTAAGGGCTACAACTCCACATTTGTGACTCTGACGTACGGTTGGTGCCTGATGCTTGTCTTTGACTGGGCCAACCGTGGCTTAACTTGAGGTTTTCGTTAGCTCTGACTATCTGTGAGTTGTGAGCCCTTTTCTTTGTTCCATCATAGTGTGTTAATTTGATTAGATTGTTTCTCTGTGATTATACATGGCAATAGTTAGGAAGCCTCCATGCGAGCTTAACAATTTTTGTTCTTTAACAACAACATAATCAATGGCAAATATTTGGTACCAGTAAAATGCATGTAAGCCCCCTTGGCTTCGTCTGCTTTCCGTTCTAAGGCGGCGGTTCTGTTATTACTGATTTGCTGTTGATTGGTGCTCCCATTGTGGGATTCTGTGTTTGTTCATGTTTTGTTGTGCATTGTGTTGTGTCCTTCCTAGTTTTGCAATCATCTTGATGGGAAAGTGAGAGCTGGTTGCTGTTTGTCTTTCTGGATCTTTGTGATTGTTATTGTCCTCTTACAATAAATGTTCTGTGGCTCTTACTCACGGTGCCGTGGGTTGGTCTGCAGTGTGTAATTGTGGCATTTCCTGATCATACTCACTTGCTTTTTTAAATACCATGGTAAACAATATTTACCAAATGTAGTCTCCATGCCTTCATTCAAGCATTTAGAACAAACCTCACAGTGTTTGAAAAGCGTAGTTTAAGTCTGAAACAAACGTATTCTTACCCTCAAAAGCAGCCATTTTCAGAGTAAATTGGAAAACGGAAATTGCGAAAATGGACTTTCTTCATAACAGCACATTTTGTCTTTGTTTATGAATATTAATGATGTTGCCCGTTTGATAAAGCAATATCTAAATCTTCGTATGCTGATTTTATTTTTATCAGAAAACACTTTTTTCGGTTAAAATATTAAGTTTGCAAAAAGAATGAAAACTATTCTTTTGAATATTTGCCATAGAAATGTTACGACATCGAAAACCAGACAGTATTCTGAACGCTGGTTTGAGATATTAATGACCCTTATAAATAAAATTTGAGCAATACAGTAAAAAATAGTAAGTGAGTATGATCAGGAAATACCACAATCACAAACTGCAGGCAACCTCAAGGCACCGCGAGGAAGAGCCACTCAACCATCACGAGACACCAGGGAGACAAATTAAGCAAAGCAACCAGCTTTTTCATCCCCATCAAGATGTTTGCCAAACTAGAATCGACATAATGTAACGTACAACAAAACATAGAACAATTACAGACTCCCGCAATGGGAGTAACAATAAACAAAAAGTCAACAACAACAGAACCACCGCCTTAGAACGGACAGCTGCCTAAGCCACTGGGGGCATTAAATGCATTAAACCTGTCTTAAGTGGACACTCAAAATAGACAAAACAAAGATCTTAATGGCAAACGGTAGCTTAATGAAGGTCGAAAGTATTGCAGAATTCTGCAATACTTTTGGCCTGTATTAGTATATGCGATAATCGGTCTGAAAACCCAATTCTTGGTCTTCTTTTTGAGTGGTCGCTTAAGACAGGTGTTACTGTATATATGTCCCTACGTCTCATCCCCATTCCGTTATCTTTATCATTTCTTCCCACGAGATAGCTGGTAAATACGATGCTCTCTACAATGATTCAAATTTGAATACCACTGCCTTTCATAGGATGAAAATAATGCTTCTTTGATGTAAAGAGGAGTGATTATTATCACTAAAACTGAATTTGATACATTTTTCTGTCATATTTCAAAACCACCAATTAATAATTTATGGACAATAGGCTTTGATTTTTTCTGCATATGTCAGTACATACATTTTATAACTATATTTATTGTGGTTTCGACCGACACATCTTGGCGTATCAGCTTTTGAGATCCTTTGTACGAACCAGTTTGCATGCTGGAAAATGTTGTACTTTTTTGTCGTCTGCTGACCATTTGTATTCAATATTAGCTTTTTTCAAATATAAAGAATAAAACTTTTTCTAGAAAACCATCGTAGTGTAAACTGATTGGATCCAGATAAGGACTGACGTTTTGTCGGGTCTGATCTGGGCTAAAACTGTTTGCCAAATGCATCAACAGACGAAACTTGCAGAGAGTTGATATCGAAAAATGGAGATGAGGTTGATGTCTTAACTGGAAAAACACAACATTGCTAATCCACATAATCATTCCAATGCGTAACGATGTCCAAACCCTCAATCATTAATAAGTCTTAAGCGAAAAAAAAAACTAAAATTCGATACCTATGAGAGGGAAAAAAACACGTCCCTGGGTGGGCTTGAACCACCAACCTTTCGGTTAACAGCCGAACGCGCTAACCGATTGCGCCACAGAGACGACCATTGCATGTATAAAAGCAATTATTTATTTACATGAAGTATTTGCACTGTTGTATAGATTGGTGTCTGTTGTTTCACAGTTCTAACTCCCCATAAAACTAAGTTCTGATCTTAGATCGCAGGATCGGGTCAAAACTCAAATTATCTTTATCTATTGGGCTCGCGATACAAATTATTAATTTGCTTGGTTAACTATATTTCTGTGTTATAATATAAAATAGTTGGTACCTTCTGATGACCTTATGAATTTCTCAGATTGCGATGCATAATGGAAAGAGACGATATCTCCCGCAAAGCATATGAGTGGGATAAAATAGATTTCATGGTATTACTAATTTGTCTTCCTGTCTATCGAACATTACTAATGACCGTCTCCGCTGTACAAATACATCTTGTTTTTAAATCAAATAACCTATTTCCCTTCATTTTGTTGACTATTTCATTCGATAATTGTTGACCAATTATGAAACGCTTCAGATAGAAGCCCTTATAGGTTTCCTCACAAACGAATGCTTGCAGAACAACATATTGGTTTGCTATGTCTGTCTTGTGCTCCAATGGCATACCCTTGTACACAGATCGCATTACTCAAATTATAAATTATATTCATCTATGTACATATATAGATGGATGGCATTAACCCAACCAGGCCTCGAGATTATAAAACTTGAGAACAGTCTCAGACTCAAAATAAAGCGCAATGATGGGCTCCTCGCGGACAAGTGTCCACAAGTAGCCAATCATTGCGCTTAGTTTTGAATCTGAAAATGAACTCGAGGTTATAAAACTTGAGAACAGTCTCAGACTCAAAATAAAGCGCAATGATTGGCTGCTTGCTGACACGTGTCCGCAAGCAGCCAATCATTGCGCATTATTTTGAATCTGTAAATGAACTCAAGTTTTATAACCTCGAGGCCAGCATACGGTCTCAGGTCACTATGGGCCTACCAGAATGGACCGAGTAAGGCTATGTTGTTGTATGCCTGCTGTCGAATGCCATCCAATAGGATATTTTCCTGCGGAATGGCGCTTTATAGTTAGGAACTCAGATGGTAAACAAATATTTGATGGCATGATACTGCAAAATATTCATAGAGCCTAGACCAGTTGACCAAACATTAAGCTTAGTCATGCATCACAATACCATTCCTATATATAGCTTAGCGTCAACAACACTTAAAGTATACATGTTCGCGCGGAGTTGCCCTCCGAAATGCCCATTCCATCTGTACACACAATGCACAATTTACCATAATCAGTATTAATTACTCTAAATATTCATACGGGTAGAAGAAACAAACAGACAGGTGCCATATAAACACAGTCTGGTCAGAATTTACACCATTTTTATTCTAAAGTAATTTTTCAGTAAGAAGTTTCCTGGTCATACCCACTTGCATTTTAACTGTCTGAACAAATAAGGTTATGGAAGCAGAGTAATGTCTACATTTTGCCAATTAATGAAACCTGTGCATGTTTGTCATTATCACACAATTGTTGCTTTTGCTTGTTTCTTTGGTTTTATGTGTTGATTATTTGTTTGTTTGTTTGCTTGGTCTTTTGTGTTGGTGGTTTTATTATTTTACAGATGTTGTTGTCATGGAATTGAGGGATTTCAATTCCTACAATTTATATACTTTCCGAACAGCTATAAAACAATTACAAACACGCAATGTATAATCTCGGAACGTCTTGTAAAAGCTAAAAAAATCAATACTTTGTGCCCACCTTCCGTTCTGTGATAATATTTTGAAAAGTCATTTTGGGAATGCATGTATTGTAATCAAAATAAACTATCGTGCCTCCTTCTTTCCATCGGGCATAGAACTATGAAACTCGCTTCCTATCAATCTTATTGACGCTCCATCCATCGAAATATTCCTGGCCGAGATGGAGTAGCTAGCATTGGCGTAGTATACATTATACGCACGTGCGTAATAAAAATAGTAACACTCAAAGGAGCTCACCTAATGCGTAAAAGTGATTTTCATCCGGTAAGGAACTGCTCTTAAAGAAGGAGCAAATTCTTTCCTTTAAGAGAAGTTCCAATTTTGAAAAGGGACGTAATTGTAGGGAATCATTGCTTGATACAGTAGTCTCACTTTGATGTGCGTAACCTTTTTCAGCGTTCTGGCTACGCTATTGGCTAGATATCAGATTTTAACCCGTTTTAACTGCACCGCGGACCCGCCTTAGCGTGTATCTGAGCATGCTCCTGGTGAGTACAGCGCATTATTGGAAGAAGAAGAAGAAGAAGAAGAAGAAGAAGAAGAAGAATGGATTGTTTTACTTTTTTTAAATACGTTCCATTTACTCATTAGGTCAAAATGCCGTTTGGCCGTGGCCCCCAGATGAAGGAGTTAGCTGTGACTTTGCTAATTGTTAAAAAGTAAGTGACTATGATCAGGAAATTTCACAATCACACACTGCAGACCAACCCACGGCACCGTTAGGAAGTATGCTGTTATATGTCCTGCGTTTACCAGTGTTTTATGACTCTTTTCTTTTTTTTCAGTTGCTACGCTGTAATCTTCTAGTGACTATGGTCCAGTAAATATATTTAAATATAGAACACTTTTCCCTTTCTTTTCTCGAATGAAATGTTTGTTATCAGAGCTGGAATTCGCGAAATGCTTGCCAGAATAGCAACCAGGAAAGCTCTGATCTTGTTCTACTCTGTTTATCCTGGCCATTTTGCCAGGCAACAAGTTGTCGAAATTTTAGATCATTATTTCTCATATGTTTTTTCATTCTTATATTTTTCCGTTTCAATAAAGTTACGATTTTTGTGGACAGAATTGTTGCTGGTATGGTTTCTTGTTTCAGCAAATCTCTTTACAGCTTCCGGAAACACCTCAACAGAGAAACCTCCTCACTCTTCTAAAAAGGACTTGCAGCACAGATAAACGAACAACACAGTCAATAATCATACTCTGATTTTAATACTGTTATGTTCACGGTTAACGTGCAGTACGGAGGAGGGTCTCGTCCCTCCTCCGTACTGCACGTTAGCCGTTAATATTACATTATCAAAATTATCAATTATTTTAGGTTTTTCTCGGAGGAAAAGGTGCTAAGATCGACTTCAGATGTTGCGAGAATATGCTTCAAAGGATCCTTTCCCACTCCATGGCTAGAATAATTTTATTCTGATCAGGTCAAGCAAATATTGATCTTGTAAATGAAGTAAGCTGAATTAAATTGCTGACCACAACATATGCCATTGACAGCGAAACGTATGACCTTTTAAACTGCTCACCTGCCTCGGTTTTAGACTGAAAATTGTCATTCTGTCCCATTGGGTGTTAATTGATGTCACTATATGGGTGCTCAGACTTTGCAATGTAACAATAAAGGTGTTATATGACGGTGTGTAATTATTCGCTGGGAGGCAACGGTGCCTCATGCAGTACATTTGCTTTGGTAATGGCCTGGCAATCCTTAACTTTTCCAAGGCCAGCTATGCTTTACTGCAGATGGCAATTGAGCTTGTGCTGCTTCTTAAAACAGATTAGTCAAAACTCTTCCAGCTTGACTTTGAAGAAAAAGTCGCAACATTTGATTCTATATCCTAAGCTTACTGTCATGTCTGAAGCAGCTTCTGTCTGCTATATGAAAATTTAGTAGGTACTTTTATTGGTACGTGTAGCTACAGTAAATGAATTCGTTATTGGGTTCATTTGAACAAAAATAACATATATGTGAGACCAGGCATATCATCTGCTTTTTATCTTTTTATAAAACCTCCAAATAGCTCACAATTACCACCAGCCAGCAAAGAGGTGTTTTATATGCGACCCCACGTCCACTAGATTAATGAATAAATATCTCTATAGCATGTATATGAGGCTTTTAGGGAAATAAACGTATACAATCATGGAAAAAGGACCATGCCAGCAAATGCCGGTATGGAACATGTCGAAAAGCAAATGAAAGCGGAACACCATCGAAGCGACATTGATAAAATGTTTTAATGTCTCAATGATGTCGGCTCGATGATGGTCAATGTCGGCTTTATGCAGGCCATATCGGCCTGACATAAACAACATAAGTATGCATAGTATAAACGCGCGCCACTGTCGACCCGCTAGCAAAACGCCATTCAAATGGCGTTTTGCTGGTGAGCCGATAGTGGCCCGAAATAGCATGCTGGCTGGATGAGCATACCCATATTGTATTTTTATATCATCAGTGTGTGTTCAGCATAAATAAAACTGATTGGCTGTGTTGACTATTTTACTTTCTACCCTTGGCCAGGCTATATTATTCAAACTTTATGTGCAGGAACATCCCAGCCAGAATACAGTGTCGAGCCAGGATCGGCCCGCCAGCGAAGCGCCAATGGTGGCACCGACGGTGGCACACTTGTAGATGTGTACTGGGATGATATCTCTGGCAAGTGGGCATTTGTGTAGCAACCTATCAAATTGTCTATTGGTCTGTGATCCATGTTTTAGGCATTGTACTTGTTGCTTTTACACACGCAATTAGCTTTAAGTAATCGTAAAGTCGACCAAAAGAAAGTCCTCTTTCTTACTTGTACAAACAACAATGTTCCAGATATGATCAGACACTATCTGTTTGCTTTATTCAATAAAGTATTGGCTGATATCTAGGATAGGTTAAAAAGTAAGTGGGTATGGTTTGGAAATACAACAATCACACACTGCAGACCAGCCCACGACACCGTGTGGAAGAACCACAGAACACTAACATTAACTAGACATCAGGAAGACAATTAAAGTAAAGCAACCAGCTCTCTCTTCCCCATCAAGATGATTTGCCGAAAACTAGAAAGGACAACAAAACAACGACTAAACACAGAACCCCCACAAGGATTTCACTTTTTGAAATCAATTGCACAAAGTGGACTCTTTTTGCCTCAGCTAATGCTGGATATTGTCTGCGTGTCTGTTTTGGTTATCAGTCGATACTTAAGGTACATTTTTCGAACGGCTGAATATTATTCAGGTTGGTGATTTTATTACGAATAATAAGAATCGAGCATCACACTCTGTGATTTACAGATTATGTGTCCTACTGCGAAAACTAATTCGATTTGGTCAACTGTCTGTTAAGAATTCATTTATACATTTTAATGAAATTTTCCGTTTCAAAAATGTTAGCATAATTGAGTCGCTTCATGACAAATCCAACTGGCATATGCACCTAGGGAAGATTCAACTCAGCCTCGGCATACGCCCAGTATGATCATAATCTTCTATGTCCACGTGAAGGTACCGTGGGTGGTTAGTTACTCGTAGAAAATACATTGGGCGGATCAATGATTTCTGGAAAGGGGGTTCATATGTATAAAAGGATGGGGGTTCGCTTTGCTGATTTATTCTCATTTCTCTTAAATATCCCATGAAAATGAAATAATTTCATTGAGGCCAAATTATTTCATAGGATATAAAAAAAACGGGGACAGGGAGGGGGTTCAAGCGAACCCCCTGAACCTCCTCTGGTTCCGCTTCTGGCACATAGCAATTGCTCTGATTAGACTTGGTGAAAGAGTCTTCAAAGTCTTCTGCAATCGTCTTGATGGGGAAGTGAGAGCTGGTTGCTTTGCTTAATTTGTCTTCCTGGTGTCTCGTGAAGGTTGAGCGGCTCTTCCTCGTGGTGCCATGGGGTTGTCTGCGGTTTGTAATTGTGGCATTTCCTGATCATACGCACTTGCTATTTTTAATGGAGGCAAATGTCACTTTATTTGTTATGTCATGCGGCGATGTCATGTATGTTACGTCACAAGAAAAACTGTGCACAGAAACAGCTGCGGGTATATGTTTACCATATAAATGAGTCTGATATTCAAATACAAATCAACCAGGCCCCGAGGTTATAAAACTCTGTTCATGCTCAAATCAACTGAGCATGAATTTGCATCTGCTCATAGAAAATAAAGCATGAAAATAAAGATTTGCCTTGCTTTAAAACACTAAGATGATTATTGATCCTATTTACCTATCTATCTTCTTTTACTCAGGTGATCATATATGATCATTATCTGAGGAGAGTGTAAAAAATTTGAATTAAAAAAAACTTCTGTCTAAGTGTTCAAACTTTATGTGCGACCACAGTTAGATTGGGAAAAAAGAAAATGGCATCACTATAAGTCTGGTGCCTGCAATACTGTGAGTTGTGTGATGACCTTGCAGATCTTGTTCACTGAGATGGGGTCAAGTACTTGTCTTAATCAATAGACATAGTCCCACAATGAACCTTGTGGAAGAAAAGCAGAGAGGACTGATCCCTACGTGCCTCCAGAGTTGGCCATTGCAGCTCATCGAGCATCTCGCCAACACTACTAGTGTTGCGCCACCTCCTGCAGGTCCAGTGGGCTGCCGTCCTCTGTACCTTCTCCACATTTTGAATCTGAGTTTTACAATATGGACTCTAAATAGGTGCTGCATACTCCAGCATAGAGTGACATTTGACAACATTAAGCTTCATTTGCCAATCGGCCTCCCAAAGCGCAAGAGTGTCAAGATCTTCCTGCAAAATAAGACAGTCTTGCAAAGAATGAATGTTCCTATACAGGACACAATCGTCCGCGAACAGGCAAACCGAAGACTTGACCGTTCCAAGGCGGTACATCTTTTGTGGATCTTTTATGTTTTTATTCTGTCTTGTGTTTGCTATGTCTTTGTGTGCGTCTGTTTATATGTGCTTTGTGGTCACCTGCTGCGAAAGGGCTGAACTCTTGGCTCTCGTTTGTGGTGTCTTACTGTGAGTTTGTCACTTTCCCATTGGTATCTTGGGTCAGGTGTGGTACTTGATTGTTTTCTGATCTTTGCACCCTTACTTACTTTGGTATTATCTGTTAAGTAAAAAGAGAATCGGTCCTAAGACTGACACATGGGGTACACCGGATACACCAGGGACTGGATCTGAGGCTTGACCATCTAAGACTACTTGTTGATTGCGCCCAGAAAGCCAGGAGCTGCGCCCAGAAAGCCAGGAGCTGATCCACTAATGGGTGGACCATCTTATCCCATAATACTCGAGTTTATGTAATAGCCTGCTATGTGGGACCTCCCGTTTAAATAACGATTTTGGTATATGCGTGTCTCCAAAAATCAAGCTTCATGCGGCGTCTCAACTGGGTCCTCGCTATTTGTAAATGCTCCATTTTTTTTTTTTTTTGCATAAATGCTCGTCCCCACAAGTGCGTAGATTACAATATTGCCAAGCTACGCCCCTGAAAGCAACCAGCGAGACTAGAAAGGGCACATACAAACTACATTGCAGAACTACGACTAAATACCCCCCCCCCCCCCCACACACACACACACAATGAGAGAAGGAACAAACACTGAACCAAATCGACAACAACTGATGCAACCGGGGGGTGTGGGCTTAGACATATTTTACAGACCGATTCTTCACGCTAGGTTATTCTGTTGTCAAAACAATAGACCAGTACATAAACTTATTTAAAAACATTTATAAATGCAAGAATAAAAGTACTGGTTCGTGAGGATTTGTTGTTTGAAAACAATTCTATATTATCCCTGGCAACAATATTTTCATTCAAACAGACTCTTTGTACATTTTTGTTAGAAGACATAATTGGGAATATTTGAGTAAAATGAGTGTGACCACTGGTTAGAGGGATGATGCCATTCAAATACACTTGTTTCTATTTCTAACTCTGGCAGCCATTTTGTTCACCAGCGCCTAACCATTTGTACAATTTTGTAAGAGGGCATTATGGGGAAGATTTATGCGAATTTATATTGATTTTCGATCAGTGGTTAAGGAGGGCTGTAGTTTAATAGTTTATTCCATTTAGCTCTGAATGTCATTTTGTTCAGTATAGCAAAACGATTTGAGCCGCGACATGAGATTTCTAACGATGTGGCATTTTGACATGAATAGACTCAAACCAGCCTGTGCAGCCTCCTATCCAAATGACGTTCGGTCAGTAGGTTATACAGTCATAGAATTATCAAGCGACTAGTAACGTCTCTGATTAGACTGCTCGTATTCGCAGGCGGATCTGAGGCTTTGCTGGTCACATATACCACATTGTTGGAAATCTCATGTCGAGGCTCATACGAGGGCTGTTCAAATATGAATGCAAGTGGCTTCATAAGTTTCTTCACATATATGCTACGACAAAATGGTTAACGTTTCTAAAAAGGACTATATGTCACCTTTAAAGTGGCACCAGACCTAAAGAAAAATACAGTATACTTATCGAGTTATATCCCTTTGAATAAGGGTCACGTGTGTATACTAACAAACTCAATGCTTCGAACATATACCAGTGATAGAGACGAGCGTATAATTATTCGAAGAACAGGTGAAATTTCTTGAAATTTTGAAGGAAGTATCCCCATATTCTTACATAATGATTCTGTGAAAAATGCAAAAATCCGACATGCTTTTGTTAAATTACAACAAATCGTTTTCACTAAAGTCTCCTTATGTTTGCAAATAAATGGTAAACAAAACATCACCTTTCGGTTTTCAGTTAACATTATCTATAACAAAATGCACGAAGCAACATTTAAACTAGTTTTAATTCAAAGACAACATGTTGATCGCTCATACTGAGTTGTTGCTACAAATTATTGATGGATAGTGGGTAATTTTTTAACGCTGAAAAGCATTTTTATAAAGTCAAAAATGCCTTAAGTGAAAGGGGTTATAGAATTTATACTTATTTTTTGTCATTATATTGGGGCTTTATTCTAAATTTGAACGTAAACTTTAAGTTTGACCACTATAGGCATTATTTATAATAAAATTACTCACCTGGTCTTGCGGACTAGACAGATTGAACATATATTAATTAATGTAAACACGTCATTAAGAAGCAAATAAATGCTTGAAAAATTATATAAAATGGGATAACTCTGTAAATAGAGGACGGATTACTTTGAAAACTTCCTAATGACATATTTAGCATGTTTTCAGCAAAACGCAAAGAAAACGACACAGCGATGTTTATTATTCCATCACCAGTAGATAACTCAAAATGACGTTTATCATAAAATAATGACGTCACAAACGTGCCTGTTTACTCGAGATTGAAGCAGGATTATATTAATTTTTTCCTGCAAGCAACTTTTGGATTGTTACTTAAACTTGCATTTTAAAATTTGGGGCCATTTTGTCGAAAACTTACAAAGATATGACACTATATCGCAGATGTAAAAAAAAACGTGCATTGCAATTTGCTTCAGAAAAACTTCAGTATACAGGAATGGCCTTTATATAAGGGTCTGTAACTCGAGAAATATAGTGAATGTTTCTTTATGTTTGGTGCCATTTTAAAGGCGACAAATAGTTCTTTCTAGAGAGGTATGACATTTTGTCATAGCGTATATGTGAAGAAAGTTATGAAGCTACTTGCATTCATATTTGAACAGCCCTCGTATGTTCAATTTTAGTTGAAGGCATTATGGAGAACATTTGTGTAAAATTATTTCAATTCTGTTGTTTTTAGTTCTGTGTTTGTTGTCGCACCATGCATTTTTAGGTAAAGTGTTTTGTATTTGTGTCCTTTCTAGTTTGGAAATCATTTCGCTGAGGAAGAGAGAGCTGGTTGTTCTACCTAAATTGTATTCTGGCTTTCATGTATGTTTCTCTATTGTTCAGGATTCTAAAGTTTCTTCCCCATGTTGCCATGGGTTGGTCTGTGATATGATTACACATTTACAAACTAATTTCGTCTAATTTACTATTTATGTCCCCCACCCTCCGGGTTGGGTGGGGGGATATATTGTTATGGGTCCGGATCCCGTCGGCGTCGGCGTCAGCGTCAGCGTTGGCATTGGCATTGGCGTTGGCGTCCTTTTTTGGTTTCTGTGCGTTATCTTCTGAACCAGTTAATGGATTTTGACCAAACTTGCAAAGATACATTGTTGGGAAGATGGAAAGAGTTGATTAGATTTTGGTGACCTTGACCTTATTTTCAAGGTCACTCGGTCACTTTGAAATGTCAAAAATATGGTTTCCGTGCGTTGATCTTCTGAACTAGTGGATCGATTTTGACCAAATTTACACAGATTCACTGTTGGGAAGAGGAAAATAGTTGATTAATTTTGGTGACCTTGACCTAATTTTCAAGGTCCGGCTGCACTTTAAAATGTCCAAAATATGATTTCCTTGCGTTATCTTCTGAACCAGTTGATGGATTTTGACCAAACTTGCAAAGATACATTGTTGGGAAGATGGAAAGAGTTAATTAGATTTTGGTGACCTTGACCTTATTTTCAAGGTCACTCGGTCACTTTGAAATGTCAAAAATATGGTTTCCGTGCGTTGATCTTCTGAACTAGTGGATCGATTTTGACCAAATTTACACAGATTCACTGTTGGGAAGAGGAAAATAGTTGATTAATTTTGGTGACCTAGACCTAATTTTCAAGGTCACAGCTGCACTTTAAAATGTCCAAAATATGGTTGCCTTGCGTTATCTTCTGAACCAGTTGATGGATTTTGACCAAACTTGCAAAGATACATTGTTGGGAAGATGGAAATAGTTAATTAGATTTTGGTGACCTTGACCTTATTTTCAAGGTCACTCGGTCACTTTGAAATGTCAAAAATATGGTTTCCGTGCGTTGATCTTCTGAACTAGTGGATCGATTTTGACCAAATTTACACAGATTCACTGTTGGGAAGAGGAAAATAGTTGATTAATTTTGGTGACCTTGACCTAATTTTCAAGGTCACACCGGTTAAACCAGTGGTGGGATTTTGACCAAACTTGCATTGATATATTGTTGGAAGGGTGGGAAGAGTTGACTAGATTTTGGTGACCTTAACATTATTTTCAAGGTCACCTTCCTATAAAGACAATATAAATCAGCCATTTAGGAGAGCGGGTAGAGTTGATTAGATTTTGATGACCCTGACCTTATTTTCAAGGTCACACCAGCACTTTGAAATATCATAATCTGACCAAAATAGGGGTTTTGTATGCTATCTCTTGAATTGAACAATGTATTCTAGCTAAGCTTAATGTATTGTATCATTGAGGCAAAATGTAGTGTTGATATGATTTTTTGTTCTAGTTTCTCTACTAGAATAGAATAGAATAGAATTTCAAATTAAGATTTTTGAAAATTTCTTTCATTAATATAATCAGTGTGTCAAACAGTTAGGATCCAGATTAGGCCCGATCTGGGTCCAAACTGTTTGTATAGATTATAAGCAGTCGACATTTGTGGGCAAAGAGTTAATTTGACCAGTTCGTGATAATGATTCATAATTATTATAATATTTCAAATATGTGCGCACAGTAGTCCCAACAAGAAAAAGAACCCATTGCATATCAAACATTTGGACATGCATGTGGCCTTTATTGAACTTTTGTCACAAAAACTTCGGATCATTCGATTTATCGTTTCCAAAGGAATACTTTGACTGAACTATTTGAAAACACATTCTGGGATAAATCACCACTAAGCGCTTTGATATATTTATAAGGTACACTCTTCCGTGGGCAAAGTCTGTGATTATCAGTGACTAATAACTATTACTATCATATGCTTATTTGCCTATAATCAATTGCCATATCACAGAACATATATCAAACATAGGATCAGCCTAGCAGAAATGTTAAAATGGTATTTCTCATACCATCGCGTTTGTGTGTGCAAACGCACCCTCTGATTAGGGTCTTTGCTCTTCAGATTTACATGAACTGTCCAACATTCAATGGCATGGTTCTGTCATGAACTATTATATGAACACCTCTTTATTTATTCCTTTTTAACGTTAATGCTCAACTATGCTATGGCATACAATGGTCCGAAACTCCCATCCTCATTCTGTGTGTGGGTAGGTGCATGTGTGCGTGTGAGTGCGCGCGCGTGCACACGCGTGAGCAGCAAAGTTTGACACACAGGCACGCCTGGAAGAACAGTACCATTTTCACTAGGGATGGCACAATTAAAGTGAAATCTCAAGGTCTATCAGTGTTTAATAATGATTTAAATGAACACCTTCAGCTATTTGCAAATATTTTCATTTTGGCTCATTGTTATATGACATAGTTAAAACACTCAGTATGCAAGTTTGTTAGCATACTAACGTTTGGGAAAGGAACACACGGACAGAAATTGCCTAATTTGCATTAAACCGAACATTGCTATGTACTATGCACTGAACATGCACAAGTGTTGGAAACATACTATAGTTCATATCAAAATATTTCTGATCGCACAGGCGAGCTGAACCGCGTTATCAGTGGACACACATAAAGCATTGAAGTTAATAATGGCACGAGCTAGAATCTGGACATTGAGTCTCTCTATATAGAAAGGAATGCATAGCTGTATAGTTACCTATTACCTACATGTTTGTCATATGTATTTAGATTTATTTTTAAGAATAACTAAGAAAAGTGCACGACCAAAGAAAATTTTTGGACGCGCACTATATTTGGTATGTCTGTCCGTTTTGAGTAGAATATATATAATTTAATTAAGTAAGTAAGGGTGCAAAGATCAGGAATCGATACAATCAAGTATCACACCTGACCCAGAATACCAATGAGAAAGTAACAAAAACACAATTAAACATCAAAAACGAGAGCCAAGAGGTCAGCCCTTTCCCAGCAGGTGACCACAAGGCACAAATAAACAGACATGAACAAAGGCACAGCAAACACAAGACAGAAAAAAAACATAAATTGTCCACAAAAGAAGCACCGCCTTGGAACGTCAGTAAAAATATTTTACTGGAGGGCTTTAAATGTGACGGCGCCAGCCCTCGCCCTTAATTCAGATGTGGATCAAGGCACATAGATATTTGGTTTGCACGAAAGACCCCTAACTTACCAATGCATCATCAAAAAGAACATATAAATCAAGATATAAAAGGGAGATAAAGCAAAGATAAGGGCTCAACAGTAAATACATATACAACCGAATACCGGAGCAAAGAAACCCCCATGGGCCTACCAAACAGCCAAAGCATCAGGCCTCTACCAGCTCTTTGGCGTAAAGTTATCCTTTTAACTAAATAAGTTTCCAACACATGTACATATTCAGTGCATAGTGCATAGCAATGTTCGGTTTACACAGGCAAGTTTAAATCTTGTCTGCCTCATAAAGGTAAGATGCATAGCTCATGTTAGGTAGTATGGGTAGTTCATACCCCGATGATGCCGATAAGCATTTTAACAAGTCCTATAACAAAACACGAAGATTTGCAAATGATACGAAGTCTATAAAATGAACAGTAATCGTTTTTACTAAATGCATTAATGCATTTTACATTCTTTGCTTAAGATAGATGTGTTAGATAGACTTCATTGTAAATGGGATTTAACTTTAATGTCTTTCAACCGGGGTCTATCAATCAATTTATCACATTACATAAAAGTAAAGTTTTGCAGTTACAGGCAGTGCAATGGCCCCATTTTATATAACCGTAAATGAGACAGTTCACCATGGGATTTCAGTACTTATCGCATATACGTTAAGTCGTCCTTTAAACATACCTAATCGCATACACACACTATAGATAGACCAAATCTTAGACCTCTAGCCCCGCTGGATACATATGCGTTAAAAGGAGGCTCTGCGCATACGTTATAAGTACATTTTATGAGAGAGGCATTGTATTAAGTCTGAAATAGGCAAATACAACATACAAACTGATTAAAATCTACGCTCACCTATAATCTAGGAAGCAAAATCAATTAATAGAAATGGTTGGAGTATATTTCAACTGATCATCAAGACAATGCACAAAATCCGGAAGGAAAAGTAATTAAAAGACAGTGATCTGGAACCGATACAGGGAAATGCCATATCGACCCAAAATAGGAAACACACAGCATCAAAATCCGTTGAAATGGTCCATTATTCGACAAAGATGGTTGCAGGTGGAAAAATGCACGTTTCGCATGCTGCATACGGTTTTTATAATAGCAGCCAATGTGGATTTAACTCAGATGGATCTGTTGACGCAAATAACAAGCTGTTAAACTCAGTAGATCCTGATTTTCATGTACTGTCGTACCAGCCAAGAGTGAAAGTAACGTCATGTTTTGTTTACAAGCTATTAGGGGCTTAGAATCGATAGATCAATTGCGTATTAATCCTATCCTGTGGATAGGATTAATACACAATTGATCTCTCGATTCGCGTTAGCTCAAGTGGAATGTAGAAGTTAATGTTTTGCTTAACAATTGTAAACAAATATTACATCACTGTCACTCTTGGTTGGCACGATAGTATCTAATCTATTACGGTTATAAGTAACGAAACGCATATTGATAATAAAACTATGTTTTTAAATAGACCACGGTGTCCCAGTTTTTGTTCGTCCTGTGACAACGACAATCTGTTTAGTCAAAATGTTTCAAAACATTTACACCTTTCACCGTTCACTTTGATATTTGATACATTAGATGAGGTGAAAACAATATTATCTTACACCAGTAGTTTCACCTGTACATTATGAGCAGAGCAAGTCGTCTTCGTACCAACAATGTATTTTACCGCATGATATACGATATTTGATGGTTTGACTTTGGTTAATACTATCTCTTTGCAATCTAGAAAGTGAAGCAGTCATTTTTAAATTAAAGTATCAAAATTGCCCAGGCGTTTTATCTGAAAGGTCCTGGAGAGCATCATTAAACTATTCTGTGTACACTAATGAATAAATAAATATGCATGCTATCTTTGAAATACCATATTTGTATCGTCTCATATTAGTATATACACACACTACATGTCGAATAGTGTTAATTACTATTAAGCTACTTCTCTAATGCGTAGATCTGATTTTCAAATTTAAAATATCGAAAATTACTGCCTCGGTAGGAGGAAGGCTAATGGGCGTTAAAGACATTGAGGGACCTTATCTAATTATAGCTTTTAGTAAACTAAAACAGAATATGATACTTAAGCCCGTTGATAAATGGGATGTCTACACTAAATGAAAGTTGAGGGCTTCCGGGCTGTTAATTTGCAGGCGTTTGATGATTGAAGCGAAAATGGTTTAATGACAGGTTCCACACGTAACAAAAAGACTTTTGTGAAAAAGATGACAATACCACTTTTTGTTATATCCCTAACTTATGAGGGATATCCTACTGATGTAAAGAAAACGCAGTAGTATTATGGTAATAGAGCCAGTGCATGAGATTTCCATCAATGTGACATTTTGACATGTGTAGACTCGGAAGAGCCTCTGAAGCCTCCGTTTAAGCTTAGAACTCCAAATGGTGTTCAGTCAGTAGCTTAACAATCATAGAATACTCAAGCGACTAGCAGAGGCTCTGATCAGACTGCGCATGCGTATGCGCAGGCTGATCTGAGACTTTGCTGGTCGCACATACCACATTGTTGGAAATCTCATGCACTGGCTCATTTGTGAAAGAGATTACAATACCACTTTTTGTTATATCCCTAACTTTGAGGGATATCCGGCTCATGTAAAGAAAACTCAGTAGTATTATGTTATGAAATAATCGGGGTTGGTAGGGGCTAGGCCAGACCTGCAACAAGGCATATCAGAACCTATATTTTATGGTGATTTAGTTTATAAATTCAAACGAATTGTTGGAAAACCTAATTTTAGTGATCAATTCAAAAAGATAGTAAAACGTTATATGAGGGTTGGATATAATTTCGGATATCATGCGACAGTCTGCATGCCTAGTTTTAAACCCAATCACGGTTTATAGCTATGGTTTCCTCAAGTTTTGCACGACGGTGGGTCAGGCCTCAGACTCTATGACGGCTCTGACGTAAAGCTTTAATCGGTGGGTTGGTGCCTGATGCTAATCTGTAGCTGGACCCACCGTGGCTCAACTTGAGGTTTTCTTTAGCTCCGACTATTTGTGAGTCACGAGCCCTTTTCTTTGTTTCATCATGGAGTGTTAATTTGATTAGAGTGTTTTCCATGATGATACATTGCATTAGTTAGATGGCCTCCATGCGAGCTGAACATTTCTTGTACGTCAACAACAGCAGAATCTAGGGCGAAGATTTGGTACCAGTAAAATGCATTTAAGCCCCCCGGTGGCTTAGGCTGCTGTCCGTTCTACGGCGGTGGTTATGTTGTTGTTGACTGTTTGTTTATTGTTACTCCCATTGTGGGAGTCTGTAATTGTTCTATGTTTTGTTGTACGTTACTTTATGTCCATTCTAGTATTGCAATCATCTTAATGGGGAAGAGAGAGTTGATTGCTTTGCTTAATCAGCTTCCTGGTATCTCGTGATGGTTGAGCGGCTCTTCCTCATGGTGCCACAGGGTTGTCTGCGGTTTGTGATTGCGGTATTTCCTGATCATACTCACTTACTATTTCTGGAAAATCTTCGCTATCTTATTTGCAGAAAAGGTAAAAACAAGCTATTATGATAATTGAAAATGCGAGGCTTGTCGAGCAAGTGATCGTTTTTTGCAACTAATTTACACAATGTACACTCAATAAGACATGGGCACGAATGTTAGATTATATTTATATTATGACATTCAATCGCATTTTTGGCGTGAAAGCGTAAATATATTGTCATTCTCTTTGGACTTCATTACATAATCTTACAAAATATGAACACCACTAGTGATTTGTCGATTTTGATAAATGGTGTTATATCACCCCACGACGCAACTTCATATTATACGTTTTTATTTTAAATATAGATTCGATGAGCTGACCTCTGGCACTAGCTGAAAATGATCCACACAGATTCTCATGATACCCGTGATTATATGATTATGTATGAAACAAAATGCATATGACCAGTAAATTCACAAGCCAATGAAACCAAGAAGAAGAGACGCAAGAACACCATGGGCGGATCCAAACAATTCCGTCAGTGGGGGGGGGGGGGTCGTGATGATAATGATGGGAAATGATCAATTTAAAAAAATAAGTAAACGTTATAAAAAGTGGGATACAGTATGGGTATTATGCGACAGTCCGCATGCCTGGTTGTGAACCCACTCACGGTTTATAGCTATGGTTTCCTCTTTAATTGCACGACGGTGGGTCAGAGTAAGTAAGGGCGCAAAGATCAGGAATCGATACAATCAAGTACCACACCTGACCCAGGATATCAAAGGGAAAGTGACAAACTCACAGTTAGACACGACAAACGAGAGCCAAGAGGTCAGCCTTTTCCCAGCAGGTGATCACAAGGCACATATAAAAAGACGCACACAAAGGCATAGCAAACACAAGACAGAAAAAAACAAACATAAAAGATCCACAAAAGAAGTACCGCCTTGAAACGGTCAGTGTTGAACTGCTCTACGCATACTCTCGGACATATATGGGTGTCTTGGGATGGTATAGGATATGACTTGAAAAATGCCATATAGTAATATCTACGATATCGTATATGATATGATTGAGCAGACATTGCGTTATTTATGGTAAACACGGTAGTTTCGTGACACAGAGCAGTTATTCGACAGAGCATCTTTAACGCTGATTTACCGTTGGGGGAGACAGATGGCAAACAGCGGGGTCTCAGATCTCTCATCTGCTTGACTGGACCTCACTTCGTTTCGCCTTTTTGCAAGCAACATCAATTTCGGTTTCTAACGGCGTCCTTTCACGCGGGTCTCTTGTAATGGGCGTGAACAGCATTATACTTTTGATAAATGTTTCGAAACTAACTATATAATTAATATGAAATATTCGATTCTTCGCTTTTATTTCTCTGTTTAACTTCTCCTTCATTTAAAATGTCCCGTACTTAACTAACGAGCACATCTGCTTTTTCGCACTGACAATTTTAAATAAAATGGCTCTTGATACGCGTAAAAGTGTAATTATATAGAATGAAGTCATTCATTTCATAAACTGTTGGAACATATGAGCGATATGGGTGGCCAAGTAAGTGGGAGCCATGTCATTATGTACATTAACTGTTTACCTACAATTGTCGTCGCAAACATTTTGGACCCAAGTCTGGCTGGACACAATGTCGGGCCTGATCTGTTTCCAAACAATTTGACACTCTGATGCATTCGGGAAAGTCCGCCAAAATTCGAGAATCGAATCATGGCTCGGGTGTATGAAAGCAGCATTACGCGTAGTACTATGTACCAATAAGCTCCATTTTGTTAGCAGGAACTGGCTTATGGAAAATAAGTTCTGTAGCACGTGGGTTCAGCTCTATTATAATCAATTATTCTGATAATCTGAAAGTTTAATCAGCAGAATAAATATAACGATATTTTATTGAAAAAAAAACATATAACTTCATTTTAGCCGTTTGACTTGCTGCAATCACACTTGTTATTGTGTCACGTTATCACCCGCGTTATCAAAGTAGATCCTCGATGTACATCCGTGGTCTGACTCCACGGAATTTCGCAGAATTGGTCGAGGCAGTTCTGATTGACTCTGATGGTGTTCCTGAATGAGGTGTTCCAGTGAGAAGTTTTCGAAAAAAGTTGATTTTGAAAAAAGGCAGACGACAAAAAAGTGTGAAAAAATGACCTTGTAGGCAAAAAGTTAGCTGTAAAAGTGATCGGAAAGCAAATTTCCAATTCTAATAATTGTTTGAGAAGTTGCTTACATCTGTCTGGCAATAACATGTACTCTGAAAACAAGGAGCCATAACTTCGAATTGGTTGCTTAACATTTATATATTATAACCAGTTCTTATTGCAAAAGTCAAATAAGTAGAAATAACAGCAGTTATTTTGCTTCTTCAAGCCTGCATGCTAACAATTAAAAAAAGCAAGTGAGTATGGTCAGGAAATACCACAATCACACACTGCAGACCAACCCACGGCACAATGAGGAAGAGCCAAAGATCACTGACTGTCACAAGACATCAGGAAGACAGTTAAAGTAAAGCAACCAGTCCTCTCTCTCTTCTCCATCAAGAAACTAGAAGGATACAAAGTGCTAAATAACAAAACAAAGACCAAACTCATAACCCCCACAAACAATGGAAGTAACAACAAACAATAAATAAACAACAACAACGACAGAATCACCGCCTTAGAACGGACAGCAGCCTAAGTCACCGTAGGATGGGCTTAAATGCATTTTACTGGTACCAAACCTTCGCCCTAGATTCTGTTGTTGTTAAAACACAAAATAATGTTTGGGGCGCTTGTGGAGGCTTCCCAACTCAGTATTGCAATGTATCATCACAAAGAAACAATCTAATCAAATACACACTATGATGATACAAAGAAACGGTTTCAAGACTCACATATTGTACGAGCAAAAGAAACCCAAGTTGAGCCGCGGTGGGCCCAGCCAAAGACAGCCAACCAAACGATTTAAGCTTTACGTCAAGGCCGTCATTGAGTCTGAGGCCTGACCCACAATCGTGCAATTAAATCATAGATATAAACCGTGATGTGATTTACAACAAGATATGCAGGCTGTCGCATGATGTCTATGTTATATAAAGACTGCTACATAAATTAATACGGATTTTATAGTATTGGTTGATCATTCATACTGTCATATTTTATTTTACCTGTCATTGTAGACCCAAAATAAGACCCAGAGTCGAGTTATTTTAATAGAACAACTATTGCACAGCTTGAAACAACAGTCCTAGATACCGGGCCGCGTAGCGCAGTCGGTAACGTGTCTGGTTACAGATGCGAAGCTGACTGCAGATCCAGGGGTCGCGAGTTCGATCCCGGCCCGATCCCATACTTTCGCGGAGATTTCTCATGAAATAGTTTCTACGGTCATTCTCCTCCCTTCCGCTGAATCATTCATGAAGGGTTGTTGTCAGTTACAAGCGAAAGTATGTGCACGATTACTGGTTAACTGCTTGTTCAAGCTTGCCCAGAAAAAAAGTGTGGTTAGGTGAACTGACCGTCCCGCAATGACCATAGCTGTTGACTTGGGACGTAAAGCAACAAAACAAAACAAACAAAATAGTCCCAGACGCACCATAGAATAAAATGTCTCCAAAACATAAAAACGCGACATTTATTGAGCCGATTGGCACTCGTACATATTGAAAATTCTCCTCATGATTAACTAGTAACTCAAATATACGTACTTTGGCAAAACAGTGAAGACGCAGATGAAATTCTAATTCTTATGATTTCGCCAGAGCCTGTGCTGTTAGCTAAGGCAAAACGATCTTCAGAGAAAGGGGTTCAGTATTATTTTGTAAATATAACATGTGAAAATTTAATATATATAATGTACCATCCCAAGATTATTGTATCAAATCAGAAGGAAAAAATCCATCAGCATATAAAGAGTTAAAAAAAACATTTATCATATGACGTGAAATAACTCCATGCAATAAAATCGATAAACCACTAGTGGTTTACAGATTTTCGGGAAACGTTATGAAATAAACTTTTAAAGTCACGCATATGACAAAATTCTTACGTTTTCACGTGAAAAAAATGGATTTCAATATAATTTCAATGTCATATGATAAATAGAATCTAACGTTTGTGCTCCTGTATTATTGAATTTATTAAACTCGTTGCGAAAAAAAGATAAAATGCCCGGCTAGCCTCGCATTTTATCGCTTTTCCCCGACTCGTTTAAATAAATCAATAAAACATGAGCACTCATGTAAGATCCCCTATGTAAATATCCAGGAAATGTCGTTAGAACCAAAATAGGCCAGGAATACAAATGCTGCAATCACAGACCAACCCATGGTACTTACAGGTAGAGATACAAACTCTGAGACAAACAGCAAAACTCGTGTACACGCGACAATACAGGTAAACAAAGCATACCTTAGCACTGGACATCAGCCACAACCACTGGCGCCACTGGTATATATAGAGGATCTTACATGAGTGCTCATGTTTTATTGAATTTATTAAACGAGCTGGGGGAAAGTGATAAAATGCGAGGCTTGTCGAGCATTTTATTACTTTTTCGCAACGAGTTTAATAAATTCAATAATACAGGAGCGCGAGTGTTAGATCCTTTTTATCATATGACATAAAGATTACTTTGAAATCTCTTTTCTTGCATAATAAAGTGATAATTTTGTCATTATGTACGCAACGTTGCTATGGACGTCATAACGTTTCCCGAAATTCTGTAAACCACTAGGTGGTTTATCGATTTAATGCATGGCGTCATTTCACTCCCAGACGCGACGTCATATGATAATTAATATTTAAACTTGCAAAATCTTCATTATGGATTCTGTTGTTGTTCAAATTAACAACAAATCCACTGTCTAACAATGGACAACAGCAGCTACATCCACTGGATGCTTTTCGTCCTAGATACCACTGCTGTTGACAAAAATAAATTGTTCAGCTCGCTTAGACCACCGTTACAGAAACTAGCAAAAGTACGTTCGTTCCAGATTTTTTTTTCAGATAATGAGGGAGGGAGGATCTATAAAGCATTAAGAGTCAGCCAGTCGGCCATCATCGGCCCGCCAGCGAAACGCCATTTAAATGGCGTTTCGCAGGCGGGCAGATGGTGGCCCAACATTGAATGCTGGCTTGGTTTTTCAGAGGTTCTGGACCAGTATTGCTAAGAAACCCTATATGTTTTTGATTTTTCAGGGGGGTCCAGACCCTTGTCCCCCCCCCCCTCTGGATCCGCGCATGACGTTTAATTACTGTGTAGAAACTAAACGCATCCATAAGTCACAGACTACAAGACCAAAAGAAAATTTAAAGCGAGTATGACTGAGAAAAGCCAAAATTACAGCCCAGGGAACCTCTAAGATGACACTTAAAACAAAAACATCCAAACGACAGCAATAAAACAACCAAAGTAATACAACCAATTCTCTCTTCCGTAGCAAGATGATTGTAAAACTAGACAGGAAGCTAAGAACTACATTACAATACAATGTACCAGCACAAAACCCAAACAAATACTGGGAGCAAAAATAAACAATGAATCAACAACAATATAATCACCATCAGCCGAGGCCACCGGGTGCTTAAAATAATTCTACTTGGCAAATCTTCGACCTAGATACTTCAATTGTTAAAACACAAAAAAAATGTTTAGCTCGCGTGGAGGTTCCTTAACTTATGCAATGCATTCCCACAGGAAATTCACTGAAGGCCAGTTCACATCAACGTGATGTGTCAACGCAAAGAGCCATGGTTTTCTTGCCACGATGAAGCGAGGTCTATCTGTACAGTTTGGTACGTGCGTGCCTTTAACCTCATACCTGATAAAAGGTTTGTATTTAAATGTGTCAACGCAGAGAGCCATGGTTTTCTTGCCTCGATGAAGCAAGGTCTATCTGACAGTGTACAGTTTGGTACGTGCCTTTAACCTCATACCTGATAAAAGGTTTGTATTCAAATGTCATTAAACAGGAGGCTAAGTCTATGATTGCACTACCTAGTCAATTAGTCTATAAAGTGTATTTGCAGATTTCAAATGTCTGATATTTAAGGAAACACTCCTTTCTGTGTGTTTTGAATGATCAGATAAAGTGGGTCATTTAGAATAAGTATATTTGCTTTTTCTAAAATATGGAGGCTTATTGCCAAGTATAAAACGACAGCAAGATTATATAGGCTTACAGTTTGTTTACACACCCGCAAATTCGTCTTTTTACCCTTAATTTGTAGTTATGTAAATATTGCAGACAACAACCTTGATAAATGATTTAAAATGTCTCGCCTTTTACTTCATATGAACTCCAAGTTCAAAATTCGATTCACAGAATAGTTTTTTATAGTTGACATTCGTGGCCTTCTTAGTAGATATGCATATAAATATATGTTGAATAATTGATTTAATTTGGTGTTTGTTTCATTTATTTCTAATGTTGGTTCACACTTCACATTTTCACCGCTTTTACATCTTTCATATATCAATGTTCCTTCATTTTTACTACGTACTAGCCAGTCAGTTTGTGTTAACATACCAAAATTATAAATCTGCAGTTGTATACCTACTGCAGCTAACTGTCGTGGCCTTATGGTTTGCTGTGCTTGTAAAGGAACCGTTACTGAAATTGTGTCTTTTTTCACCATTTTAGCTTTCCATCAATAGTTTTGCATCTTTGCAGTTACCTAAACTTCATAAACAACCCTATAAGTCACGTTTTATTGCTAGTTCTAGTTCATGTACTAATACTAATTTGTCTATATTTTTGACTTCTTGTCTAACTGCGATTAAAAAAAACATGTTATAAAATATTGTACAACAGTTTATGAGAGGAATGGTAAAAATCTATTTTGATCTATTAAAAACTCAGGTGAGATTCTTAATCAATTAAAATCTAAATGTTTTCTAGCATTTAGTTTGTCTACATCTCTACTCTCTATACTACATTACCTTATAATCTAATCAAAGAAAACTTACCGAATTAATTAAACAAACTTTTAACAGAGAGGGCTCACTTTATTTGGCTTGTATGAGAAATGTGCTTTTTCACTTCTGAACAACATAAAAGATATAACTTGTGGTCATATCAGAAAATATGTGATGCTCTGCATTATCTTCTGGACAATATACTAGTGTTTATAAGATTAGGCTCGAAAGTATATAGACGAATCGTAGGTATTCCAATGGATACTTATTGTGCTCCTCTTGTTGCAGGTTTGTTTTTGTTTTGTTATGAGAGAGCCTTCATGTTATCTCTTTCTTACAATAATCAAGCTGATGTTATTGGAGCTTTTAACTCTACCTCAAGATATCTAGATGACTTGCTTAATATTAATAATCCTTATTTCGAACAAATAGAAGATCAGATATATCCCACTGAACTTCATATAAGGCGGATTCCTTTGATACTGAAGCCCCGCTTTTTGACTTGGACTTGTCTATAACAAATGGCATAGTTTCACCTAAAATTTTATGATAGACGGGATGATTTTAATTTTGAAATGGTAAATATCCCATTTTTATGGAGATGTTCCACGCTCCTCTACCTATGGTGTTTATATTTCGCAACTTATTCGTGTGCGAGAGTAAGTTCTAAAATTGATGACTTCAACAACAGAAACATATTTTTGACTGCTAAGTTATTAAAACAAAGTAATCGATATCATAAAATTCGTAAAGCATTTTCTAAAGTCTACTACGGAAAATCAGAGTTGATTGTTAAATACGATATTGGTTTAAAAACTCCTCTTCAATAGGACACATCAGAGCCAGTATTTTATGGTGATTTAGTTTATAAATTCAAAAGAATTGTTGGAAAACCTAATTTTAGTGATCAAATAAAAAAAGATAATCAAACTTTATAAAAAAAAAAGTTGGATATAACATGGAGGCCATGCCCAATTACGGTTTATAGCTATGGTTTTCTCTTTAATTGCACGACGCTCCGTCAGGCTTCAGACTCATTGACGGCTCTGATGTAAAGCTTTTATCGGGTAGGTTGGTGCCTGATACTTGTCTTTGGTTGGGTCCACCGTGGATCAACTTGAGATTTCTTTAGCTCGGACTATCTGTGAGTCGTGGGCCTTTTTCTTTGTTTCATCATTGTGCGTTAATTTGATTAATTTGAGGTTTTATGCACTCCTGCACATATTTTACCCTGCAAGCACTTTTATATATATGATAATGTGTCTCATATATTATGTATATATGTAGACTAGCTATTGTAGCTAAGCGCGCGACCCTCTTTAAATATTGTATAAATAAACAAATAAATTATATTAATACATTGCAATCGTTAGAAAGCCTCCATGCGAGCTTAACAATTTATGTGTTTTAACAACAGAAGAACCTAGGTCAAATATTTGGTACCAGTAAATGCATTTAAGCCCCCCCCCCCCCCCCCAGTGGATTAGGTTGCTGTCCGTCTTAAGGCGGCGGTTATGTTGTTGTTTATTTGTTGTTGATCGTTGCTCTCATTGTGGGGTTCTGTGTTTGTTCCATGTATTGTTGTGCATTGCTTTGTGTCCTTTCTAGTTTTGCATCATTTTGATGGGGAAGAGAGAGCTGGTTGCTTTGCTTTGCTTGTCTTCCTGGTGTCTTGTGATTGTTATTGTTCTGTGGCTCTTTCTCACGGTACCGTGGGTTGGTTGTGGTAGTTCCTGATCATACTCACTTGCTTTTTGAGTGTGTCTGAAAGCCAAATACTGCAATATATTCTTGGTCGCAATGTTTAGAAAACGGAAAATCATTATATATGATTTATTATTATGGTATCAAATGGCTCAAAACATTATTATGTATATCAAAATCGAATAAGTAATAGTTATACCATGGGTTGTCCGATTGTACGTGGAGATAACCCACGAGCTTTAGCGAGTGGATTATCTTACGTACAGCCGGACAACCCATGTTATAACTTTTTATACCACCTACATTAGTGTAGACTTTGCACATCATGAGATATTTCGTGCTAAAGTTGGCAACGGTGGTATAAAGTGGGAAAGCATTTTTCATATTCAAACAATATGTATAATTTAATGTTTCGTAAAAAATGACTATTCAATGCTTATAAGTTACATGCTACCGGTCCACGATTTTTCATGAAATTTGGTCAACATAACCCAGACATATATCACGGGTGGTAAACCTAGGAACTACCACGAAATTGTGTTAACGTAATTTTGTTCCCAAGCCACATCCGGGACACGTCGTGGTAGTTTCCAGGCCGAAAATTGGATAAAGAAAGGTTGGTGTCACTTTCATTTTTGTTTTATTTTACAACTTAGAACAAACAATGGTAAAATCCGACAATGTGGTTCCGTGTAAGTATGTCTCAGCGTCCCCTCTAGCCCAAAATTTTGTCTGAAAAGTTATTTTCTTTCTTTTGGTACGTGTTTCCCCACTGAGCATTGGACCAACTTTCCCCAAAGTTCGAAGGATTTTAGCCCATATCTGTCAAATTGAATGGAATTTGATATCATTTGACGATGGAAATGATAAAAAGACCCTGAATAAACATTCCTGCACAGAAAAAAAATCTGAGCATTTACTCGTAAACGATTCATGCTCCATTCGTCCTGTGTGGTAGTTTCCAGCTCATCGTGGTAGTTAAAATGCTATCGTGGTAGTTTCCAAGACTTTGTAGGAATTTAGTAGTAGTTCGCATCAGCAGATTTCCACTATTCAGGGGCTACTTCATTTTTATAAAGACAGGGTGTGCGGGCCGAACCTTGAATACTCCTCTTATTCATACGAAGACCTTTTCAAATAACCTTTTGTCAGATAACAAATGACGACTGCCTGAATTTTAATTTTAGTTGGCTATTGAAATGATGAGAGGAATGAAAAGAAGGGATATTTACGTTTTTTGTTTTTGAATAAACATGCTTTTTAATTATCAAATAACATGCCCGTTCATCGTCACACTCGCATGTATATAAAAAGTGTCCCAACCCGAGGATATTTCCCTTTTTTCCGAAGCGCAAGTACTAACAATACTTTGGGCCAGTAGTCTTAGCCTGCCATTTTATCTTAAAGCTGACTGAACATGGAACAACGTAGCGAGTGACGCAATTTTTTATATCATTTTTTTTTGTCTGCTGCTTGGGACACCACGGCTCAACTGATGACCTTCTTTTGCTTTAGATTTCCAGAGGTGTTGTTTGGCAGTCCAGGGCATGGTCTCCTCCTGTCAAGCATCACATTGAATCTCGAGTCCTCAGCTTAGCTTCCTCATGGTGTTGAAATGTGGTTTATTTGTTTACCGTGGTAATTAATTGACGAGTTCGAGGGTTATCATGCGAAACAAACAACCACAATAATGTTTTGTAACACTTCAGAAACGTATCCTATAAAGTCTTGGAAACTACCACGATAGCATTTTAACTACCACGATGAGCTGGAAACTACCACACAGGACGAACGGGGCATGAATCGTTTACGAGTAAATGCTCAGATTTTTTTTCTGTGCAGGAATGTTTATTCAGGGTCTTTTTATCATTTCCATCGTCAAATGATACTCAAATTCCATTCAATTTGACAGATATGGGCTAAAATCCTTCGAACTTTGGGGAAAGTTGGTCCGATGCTCAGTGGGGAAACACGTACCAAAAGAAAGAAAATAACTTTTCAAACAAAATTTTGGGCTAGAGGGGACGCTGAGACATACTTACACGGAACCACATTGTCGGATTTTACCATTGTTTGTTCTAAGTTGTAAAATAAAACAAAAATAAAAGTGACACCAACCTTTCTTTATCCAATTTTCGGCCTGGAAACTACCACGACGTGTCCCGGATGTGGCTTGGGAACAAAATTACGTTAACACAATTTCGTGGTAGTTCCTAGGTTTACCACCCGTGGAGTAGCTCAATATTTCGGCCAGAGGCCTTTATCAAGAAAAACATGCACTTTGATATCAACTACATAGTCACTGTTCTAACATGATATGATATGATACTGATATGACATGCGCGGAAATATCCATCAGGCATAAATGGGTTAACAGTAAGGACAAACATTGCTCAGTACCGTTTCTACTCGGCCATCACATTTCCATCAAAAGATGTGTCGTTAGAACAAGATGAAATCTGTTAAATACCTGTTCCATTTAAAACATAAATGCCTCATAAATTTCTTATTTCGTTTAGTTTTATCTTGATTTGATCATTTCTTAGAACAAAAGCAAGATCGTTTACATGTCTAGGTGGACTTTAATGTCAATTTAAAGACTTCTCTGGAAATTAAACTATCAATAATTGATGACACAGCAGTAAACAAGGCTCTGTATCAAGATACACGATTAACGTTTAACACGCAAGGTCCGTGCTGAACTGTGAGATACGTTTCTGTTAACCCTTTGAAGACTAATGGATTCTTCGCTCTGGTTTAATACAATAACTTGAGATAGTCCATTGTACATATCTAGGGGTGTCAGGTTATAACTTTCAAAAAAATTGTATTGCTTTGTCTGAAGTTCTTTTATTCTTTTACAAACAGTGTATACCCAGATGAAATTCAGCATTATGCTGCATTTCATCTGGGTCTTCACTGTTTGCGACAGTACTCGTTTAGGGGTTTTCCGAATAGAAAGGGTTAAAGCTACTAAAGGATGCATCAACTAATGGTACAACAGCCAGTCTGAGTGTTTATCAGATAGTAAACTCAAGCACATACATGTGTCTGTTACACACTCAGGTTATGTCCAAAACGTGCCTTGCAATGTTTTCTTGCACACCAGATAAGGATAATTGAGATTTTACCCTGGGATAGAAAATCTTATCTTACCCATGCTATCTTACCCAGGACGTCAAGTAACGTCATCATGTGAAATTACATCATAGCATATTAAGGGAATTCTGGAAGCTTATTTTGAAATAAATAAATAAATAAATAAATAAATAAATAAATAAATAAATAAATAAATAAATAAATAAATAAAACGCGTAGTAAGCAAGAAAAAGAATTCATTATTTGTGTGAGGGTAGGATAGAAAAATCCGTCCCTCGGGATCACCGTTTGTCATCACTCGGCAAGCCTCGTGATGCCAAACGGCGATGCTCGGGACGGATTTTTCTATCCTACCCTTACACTCATGATAGATTCTTATAATCTTCCAGTTGCGAAACATTGTTCTGATTAAATAATCCAGACTCAATAAAACAGAGTCTGCTGTTTTCTAATATTGTAGGTTCTCTCTATTTATGAAGGATCCGTTTTAATTTCAGATTATTTATAGGTCGCAACAGCTGTCGTTGTTTCTGTGTGGAGTTGGTAAAGCTTTTCCCATTGCATCGATATAGTGTTAATATTTTTTCATATTCTGGTCCTTCAGGAATATTGGTTCTGACCGAAAGCAGAATACCTCTTAAGCTGGTGTTAGAGGGCATTAGAATTGATGCACTTTCCATTAGGCTAGTTCTCATGAACGGACTCAATTTAACCGAGTCTGCTGTTTTCTAATATTGTAGGTTCTCTCTATTTCTGAAGGATCCGTTTCTCCAGATTGTTTAGTCGATACATCGACAGAAGGCGAAGTGAAAAAATATCGTGGATGCCCTTGACTTATGTAGGCTACATAATATCCCAGTCAGCATATACATTCTCTGGTGGGCCGATAATGGCCCGACATTGTATGCTAACAGGGGTGTAATGTTCAAGACATGTTGAAAAGCAACAGAGAAATGTATGCATCAAAACAAGAAAATTGATGGAATATTTCAAACCATTCTCTTTATGAGCCGTCTCATCAGGATTTTCACTGATCGCCTAGTTAGTTTATTTTTTATTCCAATATTTTAAAGTATGAAACAAAAAAGGTCGCTGTCCGAATTTAGCTGACCATCCAAATTTACCCGACTATACCTTATACTATCCAGAGAGCTAATAACAAGAAGCTGATCAGGCTGTGTGGATGTTATTCACATACAGCATTATCAGTGTTTTAGATAGTACCCGTGGATAGGTATGCTGCTTGCCTTATCTTTGCTTAAACTTAAAGTTATTATCTCTTGCCACACTAGATATGGCAGCATGTAAATTTAAACTGCTTTTCAGTATTATGCGATAATAACTAACACGTTGTCGAGACTGCTCCACCTGGTCATGGTGTGTCTCAGTATTATTTTCTCTAACCCAAAAATAGGCTTTTCTCTAGAGTTTCTATGGTGTTTGTTCGTTTATTAGTGTGTTTGTTCGTCTGTTCGTTCGCCAGTTTGTTCGTTTGTTCGTTGGTTTGTTCGTGTATTTGTTTTTTTATAACTTTATTTTTCCATCACAGCATGCATCACATATAACATGTATTAACATATATAACAGTTTGAAACATGGGTTATATCTACATACAGTGTTTGAATTTCTTGTTATATAGGGGAGGGGGGTGTTCAGCTCCTGTGATAATGGGTCCTATCGCAAATGTTGTACAAACGGCCTTAGAATGTACACGCCTCCATTTGCCAGTCCTGTAATTTCAGTTTTGTATGGCAGCTAAAATAAAGACCCTACATGGTGTGCGCGGTACTCAAGAGCTCCAGCGATCCGAGCGGATGCTCATCAAAAGACCTGTTCACCACAAATGCGATAGATCCAAAAAAGGCAAGAGCTGGTTCATTTTAATTCTTAGTTCTATCTTATGAAAAATAGAATTGGCTGCTATATATCCTAAAAACTCCTGCCTTTCGTCAAAACATTTAATTATACTTCCTGATAATATATGATAACTAATCAGTTTCCATAGAAGTCATCGTATAAAAGATAGGTTAGACAGAGCTGTCATGGCGGTATCCTATTTTTAGTTATATTTATGCCTGTCTTTTAGCGCAGTATATATTTTCTGTACTACATTTGCTATTAAACGACCAACCATTAGTATTTACATGTACACGGTTTACACGTTAGTGTTCATCCAGACGTAAAGAGTTTATAGGCTTATACATGTATGTAGCTATCTGGCATGGATTTATTTTAGTGCGAATTCTGTTTTTAGTGTTTTGTTTCAAAGTGCTGATACAGTGAAAAGTGGATTATCTGTTGCAGTTGCTGTTTTGTTTGTTTTGAGAAGGTTCATGTGAGTATTCTGACGCTATTAGGTTACCGTATATACCAGGAGATACGTGGAGATACCGAAAGTCTTCTGTACATGTATGGGTTAACAGCATGAAGCCACTATATGAGCCGCGACATGTGATCTCCAACAATGTGGCATCCTGACAAGCACAGACCTAGACGAGCCCGTGAAACCGACCTTCAAGCTTAGAAACTCCAAACAGCGCCCAGTCAAGAGCTTAATAATCCTAGAATATGCAAGCGACTGTTCGTGTGTTAGTTCGTTCGTTTTTAAACAGAACGTCTCATAAGTCAAGGTAAATAACCCAAGCTGTTTTAGCATAAATAAATGATCTAGATAATAGTTCCTGTTTAAAGCAAAATACGAACAAGAAACTGTCGAAACAATGGGAAAACTTTGAAATGTAGCCCAAGTTGCTAATTATCATTATCGTGTCTACTTTGATGGCCATCTTAGAAAGCGTACACCTGTAAATAGCTAAAGGAGATGTCCTATTAAGGCGTGAAATCTCCTTAAAAGTCATTTGTGACATAGTCAAATTTCAAACTGTGATTTTTGCAATAATTTCTGTGATTTTGAATGGACATGCACATACGAGGGTTGTCTCAGTAAAATGTGGACTTTTGTTACAAAATGAGACTGTGTATCAGGAATTCTATGAAATTTGTATGATATGTTTATATACATCTAAGACACATTTTCTACAAATATGGATGAAATCGCATATTGGATAACAAAGTAATGAACTTTTACTTGAGGGTGTCTCAGCGTATGCGGAGCACGTCACAAATTATTTTGCTGTATTTTCAAAGAGGTGTGGTCAATTTTTTAACTTTACTATTTTTATATGAGCTTAAATGGTGACAAATATTGTTTTCTTTTTGTTGAGTAAGTCTCCCTGGTTCAAGAAATGACTATATAGTTAGTTTAGATATGTTAAGCACACAGACAAGCGAGATATTTTAGATTTAATACGAGATAACATATTTACCATTAAAAAAACTAACAGAAACATAGCATGACTTGTGCTCTGTTAATTTGACGAAAAGGAGCTTGTCTTTATGATATAACTAATATAATTTTACACGAAATCTTTTTAACGATACTAGTGACTGTTCTACCAATCATTAACATTAAAAGAACTTAGTTTTATGTGTTTAATTAGCCAAAAAATATTGAAAGCCCAGTTTTTGCGCCGTACCGTTCTCATAACGTTTGCTTTTTCTGAAAAATAGTAATGTAGTAGGTGTGTAAAATATTAAATAAAATCAATGCGAATGGCACAAACGTTTCAAGTTTTCAACACTTTACCTTGCATAGTTACTAATTGATGTATCAAAGTATTAGTAGTAATGGGCGGCACTCTGGCACAATTTTTTTAAGCCTGAAAAGAACTTAGAATTTTTCAGGCTAAAAATTTGTGCCAGAGATGCCATCCCTGGTAAGCTTGAGTGACTAGCTGTGAATAACTTAGTTTATTTTAGGGGTATTTCGGTTGGGCCTATGATTGTGATAGTTTTCTGGACTGTTGAGATTAACTTAGTTTATTTTGCGCAAAAGCGCAGACTGATCTGTGATTGTGATAGTTTTCTGGGCTGTTGAGATTAACTAAGTTTATTTTGCGCAAAAGCGCTGGCTGATCTGTGATTGTGATAGTTTTCTGGTCGCATCGCTGGGATGCTATGAATAACTTAGTTTATTTTCGTAAAGATCTGATTGTGACAAATTCCTACCCACTCGTCTCTCGCTGGTATGCCTATTGCGGTTATCTTTTTATAAAGACTAACTTTACTCGCATCACAAACAACAGGGTTTCTAATTTGCATATCGTACATCTAGTAAGTTGCAATAGCGAATTATATTTTAAGTAAGGAATTTTGGGTTCATGAAGTTCTATGTATCATATAGTCTCTTTAGAAAAATAACTTAGATATTCAAGGCTAATTTCTGTAGCTAAGAAATATCACATTTAGCACAATTTTTCGCTTCTCGCGACTTTCAATGATAAGTTACGTCATATAGATTATACATGACGTCATTGAAAAGCAAGTAGTATCTTCTAAAAGCGACAGCAAGTATAACTTTTCGAACCAATAGATAACTTGGTCATTCTAAGAGGAAAGGTATTCAGATATGATGGGCCTTTTTATTATTATTTTAGCTTTACATTTTGGTCAGACTCTTAGCTTGATTTTAACTTAGTACTTTTAATAGTTGATTAGGGTAATTATATGCTAAAAGTTAAGTTGTATAGAATGTCGCTTGAGGTTGTATCTCAAGACCTCAACTCCTAGATGTAATTACTCTGTAGAATCAGCTAGGACTTTGAAAATTACTGAGTCATTTTATCTAGAGTAGGTGCGTACTTAGCGATGATAAGCCTGCTTGAAGGTTTCTAAGGATTATACTTTTTTCAGGTTCTTGCATGGGGTCGTATTTGATAGCTAGCATCAATCTTATAAATGATTAAGTTAGAGCTTCTGTTGATATCTTTGATAATCATCATTGGCATGTAATAGTATTGGGGTTTAATGGTTAGATGTTGATGAAAGTGTCCATATCACTTGAGATGTGGATGCAATGTGGACCTTCACACGTAAAATGTGGATGCAATGTGGATCCACCACATCTCCACATTTTGAATGTGGATGTAATGTGGAGCAATGTGGATGTATTGTGGAGCAATGTGGATTTCCACATTTCAAATGTGAATAAATGCAGATATATTGATGGTCAGCATAATGGAGATTTACGTTAATTCTTGGATAAATTCGAAATTAATGTGGACCACCACACTAAAAATGTGGATCCACCATATCTCCACATCTTGACAATGTGGATCCACCACATCTCCACATTTCCACAATGTGGAGTTTCCACACCTACACATTCGACAATTTGACTTATACCCTCTCTCAATTTCAGGTAAACTTCAGCGCTGAGCTGAAATAACTATGATTGTGATAGTTTTCTGGTCGTATCCACTAGTTGGTCTATGATAGTTTCCTGGTCATATTTACTGGTTGGGTTGTGATTATGATAGTTTCCTGGGCTGTTGGGAAATGACTTAGTCATTTTTTGAGGGGGACAAAGGTTCTGCTGTGGTGATATATAAAATAACTTAGTCAAATCAAGCTTTGAAAATAACTTAGTCATTTTAGATGGGTATAGAGTGTCATATGTGTGTGTGTAATAGTCAAGGCTACTAAGTTCTATGCGTCTTAAGAGTCTCTTGGTCAATCAAGACCTCATCTCCTAGAGGCATCACTCTGTAGCATTAACTAGTGTATAGCTAGCCATCTCAAGCTTACTACTACTGATTTTTTAATGAAAGAACAACAAAGACTGGTGAACATTTCTATAACTTTATTGCCCCGCTAACTATAACTGATTACAATGACAGAGGATTAGGGCCGTCCCTCTATTCATTGTTTACAATAAGAGGAATTAAAGAATATATGCCAACATACAAAGTAGAATTCAATTAGAATGTTTTAAACATTGATCCAGAGCCTAGTTGACTTTGAGTATATTTTGGTCCAATGTTGTTCTGTTGCAGCTGACTTTGTGCATATTTTGATCCTGAACTCTGTTGTAATGAATCTGATTCATCATCTTCACCTAAAGAATAGGATGGTGGATCATATTCTTCAAGTTTTCCAAGAGGTATCTTCGTTTTTTAATAGCATATCTCAAAGCTTCATCCTCATCAAACTCATCGTCATCTCGTAGTCTCTTTGCTGTAGCTGTTATCTTTTTGTGCAAGGGATCTTTCTTCATGGCCTTAGATACTTTAAGGAAGCTCTGGTAGCGATCAATGACCTCTGCTCTGTATCTAGGTTCTAGTTTATCAAAAGCGACCTCCTCTGCCTCTTCTGTGTCCATGTCTGGATGTTTCTCTACTGTATGTTGTACACTTTCATTGAAAGTATCTTGTAGGTATCTATGGGCTCCACCAATAAAAACTTGCCAAGGATCAAACTTGCTCTTTTTTCTAGAATAACGTTGGTCTTCATCATCTTCATCCGTATAGTCTGTATCACTACCATCTAGAATGCCATAATCTTTGTCTGTATATTTCCCAAAGATATCTTCCTTTTGATGACTTTTAGAAGTCTCTGCATCCGATTCGTCAGACATAGTAGAGTCTTCATTTTCTGACATTGTTTCTGACTCCATATCTTCACTGCAGATACCACTTGTCAGATGTCGTCTCAAACTGTCTGATCTTGCAAACTGTCGTTCACACTTCGGACACTGATGTTGACACATTGAAATCGTTTTGGTAAATGAATAGCTTCTCTCTGATTGTGTCCTTTTATACTTGTAGTGACATAAAAAAAACACAGTTTTGTCAATATTTCTCACAAAAATATGACATTTTCTACTCTGTCTTATTATTTGCATGTACTTCTTTTGCTGCAACACTTGAGAGAGGACTGCATTTTCTTGTTTTACTGCTCTCTTTTGCAGAAGAAAAATTCTTTCTTTTATCACATCTTTGCTCAATTATATTTCTTCCATTCATACATTTCTTCTCTAATGGCATTCTTTCTAGTTGGTTTCCTATTAGCTTACGAAGTTCTCTATGACACATTCTACAGTACTTTGGTGGTCTTCCTTGCTTGAGTTTACTATCCAACGCTGTGCTCAGTCTTTTCATCAGATATCGAATTTGTCCATAGCTCATATGATATTTAGTTGATTTTTTAGAAGCAGGTTTTATCATATCATCATTGCAGCTTTTATTTTTCTGTCTTACTGAGAGATCCATTCTTCCTCTTGTAGTGTTCGTAGAACAATAAGACATGTCAACCAGAACCATCATATTTATACTGATAGCAAAATTTGATCAACTCCTTATACGTTTGAAGTGTAATTTTACTAAAGTTTTCCCACCAACAAAAGGGACAGACCTGCCAATTTCATCTTTGATATCAATATGAACCTGATCAATATAAGATTTTGCCAAAGGTACATAATGTAAATTCACAAATTCTTGATGCGATTGAGTGCTAGATTTGGACTGTTTATAAGAAACAATTCTAAGTATAGGAGCTGTTATATTTCCAACGTAAGTGTAATCTGCAACATCAGAATAAACAAACATCTGATGGTGAGTCATGTTCAAATCAACAGCATATGTAAAAACCTGATTATCACTCCCAATCAGTTTATTTGAAAGATCAGGATTCAATCCAAGTATTTCTCCAAGAGACTTTGAAAATCTAATTTGGACTCTATTTGGATTTTCAACATGTAAGTTTACACGGTTACCTGATTCCTTATAACTTAATGTGATCATACTGTGGATTTGACGTAGAATAGCTCCACATTTTTCTTCAATTGCAATCTGAATTTGCTCTACTAAGTGCTGAGGCGAATTATAGTTTCCTGCTGGGATAAACAATTTTATTTCAGGACAACTTCCATCTTTCATGCAAACAGTATTCATTTTACTTTTCCCCAGTCTTTCCAAAACATTCTCATCGTAGAAGTGAATATAAAAATAATTGCTATTATGTGAAATGTTATATACTTCTGAAGGAGTCATAATTTCTACCAACGCTACAACCCATTGTTCTTTCTGGACTTGAATAGGATGATTTAGCTTTGTGGTAAATGAGAACTGTTTATTTTTAGGGAAAATATCCATAGAACTATCACTCAGTAAGCTCAGATAAAATTCGTCCATGATCGCATGTGTGAAACAACCACCACACTTGATAGAAATATTATATAATGACAATTAGACTTTGCTTAACACCATATATATGAAATGGCTACTCTTATATTAATTATATTAAGATGGAATATATATCATGCAAACTTTGTATGTAATGCAGATCTGAAATATCAACTATGTGAAGATGTATATTGCACGTTTTAATCCTAGACATATTCATTAACTTCTTAAATATGTAAATGTGGAAAATCACAGTGTAAAGAGTTGAATAATTAATAATGTATGGGCTATACATTTTTTATTGACCATCAAAGGTGATAGGTGGTACTAGAACCAAAGATTAGGTTATCAGAAGTTAACTATTTAGAGATTTTTAGATGGAGTTAAGTCCCAGTCAACAATATTTCAGTAAAGTCAGGATCCTTCCAGAGACAATAAAAAAGAAAGGAAGAATAGGATAGAAGACTGAAATGGGCTCAATCCAGATTTGCATCAAATGAAACAAATATTATCTTGCCAACAATCCAAATATGATAGAACCATCTCTCTGAAAGTTGTCATAGCAAATGTACCATGCTACTATCAACTTGAGATACAGCGAGAAAATAGTATTGATTGGAGAGAGGGTATAAGTCAAATTGTCAAATGTGTAGGTGTGGAAACTCCACATTGTGGAAATGTGGAGATGTGGTGGATCCACATTTTTAGTGTGGCGGTCTCACCCACCCTATTTATACCGATAGCAAAATAAATCAGCTTTTTATACTGGAAAAACCCAGATTTGGAAAAACTCAGATTTTCTGAAATCAGCAGTTGAAAATTCTCAAAATTGTTTCATCAAGTGTAATCACTATTTGATTTTTTCATCCGATCGAATATTTTCCATAGGTCAAACTACTGAAATTTTCAGAAAAAATCCTCAGTCAAGAATAGTTCTCAAATTATTTTGATATGCAAATCTACTTGAATTTTTCATCAGATCAAATATTTTCTATAAGCCAAACTGCTGAAATCACTAGCAAAAAAATTGACAAGTAAAACTATATGAATTTTTCACAAAGTATCAGGCGAGACTACAATTTTTGTTAGGCCTAAAGCGCATGCGAGACTACATTTTTTTTAAAAAATGCAAGAAGTATCAGGCACTGTATAAACAGCACCATTACTCCCCCAGTACTATCCTAACCTCGGAAACCCTGGCGATTGAAACTGTCTCAAATACAAGTCAAATTCCTGCATGTCTCTATGGACCAGAGAATTTGAGGCGGAGCCACTCCAACCCGAAGGTCGGCGCCCTTAAACAACCGAAGCTGCTCTACCTTTTTAAATGCATATTCAACAGTTTCTGAAGCACAAAGCTTCTCTACGGGCCTCGGCGGACTATAGAGTACCAGTGGTCAGTTATATGTTCAACATATATCTCTACTGACTTAATAAGCAAATATTTGCGATTCGTATATAAAGTAATCCTATAACAAAATAAGTTTGAAATGGTGTCTCAAATTTGCATACACCACCCCATAATAGTTATCATGCCTTTAAAATATGTAAAATCGATAACTTGAATATAAGAGCTATCTTATGGTAAAAATTTGAAGTCAATCGGATAAAAAATACCCAAGATATTACAAATTTGACAAAATTTCGCATATTTTTCTTATTCAAGGGAGATAATTTATTGGCATGAAAAAGCAAGAACCAGATTTCTAAAAAAGTAAAATCATATTTTCCAAATAACTTGAGTTTGCTTGGACCGATTTTCAAAATTTTTGCACCCTTTAAAAGCTTAGAACAATTGCTATCTTATCACATACATTAGAGTTATTTCATCTGCAGGTATCACATAGAGAGCAAATCAGTTATGGCATATCATCTACCGACAGAAATACAAAATATAATTTGGACTCATGAATTTTACAGAACAACATTGGACCAAAATATACTCAAAGTCAACTAGGCTCTGGATCAATGTTTAAAACATTCTAATTGAATTCTACTTTGTATGTTGGCATATATTCTTTAATTCCTCTTATTGTAAACAATGAATAGAGGGACGGCCCTAATCCTCTGTCATTGTAATCAGTTATAGTTAGCGGGGCAATAAAGTTATAGAAATGTTCACCAGTCTTTGTTGTTCTTTCATTAAAAAATCAGTAGTAGTAAGCTTGAGATGGCTAGCTATACACTAGTTAATGCTACAGAGTGATGCCTCTAGGAGATGAGGTCTTGATTGACCAAGAGACTCTTAAGACGCATAGAACTTAGTAGCCTTGACTATTACACACACACATATGACACTCTATACCCATCTAAAATGACTAAGTTATTTTCAAAGCTGAATTTGACTAAGTTATTTTATATATCACCACAGCAGAACCTTTGTCCCCCTCAAAAAATGACTAAGTCATTTCCCAACAGCCCAGGAAACTATCATAATCACAACCCAACCAGTAAATATGACCAGGAAACTATCATAGACCAACTAGTGGATACGACCAGAAAACTATCACAATCATAGTTATTTCAGCTCAGCGCTGAAGTTTACCTGAAATTGAGAGAGGGTATAAGTCAAATTGTCGAATGTGTAGGTGTGGAAACTCCACATTGTGGAAATGTGGAGATGTGGTGGATCCACATTGTCAAGATGTGGAGATGTGGTGGATCCACATTTTTAGTGTGGTGGTCCACATTAATTTCGAATTTATCCAAGAATTAACGTAAATCTCCATTATGCTGACCCACAATATATCTGCATTTATTCACATTTGAAATGTGGAAATCCACATTGCTCCACAATACATCCACATTGCTCCACATTACATCCACATTCAAAATGTGGAGATGTGGTGGATCCACATTGCATCCACATTTTACGTGTGAAGGTCCACATTGCATCCACAACTCAAGTGATATGGACACTTTCATCAACATCTAACCATTAAACCCCAATACTATTACATGCCAATGATGATTATCAAAGATATCAACAGAAGCTCTAACTTAATCATTTATAAGATTGATGCTAGCTATCAAATACGACCCCATGCAAGAACCTGAAAAAAGTATAATCCTTAGAAACCTTCAAGCAGGCTTATCATCGCTAAGTACGCACCTACTCTAGATAAAATGACTCAGTAATTTTCAAAGTCCTAGCTGATTCTACAGAGTAATTACATCTAGGAGTTGAGGTCTTGAGATACAACCTCAAGCGACATTCTATACAACTTAACTTTTAGCATATAATTACCCTAATCAACTATTAAAAGTACTAAGTTAAAATCAAGCTAAGAGTCTGACCAAAATGTAAAGCTAAAATAATAATAAAAAGGCCCATCATATCTGAATACCTTTCCTCTTAGAATGACCAAGTTATCTATTGGTTCGAAAAGTTATACTTGCTGTCGCTTTTAGAAGATACTACTTGCTTTTCAATGACGTCATGTATAATCTATATGACGTAACTTATCATTGAAAGTCGCGAGAAGCGAAAAATTGTGCTAAATGTGATATTTCTTAGCTACAGAAATTAGCCTTGAATATCTAAGTTATTTTTCTAAAGAGACTATATGATACATAGAACTTCATGAACCCAAAATTCCTTACTTAAAATATAATTCGCTATTGCAACTTACTAGATGTACGATATGCAAATTAGAAACCCTGTTGTTTGTGATGCGAGTAAAGTTAGTCTTTATAAAAAGATAACCGCAATAGGCATACCAGCGAGAGACGAGTGGGTAGGAATTTGTCACAATCAGATCTTTACGAAAATAAACTAAGTTATTCATAGCATCCCAGCGATGCGACCAGAAGACTATCACAATCACAGATCAGCCAGCGCTTTTGCGCAAAATAAACTTAGTTAATCTCAACAGCCCAGAAAACTATCACAATCACAGATCAGTCTGCACTTTTGCGCAAAATAAACTAAGTTAATCTCAACAGTCCAGAAAACTATCACAATCATAGGCCCAACCAAAATACCCCTAAAATAAACTAAGTTATTCACAGCTAGTCACTCAAGCTTACCAGGGATGGCATCTCTGGCACAAATTTTTAGCCTGAAAAATTCTAAGTTCTTTTCAGGCTTAAAAAAATTTGTGCCAGAGTGCCGCCCATTACTACTAGTATTGTTAGAAATGCAACAGCGAAATTTGATTAAATGTACACTACCTTTTGGACTAGATGAGTTTCATTGAAAATATTTTGACGTGCGCCGCTCACGCGGACATACCGTCAAGTAAAGGTTCATAAATTTGTTATCTAAACTGTGATTCCACCCATACTTATACAAGATGTTTCAAATATGTGTATAAACACATTCTTTAAATATCATAGAGCTACTTGTACACAGTCTTGTGTTATAACAAAAGTCCACGATTTACTGGGACAACCCTCGTATATTATTCAAAAACATGCTTAATGATGTTCATACCAAGGGCAGAGGGGAGATAAATGCGACGTAACATTACTACTCTTTTGTATTTTCTTACTATATCATTTAAAGGACTGAAACAGTAATGTTTTTTTATTAATTCCACAACTGTGTTTTACCATCAAAGAATGTAAAATAGATTTATCTATCAATATCTTATTCGAACCGTCTGATCGGTATGCCTGTGCACTATTTAAGCGTGCAAAATGAAGTTAATACTTCTGATTGTAAATAGACAAATGGCGATGCTTCAATATTTTTCGTATAAAAGTATGTTCCCCACCTTGGCCCAGCTTCTCACTAACACATAATTTGTATATTCATTATAGACGTTTATCTTTTAAAAGGTTTGCTGAGTCAAGATGTGGAATATATTTTATACGAATAAAAACAGCTTTTGCTGTCAAGGGATTTCACTGCCGGCTGCCTTGTGCTATTAATATCTGTTTCTAAGGATATTGCCTTGAACCATTTACGCATACATAGAACGTCGTTGCTGTTTGTCAAGAGTACCAGGTAGATTGCGATCCAACCCAGATGGACCTCTGATGGGCTTGGTTCTGTTGGTTCGCCACCGAGGGTCAATGTACCACTGGAATATTCTGTCTTGTTCTCGGTCAGGTCTACCTCTGCAAACTTCCATATCTCTCTCTGACAGTGTAGTACTTAACGATACACATCAGAGACAGATGAATATTGTGGCCAGTATTTCACAGGTTGGAGCGCTGTAATCAATGTGTCCAAAGGTCCTTCCAGCACCCAGTCTCTAGAGTAGGAGGAACAGGTCATTTGCGAAGAGCTTGTAGTACATAGTAGACAGAATACCACCCTGTCGTGTACCTTGTTTAATTTCAAAGGGTGGAGACGTCTTTCCTAGCCGCTTCACCACAGAAGCAGCACCAGAGTAGAGGTTATTCAAACTTAACCAAAAGCTAGCATTCATACCAATGTTGCAACGTTTACGGAGTAGAGAGTCCTGCAAAACGACTCTGAATGCCTTACATGCATCAAGGGTAACTCGCTTCAATGGATGTCCGTTTCCTTGGCCTCGTTCTGTGTTTCAGAGAGGATTAGCGTTGCATTGATAGCGGAGGATTTATTCGTGAAACCTCGCAGCATTTTTGACTGACAATAATCAATGGTAACAAGCTTCAATGGTAGTCCGTTTTCCTTGGCCTAGTTCTGTGTTTCAGAGAGGATTAGCGTTGCATTGATAGCGGAGGATTTATTCGTGAAACCTCGCAGCATTTTTGACTGACAATAATCAATGGTGCAGTAGTAAGATTCTAGAGAACTCGCTCAAGGGCCTTCCCTATTATTGACAGCACTGTGATACCGCTATAGTTTATAGAAAGAGAAACATCTTTCTTCTTTTTCAGGACAGGCGTTAGCACACCCTGCTTCAGCAATCGAAACTACCTCGGCCAATTCCGCGAAATTCCGTGGAATCAGACCACGGATGTACATCGATGATCAACTTTGGTAACGCGGGTGATAACGTGACGCTGGCGTTATATAACGTGACGCTGACGTCACAGAAACCATGTTACACAAGAATAAGTGTGATTGCAGCAAAACAAATGGCTTAAATGAAGTGTATGTTTTTCAATAAAATATCGCTTTAGCGATATTTTATTGTAAAAACATAAACTTCATTTATTCTGCTGATTAAACTTTGCGGATAATCAGACTAATCGATTTTAATAGAGCTGAACCCATATGCTACAGAACTTATTTTCCATACGCCAGTTCCGGCTAACAAAATGGTGCTTTTTGGTACATAGTACTATGCGTAATGCTCTTTACATACACCCGAGCCATGATTCGATTCTCTAATTGTGGCGGGCTTTCCCAATTGCCTGCTTCAGCTGAGGTGGAACATATCCTTTGTCTAGGATTGTACTCATCAGTAGAGCTAGGATTCTGAATAATGTATCTGGAGCATACTTTAGATGTTCTGAATATGCGATAGATGTATTTGGCCTTGTTAGTCTTAAAAAATTCGACCAGTATTCATAATCTCTTTTGGCGCCACAGGCTTGAACTGCACCCTTTCATCCATAGGCAGAAGTTCCATCAGTTGCCTAACCAAGGAGACTTGTGTTTTATATCATTCATCAAAGCTTGGTTTATCCGCCGACATAGCTAAATTTAACTTCTGGAAGTGTTCTGAGAATGCCTCTGCAACCTACTCTGTGAAGGCATGGGTCCTTCCTTCATAATGAAGTATTTCTGTTGCAGTAGACTTGGTAGACTCTTGTTGATCCACCAGTCGAAAGAAGGTCTTCACATCGGTATCATGAGTCTTCATGAGCTAATTGTATTTATCTTGTTTATCCATGTAGACATGTTGCCTGATCACTCTTCGCATTGATACACAGGCGTCTTTCATCTGCTAGACATATCGGCTAAAAGCATTCTTGGGTACCCTGCAGCTTTCTATTCACCGTGTGCTTTTCTATTTCTTTTGACCACAACTGCGATCCCAGCGTTCCACAATTGGAGCTTTCTATTCATTTCTTTGGTATGTGTGTTCAGCTTAGGTGAAGCGGCAACAGAGGCCTGGTAAAGCTTGGAGTTCAGGATGTTCACTAAATTATCCACTACGAAGTTACAGGTAGGTTGGTATAGTAGAGTGGGTGGCAATGAGTCCTGCAGGATATCACTATAAAGATCCACATCACCTTTTTCCAAAGCATTTTAACTCTGTCATAGACGCTAGATCTTTGACTGGGATTATGGATGAAACGCATTCTATTAAAACCTTTACGTGGTTGCCCTATTCAGTACTGCAGAAGGAAATATAACACTGACTGGTACATCTAAATGCATATAAAATGAAGTCTAAAATCGTGTTTTAAAAACATACGCTTTACCTTTAACTTCCTCAAGCTGCCAGGTCCCTTATCATTAGATCTTTCAGAATATGAAACTTGGAAAAAGGGATGACAAGCAGCTTTGTTTTTGTGACTTTTAGTGCGAACTGACAGACATATGAGTGGCCATCTTGGGAACATACATTGGACAAAATCCATGTTTGAACTTGGGTAATATGGATGCATTATGTAAAATGGGCCTCAACGCGCGACAAAACCTGTCTTCTGGGTTTCCGACAAAGCGGGACTCAAACCAGTCTCCTCAACTCCAGCGACTAGCTAAAAATATGAAAATTTCGATTGTAGCAAGTTTAGATATGCGTCTTTCCAAAAAGCGGACAACGAAGGCGCTGATCAGAATGCGCGGATGCGCAGGCTGGTCTGCGCCGTTGTTTTTCGCAACCCCTCGAAGACAGGTTTTCTCGCGTCGATGACAAACTACGTATCTATAGCGTCACAGATGTTGGTTATTTTGGTGGCCATCTTGGTTAGCGTTCATTGGAAAAAACCTAAAATGTTTAAACTTGGGAAAGGGATATATACAATGAATGCATCTATGAAATTTGAAAATAATCGGGAGACAAATGATTAAGTTAGAGGATGGACAGAAAAGCGGAAAGCTATAGAGCTCCGCCAACATTCGCCATAATTAATAGGTGTACGCCAAGCAATGTGTTGGAACCCTACTTTTCTGTTGATCCATTGTTTTTGTACTCACCATTGTTTGTGGAAGTTCTTTTGTTATGCATTTCTTCGTGTCCATTCTAGTTTTTCAATCATCATGAAGAGGAAGAGAAAGCTGGTTGCTTTGCTATTATTGTCTTACAGCTGTATTGTTACTATAAATGTTCTGTAGCTCTTCCTTACGGTGCCGTGGGTTTGTCTGCAGTGTGTGATTGTGGTATTTCCTGATCATACGTAGTTTTTTTACATTTGTGTGTTATATACTGATAAACAAAAAACAAGTAAATATATTTATTTTTAATCAAAATTTAGCTAAAAGAACAGAAACATGTACGCAAGCAAACAATTGCAATTACCCCATAATCCATCTATTTGATTTTAAGATACCATGATTAGACTGGGCCTCGACACGAGAAAACCTGTCTTAACAAAGGCGCCATTGTTATTCACTTATTGGAGCGTATCATATCTAGACATGCTACGTGCGAAATTTTAATTTTCTAGCTAGTATCTGTAGCTGAGCAGGCTGGTTTGAATCTCACTTCGTCGGAAATCCCAAAGACAGGTTCTCTCGCGTCGCGGCCCAATTATATAAGTACCCAATGAACATATTTATTGTCTAATTCAACTTTCTAGATTTGCCATGGTATGCGAGAGGCCAAGATGGCCCAAAATCACCCACCCGAGTTTAAAGATGTTATTGGTCAAGTTGTATATGTTTTTAATGTGTTCTCTACATAACGTTTGATCCCATTGGGAGGGCCATTTTGTCCACAGGCATAATCAACACAGTTCTGGCAAAGGACCACATGATAATGTTACAGCCTAAATATCAAACCTCTAGACTTTGCGGTTAAAGAGAGTTTTTAAGTTCTCTTTATAAGCTTATGTATGTAGAAGGTGTGACCCCCGCTCCCCTCCGAGGCAGTGTCTATTTTAATTCCATGACCATAATTTGAATATAATTGGTAGATGACGGCTAGGTGATGCTACATAGCGAATACCAAGTCTCTGGACCAAGTGGTTTTTTGTTTTCCTCATATAAGCAAAACATGTTATATCAGGGTGGATCATTTGTTCGCCCCAGGGCAACCCTTTAGGCAAACTAGATAGTAAACTACTGAGTACTGCTACATATCAAATATCAAAGCTCCAGGCTTTATGGTTTCAGACAAAAGCAATCAAATTGTTCATTCCGTAAATGTACTTTGGGCTCTTATGATCTAGTATCGCAACGGACTGGAACCATTTCAAACGTACCAAAGAGGGTTTATAGAGGGTTATGTTAGGATCATTTCTGCAACATTTGGAAAAAAATCCAGCCAGTCGTTTAGGAGATGCCATTGGAAGCAATTGTTGACGACAGGCGGCGCAGGACGCATGACAAAGGATGGACACCCGACGATGACAAAAGCTCACCCTTGAGCACATTATGCTTAGTTGAGCTAATAAGTACCCTGTTATACTTTATATTCATGGATTAACTTTTAAGCTCCGTAAGGATAGTTATGTATCTAATGAAATAGTCTATGTCTAATTATACTTTTACATTCAATACTCAGTAAATGTATCTATTTCTAATTTAACTTTTATGCACTACCATCTTATATACATAAATACCCAATGAATGTACATGTGTATAATTTACCTTTTTAAAACTCTACCACCATATACGAGAGTAAGTACACAATTAATCTCAAAAATGTGTTTTGTTTAACTTTATAATCTCTACTAAGTGAATCTATCTATTTCTAATTTAATCATTAAGCTCTTCTCTATGAAATAAGTGAAACTACCTTTTCCAAATTGTACTTTAAAGGACAAATGCTACTAAATACTTCCCACAATGAAATATGCTCAACACTTTGCATATATTGTGTTTCATTAATGGACCGTTGATTTATGAAATAAATAGTATAATATCACCATATTCTTATATCAGAGTTTTTAGCACTTAATCTCTTTGTATCTAATTTGACTTTTTAACCCCTACTAAGTGAATCAATATCTTCTTATTTAATTATTTAGCTCTTCTTTGAGACAAAAATACAGCCACTGGGGGCTTAAATCTATTTTACTGGTACTAAATCTTTAAACTTTCTAGACAATATGTACAATATATGTGTTATCCCAAGCTGTGACAAGATATGACATGAATTTTTGCAATTCCTTGAAAATAGGAATTTTATAATTTAGTGTTTATTTAAAAATCTAACATGAAAGTTCTCAATAATTTATTCTGTTACGTGCCATGCTTAACGAGAAAAGAATTCAGGAAACGGACATTTGCTATTTGGAAAATTAGCAAAACGCTTTTTAAAATTTAAAAAAAATAAACAAAATTATCATTTACAAAAGCAAAGAAAATATTCAAACAATCAAAGAAAGTCTAATTTACAGTACCTAAGGAGTCCAAACTGTCCCTCAGAATATATATCAACACAAGTTCTGCAGCAGTTTCTGATCCCCAGATTTTGAAATAAATCTAAATGAAAACTATGCCTGAATCCAAAACTGAATAATCCAAAGTAATCCAGAATGAATAAATTAAAAACAAAGTTTTCCAGGTATAATGAGTCAGAATTCCAGTACAAAAAGTTTAGACTTTTAAATGGTGAAATAATTTCAAAGAAGCCTTTATGAAAATTTACTCTTATATATACGGTTTAGGAATGTTCCAGAACAATGAGGTACATGTAACAACTATGATATCATATGGTATATTTATTTACTCTGGAAATTTCCAGAGGTTTCTCAGTGATTCTACTTACTTCCAGAAATTGCTTAAAGCTTCTATTGGCATAGAAAAGAAAATTCTAGGGAATTTTAGGCTTTTCCGGAAACTTCCATGACAATACATTTTTAATTCCTAGATGAGAAGTCATCCTTCTAGAAAAATTTTATGATCAATTAAACATCTTGTCTACAACAACTGGTTTAACATCAATGTCTCCTATATCTGGTTCAATAGAACCTTAGTAAAAAGATAAACATCATACATGTTACAATTCTTGAACTATCATATTACCTTGTAGAGAAAAGAAAAATATTCTGGGGTAATCGTCTTTAAGAAGGACCAAATTCAACCCCACCCCATAGATTCAATTCAATGAAGATTTCTGCCATTTTGATAAATATTTTTACTCGCACAAAGTAATTCAGCATTTAAACGCGAAAATGAAAAATGACCCAGGTCCTCTGGTTCCATAGTCTGACACGCTAACAACTAAACTACAAGGTCAGACCATCTGCGGTTGGAAGAAACCGTACACCAAGATGAGATGATCCAAGTTTCAGCCATATTGATTTTTGTAACCAGAATTAAAAACTTAGAATTTGTGTACATCGCTTTAATTTGCCTGATCTATCTATCTGTCTTCTGGTTTTGAGACTATCAATTCTGATAAAAGATCAATAAATATTTCAGAATCACTTTATTTACTTGGTTTTGACAAAAAATAATGTCGAAACCTCAAACTTCATAAGACTATCTGAAAACTGTATTGCTCCCAATTTGTTACTGGTGGAAAGACAGCAGGATTATGGATTTTCCAGTTTTTTCAGGCACAGGAATGGTGTACTTGGGATTTAGCCGCATATGTCCTTAAGCTCTACCATGATATATTAGTACCTAAGGCACCACGATATTTCCAATTTTGCTTTAAAGCTATTTCAAGATATATCATTTCCTGGTGAATCTAACATGAGTTTTCCAACAATGTGGTATGTGCGACCAGCAAAACCTCAGATCAGCCTGCGCATACGCACAGTCTGATTAGAGCCTTTGCTAGTCGCTTGAATAATATTCGATGACTGTTAAGCTACTGACTGAACACCATTTTGATTTTCTAACCTTAAAAGGGAGCTTCATAGGCTGGTCTGAGTCTACACTTGTCAAAATGTCACATTGTTGGAAATTACATGTCTCGGCTCATTTTAAGTAAACTATTAACATATATCATGATATATAAGTACTCAGTGAATCTGTCTATTTCTATTGAACTATATATTAAGCTACACTATGATCTGTAACTAGCAGTACACATATCTATTTCTAATTAAATGTGAAGCTCCATGGTGATAAACGTTTAAGTACCCTGTAAATCTATCTTCATTTTTAAGCTCTATTATGATACTAGTAACCATAAGTCAGTAAATCAGTCTATTCATATTTAAATTATTAAGCTCTACCATGATATATTAGTACTGAGTAAAATTATATCTATATCTAGCTCTTTCCAATTTAACTAATGATATTTACCCTGATCAATGAAAACGAAGTTAATCAATCTATTTAAGTTCTACAATGATAAAATATATCAATTTAAACTATTAAGCTCTGCTGTGATTTATTAGTACGAAATTAATATTTCGTTTAGTAATTTAACGTAATTTAACGTTTAAGCTCTACTATTATATAAGTACCCAATGAAACTATATATTGCTTATTAAACATTTAAGTATTTAAAAAATATGTAAGTACCTAGTGAATCCATTTATTTCAAATCATACATTATATAATTAGTCAGTGAACCTATTTCTAATTTAACTTTATAAGCTGTACAATGATATAGTAGTACCAGTGAATCTATCTATTTTATGTTTTACTTTAAAGCTCTACCCTGAATTATAAGTACCCATTTATAGATAGCCTTACATGTGAGCCCCATGAATTTATATAGTTCTTAACTAACATTTAGGCTTAATCATGATATACAAGTACCTGTGATTTTTTTCTTCATTTTTTAGCTCTTCCAAGATATATAAATACTCAGTCAGTCTAGAGACCATGTCTTTTCATAACTCGGATACGAGTCCATAAAGAACTATGTGCATTAAGAATCTATTTTTGCCCCTCTATAAGGCCAATAAATAAAAAATACTTTCACCATTTTTTTTCTTATTAGTTTATTAGAAACATTACCCAAGTGTAAAGATCTGGTATTAATTTGACTTTTACCTTTGCTGTGATAACAAATATGGCTGCCAAATTAGGAAAAATGACCATTCTGGAACAAATTTGACATAAAAATTATCTTGGAGCACAAGCAAATACCAAAATAATATTTTAACATATGACAATAATGATCACGGAGCACAACATTTTAAAGGTTTTTATTTAGCTGTGCTGATATCTAATTCTTAAAAATTCAGCCTCAAATTTGGTCCAAACTGACGATTTCTCTATCTTAAGCCTATTTTGGCGGCCATGTTTGTTTCTATAGCAAAGGTAAAAGTTAAATAAATATCAGACTTTTACACTTTGGTTATTCTTCTATTAAAGCAATGAGAAGAAATTGGTGAACAGTAGCTTTTAGCTTTTGGCTCCAGAGGGGGCGAATTAGCCCATTAATGCACGTAGCTCTTTCATTTGAATTTTGTTCCTGCTGATAGTGTAAATTACAAACGTACATAAATCCTCATGCTTTTTGTCTCATCCTCTGTCAGAAGATATTTTTACTATTTTTGATATGTTTGTACTATGAATGATGGGGTCTGTCAGCGAAATAAAAATAGAATCCTGCACATGGTGTTAATTTTGTGCATATATGTTATATTCAAAACAATAAATAATAAGTATTTAATGTTGATAAAACATGTTCCATAGCACTGCATGGATATATGGCAGCCTATTGATAGTATCTTGGTGTTGTGGCCAAACTTAATTAACCTGCAACCTGCAGAACACCCATGACACCATGAGGAAGAGCTAAATCACAATGTTGAGCAGTAACAAGACTCCAAAAGACAATAAAAGCAAAGCAACTAGCTCACTCTTCCTCGTCAAGATGATTGCAAAACTAGTAAGGACGTAAAGTAATTCATTCCAAAACAAAGACCAAAACAGAGCCCCCACATACAATTGGAGGTGCATAAACAATAAATCAACAACAACAGAACAATCGCCTAAGAACGGATAGCAGCCTAAGCTACCTGGGGGCTTAAATGCATTTTACTGTCGCCATATCTTCGCCATAGATTATGTTGTTAATACACAAAAATTGTTTAGCTCGCATGGAGGCTTTCTAACAACTAATGCAATTCATTTTCGCAGAGAAATAACCTAAACAAATTATTACACTATGATGAAACAATGATAATGCCTCATGACTCACAGATAGTCAGAGCTAAAGCAAATCTCAAGATGAGGTACGGTGAGCCCAGACAAGAACAAGCATCAGGCACCAACCAACGGATTAAAGCTATCACGTCAGGGTCGTCATTGAGTCTGAGGTCTGGTCCACTACCGTGCAATTAAAGAGGAAACCATAGCTATAAACCGTGATTGGGTTTACAACCAAGCATGCAGACTTTTGCACGATATCCATGTTGTACCCCTACCTTTTATAACATTAAATAATATTTTTAATTATGACTAAAACTAGGCTTTCCAACAATTCTTTTAAAATTTATAAACTAAGTCACCATAAAATACAGGTTCTGATATGCCTTGTTACAGAAGAGTTTTTAAACAAATCATGTTTTAACAACCAACTCTGAGTGTATTTGGTAAAATTTAGAAAAAGCTTTACGATGTTTATAGTATTGCTAACCTTGTTTAAATAACTTAGAAGTCAAAAATTTGTTTCTGTTGTTGAAGTCATCAACATTAGAACATACTCTCGAAAAAGGAATAAGATGCGAAATATATACACCGTAGGAAGGGGAGCGAGGAACATCTCCACCAAGAAATGGAAAATAAACTATTTTAAAATAAAAATTATGTCGTTTATAATAAATTTTAGATGAAACTATGCCATTAGTAATGAACAAGTCCAAGTCCAAAAAGGGGGCTTCAGTATCTGCGGAATTAGCCTCATTTAACTGGAGTTCCGTATGATATATCTGACTTACCATCTGTTCAAAATAAGGATTATCAATATAAGCAAGTCATATTGATATCTTGAAGTAGAGTTAAATTCTTCAACAATATCTGCTTGATTATGATCAGAAAGAGACAGCATGAAGTATCTCTCATAACAAATTCAAAACAAATCTGCAACAGAAGGAGCACAATTAGTACCCATAGGAATACTTACGATTTGTCTGTACAATTTTGAGCCAAATCTAATAAATATAGCATGCAAATAAAGCTGCCTAGCAATAAAGGAATGTATTATCAATGCATTATCTCCACTTTACAGTCAATATGCCAAATAGGCTGCATATTCACAATAATTACCAGCTAGTAAAGTTCTATATCACGTTAAACCGTTTATACTTATTGTCCCAAAAATGGAGATTTGGCAATCAATGCATAGCCATCCTCTGTAGCAGTTTATATTATAGATGTAATATTTAGTAACAAAAACAATTTCAAGATTCTGACCAGCATCTCAACGTAAAAATATACACTCAATGTAAGGTCCTCATCAGCATTAGTGGATTAAACATGACAGACTGATAATATGGTACCATTTGCATACTAGACTGTTCTCTCTAGACTTAAATCATTCATACAATTTGATCAACTGGTCGAATACGCCATACAAGCTGTAATAAAGTTTGGATGAACGATTATTTTATATGATGAATGTGAGTGAGTGAGTTTGTGCTTAACAACAGCTTTTTGATAGCGTGTGTTCCTATTTCAGTGACTTCAACAACAGAAACAGATGTTTGACTGCGAAACTACCATATAAAGGGTATTGATATCATAAACTTTTTAAATCACTTTCTAAATTTAAACTCAGCATTGAGTGTTAAATACAAAAAGTAAATGAGTCTAACCAGGAAATGTCACAATTACATATTAATGTTGGCTGAATACTCTTCTGCAACAGGGCATATCAGAGCCAATTTTTTATGGTGACTAAGTTTATAAATTCAAAGGAACCGTTAGAAATACGAGTTGTTCTTTGGCATTTCTTTTGGGTATTTGCCGTTTGCTTATTTATATCTTTTAAGGCTTTTGTGCAAGGATTCGAGTCACGCCTCTTGCTTATTCCATGGCATTCATTTAACGTGTAATTATGCATTAGTTATGATCACTCGGCAAACTATAATTTCTTTGGGTTAGCTTTTCTCTTTCTTTGATTTCTTCTTATATTTTGACTTTTTCTTTTTATCATCTTTGATTTTCTTGCCATTGTTTTTGTCTGCTTTATGTTCAGTTTCTTCTTTTACATTCTGCAATGCACTTTCTCTCAGATCTATTTCAGAGTAAGCCTCAGCTGATCTTCTGATGGGAGACTTTTCACGTATTTCAATATCTTCATCATCCACAGATGTTATAACTATAGTCAAATCTTTCCCGAGGCCAGCAGTTCGTGTTTCAGATCCAATTGAACTGTTATCATCTATGCTTCTTTCAGTTGAGTAATCAAACGCACCATTTGCAGTACCCACATTTCCATTGCCATTGTTGGCACTTTGGATTACGACATTGTCACTTTTCGTTGAAACTTCATTGGTTTTGTAAGACACACTCAACTGTGATTTAAGACCCTTGTCTGACTTAACACAACAGCATTTGGAGTAAAATATTAGGGATTTTTTTAAGGGCAGCGGATCATTCGACAATTGCGAATCTTTCCATTTCTTATACCTGAAATTAAATGAAAAATGATTTCAATCAATTTATTCCATGTATAATGCATACTTTACCTTGGAAACCTCTAAACGAGTAATTTGGCAAACAATGCGTAAAAGCAAAGGTCTATTATAAATATCTGATTCTTCATCTACAACCGTTCTTTGTGTATGTGTATTTGAGCAGCAAAGGCTCTGTACAGTCACCACATTTAAGCCTTTGCTGCTCGAAAATGTACTAGATCATATATAAAAGCAAGGTGTAGATTTGATCAAGCAATTGACTCTCGACAAGTCAAACCCAAATAACTGGAATTACATGCTTAACATGTCGAAAAGAATCGTAATGCATTGGATTCAACACGTAGGTGGATTTTGGAATTATGTAAGCAAAATATCGAATTCAATGGAGATGGTGAATTTTCAATCCGGGGGGCGAATTTCCTCATTTTTCCTATCAAGCGAAATGATGAGTGCCGTCTCAGTAAGATGTTTCAGTCAGGATGATTTTGGAATGAAAAATAGTTTTGCTATGTGTACTCAGTGCCACAGTATCTGTATGGGAATGAAATGAAACACAATATAAGAATGCATACATAAAATAAAAAGTACACTGTAAACATAAGTGTAAATTAACTTGCACTTAATTTTCAACTAAAACAACTTGAGGTAAACCGTCTCCTGTTATTGATGTAGATATTCTCTGGGTAAATACAATTGAACGGGGGAGCGCAGTGGCTGAGTGGTAGAGTGCTTGACTCGAGACCGAAGGGCCGCGGGTTCGAGCCTCACCGGCGTCACTGCGTTGTGGTCCTTGAGCAAGACACATTTATCCTAGCTTAGTACTGGTTCAACCCAGGAAGATCCGTCCCTGTTTAACTGAAAGATTGTTGATGGGACGTAAAGAATCAAATCAAAAAACAAACAAATACAATTGAACGGAACGTAGCTTGTAAAGCAGGTAAACTGTTACACCAAGATATTCATACAGTGATAGAGACAAAGCGCGAACAATCGAATGTCACAATTTATTTGATGTTTGGAGTTTCTTTCAAGGATGGAGTTAATATTATATTAAAGACCCTGGTGGCTGTGACTGCTGTCAGTCAGACAGAGTTCTTATATCAATGCTCTTACACTGTTAAAAAGTTTAAGGAGAGATAGAGAACTCCGAGGTTATAAAATTTTTAACTGTGCAATAAATTTATCCTGCTCATGAATGTTTTAACGCCAACAATTGTTGGCATTTTAACATTTATTAGCAGGATAAATACAGCATCTGAATTGTCTAAAGCAAGAAAAAATTTCAACATTTGACCTTTTATGAACAATTTAACTTTCATGCACAGCTGAGCTGAGCACGAAAACTGTTTACTCGTATAACCTCGGGGCCCCGATTGCTTTTACTGTCTGTTCTGATATCTGCGTCTTTGTTTATTTAGTTTAAACATATTTTATTTCAACTTGGTAAGATTCACATACAAATATATACAAGCTACATTATGTAAAAGGATAAGTACGAAAGCTGGAAGCTTATGTAATTCTTCTCCTTCTTCTTTGTTTATTTTTCTCTAGTGTATCTGTCTCTTTGAGCTATAGGATACTGGCATTTAGTGAGGCCAAATAAAAAGGTGCATTTGAAACTTTTAGGTAGGCTAGGCACTCTTATTTTTAATGATTTTTTTCCTGTGAAAAACTTATTTTATGCATTTTGAAAGACCAAATGCCTTTCAAAATGCATACAATTGTTGTTGTTTTTTCCAAAAAAAATCTGTTACATCTGTAAATTTAGGTAGGGTTGGGCTACCATTAACGTAGATATTTTTTTTTGGCCCGATCATTGGGTATACTCTTCGTGTGCATACCTTTCTTCAAATTAAGCAGAAACAAATATGTGACGCCACGTATATTAACCCCTTTCTAGACTGGAAACCCCTAAACGGGTACTTTGGCAAACAGTGAAGACCCAGAAGGTAGCATTGCATCAGAATTTTTACTGTTTGCTATGACAACAATTATCTTGAGAGAAAGAGTATGGAATATCGTTTGAGCCGCAACATGTGAATTCCAACAATGTGGCATTTCGGCATGAATAGACTCAGACAAGCCTGTGCAGCCTCATTAAGCTTACAAACACCAAATAATGTTCTGTCAGTAGCTTAATACTCATAGAATATTCAAACGACTAGCAAATGCTCTGATCAGAATGCGCGTAAGCGCAGGCTGATCTGAGACTTTGCTGGTCGCATATACCACATTGTTTGAAATCTCATGTCTTGGCTCATTTGTAAATTATAACCTGTAACCCCTCAATATATAAATTGGACCATCCTAACTAAATAGCATCAAGCTTTATGGAAACTTTCATTGGTCTACAAAGGGTTAATAAACAAATGTTGAAACTACTGATAAGGCGAAATATAAGTGTGTTTCGGGTAACGGGTCAGAAAACTTTAGGCAAAGTAGGCACACATATTTATTTTATTTATTTATTTATTTTTTGAGAAAAAATACAAATTTAAGCATTTTGTAAGCATTTTGCCTTTCCAAATGCATAAATTTATATATATTTTTCCAGAAAACCTGAAAAAATTCTAGGCTTCACCAGTAAATTTAGATAGAACCGGGTTACCCTAAACACAGGTATATTTTATTTGGCTTAATCAAAAATGAACCACCATGTTCCTAATTCAAAATCTGGAGCCGACTTTATATATTAGTTAGAACAAATACAATGTACCTGTATCTCAGTACTAGAAAATATATCATTATTGTCAGGCATAGCAAGAGAACCGCTCCACCAATAATCGACCCAATGATAGCAGCAGTTCTTAGTTCTGAAAGTGTAGAGATAATATACCGTTACTGTCATGCCTATTAAGTATCAAGAAAACTGCACCAGACAGCCAATCCAATGATAGCCACAGTTCTTACTTCTTACCGATATAACAAGAACTCAATAGAAGAGCAACTTCCAAAAATATGTTTTGTACAAACCATCTTATATTATAGAAAGCTATTTTGAAAAAAGTAATCAAGATTTGTTTATTAAAAAAGAATCGAATGGATGTATTTACTATCCCTAACCAATTCAAAAAATTAGTAAATGCTATAATAGAAAGAGTGCATGCATACCTAAAAAGATAATGTCGCAATCTGCCTGCCAATTATTAACCATTGGAAACCTATAAATGTGTACTTTACAAGATGAAATGTCAGCAGCAGCATCCACACTGATTGATAAGATAAAACAGTCTTAGGGGGGGCTGAAATACAACAAACATCTCAATAAGAAAAGTGTTTGTCCGCTTAATATGTAAATGAACCATCCCAAGTTTGCTGTATGAAAAAAAAATTAGATGGAATAACTACTTCATTATGCAACGCGCTAACATAAAATATATGTGTGCTTGAGCAACAAAGCAACTTCTAATGAAGATTTGCTGCGGCCCCTAGTGGCTGCAGATGCTGTCCGTTCTAAGGTGGTCGTTTATCTCCTTGTGCCCTGTATGTTTTGCAATCATCTCACAGAGAGAGAGAGAGAGAGAGAGAGAGAGAGAGAGAGAGATGGTTAATGACTCATTTTTATTTATTTTAGATTACTATGTACACCCATTTTGTATATAGTATCTGCCCTGGCATTTGTGTTACCTTCTATCTTGTCCATATACCCAAGCTTTGGTCAAAAAGCATCTTTTTTGAATGAATGCAGTCAAGAAAGAGTACTTAAAAGAAGAAATCCTATATTGGCTTGAGAATGACTTCACTGAACCCAACTAGTGTGACTGGTCATTTCAGTGTATTCTTGTACCAAAACCTGATGCTACTTATAGCTTGTGCACTGACTACAGAAAAGTACCATTGTAACAAGAACAAATTCCTTTCCTATCCCAGAGAATAATGACTGTATTGACAAAATTGGAAAAGCAAAATAGGTCATATAGTTTGATTTACTGAAGGGATTCTGGTGCATCCCTTAGACAGATATTGCGTTAGAAGTATCTGCCTTTGTGACACCTGATAGGTTTCTCCAGTACAAGGTTTGGAAAATCTCTCCAGCCACATTTCAGAGATTGATTAACAATTTGAATGCTGGAATAGATGTGGGTAGGGCTTATATAGACGATGTAATAATCTACATTGACTTTTAGGTAGACCACCATAAAACAATTCTTTGGCACACTCACAGATTACAGGTAAATAGTTAACTTTGTCAAAAAGGAGCAAGTTAGTCCTGTATCAGCTAATGTAAGTGAGTATGACCAGGAAATACCACAATCACATATTACAGATCAACCCATGGCACTGTGAGGATGAGCCAAATAACGTCAATAGTGACATGAGGTTCAGAACACAATCAAAGTAAAGCAAGCAGCTCTCTCTGATCGCAAAACTAGAAACGACACAAAGTACTGCAAAAGGATGCAAGGACCTAACAATAAACCCCAACAAACAGTGGGAGCAACAACAAACAATGAATAAACAACAGCACAGTGATTTTGTTACCTGCGCATCCTGCATTTTTTACTCATAGTTTTGTCTCTGGGATGCAAAGCTTTCATTTCAGGAAGTCCAAGGATGCAATGGTATTACAGACTTGTCATAAAAATAGTGTTCTGGACTCATGCATTTTCCGTTGGACTCATTGATACAATGTATCTGAAAAAACGAGTCCCCGGACTCAAAAGCCAAAATATATATATACATTAATTTTGTATATTACTGCAGCAGTACCACAGCCTTAGAACGAACAGCAGTGGGAGCCATTGGGGCTTAAATTCATTTTACTGGCCAATTCGTCACCTTAGCTTGTGCCATTGAAAAAACACAAATTAGTTTAGCTCGCATGGAGGCCTCTTAACTTATGCAATTTATCATTACAGGTAAACAACCAAATCAAATTAACTTACATTGCATTAGTTTGATGGCCTCCATGCGAGCTGTACATTTCTTGTACTTCAACAACAGCAGAATCTAGGGCGAAGATTTGGTACCAGTAAAATGCATTTAAGCCCCCCGGTGGCTTAGGCTGCTGTCCGTTCTAAGGTGGTGGTTCTGTTGTTGTTGACTTTTTATTTATTGTTACTCCCATTGTGGGAGTCTGTAATTGTTCTATGTTTTGTTGTACGTTACTTTATGTCCATTCTAGTATTGCAATCATCTTGATGGGGAAGAAAGAGCTGATTGCTTTGCTTAATTTGTCTTCCTGGTGTCTTGTGATGGTTAAGCGGCTCTTCCTCGCGGTGCCACGGGGTTGTCTGCAGTTTGTGATTGTGGTATTTCCTGATCATACTCACTTACTATTTTAGATGAAACAAAGAAAATGGTTCTTAACTCACAGACAGTCAGAACTAAAGAAACATCCAAGTTTAGCCATGGTGGGCCCAGCGAAAATAGGTATCATGCACCAAGACACCAATGGAAGTTTTAAGGCAGTGTCATCATTGCGTCTGATGCCTGACCCTCCGTCGTGCAATTAAAGAGGAAACCATAGTTATACAACCATGATTCCGTTTATAACCAGGTACGCAGACTGCCGCATAACATCTGTATCAAATCACACTATTTTATAATGACTGATGATCTTTTCAAACTGATCATGAAAAGGAAGCTTTGCAACGATGTTTTTTTTTCAATTTATAGATCAAATCGGCATTAAATACTGGCTTTGAAATGTCTTGTTGCAGAATAGTCTTCAAGCCAACATTGTATTAAACGATCCACTCTGAGTGTCTTCGGTAGAATTCAGAGAATGCTTTACGCAGTTTTAAATATAGATATCCCTGTTTCAGAATTGGCAGTGAAAATAGCTTTCTGTTGTTGAAGCCAATTACATTTGAACATATTCTAGCAAAACGAATTAGCTGCGAAAGATATACACCATACAAAAGAGCGCGAGGAAAAGCATCAATAAACAATATCTGGCTTCAGGCTCTTGTTGGTGATGTTTATTGTATTTTTATCACTTTCCCATGTGGCACCTTGGGCCGGGTGTGGTACTTGATTGTATCGTCCTGAAGGACCAGAATCTGAAAAATATCAACACTATATCGATGCTGGGGAGACGTCAAATCAACTCCACACAGAACCAACGACAGCTGTTGGGAGCTCTAAATAATCTGGAAAAACGGAAACATTCCGGAAACATTTCTGTAAATATTGTTTAATAACTAATATTTTATTACATTTGTAAAAGAAACCTTTTTGTAAAATCCTTCTTTTTCCTTAAGGTTGAAGGTGTTATGTACATCCATTTTTAAATATATTATCTCCCCTGGCATTTGTGTTGCCTTCTATCATGTCTATATACCTAAACTTTGATCAAAATAGGATTGAAATTATTGACCTCTTATTGGACTAAACAGTGATTACTTTTTTCATTAAATCAGAATCCAGGATAACTTAATATCACAGTCAATCAGACATTTTGTTTAATAGAATAACCCTTTAAATGGACTTGCCCAGGCCAATGGCATATAAAAGCAAGGAAAAGCGTGTATTTTCTCAGTTAGCTTTTGACTGCTAAGACCAAAAGGGAAGCTTAGAATGCTATTAGACAGGTAAGAATTATAGTTTAGTGGCTGGGCCTCTCATAAATCCTGAATAAGGCGATTGGGAGACCTGGCTTAATTCAGCTCACTTCTTGTAGGACAACTTTGTGGTTGTTCACCCTGTGGCAGCCTTTTTGTATAGCCTCGTGGTTACTCCAGCAGTGCAGTCACTCTGCTAATTGTTGTACAACACAGTAGTGTGCTAACACTGGTAAATGTATACGTCGATTTGCTGGTATTTACGCGTATTACCGGTACTTCATAGACCGGAAGTTGTAGATATTGGTGTTAATACTATATAGAAAAACATGCCATGTGCCTAAAGGACTATAGAATTCAATCATGTTTAAGTATTCAATATGTGCATGGCAATTTATGTAAGCATTTAGGAATAGATTCGAGTACCGATCCAGATCGGCACTCTAATCTACTCCTAAATGCTTACATAAATCGCCATGTGCATGCCAAATACTTAAAAATGATCTAATTCTATAGTCCTTTAGGCATATGGCATGTTTACTATATAGTTTTAACACCAATATCTACCACTTCCGGTCTAAGAAGTACTGGCAATACGCGTAAATACCAGCAAATCGACGTATACATTTACCAGTGTGGTACTAATTTAGCTTGGATTACTCCAACAGCCTGCTGTTTACTTTTTCCCTATATAGGATTTTGGCTGCTCTGGAAGTACTTTTCTTGGTGTTATACTTTTGCAGCCTTTGGCGCTCCAATAAAAAGAGCTGTTAAGAATGCCTAGTAAAGTACAGTTTAAGGTGCTCCAATATTGCTCTGGTAGTACGTTTGTGCTCACTGTGACTCACCACATATAGTTGATCAAGGTTTTACATGTTTACTACTTGGATTTCTGTAGTATTATAGATATTGTCAGCATTGACAACAGTCAATGTTCGTAATATTAAGCATCAAGTATAGAAGTACCACGACCTCTAATTATTGACCTTTGGACCTTTATATTTCAAAAGAGTGATGCAGAATGCGTAAAATGAGTCAGTTGGGCTGGCACATCTGTGTTTGTCAAAGCTTTTATAGCAAATGTTACCTGAAACCTTTTTTCCTAGAACAATATATCAATATTGTAAATAATGTACCGCCTCAAAGCATTTTGTTGATCTGTAAAGTAGGTGAAGTAAATCATTGTGTGGAGCAGATAAATCTGTCTTTATCGGGAAAAATCATTTGTAGCTCACTTATTCAACTTTGTTTAATTGTAATGCTTACTTGTTGCACCCAGACTTGCAAATCATACCTGAGCGTAACAATAGGAATGCATAATTTTTAGTTCAGGGTATCAGCGATAGAATTTGTGTCATAGTACGATCATGTCCAATATTCACGGGCTTGTGTGTGCGTGTGTGCATGCATGTCGCATGGGAGCACAACCTACCTGTCATTGCAATGATCTAATCCAGGTTATATTGCTCCGAGCTTCCAGTCATAAACAGCCATTTCTCATCAGACTTGGTTAAACTTGAAACAACTTCAATATCACCGTCTTGGTTATTATTTCTTCTGTTAATACTCAAGGATGTGTTGATGTCGGGTACTGAATGTGTGCAACCATATCCGTTGACTTCATACCAATATGAAAGGTAACTGGAACAAAATGTTCAGATTTATATCTATCTGTTCATAGAATGTATTTTTTGCTCGACCCAAAAAAGTTCCTTTATCTTCACCTCGATGTGCACTATATTCGGTATGTCGTCGCCTCAATGCTACCATAGGACAATTTAGAGAAAAACGATTTTGAAAATGTTATTATTCTGATCCCATGGGAGCAGTCTGATCTGGTATCATGTTGTTTGCAATATAGGCTAGCTGTGAAAATAGACAGACGAGGGAGCAGGCGACTTTGTCAATCCCTAGTGTTATCATATGTTGCTTTTCGAATTGTAAAGGGATTAGCGGGAGCGACAACACATAGCTACACGTGATAACAGGCAAAAGTTACAATAAAAATACAAGAAAAGGCATTTTCTGTTGTAATGTGACTGCCAGTAAAGTCTTTCTTACATTGGGTGACACTGCCTGCAACAGATTTGTACAAAAGCCCATGCTTGATGGTGATTGCTTTTAGTTCTCCGGTAAGTGAAAATCTGATGTCAGGAATACAAAAACTATTTAAAATGTCAAGCAACCTTTACCAGAGTCACGTCTACCTGTGAGGCTTGTATAGGGGTTCTAGGGATACAGGATATTTGCCATTTTCCTAAGTGGACATCACTTTCTTGGGTTGATAAATCGTGTTGTGATATGATTGAAAGAATCCTGTCTCCTGATTGGCCTAATTTCCGGATCTTTGCCGATTTTCTTCCTTTTATAGATCTCTGTGTCTACCTCAAAACTCGTCTAAACTGATCTACAGGTTAATATGTGAAACTAATTTCTAGAGTTTAATATTTTTGAAACTGCTCAATATCATCCTCTAGAGCACAATGAGCATGGAAGGGTTTCTAGTCATAAGGTGGACTCTTTTAAATGAGACGTTTTGTTGTTGTTGTTGTTGTTGTTGTTGTTGTTGTTGTTGTTGTTGTTGTTGTTGTTGTTGTTGTTGTTGTTGTTTTACGAAATTACGTCTGTAGACGTTGAACATATTCACCACATATATGCCAGTCGTCATTGCACTGTAGTCCATATGTTTAAAACATATGCGGTTTATTTTTGTTATTTGTGATTGTCCTGCTATGTTTAGAATGAAGATTCATTTTGGCCATATACAGTACGTGCATACATGGTAAAACTACTGATAACTCTTAATACTATTAATACTATAAATTATAATTGTCCTATCCGCACATGAAACCGACGATTATTCTGATTTATACAGTCTGCGTTTAATAGACAGGAAATAGTGTGCGTTTTAATGCTTGTCGGCTGTTAGATGCCACCTTTAGCTTGTTCGACCGTGTTCCCCTAAGACACAAGATGCCCTTTACATATATAGTATATGTATATAGCGACGTTTTGTTGTCCAAAGGGCTTCTTGGGTCTAAGGGCGGAAAGCACTTAAACAACTGATATGATCAAAATAATCTATTTCTTTAATGACAAACGTCACATTTTCAAGAATATTACATACATATGCGCTGACAGAATAAATTAATCTTCTTGAATTGAAAGTCAATTATATCCTAAATATGTTTTTTGAAAAGTAGCACGGAGTTCTCTCATAGTTTGATGCAAACGGAACCAGTATGAAGACGTAAAATAAGGGGTGTCTGTAGGAAGCGCAAGTTTTCTCGACCAAATCAAAGGCTTTGAAACGTATTTTAATAATAAGTGAGCATATTTACCTTCCGTTATCCTTAGCTTTTATAACCATTTGGACAATTTGAAAATTTGGTGTTTGTTGTCGTGGCCAACTAGGGAAAATATATGCCTTATCGCTAGAACTCCTTAGCATGGGCTGCATGAAATTGAGATGGTTTGCTGGGTCGCCTCCAAACAGGTATATTAAAGACTTTTAGTTAATTTCAACAACATGTTTGTTTGTTCATATTTCATTGTTTGAATAAAAAGAATGGAAAAAAAAGGTTTTATGATTTATATTCTGCATACAGAGAATTTATATACCAAAAGCAAAATCCTACATTAGAATATATTCAAAAAGATAGTTGCTAAAACTTGCGAGAATGCTAAAACTTGCGAGAAAGTCCTTTGGTTGAACGTGGCCAAACATCTATTTGTCTTGATTCATATCTGAACTAAGAGTGAGGTTGAGTTTAAGCCATCCAGCAAAAGTATTTTTACAGGCCGTTCCAAGGTGGTGCTTCTTTTGTAGATCGTTTTTGTTATTTATTATTCGTGTTTGTCATGCTTTCTTATCTGTTCATCTCAGCCTTGTGGTCGCCTGCTGGGAGAGGGCTAACCTCTTGGCTCTCTTGTGTGTGATATTGTTTTCTTTTTGTCACTTTCCCATGTAATGTCCTGGGTCAGGTGTGGTACTTGATTGTATCGATTTTGATCTTTGCTTCCTTACTTACTACAACTACAAATCTAGTTACTAAAGTGAAAGTAGAACAATTTCATTCACTGTTGCAAAGTCATATAACAAAACAATTATCGTATTCAATTTCGGTATAAGGGTTTATCTACCCTTAAAAATAGTTTTCTCCTTTGTCTTGCGGCCTTGGAGAATGTCACTTATTCGGGAAGATAATTCCCCATGTCTACCTCATTGAAATTAATACAATTGTATATTGCTATATATGACTCAGTAATATAAAGTACCTCATCTGATTGGCTGTAACTAGCTTTAACTGGTTGTGACAGACCTTGATGTATACCAGTGATGAACTAAATTTAGCCCAGGACAGGTAGACATCAGATTTTTCAATGGTGCCAGACAGCTAAAGTAGATTTGAATAAATTAAGCCTAGGGTAGGTAGACATCACTGCTACCTGAGAACAGTAATTTCTAATGCAATTCTTTTGCACATCTCAAAAGAGTTTCAGAAATTAGAAAAGCTTTTGTTGACAATCTTGTTTATAGTGCACTATGAACATCTTACTTGAGTATATGAAAAGACTTGATATAAAATTAAAAAAGCGAGACAGTGCAGTATAACAAAACAATTGGTACAATCGTTTTCGATTAACAACATCGAAAGTGATCCAAGGTGAAAATCACTTTTGAGGGTATAAAAATCCTGATGTTAACCTCAAAAATGCATCAATTGTATAATGTTAAACTCAAAATAATGCATCAATTCTATACTGTTCAATATAGCGCTAGTATAAAGTTAATATGTGTTACCATTGAGGTTGGCGTCAATAACATGTTGTAGTCATCAGTATAAAACCGTTCGACCGAATTTTGTTTCAGATTGGGGGTGTTATTTTCACTCAGGGTAGATTTACCAGGTATATGACAATGTCTGATATATGAGTAATACCCTGAAAAATTACCAATCACTGTTTGACAGACATCGCTCGAATTTCAAACAAGGTTTCAATATACAGTAAAAAGTCTCAAAATTAAGCAAAAACATATAACAACGCCATTGCAGGCAAGTTTTATTTGGCAGTTTAACATAATTAACAATAGCGACAAAACATCCTGTGTCCCATAATTGTATAGGATCTCGTGCATTTTTTAAAAAAAACTTTTTGTGGCTGTTTCTTGGCAGTAACCAGTACTGGAATGGGAGGGTGTATTGTTTTCGTGTGTGTTTATATGTCAGAAGCACCTGAAGGCTCAACCGACAGTAGTTCTGGTTTTATAAATCCCAGAGACGGGGCCACAGCTTAAAATATCATCCCGACGGACTATTGGGGCTGGGGATCGAGCTCAGGACCCCTGGGTACAAGGCGAGTAACTGATCTACTACACCTTTTGAATAAATTATTTAAATGAGAGTTACCTTAAAACTGATACCATAAATAGACTTGAAGTATTAGAATTGCTCAACGACAATGTTCATCTCATTGCTGACCATTTTATTCAGTATCCCTGTTCTGTTGGTTAGATTTTAACCTCTAGCCCCGCCCCAGACTAGGCTATGAAGTACATATCAACATGAATGGTGTCTGATAAGAAGTTGCCGAGATATACGACACTTGAGAAACTGCAATCAAATACGTCGTAATTCCTAGATCTGGTAACGAAACGAACATAAGAAGGGACAAACGAACGGAAAGACCAAAGAAAATTATCTCTCGGCATAAAATGACATGGGTATAATGATGATGGCAAAATAGTAAAATATAAGAAATCTTGAAACATGGTGAATAGAATAGTTTTTAGTATTTCACGCGTGTGTGAAAAAGTAAATACAATAATAATAAAAAAGAAAGTATTAACTTTATAAAACTGTTTTAGCTATGTCATTATTTTGTAGATGCTAGATAGCACCGCCTGAGGGTACAGTTCTACCGAGCATATACGACACAATTCCATACACACTTTAAATAGTCGAAACTAAGTCTGCTAATATCTGGCCATGTACTCATGGATGTGTGCTAGAATAGTCCCACAGAGCAAGCATACATGAAGCGAGTCCAGAGTAACTATAATCCAAGATCTATTTCCCTTGGCTTCAAAATAGAAATACTAGTTATTACCATGTATTAATAAATATTTGACTCTCTCAGATAACAAACAGCCATGATGTATGTCACAATGGCTGTTTGTATGTAATTATTATATCATGCTGATTGTATATTTGTTTGAATGGTGGTGGGCTGTTTTATGCCTAAGTCTGAATAAACTTTATTTTATGTTATGTTATATAAAGCTTGTTTCTGCATGCAAATTTTCGAAGCAAAGATGGACATACGCATCGACGCAGTCGGATATTCGATGCTTATACGAGGGTCATTTGGAAAGTTCTTAGCATGGCATTATAACTCCACAATGCGTTGATAAAATGCTATCAAATAATATATTTTTGGAAACTAGAATTCAACGGCTACTTGATGGTTTGATTTTTGTCGAAAAAAGGCGTGGCGTGCACGTGCAGCGCATGCTCAAAATGGGTAGGGGTTTATATACTGGCGGAAATTTTAAGCAAAATACTTGGAAAAAGCGAAGGAAAATTGGGGACCTTATTTGCGATCGTGATTTGACATATTAACGATTTGTTGTCAACTTATTTTTATTAGAATATATTGTACGATCACTGCTTGCATGACTACCACCTTTACATTCGGAAAATGTTGACTAAAAGAGAAATGATAAACTCTCAAAAATGGGACTTTTTCAAATTTTCTTTATACTTTTACTATAAATTGTGTCACTACAGGAGCATGAAAAATGCCTATTGAGTATATGTTTTGCTTTATTTGTAGCGAACAATGCATAAAAAGCATTTCGTCGCGCAAAAAGTGTCGCTTGTTTGGTTCTGTATTCAAGAAAATTATTCCTTATAACACTACCCCTACTTTTCAAGAAGTGGGTGGGGTAACATAACCCCTCATATTTTGTCGATGGCATTAGAGCTTCTCATGGTAACGTGTTAACCATCACAAAATTGATTGATTTCTACTCTCAAGGTGTTTTCACATTTTTGTTTGCCATGGTTTTCAATTGAAATAAACTAGAAGGTCAACTTATAGCTAAACTTACTCTGACCCATAGAAAGATTATACGAGTTATCTTCCCCTTGATCTGGTTTACAAAATTTATTTTGGTTTCAATACTAAGAACATAAAGTGTGCTTAACAAAAATACCAACGCACAGCATTTTTAAACTACTGTTGGTTATATATTTTCAAAATGTGTGCATTGTGACATGAGATTTTTAGTCGAAAACATTAACACACTGCTATGCTTTCTAGATGGTTTAGGTACTGCTGTTCCGGTATTAAGTTATTAGAAACATCCAACTCGGTCATCAATTGTATAATTACTGTACCAGATTGTGGCCTACCAAATGGTACATAATTTTCTTATTTCATGCACTATTGTTAATGTTCTGCACACTTTTCAAAAGGTAAAATGTTATATTTTCCACTGAAATTTTGCGTTTTCCAGTATACAAACAGTACATGTATTCACAATAACATTTTTCGTGTCTGCATTTTAATATCCTCATGAAATTTGTGCCATAACATAGAGAAAAGATAGCTCTTTAAATTGATACCTAACATGATAGGGTTTGTAAATCGGTTTCTGAGATATAAGACCATGCTAAGAACTTTCCAAATGCCCCTCGTAAGTGCGTGTAACGTCATGAGAAACCTTTACATTGTTGCATATGAACAACAAAGTCACATACCGGTCTGTGCTTCCACGCAATCTGGTCAGCACCTTTGTTATTCGCTTTCTGGATAGCATGACAGTTACAGTTCGATCATGCCAAGTTTCAATATTCTAGCTAGTCGCTGTTGCTGAACAGCCTGGACTGGGCCTTACCTGGTTGCAAACCCCGATGACAGATTTCCGAGGCCGATATTATGCTATGACAATAATTTGAAGATTCTGACTAGTCTATGTACCTGAGAAGAATGGTTGAGTGTTATCTTATCGAAACCTTGTAATAAAACCTTTTTCATGCTTAACTCATCTGGGTATGAAACTTCAACTGCTCATAAAACTAGAATAAAAAATGTTTCTTATCTAAAAACTCTTAAGTGCTGTAGCTATCCTGCTAATTAATGTTAAAATGGCAACAATTGTTGCCATTATAACATCTATGAGTAGGATTAATTGCATGCTCCGTTGAGTTGAGCTTGAAAAAAAAATGTTGCATAGCCTCGAGGCTACTGATAAGTTTTTGTAACAAAGCAACCAGTGAGTAAAATCGCACGTTTGAGCATGAAAACATCGAATTAGAGAGTTTCTTAAACGACAATATATGTGGATATCCATTAAATTATCAGAGGTCAGCTTCGAGAACAAAGAAAACAAATACTTACACATATAATTTCCAATTTCGAGGATGTTAAATGTAAACAATTCTAAGCGGAAGTTTAAAGCATACAGGATCACAGTACAATGAACTGTTTCATAAAGAGTGTCTTGTCATATTTCTTAACTAGTATAGCGAGTCAATAAGTGTTGATATTTCCTAAATTCTTTTGGTACCAGAGACAAATCCATTCGCCTTTGTCCAATGTACATTTATAAAAACGGAGGTCTTGGTCGTTTTGCGTTCAGCTGGCCAGGGACACGTAAATTTGTTATGAGGGTTTTTTATTGACGCTGCTTGAGCTGTGTTGTAAAGTTAGCAGGGTGGATTGCGTTTCATATAATTTTATCTCTATAAAAGTGGGTAGATAAGTATATTGTATGTGCCTATAGTGGAATTTGACCCAGCCCATTAACTATTTTTTGCGTGACAGACAATGGCGTAGCCAGAACGTTAAAAAAAAGTTACGCACATCAAAGGGAGAAAACTGGATTAATCAGTTATTATCTTCAATTACGTCCCCTTTCATAATGGGAACTTCTCTTAAAGGAAAGAATTTGCTCCCAGAGGGAGCGAATTCTTTCCTTTAAGAACAGTTCCTTACGGCATGAAAATCTCTTTTGCCACATTAGGTGACCTCCCTTGAATGCTACTATTTTATTACGCACGTGCGTAACTGCAAAATAGGAGCTACGCAAATGTCAGATTCAGTTTAATGAGTTTGAATGAAAACACAACTCATTCATGAATAACTTCAGAGTGTCAAACTGATTAGATTCAGATCAGGATTAACGTTTTGTCGGCGGGCCTGATCTGAGTCCAAACTGGTTTCAAGGCATGCAGCAGACACCATAAGTCGTATCTAGGTTGGATAGGGTCAATACAGTTGACAAATACGCCGCAAAAATCTGAATTTGTGGTGGGGAAGGGTGGGAGAGGGGGGTTGTTTTGTAATATCAACCTTTATAAGAACGAGTCTTTTCTTTGTAAGTCCCTGACTCCTGATGCTGTGGTGAACGCTGAAGCAACGTTCCCCGTGTTCCGTTTAATCCATTTGTTACAGTGTTTCAAATTATGGGGCTCCCATGGGTTTTGGGGATCTGGGGAGAATGGCTATCTATTTTCAGGGTTCTGGGGAGCACTGGTAATTATTTTAGGGGAGGTAGGGAGCAAGCTCATAATTTTGGGGATCTAGGGAGTCTTGCCAAAAAGCAAAAAAAATAAGGAAAAGCCTCCATTTTGTTTGATTTTTTAAAAAAATATTCTGCATCTAGGGGGCTAGCCCCCAGACCCCATTGTAAATTCTCAAAGTATTGATTTTCGTACTAACTTGCTCATCCAGATTGATCTGAGAGAGAAACATGTTCTTGTTAATTGTTTTCCTTAAAATTGTTGATTTTTAGGTTGGTAATAACATACTTTTGTGCGCCCCAGATTGCACCAGATCACATCAATATTTCAGAATGATGCTCCACTGACCCAAAACAGTGCAAGTTGTCTTGATTATTTGGGACACATTCCTACAAAATTTACTCATCTATGAAATTTCATGAAATCATCTCATATACTAGTATATTAAATGAGAGATGTGCTTGACATGGGTCAGTGTCTAGCCACGCCCTCCTGTTTTCACTTTATACTTCGACTAATCCTCAGACAAAGAAACTTTTATTTACAATTTAATTAATCTGTTTGGGTAAAATCATTAACTTATTCTGAAAAGTATCTGAGTTAGTACGTTAATGGGCGGTTTGACAGCACGACGAAAATTCACAGTTTCGACTCATGTATTTGGCTTTTTCGTAGTTATTATATGGGGTTCGTGGCTTCGAATTACAAAAAAATACCATGAGAGTGAATGTTTATGTAATTTCATCAGGAATATTATATATACGGGTAGCAGTTATGAAACAAAGGATTGTGTCATTGTTTGATCCGTTGTGTCAGCTGTTATGCGAAAGAAAGACGACAGGTAGTGCAATCAGTTCTCGCCCTTTTTAGAAATGAAACCCTTAAACAGGTACTTTTGCAAACAGTGAAGACCCAGATGAAATGTCACGGAATGCTAAATTACATCATTGTGTGCACTGTCACTGTTTGCTAGGACAAAATCAATCTATTGTGGTAGACATACAACGTTTTGGGGTTAGAACCTGTTAATCCTGAATTTATACAGTGACCCTTCCTGACTTTATTGTATGCAGCTGTTTGAAAAAGTTATGTTGGTCTGAAAAGGGTTAACTTTGCTTTGTTTGTCTTCCTGGTATCTCGTGATTGTTGTGTGGCTCTTCCTCGCGATGCCACGGGTTTGTCTGAAATTTGTGATTGAGGTATTTCCTGATCATACTCACTTACTATTTTTGGGGAAATTAGTACCTGTTTATCCTGAATTTATTTAGTGACCCATCCTGACTTTATTGTATGCAGTTTTTTGAAAATTATGGTGGTCTGAAAAGGGTCAAAGACTCGTCTGCTCAGGGTCATCTTGACAAAATTGTGCACGTCGTCATCGTAAAGAACTTTATTTTTCCCAAACGCAAACAACAGTGGCTAAAATCAGCCTCTCTTTCCCCAAAGTCTGACCAGTGCCATAAATTAAACTCACTTTTTATGTTTTTCACATTGTAATGGTGATAAATTAATCATCCATTTGAGCGAAACGTGCTCGGTGATTTGTAGGTGATTTAACGCCTACAGAAAAACCCGTGTAAATCGGCCACTCTCAAAATTACAGAAAATTGGATTTAAGCTGATATTCAAACTTTGATGGTGAGGTAAATGCATTTAGTTTTACAAGGATAATCCCCACACCAAAATTACCGACTTAAATAGGTCGGTAAAAAGCTTCATTTGGACTATGGCTGTGGAAATAAATATACAGTAAAACATGTGTAAAACAGCCACTCTCAAAAAGACCGAAAATTAATTTTCAAGACCATTTATCGCTTAATGCAGGTCAAAAGTATTGCAGAAGGCTGCAATACTGTCGGCCTTCATTAAACTACCATTTGGCATTAAGATATTTATTTTTTTTATTTTTTTAGTGACCGTTTTACACAGGTTTAACTGAACTTCTAAAACTGTTCCAATCTTGTAGTGCACACAGACTTTTTGTGTACATAAAGGAAGATTTTGCAATAAGTTTTGTACGCCAAAATTGCCCCATTTCTTTATGGATCGGTTGAACTTCAAAGTGGCGTGCCAGAAAGGGTTACTAGGGATGATACATCGATAAGTTAGGTATCTTTAATGCGAACCAAACATCTATTTGTCTTGATCCACATCAGAAATCAGGGTGAGGTTGGTACCATCAAACATGTTTTATGCCCTCTAGTAAGGCGGTACTTCTTTTGTGGAACATTATTGTTATTTGTGTTTCATTTAGAACTGTCTTGCCAGCAATCTTGTCTGTTCCTTGCAGCGTTGTGGTCACCAGCAGGAAATGGCTGACTTATTGGCTCTCTTGTATGTGATGTTTTCTTGTGTGTTTTTTCACTTTCCCATGGAGTCCTTTGTTTGTCTGTGTACCGATGTATATTCCTCATGGTCAAGATCTAGATAAGTTTGTTTGTTTTGATTCTTTACGTCCCAGTCAACAGTTTTCAGTCATGTCGGGACGTGTCTCGCTGGGTCAAACCAGTACTAAGCAGAGGATAAAGTATCTTGCTCAAGGACACAACGCAGTACCTCTCCGGTTAGTAAGACCTAGTTTAAGACAAGACAAAAACTGACAATCATTCACCAAGACCTGTAATTTTGGAAATTAGTCCCTAGCTCTCACCAGAAAGGTCCCTAGCTCTCGACAGAGAAGAAACTAAGCAACACAATCATTTTTGATTTCTTCAGAGCAAATTACAGATTCTGTGACGGCGTTTTATTCCCTAATTAGTCCGTAGAAAGAAGCTATAGGTACCTTTATAAATATCTGTGCCAGCTGAAGGAGTCTGAAATGTCATGGAGTGATGTTTTCTTCCATTCGAGTGACGATGATAAGTTTAAATGTTGGTAAACTGGTTTTACCTTTCAGTCTTTTGTGTTGTAGTTTGTATCTACCGTCTTTCCTTCTTTTCTTGAGGGATAATTGGATTCCTATATTAATTTGTACAAGCCCAAGTTTCATAGTTCTAGCCTCCTGTTAAACATCTGGTAGCGCCCACTTGCAGATCAAATATATAACTACCATACCTTACAAGCCAAAGTTCATAGTTGTACCCTCCTATTTAACATCTGGTAGCGCCCACTTGCATGCTTTCTAGTTCCTCTTGAAAACTACGCCTTGCAGGTCCAAAATAGAACTACCATGCTCCCGGCAAACCTGGATGCACCAGTCCTTAGTTGGCTGCTTCATTTACGTCTTATGGACAGAGATATACATTTTGCCTAGGGAAACCAATGGTCCTTTTAGCATTTGTGCAAATATTTTCACATGTGTAGCCTATCTCAAATCCTTTGTAATGATACTTTAAGTTATTTAATTTTGTCAGCATTATGATTTACTGTACCCTCTAATTAGTACGCTTTGTGGTCCGTTTTCTTGTCAGCTACAGCATCTTCATTTGACGTTTTCGAATCTCATACCCAATTTTCTTGTCAGCATTCTACTTGCTCAGTGCCATTCTAAAATTCCACGCTGTCCCTGTTTTCCTTAATATAACGTTTGAATACAAAATCACTTCATAAAAACTATTTCAGGCTCAATATCTGTTGTAGACCTGAAGAAAACTCTTTAATCATATGACGCTGCGTCTAGGAGTGAAATATAGCCATATATTACATGTTTGACGGGAAAATACCATGATTTATCAAACAAATAAAATCGGTAATTTTGATTTTGCCTAGAGAGATTTATTTCCTCTAGGGACATACATCCCTTTAGCCGGAACTTTAGTACCAAAATTGTCGCTGCGTGTCGATTTGCACTTGTAAACACACTTAGATACTCATTTATCACACGATTTCTTCCAAATTTCATATTTGACTATCTGTCTCCAATCTCTTTCCCAAGTTTGAATACGGGTAAAGATATTGCTTTACTTAAATTGTCTTCCTGGTGTTTTGTGACTGTTATTGGTCTGTGGCTCTTCCTTACGGTGCTGCGGTTTGGCCTGCATTGTGTGTGACTATGGCATTTCCTAATCATACTCGCTTGCTTATTTTTGTCCAACCAACGTTAACTAAGATGACCATGAAAACAGCTGTCCCGTTTTCACTGCAGGGCACTATGTGGGGCCCTTTGTAGCCCGCCTTTTAGGAGGCCGTCTCTTATGCAAATAACTTCATTTGGTGAGTCTGTGCCTAAAAGAGCATAAAACACGTGAATGAAGCCATGCGCGGATCTAGAGGGGGTTAGAAAAATCACACAGAGCTATAGGGTTTCTTAGCAATACTGGTCCGGAACCCCTGGAAAATCACAAATTTACCAAGCCAGCATTCGATGTTGGGCCACCATCGTATAGGATAATGGTGCGACCAACATAGGCCACTGGCTAGATATGGATTACCTCCCCCCAGGGAGAATTTTGTAGACCATATTTTTAAAGCTCAATGTCTTGCAAGGATTTTGCAACATGTTAGCCCTCTGACAATGGCAGCGTTTAGCTGTAACAGCCTGTGATATACGTTACCCTACAAAAGATTTGAAAATTAAATTTCTTTTTAAGACTTCAGAAAAGTGCTAAAGATAAGGTAAGATTTCCAAATTGGTTATATATTCTACCTAAGCTATTACTGGGCCATAGATATTGACATTTGGAAACAAATATAGTCACCCCCGATGTAGTGTATGTTACATTTTTTCATTGAACCCCTTTTAAATGATAAATGAATCTAATATAGTGTGTCTTAAATTTAATTGAAACCAGTTTATGTTCATTAATTTGGTATTATATTAAAGAGTTTTTATTTACCTTTTCAAAACTGCAAGCATTACGTTTCTATCTTATATACTTTTTGAGTTATTAGATGTTGAACACAGTAGCCCCATACCACACAAAAATGTCAAATATAATTCTCTAGGCCTTGCGCTGGCTATAGTACCCCCTCGCCCCAGGGGGAATTTCGTACACTATAATTTCCAAATACTACATTACATAAGCCACAATAGGAAATATGTTAGTCCTCTGAGAGTGACAGCGTTAGCGTGTAACATCATGTTACGTACGTTACCCGCGAAATAGCATACAATTTTCCTGATAATGTCTCCAACATGGCATACTCTAACTTGTTTGTAGTCTGGCAAAAGTTTAAGAACTTCTTATAGCACAGTTACATAATTTTAGCATTTATTTTATAAATGTCTTGAGTTTTTGCCATTGTATATGTTACTTAGTGTTTCATATGTTATTTCCAAATATCAGTAGGGCAGTTATTTAATAATAACTCAATAAGGCTGCTATTCAAATGAATTGAAGTTCCTTATCATGGTGTCTAACACTTTTTTACAGCCGCGGTAACATACATTACTCTCAGAATACCACTTAACGTTCAAAATAAGGTCTCCAACACGACCTGCTTGTACTTATTTGTATGCTGACACAGGTCTATGTACTTCTTTTAACTCTGGCTCATTTGCTGAGGAAGTAACTCAAAACATATACTACCATAATACCTCTTTTCTTATATAAAGATGAGGGAGCGCAGTGGCTCAGTGTCGAGTGCTTACCTCTAGACCGAGGGGCCGCGGGTTCGAGCCTCACCAGAGTCACTGTGTTGTGTCCTTGAGCAAGAACATTAACCTTAGTTTAGTACTGGTTCAACCCAGGAAGACCCGCCCCTTTATAACTGAAAGACTGTTGATCAGACGTAAAGAATCAAATCAAACATTATATAGAGACGTTAAATATAGTTAACATAATACTCGTGGAAAGTTTGTAACATACAGCGCAATATGTAAGTAACAGCTTAAAGGATCAAAGAAAATCTATCAGGTAGAAGTTATATAGAACTGTTTCTTGCCAAGCTAGCAACTCTTTGTATATTATCCAAGGGTTTAAAGAATTTTTCAATACAGCTTATTAATCCTCTATCAGATTCATCTTTCAAGGACTTTGCAATATGCTAGCAGTCTGGTAATGGCACCATTACCTTGTAACAGCCAATTGCATGTATTACCCATGAACATCTTTGATAATTTTAGTAAATGACTTGACTTCTAAAAAGTGCAAACAATAAGGTATGATTTCCAAATTGGCTATATCATCCAAGTAAGCGATTTTTGCATCACAGATATGGACCTTTGAAAACAAACATGCACCCATAGTGTTACGTATGTTATAGTTTTTCATTATTCCTATATAAATGATTCATGAAACTAATATAGTTTGATAACTTTTGAATGTGAATTTGCTTACTTATTCATTTTGTATTAACGAATATTTATGTACCTTTTGGAAACTGCAAATATAATGTTTCTTTCTTTTATAAGGTTTGAGTTATTGAGTTTTGAACATGGTAACCCCATAACCCACAAAATATGAAATATAATTCTGTGGCTTTTTTGTTAGGATACAATCAAGTTTTCTTTCACACAGAGGTACTCGATTCCCTTCCCATTTATTTTCCATACATTTTGTCTATATCTGGAAAGCCTCACTTGTTTTCATGGGAAATACTTGATAGTTCAATCTTTGTATGTACATCTTAAGCACAGAAAAGCAGGGTGGAAGTAAGCTCATGTTGATGCCATTTGAAATAGTCAGTATATGTGTATGGCTTTGGTACTTTTTCAGAAACATGTCATACTGCAGCTAATCCACATTAACATAAATAGCACATGTTAGGGCTTCATGTCACTGATGATTGCCGAAAGCAATTCTTTGTTTGTTTTCCTACCTTTCTTAGAATGTAAATGAACTAGTGGGGAGGGGTTCTCTATTAGTTTGGTAGGAACAACCTTTCTGTGGTACTAACACATTGGCACATTGGTAGTGTCACAATCTGTTAAACAGTGTATGAATGTAGATCTCTTCCCCCGTATTCTGTTGTTGACATTCAGAAGGAGCACCTTTTGTTGCATAGACCAGTGTTGAACAAAACACCCAGGTTATCCTCTGCGATAATGTTTGAAAGACTTTATAGACTGCTGCTTATACATTGTATATGAGTCGTGACACGTGATTTCCAACAATGTGGCATTTTGACAAGTATAGATTCAGACGAGCCTGTGTAGCCTCCTTTTAAGCTTAGAAACCTCAAATGAGGTTCGGCCAGTAGTTTAACATTCATAAAATATTTAAGCGACCAGCAAATGCTCTGATCAGTCTGCGCTTATGCGAGACTGGTCTGAGCCTTTGCTGGTCGCACATACCACATTGTAGGGAGCGCAGTGGCTCAGTGGTAGAGTGCTTGACTCGAGACCGAAGGGCCGCGGGTTCGAGCCTCACCGGCGTCACTGCGTTGTGGTCCTTGAGCAAGACACATTTATCCTAGCTTAGTACTGGTTCAACCCAGGAAGACACGTCCCGCATAACTGAAAGATTGTTGAGTGGACGTAAAGAATCAAATCAAACAAACAAACATACCACATTGTTGGAAATCTCATGCCACGGCTCATAAATGTATCAGTGACAAAACCAACATGCTCTGCTTTTAGTGCCTGGTTTAATACCGGTTCCATCATACCCTTGAGGGTGACAAGGAAAAGATATTATGCTCTGTAGTATGGCATTACCATCAAAGTTATGTGCAGCACTACATGGCTAATCAAATTTTGGTTCAATGTGTGATTGCAAGCCATGCAGAAGTTTGGACTTCTCAGTGTTGGTCGAAAAGGAGTTGACAGTAACCATGGTGCAGGTCCCAGAAGGAACGACAGTGTCAACTCCAGGTCAACATTATGTTCAATAGAAAGAAGGTCATACTGACCAGAGACGCTCCTTTAAGCTACCATCTGGCTGATTGCGTTTTGTAAATTGGACAATTTCTTCTTGACCTCGCAAGCCTCAAAACTTTATTAGCTTGTAGCATTTTATGGGGTTGTGAAAGACAGATTTTCAACTAAAAGTGAGTCAATGAAGTCTGCAACAGCTTTCCTGCCAATGTCATCAAGCTCAATAAGAGCCTTAGCTAAGCCAGGCTTAGCAGGAACATCAAAAGACACAAAGTACACTTCATTGTCTTCAATACTAGAACTAAAAGGATTGGTGAAGCCAGAAACTGCCTCTAGTACTCGTTCTTCTTTGCATCGGAGCAGATTGAATATTTCATTTCAGTGCATTGAAGAGCTGTTTCAATATATTGAGCTCTGATGTGATGAGTAATACATCATTCCATCTGTACTACGAGGCGTAGTTCTAGCTACTGAAGCCTATAATACCTCCTTTGACTTGGCACAGGGTTTATTATTTGCCTTATAGTTATATCAAAGGCATTTCTCAAGCAAAGAGCCAATGATTGTGACACACTAAACCCATTTTGTTCGAGAGTTTCTTTGCATCTGCGATGTGTATCAGACAAATCCATGAGTGTAATCAGTTACACAGGTACATATTGTGCGTAGTTGTTGTGAGTGTGTGCAATGAATATGGGAACAAGGCATACAGATAGAGCTGACATTAATTAATCAGAAAATTTAAATTATTTCAGCCTTATATTTTTTCTAAATTCTCTGACAGACTTTATACATGTATAGTCAACAACTGCTATACAGATACTCAGAATAACCTATGTATCATTTGGTAACACACATAAGAGTTAAAGCTCAAGGCATTTAAGAAATGAATACTTAAAATAGGTAAACCTTGTTAAAAGAAGTACATAAACCTGTGCCAGAATGCAAATAAGTATAAACAGGGCTTGTTAGAGACATTTACTTGAATGTTTAATGCTATTTTGAGGGTAACATGCATGGGCCTGAAAAATAGTGTACGCAACCATAATAAAGAAATTTAAATCACTTAAGTAGCAGCCTTATAGATTTACTATATTCTGTGACAGATATAATACACGTATAGTCATTAAATACCATACTGATACTTGGAAATAACGCAGGAAACACTAAGTAACGTATACAACGGTAATAACTCAAGATATTTATAAAATTAATGCTAAAATAAGTAACTGTGTTATAAGAAGTTCATAAACCTGTATCAGCATGCAAATATGTACGAACATGTCATGGTTGAGACATTATCAGGGGCGTTTAAAGATATTTCGGGGGGTAACGTATATAACGTGATGTTACACGTTAAAGCTGCCACTCTCAGAGGGCTAACATCTTTTATTTTGTGTCTTATATAATGTAGTTTTCGGAAATCATAGTGTACGAAATTCCCCCTGGGGGGAGGGGGTCTATAGCCAGCTCAAGGCCTAACAATGGCGTTTCGCTGGCGGACCGATGAAGGCTCGCTTTTAGTGGTAATTGGATCCCTCTCCCCTCATCAACAAAAAAACGTTGTCAGAGTTAAGTAAGACCCCCTCTGACAAAACTTTCCGGATTCGCGAATGGAAGCAGAAGTGACATTTTACTTTCTAGCTTGAAAGAAGCATAGTATATGAATTTATTAAAAAGTAAGTCGCTTTTCATGCTGTTCAAAGTTATATATACTTAAGGAATCTTCCAACGCATACAGCGAACAATTTACTACAAAAGCTTAATGATATTAAGAGTATTCAAAATTATGCTGTTAAACAGTAATTCAATATTATTTACATCATGTGTGAAAATTTCAGAACAATATCTTGGGTATTATGCAAAATAGAGTTTATTTAATTCGAAAGGGGTCAAAATCGAAAATCACAAAAACGTAATTTAGGCTCAGGTTTTCGTTTTACACAGAGAGGCAATTTTTACTTCATTTGTCATTATGAACATAAGACTTTCATAAGATTTGTATGAAATTCACGGTGGGTCGACTCAATGACGACTCTGGCATAAAACTTTCATCAGTGGATTGGTGCTTGATGTTTTTCGCTGGCTTGTTCCACTGTGGCTTAACTGTTTGTTTTTTATCTCTGACTGTCTGTGTGTTGAGAGCCCTTTTCTTTATTTACCACAGCATGTTTATAAAATTTGATTGTTTCCCCGTGATGATACATTGGATAAGTTAGGAAGCATCCACGAGAGTTTAACATTTTTTTTCTGGGTTGCCAACAGCAGAATATAGGGCGAATTGTTGCCCCTTTTCCCCGGTTACTTCGGCTGAGCGTTATAAGTAGGTGGTTCTATTGTTGTTGATTCATTGTTTATTGTTGCCCCCATTGTTCTGTTGGGGCAATGTTTGGTTCTTGTTTTGCTGTGCATTACTGTCGTTTTTAGTTTTGCTATAATCTCGCTGGGGAAAAAAAGAGAGAAAGCTGGTTGTTTAACTTCAAATGCCTTTTATGTCATTTGTCCGTTAGTGTTCTGGGTCTTTTCCTCACGGTGCCGTGTGTAGGTCTGCAGTGGATGATTGTGCCATTTCCGGGTTATTCTAACTTACTTTTTTCTTGTGATTTTACTCAGTTCATTTATAAAAACTCACGCTGTAAGTACCGTCAGCACAGCTCTGGTGTGAGCTAGCAGAATCCTGCTATCCTGGTCGAAACCCGATCGAGCACATATGCGATGTGATCGTCAGGAATTATATTGCTTGTGTGCATGTTGTCTGTTCAATTTTATTGATGTAGAATATAGAAGATGGATGGATGATTTTTTCTTAATTTATGAATTAAAAGAATACAGACTGACTTACCATTGAAAATAATTCATATCTCATAAAAAATGAAATATATTGACCAATTTTGTTTTCTGTATTGTTTTTATGAAAAATGGCAAATTTGCGACTTTGGTCGTTTTAAGTTTTCAACTCAAACTTCAGTATTTTAAAACTTCTAAGTCTGTTTTATCTCAAAATAACCATACACAGCCGGAAAACATTGTTCTAATGTATTCCTAAGTATTTTTAATTCAAAAGTCAAGAATTCAAGAAAATGCCAAAAGATAAGTGTACGCGTTAGAAGATTCCTTAGGTGTATAACAGTAATGGGCATAGGACACAGGACACAAAAATGTGCAAATTTGTAAAGTTATTTTGTTTGGTTTGATTGTATTACATATTGATCTAATTTTGTGTAGTTTAATTGTGGGCCACGTTGACGACTTTAGGAAGTAAATAAATACCTCGTCTCTTGTAGAATAGCACTATGGCCGACCTGATTGTTTCGCCGGTACGTATTCATGAAAATATATCTTATTTTTCTTGTTTTCATGCTCGTATACAATAAGTGTTTGCAGGATAATATATGCGCATGAGAGCATAATCATAAACTAAAAGTTCTATTAAGATATTGAATGCTAGTATTTTCAAGAAAATAAAATACTCTTTTGTTGATTTTTTTAAGACCTCAAGCGACGGTGAACTTCTGATTTGACTCTGTAGTGAGTTCCATAGATTTGGCGCGGAAGCAGAAAACGATCCAACAAAGAGAGCCATTCTTCAGTCGGGAGTATGAAAATGGGGTAATGGTGCTTATACATTCGTTACGTACTCGGGGTTTTAGATTATTTAATGCTTTGTACGAAAGAACTGCCTTACTGTACTATATTAATGGCGATACACTTAATATTATGCGAGCAGCGTGCTTATGGGTACTACATTACAAAGTCTTTCAATATCATGTTTTGAGGTTGTTCCCCATGTTTTTGCTCATTATCAATGACTGGAAGAATGGTTTGATTTTTTTTTATTTGAATTTCCATTGGAACATAATATGACGGTTGCTTTAGAAAGGAGATCTTCTAGGAATAAGTAGCACAAAGGTAGGTAGGCAATAGGTGCTGTCTAGAGTAAATGTTTCATCATTGTATATACCTATTTTTCAGTTAAGGAATTTTCATTATTAGACTTTTATGTTAAATTCTGGCGACTCTCGCGTTTTATGTATTGTTACTACTGTCATACACGTTTTTATCATAATGTAGCAGTTTTTTTATTCTGCTAAGTCAAAGTTTCGGAAATATTACCATCATTTTTTTTTTTTTTTTGCCCTGTTTCAAGCTATTGTTTTTTCCATTGTGTGGTATGTTGCATTATCTGCAATTAAGTCAACATAGCAGCAATCTAGATGAACGGGTAGTTCATTTATAAATATTGAAAAGGATATGTCTTAATCACGATTTAAATTATGTTAAAATGCTGATTTTATAATGGTTCACACTATTTCAAGACGCCAAATGTAATTCAAATCCTTGCCAATCTTGCCTAAAATTAAACGCGAATTCAAAATAGTAAGTGTGTATGATCAGGAGATACCACAAGCACAAACTGCAGACAAATCCGTGGCATCGTGATGAAGAGCCACACAATCATCACGAGACACCAGGAAGACAAACAAAGCAAAGCAACCAGCTCTCTCTTCCCCATCAAGATGATTGCAAAACTAGAATGGACACAAAGCAACTAACAGCAAAACATATGACAACCACAGATCCCCACAATGAGAGTAACAATCAACAACGAATCAACAACAACAGAAGCAGCCTAAGCCACTGAGGGCTTAAATGCTTTTTACTGGTACCAAATCTTTGCCCTTGTTTCTGCTGTTGTTGAAGCACAAATATTGTCAAGCTTGCATGGAGGCGGCCCCTATCTCACTGGACTGCGACTGTTTTGCGACAGCTGGCGACAGACATCGCGAGTGGGTCGCAAAGCAGTCTCGAAACAGTCGCCAGTGATTCGTAATTTCCTCGCATGTGTCGCCAAGTGGCGCAAAGTAGTCGCGAAAATTTTGAACATGTTCAAAAATTTTATGCGACAAAATTCCTCTAAAAATGGTCGCAAAGTCATCGCGGGTGTCTCGAACCCGTCGCGAACTTGTCGCCGACCCCTCGCAATTTAGTCGCAATCATTTTGGAACACGACATATTTGCGAGATAATTAAGACTGAATTGCGAACCAATTGCGACATAAATAAGACACTTCGCGACAACATTGCGAGTAAATTAAACTAAGTGATGTTCTGGCGAACGCCGTGAGACAGTCGCACGAACGTCTCACGACTATCGCGCGAGTATCTTAAATTACTCGCAATTATGTCGCCAAAGGTTCTTTAAAAGAGTTCATCCTATCTTAGATGATAGTTCCCTCTTAGTACGAGATCTTGGTTAGGCATATTTAAGTACAAATGTATACAGGTTTGACTAATTCCAGTTGTCATATTTTCTTGCTATCTGAGAGGATAGTTTCATATAAGTATGGTACATATATATTGATTAGGCTTACTTAAATGTTTACTGTTTGGAGTAATTTCAGTTATTAAAAATGGTTCTGCATTCTGAGAGGATAATTTGGTAAGTATGTTTTATAAGGCCTACTTAAATGTTTACTTTTTCTATTAAAGTATAAAGGTATTATTATTGTGTCTTGGTTAGACTACAACAGCTTGCTTAGTCTCAGCAGCCCTTCTAAGGTTTGAATTTGGCATACAGAACCCTATAAACAAATTATCACTGCAGCAGACAACTAAGATTCGGATTAGAATGCGCATCCGTGCAGTCTGATCTGTGCCTTTGTTGTGCGCATAACTGTATAAAATAGATTTTCAAAGGGCGAGGCTCATCTGAACCCATTGCAATTTATATTTGATTGGGATCATCATGCAATACGTATGGGCAGTCAAAGCATGTGCGTTCTCGACTGACTTTCTTAAGCTGCTTGATGGGCCATCATATCTCTGCAGTTTAAACGAGTTAACTCAATAAACGAGCTAACTCAATATTTGCTACCATTCAACAGTCCGACACCACCCAGCAGCGTGACACCTTCCAACAATCTAGCTCCTTCCGGCCCTCTAGTTCCTTCGAACAGCGTAGTACCTTCCTAGTCTGAGGTTTCAATGCTTGCTAGAATGTTTATTCTTCGTGGTTTATCATTTCTCGCAAAACCATCGTGCGACAGTCGCACGACCTTCGCGCGACAGTCGCACGACGTTCGTGAGAACGTCTTGAGGCGGTCGATGGTAATAAATGTTCGCAATTTAATCTGGCGAACATCGTGCGAGTGTCTCGCGAATGTCGCACGAATGTCGCGCGAATGTCGTGAAACATTCGCCAATGATTCGTGCAACAATCGTACGACATTCGTGCGACTGTCGCAAATATGTCTTAATCACCCTTTCGGTGTGACCGCAATGTGATTATGGTTGCAATGTCGTATTTCTGTCGCCAAAACGTGTCTCAAATTAGTCTCGAAATAGTCGCAAAATGCTCGCATCCCAGTGAGATACTAGCTGTTGCAATGTATCATCATAGAATTGCAATCAAATTAAATTAACGCACTATGATGAAACAGAGCAAAGGGCTCACGACTCACAGACCGTCAGGGCTAAAGAAACCCTCATATTGAGCCACGGTGAACCCAGCTACAGCCAAACATCAGGCACCGACCCAACGATTAAAGCTTTAAGTCAGAGTCGTCATTGAGTTTGAGGCGTGATCCACCGTCGGGCAATAAAAGAGGAAACCAAAGATATATACCATGATTGGGTTTACAACCAGGCATGCAGACTGTCGCATGCTATCCAAGTTATATCCAACTTTTTATAACGTTTGATTATCTTTTTGAATTGAACACTAAAATTAGGTTTTCCAACAATTCTTTTGAATTTATACACTAAACCATACACTATAGGTTCTGATATGCCCTGTGATATGCTTTCCGAATTTTATTATATCTATAACCTTGTCTTTGTAAAATAACTTAGCAGTCAAAAAGAAGGTTTCTTTTGTTGGAGTCATCAACATTAGAACACACTCTCGCAAAACGAATAAGCTGCGGAAGGTACACCATAGGAAAGGGAGCGAAGAACACCTCCATCATGAAATGCGAAATTTACTATTTCAAAATTAAAATCATCCCGTTTAATCTTAGATGAAACTATGACATTCGTTATGGACAAGTCCAAGTTCAAACACGGGGCTTCAGTATCAGAAGAGTACGCCTCATTTAACTGTAGTTTGGTGTGATATATCTGACCTACCATTTGTTCAAAGTAAGGATTATCAATATTAAGTAAGTCATCTAAATATCTTGAGGTGTAGTTAAAAGTTTCAATAATATCAGTTTGATTATTGGCTTACAGAGACAACATGAAGTCTCTCCCATAACAAAACAAAAGCAAATCTGCCATAAGAGGAGCACAATTAGTACCTATTGGAACACCTACAGTTTGTCAATATAATCGAGAGCCAACTCTTATAAATATATTGTCCTAAAGATAATGGAGATCATCAGACATTTCTGACATGACCACAACTTATAAAGTTTAAGTTGTTCAGAAGTAAAAAAAAAAAAAGGCATGGTTCTCATTACAAGCCAAATAATGTGAGCCCTCTCTATTAAAAGTTTGCTCAATTAATTCCGTTAGTGTTTCTTTGATTAGATTATGGGGCAACGTAGTATAGAGAGTAGAGATATCTTATGTAGACAAACTAGATGATAGAAAACCTTTAGATTTTAATTTAATTTTAATCTCACCTGAATTTTTAATAGACCAAAAGAAATTTGCAGATTGATAACTGCACAAAACAAGCAGTGCAATTCAACATACCGTTGCATAAAAGTAGACGAAAGTGGGACTTGAAACATTTAAACGATGTACGAGCCCTTAGCCAATACTGATATTTGACTCAATTATCTCTTTCAGACCTCAGCGCATGATTTAGATTCAGACTTTCTAACTGGAGTGCATACACTAGATCTAAGTGATGCACTAAACAGAAGTTACATAGACTGTTACAGACAAGATACTGGTGACGAGATTATACCAGAATTATTGAAATTCACCATCAACCAATTAGCAGAAAAAATCATACCTGGGCTGATAGTTCAAGCAGGTCAGTTGAGTTATGCCATTTCATTTTTGAAAAATATTATTTAAGAATGTATTGATTTCATACTGGAACGTTAAACATATATGTGTCCTCTGCATACAAAGTGTAGGAAGAATGCAAAAATCAGGAATCGATACAGGCAAGTACCACACCTTAGCGAGGACACTATATGGGAAAGTGACAAAACGCAAGAAAACATTACATCCAAGAAAGCCAAGAGGTCAGCCCTATCCCAGCAGATGACCACAGGCTGCAAGGAACAGACAATACAGTGTGACAAACAAACATTAAACACAAATAACAAAATGGATCCATAGAAGAAGCTCTGTCTTGGAACGGTCAGTAAGAAGATTACTGGAGGCCTTTAACATGTTTGACGGTACCAACCTCACCCTAATTTCTGATATGAATCAATACACATAGATGTTTTAAAACGTCACACGGAAGGCTCAGCGAGTGGCATATTCAATAGATACAGGCATTAGCATTTAGAGGAAGAGAAAACCGCTTGAATCTTTAAAAAGCGATTGATAGCAGAAAAATCAGCCGTTTCTCAAAAAGAAGAAAAATCAACCGGCTTTAGCTCATATTCAAACCTGATAACAAGGGCATTTATACAGAATACAAGACAAAACACATTATAAGCAAAGCGATATAAAGTAAAAGTAAGTGAGAATATCCAGAAAATGTTACTATCACAGACTGCAGACTAACCCTTGGTACCATGAGGAAGAGACACAAAGCACAGACAGCCACAACAGAATTAAAGTAGAGCAATCTCTTCTACAGCATGACGATTGCTTAACTTACAAGCACACCAAGAATCATGCCACTCATTGAGTACCGAACACTAAATATCTACTCACAATAGTACCAACACCAAATGAGCCACGGCATGTGATTTCCAACAATAAACATTTTGACATGTGTAGACTCAGACTAGCCTCCTTTTCAGCTTAGAAAGTCCAAATGACGTTCAGGGTGTAGCTTAAGAATCATAAAATATTCATGTGACAAGTAAAGGCGTATAAACTTTGATGGTGAGATAAATGCATTTAGTTTTGGCAGGATAAGTCCCATACCAACTTTACCGACTTAAATAGGTCAGTAACAAGCTTCCTGTTGGTACTGTGGTTGTGGAAATAAATATACAGTAAAACATGTGTAAAACGGCCACTCTCAAAAAGACCGAAAATTGGTTTTAAATACCAATTATCGCTTAATGCAGGTCAAAAGTATTGCAGAATGCTTCAAGGGGCTCAATAAGCTACCATTTGTCATTAAGATTTGTGTTTTGTCTATCTTTGAGTGGCCGTTTTACACATGTTTTACCGTAAACTTAATATGAGTTGAAATTATATATCTAAATTAATGGTGGCGCTTTTTTCATTTCTTTTATAAGAAAAAGTGTAGAGAGAGAATTGTACGTCCTGTGTAACAGGGCATTGAGTCATACATTTCTATTGACTAGGATAAAAAGAATTCATCACCTTAGTAAACAAAAATCAAAACAGTATTTATCAATGTATTTTGTATTTATAGCGGCTAATTTTACTTTTAGAAAATAGTTTAAGGGGGTAACCATTGTATTTATTTGTTGTCAGATAAGCGACAGGTATGATTTGGGCCATATTTTGACCCCTCTCAAATTTTATTCAAATGTTGCTTTTTCTGTTTGTCACCATCTCCACAAGACACAACTAAAAAGTGAACATGTTGCGACATGTACAAGAAAAGTTATAGCGATTTCTTTTTTCGGTGCATTTTGCCCATGGTTTAATCAGATTTTATCTTGTTTTGTGATTGTTGTGTGGCTCTTCCTCGCGGTGCCAAGGGTTTGTCTGCAGTTTGTGATTTTGGTATTTCCTGACCATACTCACTTACTATTTTTATGGGGTATGAGTAGTAATGGATGTCACTATGGGCCAAAGTGACATCCATCGCCCCTGGTATGTTTACGTTTGGCACTATTGAATTCGGACTTACAAAAAAGTTATAAGAATCCGTAAGTATCAATGTAGGTTATTCTCGGTGCCATGGACAGTTTAATGGCTTATATCTAATTTGACAGTAAGAACAATGGGAAAAGAAATGCACATTCTAAATTTTAAAAAATAAAGGGGCGAAATATTGCCCAAATCATACTTAGCTCTTTCAAGCACTCAATTGTCTAATTGACAAGTCTTGTTATTTGGCTTACAGGTAGTCGTGCAGAAGAAACAATGACGCCAACACATGGCAAAGGGACTGATTCTTCGTTTTCAGCTGATTTGGATTGTATGTACGCAATTAACAAGGATCAAGTAAACGAAACAATGAAACCAATAAAAACTGAATCTGTAGGCTATGTAAGATTGGTTCTGACTTCTAAAACAGGAATGCACGATATTCTCTCATGTGCTGTGGTGGAGGACAACAACGAGATGATACTATCAGCAAAACTACTGAAAACAGAATTGAATAAACGCATTAATGGAATAATTGCTAATGATGGAGGTATGTTTTCCAGCGCTTCCAATGCCGTAGCGGATGAATCGGCATATGGCTGGCAAGTAGACACTGAATTAGTAGGGCCAGCTGTTCGATTGATCTGTGACCCCCTAAATGTTGATTGGGAGTACCCTGAAATAATATACGAAAGTTCAAAGGAGGATATATCCATGGACACGCTTGCCCCAGAGGAGCTTAGAAAAGCAGAGATAGATTTTGTCTTAGCCATTCCTTTTCCGTTTTGGCCACAACAAGCTGTACAATGGCAATTTCGACAAAGAGCATGGCCTCCAATGTCCTTGATTGAAGAAGTCTTACAAGTGGGATACCATGTTGTTCCGAAATCCCAAACTTCATCACAAGGTGAGATAGAGTGGCGAGTGTCTTTCTCACAAGCAGAGGGTATTCTTATGAGATCGATTCCAAAAAACTCATGGTGCAAACAATGTTACAGAATTTTCAAATGCTTTATCAAATATCATTTATCGCATCCGAATCTGATATCGACGTACCATTGTAAAACGATTTTCCTGTGGAGTTTAGAAACACACAGTCCAGACACGTGGGTGGAGGTAAACTTAGGCAACCGCTTCCTTGGTTTATTGGACAGTTTACTGCATGCTGTTATACAGAAAAATCTTCCACAGTACTTTATGAACGGTGATAATCTATTCGCATCACTGAATACGGACTTTGCAATTACTGTGGCCCAAAAACTATCGAACATGAGAAAAAGACCATTTGATTTCATATTCCGCAGAGGAATCGTACCCTGGGATGATGAATTTCAAGGCATGACGATTCAGGAGATGTTGGCATATGATGTTTAGATGGATGGAGATGCAAAGGACTAACAAACAGTATGTTGTGACTAATCCATGCACATGATACATGAGCAAAATAGATAAGACTACAAGCTTTAGCTTGGAATTGCAAATTGAATGTTGATGGTTTCGAATATAAAGCAACATTGAAAAAAAAAACAGGGATGCAGTAGTCATATGAATTTTCGTCCTCGCTTTCTTTGTTTGATAAAACAATCAAAACATTTCCATGCACCTCTCAGGCATGTAGTGAAATGTTTATTAACGAAATGATCCAATATCTCTAAAAGCACAAACCTAACTCATGGAATGATTCCATAGTTCCAGAGCTAAGGTAAAAGAAATGTTATCGTTCTACGAGGGTCATCCAATAAATAGAGGGATTTTCCTCATAATAAAAGAGTTTGTACCACTTAACATCACAAATATAACCATAAGGTGGCATAACTTGCTGCGTATGCAACAATACATCTAAAAGTTTGACAGAATGTGATGTCGCTTGTTGCTAAGCAACGTAAACACGTAATTAAATGTGTACCTGGCCGAATGCCTTAAATTGGTTGCCATGAATACTGGCATCTGCAGATCAGTTCCAAAAAGCATATATTCTATAAACTACAACATACGGTAATTACTGAGTAAAATTCATTGACTTCTTATGAAAAATGTCAAATTGACAGGTACATTTAGAATTAAAAAGCGACATAAATGCAAAAATGGGGGTAAGGTTCATGAAATTGCCCTTGAATTATTGTTGGTTGGTATATAAGTTTTAAATCACCCTAAAATTATTAAATATATTCTATATTTTAAAACAGTATCGTTAACAAACATGTATTCCATGTGTCCATTGTTGCCTAGCAACAGAAAAATATAGTCTTAACAATAGTCCATTTTTTCACAATTGCCTGGTTGCTAGGCAACCAAGACTAACTGGTACATGCTAATGACCATATTTTATATGAAACATTGAGAACAATTAAACTATAACAGATTTAAGGACAATCTATGTCCAGATTAATGATAATAATTAAATGTCAAACTCTGTTTCCTTAGCATTAGGTTTTTGTATGTGGAAAATCTGGCCACGCTATCTTTAGTATCACTTTTTCGTTGCTAGGCAACAAGCGACCTCACTTTCCAACAACATTTTGAACATGCTGCTGCATGCCCAACAGGTTATGTGACCTAATGATTACATTTGCCATGTTCTAATGGTACAAACTCTTGTATGATAAGGAAATTCTCTCTATTTATTGGATGACCCTCGTTCATCTGTCGGCAGTAACAAGAGCTACGAACCGATAAATTTATTCTTTTTACATGCCCACGTTTATGTTGACACTGAAAATATACCAAGAGTATCAGGAGCGTGGTGTATGGTAAAGGCCATTAGCCTAGTGGCCGTATTATCTACCAGCAACTGGACATAAGCTAGTGATATATGTACTCATCAAGACAACGTAAGGGTTGGGCCATTTCGACTTAACCCACAAGCACGACATTGAATAGTTCAACTGTGAAATAGGTAAGAGGTCGCAACAGCTTTCGTTGTTTCTGTGTGGAGTTGGTAACGTAAACCTTCTCCCCGTGCATCGATATAGTGTTGATATTTTTTTTCATATTCTGGTCCTTCAGGAATAGTGGGTTCTGACGGAAAGCAGAATTACCGCTTAAGCAAGTGCTAGGGGGCATGAGAATTGTTGCACTTTCCATTAGTTATCATGAACAGACTCAATAAAACCGAGACAGCTGTTTTCTAATATTGTAGGTTCTCTCAATTTCCGAAGGATCCGTTTTTCAAGATTATTTGGTAAGAAATGATCCAAAGCGGCACTTCTGTTTTGAGCTACAAGACAGTTTAATATACTTACCAAAAAGAGAGTATGGCCAGGAAATATCACAATCACACACTACAGACCAACCCACAGAACCGTGAGGAAGAGCTACAGACCACTTACAAGACATCAAGCAGACAATTAAAGTAAATTAACCGGCTCTCTCTCTCTCTCTCTCTCTCTCTCTCTCTCTCTCTCTCTCTCTCACACACACACACACACACTCTCTGCATCAGCAAGATAATTGCAAAACTAGAAAGGACACTAAGTACTGCAAAGTAAAACAAGGACCAAACACAAAATCCCCACAAACAATGACAGCAAAAATAAACAATGGATCAACAATAGAACCACTGCCTTAGGACAGACAGCAGCCTAAGCCATTGGTGGTGGTGTGTGTGAGGGGTGGGTTCAGTACATTTTACTTGCGCCAAATCTTCGCACTAGATTCTGCTGTTGTTAAAACACAAACATTGTTTTGCTCACATGGCAGCTTCGTAACTTATGCAATGCATCATCACAGAAGAAAAACTATAGTTTTTAATTTCTATTACAAATCCTATTTAGTAAAATGAAGATGAAAATTTTGTGTTGTGATTGTTTGTCTGCTTCTTGATTCTTTCGTATATGTAATTGTATATTTAGAAATGACCAGTGAATTAGAAGCAGTTGTCCTACGTCTTATTGCATCCGCACTATATTGGGGGGGGGGGGGACTGGATATATTGTGATCGGTCCCATCTGGTTGTACTCGTGACGTGAACTCTTTCATTTTTATCGAGGATCACGATGATTGCATATGGAATGTGGATTACTTAAGAAATGAATTCAATTTTTGGTCTGTTCATGGAATCATGAACACTACGGGTCTCTTGCAAAGTAAGTGAAACCCGAAGGGCTTCATGTTAACTTTGCATGAGACCCGAAGTATTCATGATTCCATGAATAGACCAAAATTGAAATTTCTTTCTTATATTTACATTTTATATTATCAGTCAAGTATCAATTTTAAATTTTCACCTAACTTGGCTGATTTTCCAGATATTTTGAATTAAATTAGACATAACGGAGGGTTTGGAATAGCCAAAACACCAAATTTCCGCGCTTAACGTCATGATGATACGTCTTCAACGTCACGCACACGTCATTAAACAAGCAACGTTATTGGATGGCGTTGACGTTGGTCCGCCCAAATGGCGCGTAAGTGGGTGTGGTTTGAATTGATTTGATCATGGAGGTATGAACTCAACGTAAAGGTTCAGTGGAAATGTAAATATAAAGAGGTGTTCAGATTACCAATATTGACCTTGGAGTCATTATATGCTCGAATATGTCTTACAGCTCGTAACGGGAAGTGTTTATAAGTAAGTAAGTAAGTTATATTTAACACAATGATTGCCAATAGAGTGTATATTATAATGAAGATCTCGAAGAAAAATATAATTAAATTATGTCAACATCTATCTTGCGACTCGTAACACTCTTTCATTGCTTGATGGAAGGTGTTCATATTTAGCACAATAATTGGCTATGGTGTGAAGATTACAAGGTATGAATGACCTTTGAGTAAAAGGACAATGTTTATTTTCAAATTGTGTTGCTTGTTCAAAAATAACAAATAAGGGTTTACCTACTGGATTTCTTTTGCTCCGGTATTCAGTTTTATTTACTGTTAAGTCCTTATCTTTGCTTTATCTCCTTGTTATATCTTGATTTATATGTTTTAGGAGAAGAAGCATTGATACGTTAGGGGTCTTTCATGCAAACCAAATATCTATGTGTCTTGATCCACGGTGAGGTTGGCGCTGTTAAACCGGTTTAAGACGTCCAGTAAAATATTTTACTGACCGTTCCAAGGCGGTACTTCTTTCGTGGATTTTTTATGTTTTTTCTGTCTTGTGTTTGCTATGTCTTTGTGCGCGTCTGTTTATATGTGGTTTGTGGTCACCTGCTGAGAAGGGCTGACCTCTTGGCTCTCGTTTGTGGTGTCTAACTGTAAGTTTGTCACTTTCCCATTGGTATCCAGGGTCAGATGTGGTACTTGATTATATCGATTCCTGATCTTTGCACCCTTACTTACTTTGATATTCCATGTGAATCGTCTGCCCGGCAGATGATTCAAATGAAATAGTATGCCTTATTTTTCTGAAAATTAAGAAAGATGTTACATAATGTGCCATCTGGTGCAGTCGTGATTGGCGTTTTAAGGGTCTGGTGGATTTTCCCTGGCATGTTGAAAGCGTAAGTATGAAACTGAGAATGAACCTTCTAAATTAATGATGCATTTCTGTCATGAAGATTTGTTTTTATTTTTTTTTATTTTAGCAAACAATGCAAACCCTGATTCAATGCCGTATTTCATCAGGGTCTTCACTGTTTGCCACAGTACCTGTTTGCAGGTATCCAGAAGCAATATAATAGGGTTAAGCCACATTCTATTCTGTGATGGCTGCAGCCTGTCTTAATACTGATTTACTTAAACTATCACACTGGGCAGCAACCTGGTTGGTACTGTTCAACCCTACGAAAACAGAATCATTAATATTCTCTCGTAAACTAAACAAACCTTTACATCCTCCTCTTTTTATGGAGAACCAACAGATTGTGGAGGTAGAATCTCACAAACACCTTGGTGTTATCTTATCAGCTGACTGTACATGGCATAAACACATAAAATACATAACTGACAAAGCATGGGTACGAATCAATATAATGCGAAGACTTAAATTCAAACTTGACAGGAAATCTCTAGAGATTATATACACTACTTTCATTAGACCTCTTCTGGAATACTCCGATGTCATCTGGGACAACTGTACTCGATATGAAAAACAAGAACTTGACAAAATACAAAACGAAGCAGCACGAATAGCTACAGGTGCTACAAAACTTATTTCCCTTGAAAATCTACAAGACGAAGTCAAGTGGCAGCCCTTACAAAAGCGCAGAGACAACCACAAACTTACCCTGTTCTACAAAATGAATAACAATATAACACCATCTTATCTCTCCGACCTAGTACCAGGAACAGTCAGCACTGCCACAAGGTAAAACTTAAGGAACTCTAATAATATCATGACAATCAGAGGTAGAACAAATTCCTACCTAAGCTCATTTCTACCATCAACTGTTAGGGATTGGAATAACCTTCCTCCTGAGATTGCTCAGTCTGACTCAGTTGCTTCATTCAAGTATAATCTTAATAGAGATCAAACCCATGTCCCAAAATACTTTTACAGCGGTCATAGACATGTACAAGTCCTTCACACACGTTTTAAGAACCCAATGCAGTGCACTGAATCATGATCTGTTTAAGAAGAATATTTCAGATACTCCACTCTGTCGCTGTGGCAGTATTGAGAATACACATCACTTCTTTTTCAAATGCCCCTTCTACAATATTGTAAGAAATGATCTTTTACACGAAGTGTCAACTTTGCATGATGTTTCTCTTAAACTTCTACTCTATGGTAATCCGAACCATTCAAATGACTTAAACACAAGGGTATTTGAATCAGTACACAAATACATATTAAAGACAAAACGTTTTAGTTCTAACTAATTTGAACAATATGTTAGCAGTTTCATTAATATGAAAGATGCTGTTCCACCTTAGAGTCTGCCTCAAGGCCATATAGGGTCTCCCTCTCCCATCCTCCTATTTACATATGTTTTCTTTGCTTTTTCTCATGATTTTGCACATTTTTCTTCTTTTTTCTCTTGATAATGTACATTTCACCAATTATACAGCTCTGCCGATTACTTGCAACTAATTTGAAATATTGCTTAGTATGTACAACACCTCATGAATAGTCTGCGATCAATTATCTCTATATTTTCACTTAATGGCTATAATGGGAGTTAACTGGCTTCTCATGAATTTACCAACAAACCTATACTATAATTGGCAGAGCTGAACCTGCTTGCTTCCAGAGAGTTGAATTACCTTGTTAAATCTGCCTACGTTTCAGAATATGTAGCATCTAGGAGAAGAACTATATAAGTAGTATTACTTTCGTTCTAATCCTATACTTTGTATTTACAGATGATGTATAATTGTACAATTATCTTTCTGAAATAAAATATGTTTAAACTATTCTATGGGTTGCTTTTTCTCTGTCTTACATGGAACGAGCCAAACTGCAATTGCCGTTTCAAACCTTTTTTAAATGTTGTTCAAAAAGGATCTACTATTGTATACCTAAGGGCTTACCCTGGCTTAGAATTTGTTGTAGCCAATACTTTAGCCAAACGGAAAAAATTGGAGCCAATTGAAATTGACTTTAGCACAGGTTTTAGCCAGAAAGAAGTATCAAGAAGATGTTTTGTATTTATCTGTTTGTCAGCTAGCCACGACTTTTGTCATCTGCTGATAACCTTTGCAAACAGTTTGGGTCCAGATCAGGCCCGACAAAATGTTGGGCCTGATCGGGATCCAAACTGTTTGACACCCTGATGGTATAGAAAAATCGAGCATTCAAATAGTTAAATATGGCACAATAATAAAGTGTGAAGGAATTGAAGCACTACTTGAAAATCCAAAAGCTGATCAAAATACACTTTTTCGCAGATACGTACTTTTTGAACTACCTAGAGTGTACTTTTAGCCAATGACTCATTGACTTATATTTGTAGCCACTCTACATTTTAGTAGCAAATGGCTACAATGGCCATTGGCAGGGTGAACTCTGTTATACAATTTTGGCCAGCCCATGAGATAATGGTGCTTATTGCATATATGCACAACGGCCATGTTGGTGCTATATAGGCATATAGGTGCTAGATGTATGAGCATTGGTGTGAGCCTTCAAATACTTCCATGTTTGGATATACTTGTATTCCAAGGCTCTAGGCCTAGTGGATTGTATAGTTTCCCTATATTAGCCTGTGTAAGACATATGAACCCCAGAATGGGGCCACTTTTGGCCCCCAGGGGCATAATTTTATCAAACCCATCCAGTAATAGATAGAGAATTAAACATTAAAATCTTCTAAGAACTAGAAAAAGTGTCCATGAGACACGGATGCCCCCGCCTATTGTTTTTATTTCACCTGCAATTAAACATTGGGTATACAATAAGTGAACAGGATACCATTTACATACTACAAACTGAATTTATAGCAACATTATTCTTATAAAACGTGTAATAATATGAGCCTCATCATGAGAAAACCGGCTTTTTGCATATGCGAAAACAAAGACACAGATCAGCATCGCGGTAACAGCGAAGCTGATCAGTGCCTTTGTTTTCGCTATACGGATAGTACAATCCCTTTACTATCTAAATTCAAAATTTCAAGCCTCTAGCCATTTATTGTGGTTGTACAGCCCGGTTTGTGTCGGACCTGGTCGGATACCCCGAAGACCGGTTTTCTCAGAACGAGGCTCATATGTCCTTACCAAAAAAGAAGGTTGAGTTTCATCTTGTCGGTAATAAGCTTCTGTAGTAATTTAGCCCAATAATGACTAAGTTCAAACTGTGAAAAAAGTGACAAAAATTAATCTGAGGGTTATATCCAAATGTCATGCACATCTTCAGTCCTTGACAAAAACAACAGTAAAGTTTCAAAAGGATTGGGATAAAATTGTAGGAGGAGTTGCGCTCACAAGGTACCTAATGGCCATAAGCTTCAGTAGTAGTTGAGCCCAAAATTGACTAAGTTCAAACTGTGAAAAAAGTGACAAAAATTAATCTGAGGGTTATATCCAAATGTCATGCACATCTTCAATCCTTGACAAAAACACCTGAAAAGTTTCAAAAGGATTGGGAAAAAATTGTAGGAGGAGTTGCGCTTACAAAGTACCTACCTAAATGATGGTAGAACGGAAGGACGCACGGACGCACGCACGGACAGACGGACGGACGGCCATGGGCAACGCTTAATGCCCTTCCGCATTCTACGAATAGTGGGGGCATAAAAATAATTGTTAGGATCAAGAGGGAGAAAACTTATTTTTTTCACTAATCAATAAAGGTAACCACTGGTAGTCAAAGTCAACCATAACTGCAAGTTTGGTCCCCCTTACAACATCATTTTTAGATTTCCCTATATTAACAAAGGAAAAACTGGCCACGCCACCTGGTAACCATGTTTTTCAACCAATCAAAAAACTTTGAACAATTTTGGTAGAGGGTCACCCAAGGACCATTTGTACCATATTATTTTGAAATCTGAACAGTAGTTTTTGACAGAAGATTTCTAAAAAAAACTTTTCCTTTTGGTTAGCATAGCAATCAGAATTATGTATGGAATGGAATTCTTTGAACAACTTTTAAATAGGACCACCCAAAAACATTCCTTTCAAGTTTGATGACAAACCATTTAGTGGTTTAGGAGAAGATGTTGTTTAAAGCAAATTCAGGGCTTACCCTGGCTCAGAATTTGTTGTAGCCAACACTGTAGCCAAATAGAAACAGTTGGAGCCAAATGAAATTGACTTTAGCCAGAAGTTGTTCTGTATTTAACTGTTTGCCAGCTAGCGACGACTTTTGTCATCTGCTGATAACCTTTGCAAACAGTTTGGACCCAAATCAGGCCCGACAAAATGTCGGGCCTGATCTGGATCCAAGCCGTTTGACACCCTAATGGTAATGAAAGATCCAGCATTCAAAGAGTTAAATATGGCACAATAATAAAGGTGAAGGAATAGTAAAAGTAATAATGGATATCATAACTCACTTTTTTGCAGATATGTAATTTTTGAACCACCTAGAGTGTACTTTTAGCCAATGACTTCTATTTGTAGCCACTCTACATTTTTAGTAGCAAATGGCTACAATGGCTAATGGCAGGGTGAGCCCTGAAATTGTTGGCGGACACCATAGGATCACAATACTCACATTGAGCCTATGGCTCAGGTGAGCTAAAAACGAATGCATAGATATGCCTCGTGCAACTGCATAGGCTTGTCTTGACTCCCATTTTCCACATATGATCAAAATAACGATAGACGATTCGACTTCATACATGTCAAAGACTCGAAGTGTTTCTGGATACAGGTGGATTATATATGTCAACAGACTAATATGACAGAATGGCATTTTATGCAATGAAATGAAAGTACAAAAATACAAATATATATACAAATGCATTTAAAAGAATTAAAAGAACTTTTAAATAACAAATTCGGATCAGTTTTGATTCAACATCATTCTTCACCACCTAAAAGAAAGCGAGTTTCAAAAAATAAATAGAGGATGTTTACTTTTTGAGGTGAATACCAAATATATTTCATCAAGTGTGTTGAAAAGATCAGAATGTTCACGAGTGCGCAGCACAAGTGAACATTCTGATGTTTTCAACTCAAAAGATGAATATGTTTGGTATTACTCGAAAAAAAGTAACTTTCTTTTTATCTTATACTTTTCATTGGATCACCCACTGAAAAGGAGGTGCTTAAAATGCAAAAACGAAAAAATTTATTTAACCCAAATAATTTTGGTACAAAAATATTTGTTAAATTCTATTAAGAAAATGCAAACACATACTTGATGTTTTTGTTTACAAATAAGAATTTAAAGTCATGGGCGTTTGAAGTTTTTAAGCGAAATGCATTAAGAGGATGAAAACAGAGGTAATCCAAAAAACGCTACAGTGAAATTATAGGCTGATAGCAATCATTTCACTAGTGATTGATATCTTTTTATTTGTTTTAGATATGCATTGATTTCACTGCTAAGTATAAAATAAAAGGTTCATCACATGCCAGGTTCGGAAACAGTCTGATCTGTGTCTTTTAATCGGATACAGTCGTCCCTCTTGTTATTGATCTTAACCCTTAAAGCGCCAATCACGACTGAAGCAGAGACAACTTTTTTAGTATCATCTTTCTTAATTTTCAGAAAAATAAGGCATGGTATTTCACGTGAATCGTCTGCCAGCAGATGATTCACATAAAATATCAAGCCTTATTTGTTATTTTTGAAAAAGGAAACAAAATTTGAAAATGTCGTCTACTGCAAATTATAGGTGGTGCTTTAAGGGTTAAATTACATCAAAACATTGTAGGGGGCGTAGACTGAAATTCAAAGTACATTCTGGTGGAACAAGGGTAAATGCTTTTACGCCTAACACCACAAAATCGGGATGCTTCCAAAAAGTGTAGACGCTGATAAAGCACCAATGAGCATGGCATCTGATCAGGGTCTACATGTTCGCAATCATGTGAAAAATCAGAAATGATAGCTAGAAAATGACTACCAAGAATAATGGGCATAATACATGTAAAGCATTACTTGTAGTACAGTATTTTGGGTCTATCTTTGGCTATTAGTAGTTCAAACGAACCGGCCTAGTCCTTCAGTCTGCATATTAAAGCGGACGAGCAAATGCGCATGTGAGTCTGCGCATATGCACAGACTCGGCGGAGTTTTCGCATATACTAAGTATGGATGTAGGCTAAAAATTATACCGCAATCTTCGCTGCAATCTTCCCTGAATACGTCAGTTTGTGTGTTTATTAGAAGCATTATGCGATAAGTACCAAAATCTCATGTAGAGCAATAAGGCCAGATTCTTTTTTATTAGTTGATTTACGAACCCTCCTACTGTAATTTTCCGGTTAGTAGGAAAAAATAAAATTTAATTTCTAAAAAAATTTTTTTATTTTATCCGCCGACTCTAAACATTATTTGTTTTGTAGAAAAAAATAATATATCTTTGAGGTTATGTCTATGTATTTTTGAGAGTGACACTGTAAAAAGTGATTGTCCTATCTAGATTTTTAGGAAAATGATAATTGTTTTGTTGAAAAAAAAATAATATATTTTTGAGGTTCTGTCTATGTATTTTTGAGAGTGACACTGTAAAAAGTGATTGTCCTATCTAGATTTTTAGGAAAATGATAAAATATTTAAAGATTTAATACAGACTGTTGGTTTACCTATTACTAGTTTTACTGTTTCTGGTGATATTAAAAAAAATGAAAAAAAAAGCTCTGAAAATGACCAGTTAACTGGTCATTTTCAGAGCTTTTTTATTTATTTTTTTTCGTCCCCCCCCCCCCCCCCCCCGACCCTAAATCTGAAAAACAATTCCCGTAAATCAACTAATAAAAAAAATCTGGCCTAACTTCACCAGCTTGTCTAGCTGATGAAAGATTGGTCATTGTCATAAATATTTGCTTATGCTATACTATACTGTTATATTGGCGTTGTTTCCATTGCTTTTTAAATGTCTGACAATTGTTACAGCCACTTTAACAATAGCCATTAAAACAGCAATAATTAAAAGGACCAGGGTGAAGGTCGAGTTCGTCATCCCTGCTACATAGTTTTTAGATACACTGCCTGCAAATGCGACCATCAGTACGATGTAGGGTGTGAAAGTGTATCTGGAATATCTGTCCAACAGCACCAAATCAGTGAAAGCAAACACAGCTATCAGCGCAGTCAAAACACCTAGAGTGATAGTCGAACTTGTCTCCAACCCGATGTCATTGGCGGACCTATACATCAAGAGCATGTTAAAGTTCAACATAGTCGCAATGGTACACCAGGTTCCATATATGCCCAGCCCATTGTGAACTAGTCCTTGCATCAGCCCAATGTCAACATTTCGTCCTTGTTTAATCAACATGTGCTTGCCCGTGTCAAGACTTCTGTAGGCTAGAGCCAAACACGTGATCAACGAACCTGATGTCAGCACAAGTATGGTAAAAGCCAGTTCAAGCTGTTCTCTGTCGAAGGCGATCAACCATCCGGCAGTCAATGCTGTAGCTATCATGTATATTATCAAATAGGGAGCTGTCAGCAGTACGGGGTTGTTGTATGCTGGACCCTGGTCTGTCTTCCGGAAGATGTTCACGCATGCGTATATGATCCAGAGAGCCTGCCAGGTGTAGATAAATCCCCAAATTGAAAACGTCCATCCAGCCGGTGTTATCGGTAGGTAATACTTGTCCGATAGATTGCCTGTACTTTGCGTAAAGATACCTGAAATAAAAAAAAGGTATGAAGCGTAACCATACATACGCTAATGAATTCTTCCCATTTATGCCGAACGGAATTTCCCATCTTTATCGATTGGAAGAGTTCATTTTCAATTTAAGGGTTGTTGGATAGTATTTTACAATTCCAATATAATATTTTGTAAGCAAACTATGTATAAACTGATCAGACGCCGCTTTCTGCGGCGTCTGATCTGGTTCTACACCATTTGCAAATGTCCCATAAAAAGGACGTTAGGCTGATATGGGTTAACAATAACTTGGATAATAATTATTCGATAGGTCACAGGTTATAATTTTCAAATAAAATTGTATTTCTTTTTATGAAAATAACAAACAGTGTATGTGCATCATGCGGTATTTCATCTGGGTCTTCACTGTTTGCCAAAGTAGCATTTAGAATGGTTATCCCTAAAATTTAACGGACAATATTTGCACTTTCTTTCTTTTCAGCAATATAATAGGACTTGATACTTCGTCTGCAGATGATTCACAAAAAATATCAAACCTGGATTTCCTTGACAATTGATATTGTTATCACAAAATGTGTCCTCTGCAGCAGTCGAGACTGTTGAAGTTCTGTTCCATACTTGAAGACACCATTGCACTTATTTACATAAAGCACATTGGGTGTTTACTGATTCAAATTTTGGCCATATGAAGCGTAGAATACCGGTAACAAAGCAGAAATTCTTTAAACTAGCCATCACAAGAGATTTTGGTGCGTGCCTCATAACAGACCATCTATAAGGCGCAGACGAAACTGTTTAGATGCACGGGCCATTTAGATTGTTTGCTGGTTGGGAATGTAATGAAAGTTCACACCAAACACAAGACCTCGTTATGGATAGCAGCGGACTGATTTTTTCATATGTGATCAATAGCGTTTATTATGATCTCCCATAAAATAACACATGAACTGGTGGGGAAAATGATGCTGCGATTCACAGCATCATTTTCCCCACCAGTTCATGTGTACAGTGATATTACATATGGCTGGTGCCCATATCACTCACCTCCACTATTCTCTGGCCGACTAGCTAAACCGTTGAGGGTGACGTTGACTATGAAAACTATTGGTACCAGTATCGTCAGAACAAGAAGTGGGGTGTTGTGACCTCCCATCTTTGAACGTTCTTCTGTATGTCTGGCTGTTACAATAACTCTTTTCCTGCAAAAGTGAATGATTTAAAAGCCTACAGTATACATAATACAGTTTGTAAGTTGATGGTTTGTGAATTTGAGCCAATTTATGAGATTTTAGGGGGTTTAAATTTAAAGTAAGAAAGACGGCAAAGATCAGGAAACGATACAATCAAGTACCACACCTTCACACATTAAAAATCCTTTAAGGCATATGTGTAAAATCATTCATTTTTATAAATGCGCAGGTAACTTGTTTGAGCATTCGCTGCTTGCATATGCCGAAAAATACAAGAATCTCAATAGCTGGATCATTTATGTGTGTAATAGATTTATGACTTAACTGCCCAATAAGAGTTCAAATTTACTGCCCGATTAGAGTTCAAACTATGCCATGAATTTATTGAACCATCAATATAGTCAACTCGGTGCCCTATATGTAAAGTACGTTACTGTACTAGTCAACTATTCTCGTATTGCACGATAAGAATTTGATTGCACATATAGACCAGGCCAACACAGTGAGTATGAATATATAATACAATTTAACTTATACAAATACACACAAATAACAATTTCATTTGGCACCAGTCTGAAATTAATGTAAAAGAACATTCTTGCTGTTGTGTCGTTGCGTGGATCCAGAGGGGGTGATAGGGGGTCCGGACCCTCCCCCTGAAAATCACAAGTCATATGGGTTTCTATAGGGAATAACCAATTGGACCGCCATCCCCCCCCCCCACACACACACACACCCACACTCACATGTCACACATGCCTGGAAAAGGATCCCATGAAGAAAATAACGTTGTCGTGCAGAGCTCTTTTATGACAGGTGGACCTGGACCCATGGATCCGCGCATGCATTATATTACACGTTGCTTATTCCACGCATATATTTTGCCATAAATGAGACGTCACCAACCTGGGTCTTTCTGCACATAGTGGACATAGAAAGACCCTGCATACCATCTACATCGTACGTTGATCCGTCACTTTTGACTAGACTTCATACCGTGTTAACCGTACCGCGCCACAACCGGTATCAACTACTTTAAAATAGTAATTATTAAAAAATAAAACTAAACCTACCTGCTCTTCTGTATTCGTGAACCTGCTTTTGGATTATGATCCTTGGTTATGATATTTTATAGGACCACTGTGAACCACATGGTTAAACATGTGACAAGCCCGCTTATTGGCTAAAAATAGATATTTATTTACATACTTGTGAAAGTGGTTCCCTGCGGTCGGATTATCGTTTGTTAAAACGGGGTGTGTAAGTTAGTGTAGGTGAGAAACCAGTAAGTACTTAACGCTCCAGCGAACCGCAATATGTGTAAACAATATACGTCAGACAGGTACCCAGTTTAATGATAAAGCTAGGCGAACGGTAACCAGTTAGCTTAAGGGCATTTATGTAACTTCGATGAAAGGTCATGTATACTTAACATCAAGTATTGTAAACACTTTGTGACAAATAGTCTTGAGCTAAGGACACAAGCACTTTATTTTTTAATAGAAAAGGAAATATACTTTATACACTTTTTTCATGGGCGAACATTGATGATCACACACAAGTCAACGCTCCATACCTTTGTCGTTGCTTTCACTACGCTGGACGTGGACTAACATTCTGACCATATAATAATGTAAACAGCTGGATATTTGGCTAGATAAGGACACAAATTATAATACTCCCTGTTTCATTTAAGTGACCCAGTAAAGATCGAAATAAAGAAACGTTGGTGTAGTTAATTTTTACTTAAGCACCAACTATCTCGTGATGTGCAAGGTCTACATTGATCAAGGTGGTGTAAAATAATTATACCATGTCTGTCCACTTGTTCGTAAGATAATCCACTCGCTAAAGCTCGTGGATTATCTCCACGTACAGGCGGACAAGCCATGGTATAACTATTACACAGCCCGCCAGTCTCAACTTTTGCAGGATGCTCCTCTCGTCTTTTTGTGTTCTTATCTAGCCCATATTGCAAACATATGTACGCAAATCAGTTGTTTTTGTATAATTATTATTATTTCATGTTTTTAAAGTGACAAATATCCCAGTATGCAAATGGTAGAATTTTCTATTCAATGGTGACAAACATAATATTCTAATACCCCTCTGGAACAAACCCAATTGCGTGGCTTTATTACAAACTATCATCTGGAGATACAGTTCTTAATACGTTTCGTTCATAACCATACTCGTTATGGAGTTGACAAGAGGATAACAAGTATGCCATACGTCCAAGCACAAGTTCTGCTGGTAAAAATCGCCGAGGAATCTGCCCAGGTGAATAATTATTGAAAAAGATGTAAAAAAAAATATGTGCATGAGAACAGCAGTACTATTACGGTCCAAAAACTAACCCGAAAGTGCATGCAAACTTTTTTTCACACTTGAAAGAAGTTCAATATTTCTCTTTTATGTAAATTATGTAAATAACTCTCATGAAAGTATATGGGTCATATAAGGTGATACCAGATTCTAAACTCAAGTGTACTTTTTAAATGTCCGCTGAAATAAGTTCGACTTTCACGTCGATTAAGCAAAATGAAATGATTAATGATTTTTTTCAGTCTCGCCATGTTTAGCTGTGGTGACTACAGTTGGGTCGTACAGTCAGCAGTTCTGTCTACCGGGTCCTTCACTGTTTGTATGCAGATTTAGACCAAGAACAAGACATTTAACTCGACAAGATACCTTGACTAGTTATTAGTTGGCTGTCCATTTAAACAAAAGAGGCCTATTTCTACTGTCGATGGCAAAATTGAGTAGTAGCTATATTTATATATGTTGAGCACATATATAGTTTCTACAGTTTGTGTTGTGAACAATTTAAGACTTTGTTGTCAAATCATGTATGCATCTATTGTGACCATTTATGGATCTGTTATTATTTGCATGTATTTATAACAAGAAACTGTACAGTTTACGTCAATAAAATATATGTTCTGTTCATATATATGTATATATAAAGGATATTCAAATGTTTCTGTTAAATATGTCTTTTATTTCACGAGTGAAGTGGACAATATATTTCATGAGTGGCGAAGCCACCAATGAAATATAATTATTGTCCACTTCACGAGTGAAATAAAAGACATATATAACAAAAAACATTTGAATTTTCTTTTTATTATCTCCCATAATCTTTTAAGGTAAAGAGAAGGGAATCTTACTTTACATTAGCTTTTGTTTAGATTTTCTAGTTGTAGCAGACGAATTTATAAAAGCTCTTTCTTTTATTAAGCTTCTAAGCGACTCTGACTTTTTGTTTACATTTCCATAGAAATATTAAACACCAATAGCTGTTTCCCTTAGAAAAGAAACAGATATGCCATACAGAGTTGCTTCCTTAGACCATATTGAGAAAATAGAAAAAAGGTAGTTCCAATCTTACGGTTTCTCTCCTGAGAAAATATCAAATCTTGTATTTTCACTACTGTGAAAATACAAGTCTTTTAAATTTTCATGGCTGTGAAATATATGCATTATATTTAATCAATATTTTTTCCGAATTTCATTACATAGTAGATAATAAATAGAGGATCTTACATGAGTGCTCATGTTTTATTGAATTTATTAAACGAGTTGGGGAAAAGAGATAAAATGCGAGGCTTGCCGAGCATTTTATCTCTTTTTCGCAACGAGTTTAATAAATTCAATAATACAAGAGCACGAATGTTAGATTCTATTTATCATATGACAAATACTTTGAAATCTCATTTCTGGCGTTAAAACGTTATGATTTTGTCATCATGTACGCAACGTTGTTATGGACGTAATAACGTTTCCCGTAAATCGATAAACCACTAGTGGTTTACAGATTTTATTGCATGGCGTTATTTCACTCCCAGACGCGACGTCATATGATAAATGTTTATATATGTGTAGTATACCCGAAAGTGTGGATGCCAAGTCTGAAAATGTCCCTGGGACTCAAAATAAGGTCAAAGGTCAACTGCAAAATAACAAGATTATAGACAAAAGACTCCTTTCTATGTCATCTCCTGCCTATATTATATCTATTAAATTCGCTGATACTATCCAGGATGTACTTGTTGCATGTATTGTATGACATAGACAATAACTGGGCATCTGTCCGAGCAAGGTTAAAGGTCATTTAAGTGCGAATTTCGCATAATAAAATATAGGGATCACATATGTTTTTTCATGCATTAACATTTGCCGGGTCCTTAGGAAGCTGCTTGAACATGAGGCCGTTAGGCCGAGTTTTCAAACATCGTCCGAGGGACCCGGCAAGTGTTAATGCAATGAAACAAACATGCGTGATCGTTATTCTTGCATATTTTACCTGATTTCAGCATAAGCTGCGCTGAAAACGTCGCTTAAACATTAAATATCCATTTTCTTACACTTGATTTCTCAAAACAAAATGGCCCCAGCGTGAACTTTAGAACAGCATTACGTCGCAACAACGTCATATATACGCGTGCAACGTTTTCGCAAACGAAAGCATTGGCGAAATGATTGTGACGTAATAGACTGTGCTGCCTAGTGGGTTTGTGCCTCAAAACACTTTGTTAATATTGCTTAGAATATTGTGGAAATATTATGCCTCTCAGATACTTCTATAACTATAAGTACATTTCCCAGGCAATTGGCTTTTTTCGAATTCTGTAAACAAAACTATAAATCTGATAAAAGCTGTCAAGACACGCCTTGACTATCTAATTGATTATCTTATTAGAGTTCTTAAAGAGGTGTTAGGGAGTTGTTTACCTGCCACCCCTGACAGGTTTACGTTAGTTCCATAGCTTATCTGACAGGTCTTCTACATAAACAAGATTATATTATTATAAGGTTAACACCCAATGTACGTCATGGTTCGACTTATTTTGATGGCAAAAGTATATATACCAGTATGCAAGAGGAGAGAGTTCAGTTGTAGAATGGGAGTTGTGAGTTGCTAGTTGCGAGTTGTAGTTTGAAACAGTCTGAAGTGGAGAGTCAGGTCTCGTCGTGCTATGAGAGTGGCGAGCGAATAACAATGTTTGAGTGTATGAAGTCTAAGTGCAGTGTTTCTGAAATGTAACAGTGTCGTCTAGCGTGTGCCTTAGAGGACTTCTGCAGTGGTCTGAATTAGCGATTATTAAATAATATAGAACAGTACATGCGACTGGTCACTGACTTGTCCAAGGCCCAGCCAATTATTGGTCACTCATGGACACTACAGAACTTGGCCAACACTTACATGTGGAGTGATGACTCCTAGCTACCCCGACTAGGCTATGCAACATGATCAGCCAGGGCCGCAACGCATATCAGTGTAACGTCATGCATGCAAATCAGGGCCCAGTTAAGGCTTTTTCAAGTAAAAGCCATGTTCAAACAGCACGTGAATCTTATGATTTGAACATGGATTTTGCGGCTTCAAACATATTCGCATAACGAATTCCCATGCAAGAATTATGGGCGCACCTCCAGTTTACCGGGCACAGTTTATGGCATAAGACAAAACCTTAACGTTTTGCTTGTTGAATAATGGGGGCTGCGCCCCACACCCCTGCTTCCTTTTTGTGTAAGGGCTATTTAATCATTTGTGAGCCACATTGTTACGATCTTTTCTGATTCCATTATGGTAGACACCCCTAGAATTAAGTGCGCCCGTTAACCCAGAGACTACCCAAATTATGTATTGTTAATGCTGCAATTTTGATCAGTGTCATACCAATCTAACAATACAAAATAATCATAAAACTGTATGTGAATGGTTTAGAAGTAATGCTTAGTGATACTGATAGTTTAACTACAGGCAAGGGGCCACTAACTCGTAGACTTCTTAGGTTGACCAACTTAAGATGGCCTTCAGATGAAATTAAGGCGAAGACCGTAACATTAATGGTGGCACTATTCTGACAACAGAAAGCTGTCTGCTTAAGGCCACCTTAGCTTTTAAGATTTACCGTGTTAAGTGTATATTTATTCTCTTGTGCAACACGTGTTGTTTAAAGTGTTTAAGATCGACTCAGTAGAAAAGAAGTTTAACTATATGGGTCGCGAAGCGAGAAATCTGTCTTTGTGAAGGCTCAAATCAGCATACTCAGCTACAGAGACCAGCTAGAATATTGAAAAATTTCGTGCTGCAAGTTGTGTTGTTGTAGCTGCCTGTTTTTCTGTGTCTCTTCCTGGCGTGCCGTGGGTTGGTCTGAGTCTGCGATCGTGGTATTTTCTGGTCATACTCACTTTCTGACTTCTATACTTTCCAGTGAAAGCTGCATACTCTGTAACTATGAACATTTTTCGAAAAAAAAAATATTTTCTTTTTAAATCATTTGCAAAAGTAGAATAAAGTTATGTTGCCACAATAAATCTTATTTCTACAGTTGAAAACTGCATGAAAAAGTGAATTATCTTATAAAAACAGGTGTATTTTCTCTTGTTTATAATTATTTGCGTCCCTCCAATAATTCTAGACAGTTATTTTTTAACATAAATGCTGTTGTTTTGGCACTAATAATTTGTTAATTATTACGAAAAAGGTAAAATGTATACCTGAATTTTAGTATTTTTACTGTGTTCTTGAAAAATAGAAACATTATTTTAAAGATGAAAATATCAAAAGTTACAGATTATGCAGCTTTAACAAAGACAAAAGACAATGATCAGACTGCACGGTTGCACAGCCTGTTCTGCGCCTTTGTTTTTTGCTTGTAACTAAATCTGGTTTTCTGGCGGTCCATATTGTTGAACATGCTTTGATATCAATATTAACCTTCTGTATTGGTTATCTTTATTAAACTGGCACTCATGCATATTCTTACTTGAGTTCTTACTTGAGTTTAAGGGACTAGTGAACCCTTAAACTGGTTTTTCTTCCCTTTCTCTCTGTCATTTTCTCAGCTACGATTGTCTAACTTCCGGTGTCGCTTCTCAATAATACTTCATGGAAGATTTAGTGACATAATTATATACAATTTTAACAATGTAAAATAAAAAGTTTATCAATAAATTTTCGAGTCATCAAATCTCCCGTGTATCCACATTTTATCAAGCCTAGTTTTGAACTGAAGAACTGTTTTAACAGATACCACCTTATCTGGCAATGAATTCCAATCTTCAACTATTCGAACCAAAAAAGAATTTTGACGTGTTGATTTCTGACTCCTATGTTTAAATATCTTAAAACTGTGACCTCTTTATGTAGATTCTGATATTTGGAAGAAATCATCTATAGGAATGTCATCAATGCCTTTAATTATTTTGAAAACTTGTATCAAACCAGCACGCCTACGTCTATATAGTAGTGTGGGTAAGTTTAATTCTTGTAGTCTTTCACTATATGGCAAATGTCTCAGAGTTGAAAGTATTCTTGTAGCTCTTCTTTTCAATGGTGCGTGTGTGTTTCTTAAGCACAGGAAACCAAATCAAATCACCATAGTCCAGGTGTGATCTTACCAATGATTTATACAGGCATAAAAAGTGCTTTTATCCATAAAAACAAAAGGATCTTTTAATTAGTCCAAGTATTCTGTTTGCTTTATTCACCACGAAACTTATATGAAGATCAAATTTAAGGTTTTCTTGATAAATAAAACCAAGGTCTTTCTCATGATCAACAACTTTTATATTAACTTTATTATAATTTTTGTCGGTCATTTCATATTCAAATCTGGGATTGTTGTTTCCTATATGGAGGACTATACATTTATTTGCATTGAAAAGCAGTAACCATTTGGTAGTCCATCTACACAATTCATACATATCATCTGGAAGGTTTTCATATATATGTCGTATAAACTCGTATAAATCCGTTATTCCAACATTACAAAAATGTATTGGTTTCAGATTGTACACTTTCTAATCATTTGACCATCACTTTCCGTTGAGATTGAAAGCGCTGGACACGTGAGCGTATTTGTGGTGCATTTTGTGTATGTATTCCCTTGTCTGGGATTCAAGCAACCCCCGGGTAATTTTATCAAACTGTTCTTTATCCAGTATGGCAGGACCGTCAAGTGTTAACTGTGTCAGAAACTGAGGGTTTTATCAGTGACCTGTCAATGTATGCTGACTGAAAGACTGGATTTTTAGAAGCTTTTCAGAATATGCTGCTCTCTCCTTGTTGAGATATGAACATTTACTAATGAAGTGTTGCCTTGTTTCCCGGTCGGCTATGTGTAGTCTGCAGGTTGGATGAACTTGAAACAGGTTAAAGACTTCTCTATTCGCTTGCAGAATATAAGTCCCTGTTAATAGTTTACTCTTCAATTGGTCCCTTCTACTGTCATATATACTATTTCGGACTGTTGACCTTTTATGATGAGTCCTGCCGACTTTCAGGGAGTTTACATTGATATACTTGAGGGAGGACTTGCTTTTGACGAATTGCTGCCATCCTTCCTCAATAGCCATATTCACAGCAGTATTTATTACTTTTTTCCATTCATTTTTGGATGGAGGGTTGCTTAACAATATTGAAAGATTTATGGTAAGTTATACAAATGCAAAATTTCCCTAACAAACATAAACCAGCTTTTATCCTTTACATCTTTCATCACAATTTGCCTTAAAGCTACGTCATTTTCAATTGAACCTTTTGTCTTGTCATATTTAAAAATGTAGCAAGGGCAGTTTTGTGTATAACATTATCTTGAGGCAGAACCCCCAGAAGTGCAAGGCATACTAAATTCGCAGTTTTGGCAAGAAGACCCTGTATTTGTTTTAGAAACTTCCTTTGGAACTTTTCAAGACATTCTCCATCTTTCTTACGAAGCAATATTGACTCTAGCGCATAAAGTTGCCTTGGTACTACAAAAATTGACCATATATACCCGTTTGGGGATGGTTTGAGCCCCCCCCCCCCCCCAAGGAAACCTGTTCCCATCCGGATATAGGCTGTTTTTCTACCCAGATTAATTTTCCCCTCAATATCCGGTTTCCCATTAACATCCGCACAATATCAAGGTGCGTAGCATTCCTACTGGCCTTAATTTTTTTGTTGTACATAAAATAAGTCCTCACAATTCTCTTTCCCTTCGTTTGACAAATACTTGAGGGCATGGCTCTTTGACGGGTTTACAAAGAATCTCTCCCTACCTGCAACGTAAGTAAGGGTGCAAAGATCAGGAATCGATACAATCAAGTACCACACCTGACCCTGGATACCAATGGGAAAGTGACAAACTCACAGTTAGACACCACAAACGAGAGCTAAGAGGTCAGCCCTTTCCCAGCAGGTGACCACAAGGCACATATAAACAGACGCGCACAAATGCATAGCAAACACAAGACAGAAAAAATAACATAAAAGATCCACAAAAGAAGTACCACCTTGGAACGGTCAGTAAAATATTTTACTGGAGGGCTTAAACCAGTTTCACTGCGGCAACCTCACACTTATTTCAGATGTGGATCAAGGCACATAGATATATGGTTTGCATGAAATAATGTCCTCCAAACCATTACTTGCATTTCAGGCCTGGATCAAGAAAGCAGGGCAACATCATCTGCAACAGTAACATGTGAAGCTGGAACATCCCTCTGTGAAACCTTTTTTGCAGCCTTGTTTGGGTACTCATGAAAATTTCATTATGTATAGCATTCAGAATATGTTCCAGTATCTTAAGAAGCACTGTGGTCACTGTTATACCTCTATAATTCCCTGGATCAGAGGTATCTCCTTTCTTGGGGGTTAAAATTCCTCCTTCAAGACGGCAGACACCTTCTTTGGGCTGATTATGTATTTAGGGAAAGATGTCAGAAATTCAATTAAGTCACACCTCCCCCATTTTAAAGTGTTCACTAGTTAGTCCCATAATATCCTCTGCTTTGTTGTTTTTTAGTCTTTTCATTGCTGCGTTAACTTCCTTCACCTGGACCGGAGGGATAGGATTACCTTCAGTTTCGCACATAGCAACTATTGCAATCATATCAAAATCAACCATGTCCTTGTACTCATTGTCAAATCTATCATTTTCCATTGGTTTTGCCAGTCTCTGAAAATTGGTGGCCTAACCCTCTTTTATTTCATCATTAGTCTCGCATGCTTTACCATCCACAATAAGAGTTTGCAGCTGCGCATTGGAGTATTTACGTTGTCTATTGATGAGCCTGAAGAAAGCTTTGGAGGAATTATCAGAGGTCATGATATCTGTAACACAATCACAGTTACGCACGTATATAGCGTACTAGGCGTAAACAGCTTACCCTTAGTACGGTCGTTACTATGCCCGTTATACGAAAATTTATGAGGCAATCCAAAAAGTTTCTTTAGATAAATGATTATTAAGCCAAACAAATTAGAAATAAACAAGACATTTCAGAATACGCAATGTTCAGTACTTTTACATAAACAGGCCCGCGCCACAGCGCAGACCAGAAGTCTATGTGCGTTGTGTCTGAGCCAGTTCTATACGGACATGGTGCAAAGAGTTTACCTCACTAGAACCAAACTTAAGTGTGTCTGGGGCCTTGCAGTTTATATACAGGTAGAGTCACGATCTTTCCTTCTGATGTCCAGAAGCAATTAATTCTCAAAGTCATGAAAACTTGCTTTAACGGGCATTGTCCATTAGTAGTACATTTTGGTACAACCTGTACACTAATGCTTTACAGACGGACTCTCCGCTCACAAAGGGCCCCTACCTATCACTGTGTTACATATCCTCTACTCTAGCATTTCTCTGTATGGATGCATTCAGTCTTTGCACTTTTCTAAGTGTCACTCTTGCTTCTTACATTTGCTGCCGAGTTGAGTCTCCCAGGTCCTCTTGTTCCCCTGCTTTACGCTATTTCCACTACATGAGACAGCTGTTCTTTATAGCATCTTGCATTTTCTGAGTACAGCATCTTCTCCGTCCCTAGATTTTGAGACTAGTTTTATGGTTTGGTATACTTTCACTGGTAGCCTGCTTTAGAACTGAGAGGTTGCAGGATATCAATTTCCTCTGCCAGAGATGGCAAAAAAGACTAAAACTGTTGGAGGTTTCGCCTGATCGAACTTTTGAAGATATGTTTATCGCATCCATCGCATTTTGGTTTAAGCTGCAATGTTGTTGTCTCAGCCCTCTCTTTCCTACCTGCCTCAACACTGAGCTGAGCATTCACCGGCACATAATTTGAGGTATTCAGAGGTATATTCCTCTCTACGGACACAGGTTTTACCAGACTATCTCCTATGATGTTAAACAATATGTAATCAATCTAAGCTATATCCCCTTTGTTAGGGTGAAAAAAGTTTCTTCACCGTTTTGCCTCCAGCACAGAGAATTTGAGTCTACAAAGTCACGTAGAAGCATGTCCTGTTGATTGCCCCTCCTTGGAACCAGCGAAGCATTCATATCACCCGCGATGAACACCGCATGGGACCTGGTATATATGTTCAGTATCTCTTCCCGCTGATCCAGACAGTGCATGTAGTTCTCTTTGTCATTGCAGTTACTCTTTGACTTTCTACTCAGCATATACACATTGCAGACACACAAGGGTGGGACAGAGCATACCTCGATTGCCACTATTATATTGCTCCCAAAATGAAGTTTCTTGATCTCTATTATAAATCAATGCCACTCCACCATATCCTCTTGTTTTTTTTGTGTAGAGGCCCGGGGAGAGGATTATCCTCGTTAACAGCTCTACCATGGGCAAGGTGCTTTGTATATCTCTTCTCTATATCAGGCAACTGGAAATCAAAGAGCCAGTGTTGCTGCATGGCAAGGACATCATACTTGGCAAGCAGCTCACAGACATATATGCATTATTAGTTTCAATATTCTCGACATTTAGGGTCCCAATTATTAAAGGCTTCACATTTTCTCCATCGTTTCTGAGGCTCGGTCCATCCCTTAAGAAGGGTTATCATTTCTTTCTTTGGTCTCCCCTTTGGTGATGTATTTGGCTGGTAGGAATCAAAGTATCCTTATCACTATTTAAGGCTTTGTGCTCCGCTCCTCATCTGGGGCTCTATACAGGATTGGTCCTTTTGGACTTGCGTTGCAGGTTCCCCTTCATACCTATGTCCTTGGTATCATGCATATTTTTGGAGGAGTCCATCTTAGGTGTTCTGTCAATACGGGTTTGTGTGGAGTGCATACTAATGGGGCCCCCATCCCTGCCATTATTGTTTTGTAGTGGGGGCTGGATTAACCACTTATTGATGTAGTGGGCTGGATTAACCACTTGTTGGTGTAAACTTTGCTCCCCTTGGTTATAATTTGGCTGTCCTATCCCTCTGTTACCCCTTGTCCCATTCTGTAAACCAGGCCCCTGTTGACCGACCCCATGCCTAGAGACCTGTGTTTGTGCTGGGCCTAATAATATACAGGATAGCCATATTGTATTGGATTACTGGCGCCGTTTGCTTGAAATGGCTGGGGGTACTATACCTAGGGACATTAAGTGCAACAGAGGGATAACAGGCTGCATTTGTTGCATATGCATTCAAATAGAAATGACTGTATGGTATTGTTTGGCTTCCCTGGTTTTGGAAAGTATGAGGGTAAAATGGATGATGACCCGCTTTCAGGCCATGTCACAGACCCGGGGGCCCTTATTAGTCATATATCCAGCATTTCTTGAGGTACATGTACACTGAGCAAAATTTCTAATTGGTCACCTTACATTTTACTCTAGTTTTGAAAGTAAGATTCGGTAAACTTCGTGCTTCTATAAATCAACCAAGGCTTTGCCAAGACTGCAGGTCAGTTAATTTCAAAAAAAATGACTGGTACTTCAACTAAACAAACATTATTTCCCTCCACGTCTCAGACATCTGTGTTGTTGTTTTTTATTTGCCTGAACCATGTGGGTAATCCACAACCCTGTCATGCAGCTTTGCATTTTCAATCAGGGTTTTGGTGTATACGTCACAATTCCGATCGAAAGAAGTGCCCTTAATTTGGATTTATTTTGAACCTTTAACCTCGGCCCCTGAATCAGTTGATTTCATTTGCTCATTGTGCCGAATTTTGTAAGCTTCTGTCGGGGTTTGTGTGTTGAGATGATTAGTGTCGCCATCCAATGTCTTCGGGTAAGTTTCGTCACCTACTTCTGTAACACCACTCCGTGTGTACAGTATGGAATCAATTATGGACTCACATTGGGCATCATAGGTACACGAGAGGGTATCATAGGTACACGAGAGGTACACGGAATGCAGTTATACTATAGATCTGTATCTTGAAAAAACGCCCACATTGACAAGCTAGAGGTCACGTCTCATATATGAGCTAGTGCTCGAGATTTCGATACTTCTCGCATATTCGCAGTCACAGACGTAGATGAAAGCCCAGACAAGAAGTTTGACCTCTAGCTTGTCAATGTGGGCGTTTTATTGGCATTTGCGCATATGCGATAAGTACCGACTGATTCAGACGACGGTAGCAGCACAGAACCAGCGAGTGTGGACAGCACTCAAGTGCGGATCCAGAGGGGGGGGGGACAGGGGGTCCGGACCCCCCCTGGAAAATCACAAAGCTACCAAGCTACCATTCAATGTTGGGCCATCATCAGACCTCCAGCGAAACGCCATTTAAATGGCGTTTCGCTGGCGGGCCGATGATGGCCCATTTATAGTGATATTTGGATTCACTATCCCCTCAACAATTAAAAAAATAAATGTTATCAAATTTGGACCCCCTCTGACAAAACTTTCTGGATCCGCGCATGGCACTAGGGGAGACCGGGGCTAGTACGGCCTCGGGGCATATTCTGCATATGGCTAAATCTCGCATGCAGATTAAGCTATGGAGCTGGGAGACTTGCATATTTGGACATCACTTGTAAGGAGTTTGCTTACATGAGTAAACTAGGGCTGCATTTGTGAAGGATGCATTGATTTTGTAACGGTAAACTCATTTTCTTGAATGACGAGTAAATTTTCCATAGTAACTGCATTTTTTTTTTATTTTCTAAAGATGTGTCATACAAGAGGTGTTTCATGTTTATTTGAACAAATTTGAAATTGCCGTACCTCCTTAATTTCTTATTATATTTAGTAATAATAAATTTACATTGGTTAATCTGATCACGAGAAATGCGCAGTCACCAAGAAAATAGCTCTTTACTTAATTCGCTTGATTAAAACAGTCTCTGAAGATGAGTAGTCAAAGTTTAAGCGTTTAAAAATGCTGTCTGAAATGAAATGTTCAAAATCGTTCTCGAACGATTACTCTTAAAGGGGTTAAGTTTTTCTCTTGGAACCTATTATAACTTGTACATAAATGATTAGAGTGTGTCCTGCTAGAAAATAAAGCATTTCCGTTGGATATTTACTATTTTGAAGCAAGTTAAACATCAAATTTTGGGGTTAACAGTTTCCAAAGCAACACTAAATTGTAATCAAAATACATGAATGCAATATTTGGTGATAAGTTTTATCGGCGATATATTCTTGAGTTATTTAAGAACTTGTGTCCGCTGTGAGATTTGAGAATTTGTTTTTCACAATTCTTCCAGGACACATTTTATGCATGGAATGCCCATTTGGGCACTTGTATGATAGAACTTATAAAGCCCAGTTGTCAAGCAAAAGCAGGCGCAAAGAAGCTGTTTTTCATTTGAATAATAGACTAAATGCTCCTCTAAACTTAAAAGAAATGTAAACACTTTTATACGCACTTTCAATAAAAATACATCCGTTTTAGCTCTTAAAATCAGTAAAAGGGGCTGGGCGTGTATTTTGGGACGCCGTGTTATGGTTATGCTTTATATTGCATATTTGTCTATTTGGTCATACCAGGGACACGTCCGTTATTTAAGAGAAAGCAAAAGCTATTTATTTTATTAACATGCAACCTCGAAAAATGAAATTCACATTTGTTCAAATAAAGATGAAACAGGTCTTGTACTTCTGATTTAAATTCTTTATGATTAACACGAAAAGGTAATGTGCGTTGATATAACACGTTTTAATTTCATCTCCTGCATCCTAAAGGGAGATGTCGTGTGATATTCGGAAATAGTTTGTCAGGGGCGAGTTCGGCAACACACGTCGGGACAGGTTCGGTCAATACCCGAACTTGCCCTAAGGCATACATAAATTTTTTGGCAGCGTATTTTGTGCCACGTACCCACTTTGTAAAAAGGAGTTCGTATTTAGTGTGATCAAAGAAAACATTTCTTTGAATGAGGAATTGATCATCAAACACTGCTTAAAATTACTGCATGTTTTCAACACGTTTAAAGCATTTAGATTCTAGTACTATTTTTCATAAAATGTATTCCGTATAGTTTATATGTTAGGTTAATGCCTTGAAATTGTCTTGGTCCTTACAGAAGTTTGAATGTATAATAATAGGCCAGGACAAATCTTTTGGCCAAAATTGCCCCGAGAGGTGGCCGAACTTACCTATTTGCGGGGTAAGTTCGGCTATCATGGCCTGATCTCCTTGACTGAAGATTACCATTTATCTTACAAAGACACACGAAGACGTTTACGGGACTGGTGCCGCCCTATTGTGCCTTACTTGAATATTAAGGTTTCTTAAAGCTAGTTGTAATAGTCGCTCGAAAATTGCACTTTTTCTAAAAGGGGCCGCACTAGCCCGTATCTCCCATACAGATACAGCAAGTGGTATTGCCATTAAAAATCATAGAATAAAAAACAAATATAAAGTAATGCTAAAAGCTTTTATGTCTTATTTTGATGTTAACTTATTACTTTGTGGCATACTGTAAACACTGGCCCCTGTGAGTTAGTAGAAATAAATTGCTTTGCTATAGATGGAGCAGCCTTAAAAAACAGTAATCTCGACAATACTTTGTATAAATAATGTAAACTTACTTACGCTTGCTCTATACCCAGTCGGACAAGCACCTTTGAACGAATCGGCTGCAACGTCGTATTCAATTGATGCGGATGGGGAAAAAAGCGAAACTCTAAGAAAAACAACAGCCATAGATATGACGTTACGTCATTGTAACATGCGAGGTTCCGCGCCAAATAACTGTTGAAATGAAAGCCACTCTCTTTTTTTACAGTAACCCCTCCCCTCCACATAATTTTCAAATGGCTCTGAAAAACATAGTTTAATGCAATACGCAGCCTATAGGAGGATACATCTTCAACATGAAGTGGGAGAAGATTTGCGCAGAAGGAATACGGTAATGTTTAAGAAATGAAGAGCACTCATATCGTTAACATTTTAGCACTTTTACTTTTTTTAAACTAGCAATACATTTACTCAAAGTCTGGTCTAAACGGCACCCAGTATAAAGACGTAAAATGAGGGGTGAGAGTAGAAAGTGCGCGTTTTCACAGTATTGTAAATGGTGAATCGCTTTGAAACGTATTTTGTTGCTTACTATGCATATTTTACTGCTGAACTACACCGATTTTAAAAACATTGAGGCAATTTGAAAATCATGTCAACTGGGAAAATATACGCCTTATCGCTAGAACTTCTTGAGCCAACAAGAAGCTTGTTTTGCACGTTGATTGAAGGGAAATACATGCGACCATAAAATGCGGGCGATACGACACCTAAGCTTCCCAATAAAAATTCTTTGACATCGGTTCAGTATACGTGTAGTTGCTCAGAATTGTCGTGGACAATATTTAATGTAGTAGGCCTAATTTATCACAGAACCATTACTTCAAAAACTGAAAAAAAATCAGACCATAAACTGCAGACTATATGCGCATTTGCTCTTGAAACAGTATAACGGGAGCTTCCCACGATGTTTTGATGAAATCGCCTGGACAAGATTAATGGGACCCCGGAACAGACAGACGGACAGGAGCTCGGGTGTGCGTGCTTACGCATGGACACTTGTTGAAGTCCCAATCCTCGATTTCAAAATGGAACACATTATTTCAAAATGGAAAGATGGTCAAGTAAGGAAACACATATGCATACTAACTTGGCATTGATCACAGCTATAGACATTTTGCTCAGATGACCAGAGTTTCAATCTTGGGTGCGTTTATCAAAGGCACGCCAGTTACTAGGGCTGACATGTTACTGATTCTTCAAACTCCTGCTGATAGTAGCAGCCAATCATTGCGCTTTATTTTGAGTCTGGGACTGTAACCTCGAGGCATGTCTACTCTCATCCACTTGAAAGCCTACATTTTTGGCCAGCAATGTACTGTTATCACAGCAGATCAGCTGATATACAGAAGGGGGAATTGTATGGGCAAGTGAAGCAAATTATAGGAATGTGGTAAATTCTGAGACAATAAAAGTTGTACCACTACCTGAGGGTTTTTCCAGGCAGACCAAAGGCTAATCTTTGCAGGGGGCAATAAAGTGGTCCCAGGTATTTGATATTTATCTTAGTGATAGAAATTGTGCTGTATACAGGTAAGTCCCCTCTAGTGACCCCTTTTATCCAGTGAGATACTGAAACTGTCCCTTGTCAGTTAATGCGTTAATGCTCTTTATTGGCCAGGAATATAGGTCTTTAACAGGCAAAACGTTGGCTTAATGCAATGTATAATGCTAAAATGGATGTCGGAAGAGCAACTGATACAGGTGGATGGAAGCGTGGGCCAAACGGAATAGAAATGAGTGGAGTAGATTGTCCTTCATTGCATGAAGCTCACCACCTGTGGTTATTGTACAAAACAAAGTGCAGCACTGTCAGGTGTAAAATTATAAAGGCTGGTCAGGTCTGTATGGTATTTAATGTACATGTGACACATCCAGGGTAAAGGTAATCCTGCAGGACTTCCAAACTCGGGATAGGGGTACTCTTATAGTCTCGTATATACGTAGGCTCGGACCATTTTTGGGGGTTCAAAGTTTCGAATTTCAATATGTTTGGGGTTTCAGATAATTATTTGTTTTTTTTTTGTGGGAGTATGAGGGAATTGTGGATATGTTTGACTGGACTTGTTTGGGGGTCATTTTTATACATTTTAGGAGTTTTTCTTTTGGTCAAGGTACAGCATTGGAATACTTTTGGGGCGCTGCTGAATTTCACATTTTCTTTGGAGTATGCCTGATACTCATGATTTTTGGGGGATAAACAGTAGATGTTGAGTTCAACCCAACGTATCAAGAACAATTAGAGTTACACCCCCCCCCTTGGGCTTCCAAGCTGCCCTGGAGGCAAACGAATATTAAATCGAATGTATCAGTGAAAGTTCACTACCCGGCCTGTAGATACGTAGTTTACCTGCAAATAGATGTCCAAATTATAAATATAAGGGCATTATTTGAATGTGTATGGTAAAAGCAGCCATGTCCCGAGCAGAATGGGGGCCCCAGGGGTTTTGGGGATCTGGGTAGAAGGGATTTTTATTTTCAGGGAGCTGGGGAGCACTGGTAATTATTTTCAGGGATTTGGGGAGCAAGCTCATAGTTTTGGAGATTTAGGGAGCCCTACAAAAAGTAAAATAAATCCCACCTTAAGCCCTCATTTCGTTTGATTTTTTTTAAATCTTCGACTTCTGGGGGAAAGCCCCCCGAACCCCCTTGGGAAATATAAATGTATTTACTTTAGTGCTAATATGCTATTCTGGATTGGTATTGGTGACTGAGATGGAGAAAAAAATTTACTAGTGTGGAAAATGATCCTTAAAATTGTTGATTTTTAGGTTGATAATAACGTATTTTGGAGCACTCAGAATGTGCAAGATTGCACCAATTTTATAAAGAAAAAATCCGGGGGAGCATGCCCCCGGATGCCCCTAGCACGAATCTGAATCCACATAATTACAGGGCTATCTAAGCGCCTGTAATGTAATATTTGATGAAAAAAGGAAAAGCCTCCATTTTTTTTACATTTCTTTGGCTTGGGGGGGGGGGGGTGTGGGCTGTTGACCCCCATATGCAGACCCCTCTTGTAAAATGTGAATGTATTCATTTTTGTACTAACGTGCGTATCTGGATTGATCTTGGAGAAAAATATAGCACAAAATTTGGGTTGTTGATTTATTATCCTAAATATTCAGTCTAGGGACAAGATGCCCCTGTACTTTAAAACAATCACTGCAGTAAAAATTACATATATCAACACTCTGTCAGATTTGCTTTCAAAATAAACAGCCTAGATAAATTATGTAAGCTTGCCATATCTCCATGCATGTAAAACGTGAGGCCAGTGATTAATTAACTTTGGATACAAGTAAATTTCATTTAACACTGAAGACCCAGATGTAATGCTACATCTGGCGACATTTGATCAGCGTCTGCACTGTTACCCATTGAAGGGCCATCAAAACACATCTGAAAATGTCGTCTGCTAAAGTTGTTTGCTGTATATTTAGTTCTAGTTAACACCCCATGTAGATGGGAGATTCAATTGGAACATGAACGGTCAATAGACTTACCTCTTTTATGTATGTGGCTGTTTGTCGCATACTATGCTTTTTATACAGTAGGAACTTATTAAAATTAAGTTAAATATTCAGTCTAGGGATAAGATGCCCCTTAGTTGGCCATCCAGAGCCTGAAAAAAAAATCTGTTGGCATTTTTGAGTACATTTTGGCATCCATGCTCAAAGTGTATCTTGATGTGTTTTAAGAAGGATAGGGGTGGATGCCAAGTCTGGAAATGCCCCAAAGTCCCAGAATTAGGTCAAAGGTCAACTGAGTGCAAATTCTTGTATATACATCAGATTTTAGCGTTTTTATTAATTTGCTATCCAAAATTATGATTAAAAGTAATGCAAAATCTCTTTTGGATAATACAGCCATGCTATATAAACAAACAGCATCATCAAGGCATGATGCGTGTTTTGATCAAAGGTCATTTAAGTGCAAAATGGGTGAAAATTGTAGCAATATTTTAAGTATATAGGGGCAAAACTCAAATTTTAAGTTCCCTTCTACCCTAATGGAAGATTTTTTTATTGCTATCCTGCTAGGTGTGTGTCTATCATGTTTGGAAAGCAATGTATTACTAAGTTTCCCGCGGTCAAATATTCATAATAGGCATGTAAAGTATGTTACTGTATAAAATCAATTAAAATGTAATACAACTAAGAATAACCATTTCATTTTAAAGAAATAATTTCTTTGGCTTAATGCTTTGTACAAATACGTCATTTTATGCAATTGTCTATCCTTTTCAACATAAGATGTGTTTAAGTTGTTACTTACGTTACACTTTACCATCTGAAATTGAGTCAATTCTCAAAGGTATATGTTCCTAGCTACAGCTTTCATGAAGGACTTGGCCATGATCTCATGCTTATAGGACTAAAATACATTTCTTTTCTCATTTCACACATTTGTTGTGTTTGTTCCCATCTATGAGTAATTGTAAAACACTTTTTACAAGGCCACTACCTGCTAATTGCATATACTAAGCATAGCTTCATGAAAACACAAAGACCAAGCCTCCTTTCATAAAACATCAGGCGTGTTGAAACTATGATAGAATATGGTAAATACCATATACTGGAAGGAATATATCCTCACATTGGTCTCCACATGGGCCCCTTAGCAGATGGTAACATACATAACATAAAGGTAATATACAGGTATACTTCTAATAATGGCGATCCAGTAAAAACTTTGTCAACTTTTTGTGGGGTATATCATGGAAATAGCCCTGACATTAAGGGTAATCCTCCATTTAACTTTTAACATTTAATTGTAGGAGTGTCCTTTCATTTGCACATATTAATGAAATGATGTTGATTCAAAAGCAGCATTCCTTTGAAATCAGGCTGCTTGTGTAAACATATCAATCCATATATAGAAGCAGTATAAATATGATATTAAAGGTTACCTCTTATTTTAAGATACCATAAAATATATATCTATGTCTGTCACAGCGCAACTTTTTATACATTGTAATTGTTTCAGTGTCGATAAATTAAATTCTAAGTATCAGTATTATACATATTTTGCTAATTATTTTTTGCAATGATGATAGAGATCAAATGCTATGAGGTTATTGGAATGTGTTTCTTTATGTTATTCTTTTTAACTATAAAATACCAATGCAAGTTTTATTCCAAGTTAAATTTCCCCAAAACAGATGTTTGGTGACTTCTTGGGAACACAGGCAGTCACCATATTGGAGCACCTGATGATTTGATTGTGTTCATAATATTCCAACAGTTTGGGGTCATTTCTTAGTATTTGCAGTATTTAGTGTCCTGAAATGGTTATCTAAGATGTACATTTACTAGCATAATCAATTGGTTTAACATCTCCAATTTGCTTGATGTATATAAGATCCTAAGGTATTTAACTCGCCTGTTCTAATGTAGAATCTAACTGTTAGCCATGACATTTTGCTAAGACAGGGAATGACTGCATATATGGTAGGTGAATAAAGTATCATTAACGTTCGAATGATTTGTTGTTTATGTTGCCATGAAATATGTTCAGATGTTTTACAAGACTGCTACATGGTTCAGGTAACCTTACCTCAACCAACCTTAGTCTAAGATAATTAACAAGCAGAATAGTTTCTATCAGAATTGCTGCAGTATATAATAAGATAATCATCATTAATACAATATGATATGAAACCTAGTTCAACAAAACATAGAAGATTTTAATGGGGACAGATGATAAATTAATTTTATAACGTAATCGTCAACAGTGAAAATTAAAATAATTCAGCATACAAGGAAAATCTTTTATACTAGATATATGTAACACCCTATATTTGGACATAAACCATGCTGGTTCGGTACTACGTAAGCTTTGGTTGATGTTATACTTGCAATCTTCAAAACCAATACCAGCTCAAGAAGACACCCAGCACTACCCCTGCCTTAATTCCTGCCTTGCCACTAGATATATGGAATATTGCTATGCTATTTTAAGTAAATTATTGATATTAAGTCAATGTAGATTGCATGTTTATCGTTAAGTACCATTGGTAGAAATCTGAAAACTGCAATATGAATGTTAAAGAGCCAAGCAAATTGCAAAAAGTAATTGAGTAAGACCAGAAATGCCACATTCACATATTGCAGACCAACCCATGGCACTCTTTTAAATTAAGTCTTATATAGAATAAAATGTGTGTAGTATATGTATGCGAATTGAGGAGAGCAGACCCAAATTTTATTTAAGCCTAACAACAATATACTACCTTTATCCATTTATGTAAGGCACCTTTTGTTACATACGTTACCTCATTAATATATGTGCAGCAATTTTAGATCCATTATTGTTTATATAGTTATATTTTGATCTCATTATGAAAGATATTTTGCCAATTCCAATGCAAAGTATATAGACAAATGAATCTGTAAGCAGCTATGCATTACATGCTGGAGCCGGTACAAATCACATACTAATAAGCATATTTAAATATACTTGATATACTTCATTGCAAGTAAAAAGTTATAAACAGCTTCAAATATATGAAAATTAACATTTTCAATTAGAATATAGATCAACATCATGTATATTTCAGGTCAGGTATCACGGTTTAATCTAATGCATGTAATTTGTAAAGTCATTATCTGCAATTTAGTATAAAATGTAACATAAGTATCGCTGATGAGCAGAAATACATATCACAGATGTATGCAATTGATTTTTATGTCTAGTTTAAACATTTAATGCTTAGACTGTTTACTAATACCATTAAAATAAATCAACATTAGCCTTGTATTGTGTGTACTGTTATTTTCAATGTCAGTAGGGTAACGTTGATTACAGGTGATTTATAGAAAAATGACCACAGAAAAGCAATTAAATTATGGGTTTCTAAGGTCCCAAGACATGTCCCAAACTGAAAATAGTTTTACTTTATGAGGGGTGCAGCAAACTCTCAAAGTAGCCCACATATCTCAGTTTAGCCCAAATGAGGAAGAATTTCCGTCATAATTGCACAAAACTTACGATGTTTGTCTTTGTAAAATCCATAAAAGGATGCTTCCAAATGGGTTCCTTTAATAATAAACATGTTAATTTAAGCCTTTTGAAAGACTTCTACCCTCTTTAGAGTTTAAAAAACATCTTGTTGTTGGACCAGAGAAAAAAAAAGAAAAACAGTTTGTAAAAATGCTCTGATTATTGCACTTGGTGACCTTTGACCCCATTTTAAAGCCGACTCATGAACATTTAGTTATAAAAAACATTTTCTCAATGTTTTTCAGACTTAAAACTATAAGCATACAAAATTTGGCTTGAAATGAAATATGTTTATATATAAAAAGATAAAGTTGTTTTACAGTAGTTAGTATTTTCTCATTTTTGCACTCAATGACCTTTGACCTAATTTCTGGCCTTCATATGCAAATTCAGACTTGGCATCCACCCCTAAGGCTTTGTATACATGCTAAATATGATGTTAAAAGTGGTCTAACAAATGTACTCAAAAATGCCAACAAAACCAAAAATATGCATCTTTTCTCGATTCGGATTGCCAACTACCTATACTTTAAAACAATCACTGCAGTAAAAATTACATATATCAACACTCTGTCAGATTTGCTTTCAAAATAAACAGCCTAGATAAATTATGTAAGCTTGCCATATCTCCGTGCATGTAAAAGGTGAGGCCAGTGATTAATTAACTTTGGATACAAGTAAATTTCATTTAACACTGAAGACCCAGATGTAATGCTACATCTGGCGACATTTGATCAGAGTCTGCACTGTTACCCATTGAAGGGCCATCAAAACACATCTGAAAATGTCGTCTGCTAAAGTTGTTTGCTGTATATTTAGTACTAGTTAACATCCCATGTAGATGGGGGATTCAATTGGAACATGAAGGGTCAATAGACTTACCTCTTTTATGTATGTGGCTGTTTGTCGCATACTTTGCTGTTTTTATACAGTAGGAACTTATTAAAATTAAGTTAGTTTCTGGAACAGTCTAGTCTGGGTTTCGATAGATAAAATAGATTCAACAAAAACAAGGCAATGATACATATATTGTGTTTTGCTTCAATCCGCCAGATGTAGCATTACATCTGGGTCTTCACTGTTAAATGAAGTTTACTTGTATCCAAAGCTAATCAATCACTGGTCTCACGTTTTACATGCATGGAGATAAGACAAGCTTACAGATTGTATCTAGGCTGTTTATTTTGAAAGCAAATCTGACAGAGTGTTGATATATGTAATTTTACTGCATTGATTGTTTTAAAGTACACAGGGCACCTTGTCCCTAGACTGGTAGGTAATTAGATGGTTTTTTATTAAAATGTTGTTCAGGTATGTTCATACTTGTTGAAACTGAAGTTAAACTAACGTATAGGGCCTAATAACAATTATTAAAACACTTTCTATGGTTACAAAAATAAATGCTTTCACCAAATTTGTCCAAGAAAATCTAGTTTCATATATTGAAAAAAAAACAGCCCTCCCTAAATGGCCAAGCTGTCCCTAATAAAAAATCAAATCTAGAGAGCATTCTTACACGCCTACTCTACCAGGTACTCTACAGAACATTAAGGATGGCCCCATACTTTGAGCTATATATCATGCATTTCATTAAAATAATAATATATCATGTATTCCATGGCTAAGCCCTATCATTACGTGTATAACGTAAAATATGAAGTGAATATCAAGTCATTCGCTCGTGTAGAGCTTCATAGGTTTTAAGTCCTATGGAAAGAAAAATACATTTTAGGGAGAATTGGCTTATATTTTGGGGGATTTGGGGGAAAGCTGAATTAAATTTAAGGATTTGGGGAGCAAAGGAACAATACTTTCAGGGAGCTGAGGAATTTTCATTCAGGGATTCGGGGAGATCAATGCATTATTTTCAGGGATCAAGGGAGCACAGACCCCCCTGGGGGCCTCACGGAGATAGTACTTAACATCTGTGCATTATAGAATGCCTTGAAGAACATACGACAAAAGTTATAGGTCCTGTTCAATAAAATTGAATTTGTGTTGAAGAAAAGAAGTTGCTGTGTGGCTGATTTCTGGTCGGAATGTCGCCGTAAAGCTAATTTTATAACCATAAATCCGAAAATATGCTTCCACAAATGGAAGTTTGAATGCAGTAAACCTAAAGGCCTGTCAAGAGGTTAAAACTATGAGAAGCCAATACTTGTACAGTGGCTCTCTGTGTGCGGGCTGGGCTCGATTTGATTCTTGGAAATTTTGTTCGTAGCGCAATCGGAAACGTGTCTGACTGCAGTTGAGTGTCTGACTGCAGGTCCAGTGGTCGCGATTTCGATCCCGGCCCGGTCCCATACTTTCATGGAGATTGATCATGAAATCATTTCTAAGGACATTCTCTTCATTCAAGAAGGGTTATTGTCAGTTACAAGTGAAAGTATACGCACGAAGTACTGGTTAACCACGTGGTATTGGGTGCGTTTCTTTGGCTTCGCCAGGTGTAAGCCGCTTTCTAGTCTATAACCAGCGAGGCACCCAATTGATTTAGATCACGTGGCGGCTCACCCGATTGGCGCACCACCAGCCTAAAAAAAATCGCAAAGTAATGAAGGCTAAAATGGGCGATAGAATGCACCAAATTGCACCATATTTTCAAAACTTTTCGGTGGAGCATGCCCCATGACCCCCCTAGCATGGCTTCGCGCCGTCTGCGCTCGCATGAAAATACTTCATGTTTCAAGTATTGCGCCCCACCCCCTAACATAGAATCCTGGATCCGCCCCTGCATACAACAATCACGAGACACCAGGAAGACAGAGCAAAGCTGCCAGCTCTCCCTTCCCCATTAAGATTATTGCAAAACCAGAATGGATACAAAGTAAGGCACAACAAAACATAATACCATTACAGACTCCCCACAATGGTAGTCACAATCAACAACATCACTGAAAACAACAGAACCACGGCCTTAGAACGGACAGCAGCCTGAGCCATGGGGGGGGGCTAAAATGCATTTTACTGATACCAAATCTTCTCCCTAGATTCTTCTGTTGTTGAAACTCAAAAATGTTAAGCTCGCATGGAGGCTTACTAACTCATGCAATGTATTGTCATAGAATAACAATCTAATCACATCATGATGAAACAAAGAAACGAGCTCTCGATTCACAGATAGTCAGAGCTAAAGAAACCCTCAAATTGAGCCTCTGTGGGTCAAGCTACATACAATTATCAGGCACCTACCCACCGATTAAATCCTAATGTCAGAGTCTGAGGTCTGACCCACCGTCGTACAATTAAAAAGGAAAACATAGCTATAAGCCGTGATTGAGTTTACAACCAGGCATGCAGAATGTCGCATGACATCAATGTTATATCCAACTTTTTTTATAACGTTTGATTATGTTTTTGAATTACTCACTAGTTAAAATTAGGTTTAAAGTTTCCAACGACTTTTTAGAATTTATAAACTAAACCACCATAAAATATAGGTTCTTATATGCCATGTTGCAAAATAGTTTTTAAGCCAATGTTGTATTTAACAATTAAATCTGAGTGTCTGTGGTGGAATTTAGAAAATGCTTTTCGAATTTAATTTTATCTATAACCTTGTTATAACAACTTAGCAGTAAAAATTGGGTTTCTGCTCTTGAAGTCATTAGCATTGGAACACCCTCTCGCAAAACGAATAGTCTGTGAAATATACACACCATAAGAAGGGGGGGGGGCAAGGAACATCTCCATCAAGAAATGGGAAATTTACCATTTCAAAATTAAAAGCACCCCCTTTATCATAAATCTGAGATGAAACTATGCCATTCCTTATTGTCAAATCCAAGTCAAAACATGGGGCTTCAGCATCAGAAGAATTTGTCTTATTTAACTGAAGTTTGGTTTGTTTATTTGTTTGTTTGTTTGTTTGTTTACGTTCAAAGTCAACAGCTATGGTCATAGCGGGACGGTCAGTTCACCTAGCCCACTTTTTCCTGGGCAAGCTTGAACAAGCCGTTAACCAGAACTTTGTGCACATACCTTCGCTTGTAACTGACAACAACCCTTCTTGAATGATTCAGTGGAAGGGAAACTGAAGTTCGATGGGATATATCTGACCTACCATTTGTTCAAAATAAGGATTATCAATATTAAGTAAGTCATCTAAATATCTGGAGGTGGGGTTGAAAGCTTCAATAATATCAGTTTGTTTATTGTCTGACAAAGACAACATGAAGTCTCTCTCAAAACAAAACAAAAACAAATCTGCAAAAAGATGCGCAAAATCAGTACACATTGGAATACCTACACTTTTTATACTCTTATATAATTTTGAGCCAAATTTTATAAATGGGCCACGTCGTGAGAAAACCTGTCTTCAGGTGTCTGGCAAAGTGAGTTTTGAACCAGTCTCCTCAGCTACAGAGACTAGCTAGAAAATTAAAAATTCACCTGTAGCAAGTTTACACAGGATACTTTCTAAAACGTGAATAACAAAGGCGCCGATCAGACTGTTGTTTGCAAACCCCCGAAGACAGGTATTCTCACGTCAAGGCCCAATTATATTGTCCAAAAGACAATGGAGAGCACCACACATTTTCTGACATGACCACAACCAGGGACTCTCTATACAAAGTGACAGGAAACACTGTATTAATTTTGCTGATAATAAGAATTATCTTGTAGGTACAGTACAATATTTACAGACATTGTAAGAAGGAGTTAATGAGCTTATTTAAAGGTGAATTTTTCGGAATAAAAATAATAATTTTAAAATCTTTTATGAAGTTTAAAAACACCCAGTAAATAAAGTAGCCTTTCAGCTTCAAAACAATTTAATTTTCAAAAAGTGACATTGTGCATCTCTCCATTCAATCGCATCGATAGTTGGTATGAGCACAAGAGCTCCTAAAATGTTTACATTTGGTACATATTACAACATAATAGATACACATATCAAGTTACAATTATGCTTAATGCTTAGACAGTGTGATTCAGCATAAGATGGTAAAGAAGAAATAGTAATTCAAAAGTGTTATTAAGTAAAATTTGACATTAATGATAAATTGTAAATTTACACTTTTTGTTGAACATTTTTATGTGAGTAAAGTGGCATATCTACATTTATTGCTGGTTCCCAGTCTACAGGTGGTCAGTAATGTAAATACAGGTAAACAGTAAACCAGGAACCAGCAATTATTGAAGGTAGGGTCAATACACACTGGCCTACAACAGTTTTTGAAAAAAATGGTAAAGATTCTTAACCCTGTATAGAAAGACCAAGCCACAACTTATATCGTTTAGAATGTTCAGAAGTAAAAAAAAAGCATGGTTCTCATTACAAGCCAAAAAAGTAAGCACTCTCTGTTAAAAGTGTGTTTAACTAATTCCATTAGTTTTTCTTTGATTAGCTTGTGAGGCAACGTAGTATAGAGAGTAGAGAAATCATATCTAAACAAACTAGATGCTAGAAAACCTCTTGATTTTAATTTATTAAGAACCTCACCTGAATTTTTAAACAACCAAAAATTTTTTTACCACAAATTGTTGTACAATATTTGATTTACCTTGGTACCATCGAACCCTCGAGACCATGAAAAAGCCGGAGCACTGTGGCTCAGTGGTAGAGTTTGTGACTTGAGGCTGAGAGGTTGCTGGTCCGAGCCTCACCAGCATCACTGCATTGTGCTGTTGAGCAAGACACATTAGTTCTTGGTTAGTACGTGCTGGTTCAACCCAGGGTGGAACACGTTATACCTGTTGCGACATAGCTGAAAAATTGTTGACAGCGTTGTAAAGAATCAGACAAACAAGCAAACCATGAGAAAGCAGCCAGTTTTTTACCGTCTCGACTATGCCTGCAATGGGCCTGGAGAAAATAAAAACTTGTTGTTGAAACAAAAAAAAACTTGTTGACATAACCATAGTTGTTGACTGGGACGTAAAGAAACAAACAACTGTAATCGATCCAATTGCACGGTCACTGGACATTTCAGCCCATAGCAATTTCGGCCCATGTCAATTTCGGCCCATAATCTAATCGGCCTATACAATTTCGGCCCACAGGTATAATAAGGTATAATTAGTATGTTTGTCTATAATTGGCATAATTATGTTGGCTTACCTTTAATTATCCACTCAAACAGAATAATTAATAAGAGAAGTCCGTTTTAATTGATTAGGAGTATGAAGGTAAGAGAAGAGTTCATTACATAGGCAGCCAAGGCTCAGAGGAGTTTGCGCATTTGCACATAGTCTCTCCAGAGCCTTTGCTGCTCACATACGAAACGCAAGCGTTTATTTCTAATTGAAATTATTCAGTTTAACTCTACCCTTTATTTTTATTTGCAAATGGAAAATATATTATAATGTAACCAATGAATATTTCTTCTAATACAACATCTAGCTGAAAGTTCTATACATGTCACTACTAATTAGATAAATATATGATATTTTATTACGTCGCCGTTGCTCAGGATACAGCAAATAAGACAGTCAGTGAAAATTTTTACAGAGGTGACCAGAGGTGTATATGCTTGTATATGTATGCGCAATAATTTTACTATTTTTTTATTTACTTAACTGATACCAGTCTATGTGTGTTCTGACTGTTCTAGTCTTTAAAAGTTTGTAAAGTCAATATATTTTCAGATTTCTTTCTCATTATAACTCTTTCAATTTTACATATACGTGTTCTCAATAGTATACATGTATAATCTATTTTGCGGAGTTGATATCTGTGTTGAAAAATTTATGGGCCGAAATTGCTATGGGCCGAAATTGTCATGGGCCGAAATTGACATGGGCCGATTTTGTTATGGGCCGAAATGACCCGGAACCAATTGCACCAGTCAGTTCGTACAGTACGTTCTAAAGGTGCAAAGTGCACCATTAGAGGGGAATAGCTATACACCGGAAGGAACGTTCCTTCCGCGGAAGGAAGGTTCCTTCCGCGGAAGGAAGATTTTTGTACGGAAGGAAGCTTTTAAATAAGTTTATTAGCAAGATAATTCTATAAAATCATGATTTATTATTTAAATAATGAATATTGAGATGCTAAGATGAAAAGTTGTGATGAAAATCAAAACTTGATGTCAACTTTGCTACCATTAAAAATTGTCCGTGTGCCGCGTATTAGCGGCATAGAAAATTTCAATACGGAAGGAAGAATATCTAGCTTGTTTTAAGCATGATAAGTCCAATAAATCATGATTTAATAATGAAATAAAGAATATGAAACATTTAAATTAAAAACTCAGTATTATCTCAACTTGATTTCACCTTTGACAGTGATTAAAATTGTCCTTACGCGAAAGGAACCGATGCCTACGGAAGGAAGATTTATCTACGGAAGGAAGTTTTTTCTACGGAAGGAAGCTTTTTAGTAAGTTTTTAGCACAATTTGTTATTATAAATAATGAATATTGAGATGTTTGGGTTAAAAAATAGTAAAATCTGTCTTGAGTTCATCTATGGTAGTGAAATTAATTTACCGTATACGAAAGCAACATTCCTACGGAAGGAAACTTTAAAAGTACATTGTGAAAGCAAAGAATATACAGCCTGGTCAGACACAGCATTCTGTTTCGTCTGACCTGGTTCTGCACTGTTTGCATATGAGTTACCTCCAAATAATTCGTCAGCTTTGGGTGCGTAAAAGAGCCGTCTCATATGTTTGATTTTTGATTTGTTTGTCACCATTTCTATGCAACATCTATACCTTAATTCCAGAATACCAATATTGATCCCAACAATTAATTAAAATGCCAAAAAAATGCCAGTATGCTTTCCTTTTCGAACATTTTGGATTAAATCCGACTCTCATCGGTAAACAGTTCAGAACCAGATCAGACGCCGTAAAATACTGCGTCTGATAAGGTTTTGTACTGTTTGTTTACAGAAAATTAACTTTAAAAAGGAATTGTAACTTAGTACCCAACAACCCTTGAATACGATATGTATTCGACCAATTCATAAGGGAGTGACAAATTCCATTACACATATATTTGCTAATTGATCACGAGATTAATCTTAAAGGCACACTTAACGCCTTGTTATACGGCACACTTCACACCTTTGCTAATGCAGGTCTTACACGTCAACAAGGACAAAACATGTTTCAGACAGAAAGGAAGGAAGAAAGGAAGAAAAAGAAAGACAAACATATAGGTTCTTTTCAGGCTGACCTGAGCGTTTCTATATCTGACGCGCAGTCTGATCAGCGCCTTTGTTATTAGCTTTTTGGAAAGTATCATATCAAAACTTGCTACAAGCGAATTTTCATTTTTCTAGCTAGTCTCTGTAGCTGAGGCGACTTTTGTTATTCGCTAACAAGTAGATCTGAGACAAGTAAGTTATCAGTGTATTATGTGTGCATACATGATATAATACAATATTACAATAGTTTTAGAGGCCCTCTAGTGTGAACAGCACTGGCCAGGATCAGACAACTCCCTTAGGAGCAGCATGATCATGGCATAATGTTTGCTTGCTTACATATAACCGACGTAATAATCGGACCACACTTTCTCTACGCGAGATAACCTGTCTACGGTGTTTGCCAACAATAATAGCGGAGACCAGTCTGCGCATCAGTGCAGTCTGATCAGCAAGAAAACCAGTCTTCGGTGTTTGCGAACAACAAAGGCACAGAACAGCCAGCGCATCAGCGCAGTCTGATCAGCGCTTTTGTTATTAGCTTTTTGGAAAAGTATCATATCAAAACTTGCTACAAGCGAATTTTCATTTTTCTAGCTAGTCTCTGCAGCTGAGGCGACTGGTCAGAATCTCGCTTTGTCAACCAGCAACATATGACAGTAATTAGTTCAGTGGTAGAGTGCTTGACTCGAGACCGAGGGGTCGCGGGTTCGAACCTCATCGGCGTCACTGTGTCGTATCCTTGAGCAAGACACATTAATCCTAGCTTAGTACTAGTTTAACCCAGGAAGACACGTCCTTATATAACTGAAAGATTGTTGATGGGACGTAAAGAATCAAATCAAACAAACAAAACAGTAATTAGCGTTCACGGACAGACGAACACACTGATGAACATTTTACGATCGATAAATCAATATTTTTTAAAGCCATTATCATCAGATTGATTAAGACACCATTAAAGTAAACTATGAGTCGTCATCATGTTTGTCACATTGTACCCATATTTCGTTGATTGGTTAATTGGTTAATTGATTATTTCATTTATTAATTGATAGATTATAAATTAAGTGAAATAATCGTTTAACCAATTATGGGAAATCTGACATCTCACTCACTTTGAGGTATTTTTTATAAAGCACACAGCTTCACTAACCCTCATCATTTCTGGTATATTTCTACAATATGACCTAGTTTGCGATTTTCGGAGACAGCTACGTGACCCATCTAGAGAAATTTACAGGGGGCAGAAGTGAAGTTTCTAACTGTCGTTTCTTTGGTGTATCTGGTATTATAACAAGTAGAAAATTTCAAGACAAGTTCTACCGTCCTTTCGTCGTCTTTATGTATCTCGGCGGCAATGACATCACAGAGTGAACATGCATCCAGAATCTTGTTAAGCGACTCAAGAATATTGTCAAAGAACTATATTATGAGAATGGTACTACTAAAGTCTTCGTCGCCACCGTCATTGAACGAGAAGAAAAATACCCCAGACATTACAACAATGACCTCGTGTATCCCGGGTATCACCAGGGCGGCATGTACCTCCTCGGCAGACTTATAGTTACTTGTAGATGCTTCGATGCCTGCTAGGTAGAGCCAAAGCCTGAGCACAAACGGTCCTTTTCAGGACCACCAAATCATACCGAAAGAAACCCATTCATTGTCGTACAATATTTCGCCCCTTTATACATGTTAACAGTGCATAGAACTTACACCCGAATCCCAGCTATATAAATATTCACACATGAATTAAGCATATCGTATCAACATTTTTCATTAAAAAAGCAAGCTTCCTTTAACACGCATTATAGACACGAAAATGGGCTTGCATAGAAAAAATCTTCTTTTTGCAACAACTCGAAAAAGCCACAAAACACGGACGTATATTACATATATTCAAATATGCATCCGTGCATAAAATGAACATATTTTTACACTAGACATTAAGTTTTGATTTTCATCACAATTGTTCATCAATGCCTCTCAATATTCATTATTTTAATAATAAATCATGATTTTATAGAATTATCTTGCTAATAAACTTATTAAAAAGCTTCCTTCCGTAATAAAAAAAGGCTTATCATGCTTAAAACAAGCTAGATATTCTTCCTTCCGTACTCATATTTTCGATGCCGCTATACGCGGCACACGGACAATTTTTAATGGTAGAAAAGTTGACATCAAGTTTTGATTTTCATCACAACTTTTCATCTAAGCATCTCAATATTAATTATTTTAATAATAAATCATGATTTTATAGAATTATCTTGCTAATAAACTTATTTAAAAGCTTCCTTCCGTACAAAAATCTCCCTTCCGCGGAAGGAACCTTCCTTCCGCGGAAGGAACGTTCCTTCCGGTATATAGCTATACCGCCATTAGAGCGCGCCCATTTTCAGACGTAAACTTCCGGTAAAAAATGGAGAGCACAGGCACGCTGACAGGTCCGATTGTTTTGGCTCGCACAAGAGCACCTGATCTTGAGAGTGTTAGAAAATTGAATTGCTGGTAAATTAAGTACATTTTGTTCATTAAAAAATGTTTATCCGGACCATTCAGGTCTTGAAACTTGAAAAATGTTCATAAATGCGTAGCCATGCGAAAATGTATGAAATTTGAAATCAACATTGAGTTCTTTCTTTCAATGTTTATATTTGCATTTCCATTGTAGTTGCCTTAGATGACACCTAACATTCCAGATGTTTTCATTTCTCGATGCAACACATATCCTCCAGTAATGTATTTTGACGCACATCTATTTTGACATGAAGCTACATTATTTAATTTACAATATTCTAGCATTGCTGAGGTAGAATGGCATTAGAAGAATACATCTAGGCAGCCAAATGCAAAAATTCTGATTTTCGTTGAATTTTACGGTCCCTTTACCTACAATGGTCATGTTTTTTACCAATTTTCTTAAGGTTCTTTTTTGTCAATTAAAAAACAAAATTTTTGATAGACAAATTTTATTCCAGTTATAAAATACTTTATTTCCCTGCTACATTGGCCTCTTCTCTTCTGATTCACCTTCAAATCATATGATTGCTTTAATGCTTTACAAAAAATAATTACATTTGATGTGGTGCTATGTCTTATATGAATTTATTAAGAAACTTGAAAATGACATAATATGTTAGCATATTTTCCTCAACTCGGTTACACAAGTGATATTAATAAATTGAACAAATAAGTTTTTATCCTTACTGCATGTTGTCTAAAGAACATTTTCATCCACAATTTGTATATGTTTCTTTAAGTAAGTGAGAAAAATATCCACTCCAAGTGCCCCACCCCCACAACTAAAAAAAACAAAATGGCCGCCATTTTCACAATATCAGGTCTTTCTTTCTCTTTCTCTTAATACTGGCACGATCAAATTATGATCATTACGCCTGGGAGTGCAATTTTGGAATTTTGAAGAAAAAACAAAAAAAAACAAATCTTTCGGCTGTGTTTTAAACTATGATGAGGAGTGCCCTAAACTCCTCAGCAGTCTGGGAATTGACCGCCGAAGGAGAAAGACTATTCCACTGTGGTATAGTCCGGGGGAAAAAAGAGTTCTTCAGGGCATCACTGTATGTCTGGTATCTACAATATTGGGCACTGTGTGATGACCTGGTAGATTTCAAACTGCGAGCAGGGGTCAGGTACTTGTCTTTTTCTATAGACACAGCACCAGAATGTATCTTATGAAAGAGAAGCAGGGAGGACCGATCCCTACGGGACTCAAGAGATGGCCACTCAAGCTCATCAAGCATCTCGCCGACACTACTTGTGTTACGCCATCTCCTGCAGGTCCAACGGGCTGCTGTCCTCTGAACTTTCTCTACCTGATTAATCTGAAGTTTTGAGTGAGGGCTCCAAATGGGTGCTGCATACTCTAGTTTAGGCCGAACCAAAGTTTTGTATGCAACTTCCTTAGTACTCCGAGGTGCAAAAGCCAAATTCCTGCGAAGAAAACCAAGTGTCTAAGTTGCTTTGGAAGAAATATCTGAAATGTGTTGACCCCAATCCATATTATCAGAGATGGTTATGCCAAGGTATTTTGCTGACTGAACGTTTTCCAAAGTTTGGTTGTGAAGGGAGTAATCAAAGAGAATCTGTTTGTGATGCTGATGCCGAGTCACTCTCATAGAGTGACATTTGGCCACATTGAACTTCATTTGCCAATCGGCTGCCCATTGTCCTTAGCTAGTGAGGTCTTCCTGCAGTATAAAACAGTCTTGAATCAAAGGTCTGATTTTTAAAGTATGATCATATACCGACAACAGTTATTCTTCCATTCTGTTTTATTCTAACATAGATAAGGTGCCTTCTGACCTTATACACAACCTGGTTTTCAAGATTTCACAAATAAGTTGTAAGAAAAATGGAATAAACATAGATGCGTCATTTCATATTACTCTCAAAAAATATTGACCGGGCCGCGTAGCGCAGTCGGTAACGTGTCTGGCTACAGATGCGTGTCTGACTGCAGATCCAGGGGTCGCGAGTTCGATCCCGGCCCGGTCCCATACTTTCGTGGAGATTGATCATGAAATAATTTCTACGGTCATTCTCCTCCCTTCCGCTGATTCATTCAAGAAGGGTTGTTGTCAGTTACAAGCGAAAGTATGTGCACAAATTACTGGTTAACCGCTTGTTCAAGCCTGCCCAGGAAAAAGTGTGGTTAGGTGAACTGACCGTCCCGCAATGACCATAGCTGTTGACTTGGGACGTAAAGCAACAAAACCAACCAAATCAAAAAATATTGTGCACCGCAGGGGTCTGTTTCCTTTTGAAATTTTCAGGAGTATGGTCAATACAGAAAAAAATAATAGCATGAACTGATGAACTATGTGTTCATTAGTAACATACACAGAGCAACTTAACCCCTTTTAACACGTATACTTCATGTGTGATAAAATAGTGCTTAAGTGCGTCAAAACCCATGTCTCTAGGATAGAACAATGAGGTGATCTGACAGAATCCGGTACATTTCGCTTCCAAACCATTACCTCCCCTAGTAGTTTCGCCCAAGACGTTTCGCCCCCATAGTCGATTTGCCCCTTGTATATATAAGAAGTTAAATTTCAATAATGCATATCTATAGACTAGTCCAAACACTACGCCACAAATCAATATCATCCAGAACACTATGGTCTATATCCGATAGCTGGTAAATACTCTGGTTGGCAGTAAACTGTTGTTTACCTGTATTGGACATTGAAACAGCACATGTTTTATAGCGATTTAAAGCCAAATTTATTTCATAAAAAATCATTCTAACGACTGGTTCCCATAGTTTGATAATTGATCTATCAAATGATGTGTTTTTCACATATTTTATCGTCAATTAACAAAAATATCGAAACGGTTGACATCGGACCAAAACACCGGAGCTGGGACCCGTAAAAAACCAATAAAAACTCTTTTTTTTTTTTTCACAAGAAAATTATTGTAAATCAATGTCCGATAATTATTCTACATATCCAAATCAAAACCTGTGGCTAAAATATCGTTTAAGATGATTTTTTCTCACTTAAATGTTGGCTCAGCTCAATGGCCGTTGCATTGAGCGGAAAGTTTTTTTGAAAAAGTCACATGGTCAAAATTGTTATCACGTGGTCAATAAGCCTGGATATAAACAATAACATTGTACTGGTCTATAAAGCAGAGTTCTCGGAAACGCCGAATCAGGCGTATTTAATACACCAACTTTTTGCTTTGTACGCGTACATTTCCTGCTGGGGATTCTAATATACGCCAATATTTTTTCTGCTGACCCGTCTCAAACTCCTTAAAAACACACGAAGATCACAGCGGGAGTCCAAATTTGGCTTCTGCAACAAAAGATCAGAAGATCGCCACTAATCCGATGCCCCAGGGTTTTTCATAAAATGTCCAGTCGTCCTATCGCAGTAGGCGTGATCTCATTTAGCTCTCGCCCAATCAGATCGTCGCACAACGACTGCGTCTTTATTGACAGGTCAACAATTACGCCTATGCAAATTTGAGAAGCATGTGGTCGATTAGTTTTTTAATCTTTTCCGAGTGTGTGTAAAGACAAATGATAGTCCCGCATTCATGACTGTCTGTCTCAATCAAGTCTTGAAATGTTTCTTACATTTTTGAACACATGAAATTGCTTCCACAGATGGTTGATAAAATAAAAAGTAAGATTTGCTGAAGATACCGGTAATCATCATCATAATCGGATTTTTGATTAACATGCAGGTGCAGGGGCATCCTCCACATCAGTGGGCCCCTTTCCAGGTAACTGGCTAGCTGCACGCATAGCAGATCTCACACCTGATCTCCAGGTGCTCCTTTCTTGTGGGTCAACTGTGGTGAGCTTCCACACACGGCAGTCTTTCTCTGTCAGTTTCTTCCATGTTTGCTTGGGCCTCCCTGCCCCCCGCTTGCCGTCAATCTGCATATCATATGCTGTTCTGATTGCACCACTCGAATGCGCCACATGCCCAAACCAGCGAAGCTTTCTCTCTCTCAAAATGAGGTCGAGGTCCACAAGCTGAAGCTTTGCCAGTAGCTCGCTTGACCTTACCCTGGCCACATCCTCTGGCTTGATACTGCAGATCTGTCTGATAATGACCCTATCATTGCGTTGCAAGCGCTGCAGGTTCGTCTTGGTAAGTGGCCAAGTTTCACTGGCATGGAGCATGGCGCTCCGCACGCAAGAGCTGTACACATGGCCACGGGTCTTGTAAGAGAGGTGGCGGGATTTGAGAACTGGTAGTAGCTCCCTGAACTTCTTCCAGGCGGTTTTCACACAAGTAGTGACCGCCATTTCACAGCCTCCACCAGCAGAAAGCATGTCACCTAGGTAGCAGAAGGAAGCTACAACCTCAAGCTTATCAAGTCCGACCTGGACTTCACTCTGTGGTCTGCCGTCAATAGGGCGAGCATTTCCCATGCACAGTGCACACCTATAATCAGGATTTGGTGTCAGTTGTTGTAGCCCACTGCATTTCTTATGCACCCAAAGTTTGCAGCCATTGCAGTAGATGCTGTTGTTGCCTACTCCTGTACGACAGACAGCGCATGGGTATTCGCCTGAACTCTGCAAGAGGTCCAGGCCTGTACCACAGATCATGACCTTTGTCTTTCCTGCATTTACCCTCAATTTCTTCTTCTCCATGGCTTCTTTCCATATCAAGAGCCTCCTGACACATTCAGCAATGATGACAAGATCATCTGCATATAGGTCCTCCCAGGGAACACCAGCCCGAAACTCACGTGACAATGCCTCCAGCACAATGATGAAGAGCAAGGGACTGAGTACGGATCCCTGATGGACCCCGACCTTCACCTCAAACTCTTTGCTGAAACCCTCGCCAACACGAACCCGGCTTCGTGCATTAGCGTACATTCCCTGGACTAATCGCACAATCCATTCCTCAACGCCTAGCTTTCTCAGGGCCCACCAGATAACCTTCCGAGGGACACGGTCAAATGCTTTCTCTAGGTCCACAAAGGCCATATAAAGCCTCTTGTTCACTGCTAGGTTTTTCTCCTGCAGCTGCCGGACCACAAAGATTACATCTGTAGTGCGTCTTCCTGGGACAAAGCCAAACTGGGAGTCGTCAATAGACACCACCTGTCTTATGAGACCATCGACAATCCTCTCTAGGATCTTCATGGCCTGCTCAGTCAGCTTGAGGCCTCGATAGTTGCCTCTATCCAAAGCATCACCCTTGCCCTTGTAAAGGCAGACAATGAAACTTTCCTCCCAGTCAGTTGGGACCTTGCCATCACGGATAATCGCAGTAGCAAGATCTCGGATCATGGTGGCACCTGTATCACCTGCTGCCTTGATCATCTCCACCACTATGCCTGATGGACCTGCAGCTTTGCCCGACTTCATCTTTGAGATGGCCTTCTTCACCATGTCAATAGTGATTGGGATAGGCGGGCCTTCTAATGGAGGTTCATTGGACAGGTGATCAAGGTCCCAGTCAAATTCAACGTTGAGAAGCCTTTCATAATGTTTAGCCCACGCATTTTGCTTTGCCTCCTTGCTCATTGACATTTCCCCAGTGTCATTCTTCACTGGCTTGTTGCCTACAACATCAACATTCTCTTTCCTCATCTGGTTGTCGAGGCGGAAGATATCAGACGACTTGTGGTCAATGCCCTCATAGACCACCTTGTCTGCTTCGTGGCGTGCATGGTGCACCACACGTCTGGAGATGCGCTTGGCAGTGTTATATGATGCTCGTGTGCATTTGCCAGCCTTCCATGCTTTGAAAGCTTGGCGCTTGGCTGTGATGGCATCATCTACTTCCTTATTCCACCACCAAGTTTCACGTCGCCATCGGTGGGGCTTTGTTGTGCCGCACAACTCCTCTGTTGTCTTCAGCAAACCTGTCTGGAGTTTCGCCCAGATTTCCTCAGTAGTAGTAGCTGGTACATAGGTAAACCAAATAGGATAACGTCCGATAACGCAAACATTCAGAATGAAGTGCCATTAGCAACAAATGAGTGGTGCAATAAATTATCGGCGTTTGTTGCCATCGAATACACTATTCTTAGAGTATTAAATGCAAACAAATGACTTTCAGCAAGAAAACCGGTTCATTTTAAACCATTGAAATCATCTCGCACGTAGGTAGGAAATCAAAATAATCATCTTAATTTTGGAACAATCGCCGTAGACTAGGTGCGCAAAAAGCACTTGCATGCACAGGGGCTTGAAGTCATGATTTTTGAGTGATTTTAGGCCTAGAGAAGTGTGATACATGCTTTAAAATGTCTATGAATCACTTTGGTCAAAATTTTCATTGTCTGTTATTTTCTCGAAATCATTTTGAATGGAATTAAAAAAAAAGGTCCCTGAGCATCAGACAAGGTAGAAAATTTTCATAAATTCAAGCACCTGTGCTTGCATGCAAATAATTAACAGATTAAATGATTGAACTAGATCTATACATCTACAGGATATATCCATCTGTCTGTCCGTTCGTCTGTCTGCTTGTAAATGAATAAAACTACTACATGTGTCAATAGTATAAGCTTTTCGTTTTTAAGGCCAAACATAAAAATATGTGTTTCATGATACATGAAATTTTAAGATATGGAAATGTTTTTATTTTGATGGAGAAGATGGATAAACAATATTGGGTAAAAACATCGAACTTCGGACGTTTTTTTCGCTGTGTCACTACTTCAGCACGGTTTGTGCTTTGCTCCAGACATGTCACCAGGTTAAATCTAGCTGGTAGCTACCAAACATGCTCGATTGACTTAATAAAGCTGTAATTTCATTGGTTAATGCATTTAAATGTGTTTGATTAGCACTTAAAGTGACATAGGGTCGAACATGAAAATTCGGACGGCTATCGGGAAATTCGAACAGAGCTGAAGGGAAAATCAGACAGTTGTTTCTTTTTAAAAAATAAAGCTCTTTAAATGTTTTTATTCTGTCAAAAACAGTTAAATATGTTTCATTTATCATACGAGTTAATTACCAAGGTCTTTTAAGATATCAATTTCATTTGCTTCTTAAATCAAGTGCTGAAATGTTAACCGGCATGCAAAGCTACGGAATCTTTTCAACCCGCAGTCAACTCTTGCTCAATTTTGGGGGTCTGTGGTGATGCATCCCGGTCTTTCAATTGCTAAACCAACAATAATCTTAAATACTCTTATCTAAAACGTAAATAGATTCAATGCATTTTATTTACAAACAGCTGGAAAGGAAAGAAAAACATATGAAAGGGTAAAAAATCATCGTCTGAACGTCTTGTTCAATGCCGTGTCCGAAATTAAATTTCCTGAAGGGAAATACGGACACCCATTATTTTATCTTCATTTCGTTTCAAATCTTTGTGAATATGCAAAAACAATCTTTCATTTCATAAATATTACTATCGAAGATACTAGGGAGCAGAAATATTTCATTGTGCGTCAATATTGAACTATAAAAGATGGAATTAAAATAGTTGTGACAAGCATCAAAACCATGTGTTCTCTAAACTGTGCGGAGCTGGAGTTCACCAGACTGGAATAGATATCTAATTTGTCGATTATAATGTGATGTGTTCCATTTTCACTGTTGGGAAGTGGGTACGACGATATTTTGTCTGTACAGTTAACCTGAAATAAGATTTAACAATTGGTTGAGAGTCTAGAGCAGGACGTTATGTCAGGGGAGGTAGAAAAGTGTCCGATTTTACATGTCCGTCCGAAATTCGATGTTTTTACCCTAGCCAAGCCCCTTTGAAATCCCTCAACAATGTTTAGAAAATATTGTGTAGATCTAGGAGTTGGGGAAGAGGGGATTTAAGTTTGTTATGGTAACCTGATACAAACTTTTATTTTTGGTCTAAAATCTTATTTGTTCACAGCTAGTCCTCACAAGGATTTTGAAATTGCCATTTTGCAGGATAAAAGACATTTCATACGTAAATATAACTTTTCATATTTCGGCTAAAACTAAAATCTCCAACTTTTTCAGGTCAAACTCCAATTTTTCTATTTTGACTCCAACTTTTTCCAGGGATGGATTCTATGAAACAGTTTTCAAAATCCTAATGAGAACTCTGTATAAAGGCATCCCGGGGTAGCATGCGGTATCCTGCGGTAATCAGACCAACCCCGCCCATTCATCCAGTCTGCCTGTCCATCCATCCACCCACCTTTACATCCACCCACTTGGCTATCTATGACAAAATGACAAATAAATAATTTAAAAAAAATTGGGGTTAAACAACTAGGAAGGAAATGGTATTGGTGGCAAATCAACTAGGGTATAGGAGGGGGGGGGGGGGGGGGGGCGAAACGACCAGGGTTGAAAAATAGAGGTGAAACGACTTGTTACCATTTGCCACATGCTTTGAAGTCAGACAATGACTGGCTCTGCTTATCATATTTATGTGACGTAATTATCGTACCACCATTACATAATTAACATATCGCCATGACGTTGTGTACAAGAGTTTGGCTGGATGGCTGTTCCAACACCCCCGTTACAAATAGAATAAATCATTTTAACAGGGTAACAAGCGGAGCTGGGTGTAAAATTGTACGTCATATTTGATTGATAATATAAAATGTAAATAATAAGGATTGAAATGCAGATTTTTAGCTTGCACGGGGTTCACAAACATTAAAAAGTCTAATGCTTTGCATCATCCAGTGCAAGCTTAAAATCTGAAGGGCTTCTCGGAGACATTAAAAAGCCAATGTTTTGCATTATCGATTGCAAGCTAAAAATCTGCATTTCATTTTCAATCCTTAACTGGCTCGATCAAACACGATCATTATGCCAGGGATTGCAAATTGATTAAATGAGGATTGCCATTAACTCCTCATTTAGAATTGACCACCAAAGGACAGAAGGATAAAAGGGAAAGAAAGCATTCTTCAGGGCATCACTGTATGTCTGGTATCTACAGCTTATGAAAGAGAAGTAGGGAGGACTGATCCCTACGGACTTCAAGAGATGGCCAATCAAGCTCATCAAGAGCTTTCCTGGCCTGGGGTTGAAAAATTACTAAGCAAGGATGAATGTGTCTTGCTCAAGGTAAATACATAGGCGTAGGAAGCTTTTCAATATTTGGGGGGCCAAAGTCAGCGAGGCCAACTTCAATACTTGGGGGAGGAGGGTATTGTAAAATGTACATACATGTACACACATGTATGCACACACACACATGTCTGCATACATGCACATGTTTTTACATATTGCTAAATATTCATACACCCATGCATGCACACGCACACACACACACACACACACACACACACACATATGCATGCATGCATGCATACATACATTTATAGTACATCTACATCCTGATATGAAAATTATTAAAATCAAAGCAAGCGATCTCTATGAAAAAAACTAATATACATGCAGGGCTCCAGATAAGAGGGGGTAAAGGGTATTTCAGCATTGATTTTTGGGAATTCAGCATTGAAAATTGAATTGAAGGGTGAAAATACCCTTTTCAATTTGAGGTTTCAGTGCTACGGTAAATGTTCTAAAAGTTCGAACACTAAAAAATAATTATTTTTTCCGCTGTTCGTAATTTTAGAAATTACGTTTCAGAAAAAGTGCTAGTGTTCGTAATTTTAGAATGTGGTCTTTAGCATGAGCAAAAACGGTATATATGCATGTAAAAATGTGGTAGAAACGTGTTGAAAACACGGCGATATGATTCTGCGCTATCTTCTCATTTTTCTTTTCAACCGCCGCTAAATTCTTGCAGCTGTCCAGCGCGTGCGTTAATTACCAAGTCGAGAGCCAGGCACGTGCATGTTATGTCACTCAATTTACTTACAAGTTGTAAAAGTCCACTTATTTAACCTCGGACTACCGATGAATCGCTACACTTTCGTTCTTCCTTCAGAAAATCAAAACGCTTTCGCTTGCTCTGCATCTGCGCAAATGCCGTTTAAACTGTAATCTCGTCGATCAGAATTTTTGCAAAGATATACACGAAACTTTGAAATACGTAGACGAGTTCTCAGAGTTAAAAAAATGACGAAATTCAAAAAGAACACACACACATCTCTCTCTCTCTCTCTCTCTCTCTCTCTCTCTCTCTCTCTCTCTCTCTCTCTCTCTACTTGTCGATCTGTCGATGCACTTTGATATTCCCGAAAGGATGTGCATGTACCAGTGAGTCTCTCTCCCTTTCTCGAATGGAATTCAAGACTGAATGTTTCGTCAATTTAAAAATTTGTGCATGCGATTGAAAGTATGCAAAGTGTCGTACAAAAGCCGATGCGCACGATAAAATGGGTTTTCAGTATATCTCAATAAGTGTATACATTGTCCGGTCCCATGCGCGGATCCAGAGGGGGGACAGGGGGTCCGGACCCCCCCCCCCCTGAAAAATCACAAGAATTTCTTAGCAATACTGGACCAGATCCCCTGTAATTCTCAAAACTATAACAATCCAGCATTCAACGTTGGGCCAGCGAAATGCCATTTAAAGGTGTTTCGATGGCGAGCCGATGATGGCCCGCTTTTAGTGATATTTGGATCCTCTCTCTCTTCAAAAAGAAGAACAGTTCGGATCCAGATCTGATCCGTATGGAATTCAGGAAAGAATGTTTCGTCAATTTAAACATTTGGCCATGCGATTGAAAGCATGCAAAGCATCAATACCGTCGAATATCCGACTTAGTCGTGCAATTGCCGATGCGCACGAGAAGCATCTCCAAGTATCATTTTCAGCACCGATACATATGTTTCGAGATTACAAGCGTCTGCAAGCGCTAGTCTCTCTCTCTCTCTCTCTCTCTCTCTCTCTCTCTCTCTCTCTCTAAGTTTGCAAATAGTTTGGATCCAGAAGATCTCCGACGTCTTGCCAAATCAAATCAGGGGCAAACAGGATACCAAGAATTAATCATGTAAGTGAACGTTCGACTTTGCGTCCGACGCCTCGGAAAAATATAATCGAGCCGTGACATGAGATTTCCAACAATCAGCAAAGCCTCAGATCAGCCTGCGCATATGCACAGTCTGATCAGAGCCTTTGCTACGTAGTCGCTTGAATATTATATGAGTGTTAAGCTACTGACTGAACATCGTTTGGAATTTGTAAGCTTAAAAGGAGGCTGCACAGGCTCGTCTGAGTCTACACTCGTCAAAATGCCACATTGTGTCGCGGCTCAATTTATGATATATTGGCTTCGAGCCGATGCGTACGATACGCTGGGTGGTACATTCATATCTAATTCAGACAAGTACCACAAATCAAGTTTTTCATGCATGCAGTGCGCCGTTTCATGCTCGAGTTCATTGAACTTTTTTTTTATTTCATGCAAACCCATGAAAAGGAGACACAGCTATGCAATTATGTTTTGTGTGCTAAGTCCGCTTTCGTGCGCCCAAAGCCACCGCGTGCTACCCGTAATAATATACACCAATTGTATAAATCTTGGAAGTTTTCTTAAAAATGCAACATGTATTTGATAAAAGCAACTTTTCTTTTAAATATGTTGAGCAAATATTGGGTCTTTTTACAAGGCGTTGCATTTTCTGCAATTTGATATTTTAGATTTGGAGTAAAATACTCATTAAATTAAAAAGTAGGGGGTGAAATACAGATTGGTCTAAATCCTTATCTAGACCACTGTACATGTATATGTCATGTTATTTTACTTCAAGTGAGGGAAGTGAATAAGGAAAGTTTTTGGTTATTATATTGCCTAAAACCTATTTGAATCTGCATACATTTAGGCCAAAAAAATATTCATTAGATTCTCAAGCACTTTTTGAAAAAACAGATGAGGGAGGCAGGTTTTTTATTTTTTTATTTTATTTTTTATTTCCTCAAAAACAGATGAGGGAGGAAGGGTTTTTTTATTTCCTCAAAAACAGATGAGGCATGTATTTGCATGAGCTGTTATACTCTCCGACAATGTTCCATGGGAGGTATACCATGGCCCCTGATGATATTTGTACCAATACAAGAGCCATGCTGGACAATAAATCAAGCAATTTTCTTGGAAAACGGCCCTTTGACCGCCATTATAAAGTCAGAAAGATGCGTCGCTTGTATACCTGCACTAAACAACATAAAAAATCAATAGCAAGTGCCTACACGATTTTCAGAAGATCAGGTAAATGTAACACGAATATTCAATTATATTGAACAAACTTCGGTGATGCGCTGACTTTGAGGACAATGCGGTGGTGCTTGAGAATCTAATATATGTTTTTTTGGCCTTATACACATGCATTATCAAAATCAATGATCTCGACCAAATATATAATTTGAGTATGAGCGAGCGAGAAAAACTTTTGGTAAGGTATTTCATAGTAAAAAGCTAAGAGGGATAAATACAAACAGAACAAATATAATATTTTACTCCGAGCGAGTGTAGCGAACGACGAAAATGTTTGGTTGATGCCTATTGCCTGAGAGGTATTTCAGAGCAAAAAGCAAAGAGGAATAAAAGGTTAGAGAAAAATTGGAGCGCTTTAAAATTTCGGATAGAAAATAGCAAAAGCTTGAAAAGCCAGTTTCTCTGAAAAAATGATACATTTATACATACTTATACTTACAAGTAGATAACAGCCTGCTGACTAAAAGAATTGAAAAAGCATTAAAATCTGAGCAAATTGTCTGCTCTCAAAGAATTTCAAACCAAATTCAAAAACTCTGAGCAAGCGAGGATTTTTTTTACTAACAATAATATGTGGAGGTTGCTGATTTTACCCTGTGTGACAAGCAATTATATGTCAATTTAGACATATTATGGGGGGGAGGCTATTCTGTCCCCTCCTACAAAATTATTGGGGGGCCTGACCTCCCTGTTCCTACGTCTATGAGTTATGACAAAGGTTATGGTCAGAACATAGCATCAAATCTGGATCGAAACTGTTTGACACTCTGATGGTATTCCTGAAAGTTTTTTTTAAAATGTTGATTATGAAAAAAATCAGCAGACGACAATAAAGCATGTAAAATTATCCAACATGTAAAGAGTTAACCCTTTACATTGTACCCCATATGCTATATTTAGAATACTGCATCATTTTCTATGAATAATTCAAATTTTCAAATATTTTCCAAAAAATAATCTTTACATTTCAATAGTTTTTCATAATATTTTCTAAAATCTTACATTTCAAACGAGTCAAAAGGTGCTTGTGTGGAGTAACCGGGCCTCGTAGCACAGTCGGTAACCTGTCTGGGAACAGAGGCGAGTCTGACTGCATATCCAGGGGTCGCGAGTTCGATCCCAGCCCGGTCCCATACTTTCCTGGGAGATTGATCATGAAATAATTTCTACGGTCATTCTCCTCCCTTCTACTGAATCATTCAAGAAGGGTTGTTGTCAGTTACAAGCAAAAGTATGTGCACAAAGTACTGGTTAACTGCTTATTCAAGCTTGCCCAGGAAAAAGTGTGGTTAGGTGAACTGACCGTCCTGCCATGACCATAGCTGTTGACTTGGGACTTAAAGCAACAAAACAAGTTAAGATTTAATGTGAGTTTCTCATTATTTCAGGGCATCAGATATTGAAGATATAAGTGTAGTGAGGCAGATGCCCAACCTGGAGGTTTGCAGTGTCAGGTATTTCATCATTTTATAAAAACAAAAAATTTCAGCGTAAAATTGTAAATATTTGCTTACCCATAATTTTTAGCATATGTTTTGGGTGCTCAAAAGTACAGTCTCATTGAGATGGTTCTTTTGAGTACCCACAACATATGTTTTGGTCGAGAAATAAGAAAATTATTTTTCTATTAAGCACTCTTAACCAAAGAGCTGATAAACATCTCTTTCTTCACAGATTCTTCTATCCAGTGTGATACAAATAATTTGAATGGTCAGGGTTCAAGCTTGGCCCTGGCAGTAGGGAGAAGTGACTTCTTCCTCCAGGAAAGTTAGGGAGAAGTGACAGTCAGATAGGGGAAGTTTTTTCGCTGAATTATGTCATTAACACTTAACAACACTTATAAGTGTGCACATATAAATGGGCCCATATCTTCATAAATAAAAGTCAGATCATTTTGTAATTTCAACAGATATAGATGACATTCATGGCATGATATTCCATAAGTTTTAATTTTCATAAAACTTTAACTTTTAAAATACGAAATCAAAATTCAAATATTTCGTAAAATCAAAGTTCACAGTTTTCTGCCGCACAAGGGTAAACAGAGAAGGAGGGCCAGGAATGCAGTTGCTGCACGATGGTGCTCCAGCCCATCTGGCAAGGGCCACCACAGCATATCTGGATGCAAACAATGTAAATGTCTTCAACTTTCTCCCCAAATCACCAGACTTAAACAGAATTGAAAACATTTGGGATGAACTGAATCGCAGTGTAAGGAGACCAGGGGCTATTCCTACCAACTGAATCAACTGAGAGCCAAAATTCTCTTTGAGTGGAACAACCTCCCTCAGAATTACGTTCAGTGTTATGTGATGTCAATGAGACGTCATTGTCTTGCCGTAGTGAACAGTGCGGGGGGGGGGGACATACCAGCTACTAAGTTTACATGGACATGGACGCCGCTGCAGGATTTGACTAAAGAATATTGTGATATTTACTTTGTTTTGTGATATATTCGATCAAGTTTGGTCTCTTTTAAAGTATTGGAAAAAATGTGAGCTTTGATTTTACTATAAATTTGCAATTTGCGTTCACTTTTTTTAACTTTTCATTTTATTCAAAATAAAATAAATGCAATTTTATTACACACATGTTGTTTATATTTGTTGAAAATTTGAAAATGATCTGACCAGTATCAAAGGAGATATGAGCCCATTTATATGTGCACACTTATAAGTGTTGTTAAGTGTATCTGTCAGCTTAAAAGCAATTTGGCCATTGCATAATATTGCCATTAAATGGAAGGAGAAATAAGATGCAACTTGGTAGTAGATTGTTACCTCAGTTTGTGTGGTGAATGAATGTTATAAAAAAAAATTTGGACTCCCACTTCCCATATGGTCCATTTTAGGGCAAAAGTTCAGCCCCTAGGCAACTAACTCACCCTAATCGCCCCCTCGCTTATTCCCTGATGGTTCTGCATATATTTATATGTAGAGATGTCAAAGATTATGATTTTAGAATACATTGTATTTCTGTCTCGGGAGATTATCTTAAATCTTAGTACTTTAAATTTTTCCTTGCTAGCGGCAACTTTTGTCTTCTGCTGATTTCCTTTGCAAACAGTTTGGTCCCCAATAAGGATCAATAGAATGTCAATCCTGATCTAGGATCATCTAGATTTAAACCGTTTGACGCTGATAGTGCTCCTGAAAGACTTTTTTTGAAAAAGTTAATTTTGAAAAAAAAAAAAAAAAAAAGGAGATGTCAACAATAGCATAGAAAATTACATAACATATAAAAAATAAACCCTTTGTATTCGGGAAACCCCTAAACAGGTACTTTGGCAAACAGTGAAGACGCATAATGCTGTATTTCATCAGTGTCTACACTGTTTGCTTAGACTAAAACAATCTTCTGAGACATAAATACATCCTAATTTTAAAAATCTGCCTTTGACCCTTTAAAGTACACAATGTGCAGTCCCATACTTAATGCATTGATTTATATGGGTAAATCCATCAGAATTCAAAGAATTAATGTTGTTCAGGGCGTCTAGATAACACAGCATGTTTCAGGTGCTTAACAACACCAATCCAAAACTATTTTGAACGAAGTATTTGGGCTCCCCTATCTGACATTGGTAGACATTCAGTAAACATGCAATACACAGCTATTCAGTGAGTTTAGATCATCATCATCATCATCAGGTTTTTTATTAACATGCAGGGGCATCATCCACATCAGTGGGCCCCCTTCAAGAGATGAAATAAATGGTATATTCATGACAAAATTTTGATTTTTCTTTTTATTACATACATTTTTAAAACTGCAGCATAACATACTTTTTGCTCTATGAAGTCGTACATGATCACACATGGTTAACAATTTTTATTTTATTTTTCAGTGTAAATGATATTTCAATTCTAGAGGATTTCTCACACTGTCCTAATTTACAAGAACTCTACATAAGAAATAATAAGATAGAGGATCTGAGACAGATCTGTTATTTAAAAGACTTGGAAAAGTTACGGATATTGTGGCTTGCTGACAACCCATGTGCAACATCAGACAATTATAGATATACTGTGTTAAGAAATCTTCCAGGCCTACAGAAGCTGGACAATGTAGGTAAGGCTATACCAGGCCCCTAGGTTATAAAACTTTTTTCATGCTCAACTCAACTGAGCACAAAATTTCAACTGCTCATAAAAACTAAAATACTGACAACTGAAGAAGTTGCTTGCTTTATGTCTCTCAGATGTTGTATTTATCATGCTAATAAATGTTTAAATGCCAACAATTGTTTGCATTTTAACATTATTAGCATAATAGATTTCATGCTCAGCTGAGTTGAGCATGAAAAAAATTTAGAACCTTGGGGCCAGATGAATTTCAACATTGACATCACATAGGTCCAAATACACTCATTTTTCGTGCGTAAAATCGTGGTTATTTTCTTACCCGTCAGTTTAAACATGTGTTTTGGGTGCTCAAAAGAACTGCCTCATTGAGATGGTTCTTTTGAGTATGGCCATTCCCACAAAATATATTTTGGTTGAGAAATAACAAAATGAACTTTTATTTATGCACTCTTATCTGGAGGCCTGAGACATCAGTAGTAACTTGCACATACTGCTTTCCCTCTAAAAAGTGCTCAGGCAGTGGCAGACCCAGAGGGGGTTCAGAGGGTTTGCTCGAACCCCACTCCCTGTTTTAAAATATCCTATGAAAATGAAATAATTTGGTCTGAGACCAAATTATTTCATTTTCATGGGATATTTAAGACCAAATTATTTCATTTTCATGGGATATTTAAGACCAAATATTTCATTTTCATGGGATATTTAAGGAAAAAATGAGATATAATCAGCAAAGGGACCCCTCACACATTTATACATGTACATATGAACCCCCTTTCGTGAACCCTGGATCCACCCTTGCCAGTGCACATAACTTATAAAAAAAACTTGTATAGACCCAGATCAGCTGACATCTGATGAAGCAGCTGCTTGGGATCCACACTGTTTTTATACATATGATAAATCCGTATCAATAAAAAAAATAGCACCTCTGGACTGGTTGAATATATGGATCAATTGATAAAGGATCCAACAGCGATAAAAAATATAAAAAAAGTGAAACATGTATTTTGAGCAGAACCTGAGATTATGTGCATAAAGTCACTCTTTAAACACACATGTGTAGCTATCCGTTGTGGCTAGTTGCTAAATTTTGGTTTTTTAGCCTCTATCTACCACTATGTGAGCAATTAATGTTCTGTTAGGATTGCACAGATGAGCAGACCTGTCCCAACCTTTGCTCCCTGCCTATGCCTGAAGTACCTAAATGTTATTTGCGATCTCATTTCCTCTTAAATATTTGATGTTGGACTCACATTGAGATGCTTCAAGCAGAAAAAGTGTAAATTTTTTAATATTTTCTTATCCAATATTTTGAGACGGTTCTTTTGAGTACCCACAACATAAATTTTGGTTGACAAATAAGAATTTAATTTACTACTCATGCTTTATATCTAAAAGACTGTGTGTTGAAATACCAATTATATCTTGAAGTGCATTGTATGTAAGTTATCATTCAACAGATTATTTACCTGAATCTTTTCTTTTTAAATTGTAGTTGTTCAAGATGAGGAGAGATTGAAAGCTGAGGAAGAAGGGGAAGAACTCTCATTGCCAGAATCCAAGGAAGATAACCCACCACATACACCTTCAGAAAATGGTGATATTTTAACACCGACAACTCCAGATAAAGAACTCAATCCAAAAGATCCAGTTACTCTCAGCTGGGAGGAAACAAAGTTAGTATAGTTTAAGGTTCAAGAGTAGGGGCTTTGGGATGGAGCGGGGATCATAAGGGCCTTGACATGAGAAATCTGTCTTCAGGGTTTCTGACCATGTAAGGGTCAAACCAGCATGGCAGGGCAGGGGCCTGCCTACATGTGCGCAAATACGCATGTGCGACTGACTGTGTGTACAACTTGGCCCTGCAAGTATAGCGGTTTTAGCTATTTGATTTGACGACTTTTGGAAGAAAAATACAATTAATTGTGTTTAATTGTGTGTCTTGAGAGCTCATTTAGCCCTGTGAAATGCTCTAAAACCACTTTCAGCCGCAGGTTTCACCCCTGGCCTCATATAGGGGGGTGGGTACCCCAGACCCCCTGAAGAGTGCGTACTCTATAAAATGCTTCAGGAACGCGCCTGCATGGTCACCTACAGCGAATAGCTAGAATAATAAAATTTTGCATGTGGCAAATTTGACTACTATTATCTCCAGATAGCGAATAAGTATGGCACTGATCAGACTGCACGGATGTGCAGGCTGGTCTACGCCTTTGTTGTTCGCATACAACAAAGTTAAGTTTTTTTGCGTTGAGGCCCATATTTATTACTTGCAAAATGCAAGTAACAATTTAACCTTAACAATTACCATGCTATGATTCTAAACATGAATATGTTCTGTTTTGAAAACAGAGAAGATTCAAATCAGCTGGCTTCTGAGAAGCCAGCTGATCTGGATCCAAACTGTTTGCCAATCTGCTTTGAGGTTCTGCACATGCATGACATTTTTTCGTGTGGTGGCAAGGAAGTTTTTTTTCCAGCAAAAGCAACTTTACATAATGGTAACATAATTATGAAGATAGCATGATTGTCCTCGATTTTATAACCTATTTTGGATCATTTGATATTTATAGGTATAATATATATGTTTTACCCCAAGAAAATCTGTCTTCCTGGTTTGTGACCAGGTAAGGCTTAACCCTTTACTCCATAGGCTATTTTTAGATCAAGACATCATTTTCTATTTTTAGACAACATTGAAAAAAATCAAGAAAAATATAAGTTAAGTTTTGAATACTTTTGAAAATATTATGGAAAATCTTTTGGAGCAAATGTTCCATTTTCCATAATATTTCAAATACTAGATATTTCAATGGTGTCAGAAGGCGTTATTATGGAGTAAAGGGTTAATTTAATGCAGCCTCTGAAGCTAGAATATTGAACAAGTAAAGCTATTATACTTTCGGGAGGGAGAGACAGTAACAAAGATCATACTGCTTGGTTGCCTAGTTCGGTTTACACCTTTGTTGTGTATCAGGGCTCAAGCTGGGCCCTGACAGTAGGGAAATGTGATTTCTCCCTCCAGTAAAATAAGGGAGAAGTGACAGTCAGATAGGGAGAAGTTATAGCACACAATTACGGCATATTCTGTCAGTTTAGAAGCAAATAAGACATTACACATTACTATTGCCATTAAACAGAAGGAGAAATATGATGCAGTGATAGTAGATGGTCACCACATCTTGCATTTTTGTGGTGTCGGAATGAAATTGAGTCTCCTTAAAAAAATGTTTTTTTTTAGGGAGACTCCCACTTCTCCCTGGGTCCCATTTAGGGCATAATTTCAGCCCCTAGGGCAACTATTTTGCCCTAGTCGCCCCTAGCTTATTCCCTGTGTATATGCACCATAATCATATTTTCTTGTTGTGAAGCCCATATTAGTCTATAAAAGCAATTTTTATGTTTCAGTAAAATCCGAGAACAGTTGGGATTGAAGCCTTTGCCCATAGATAAAATGACAACTCCAAAATCAGCACCTACATCTGCCACTCGACATAGGGTACGTTAATTATAGAACATGTTTTATTTCAAAATTCCGTTAGGCTTATAATAAAGCCCATTAAGATATAATACAGAGGCTTATTGGCAATAGAAAACCAGTAAAGACAGTGATTTTATTTGGCAGTTTCGCCGAATACCAGCGTCATTCCCAATCCCAAAACGGGCTGTATTTTCCCAATTTTCGTCAGTATTTTCCCAATAAAGTAAAAAAAAATTTTTTTATCGTGTTTGCATTTTTCAATCTAGACTGCGTCATTGTGCCATTGGTCCCTTTACAGGCAGCTAGAGCAAGTTAGATGTCTGCTGCGGCCGAATTGGCGCATTACCAATCCTACAAGTTTCGAAATTATGCAACAATTTTTCAGCTAAAAAAACGATTTTTGCCGTGGTGAAAACCGGATGTTTTGGTTTTTTACCGACTATTGGCTTATTAGTTGTGTAGTATTAGATCCTGCAGTGCATTATCTGGGCCCCAGGGGTGTTTTGTCGTCTAACGATCGGCATACCAGCATTGGTTTGCCTCTTTGTTTTAACAGATAATTTGCCTTGAAAGTGCAGCATTTAACACTCACTTGTCCACCAGATTCATGAAAAGATAAATGCCAAAAAGCTGGAAAAAATAGCTAGCTTTAATAATTTGGTACACCTGTGTATAAAAATGGGACTCAATTAAGATGGAAAATTAAAGAGGTAAGATTACTTTGGCTATCTTATCTTTCTCGTCTATTAGACCTGAAGAAGCTGGTACTTGGTGTAGGTTTCAGTAGTTCAAAGTACCCCACCCACTTCTTCAGTTTTTCTGTCTTAACCCCACTTTATGTTGGCTTGGGAAAAGGGCTGGGGGCGAACAAAAAATCATCATGTATAGGGGAACCTCTGCCCAATTTTTTTCAGTGTATTAACTTAGTCATTTTTTTGCGAAACTAGGGGGGAGGGGTTAACTTAGTCATTTTTTGCAAAACTAGGGGGGAGGGGCTGTCCAAATTCGTTTGGATGGGTTAGCATTATTTTCGGTGACAAAATGCATCGGATAACAGTTAAATTACACTAGAAGAATGCTTAAAGCTGATGCAAAGAGCAATAAAAAGATAACAGGATTTTTTGTGCCCTTCAACTAGCAATCAAATAGTACCAGTTCATGTTGAATCGGCCAGCAATGTAGGTACCCCATTGACCCCAATTGTTTCACCACCACCACCAACAACAACAGAGCAAGTGGAGAAGGCCACAAAGATGATGAGGGCTCTGACTGTGATTATGTCCAAACTGTTCATGCCAGGATTTTTTTATGTTGAGTCCGAGCTCAACATAAGGTTGATTACATGAAGCCACAAAGGTGTTTTGTAAAAGAAAATGAGTAGAATTCACCGCGAAATGATCATTTCACAGCTAAATTGTCACTGTTTTTTTTTTCATTGAAAAATTGTCTCAGAAGCACTCTCCTGCATTCTAAATTTTAAAAATTTTCTGGGGGAGGCTCCCATACCCCCCAACAAGAGGGTGGTCTCACCCCCCTCTCGTACTCTCCCCCCCCCCCCCCCCCCCCCCCCCTCGGGCCTTCGGCGCTCGGGCTCATGCCGTTGCCATGAGCAATTTTCCTAATTTCAAAGGTACAGGCACTTTCCCAATTTGGTAGATAAAATCACTGAAAGACCCAGATCAGACTGGGCAGACTGAGTATTTTGCTGTTTTTGTGTTTAACACCCCAACATCAGCTAGAGTCATATGGGTATTGGGTGACATTTCATAGTCTCATCATACATACTAGAAGAGCAGAGAAACAAGCTGTGACTCATGTTTTCAGGGTGAGTAATATTATTATCCCCAGACAAAGTCGGAGGGATATAGTTTTGGCTGTGTCCATCCGTGCATTACGTCCATCCATCCTTCCAGAACCAGATCTCAGTACCTATTGGTCAGATTTGATATATTCTTGGTATAAATTATTAGTGCCATGGACTCTCTATATATATTCTATAAGTTTCGTCAAAATCGACCCCTTAACACTTGAGTTATTGCCCTGGTCTTAGTATAGGCAATTATAATGTAAAACCAATATTAGCTTTTTATGATCGTCACATTCTCTCAAAGCTATTACAGTAAAACCTGTGTAAACTAAAATGGCCCCTCAAAAAAAAGACAAAATAAATATCTTAATGACAAATGGTAGCTAAATGAGGGTCGAAAGCATTGGAGCATTCTGCAATATTTTTTACCTGCATTAAGCGATAATTGGTGTTGAAAACCAATTTGTGGTCTTTTTGAGAGTGGCCATTTTAGACAGGTTTTACTGTATATTTAGCAACTTCTCACTATAGACCATGGTTGCCCAGATCCTGTAGATAAGCATTGCAGTATAAAAATTTTACCCCACCCCTTTGACCCCGTCAAATATTTAAATTTTGCAATAACTTAGGCAGTTGTTTATATTTTTTGCTGATAATTAGCATGCAGGCAGAGGAGCAATAGATATGAAACATATCAAAAGGGATTTTAGTTTGAAGGCCTGAGTCTGATCCCCTGGGATGGACTTAGGGGGTGGGGCCGAGGCCAAAATCAAACTTTTTTGGAATATAGGCATTTGCATATCAAATTAAAGCTAACAATGCATGCAGCAACATGGTAGCAAATATTTTGCCCACAGAAACACCCTCGACCCCGAGGGTGGGATCAAAAGGTCAAACCATGTCTTTTTCTGAAAGTGGTTGTGTTGGATATAAAATTAAAGGCAATTGAGCACAGAGCACCATGACAGCAAATATGCTGTGGTTACACACACCCTCGTCCCTTGGGGTGGGGTCAAACGGTCAAATTTTTTTTTTCTTATCTAAAAGTGGTCATGTTGCATATCAAATTAAAGTGAAAGAATGAAAGACCAACATGCAAGGTAACACTTTGAATTTACACACACCCTTGAACTCTGGGGTTAAGTTGAAAGGTCAGATATTTAAATTGTGCAGATGTAAGTATATTTTGTATTTAAACTAAGCACTAAAACATACTTGACAGTAGTGATGTACCAATATTCGGCAATAATCGATTAACTAATCGTTAGAGGTCAACTGATGCGATGATCGATTATGTTTTGTCATAATCGATGATTGGTTAAAATATTATGGGTTAAGTTCAGCTAAGATTTAAACTTATTTCTCATATTCTTTAGTCATAGAATGACATCTAGGTTGTTTCTGAGTTCAACTGTTAAAATCTTTCGCATGTAGCTTTGATACAAAATTGTTCTATCAGGGACAAGCACTGTTTGTTGATGTTTCTTTTCTTGTATGTGTCTTGACACATTTAGTTTCTAAACAGAAATAAATTACAGTTAATAACTTGAAAGCTGTTAACATTTTTTGAGAAAGGCCTGTGAAATGAGTCTTTAGAATACCATTGAGACTATAAAATTATTGTCAGCATTTCCAAACAAGATTGTAAAAGATACTTTGATAAAACTTAAGGAAGTTGCCAAACTACATATTAAGACACTACGCAACAAAATAATTATATGGAAGGCACTGGGAGTGCCATAATAAAAAAGCAGCCATTTTTAGTCCATGATCATCATGGATACATGGATTTTTCAAGGATTAACAGTTAAGCATGCATGCAAAAGCAAACTCATTAGGAACCGATTATAATCAGAAAATCGCATCGACAGCAGCAACCGATTCCAACCAATGATTGATTATGATTTCCAACCGATGTCCCACCACTACTTGACAGGTTATTTTTATTTTCTGAATGATACGGAAGGTGAACTTAAGGTTTAGATAAATGGGGTTTATGTTTGTGATTTACATGCTTCTTTAATATACGGTAAATGTTCTAAAATTTTGAACACTCTAAAATTACGAACACCTAAAATTATTGCCGGCAATAATTTTTAAAACATCCTAAAAAATCGAACACTACCATTTTTCGGAAAAATAAATTTCTAAAATTACGAACACACGTTATTTTCGGCGGAAATCGATGTCCATTTATCTGTTTGTGTCCCATCTGTGTTCGGTATACTTCTACTATACAGCACGTGAGCGGTAGCGACATTTGGAAGGTTCCATTCTACTTAGAGGGGTAATCTGGCACGTGACGTTCTATTTCGCATGCCAGCGCGCGATGTTATACACTATTCAAGGTCACCAGCATTGACGAACCTGATGCACGGACAAGTTCCTGGTACGATTCTGAAAATGCTTTGACTAACCCTATCGAGTATATGTATCCACCCAAATGGCTGAGATCATTATTAATTACTGACCAAACATTGACCTTCAGGCCGCGATTCAGCTAATTGTATGTGAATTATGCACGTTGACACACGCTGAGCAATTCTCAATACAGTAGTGTGCTGTACATGTGACACATGCTCGTTATTTTCAGAAGAGAGGGAGTTGCGGAAAATGAGACGATCACTTAGGCGAGAGAGAGTAAAATAAGTTGATGTATAGTGATTGCCGTGGACGTTTGGAACACAAGGGGTCATTCGGTTTCGTGCAAAATGCAGAGAAAATCGTGCAAGTCGCATGTTTTTTTTTTCTCACGGAGAAATACAGTGCGGAAAATAAAGCCACCGTATATTTAATATTTTTACCGACATGCCTGCAAGAACTCATACGAGGTCATCATCTCATTTTTATTCACGGTACATTACCGTTAACTTAATGCTCAAATATGTGTGAGACAGACATCCCTACCCTCCCCTGCCTTTTAAGCATTTTAAAGGATTTCCCAGTTCGGCAATATGTCCAAGCCGCGTGCGACACGGAGGGCACTTCTATCGCTCTATGCGTCTGCTCTTTTCTTGAACACAGCTCAGACCCGAGCATGAAATCAACTTGCGCGGAGCCCCATATGAGCTGGTAAAGACCCTACTGGAACTTATGACAGATGTGATCAGCGAAGGCTCAGGAGAGCATGTGTGTTTGCACAATCTCGTCAGGGTCTCGCTTACTAACAAAGTTTAAAGTCCAATAAAAATTCTAGACATCTACGTACGTTGTCTTTAAAATACTTGTCGGCGGTTTTCTAAGTACATGTAATAATGGCTAATCCTATCAATCAAAAACAGCAAATTCCCCAAAATGGAACATTTAAACAAACTGTTGAGCCGATCGCGGCGTGTCTGTTTGTCCTCATGAAACTGCACATGGAAGGTCCTACGAGTGCATTACCGGTATAACGTACGCACAGACGCACATACATGTACCAAGAAATAAATTGATTGTAGCACGATTCTTCATCTTGATGAATTTAATATTTACATATTTAATTTCATGAAATGAGCCCGTTCATGAGATTATGGTACCTATCGCATATGCAAACAGCGAAGGCTCAGACGAGCCTGCGCATCAGCGGAAAATCGCCAGCGCCTTAACTGCCCACATACACAATGAAGGTGCATGCCGTGGCTGTGAATGCCATTGAGATGATCGGGACATCTCGGAATTCGCTTTATTTACCACACGTCTGTAGAAGTATGTCCCCCGACTTTGCTACATGCAAAGATCAGCCTGTGCACCGCACAGTCTTATCAGCAACTTTGTTTATAGAACAAAACGTTAAACATTTTGTCGGGCAAGTTCTGGGCCCAAACTGTCTGCTAAATTAGTTTGTCACAGCCTCTTTGGAAGGGGGGGGGGGGTGCTCCTAATAATAGGTCCCACCCTAGGTCCGGCACTGCTAATAGTATCAGCAGCAGACAAAGGGACAGGGTAATGGTTCACGGATATGTTTGAAATCAAAGAAGCCGACTATCAGACCACGCGTTGTTGTTGTTTTAAGACTCGGGTAGCACGCGCGAAAGCGGACTTAGCTGCCTAGCTGTGTCTCCTTTTCATGGGTTTGCATGAAATAAAAAAAAGAATTTCAATGAACTCGAGCATGAAACGGCGAACTGCATGCATGAAAAACTAGATTTGTGGTACTTGTCTGAATTTTTCCTTTTCTTTACGCATCGGCTCGAAGCCAATATATCATAAATTGAGCCGCGACACAATGTGGCATTTTGACGACGAGCCTGTGCAGCCTCCTTTTAAGCTTACAAACTCCAAACGATGTTCAGTCAGTAGCTTAACACTCATAGAATATTCAAGCGACTAGCAAAGGCTCTGATCAGACTGTGCATATGCTCAGGCTGATCTGAGGCTTTGCTGGTCCCACATACCACATGTCACGGCTCAATTATATTCTTTCGAGGCATCGGACGCAAAGTCGGACATTCGCTTACATAATTAATTCTTGGTATGCCTGTTTGCCCCTGATTTGGTTTTGCAAGACGTCGGAGATCTTTCTGGATCCAAACTATTTGCAAACTTTGAAAGCAGGTGGGGGGGGGGGGGGGGAAGAGAGAGAGAGAGAGAGAGAGAGAGAGAGAGAGAGAGAGAGTAGCGCTTGCATACGAATCTCTTTTAATCTCGAAAAATATAATGTGTCGGTGCTGAAAATGATACTTGGAGATGCTTCTCGTGCGCATCGGCTTTTGCACGACAAAGTCGGATATTCGACAGTATTGATGCTTTGCATGCTTTTTATCGCATGCCAAAATGTTTTAATTGACGAAACATTCTTTCCTGAATTCCATTCGGATCTGATCTGGATCCGAACTCTGACAACGTTTTTTAAGGGAGAGATGATCCAAATATCACAAAAATCGGGCCATCATCGGCCCGCAAGCGAAACGCCATTTAAATGGCGTTTCACTGGCGTGCCGATGATGGCCCAACGTTGAATGTTGGCTAGGTAGTTTTGAGAATGCCAGGGGATCCGGTTCAGTATTGCTAAGAAATTCTATATTTTTGTGATTTTTCAGACCCCCTGCCCCCCCCCCCCCCCCCCCCTCTGGATCCGCACATGGGACCGGACTATGTCTACACTTATTGAGATATACTGAAAACCCATTTTAATGTGCGCATCGGCTTTTGTACGATACTTTGCGTACTTTCTATCGATCAACAAGTAAAGAGAGAGAGAGATGCGTGTTCTTTTTGAATTTTGTCATTTTTTTAACTACGCATTTCAAAGATTCGTGTACATATCTTTGCAAAAAAAAATTGATCGACGAGATGTCCTTGTCTATTCAGTGACTGTATTACATTATAAACGGCATTTGCGCAGATGGAGAGCAAGCGAAAAGCGTTTTGGTTTTCTGAAGGAAGAGCGAAAGTGTAGCGATTCATCGGTAATCCGAGGTTAAATAAGTGGACTTTTACGACTTGTAAGTAAATTGAGTGACATAACATGCACGTGCCTGGCTCTCGACTTGGCAATTACCGCACGCGCTGGACATTTTACTGACTCAGTCCGCAAGCAGTGATTTTTTTACAAATTTGTTTCTATGAGTCCCGGGACTCACTGGGCCAAAATTCTTTGCATCCCAAACTCGAAGTTCTGCATCCCATACGACGTCCACTTTGAATTATAAATTTTGTGTATCCCTACGAATCCGGCCATTCATAGAAGCCAATTTGGGAAGTAAAACACTGGCATACTTGTTCATACTATAATAAAGATAAAACTTAATTTACTTTGTCAAGTAAAATAATAAAGATATAAAAACCTACCTGACTTTCTTATTAATAAAAAGTTCAGTTGCAGACAGTATATTTCCTTAATTTAATCATATTATCATCTTTTGCCAAGAGTCAGACTTTTGTCTCGCAGTTTTCATATATTTTTTAGAGCCCAGGTCATTAGCCCGTGTTCATCTAACTCTGCATGCCTACAAGTGTAGTGCTGGAAGTTACTGCATTTGAGCCTTCGGACATACCATATTAATTTTTCTTTTATCATCTGTGCACAGTCCAGTCTCCGTACTTCATGAGCCTGCAGTAATACTTTAACCATTCTATTGGTATTTGCTCGAAGCAGGGTGTTTAAACTTGCGGGTAAAACGCATTATTCAAATGTTTCATTTCGGGTTGGTAGTATAGGCCTTTCTTAATATTATCTCATGAATATTAAGCAGTTATTCAGAACGAGGCTTCTTAAGCATGGAATAGTTAGCAGTATTGGTTTCCTTAGCTTCTTGACCATGTCTTACCTTTTCCTAGGTAGAAAATTATACATATCCATATGAAATATTGTTAAAAATTATTAAATAAAATATTTAAATATGATTTTTCTCTGCAGATTATTATTTTAATCTCAAATACTATCATATTTCCTTTAACACGTACTGTACTATTACTAAAAAAATGACACACTTCCAATGTTTACAATATAAATCACGCTGGCAGGGTGGGTTTTCCCAGACTTGTATTCTTCTGTTTTTTTATTTAGGCCAAACTAAATATTAATGCAGTATCATGCTGACTTTCAAATAATCTTAATGCTCAGATAACCTTCATTAAGAGGGGAAACCAACATTTTATTCCATGGTTCTAAAACTAAACAACTACAAATAATATTGAGAAAGTCTGCAAGTTATTTTGTTTAATGAGAACCATCTGTTGTTTTCATCATGTATTTTCTACCATATTTAAAGTAAATTTTGTGACGCCAAAAACAATTTTTGCAGTTTCTCATGATAGGTGCTTTCTTTACAGTTAGAGCGGCGGGTGACGATTTGGAAGTTATTTTATATTGGCCATTGGAGAAATAAAATCTTTTTTTCTAAAATAACTTTTATTCAATATTATATACATAGACTTAAATCCAAAAATCATTTGTATCTGTATTCCATAAACGGCTCCATAACAGTCGGCTATCAGGAGATTACAGTCTTCACGAAACACTTTAATTTCGTTTGAATTGAACATCAAGCCTGCACAAATGGGCCATATTCAAAACTGATCGTGTGTAACTTTCCGCCAACAAATTAGGTCATATGTAAATAGAACCACCGTTAAAATTCTCATCCAACAGACTGGTGAAGCCAGGGATCGAACCCGTGACCCCTGGTTTACAATGCGAGTGGCTTATTCACTACATCACAGTGTACCCCAGTTCCAGCTATAGATAGCAATTTTGGTGTGTCAAATATGAAACTTTTATTTTTCTGTTCTTTCACTCAATAATGTATGCTTTATTTTCACTTACAGTGAATAATAGAAGGTTTGACGAGTGATCATTAAGTTGTTTTAAAGCAATATTGCTCGACAAAGTGTTAAATTTCTTTGGTTGGAACCGGTAAATGTATAGTACGATTGTTATTCTTGCATTTTACCTGTACCTGTATCCAACCACATTTGCTCTGAGCACTGGTAAAATATTATGAATATTTATAGTTGCTTCTTCTAAAGAAAAATGATGTCAACTTGTTAACTATTGAGTGTGACACTCAGTCACGTCATTTTTGGTGAACAATACAACACGAAAAATGGTCATTCAGGACCGCAATGCTTTCCCGCGTTACATAAGCAAACTCATTTAGGGTCATTAAAAAATCCATGGTTCAAACAGCATCAGAACCGATAATATTTACTGAATGGATGGACGGACAGATGGATGGACAGATAGATGGTTGAAACTTGATTAACTGGGGACTATATGCTTCCATTTAGGGGAACATTATAAAAACATAAACAAAGCGAATAAGAAAAGAAATAAACCAAATCAAGTTGTCCGAACATTAAAATAAGTTCTCGGTCAGATTATATGAGAATTTTCGGTAAAGAGAGAAGAAACTTTATCCATTTAATAGTTGAAATTCTACTGAAAATAACCATTTAATATGATTTAAGTATGGGGGCCTAATACCACAGCATGAGAAATTCCAATACCATTTTCTGATATATTAATGAAAAAAATATAGTATTTAAACATGTGAGAATAAGTGACCTTGATTGCCAATGAGGCTGTCATTCTGTTCGATCGTCTCTTTTCTTCAGGATCGGGAGGAATTTCATGAAAATAAACTTTAGGATAATATCTTGAAGCTGGTGTACATATAAATGGAACACAACAATGCTGAGATGAAATGAGTTTTAATTACTTGTAGAGGATATATTTCATTAATCAGCTATAACTACTACCTATATGTATTACAGAGCATGCTTAGGAAGCCTCGTTCTGGCATTGGAATGTAAACCATGCATATAATTTGAGAGGAGGCTATTGGATCAGTACTGGTTTATCGGCACTGGTTTTTACCAGTAGTCCGGTACTAGCTTTTACCGGTAAACTCCCCTACAGCGGGTCATATCTGAAAACACGTGTTTCCCAAGGGAAGTAGAGTGGCAGTAGGTAGATTCGTACAGTTTTGCAAGTAATCTAATTATAACTTTCTCACCTTTTTAACTAGCCTTTTCATCTGTCGTAGCCAAGAAAATACACATGTCCCGTTTATTATGCTGACCTAGTTTCGTTTTCAGCTTTTCCAGTTAGCTAGGGAGCTATCATTATTCAACTGGCTGAAAATTGGCGGAAATTGGACTTGACAGTATGCAGATTCGTACACCTTTTTATCTGACTTTACATGCAAATCAGAGATGAAATAATATAAAATATATAAAATTCAACCAATTTTACTCTAAAATGCTGAATTGTATGGTTATTTATTCGCTAGAAAATTTACAGTAGCTGGCAACTTTTGTTAGTGGAATAGAATAGAACAGAATACTTTAGCTTGTTGGGGAAGTTGTCATGTATGTGAAACATAAAAAAATAAGAATAAAAAACATTTGATTTTATGTGAAACAATATGATTTTTCAGCTATTCTTGTATTAAAATAGAATTAGATATCAACCGTTAACTCATGGCTTAATAAAGTAAGGCCAATGTCACAGTTTAAAAATTCTGAACGACAGTTCATCTCTGTGGCCATTTAGGTGTATTTCTGTGCTTATCTTATAAAATATACTGCTTTTGAAACTTTATTTGCTTGAAACAGAGATTGTTCTTCAATAACTACTCTTCAACCCTACATGCATTGCACAACCAAGGAGTTTTTAAGACAATACTCAGATCCACTTCAGCTTGTCTCTCACTGGATAAACATGAATAATGATACCAGCCATCATCACATTGGTCACAGCCAACCCATTCAAATGCATTAGAGCCAGTAAGACAGATTTGACACAAGGTTTGACTGTCCTGTATAGTTACAACTGGAGCAGGTATATCCTGAACAACAGCACATGGCATTACTTGGCGCGCAAGCTTCTTTCTAGGTTCAGCTGGTTCCTTCATGACTGGAAGTGGAATACAGTTCAGCTCTTCAGCGGTGATGACCCTTGCTTTTTCCACAGATTTTCTCTTGGTCTGCTTGGGATTGTTCTTGGCAGGCTCCACTAAAATGTTCTTGAGCTCTGCAGAAATTAGTCCGAGTTTGACGAGTTGGTTCTCTGTATTTGACCCGCAGGAGACACACACATCCTCAGTACATTCAGCCTCAGGTACAGCCACAGACGTTGACTTCTTGTTGGTTTTAGAGACAGAGTCAGGGAGACGAACCTTTGTAGTATTCAGGGGGTAAATGCCAAAAGCTGAGAAGGCTGCGCTGATACTACTGCCTGCAATTTTGTTTAGTGCTAAGTGCAACAATTTCGGAAATTTGTGCCTAGGGATGGTCTTGAGTCCAGTATATCCAAGGGATGTAGCCATGTTACTAACATTGGTTTTGAACATGTGATAGAAACCCACGTCAAGAGGTTGAAGCAGGTGAGTAGAGTGGGCAGGGAGGCACAGCAGTTCAATATTCTCAGATTTGGCATAATCTATAAGTTCTGTACTTAGGTGGGACGTGTGATTATCCATTATGACCACAACAGGACGCGATCTACCAATTTGCTTCACGAAACAGTCCTGGAACCAGGATAGGAATAGCACACTGTTGATGTAGCCACTATCCGTACTAACAAAACTCCACTCATCTGGAAGACCCTCAGAATAATTACTCCTTGGTAGATTCTTAGAAAATATCACTAACGGGGCAACTGCTTTCCCAGAAGCGGATATAGCGACTTGAAAAGTTACATGTCCACTGATACCAACCATTTGCTGGTAAGCAGTCCTAACACCTTTTGGCGCCAGTACTTTGTCCCTGCTATGCTCCTTGCCAGAAAAACCCGTTTCATCTAAATTGTAAAGTCTTGTTGGGTCATTTTCAATCCCTAGGGTTTGCAGAGTGTGCTCTAACAGTTTATAATAATGGTCTATCTGTGATTGATTGACTTCAGCACGAGAGTTTTCTAAGGGGTGGGGTGTCCTTAAGGATTGTGAAGGGTGGCGCTCCAGAAAACTACGCACCAATGCATCTGAGGGTCCATTTTCTAAATTAACACTTGTCTGTCGACCACTAGATTTAATAATGTCCACCACACGCTTTTTCAGTACTTTCCTGGTGATGGGAAAACCGCGCTCACTCATATATGTAGCATAATTTGCCAGATCTGTCTCTTCAGAATCTGTAAGCTCCCTATTTTTGCCTCGAACAATGTCTGTTTTGTTCTCTTGTTCATATCTTAAATGGTCCCGGATTGTGTTAAATGGGACACCTGTTTCTTCAGCTGCTTTTCGTAGAGATGACCCCCTCTTAACTAGAAATTTAGCCCTTTGGATGTCTTCCTCTTGGTAAGTGTAGTACTTCATAATGGGTGCTGGAGAGGAGGAGAGAAAAAATCATAAGTAATCTGACACCTAATACACCCTACCATAATCATATGTGAGGAAAATCCTTTTAAAGATGTAAAACGGACAGTTATAATTTTAGAGGTTCACAACTACATATGAATAACGATTTCAGTCTTTTGGTCATATATAGTTGTGAACCTCTAAAATTATAACATCAAAATACCAACCATTTAACTGCATTGAGAAATCGTTCGATTTTGGTCCCCAAATTAACAAATTTTTCAAGATTAACGCATATTTTGAGTAAGAAGAAGACACAAATATGTAATTTAAAAATTTCGTGTGAATCTTTTCAGAATTGGACCATAGACAAGATAGTATAATTATATATTTATATATTTTTCTTTAATGAATCTGCCTTATTTTTCCAATAAATACTGCATTTCTCATAGCATATTGCAGAATCCAACGACTTTTCATTTAAATTAGCTTATTTAGACTTTATTCTGTCGATTTTTATCCAAAATGCATGAGATCCGCATCAAGTAGTCAACCAAATTGAAATAATGAGTGCTCCCTCTAAGTTGTTGTTGTTATTGTAAAGGGAAATAATCACTGTAGAATATCCGGAATGACAGCTGCGACCGGAGGTCAGCAGATCGATAAAAATTGTAAACAAATAAGCAAAGAGGCAGAAATGTAAGTACCTGAAATACAAAATAGGAATATTTTCTTACCATCTGGTGCTTAAATAAGCTTTGTATTGGTTGCTGATTCTGAATATATACACAAATGGTTTACGATTCGGCACAATGTCTGTTTCGGTGGCCCGAAAAAGTCGTCTGCAAAGCTCTCGCACTGCCAAGCACGCGCGAATCGGCACTGAAAATGATTGACAGAAATGCGTGATTGATTGCTGGTGTAATTAATGGGATTTTAATTTGCATACTAAAGGTAGCAGAGTGCTAGAACTGCCGAGTGTACGAATCTGTCTACTGTACGAATCTATCTACTGTCACTCTAATGATCGCTATACTGTTGGGGAGTTTTTTTCAGTACCGGTTTTTACCAATATTATTCAAGACACGATGCGCAAGTTAAAAAAACACTCAAAACGAAAGTTGCAAATACTAAATGCAGACTTTTCGCCACAATTTTAATGCATCCTGCAGGACTCTCATGGTTTAAAATCATGCGTCCTTTGTGAGAAGCATGCGTCTGAGACTCAGGACGCGCAGGTAAAAAATCACTGCGCAAGAATTAAGCGGCGGTTGAAAAGAAAAATGAGAAGATAACGCAGAAACATATCGCCGTGTTTTCAACACGTTTCTACCACATTTTTACATGCATATATACCGTTTTTGCTCATGATAAAGACCACATTCTAAAATACGAACATTAGCACTTTTTCTGAAACGTAATTTCTAAAATTACGAACAGCGGAAAAAATAATTATTTTTTAGTGTTCGAACTTTTAGAACATTTACTGTAACCCCTTGTCGGGAATATAAATTCGACAAATTTGTCTTGTTACAGTAAGCGGCCACTCAAAGAAGACAAAAAAAACAGGTTTTTAAGACCAATAAAAGATTAGTGCAGGTCAAAAGTACTGCAGACTGCTCCTGTGTACTTTTGACCTGCATAAAATTATTACATGGCTTTAAGACCTTTGTTTTGTCTATTTTTGAGTGGCTGCTTAAGACAGGTTTTACTGTAGTTAGTAGGATACTTGCTAATGGATATATCAAATGGTGAAGCTTTATCTCCAGACAATCATGTTGCAGATAATAAGCAGAGTTGACATATGGTCCACTGATGAGATTTTGGTACTAAGAGATCTTGCACAAATGCCTCTAATAAATGCCCATGCTGAAGTGATCTCAAAACTTTAGTCTGAGTCTGCATCTTTATCCATACTTTGTGTATTCGAGCAGTGAAGAAGGTCAGTCTGCCCATATGCAGGCCTTTAGTTAAGAGTGTGTACCAAAAAAATTAATTTTCTTATTTCTCAACAGAAACATATGTTGTGGGTACTCAAAAGCACGGTCTCAATGAGACTTTGAGCACCCACAACATATCATATGTTCAAACTGTTCGATCAGAAAATATTTGAAATTTTACGCTAAAAATAATTGTTTATCTAAACCTATGACATATGCCTGGGCCTTTATTACTCTCTGATACGATAAGTACCGATATTTCATACCCTGGCTCATTGAGTTTATTTATCACGTTTACCCTAAATATTCGGACATCTTGACTTCTAAACATATTTACTCTAAAATTTGAACAAGCCCATTCATCTATCTATGGAGTTGTGTAAATTTGTAGTTGTGTACACTCTCACCAGACTGCTCCTTCGGGAGTAGGCTGATTTGAGTCTCTGCTCTTTAATCAGGCCAATATGGGGAAAATATGTTTGATAAATGTTTATAGATTACCTCCACTTTTGACTTCAGTCCACTGCAGAGTCTAATCTAACAAATTTATCTAGTTGGATAAGAGGTCCTTGATCTTTTTTGGACTAAAACACATTACCCATAAATATGGCATCCCATCAGTTTGCTATTTCAACATAAGTACAGTAAAACCTGTGTAAACGGCCACTTTCAATAATACTTGGAAATTGGTTTTCAAGACCAATTATCGCTTTATGCAGGTCAAAAGTATTGCAGAATGCTCTAGGGGAGCATTCTGCAATACTTCCGACCTTCATTAAGCTAACATTTGTCATTAAGATTTTTGTTTTGTCTATTTTTGAGCGGCCGTTTTACACAAATGCATTAACATTTGCCAAGTCCCAAGGGAGATGTTAAAAGCTAAGGGCATAACCCGAGATTTTAACATCTCCAGGGGGACCTAGTGAATGTTAAAGCATTGAAAAGTAATGTTTGGTTGTTATTATTGCATAAATTCAGCTAATTATGTCTCCCCCCCCCCCCCCATCAGGGTTGGGACCGGAGACATATTATTTTTCCCAGTGCCTCTGTCTGTCCGTCTGACTGTCTGTCACAAATTGTGTCCAATCTTGTGAATGCAACTCCTCCTACAATTTTAGCTGTGTCTTTTTTATAACTTTGCAGATCTTTTTTGTCAAGGTCTGAAGATGTACATGACATTTGGCTGTAATCCTCAGATTAATTTTTGTCACTTTTTCCGCAGTTTGAACTCAGTAAATTTTTTGCTTAGCTTTTACAAAAGCATATAGACACTGGGTATCTTGTGAACACAACTTTTCCTACAGTTTTAGTCGGATCTTTTTGAAACTTTGCAGGTGTTTTTGTCAAGGTCTGAAGATGTGCATGACAATTGATTCTAATCCTCAGATTGATTTTTGTCACCTTTTTTGCAGTTTGAACTTAGTCAATTTTGGCTCAACTACTACCGAAGCATATAAGCATTGGGTATCCTGTGAATGCAACTCCTCATGCAATTTTACCTGTATCTTTTTGAAACTTTGCAGGTGTTTTTGTCTAGGTCTGAAGACGTGCATGTGATTTGTATGTAACATGGATTTTCCATTATAATGGAAATAATATAAATACTTAACTTTTTCCCAAATGATGGTTGTGCAATAGTTTACTGCACAATCAGGATATCTTTGCTGGATTTGAAATCAATTTTTTGCTTTAAAAAATCACCATTATTTTAGATTGAAATTGCATTAGTGACATTTGGAATATTTTTACATCAAAGGGGGTGGGGGAGATATCTGTTTTTTCTAGAAAACCAATTCTAGTTATTCACCTGATTTTGCAAAAAATATAGCACTGTGTTTGTCACCATTTCATTGTTAAGACATTTTCATTAATATTGGTCTTCCAGGGCCCAGCCATAAATAAGAGTGATTGATGGATCACATGCCATTCATGCAAAGGTACCAAATCTATGCATGAAGGGCATGTGAATTGTCTTGTTAATACATGGGTTTGTGCCGGTTAAAATAATATGACTACTTAATGTGTGCATCAAGGCTTTTAAGTTTTTATACAATAATCTTTATTGACAGGTGTTTTGTATGTTTTAATAAAATATAACCCGTTACCCCTCAAATTATTTTAATAGACCATTTAAAATGTTTTGTACCAAACTGGATGGAAGATTCTATCATTGCAAATGTGAATGTCACTAACAGGTATTTTCATTGTTTATATTTTCAGAATGCCCATATACTGCAAGCTGTTCTCATTTTGGTGAAAGAATTAGACAGAGACAGTCTAGAAATAGTTGATACAGCCATTAAGAAGCGGCTGGACAGTTTGTGATGAGAACAACAGAGTGATTCCAGCTGAAATTATGTTGCATTTATTCATAGCAAGATTAAGCGGCATTATGACATAAGCCATAGGATCAATATTGTCTCATAGGTTAATCCTTACCATGCTGAATATAAAGATGTGTCCTGTTTTGAAAACAGTATGGATCCAGGTCCCAAGGTCATGAAACTTGTTTCATGCTCATCTCAACTGAGCACAAAATTTCAACTGCTCATAAAAACTAAACTATCGACAAATGAAGAAGTTTCTTGCTTTATTTCTTTCAGATGTATTTATCATGCAAACAAATGTTAAAATGCCAACAATTGTTGGCATTTTAACATTTATGAGCAGAATAAATTTCATGCTCAGCTGAGTTGAGCATCGAAAAAGTTTTATAAACTCGGCACCAGATGGGCTGGCTTCTAAGAATTTGAGTACCCACAACATACGTTATAGTGGAGAAATAAGAAAATTAATTTTTAACTATAGTTTGGACCCAGGCCCCGAGGTTATTAAACTTTTTCCATGCTCAACTCAGCTGAGCATGAGATTTATCCTGCTCATTGATGTTAAAATGCCAACAATTGTTGGCACTTTAAGATTTATTAGTATGATAAATACATCTGCGAGACTTAAAGCTAGAAACTTCTTCATTTGTTGGTAGTTTAGTTTTTATGAGCAGTTGAATTTTTGTGCTCCTTTGAGTTGAGCATGAAGAGTTTTATAAAATCAGGACCTGGTATTTGTCTAAATAAGGTGAAACTAATTAGTGCTAGCTTACATGCCTATCATTGAAATAGGTATTGTAGCCAATGAAATGTTAGTGAACTGCTAATATGCTTATATTCAACAAGTACCTGTCTTAAAGAAGCTTAGCAAGCACCTGCCTTAAACACACAGATTTTCCTTTTCAAAGAAAATTAAAATCTGATTGTTTAAACCTTTGTATTCTGATTGATTTTCACACGCATATTGATACAACAGGTACAAGTATATGGCTGCTCATTGTGTACTTTGAGGGGTCACAGGTAAATTTTACTAAATTATGATGTATTTCCCCATCCTTGTTGTTTTAATATTAGCAAACAGTGCAGACCCTGATGAAATGCAGCAGTATGCTGCATTTCATCTGGGTCTTCACTGTTTGCCAAAGTACCCATTTAGGGGGTTTCCAGTATACAAAGGGTTAACACAGGTGCTTGCTTGATAAAAGTTCTATATTGTGAGTTTTTAACATCTAAATAATCTTAATTATTTTTTTACGATCGATCTTCTAGCAATAAAGTATTTTTTATTTGTCTCAAAGGACCTCCGACAGTCTTAATGAAGAATTGCCCATAAAATTGGACAGAGAAAAGTTTTTAAAAATGATATTTTTCCATGGAAAGGATAGTAGGTTCAGCCCTAGAATTATCTGTAAAAATGCTTTTCTCATAGGACAAGAACAAATTTTGAAATATGGGTTGTAACTCTATTTTTGCTATTTAACATATAGGAAATAGAAAAAGTTTTTTTTGAAGTGCTCCCCCCATCCCCCTTGACAAAGCTAATCCTTTAGCATACATTTGTAGATTTATATAGAAATGGCATGATTGGTCACCATGGGGTGGAGGTGAGGCTGTCAAAATTCTGAAAAACAGTTTATTATATAAGCTCATTAGGCGCTGTTTTTGTACAAACCTGTAGCTTAACAACAATTTACAATGGCAAGTATACAGTATGTAGCTATGATACACCTCAGTACACAGGTAAGACTGATTGAACTTGAAACATAACAGGTATAATCTATGTGTAACCCATTTACAGCTAATAGTCAAAAGTCATAACATACTTATTTATAAAAGACAGTGAAATCTTTTAGACATGAATTTTATGCAAACGCATCATAATCGTCTCAAGTTTTATGCTGCGAACATTGAATTTCTATGTATTTGGATGAATACCGTAAGAAGGTTTCGGCTTTCTGCGAAATAAAATTTGGTCATAAAAAATAACCCCACCCTCTAAACACTAAGGTCCTGGCTTTAATATGAAACATTTTCCAATTTTCTTTATTTTGCTATGTGCACTAGATGTGAGGTTTTTATTTAAGCACACAAATACAGTTGTCATTACCACAAGCTCTCAAAATTTGGGCAGATTGAGTAGGACACTGTCCGAGGTCATCTGGCTTATGATTGGCCACAAATTTTGAGAAGGAATATGATCATAGCTAGGAGAGATATTTCTATAAAAGTTGCTGGTTATATCTCTGTGTTTTCTACTTTTGTACATGTATCTTAAATGTTCAATGTGTTCAGGCATATAATGAAGATCCTATTCATACTGGTTAGAGATAATCATGTTCTTTGCTGTCATTGTCTTTGCTAAATATACAGTAAAACTGTCTTAAGCAGCCACTCAAAAAAAGACAAAACAAAGGTCTTAAAGACAAATGATAGCCTAATGAAGGTCGAAAGTATTGCAGAATGCTCCAAGAGAGCATTCTGCAATACTTTTGACCTGCATTAAGCAATAATCGGTCTGAAAACCAATTTTGGGTCTTCTTTTTGAGTGGTCATTTAAGACAGGTTTTACTGTATTGTACTCAGAGTGGCCCATATGACCATTCTGAGTGCAGCAGGGTTAAAGGTTTCATATCCGTTTAAAGTAACTATTTTTTCATCTGGCACAAATAATCAAATAAACATTGATGTCATTAATATTATAATTAATTTGAAAATTAAGGGATGAGGAAAACAGAATACACAATAAATTTGAAAATTTATGATGCAAAAATGTTTTAAAAAGAGAAGCATTCTGAAGTTTACGAATACATGTACTTAGAAATTGCTATTAAACGATAAACTCTTGCTCATTTTTTCAGTGCATTTAGCATTCAACCCCTTTTATACACGCTTCTCTGATATTTGGGATCTGAGGGTATGCCTTTTTATGTACGAATCGATAAGTAAAGATTAACTGAACTCCAATGCTGATGGAAATGTGTTGTAGCAGGAACAATGCCCTTACTCAAATATAAAGTGCAGTAAAACCTGTCTTAAGCTGCCACTCAAAAATAGACAAAACAAAGGACTTAAAGACAGATGGTAGCTTAATGGTCAAAAGTATTGCAGAATGCTCCCCTTTATCATTTGAGTATGTTACTGATATCAAATGTTTGTTTCATCTTTGTGTTAGGTAAAAAATAGTCATTTTTTAATCAGCAAACTGCCTTTATGTTATAGTTGAAGATGTTTTAACATTAGAAGTGTGTTGATAGACAGATAGGTTGTAACTGTTATACTCTGTGATTTTGCTGTTTCATATAGTTTATTCATAATATATATAGTTTATAGTGCTAATTAATATGCATGATTTCATTTCCAAGGGAGATGACTTTCATAAAATCTTTTGCCTTCCTCATCACAGGAATTGTTTATTCCCTTTACCCTTTACTCCATAGGCTTTTTAAAGATCATGACATCATTTTCTATTTTTAGACAACATGGAAAAATTCTAGAAAAAAGGTAAGTTTTGAATACTTTTGAAAATATTATGGAAAATGGAGCATCCATTTTCCATAATATTTCCAAATACATGATATTTCAAAGGCGTCAAAGGGGGTTATTATGGAGTAAAGGGTTAAACACTTATGGCAGATATGTATGGAGTTTGCCAATTCCCTCTTTTCTCAAGCCTTTAAAGGTGACAACTTTTCTTTCACAGTATAAAATACCTGTATAATACTTAGACAAAACTGTATGCTGAAATACAAGACGAGTGTGGTCATCAAATGGCTCATAGTATAATAATCCAGGAATATAACATTACAGTTACGATCATGTGACGGAAAATTTTCCTATGCCATATTTGGGGGCCTAATAAGAGCCCCTACCTAATTCAAAAATAAGCTAAATTTTCCCAAGATTGTGTACAAATATCCCCATTTCTTGCAATAATACATATTCAAACTTGAAAACTTTTGACTTGGTGCCATTTGTACACATGTATCTGCTTCCACCAAAACTGCTAGATAGATCATGATCACAATAATGCTATACATTTTATACTATGCACAATAAGTTCAGCAATTTCTTATGTTTCACATCTTTTTTGTGCTCATCTTTGTGCAGTCCCGATCAATTTTAATTGCAATGACGAGAACAGGATGTAAGGCAAATGAAACAAAGATATTTCAGACGCCATCCTTTAAATAGGCATTTGGGGAGAGCAAGAATTGCAGAAGGGGTCAGTAAGCAAAAATCACACCCGTTGTAAGTAATGCTAAAATGATAAGCATGTGATTTTTCGTTTGGTTGTCTTTCACCTTCCCCATGCATCATACGCCTATAAAGACTATTGGTTATGTGACAGATGTGATAGAGATTTCATGCTGAAAAAAAATCAGCTGCCATCAATGACGTCAAAACGTAGTCATCATTTGATTAAACTTCTAATGTTAATTGGCGTGCCAAGTAAACAGAGACTCAGTTTACAAAGATATCATAGGCTTACAATGTAAATCATCTTATGGTTGAATAAAACCTTAAGTTACTGAAAAATGGTGCGACGTATTTGCGAGATAATGGTGACGTTAGATTTTATCTTTCGGCTCGTGCACTGTAGTAGTGAAGATGTTTCATTCAACATTATTTGTCTGAATGTGTTGGAAGGCATCAAGCAGTTTTACTGGTTAATGTGGTTCAAGAAAACTTGACTAGAAACACCGTTTAAAGGTGATAATATAAAAGCGTTAGTTAAAACGTCAAATTGTGAAAACTTGGTCCTTTATTTCTCTGAAAAAGTTCAGAAAATTGCAGCATTTGCTATGCTTTTTTGATTTTCAGTGACCAAACAATCGTTTGAAAATGGTTTCGGCTCCCCCCAATGATAAAAAATACCCATGTTACCCGCTAGTCTTAAAATTTTACGTCACTTTAGCACGGCCGCTGTGTTTAGTAATTCTGTATTTTTTAAAATGGAATATCTTGTCAGATGATCGGCGCGTGTATCTTCATGACATCAAATGAAACTCGAGATCTGATGTGGATGGGCTCACCCATACAAAACAATTGCTGAATTTATTGTGCATAGTATATTTCAAATCTGAAGTTTTATTTATCAAAATATAAAAGACATGATCAATTTTTATTTTTCCCAATTTGACAGATTTATGCACTAATTCCCACCCCCCCCCCCAAACCATTGACCCTCGACCCCTGACTCAAAGGGGTAGGAAAATCCCTGTTGGAGCAGGGTTTTTTCCAGTGTTCTCAACATTAGGGCTTTTGACAGACAAAAGGTTTCACGTAACTTTCATTTTTTCATCTTTGCATACTTTTGTGCATCTCTCTTATGCTCATTTTTGCATTTATCAAAATAATCATAGCTTAAATTTATTGTCGTTGCTGTCAATATTATTATTGCTTTGATGTGTAATACCCCACCACAGCAAGTAAGTGTTTTCCCACTGATCTGTTATAATCAAAACAAGTTTATATTGTCATCTCTAGCAGAGTAGTGCATTGTTATTTACAGAAAAAACTGTCGTCAGTGGCTACTCAAAAAGAACACCAAAAATTGGTTTTCAATACCAATCATCGCTTAATACAGGTCAAGAGTATTGCAGAATGCTCCTGGGGAGCATTCTGCAATACTTTTGACCTTCATTAAACAACTGTTTTCCATTAAGACCTTTGTTTTGTCTATTTTTAAGTGACCGCTTAAGACAGGTTTAACTGTACAATGATCCTCTTAGAATCTGTTTTCTAACAGCATACCAAACAGAAAGAATAAAGCCTTCAGGGCTCCCACAAGCTCTGGAAATCATGGAAACCTGGAAAATCACTAAAAAAATCCATGCATGGAAAAATCATGGAATTTGAAAAACCTGAATAAATATGGAAAAATCATGGAATTTTGTGAATTAATTTGACTAAACCACCAGTAGCCAGAAAACTAGCTGTTGGACACTTGTGTGTATGACAGCTAGGTTTCTGGCTACTGATGGTTTCAAGTTTTAATAATTTCAAAATGCATGCATGGTCTACAAGCATGCTGTTGCATTCCGCATTTATGCTCAGCATGGTGAAGATGCTGCTAAAAGGGGAGGTTGGAGGCCGTGCATTAAATAGTCATGGAAATTACATTGCTGATCATGGAAAAGCATGGAAAAATCATGGAATTGTGGTTTTGAGTTTCTGTGGGAACCCTGAGCCTTGCTGTCAGCTGAAAAAAGATACTGGTAAATTTATTTTCATTATGGAAGGAGCTGACATATTCTTTTGCACAATATCCATGATTAGTATGTATAAGTCATGATAAGATTGTCAGGGACCAAAGTCATATTGCCGGTGTTAAGAGTTTTATGAAACTTAGAATTAAATAAAATGTGTCTGACAACATGTTAATGTTTTTCTTACAACGTGTAAATGTTTTTCTTCTAGTTTTAAGTGAAAACTTCTTTATGGCTAACTGCTGTGATTGTATTGAGTTAACTGTGGAAATTTTCGCAATTAAAGGCACTATGTCCATCCTGAACAATTGTGGCTTGTTTCCTTTTTAGGCCACAATTTGATGGTAATTAAAAACAACAACAGAAATCTGTATAGGACAGAAAAGAAGACAATTGTGATAAGTGCCAAAATCTCATGAGCTGGTCCAGTACAGACTCTGTCACAAAATTTTTAGCAGCGAAGATCGGGCCTGAATTTTGAAATAAGCTGTACGGACAACATTTGTGACAGAGTTAGTACTCAAAGTAAGAAGCTTAAAAATGCTATCCTGGTAGCGTTTGATAGGGGAAAGTGTTGGCTGGAAAATGGTGTATAACTTTCTGGGTATAGATGAGAAAACATAGAGAAATCTACCAACATTCGATCAGAATGTCCGTACAGTGTATTCGAACATCCGTACAGTGTATCCAAGCAAGAACCACGTGACTACCCACCCTGATACTTATTGTATCAATATGTATGGGATAATACGTCAGAATGAAAAGAGAAGGTACTCAATCAATGTTAGCATATCTATAGATATATAGTAAGCATCTGTCTTAAGCATCTACGTTTTTCTATGAAAATCTAAATCTGCTTGTTCATGTCTGGTTCTTTACACAGGGCAATGGATAATGATAAATGCTTATAAAGTTTGTCCAGTATGGCCCTTTAAAGAATTGGGAGCCCCTGGCCTCAATTTGATAAAGAGAGGAAATTGAACATTGTCAGTAATTCCTACACTGTCTCCAGTGCCTTAGCTGTTTGGCTGCTAATCACGACTAACTATCATCTGCTTAGTCCATTTAAAATGTTTCTGTAGCAAACAGTGCAGACTAGATCAGTCTTGATCTGGGTCCACACTGTCTGTATGCCAAAATTAGTCTGATGATATCAGCAGATGACATTTTTAGATGCATTTTTTTCCATAGCAAGCGTAGGGTTAAGTTACTGCAGCTATGAAAGGACTGGTTGTAAACATACATGACAGGGGACCCTTTTATGACCTTATTTGAATGAATTCAGACTGTGGTTTCATTAGTTATCTAATATCGATGTGCATTATGTATTATCAGATTAACAGCTGCCTTTATTTATTGTTAAGATGTTGAAATAAATTTGAATAGGAAAAAAAGTCTTTGTTATTTATGCTAGCACACACTCTAAAAAGACAACACTCTTTGTTTCACATCTTACGTAACAAAGGCTGGCTTATTTTTGCTTTCATATAATGTTGTTATAAACAAGTGCGGCTTAACTCGATCTTTACCTCCTAGTGTCATCTGCCTATAACTTTTGCAAACAGATTGTACCCAGATCAGGCCTGACAATATGTCAGGACTTATCTGGATCCAAACTGTTTGACACTGATGGTATTCCTGAAAGAAATTTTAAAAAAAGTTATTTTGAAAAAAAATCAGCAGATTACAAAAAAGCATGAAAAAAAAATCCCAGGGAGCAAAAATTTAACCATTTTTTGTAACAGCCAATTTAACTGGTATTAAGTCAAAGTTTGGACCAGATTTTAATTACGTTTAAATTGAAATGTTGCAAATATCAGACTGTTGTTTGTTTACGAGTTTAAATTACCATCAGTCTGTCTGTTGACAATTTACATTTAATAAAGTTTCTCTGTAGCAGAGATAGCTGCAAGTGTCAAACCTTGCATAGTTATTGTCCTTGACATATATACAGCGTCAAAAGTTAAGCACCACCCAAGTATTTTTTTCTGTAATGATTTTCTTCAAAAGAACAATAAATTTGTCAAATATTGTTACCCAAGTATTTCCTTCATGTGTCAAACCTGTCAGAACTTTTGTTAAAGTTCTACGGCGTCCTGTATACACCAACCCCTGTTTTGGGATATATCCTTAAAAGCATCATAGCAGACCTCAAAGTGCTTCCTTTGATTTCCTATTAATGCAAAAATAAACTTTACCTATTTTTCTGACTAGTGCCAAAAGGGTTCTGGCGAACTCAAGGTTTCTTGCCAGTTACAAAGATAATAAATCACTAGTTTATAATTTTTACATGTTCACTATATAACCTGCAATTCTTTTTACACCTCCATATCTTTCGTTCTGTCTGAGACATTCTTCTGATATTACCGACAGAAAATGTTTTTGGTTTTTTAATATGACACTAACAATTTTCATCTCTTAGTGGTATGAAAATGCCACAATGGGACAATGAATAGGGACATTTTTAGGGGTAAGTGTGCATTTGCCATGCCTATTCCTTAATCTGAATGCATATCAAATCAAAATTTGCTGTAAATTGTCACCATTTTATCTTATTTCATAAATATAACAAGTATAAATTCAAATTTAGAAAGCTTCACTGTTTTTTCTTGGAAAATATTAAGGCGGTGCTTAACTTTTGACGCCGAGTATACTTGATGAGCATGTGCTCTAACCTAGTGACCATCTACTTTTCATGCTCAAGTAACTGATGCCATTCCCTCTGTCAACAATTTACATTTAAGGGCAATTTCGGGTATTGTCCGCGCGCATCATTACTGCGTGGAAAGTTGTCTGGATCCCGTCTTTCGACCTTTTCCAAATTCAAATCAATACAGGTTTCAGATATGTTTACGTCTGGTGGATATTTTCGCATTTTCTGGACAAAATAAAGTAACTAAAATGTGTCCGAAATACCTATTGACCCGTTATTATATATGATCGTCTCAGTACCAAATACTGACAAAAATAGATCTGGTGAATTCAAACAATATACAATATAATCAAGTTTATACTGTGTATGCGAATACGAATATGGCCCGTACTCGGATTGTGTGTCCAATATATACGGTTAATTTGGGCGGCGCACGATCTGACCTTGTAGCCTTGTGGTTAGCGCGTCGGACTCTTAAGCCAGCGGACCAGGATCGATTCCTGGGTGGGCACCTATTAAACATTGTTTTTTTTTCTTCTTTTTCAGCTTTATAATAATGAATTACTTCCTACCAGTAATATAATTGATATAAATGACAAAAGTACACTCCATAATGTTTTATATTCAATTATCCTCAAAATATGTGGGGGTAGGGGTAAATTTTGCTCTCCTGAACGAAAATTAGTCTGGTGACCCCCAATTTTTATACTTTTTTCTAAAAGGTTATGTAAAAGTCTATGAAATAAAAACAAAACTTTGAAATTGTTAATGCCAGATTTTTAAAAGTACACTCCATAACGTTTTATATTGAATTATCTTCAAAATATGTGGGGGTAGGGGTAAATTTTGCTCTCCTGAAAGAAAATTAGTCTGGTGACCCCCAATTTTTATACTTTTTTCTAAAGGGTTATATAAAAGTCTATGAAATAAAAACAAAACTTTGAGATTGTTAATGCCAGATTCTTAAAAGTACACCCCATAACGTTTTATATTGAATTATCCTCAAAATATGTGGGGAAGGGGTTAATTTTGCCCTCCTGCAAGAAAATAAGTCTGGTGACCCCCATTTTTTATTCTTTTTTCTAAATTGTTATATAGTAGTCTGTGAAATAAAAACAGAACTTTGAGATTCTGAATGCCAGATTTTTTAAAAGTACACTCCATAACATTTTATATTGAATTATCCTCAAAATATGTGGGGGTAGGGGTAAATTTTGCTCTCCTGAAAGAAAATTAGTCTAGTGACCCCCAATTTTTATTCTTTTTTCTAAAAGGTTATATAAAAGTCTATGAAATAAAAACAAAACTTTGTGGTTGTTAATGCGAGATTTTTTAATATACAATTTGATCTAAAAATCATATTCCTATTTTGATGGAATTACCAAAATATATCATTCAGTATCTTGTCACGGCTTGGGAAAACAAATAAATTTTCACTTTTCCTATAAAGCTTGATGTCGTGAGTAATAATTAAAATCAAAATAAAGAAGCTGGATGGCGATTACAACTATTTTAACTAAATATAAAGGACTTTGGGTTTTTTTCAGAAAATTGGTAAAATGCTGAAAACTTCCATGTCAGATTATGAAAAATTGAGCGTGATGACGTCATAAATGGACTATCCATACATAAAACAAACTGTATGCAAAGAATTAAAAGATCTTAATGCGGGAAGTATTTCCCGCAATTATCCTTAAGTGCCTTTCTCTGTAACAGCTGCAAGTGTCAAACCTTGCATAGTTATTGTCCTTGACATACTCTTTGGGTATAATAATTATTGCACTACAACCCAGTGACCCTGACTACTTTTCTCGCTCCAGTCACATTGATGCCAGTCCATCTGTCAAAAATCTTAGATTAAAATGCAGCACTGATAGCTGAGACTGTCAAACCTTGCATAGTTATAGTTATTGTCCACAATATCCTCTTTTAGCATGCCCTGTGTGTGACCTGGTGACTTTGACCTCCTTTTAATGCTCCAGTGATGGATATCCGTCAACAGTTAACATAAAAGTGTGTTTATCTGCAGCAATTATAGCTCCCAGTTCCAAACCTTGTAAAGTTGTTGTCTTTGACAAACTCTTCGAACACACATTGTGACCCAGTGACCTTGACATACTTTTATGCTCCAGTGACTTTGTCTTCCTGTCAACAATCTACATTAAAGTGTGTTTCTCAGCAGCATTGATAGCTATGAGCGTCAAATCTTGCATATTGGTAGTCATTGTCTTCAACATACTCTGAGGACACACTTAGACCTGGTGACCTTGACCTAATGTGACCCGTTGACCACCTAATTTCACTCTAAAAATGTACTCTATTTAGGTCGTCAGTTGCAAATAATTTCCGAACATTATTAACTAAATTAAGAACAGAAGCAAACAGTGTGGACCCATCATCTGGGTCTACAATATTTGTCAAAGAGGCTTCAAATACATTTCAGTAGACGATAAAACGGACAATATTAATTGCTGTGATTGGCACTTTAAGGGCTAATATAAAGTTCAAACTCTTCTGGGTCAGCGGTCAATATCCCAATTTAACCCTTTACCACCTTTCACGACAATTCATTTGCTGCCTGTATTTTGGTAGCCTGGCCCCACGTTATAAATTTTTTTTCATGCTCAACTCAACTGAGGATGAAATTACAACTGCTCATAAAAACTAAAATACCGACAAATAAAGAAGTTTCTTGCTTTAAGCCTCTCAGATGTTGTATTTATCATGCTAATAAATGTTAAAATGCCAACAATTGTTAGCATTTTAACATATATGAGCAGGATAAATTTCATGCTCATGAGCTGAGTTGAGCATGAAAAAAGTTTTATAACCTCTGGGTCTGTATTGCAAACAATATGGACCCAGATCAGATGGCTACCTTAGGAACAGCCTGATCAGAGTTCATTATGTTTGCTTTCATGGTAAAAGTTTTCTGGCAAGAACTTCATTAAATGCAGCAGACACAATCAACAGACAGCATTGAAGTTTACATGTCGAAAAGGTTAAAGATTTGGGGTATGTGCATAAAAAGTGAAGCAATACTTTATAGGCAGATAGAGATGAAAACATTAATTGGAGAATTTTCTCGAATAAAACTTGTTCCATTTGTTTCTCTCAAACTATGTAGAATAAACAGGCAGCACTTTTTTGTCAATTACTCATTCCCCTTATGAATATTTTACCATGTGCTTTCACATACATGTACAAGGAAAAACAATAAAAATAAGTTTGTTGTTCATTTTTTCATGTATTTACACTCTTACAACAAATCTTAACCCTTTAAGTACCTGTCGCAACAAAAGTCGACTGTTTGTCATCTGCTGAAATGTTTTAGTAGCTTTTTGACAAATAGTGTGAACCCAGATCAGACTGCTCCTGTAGGAGCAGTCTGGTCTGGGTCCACACTGTATATATAGGAGCAGTCTGATATGGGTCCACACTGTATGCTCCCATACTTACATATGTTAAATAATGTTAGCAAAAATATGCAGCTGACGACTTAAGCAGACAGTATTTTTAGATGTATTTTTGCAGGCGCTTTAAGGGCTAAGTCATAAATTAATCACAAAATATCACAGGTGTGCTAGCATTGCACAAAAATATCACTTAGTGAGTCTCACTTTCTTAGCAACAAAAAAGGATTTTAGTATTTTTATAGAAGCGATAAACCCTATAGATTGCAGGACCATTCATTGGCAATTGCTGTACCTTGCCTTTTCAAAGAATGATGGTACCTTGCTGATGGGTACCTCGCACACAACTCCTATAGTTATGGGACAGAAGCAAACAGTGCAGACCCAGATCAGGCAAATATTGCTGTGTCTGATCAGGATCTTTACTTTCTGCTTAGAAAATGTTGTATTAAAATTTGGGAGAGAAAATAAAAAATACAACCCAACAACCCTAAAATTGTAAAAGGGTGCATCCTACTGATAATGTTCTACTAGGCAAGTCCATTTGACTTAAATGGATTAAGAGACAAATGAGTGGCAGCATATGATTTCCAACAATGTGGCATTTTGACAAGTGTAGATTCAGACAAGCCTGTGCAACCTACTTTTAAGCTTAGAAGCTGCAAATGATGTTTGGTCAGTAGCTTAACAGTCATAAAATATTCAAGGGGTAGGCAAAGGCTCTGATCAGACTGCGCGTATGCACAGGCTGATCTGAGGCTTTGCTGGTTGCACATTCCACATTGTTGGAAATCTCATGCAGCGGCTCAAATAGTATTTGAGGCTATGCACACAAGTTCTTTGAATTTTATTGTTTTTCTCATGGTTTGGCTTTTGTTTTTTTATTCTCTTTTTCATCGTCATTCAATTTTGAATAAGCACTACAATTTCATTAACAACCTGGGATTGCAAATACAATGTATTGCAAAGCATTTTAGAAAGTATCCTGTGTATTTAACCCTTAAAGCGCCAATCACGACTGCAGCAGACAACAAATTTTGCAGCATTTACCCTAATTTTCAGAAAAAATAAGGTATGATATTTCATGAGAATCATCTGCCAGCAGACGCTTCTCATAAAATTTCATACCTTATTTGTTATTTTTGAAAAAGCGGAAAAATTCGAAATTGTCGTCTGCTGCAAATTATAGTCGGCGCTTTAAGGGTTAAAGCCTGTCACTCACTAGGCTTCTAATCATCACTTTTGAGCATTCTTCTGTTAAGTCCAATGGTGCAGACCCAAATGGATATCGAATAGAATACAGGGATCTTAACAAGAGGGTAAATCTTTAACTATTTCTTTTTCGACCAAAACTTATGTTGTAAATTCTCAAAATAAGCATCTTAAGGAAATGATTATTTAGAGAATCCACAATATAGCTACCAGTGGAGAAACAACAAAATTAATGAGCTGTGCCATATGATTTCCAACAATGTGGCATTTTGACAAGTGTAGACTCAGACGAGCCTGTGCAGCCTTCTTTTAAGTTTAGAAATTCTAAAAGTCAGTAACTTAACACTCAAAGAATATTCAAGCAACTAGCAAAGTCTCTGATCAGACTGTACATATGCGCAGGCTGATCTGAGTCTTGACTTGTCGCACATACCACATTGTTGGAGATCTCATGTCGTGGCTCATTTGATAATTTCTATGCCCCAATTTTGATACTTTCACTGTCATTTGTAACTTAACTTGTCCGCTTTGTCATCTGTTATTGTATTATCACAGGTTTAGATAAACAAAATAAAAAATAACGTAAAATTGTAAATATTATTTTACCTATCAGTTATAACATAAGTTTTGGGTGCTCAAAAGAACCGTCTCATTGAGACGGTTCTTTTGAGTACCCGCAACATATGTTTTGGTTGAGAAATAAGAAAGTTATTTCTTTGAAACACACTTTTAACTAAAGGCCTGATTATGGAAGGCTCTATAGCAAACAATGTGTACCCAGAACAGACTGTGCCTTATGCAGTAGATGCCTTTTTCAGCTGCATCTTTGACTGGTTGTTAGTGTGGTACGTGGAGGTTGCATAATTTCTTTAACCCTTAAAGCACCACCTACAATTTGCAGCAGGTGACAATTTCAAATTTTGCTGCTATTTTTAAAAATAACAAATAAGGCATGATATTTCATGAGAGTTGTCTGTTGGCAGACAATTCTCATGAAATATCATACCTTATTGTTTTTGAAAATTAGGAAAGATGTCAAAAAATTTGTCGTCTGCTGCAGTCGTGATTGGCGCTTTAAAGGTTAAAAGAGGGGTTTTTTTTAATTAAAAGACCTTTTTCTGATACTTGGTTCTGCAAACAGGACACTGTTTGCTTGTAGAATCCACATTTAACTCCTCAAACATTTCAAGACAAGTCATATGAAACACATGAGAGCAGGACAGGAGCACAGTCTTCCTGGTCACAGTCTGAATCTCAGCCTCTGTTTCATTTTTCTTAGACTGGTTTTCAGTATTTATCTTTGAAGAACTGCTCTTCCCTGCTCTGAACTTTGAAGCAGACTGACTGTTGGGTTCTCTGTTTCTTTCCTTAGATCTGTCTCCTCCAGAAGCGACCTGTTTGCTCTTTGTCACAAAGAAGCTCTTGGAGCTATCAATGTATGTAGCTGACACTAATGCAGTGAGACAAATAGGACAGTCTTCATGGCCTCTCTCCACAGCCTGAAACATTTTACAAAATTATATTCCTCATATGGGCCTCATTATGAGAAAACCTGGCCGGAGGTTTTAAAACTTTTTTTCATGCTCAACTCAACTGAGCATGGAATTTCAACTGCTCATAAAAACTAAAATGCTGAAAAATAAAGACTCCTCTTGCTTTTAAACTCTCAGACAATGTAATTATCATGCTAATAAATGTTAAAATGCCAACAATTGTTGGCATTTTGACATTTATGAGCATGATAAATTTCATGCTCAATTGAGATGAGCATGGAAAAAGTTTTATAACCTTGGCATCTGTCTTTGGGGTTTCCGAACAGATACTCAAACCAGCCTGTTCAGCTACAGAAACTAGCTAGAATGATTAAATTATGTATGAAGCAAGTTTAGACATCATACTTTGTCGGAAGCAAATGACAAAGGCGATGATCAGATTGCATGTACGCACAGACTGGCCTGCACAGATTGTTGTTCACATGCAGAAAGTCAGGTTTTCTCTCATTGTGGCCCATATGAGTCTCTTGCGAGAAAGCCTGTAAACTTTGTAAGTAGGTAAGGCTCACATCTTAACACTCACTACCTAGAACCAGGATGAGACAAGTAAAGCAATAATACTATACCATTGTTTCTTGAGTTTGTAGTTTGTTGCAATCTCAACATTGAACATAGAACACACAGCGATTTAACTCTTTGTATGCTGGGTAAAGATTTTTTGTCGTCTGTTAATTTTATTTCAATTTCAAAAAATGATATACATATACAACCACAATATGCAAGTCATTGTAAAAATATTTAAGATATACGGTAAAACCTGTCTTAAGCGACCACTTAAAAATAGACAAAACAAAAGTCTTAATGGAAAATGGTAGCTTAATGAAGGGCAAAAGTACTGCAGAATGCTCCAAGGGGAGCATTCTGCAATACTTTTGCCCTTCATCATGCGATTATCATTATTGACAACCAATTTTTGGTGTTCTTTTTAAGTGGTCGCTTGAGACAGGTTTTACTGTATGTAAAACAATCTTATAGAAATGATGGGTTGAAGCTAGCTAATCAGGATCTACTTTAAATGCTTTCATCAACATGATAAATCCCTATAAACATTGAAATAACACCAATGAATTGACTGGTAATCCTAAGTTAATGAAGTATAAACAATCAACAATGCATAAAGTACTCAATCATAGGTCTAGATAAACATAATCTTTGAGCATAAATTGTCAATGTAATCTTACCCATGAATTTTAACATATGTTTTGGGTGCTCAAAAGAACCGTATCAATGAGACAGTTCTTTTGAGTACCCACAACATATGTTTTGGTTGAGAATATAAGAATCTATCATGGGTGTGCGGGTAGAATAGAAACATCTGTCCCAATAATCACCTTTTGGCATCAGGAGGCTTGCCGAGTTATGACAAATGGTGATCGCGAGGGATGGATTTTTCTCTCCTCACACAAATAATGGATTCTTTTTCTTGCTCACCATTAAATACCGCATTTTATGTTTGAAAAAATACTGTACATGTTGAGATGAGACATGACATGATAATGCTACTTTAACATAACAATGACATCACTTGACAACCATGTGAGAGTGAATTTCAATACAACCAGGAAACAGCGCACACTGGGTAAGTTAACATGTTTGGGATAAGAATTTCTATCCCAGGCTAAAATTTCAAATATACCGGACAAAAAAAGAAACGCACCACTACGATTTTCTCATTAAGATCTCCTTTTAATACAAAAATGTTAATTGTTATGAAATATGCATTTCTGATCAAATTTTACTCAAACTTTAATGTGATGTAGATGAGTATCTGTTCTTTTACTGTGTAGGCACAAAACACATCAATGCGAAGGGTAAAGGAGTTTTGGAAGCGTTAATTCAACGCTACTGTCTACATGAAATTCTGAGTATGTTTTACGTAAGCAAATTATGAAAACGATATGTTGTCGTTATGTGAGTCAACCAATGTGTTTATTGATGCTTTTTTATTATTCCAAAACCCAATTTCACCAGTTAGGAGCATTTAAATTGATTAAAACAATGATGAAATCTTTAAATGATCGTAAGGTTTATCTCCAGTGTGGAATCATTATCCAAAGGGTAGTCACAAAACATGGGCTACCTAGCGTTCAATTATCGCGAATGATGAATTTAAAGATAGAATTTGCAAAGAATAAGTGTCTGGGTATAATTTGGTCTACTGAGATGAATCCAATTGCTTGAACTTATTCAGCAAGAGAGCATTATAAAAACGCTTTTTTCCTGTGACTTTACAATTTGACCCCCTCTTGGTTTGTGACCGATTTTCTTTAACACAAGTTCGACGCCTGGTTGCAAAAGACGTGTGACGCAGCAGTAACTGACATATCTTTGCACTGATATAAACTAAATTGGCCTATCACTTGTGATTTTCCTGAGAGTTGAACAGTTCTAAGTGGTGCGTTTCTTTTTTTGTCGGGTATATATTTATCCCTCATGCAAGAAATAAAATTTTTAAAAATTAACTAGAGACTTTTCAGTGTGCATTTATAAAACCATGTGCACTTCAATATGGGCATTGACGCAACAAAACCTGTCTTCCAGGTTTCCAACATAACTTGACTCAAACCAGTATACTCAGCTACATATACTCACTAGAAAATTAAAAATTCTCTTGTAGCGAGTTTAGATGCTGTACTTTCTAATAAGCGAATAACAAAGGCACTGATCAGACTGCGGGGATGCGCAGGCTGATCTGTGCCATTGTTGTTGGCAAACCCCCAAAGACAGGTTTTCTCACGTCAATGCCCATATGGTAACACCAAAATCACATGAGCTTGCATACCTTTAGCTGTATTTGGTCCCATTCATCATCGGTAATCTGATGAAATCTGGCATCAAAATCTCGGAAGACATTACGACTAGCTTCTAAGTTACTGTCAATATCTTGAAGAAATTCATTGACGTTAAAGTCACATGATCTCACCATCCTGTCGGTGATGTTGCGTAACTGAAAATATAAAATAAGATTTAGGCTAGCTCTTGAGGTAGTGATACAGTGAAAACTGTCTTGAGCGGCCGCTCAAAAATAGACAAAACGAAAGCCTTAAATCCATGTGGTAGCTAAATGCAGGTCAAAAGTAATGTAGAATGCTCCGCAGGAGCATTTTGCAATACTTTTGACCTGCATTTAGTGATTATCCATCTTGAAAACATATTTTTAGTCTTTTCTTGAGTGGCTTCTTAAGACAGGTTTAAATGTTCTTATCACAGGTGCATAAAAACACTATTCAAATATACATGTGTAGCTCCCTTATTTTTTGTTCAAACAGTATTAAATTGAGCCGCAACATGTGAATATCCAACAATGGGGCATTTTGATAGGTGTAGACTCAGACGAGCCTGTGCAGTATCCTATTAAATAAGCTTAGAAACTCCAAATGATGTTCAGTCAGTAGCCTAAGAGTCATAGAATATTCAAGCAACTAGCAAAGGCTCTGATGACTGCATGTATGTGCAGGCTGATCTGAGCATTTGCTGGTCACACATACCACATTGACGGAAATCTTGCGTCATAGCTCAAAATTTTGTTTTACAGATATATTACAAATATAACATATTATGATAATGCAACTGATCAAACATACTCTCATTTCACTTTTTGGTGTGCATTTTTATCTATGTTTTCTTCCATACTTTGAATGTGCAAGCAAGGAAGGCCCTGGTTAGACTTAATTTACCTGCTGCCCATAAAATGAAAAACAAACAAAAAAAAAAAACATCAGAAATATGTCATCTCCAGTAGCCTTCATGGGGACTTAACAGACTAAAAATTTTATGATTTACAATAAGAAGGCAGCTAGCCTACTATGTTTACACAAAATGATTTTTAAAAAAAGTGCTGTTACAATATTTTTAACATTACAAGTCTTTTAAGTTAAAAATCTGATATAATTAGAGACTATCTCACGGTGTTTTGGTTATCGCCTGAAGTATCAAGCGGAGACCCATTAACAGCCCGAGAGCTTTAGGGTTGATACTGAGGGTGATAACCAAACCCAGGTAAGATAATATGTTTATCAAATATTCCAATTCATTGTTTAATGTATTTGAGATACAAAAGTGTAAGCAAAACTTAGGATTGACATAAACTTTGCGTTACATCATACCACTTGTTTATGTCTGACATCATCTAAAGATCAACGTCTCATGCCTGGCATGTAACCTCTCTCCATTCAAAATACATGTCTTCCTGTTATCATCATGGCAGGCAGATAACCAGTTGGCAGGAAAGAGCTCATTGCATATGCAGACTTTGGGTTATCGCTGCAAATAGTGTCCCGAATATGTGATAATAGCAAGTATTGCAGTCTCATTTGAATACCAGTATTGTATTTTTGACCATCAAATATCCAGTGGAACTGGAAGGTTTAGTCAAAAGCTGCTAAGCTGCCATTGGATCTGCCAATGCATGTCAAAATATACAAGCTTTAGGCAGAGGTGTAGAAATAGTAAAATTTTCAACTTGTCCAGGGACAAGTAAAAAGCCAAAATGTACTTGTCCATAGAAAATTTTACTTGTCCGAAAGAACAAATTAGCTTATACCTTACAGTGCTTAAACAATTTATTCTTTCAAAAACAGTATGAAATCAGATATATATCAACTCTTGTAAACAGTATGGATCCTGATCAGCTGGCTTCTGTTGTAAACAGTGTAGATCCAGATCAGCTGGCTTCTGAAGAAGCCAGCTGATCAGAATCCACACTGTTTTCAATGCAAGATGTAAGCTCGTAATAATTAATCAAAATATGAAATACAGAATTGTGTTAACTTAATACATTTGCTTTTGTCCAAGGACAAGTAAGTAGAAATTTTTAACTTGTCCTGAATAAAATGGGACCAGGTCGGACAAGTCGGGCATGGTATTTCCACAGCCCTGCTTTAGAAAAGCCTGTCACCTGACTAACCTTATCTTGGTAAAATTTCTGTCTCAGTTTTGGATCTCTTGGTGGATTTGTTTCTCTTAATTTAAGATACCAACATCTCACAACATAACCTCTCCACAGTGCTTGTATCCTAAAATACAACATTGACAAGATTATTAACTCTTTGCATGTTGGGAAATTTTTAATTTTCTTACGACATGATAGCCGTAACAAAATAAAACATAGCTGAAAGATTTCTCGTGCCTTTGCTGGGAATCGATCCCGGGTCGCCCCGATACAAGACCAATGCTCTAACCACTGAGCCAAAGAGTTGACTCTCTGACGCAGTTGTCAGAGCTTGATTATATACTAGAAGCCATGGGAAATCTATGTTATGTAGATATGTAAGGTGAGAGTGCTGGCCCATAAGAATATGCCTTTGTTGTCATCCACTGACATTTTTCAAAATTAACTTTTTCGAAAAATTCTTTCAGGAATACCATCAGGATGTCAATGGTTTGGATCCAGATCAGGACCGATATTCTTTCAGTTCTGTTTGCTGACTATTTTCAAAATAAACTTTTTCGAAAACTATTTCAGGAATACCATCAAAGTGTCAAATGGTTTGGATCAGGACCGATATTCTTTCAGTCATGTCTGCTGACTTGTTTCAAAATCAACTTTTTCGAAAAATTCTTTCAGGAATACCACCAGGGTGTCAAATCATTTGAAATGGTTTGGATCCAGATAAGGACTGACAGTCTTTCAGTCCTGTCTGCTGACTTTTTCAAAATTAACTTTTGGAAAAATTATTTCAGGAATACCATCAGAGTGTCAAACAGTTTGGATCCAGATGATGACTGACATTCTTTCGGGTCCTGTCTGCTGACTTTTTTCAAAATTAACTTTTTCGAAAAATTATTTCTGGATTACCATCAAAGTATCAAACAGTTTGGACCCAGATCAGGAGCGATATTCTTTCAGTCCTGTCTGCTGACTTCTTCTTTATTTGAAAAATTCTATCAGGAATACCATAATAGTGTCAAACAGTTTGGACCCAGATCAGGACCGACATAATGTCGGTCCTGATCTGGATCCAAACTGTTTGCAAACATTATCAGCAGATTACAAAAAACGCCACAAGCAAGATATTAATTAAAATATGGAATTTACTTTTAGATATGGAATGAGAGAATTAAGGCATCAGGATAAGTTTTCAAAGTAAAGAAAAAGGCAAAGATCAGGAATCGATACACAAGTACCACACCTGACCCGGGACAGCATATGGGAAAGCGACAAAAACACAAGAAAACATCAGTCATCTAACACAAGAACCCAAGGGGTCTGCCCTTTCCCAGCAGGTGATCACAAGGTTGCACGGAACAGACATGATAGCATAACAAAAACAATCAGGAAACATAAATAACAAAAAGAATCCACAAAAGAAGCACCAGCTTGGAATGGTCAGTAAAAAATTACTGGATGCTTAAACATATTTAACGGTACCAACCTCAAGTCATATTTTGGCTGTCATTTCGAGTGAAAATGTATTAATGTTATATGAAAGTCAGATGGCATAAAGTGGCATTTCATCAGGGTCTGCACTGTTTGCATAGATAAAAACAAATCTTCGTGACAGAAATGCATCATAATTTAAAAAAGTTCTACCTGTGACCCCATAAAAAGCAAAATGGGCAATTTCAAACTTATTTTATCAAAGATGCTTGGGAAAATTAATTAGAATGAAAAGGGTATACCACACAAATATGAATTAATTCACAGATACAGTAGAACTTCAATGGCTCGAACAGGATTGGGACCATGAAAATAGTTCTAGCCAAGGGTAGTTCCAGCCATGACCTGTAGGGAACCATGATGACAGTTCTAGCCAGCCCAGGTGAATCAGCCATCAGAGTTTGAGCCATTGAAGTTTTACTGTACATGATAATGAAACGATTTCCATAGGGCCAGTTAAGCAAATATTTTCAGCGTAAAATTGCGATTAGTTTCTTATCCATCAGTTTAAACATGTGTTTTGGGTGCTCAAAAGAACCGTCTCAGTGAGAAGGTTCTTTTGAGTACCCACAACATATGTTTTGTTTGAAAAATAAGAAAAAAAAATCCGTTACGCACCCTTATCTAGGGGCCTGGATTTCTTCTCCATGTCAGATTGGCACTTTGTCATTGGTTTCTTGTCAGGCACGTAGGAAGCCTGGGCTTCAACATTGCATGGGCCTCAATGCAAGAAACCCTGACTTTGGTTAAAACAGTATTTTATTCCTTTATATACAAACAATATTTAACAATTTACACAATCAATGGGCCAGGATCTGACAGTAAGCTAAAAGCTTATACGAGTCATTTCCTGAATAACATTCAGTAGCAGCAAATATATGTGAACAGTGTAAAATTCAAACCATTTTCTAGAGAGAGAGAGAGAGAGAGAGACAGACAGACAGATAGAGAGAGTGAGAGAGAGGGAAAGAGAGAGAGATACAGGGTACACATTGAATTCCAGTTCGTGTATACTAGTCAAATCGTTTTGAGTGTATAATAAAATCTTGAACTTTTAAGAAAAGAGCCTCATTTTCTAGGTCTGTTGCAGTTTCCTTACCATATAGTAATTCATGCGTTTTATGCGTTTGCAAGACATCAGACAAATATATGTTTCTTGTGTGCCTGTATATTGGGCATATAAAAAAGAAATGATAAGTGCTTTCAAAGCCTCCATAAGAACAGGACGGACTGTTGATAATATTTTTACTTTAAAGATGAGAGTTTAACGAGCTGCATTCCATGCGTATTCTCGTGTGTAGTATCTGTCCTTTTCTTGTGCCTGCATGAAAGTACATTGGTGGGGGCTTCTTATGCTTGTTTAGCTGATATTTAAATGCAGATACAGTGCTTGCTCCCTTTGTTTCATCTGGTAGCTCGTTCCAGGCACGAATGGTTGAGGGGAAGAAGGAGTTGAAATAAAGATTTGTGCGTGCTCGTAATGATCGCATGTTGTTGGCATTTCGAAGGTTATATGTAACGTTATCTCGGACAATAGGAGGTAGGAGATCAGAAAGATAGTCAGGAGTGAGCCCGTTTATTATTTTATAGAAAATAACGAGTTTGTGTTTAGACCTTCTTTCTTGCAAAGTTTCCCATCCCAGCTCAGATAGGAGTTTTTGGATGCTACACAATTTTGTCCTACAATAATATAGAGACTAGTGTCATCTGCGAAGAGACGGATGTTTGATTGAATGTTGTTGACTATGTCATTGATAAAGATAAGAAAAAGTAGTGGTCCAAGAATTGAGCCTTGTGGGACTCCAGCAAAGATTGAGGCCCAGTCTGATATCATTCCATTTATTACAACTCTTTGTCTACGCCCAGATAGATAACTCGTGAACCAACGAAGTAGAGATTTAGAGCAGCCAATAGCGGCCAGTTTGAACAGTAATCCCTTGTGCCAGACTCTGTCAAAAGCCTTACTGATGTCACAGAAGACAACACGGACTTCCTTCCCATTATCTACAGCTTCACAGAACATATGGTAGATGTTAAGCAGCTGGTTAGTGGTGGAATCGCCAGAAATGAATCCAGATTGAAGGGGTGTTAAGAGATTATTTTGACTGATATAGTTGTAGAGGTGTTTGTGAACGCAGCATTCCATTGTCTTTCCTATGCAGCTTAGTAAGGAGATGGGTCTATAATTAGAAGGAGAAGATCTATCTTCTTTTTTGTAGATTGGTGTAACGTTTGCTTCTTTCCAACGTGCTGGGAAGTATCCTTGTTGTAGTGAGCGATTTAAGATCATAGTCAGTGGTTTGGAGATGACGGAGGCACCTTCTTTGAGGAGACGAAGGCTAATTAAGTCAGGCCCGCATGCCTTGGTAACGTTCAAGTTGCTTAAGACGTCAATTACATCTTGTTGGGTGATGTCTATGTGCGCTAGTTCTTCGTGTTGAATCTGGGTTGGAGCTGGTAGTGTTTTGTTATCATCATTAATGTGCGACTGCGATGCAAAATAATTATTCAACATATTAGATTTTTGGTAATCGTCTTCAGCAGTTTCATCATTAAGTATTAGGGTTGGTAAACCCTGACTTTGTTGCTTGCGAACAACAAAGGTGCAAACCAACCTGCGTAATCTGATCAGCACCTCGGAAAAGTAAAGTAACTAGGTCAGATATCACTTAATTCTCCATCTTTTTTGGTGGGCTTCAACATGATAAAGTTTCTGGCTATGCCACTTCTTGCAAAAAGTAACAGAAATTTAAGACATTGAAATTCTCAAGTTCCATATTTAACCCTTTGTATATGGGAAACCCCTAAACCTGAACTTTTACAAACAGTGAAGACCCAGATGAAATGCAGCATTTCATCAAGGTCTGTACTGTTTGTTTAGGTAAAAAAGATCTTCCGGCAAAGAACAAACAATATTTTAAAAAAATATATCCTGATACCCCTAGATATATACAATGGACCATTCAAAGTTTATTGTATCAAACCAGAAGGAAGAATCCATTGTATACAAAAGGTTAAATGACAATTCCATATTTAAAAAATATTATTTTAGTCCTTAGTTTCTTCTATTAATTCTTATGTGGGTTCTTCCATTTTCAAATTTTAGAAAAGATAGGTTATGAGACAAATATTTAAGGCAGCGCAGGAAAACCTTGAGTGAATCAAAGAAAAATTAAAAAGCAACTTCCCTACAAGCTGAAACTTACATTGTCGCACATTTATGCCTGTATTGTCTGGACCCCTCATGTATAATCCTTGTCTGATATTGTTCTTTACGACACATCGGGCAAGTCTTCTTTCCTGTGAATCGTTCAAAAGCTTGAAGGCAAGACTGAAGAAGAAAATTAACAGAGACTTCTTGTATAAAGTATTAAAAAAATATTCATTCCACATCTCATTTCAACAGCAAATTCATCTTTATTTTAAACAAGAAATGTGTCGATGTGACACAGATGCCCCCATCCTGAAATGACATGAACTTATATTGTCAACATTTACGCTTGTATTGTAATGCATCAATATGTCCATAATTATTACCAAGGATTTTCCCACCTTTCTGGATTTGCGGCCAGGGGCCTGTTGAATTTCGGAAAACATCATTTGAGCCATCAAAATTGGGATGCAAGAACTGGACTGCCATCTTAAATGGATTAAAAACCATATCAGAAATTAGCAGTGTAAAGCTGTAACATATACCTTCCATAAAAACTCATGAACATTTGAACAAAAATGTGAATTAATACATGTTTTCATTCACATTGTTATGCAAATTTCATGCATCTGTAACTTTGCTATTTTTGTTCAGATTTTCATGAATGTTTCACCAAAATGTAGAACTAAGAAATTGGGAATGATATACACCACTTTGGGAAGTTTTTGCTCATTTTTGAACTGGGAAGTGGCCTATATTTGGCCCCAAATCAGGCCTAGGAAAATCCCTGTATTACAGAGTTTGTCAAATTTCCACCATTTATTCTCACAATATCAAGCAGAAACAATTAAAATTCTTACATGAATATTAAAGGCCATAAATCTGTTTTAAGTTTGCATCGCAAATTAATGTGTTACAAACTCAACCAAGATCTTGTGTGCATGCTGTGTATGAACTATGAATCCATTACACCAATTTATTGAAAAGATTATCGTACAGAAACCATTTTGGTACATACAGGATGCACAGAAAATTGTCATTACTGCAATTATTTATGCCCTGGCCATTTTCATTGGTGGGGGAAGCATCTTGCATCACCCTTGTCCATATGTATGTTCCGTATGTCCGTACAATACAATACCAGTCAGGCCTCCAGATAAGAGTGTGTATCGGAAAACTTTTTTCTGTATTTCTCATCCAAAACATATGTTATGGGTACTCAAAAGAACCGTCTCAATGAGACGGTTCTTTTGAGCATCCAAAACACATGTTTAAATTGATGGGTTAGAAAATATTTACAATTTTAGGCTAATAAGATTTCCATATCTGGATCTATGTTTGAGTCTTAAAAGTAAGTAATGGTGCAAAGATCAGGAATCGATACAATCAAGTACCACACCTGACCCAGGATACCAATGGGAAAGTGACAAACTCACAGAAGACACCACAAACGAGAGCGAAGGGGTCAGCCCTTTCCCAGCAGGTGACCACAAAGCACATATAAACAGACGCGCACAAAACATAGCAAACACAAGACAGAACAAAAACATAAAAGATCTTAAGTTCTTAACTGGAGGACAGCATTTCTCAAGAAATAGGTTCCAAAACCCAAAATTATAAACCGAATACTTACTCTGTGAAAGACATGTGTACATGACAGCAGCACCTGAAATTATTCAAACATAGTCAGCATTTAATTGTTATCATAGACATGTGTACATGACAGCAACACCTGAAATTATTCAAACATAGTCAACATTTAATTGTTATCAAAGACATGTGTACATGACAGTAGCACCAGAAATTATTCAAACATAGTCAACATTTAATTGTTATCAAAGACATGTGTACATGACAGCAGCATCTGAAATTATTCAAACATAGTCAACATTTAATTGTTATCAAAGACATGAGTACATGACAGCAGCACCTGAAATTATTCAAACATAGTCACATTTTATTGTTATTTAAGACATGGATACATGACAGCAGCACCTGAAATTATTCAAACATAGTCAACATTTAATTGTTATCAAAGACATGTGTACATGACAGCAGCACCTGAAATTATTCAAACATAGTCAACATTTAATTGTTATCAAAGACATGAGTACATGACAGCAGCACCTGAAATTATTCAAACATAGTCACATTTTATTGTTATTTAAGACATGGATATATGACAGCAACACCTGAAATTATTCAAACATAGTCAACATTTAATTGTTATCAAAGACATGAGTACATGACAGCAGCATCTGAAATCATTCAAACATAGTCACATTTTATTGTTATTTAAGACATGGATACTTGACAGCAGCACCTGAAATTATTCAAACATAGTCAACATTTAATTGTTATCAAAGACATGTGCACATGACAGTAGCACCTGAAATTATTCAAACATAGTCAACATTAAATTGTTATCAAAGACATGTGTACATGACAGCAGCACCTGAAATTATTTAAACATAGTCACATTTTATTGTTATCAAAGACATGAGTACATGACAGCAGCACCTGAAATTATTCAAAGATAGTCAACATTTAATTGTTATCAAAACATGTGTACATCATGACAGCAGCACCTGAAATTATTCAAACATAGTCAACATTTAATTTGTTATCAAAGACATGGATACATGACAGCAGCACCTGAAATTATTCAAACATAGTCAACATTTAATTGTTATCAAAGACATGGATACATGACTGCAACACCTGAAATTATTCAAACATAGTCAACATTTAATTCTTATCAAAGACATGGATACATGACAGCAGCACCTGAAATTATTCAAACATAGTCAACATTTAATTGTTATCAAAGACATGGATACATGACAGCAGCACCTGAAATTATTGAAACATACTCAACATTTAATTGTTATCAAAGACATGAGTACATGACAGCAGCACCTGAAATTATTCAAACATAGTCACATTTTATTGTTATTTAAGACATGGATACATGACAGCAGCACCTGAAATTATTCAAACATAGTCAACATTTAATTGTTATCAAAGACATGTGTACATGACAGTAGCACCTGAAATTATTCAAACATAGTCAACATTAAATTGTTATCAAAGACATGTGTACATGACAGCAGCACCTGAAATTATTTAAACATAGTCAACATTTAATTGTTATCAAAGACATGAGTACATGACAGCAGCACCTGAAATTATTCAAAGATAGTCAACATTTAATTGTTATCAAAACATGTGTACATCATGACAGCAGCACCTGAAATTATTCAAACATAGTCAACATTTAATTTGTTATCAAAGACATGGATACATGACAGCAGCACCTGAAATTATTCAAACATAGTCAACATTTAATTGTTATCAAAGACATGGATACATGACTGCAACACCTGAAATTATTCAAACATAGTCAACATTTAATTCTTATCAAAGACATGGATACATGACAGCAGCACCTGAAATTATTCAAACATAGTCAACATTTAATTGTTATCAAAGACATGGATACATGACAGCAGCACCTGAAATTATTGAAACATACTCAACATTTAATTGTTATCAAAGACATGAGTACATGACAGCAGCACCTGAAATTATTCAAACATAGTCACATTTTATTGTTATTTAAGACATGGATACATGACAGCAGCACCTGAAATTATTCAAACATAGTCAACATTTAATTGTTATCAAAGACATGTGTACATGACAGTAGCACCTGAAATTATTCAAACATAGTCAACATTAAATTGTTATCAAAGACATGTGTACATGACAGCAGCACCTGAAATTATTTAAACATAGTCAACATTTAATTGTTATCAAAGACATGAGTACATGACAGCAGCACCTGAAATTATTCAAACATAGTCAACATTTAATTGTTATCAAAACATGTGTACATCATGACAGCAGCACCTGAAATTATTCAAACATAGTCAACATTTAATTTGTTATCAAAGACATGGATACATGACAGCAGCACCTGAAATTATTCAAACATAGTCAACATTTAATTGTTATCAAAGAAATGGATACATGACTGCAACACCTGAAATTATTCAAACATAGTCAACATTTAATTCTTATCAAAGACATGGATACATGACAGCAGCACCTGAAATTATTCAAACATAGTCAACATTTAATTGTTATCAAAGACATGGATACATGACAGCAGCACCTGAAATTATTAAAACATAGTCAACATTTAATTGTTATCAAAGACATGAGTACATGACAGCAGCACCTGAAATTATTCAAACATAGTCACATTTTATTGTTATTTAAGAAATTGATACATGACAGCAGCACCTGAAATTATTCAAACATAGTCAACATTTAATTGTTATCAAAGACATGGATACATGACAGCAGCACCTGAAATTATTCAAACATAGTCAACATTTAATTGTTATCAAAGACATGAGTACATGACAGCAGCACCTGAAATTATTCAAACATAGTCAACATTTAATTGTTATCAAAGACATGGAAACATGACAGCAGCACCTGAAATTATTCAAACATAGTCATCATTTAATTGTTATAAAAGACATGTGTACATGACAGCAGCACCTGAAATTATTCAAACATAGTCAACATTTAATTGTTATCAAAGACATGAGTACATGACAGCAGCACCTGAAATTATTTAAACATAGTCACATTTTATTGTTATTTAAGACATGGATACATGGCAGCAGCACTTGAAATTATTCAAACATAGTCAACATTTAATTGTTATCAAAGACATGTGTACATGATAGCAGCACCTGAAATTATTCAAACATAGTCAACATTTAATTGTTATCAAAGACATGAGTACATGACAGCAACACCTGAAATTATTCAAACATAGTCAACATTTAAATGTTATCAAAGACATGTGTACATGACAGCAGCACATGAAATTATTCAAACATAGTCAACATTTAATTGTTATCAAAGACATGTGTACATCATGACAGCAGCACCTGAAATTATTCAAACATAGTCAACATTTAATTTGTTATCAAAGACATGGATACATGACAGCAGCACCTGAAATTATTCAAACATAGTCAACATTTAATTCTTATCAAAGACATAATTACATGACTGCAACACCAGAAATTATTGAAACATAGTCAACATTTAATTGTTATCAAAACATGTGTACGTCATGACAGCAGCACCTGAAATTATTCAAACATAGTCAACATTTAATTGTTATCAAAGACATGAGTACATGACAGCAGCACCTGAAATTATTCAAACATAGTCACATTTTATTGTTATCAAAGACATGTGTACATGACAGCAGCACCTGAATTATTCAAACATAGTCATCATTTAATTGTTATCAAAGACATGGATACATGACAGCAGCACCTTAAATTATTCAAACATAGTCAACATTTAATTATTATCAAAGACATGGAAACATGACAGCAGCACCTGAAATTATTCAAACATAGTCAACATTTAATTGTTATCAAAGACATGAGTACATGACAGCAGCACCTGAAATTATTCAAACATAGTCAACATTTAATTGTTATCAAAGACATGGAAACATGACAGCAGCACCTGAAATTATTCAAACATAGTCATCATATAATTGTTATCAAAGACATGTGTACATGACAGCAGCACCTGAAATTATTCAAACATAGTCAACATTTAATTGTTATCAAAGACATGAGTACATGACAGCAGCACCTGAAATTATTCAAACATAGTCACATTTTATTGTTATTTAAGACATGAGTCATGACAGCAGCACCTGAAATTATTCAAACATAGTCAACATTTAATTGTTATCAAAGACATGTGTACATGACAGCAGCATCTGAAATTATTCAAACATAGTCAACATTTAATTGTTATCAAAGACATGAGTGCATGACAGCAACACCTGAAATTATTCAAACATAGTCAACATTTAATTGTTATCAAAGACATGTGTACATCATGACAGCAGCACCTGAAATTATTCAAACATAGTCAACATTTAATTGTTATCAAAGACATGTGTACATGACAGCAGCATCTGAAATTATTCAAACATAGTCAACATTTAATTGTTATCAAAGACATGAGTGCATGACAGCAACACCTGAAATTATTCAAACATAGTCAACATTTAATTGTTATCAAAGACATGTGTACATGACAGCAGCACCTGAAATTATTCAAACATAGTCAACATTTAATTGTTATCAAAGACATGGATACATGACAGCAGCACCTTAAATTATTCAAACATAGTCAACATTTAATTGTTATCAAAGACATGGAAACATGACAGCAGCACCTGAAATTATTCAAACATAGTCAACATTTAATTGTTATCAAAGACATGAGTACATGACAGCAGCACCTGAAATTATTCAAACATAGTCAACATTTAATTGTTATCAAAGACATGGAAACATGACAGCAGCACCTGAAATTATTCAAACATAGTCATCATTTAATTGTTATCAAAGACATGTGTACATGACAGCAGCACCTGAAATTATTCAAACATAGTCAACATTTAATTGTTATCAAAGACATGAGTACATGACAGCAGCACCTGAAATTATTCAAACATAGTCACATTTTATTGTTATTTAAGACATGAGTCATGACAGCAGCACCTGAAATTATTCAAACATAGTCAACATTTAATTGTTATCAAAGACATGTGTACATGACAGCAGCATCTGAAATTATTCAAACATAGTCAACATTTAATTGTTATCAAAGACATGGATACATGACAGCAACACCTGAAATTATTCAAACATAGTCAACATTTAATTCTTATCAAAGACATAAGTACATGACTGCAACACCTGAAATTATTCAAACATAGTCAACATTTAATTCTTATCAAAGACATGGATACATGACAGCAGCACCTGAAATTATTCAAACATAGTCAACATTTAATTGTTATCAAAGACATGGATACATGACAGCAGCACCTGAAATTATTAAAACATACTCAACATTTAATTGTTATCAAAGACATGAGTACATCATGACAGCAGCACCTGAAATTATTCAAACATAGTCACATTTTATTGTTATTTAAGACATGGATACATGACAGCAGCACCTGAAATTATTCAAACATAGTCAACATTTAATTGTTATCAAAGACATGTGTACATGACAGTAGCACCTGAAATTATTCAAACATAGTCAACATTAAATTGTTATCAAAGACATGTGTACATGACAGCAGCACCTGAAATTATTTAAACATAGTCAATATTAAATTGTTATCAAAGACATGAGTACATGACAGCAGCACCTGAAATTATTCAAAGATAGTCAACATTTAATGGTTATCAAAACATGTGTACATCATGACAGCAGCACCTGAAATTATTCAAACATAGTCAACATTTAATTGTTATCAAAGACATGGATACATGACTGCAACACCTGAAATTATTCAAACATAGTCAACATTTAATTCTTATCAAAGACATGGATACATGACAGCAGCACCTGAAATTATTCAAACATAGTCAACATTTAATTGATATCAAAGACATGGATACATGACAGCAGCACCTGAAATTATTAAAACATAGTCAACATTTAATTGTTATCAAAGACATGAGTACATGACAGCAGCACCTGAAATTATTCAAACATAGTCAACATTTAATCGTTATCAAAGACATGGAAACATGACAGCAGCACCTGAAATTATTCAAACATAGTCATCATTTAATTGTTATCAAAGACATGTGTACATGGCAGCAGCACCTGAAATTATTCAAACATAGTCAACATTTAATTGTTATCAAAGACATGTGTACATCATGATAGCAGCACCTGAAATTATTCAAACATAGTCAACATTTAATTCTTATCAAAGACATAAGTACATGACTTCAACACCTAAAATTATTCAAACATAGTCAACATTTAATTCTTATCAAAGACATGGATACATGACTGCAACACCTGAAATTATTAAAACATAGTCAACATTTAATTCTTATCAAAGACATGGATACATGACAGCAGCACCTGAAATTATTCAAACATAGTCAACATTTAATTGTTATCAAAGACATGGATACATGACAGCAGCACCTGAAATTATTAAAACATAGTCAACATTTAATTGTTATCAAAGACATGAGTACATGACAGCAGCACCTGAAATTATTCAAACATAGTCAACATTTAATCGTTATCAAAGACATGGAAACATGACAGCAGCACCTGAAATTATTCAAACATAGTCTTCATTTAATTGTTATCAAAGACATGTTTACATGGCAGCAGCACCTGAAATTATTCAAACATAGTCAACATTTAATTGTTATCAAAGACATGAGTACATGACAGCAGCACCTGAAATTATTCAAACATAGTCACATTTTATTGTTATTTAAGACATGGATACATGGCAGCAGCACTTGAAATTATTCAAACATAGTCAACATTTAATTGTTATCAAAGACATGTGTACATGACAGCAGCACCTGAAATTATTCAAACATTGTCAACATTTAATTGTTATCAAAGACATGAGTACATGACAGCAACACCTGAAATTATTCAAACATAGTCAACATTTAAATGTTATCAAAGACATGTGTACATGACAGCAGCACATGAAATTATTCAAACATAGTCAACATTTAATTGTTATCAAAGACATGTGTACATCATGACAGCAGCACCTGAAATTATTCAAACATAGTCAACATTTAATTTGTTATCAAAGACATGGATACATGACAGCAGCACCTGAAATTATTCAAACATAGTCAACATTTAATTCTTATCAAAGACATAAGTACATGACTGCAACACCTGAAATTATTCAAACATAGTCAACATTTAATTCTTATCAAAGACATGGATACATGACAGCAGCACCTGAAATTATTCAAACATAGTAAACATTTAATTGTTATCAAAGACATGGATACATGGCGGCAGCACCTGAAATTATTAAAACATAGTCAACATTTAATTGTTATCAAAGACATGGATACATGGCGGCAGCACCTGAAATTATTAAAACATAGTCAACATTTAATTTGTTATCAAAGACATGGATACATGACAGCAGCACCTGAAATTATTCAAACATAGTCAACATTTAATTGTTATCAAAGAAATGGATACATGACTGCAACACCTGAAATTATTCAAACATAGTCAACATTTAATTCTTATCAAAGACATGGATACATGACAGCAGCACCTGAAATTATTCAAACATAGTCAACATTTAATTGTTATCAAAGACATGGATACATGACAGCAGCACCTGAAATTATTAAAACATAGTCAACATTTAATTGTTATCAAAGACATGAGTACATGACAGCAGCACCTGAAATTATTCAAACATAGTCACATTTTATTGTTATTTAAGAAATTGATACATGACAGCAGCACCTGAAATTATTCAAACATAGTCAACATTTAATTGTTATCAAAGACATGGATACATGACAGCAGCACCTGAAATTATTCAAACATAGTCAACATTTAATTGTTATCAAAGACATGAGTACATGACAGCAGCACCTGAAATTATTCAAACATAGTCAACATTTAATTGTTATCAAAGACATGGAAACATGACAGCAGCACCTGAAATTATTCAAACATAGTCATCATTTAATTGTTATAAAAGACATGTGTACATGACAGCAGCACCTGAAATTATTCAAACATAGTCAACATTTAATTGTTATCAAAGACATGAGTACATGACAGCAGCACCTGAAATTATTTAAACATAGTCACATTTTATTGTTATTTAAGACATGGATACATGGCAGCAGCACTTGAAATTATTCAAACATAGTCAACATTTAATTGTTATCAAAGACATGTGTACATGACAGCAGCACCTGAAATTATTCAAACATAGTCAACATTTAATTGTTATCAAAGACATGAGTACATGACAGCAACACCTGAAATTATTCAAACATAGTCAACATTTAAATGTTATCAAAGACATGTGTACATGACAGCAGCACATGAAATTATTCAAACATAGTCAACATTTAATTGTTATCAAAGACATGTGTACATCATGACAGCAGCACCTGAAATTATTCAAACATAGTCAACATTTAATTTGTTATCAAAGACATGGATACATGACAGCAGCACCTGAAATTATTCAAACATAGTCAACATTTAATTCTTATCAAAGACATAATTACATGACTGCAACACCAGAAATTATTCAAACATAGTCAACATTTAATTGTTATCAAAACATGTGTACGTCATGACAGCAGCACCTGAAATTATTCAAACATAGTCAACATTTAATTGTTATCAAAGACATGAGTACATGACAGCAGCACCTGAAATTATTCAAACATAGTCACATTTTATTGTTATCAAAGACATGTGTACATGACAGCAGCACCTGAATTATTCAAACATAGTCATCATTTAATTGTTATCAAAGACATGGATACATGACAGCAGCACCTTAAATTATTCAAACATAGTCAACATTTAATTATTATCAAAGACATGGAAACATGACAGCAGCACCTGAAATTATTCAAACATAGTCAACATTTAATTGTTATCAAAGACATGAGTACATGACAGCAGCACCTGAAATTATTCAAACATAGTCAACATTTAATTGTTATCAAAGACATGGAAACATGACAGCAGCACCTGAAATTATTCAAACATAGTCATCATATAATTGTTATCAAAGACATGTGTACATGACAGCAGCACCTGAAATTATTCAAACATAGTCAACATTTAATTGTTATCAAAGACATGAGTACATGACAGCAGCACCTGAAATTATTCAAACATAGTCACATTTTATTGTTATTTAAGACATGAGTCATGACAGCAGCACCTGAAATTATTCAAACATAGTCAACATTTAATTGTTATCAAAGACATGTGTACATGACAGCAGCATCTGAAATTATTCAAACATAGTCAACATTTAATTGTTATCAAAGACATGAGTGCATGACAGCAACACCTGAAATTATTCAAACATAGTCAACATTTAATTGTTATCAAAGACATGTGTACATCATGACAGCAGCACCTGAAATTATTCAAACATAGTCAACATTTAATTGTTATCAAAGACATGTGTACATGACAGCAGCATCTGAAATTATTCAAACATAGTCAACATTTAATTGTTATCAAAGACATGAGTGCATGACAGCAACACCTGAAATTATTCAAACATAGTCAACATTTAATTGTTATCAAAGACATGTGTACATGACAGCAGCACCTGAAATTATTCAAACATAGTCAACATTTAATTGTTATCAAAGACATGGATACATGACAGCAGCACCTTAAATTATTCAAACATAGTCAACATTTAATTGTTATCAAAGACATGGAAACATGACAGCAGCACCTGAAATTATTCAAACATAGTCAACATTTAATTGTTATCAAAGACATGAGTACATGACAGCAGCACCTGAAATTATTCAAACATAGTCAACATTTAATTGTTATCAAAGACATGGAAACATGACAGCAGCACCTGAAATTATTCAAACATAGTCATCATTTAATTGTTATCAAAGACATGTGTACATGACAGCAGCACCTGAAATTATTCAAACATAGTCAACATTTAATTGTTATCAAAGACATGAGTACATGACAGCAGCACCTGAAATTATTCAAACATAGTCACATTTTATTGTTATTTAAGACATGAGTCATGACAGCAGCACCTGAAATTATTCAAACATAGTCAACATTTAATTGTTATCAAAGACATGTGTACATGACAGCAGCATCTGAAATTATTCAAACATAGTCAACATTTAATTGTTATCAAAGACATGGATACATGACAGCAACACCTGAAATTATTCAAACATAGTCAACATTTAATTCTTATCAAAGACATAAGTACATGACTGCAACACCTGAAATTATTCAAACATAGTCAACATTTAATTCTTATCAAAGACATGGATACATGACAGCAGCACCTGAAATTATTCAAACATAGTCAACATTTAATTGTTATCAAAGACATGGATACATGACAGCAGCACCTGAAATTATTAAAACATACTCAACATTTAATTGTTATCAAAGACATGAGTACATCATGACAGCAGCACCTGAAATTATTCAAACATAGTCACATTTTATTGTTATTTAAGACATGGATACATGACAGCAGCACCTGAAATTATTCAAACATAGTCAACATTTAATTGTTATCAAAGACATGTGTACATGACAGTAGCACCTGAAATTATTCAAACATAGTCAACATTAAATTGTTATCAAAGACATGTGTACATGACAGCAGCACCTGAAATTATTTAAACATAGTCAATATTAAATTGTTATCAAAGACATGAGTACATGACAGCAGCACCTGAAATTATTCAAAGATAGTCAACATTTAATGGTTATCAAAACATGTGTACATCATGACAGCAGCACCTGAAATTATTCAAACATAGTCAACATTTAATTGTTATCAAAGACATGGATACATGACTGCAACACCTGAAATTATTCAAACATAGTCAACATTTAATTCTTATCAAAGACATGGATACATGACAGCAGCACCTGAAATTATTCAAACATAGTCAACATTTAATTGATATCAAAGACATGGATACATGACAGCAGCACCTGAAATTATTAAAACATAGTCAACATTTAATTGTTATCAAAGACATGAGTACATGACAGCAGCACCTGAAATTATTCAAACATAGTCAACATTTAATCGTTATCAAAGACATGGAAACATGACAGCAGCACCTGAAATTATTCAAACATAGTCATCATTTAATTGTTATCAAAGACATGTGTACATGGCAGCAGCACCTGAAATTATTCAAACATAGTCAACATTTAATTGTTATCAAAGACATGTGTACATCATGATAGCAGCACCTGAAATTATTCAAACATAGTCAACATTTAATTCTTATCAAAGACATAAGTACATGACTTCAACACCTAAAATTATTCAAACATAGTCAACATTTAATTCTTATCAAAGACATGGATACATGACTGCAACACCTGAAATTATTAAAACATAGTCAACATTTAATTCTTATCAAAGACATGGATACATGACAGCAGCACCTGAAATTATTCAAACATAGTCAACATTTAATTGTTATCAAAGACATGGATACATGACAGCAGCACCTGAAATTATTAAAACATAGTCAACATTTAATTGTTATCAAAGACATGAGTACATGACAGCAGCACCTGAAATTATTCAAACAAAGTCAACATTTAATCGTTATCAAAGACATGGAAACATGACAGCAGCACCTGAAATTATTCAAACATAGTCTTCATTTAATTGTTATCAAAGACATGTTTACATGGCAGCAGCACCTGAAATTATTCAAACATAGTCAACATTTAATTGTTATCAAAGACATGAGTACATGACAGCAGCACCTGAAATTATTCAAACATAGTCACATTTTATTGTTATTTAAGACATGGATACATGGCAGCAGCACTTGAAATTATTCAAACATAGTCAACATTTAATTGTTATCAAAGACATGTGTACATGACAGCAGCACCTGAAATTATTCAAACATTGTCAACATTTAATTGTTATCAAAGACATGAGTACATGACAGCAACACCTGAAATTATTCAAACATAGTCAACATTTAAATGTTATCAAAGACATGTGTACATGACAGCAGCACATGAAATTATTCAAACATAGTCAACATTTAATTGTTATCAAAGACATGTGTACATCATGACAGCAGCACCTGAAATTATTCAAACATAGTCAACATTTAATTTGTTATCAAAGACATGGATACATGACAGCAGCACCTGAAATTATTCAAACATAGTCAACATTTAATTCTTATCAAAGACATAAGTACATGACTGCAACACCTGAAATTATTCAAACATAGTCAACATTTAATTCTTATCAAAGACATGGATACATGACAGCAGCACCTGAAATTATTCAAACATAGTAAACATTTAATTGTTATCAAAGACATGGATACATGGCGGCAGCACCTGAAATTATTAAAACATAGTCAACATTTAATTGTTATCAAAGACATGAGTACATGACAGCAGCACCTGAAATTATTCAAACATAGTCACATTATTGTTATCACAGACATGTGTACATGACAGCAGCACCTGAAATTATTCAAACATAGTCAACATTTAATTGTTATCAAAGACATGGATACATGACAGCAGCACCTTAAATTATTCAAACATAGTCAACATTTAATTGTTATCAAAGACATGGAAACATGACAGCAGCACCTGAAATTATTCAAACATAGTCAACATTTAATTGTTATCAAAGACATGAGTACATGACAGCAGCACCTGAAATTATTCAAACATAGTCAACATTTAATTGTTATCAAAGACATGGAAACATGACAGCAGCACCTGAATTATTCAAACATAGTCATCATTTAATTGTTATCAAAGACATGTGTACATGACAGCAGCACCTGAAATTATTCAAACATAGTCAACATTTAATTGTTATCAAAGACATGAGTACATGACAGCAGCACCTGAAATTATTCAAACATAGTCACATTTTATTGTTATTTAAGACATGAGTACATGACAGCAGCACCTGAAATTATTCAAACATAGTCAACATTTAATTGTTATCAAAGACATGTGTACATGACAGCAGCATCTGAAATTATTCAAACATAGTCAACATTTAATTGTTATCAAAGACATGAGTACATGACAGCAACACCTGAAATTATTCAAACATAGTCAACATTTAATTGTTATCAAAGACATGTGTACATCATGACAGCAGCACCTGAAATTATTCAAACATAGTCAACATTTAATTGTTATCAAAGACATGTGTAAATGACAGTAGCACCTGAAATTATTAAAACATAGTCAACATTAAATTGTTATCAAAGACATGTGTACATGACAGCAGCACCTGAAATTATTAAAACATAGTCATCATTTAATTGTTATCAAAGACATGAGTACATGACAGCAGCACCTGAAATTATTCAAACATAGTCAACATTTAATTGTTATCAAAGACATGTGTACATCATGACAGCAGCACCTGAAATTATTCAAACATAGTCAACATTTAATTTGTTATCAAAGACATGGATACATGACAGCAGCACATGAAATTATTCAAACATAGTCAACATTTAATTGTTATCAAAGACATGATTACATGACTGCAACACCTGAAATCATTCAAACATAGTCAACATTTAATTCTTATCAAAGACATGGATACATGACAATAGCACTTGAAATTATTCAAACATAGTCAACATTTAATTGTTATCAAAGATATGGATACATGACAGTAGAACCTGGAATTGAAAAAGAAAACAATAATATAATACAAATCAATGGCCAAAACTTTGTTGAAAACTTCTTAAACAATAAAAAGTCATTTTATGTATCAATGCATAAACAATATTCCATCAATATGTAACATTTTACATTTTATTCCGAAGATATAGCAGAAAAACACAATATTGAATTTATTGATAAGAATTAAGGGTCATAACTCTCTTGAAAATTAATGGAAAATAAAACAGAATTATCCTTATCTAGATTTTAAACAATGATCCCAAACTAGTAAAATATACCTCCCAAATATCTACTCATAGATAAAGTTTAGGCCAAATAAAAAACTACCTATGTTCAGGGTAAACCGACCATTACCTAATTTTACCGATGAAACCTAGAATATTTTTCAGGTTTTCTGGAAAAAATATAATTTTATGCATTTTGCAAGGCATTTCGCTTTTCAAAATGCATAACATATTTTTTCCAGAAAAAAAAATAATCAAAAAAATATGTCTGCATGCCTACCCTACCTAAAATTTCCAGACCCGTTACCCGAAACACACTTGTTTTTTTTATTTGGTCTTAATGCATCAGTTTAAACAGACAGGCCGTAAGAAAGACAGCCAGACATTGAATTGTACAGATGGTCCAGGCTGATCTGAGACCTTATTGTCCACAGATGCCTGAAGGGAACATACTCTTATTTTAAATGCTTAAATATACAGACTAACTTGAATTATACTAAGGTCTGGTGACTTATATATCCTGGTTGACTGGAACTCATTTTGTGGTCATTTTAATTTACGTAGAGACAGGACTTTGGATTAGAGTGCGTAACAGAAAAAAATAATTGTCTTATTTGTCAACCAAAACATATGTTGTGGGTACTTAAAAGAACTATCTCAATGAGACCGTTCTTTTGATCGCCAAAAAATATGCTTAAAATTATGGGTAAGAAAATATTTACAATTTTACGCTAAATTTTTTTGTTTATCTAAACCTGTGAGACATCAACCATCGGCAGCTAAAAACTACCCCTTGCTGGACATAAGTTGCACTGTCCCAGTTATATTGTCACAACTACTGTACAGTAAAATCTTTCTAAAACGACAACTCTCAAATAGAAATACCAATTATCGCTTAATGCAGGTCAAAAGTATTGCAAAATGCTCCAATGGGAGCATTATGCAATACTTTTGACCTTCATTAAGCTACCGTTTGTCATTAAGATCTTTGTTTTGTCTATTTTTGAGTGGCCGCTCAAGACAGATTTTACTGTATTTTAAAACCCTTTTCATTCTGGATACTTGTTAAAAGGTAATTTTGGCAAACAATGAAGACCCAAATAAAATGCCACATAAGGCTGCATTTTATCAGGGTCTGCACTGTTTGCTAAAATAAAAATAATCTTCAGGGACAGAAATCCATCATTTTAAAGAAATTTTTACCAGCAACATGGACTATTCCATACTTATTGTATCCATATGTATGGGACATTCGGGAAAGTCCGCCACAATTCAAGAATCGAATTATGGCTCGGGTGTATGTAAGGAGCTTACGCATAGTACTACATACCAAATAGCTCCATTTTGTTAGCCAGAACTGGCGTATGGAAAATAAGTTCTGTAGCATGTGGGTTCAGCTCTATTAACATTGACTATTCTGATTATCCAAAACGTTTAACCAGCAGAAGAAATGAAGTTTATGTATTTTTCAATAAAATATCGCTATAGAGATATTTTATTGGAAAAAAATAACTTTCATTTAAACCGTTTGATTTGCTGCAATCACACTTATTATTGTGTTAACATGGTTTCTGTGACGTTATACAACGCCAGCGTCATGTTATCACTTGCGTTATCAAAGTAGATCTTGATGTACATCCGTGGTCTGATTCCAAGGAATATTGCGTAATTGGCTGAGGCAATTCCGGTTGATGTATGGGATAATCCATCAGAATGCAAAGGTTAAATTACCTGTTCTTGTGTTCCGAAGTCTTCCTTACAAATGACACACGGCAACTTTGAGTCATCTCTCTGGTTGGATTTTTCCTTGGCATGCTGCCACTCAGTTTCAGACAGCAGCTGGCCCGGGGCTTCAACTAGACCCATCTTCTGAGCTAAGAAAATCCCGAAACTAACGATACAGGCAATCGTTAACTATTTGTGTGGTGGGTCATTTTTCAAGCTTTTGTTGTCGTCTGGCCCCGAGGTTATAAACTTGTTTCATGCTCAACTCAGCTGAGTATAAAATTCATCCTGCTCATAAATGTTAAAATGCCAACTATTGTTAGCATTTTAACATTTATTAGTATGGTAAATGCAAAATCTGAGAGACTTAAAGCAAGAAACTTCTTCATTGTTTTTATGAGCAGTTGAACTTTCATGCTCAGTTGAGTTGAGCATGAAAATAGTTTTATAACCTCAGGGCCTGGTGCCTTAAATTTTTAAATCAAAATTAACTTAAAAAATTCTTTCAGGGACACTATCAGAGTGTCAAACGGTTTGGATCCAGATCAGGACCAATGCTTTGTCGATCCTGATCTAGGTCCAAATCATTTGCAAAGGTTATCAGAAGACAACAAAAGTCACCGCAAGCAAGGAAATGTTTAATAAAAGCGCTGCAGGCATGCATCATACCCCGCCATGAAATATTTTCAATACAAAGACAATTCATAAATCAATGGCCATACCTCAGTTGAACATTTATGAAAAATTAAATGCAGTTGTCTCAACCTAGATCTTATAATATACATCAAGGCATATAAAAAATTTCATCATATTTTCACCATTTAAAGGGGACATATTAAAGTTCTAAATCCAATAAAATATGGAAGAAAATGTTACTAAGAGCAAAACATATAATTTTTCGTGGTAAAAAATACGAATATTTTCCTTAATTAGAGCGTTGGTTAAATGCTGCTGGTAATTCATTAGCCTGCTTATCTCCCTTGATTTCTGTAGCGGCGAGTCACTTCCCTTGGATTTGTGACGTCATATGGACAGTTCGCCGATGACTGTGTATTGTCGCAGTGAATAATGCAGTGCGGGTGTCGAGCTTGATAGCGATTTAAATGATGTTTCGTGAACACATTGACGAGACTGGACCAATGCACACTAATCAACATTCAATCGAGTTCCTCAGCATGCATTTCGAAAGTTGAAGACCCAATGATTCGTTGAAAACATAGTGTCGGCTCACATCAGCAGTATGCCTATAGAGCCTAATAAAATTGTATGTCGTTGTTAATCAAACCCCATCTTCATTACACAAGTTTGTCAAAAACAAAAAATGGATGACGTTGTCGTATCACACCGGCGAACGCTTTGGTTAAAACTTGTGTTTGATCGGCGACAACAAGGTTTTTGATTTTCAAACGATGATCGTATTCCGCGGATCGCAAAAATTGTATTTTGCTATCTAAAACAATTTTTTTGACTGTCGGATTGCATTTTTGCGTTTTTTAAGAATTTGAAATCAGGATCGTACGAGCCTTCTCAGTCAGTTCACAGACTTGAACATCGATTAGTTTTTTGAATTAATAATGGCACATTAGTTTTTTTCTTTCTACTTTTGATTAGCCTACTTGCGAATTAGGATCATTTTACGCATTTCTTGAGACAAGACGCTTTCTATTAGCACATGGACAAATTATAGCCAACTCATTCAATTTTCATTCTTGCACCGAAGGATCAGACGAGCTTGCGCACATGAGCCTCCAGCAGCTTTTGACATAAAGTAGAGACCCAGCCAGCATCCAATATTGGGCCACTATCGGCCCAATTTTATATGTTTACTGGGGACGCCAATGACGGCTCATGCTACTAGCCCCCGTATAGATGGTCGTGCAACCATGTATGAAGGAGTCCTTTACGAATAGACCTAAATACCAAGACTTCATGGCTCATGCGCGGATCCAGAGGGGGGGGGGGGGGGCGCGAGGGGGTCCGGACCCCCCCCCCCCCCTGAAAAATCACAAAATATAGGGTTCCTTAGCAATACTGGTCCGGATCCGCTGAAAATCACAAAGCTACTAAGCCAGCATTCAATGTTAGGCCATCATTGGCCCGTTCCCGCCAGCGAAGCGCCATTTAAATGGCGTTTCGCTGGCGGGCCAATGATGGCCCGATTTAAGTGCTATTTGGATAGTCTTTCCCCTCATCAAAAAAAAAAAAGTTGTCAGAGTTGGACCCCCTCTGGCAAAACTTTCTGGATCAGCGCATGGTTGCTTAAAAAGATGATGCGCATGTGGACCCGAGGATTGTACATGAAGATTGACAACCTATAATTGATTTTTTATTCAATCGCATTTGTTGCTGTTTCTGCACGTGACCTGGAAAAATTCTACATGGCAAAATGCATGTCATATCAGGAAGGGTATATAGACTCGCCATTTAGTTTTCGATGCGAAATTACATTTCCTGGTGCAATAGGGTATAGATCCCGTTTATTTATGTTTTTCTACAAGACTATAAACTATTAATTTATACGTTCATTCGAAGCGTCTCGCGAGACAATTTCGACAAACACAGAAAAGGCGAGCTCATGAGATTTAAATACTAATACTCAGAATCTGCGCACAGTCTCGACAGTCTCTGCCACTCTCACACACAGATAGGGTAACCTTAGAAACATACTGTCAGTGATGAAGGAGCGGAGCAAAATTTAGCAGGAGCAGAGCAAAATTTGGCCGCTCTGCTAGGCTATCGTCCCACTTAAGATGGCTGCGCATGTAGAATACGCGGTATCTTGATGCGTTCGGTAATCAAAGACTGAGCAAGTTAAGAGCCCTGTGTACAGACTGATATAGATCCCCACTGGAGTTCGTTCGGGAGCGCAGTGACATAATTGTATCTAGAGTTATTGGTTCGAGATTGAAGGGTTATGGGCTCGAGCCCCACCGGCGGCACTGCGTTGTGGCATTGAGCAAGACACATTAATCCCTGCTAAGTACTGTTTGAACCCAGGAAGACGCACTTGACATTACTTAAAGAATTTTGACTGCGGCGCACAGAATCATTTCAAATAAACACATATATGCAACGGAGGTTAAGATGCATAGACTGAAATAGCCTTATATTTATAACTCATTTCGTTGCGGAATTAAAATGCCGATTTTATTGCTTTAATTGAATATAACTCGATGTTCAGGTTTACAAATCTTTTCACGACTGTTTCGTGCGTGAATTCCAATCGTCTCGGAGATTTCCAGCGTAGGGCATTCAATTTACTAAAACACAAAAAATCTATTCACAATTGCATTGAGAGCGGAACCACTGGTCAGAACACGTATAACAGTGATATTTGCAACACATAATTCCTTCTTAATCCGAAAATATTAAAAAAAATATCGGAATCCAACACGATTCCATACTAACAGTCCATCATAAACTGCCTCTGTGACGTCATCAGGACACTCCGATAGCAAAGGGAAGTAACTAATTCAAGGGAAGTAAGCGAGTCAATATTTTATTGACAAAGCGCTCAAGCTGAAAGAAAATGACGATCATACTCATTTAATCACTCAACATTGTAGAAAACGATCTGGGTTCTAAATAAATACATAAAATCCGACATATAAAAGGAATTTGCAATGAAAAAGGAAAAACCTTGATATGTCCCCTTTAAACTGAAGGCAACAGAAAAAAAAGTTAATTTTCACATACATGTACATTAAGGGCACTAAATTTGTTCAAAAGTTCAAAATCCCAATAAGTCCATACCTACCCAAAGTTAATGGTGGGGGTTCTGGGTCAAGCACATATTCTTTTTCTTGGTCTGTTTTCTTCTTTGGTTGTGAAGGTTTACCTTTAAAACAAGAAATAAAACCATTGTGTATAGCTTTTTAGAAAAAAATCCTGAAAATGGCGACTTTTGTCACCTGCTTATCACCTTTCCAAACAGTTTAGACCAAGATCAGGCCTGAAAAAAGTGTCAGGCTTGGTCCAGATCAAAACCGCTTGACAGTCTAATGGTATTCCCAAAGGAATTTTTGAAAAAGTTAATTTTGAAAAAAAAAATAAGCAGACGACAAAAAAAAGCATGCAGAATAACCCAGCCTGCAAAGAGATAGTTACAAATCTAATTAAGATGGACTTCATTTTGATCAGTTGCTCTCATTTTTCCATATGTGCAGTCTTTTAAATTAAAATTTGATTTAAATGAACTGCAACAACATCACCATCCAATTAGAAATATGATTTTTTCTTTGATTTTTAACAACATATTTTCAGACATTTTATAACCATACAGCTACAATCCTAGTAGTTTTATGGAATTCTGAAAATGGGCTTACTGATTACATGTAGTAAATGGCCTTTAATTTTAATGATATTAAGCAATAAAAGACATTATTTTAGATTAGCACTTTTTTGTTTTAAACTGAATTTTTGCAAAATTTTTGCTAAATTGTAAATATAAACTTAAATTTACTTCTCCCAAAGCGTCCTATAGTTATGGAAGATTTCACAGGTTTCCTCTGTTTCGCTCTGGCTGCAGGCCCTAGTCCAATTTGTCTGGGTCCAATGACATCATTTAATCCCAGTGACTTGACTAGATGATCTTGTAATGCTACAGCTGTCATAATGGATGAGTCATCCTGAAGAGAACAAACTTTTTCATAAGTGGACCCTGAAAAGTGTTGTGAGAAAACCTGTCTTCTGGGCTTGTGATCAGGCACCTAGTTTACTTTAGAATATTTAATTTTGTACTTAGCAAGTTTGACCACTATGTTTTCCAGAAAGCAAATAACAAAGGCACTGATCATACTGTACAGATGTGCAGGTTAGTCCCAGTCTTTGTTGTTCGCATGCAACAAAGCCAGGTTTTGCCAGTGCATATGCCTTTACGTACTCTTTGCTTATATGTCCATCAAAATCACTGAAATGATGAAGACAAGCTGTCTGAGGCCAAGGTGGGGGCCAAGGGACCACAGCCCATGCAAAGAGAACACGTACTGTATCATTTGTCAGTTATATATCTGGTAGATATACCAAAACAATATTATAATAAAGTGTAACTGTATATTATGTACAGTATTTAATAGTGACATTTATTAAAACCATTTTTTTTTTTAAAAGTTAATTTTACACACAGTCACAGAAAGATTATTATGTATAGTTCTAAGCATTCCAGTGACATGTGATCATTGTGTCATATGAGAACGATTGATACAAGCTAGTTTAAATGAACCAATTGAGCGGAGTACATCAGACTTCATGACACATTTGATAAACAAATATGGCATGTACACATATCCAGAATGCTCAAATCAGAGAGGTTGATCAGTATTTGACGTGTGCCACCTATCGGAAGATAATGAACTGTAGTACTGATGGTACCCAGCATGAGAGCAACTACCTAGTCACCCCTGCTTCAATGCTTGGGTTAAGTTAATTTTACACACAGTCACAGAAAGATTATTATGTATAGTTCTAAGCATTCCAGTGACATGTGATCATTGTGTCATATGAGAACGATTGATACAAGCTAGTTTAAATGAACCAATTGAGCGGAGTACATCAGACTTCATGACACATTTGATAAACAAATATGGCATGTACACATATCCAGAATGCTCAAATCAGAGAGGTTGATCAGTATTTGACGTGTGCCACCTATCGGAAGATAATGAACTGTAGTACTGATGGTACCCAGCATGAGAGCAACTACCTAGTCACCCCTGCTTCAATGCTTGGGTTACCCCCCCCCCCGTTACCCATCCTTGGCAGCTACCAACCGAGCTCTCTGTTGCTTAATTATTTTGAAACTGTCCAGACACACTATGCATCACTGTGAAAAGCTAGCTCATACAGCGAGGCTTGTATACCTGTGGCACCCATTGTCACCATACACAGAACAAATTTTCTGACAATCAAAATTAATTAAAACAACATATCTATCTTCAATACTGTAGTACTGATGGTACCCAGCATGAGCGCAACTACCCAGTCGCCCCTGCTCCAATGCCTGGGTCACCCATCCAGCTACTAACCGAGCTCTGCGTTGCTTAACTTCGCAACATTGGTCTGACACACTACGCGTCGCTGTGAAAGCTAGCTCATACAGCGAGGCTGTATGTGTGTCTTATATACCTGTGGTACCCATTACCACTACACCACTCCCTCCTTTTTTCTTTAGGAGTCAGAGTTGTCCTTGCATGAGCTCGTCAAACACTTCCGACACCATTGTAGTACTGATGGTACCCAGCATGAGCGCAACTACCCAGTCGCCCCTGCTCCAATGCCTGGGTCACCCATCCAGCTACTAACCGAGCTCTGCGTTGCTTAACTTCGCAACATTGGTCTGACACACTACGCGGGATTACAGTCAAAACGTCCCCAAGTCAAAACGTCCCCTAGTCAAAACGTCCCCGAATTGGTCAAAACGTCCCCAAAAATTGGTCAAAACGTCCCCATGGTAAAAAATGTTGGTCAAAACGTCCCCAAAATGATTTATAATTCTATATTTTATGAAATTTTAGGCATAATCTGGGATGTTTGAATGAGACTGTTTTAGATAAAGTGTTTTATCCAGATTCCATTCTGTTATTTCAGTAAAAATAGCATTAAGAATGCATTTTTCCTACAATCCTTCTACACACGATCCTTCAAATATTACATATATTCATTAGCTTTTTGGTGATTTGATTTGTGGTTATTATCAGGCAATCGCAATGATTGTAAGTTTGGAGTAGTTAATTAATTTTGAGCAAACATATGCATAAAGTTTAAATCTAAATCTAGGTCTACACAGTATATAAATCTCATTTCCAACAAGCGCAAATTTTGCCTAGGGGAAATGCTTTTGGATAAATATCAAAATTGATAATAGGTGATTAACTCTATTAAAACAGGTGTCTAATACATGTAAAATTGAACTGTTTGATAAAGACGTGTGAAAAACCTGCAGCTCAGAAATAATGACAGTGACTCCTCAATTAAGAAACTTAATTAAAAAAACTTCCATACATCGAATGCAGTGATTCATTTACAATTTTGGGCTTATGGGTGCTGGGACTCGCTGTTTCCCATATCAATGAGTCCAACTGCAAACTTATGAGTCCAGAACACTATTTTTAATGACAAGTCTGCAATACTATTGCATCCTGGGACTTGCTGAAATAAAAACTTTGCATTCCAGAGACAAAATTATGCGCAAAAGATGCAGGATGCGCAGGTATTAAAATCACTGCAGATGTATGCACATATCACATGCAAGAAAACATTATGTATCTGTTGTGTATTGTCTTGTTGTGCATCAGTGTTATATTGCAGTCGTCTGTCCATACGTCTGATGGGTGGAGGCATGCATTTACTTATCGATGGATAAAAGTCTATAAACCGTTATTTATTACTTACGTACGTACGGACGCATGCGTATGTGTCTTTCTGTTCGTACACGCAGATTTTTGGTGTAGTATCTTGCATGAATCTACACAGTACAGTCATGGACGTATATATTAAACTCTACGTCCATGGTACAGTATATCAGAATACAATTACCTGGTAAACCGTCAATGTTATGCATATACATTTGTTTGATCAGAAAAAAGGAAAACGTTTAGGTTATTATATGTAGGGGCTAAATTTTACAATGTCATGTTCGATAAAGTGTATTTAAAGAAATTTAAAGTGGAAATCTCATCCCTTCCTCGAAGATCACCAAGTGACGCGACCTCAGTATGCCCGCGACGATCCATATGTACAAACTATAATGCTGTAGTGAGTCACATGTAAAGTGCCTGCACGCACACTACATAGATACTTACATACACAATTTTAAACGACATTTTTTAATAAGACAAGCACCCTAAATGCAAAAGAACATTTTCTGTGTGGAACAATTTAATTTGTTACAAATGTGTATCTGATAAAAAAGTGAAATTTAAAAAATAAAATATGTTTATATACATGATATACTTGTGTTGTTGTTATGTCAGTTCACGTCGTCCTAGGGATGTTGGGTATTGCACTTTATTAATTATCGGTCATACGGAACCAAAGTCGGTGTATTGTATTGACTCTTTGCATGCTGGTGTTTTATGCTGAAAACTTTTGCAAGGGACTTATAAATACCCAAATCAGACCTGACATAACGTGGAATTATCTGGACATTATGATGGTATTCCCGAAACAGTCCTTTAAAAACGTCATTTTGAAATAGAAAAAGAAAAGCAGACATCAAAACACGCGAAAAACTATTATGCTCTTACGTTGATCTAAAGCAGCATGAACATAAAATACCCCATCAAAACACCATTTCAAACTTTCATACATTAGTACCGGAAGCTAAAACAAGCCTTTTCTTTGTTGGAATCCAATATTTCTTCGAAAAATCTCAATTGAAAAATGGGGACGTTTTATGGGGACGTTTTGACCAATCTTTTTTTCGTGTTTGGGGACGTTTTGACCAATTCGGGGACGTTTTGACTAGGGGGCGTTTTGACTAGGGGACGTTTTGACTTGCACCCCACTACGCGTCGCTGTGAAAGCTAGCTCATACAGCGAGGCTGTATGTGTGTCTTATATACCTGTGGTACCCATTACCACTACAATACGCATTTGTTAAATTCATTAAGTAGGTAAATGTGGAGCAAAGGAAACTGTCCGCCACTACCTGCTTGAGTGCAATGAGTTTGATACAGCCAGAGAATTAATGAGAAAAAAGCTCTTCGAAACATGCGGCATCACACATTTGGACATGAACTTATTGTTAGATGCAAAACAGGACGACATTTACAAAGACTGGAGAAGCCTCATACTATCAGAACTTGTGAACTTTGTGGCAGAAACCAGGCGTTTTGCCACACAAACTTAAAATAGAAAGTCATTACACGCATCACCGCATACCACGAGTCAATACAAGTGTAGTAATACCAGTGATAAGAAGATACCTGTGAGATTATGTGGCCTGATGGCCTAAATACAGAAATAAATAGCTAATGTTATATTGTTTGGATTTCCCAATTTATAAATAAATTGTGTATTGTATTGTATTTCATCTACATTAATTGCTGGTTCCCTGGCAACAGGTGGCCTAGCTTACCATGTTGATTTTTTTAGAAAGCTAACACTTGTCTCCAATGAATAACACAGAATCTATGATTTAGAGTGTTGTAACTAAAAGAAAGCAGGTCATAGATCCAAATTCCTGGTAGAAGACATTACCTTGGACCCTTTTGTGGCTTTAGCATTCATTTTTGCTTCAGGTTAATACTGATTTAACCAAATTAAATTGTTTTAAACAAAATTTCGGTAACCCTGTCACCATTTTCGACGCAAAGTGATACCGCAGCGCAGGCTGAGATCACGGTGAATCAGTAAATTTGACACCAAGTAAATGCTCCACGTGCGTCTACTTTCGGTTTTAAACTGTTGAAAGACATCCGTACGTTGTAAAAACAAATAAATATGACAACACCAAGTATTTCGCAAATATTTTCCAGCTACCAAGCCTCTCTGGAATCAGAGCAAGAGTTGAGGGAGGTAAGATGTAAATAATTCTAGAAAGATGTAAGTCAGAAGCGCTGAAGCTGAACATGTTCAAGAAACATGTGACCAAGAATAGATCAGAAGATTACTGATGTAACTCAAAACTGGCAATCATTCACCAGGAATCAATCAAAGCTGCTTGGCCCGGCCATGTAACAGGTCCGTCGTCGGCTTTCAGAAAGTGGTACGGCCATCGAACACCGTTGGTATTCTCCGAGTGCTGACGGCACGAGGGGGGGGGGAGTACGAGAGGGGGGTTCGGGGGACCTCCCCCAAGAAAATTTTGTAATTCAAGATGACTAAAGAAGCTATCCTGTTGCACTTTGAGACCATTTTTGCTTGTGAACCTCAGCTTATTTTACAGGCATTATAGCTATTTTTCAAATGCCTACCACAGCCTCTTTCGACTGCCACCCCCTCCAACAACCACCAAAATATCAACAACTATTTCCTTCACAGATCATACAGAGCGGTCGTTTTGACTATAATTAAAGACTCCCTTCAAAGGATAATCCTTTGATTGCGCCTCGACATGAGAAAACCTGTCTTCGGGGGGTTTGCGAACAACAAAGGCGCAGACCAGCCTGCGCATCCGCGCAGTCTGATCAGCTCCTCTGTTATTCGCTTATGGTAAGGTATTATATTTAGAATTATTATGAGCGAAATTTTAATTCTCTAGCTAGTTTCTGTAGCTGAGGAGACTGGTTTGAGCCTGGCTTTGTCGAACACCCCGAAGACAGGTTTTGTCGCATAGCGGCTCGATTATAATAACTGTCTTAAAACAGGGTCACCCTAATTACCGACAAGAGCCGACAAGAACCGACAAGAGGCATTTTATATATTAATTCACTAATTTGCAGCTTGAAAAATTATTTTATAGGTTCTTAGATATCCAGTATTTGCCAAAAATAGAATTTTGAAGCAGATATATACCAAATAACGGACCGACTCAACAGTGACGGCTGGCTACCGTCAAGAAAAAATTAAGAGCTGTCGTACACCGACAAGAAGCTTTTGACTCTATATATTGGAAGCATAAATGGTGGAAATTTTCTATATCTTATTATTTTGTATCCTAGAAATGCAAACGTAGTGCTTTGACTCAGATTTATTCAGATTTTTCAGCCAAATCAGCAGCGACACAGCTTTATTACCGCACTACCGACAAGAAGTGTTTCAAACATCAAGATTGAAACAGAACCGACCAGAAGGTTATATAGGTATATTAAAGGAATAGTTCAAAGTTTTAAGTACTACTTATACCTGTTAAAAAGGTAGTATATAATGGCAAAACCAGAAATTGATTCAGAACTATGCAGTTTTTGGTATAACACTAACGTCCCTGTGACAGCCAACGTATACCGCCAAGACAACCTCACAAAACTTCTTGTCTGTAAGTAGGGCAATTTGGAGTGTTGTAAATTCATTGTTTTTGGGGGCTGCAAAAGCAATCCTGTGGCTAATTTGGACATATAACACTTAAATATGGTCTAGTAAGTAGTATTTTAATAAAAAAAAATGCATAAAAATGCCTCCTGTCGGCTCTTGTTGGTTCTTGTCGGTAAATAGGGTGACCGTAAAACAGGTGTCATTTTCTTAATCGTGTTTGTTTAACCACTGTCTTTCACACCCTGAGGCAGCCGAAACATTGACCAGCGCACGCTTCAGTTATCATTTAATAATTAATCTTTGATCATCGAAAAATAGTCTAGAAGAAACGTGAGAAAACGGCCCTGCCAAGAACGTATTTGGCCAAAAATGTGGTCCGGCTAAAACCATTTCGGGCAAAAAAAGTGGTCCGGCCATAGCCGGACCGGCCGCACCGCCGACGACGGCCTTGTGTAAGTACACTCTAGTGTGATACCCTCAAGCTATGCTGTCGGGGACTTTGTATGCCCCCCCCTTACCGAAAAGCTGTCTTTGTGCGAATATCTGACGAATATGCTGCGAACTGCATTGTTTACAGTAATTGTTCGCTATATATTCACTTCTTGTCGCGAATACTCCGCGAACAAAGTTTGTCTGACAAAAAAGTGATTGCTGAATATTTGCAGTTTGTCATATAATCGCTGCATATTCACAGCAAAAACTTAAACTTTTTTCAAGCACAAGGTACTATTCGGCTGGTATTCCCAATAACAACTTATTTCTGGATACTGTTCGCTGTATATTTGTTACAGTGACTTTAACTTTTTATTTATTCACGGAGTGTTCATCTAAGGAACTTCAACTCATATAGCTCTCAGTCTAAAGATCTTGATTTTTTTTACTGGGGAGATAGATTCAAAATTATCTCCCCTTAAAACTCTTCAATTAAATGGCTGTCATAATTGCCATGATGCAAAAATGACAACATGTTAAGAAGTCTTTTTACGGTATGTAATCTCTTCTCATGTGTTTTTCTGTTCCTATGATGTTTGAGTTGATACCTTTTGATTGTTCTCGAATGGTGTTGCTTGCCGAGGTCAGTGCAAAATGGATAAATTTTGACTAATTGAGTTAAGCAAGCTTTGAATTTTGTAAATAATTGATTGCTGCTTGTTCGCAGGATAGTCGCAATTATTGTCCGCCACATATTCGCTGCATATTTATTTTACATATTTAAATGCATGTTGGTCGCATATTCGCAGAACGTTTGCGGGATATTCGCTGCATATTTAATAAAGCTGTTTTGAATCATGTTCGCCACATATTCGCTGAATATTTGCAGGCTGTTAACTCAAAGTATTCGCGGCAGACCTAATTTGCATGTGAAAAGTGAACATCTCACGAACATTCCGCGAATACTGGTCAGCCATATAAGGTTATGTTTACCGAGCAATCGCAGTTTATTCGCTAGCTGTTTGTCAAAATTGTTCGCAGCAGTGCATTTTTCCATAAGGGACAGCAAACCAAGCTACAGTTTATTTCTTTATTCCTCACATTCTATAAACCTTCCAATTTATGGATTGCATTTTTTTGTAGCAAAGTTGCAAACTTAGAATAGTAGCCTACAAGAGGGTCAGGTGTGAATCTTTTTGATTATAATCGATTATTACTAAACACAATCGATAAGTAGAATCGAAAGAAATTTTCGATTGATCATCAATTATAATCGATCATCGATACAACACTACTTTTGAGCACCCAAAACACATGTTAAAACTGATGGTTAAGAGAAATTTTAAAATTGTATGCTGAATTGTTTTGCCTATCTGGAGTTCTGGACCTATGAATGGCATAAAATATCAAGCCTTTATGGTTTCTTGATGTTCTTTCTAAACAACAAACTTGTGTTTGTTTAAGTTAAAGAAAATGCTCTAATTGGAAAATAGAATGCTGTTTTTATACCCCCCGCAAACTTTGTTTGTGGTGGGTATACTGTTTTCACGTTGTCCGTGCGTGCGTGTGTGCGTCCGTGTGTGCGTCCGTCCGTCCGTCCGTAACGTTTTGTTTCCTTAATATCTTGAAGAGTCATTGCTGGATTTTCATCAAACCTTGCAAACATGTTCATATATGCAAGACAAATACTTTAGACAAAAAAGTAAGGGCTAGGGGCCAATTCTATTAGAGTTATTTCCCTTTGTAGTTCTAAATGGCTTTTAATATAGGGTTTTATGCTTATGCTATTATAGGCCATACATGGGCCGATCAACTCCTACCACAGCTTTTGATGGAACAATTTGATACTTTTCCTATGCAATGTAGACACATTGAACATGTGCATGAAGGAGTTTGGTTTAGAAAAAATAATTTTTGATAAAATGACAGCTGCAACAACTTAGACAATTTATCCATGATAAGGCTTTTGTATATGCATAGATGGTGCCTTCATGGGCCAATCAACTCCTACCACAGCTTTTGATGGAGCAATTTGATACTTTGTCTATACAATGTAGACACATTGAACATATGCATTAAGGAGTTTGGTTCAGAAAAATAATTTTTGACAAAATGACAGTTGTGAGAACATAGGCAATTTTTCCCTAATAAGGCTTTTGTATATTCATAGATGGTGCCTTCAAGGGCTGATCAACTCCTACTACAGCTTTTAATGGAACAATTTGATACTTTGCCTATACAATATAGACACATTGAACATATGCATGAAGGAGTCTGGTTGAAAAAAATCAATTTTTTACAAAGTGACAGCTGTGTGAACTTAGACAATTATTCCCTTATATGGCTTTTGTATATGCATGGATAGTGCCTTTATGGGCCAATCAACTCCTACCACAGCTTTTGATGGAGCAATTTGATACTTGGTAGATACAATGTAGAGACATTGAACATATGCATGAAGGAATTTATAATTGTGTTTGCACAGATTCTACTGAAATCTTCTTTTCAAAACTAAGGTCAGCTGGTTCGAACTATAACTTGCCAAGTTTTTTCACTGACTCTTACTGTGCGGGGGGTATCTAATAAGCATTGCTTATTGACTTTTTTTCATTTCATTTGGAATGTAGCTTGTAAGCAGATGGTGGGATACTCACAATAAAGCTCTCTGAGTAAAATGGATGTTTTATATTTGCAGGCAATCCGGGTGGTAGTGCGTGACATAGAGCAGTCGGCCAGAGAAATATTAACTTTACTACAGACTGTACACCAGACAGATGGAATAAAGTCAGGTATAGTTCATACAACAAAATACAGTTTGAAACTGTATAATTCCAACTTCGATTTTCTGAAGTAACCGCTAATTTCAATCAAATTTGGTATACAGTAAAACTCTGTCTAAAGCGACCACTCAAAAATAGACAAAAGAAAGATCTTAATGACAAATGATAGCTTAATGAAGGTCCAAAGTATTGCAGAATGCTCCCCTTAGAGCATTCTGCAATACTTTTGACTTACATTAAGCGATAATCGGTCTTGAAAACCAATTTTTTGTCTTCTTTTTGAGTGGCCACTTAAGACAGGTTTTACTGTACTTTCAATTCAGAGAATAGGGTGTATTTATGTTAAGTATTTTAATAATTTCTTAGCAGAACATTTTTTTGGTGCTTAAAAGAAATGTCTCAGTAAGAAGTTTCTTTTAAGCACCCAGATGTCCCAGAAGATATGTTTTGATATGCAGAACATTTTAGGGTTATGTTATATTTAACAACTAACTCCCTTCAAATAAAACTACTGATAATTCGAATTAAAACCACAGGTCTCGTGAAATTCATTAAAGGAATTTGACAGTACATAAAATAGACATGAAATATAATAAGACGGGGTTACCCACTCCAAAATCATTTAATCAAGTGAAAAAGGAATCATGGATTAGTCTTATTGTCTTCTAAAGTCTCTGGTTTTCAAACTATATGATTGCTGCCAAGGCATTGCACTCATTTTCAGTCTGATAGTGTGATGACTTAATTAAAATTTATGTAATATTCAAAGTGCTTCTTTCGACTTACGTACATGTAGTATTAATATACTTTGTACATGCTAAAATCTTTTTTTACATATCTCAGGGCTTACTCTGGCTCAGAATATGTTGTAGCCAACACTTTAGCCAAATGGAAAATTAACTTAAGCCAAGGTTTGAGCCAGAAAGAAACATCAACAAGTTGTTTTGTATTTAACTATTTTCCCACTAGGGGAGAATTTTTTGTCTGCTGATAACCTTTGCAAACAGTTTGGACCAAGATTTGAAAATCCATAAGCTGACCAAAATACACTTTTTTGCAAATATGTAATTTTTGAACCACCTTCACTGTACTTTTAGCCAATGGCTTATTTTTCTAGCCACTCTACATTTTTAGTAGCAAATGGCTTCAATGGCTAATGGCAGGGTGAGCCATGTATCTATAGATAGAAAGTATAGAAGTCGAAATATTTATATGGATTATGTCTCCACTGTGGTCGAAAAAGACAAGTGTCGCTGCTACAGATGAGAGAAATATCATAATTCTGCACAGAGAAATATAGAACTACAGTTTGGACATTTATGTGTAATATGTATGTATTTTATAAACTGTACTGAAAATTTATATGTGTGTCTTTAAATGATTCAATACTAATTGAGTTCCTACAATCCAGTACACTTCTGCAGACTGTAATATTAAGAGAAATATGACAAAAAAGGTAAAATTCAACCATGCTAGTGACCATTTTAGGGTTTCTACGAATGGATTTTGATTATATTCAAAATTATGTTATTCAAACCTGTGATCTGTTATAACATAGGTCCAGATAAGGAATGTTTGTGCGCATAAAATTACATTAATTGCCTTACCCATCAATTTAAACATGTGTTTTGGGTGCTCAAAAGAACCGTCTCATTGAGATGGTTCTTTTGAGTACCCACAACATATGTTTTGGTTGAGAAATAAGAAAATAATTTTCCAGTACGCACTCTTATCTGGAGGCCTCTTATAATACTGCAAATCATACCTATCACTACTTGGAACATGATTTCCTATTATACCAGTACACTTTTTGATAGAGGGTGTTTGTATTTGGCACAATAATTGCCGATGGTATGTAGATGACAATGAAGGTTTCTGATCCCTGATGTCACTCAACATACAGTTTTGATAATTGATCAACATATTGCATCTTGATAAACATACACATTGATTTCAATTGATGTAATGAAAGCATGAGGGAGAGCAGTGGCTCAGTGGTAGAGTGCTTGACTTGAGACCGAGGGGTCACGGATTCAAGCCTCACCGATGTCACTGCGTTGTGGTCCTTGAGCAAGACACATTTATCCTAGCTTAGTACTGGTTCAACCCAGGAAGACCAGTCCTTGTTTAACTGAAAGATTGTTGATGGGATGTAAAGAATCAAATCAAACAAACAAACAAATGAAAGTGTGTGTCTATCTGCAGTTGTAGCTAAATGTCGATAAAGCCTTTACTACCAATTCTACGCACGCTTCATCATATAGGTTCAGAAGTGTCCAAATAAGCAAGTTTTTAAGCGTAAAATTGTGATTATTTTCTTACCCATCAGTCAAAACATGTGTTTTGGGTCCTCAGAAGAACCATCTCAATGAGACGGTTCTTTTGAGTACCCACAACATATGTTTTATTTGAGAAATTTAAGAAAAAAATTATTTTCAAATACACACTTTTATCTGGAGGCCTGCTTCCTTGAATTTTTCAGTTCCAGGAGTCTGTGAGAAATGCATTCCTATGTTTGAAGCAGTAAGACAGAAGATGTCAACTCTTGCAGGGAAAATTCCAGATAACCAGTACTACAAGTAAGACAGTATGGTTATTTTTGTTATATATTATTTCAGGACTTTAGTATAGAGTGCGTAACAGAAAATGATTTTCTTATTTCCCAACCAAAACATATGTTGTGGGTATTCAAAAGAACCGTCTCAATAAGACGATTCTTTTGAGCACCCAAAACATATGCTTAAAATTGTTGGTAAGAAAATATTTACAATTTTACGCTGAAAATTTTTGTTTATCTAAACCTGTGTGATTTTATAAATCTGGTATTTAGTAGCCAAAATATATTACAATACAGTTCAGTCCCTTTATAGCACCAGGGGACAAAATTATTTAAATATTGCACTTGTCCTGGAGGACGAGTGACTTGCAATTTTCACTCGTCCTGCAAACACATGCACTTGTCCTTTAAAAGCGTAAGGAAGTCATATGTAATATGACTTCCTTGAGTAATTCTTTCCAAAGCACTTGTCCTACAGGACCAGTGCTCTCGTCCTACAGGGTGTGTGCTTTGGGAAGAATTACTCGTCCTTTCTAGATTTCACTCGTAATTACAAGTGGATGAGTGGAATTTTTGTCCCCTGAGCACTATGTTTGCCATTGTTTGGGGTCCATAGGAATGGAACGTGTTATAAGTGAACTGTGTTATAATTTATAAATTGACAATTTTACAAAGGAATTATATAAGATGAGAGATAATTCCTTTGAAAAGTTACATGGTGAAAAAAAAGGAAGCCACAACATTTGTTTGTTTATTTTGATTCTTTATGTCCAAGTCAACAATTTTTCAGTGATGTCAAGACGGGTCTTCCTGGGTTGAACCAGTTCTAAGCAGCAGATAAAGTGTCTTGCTCAAGGGCGCAACACAGTGACTGCTGGCTGTGAGACTTAAACTAGAAACCCTTTGATCCCAGGTCTAACACTCTACCAACTGAGCCATTGCCCTCCACTGGAGCCACATCATGATCATGTTCTATCCAAATCCGTAAGGAAGTGTGTTAGAAAGGGACTGCACTGTTTATCATACAATTTTTATCACTAGACATGAAGAATGAATCCATATTAATTATATTACATAGCAGAACACTATCAGATGCAAAATAATTCCATAGAAATGCCTTGGTAATATGAGAAAGATTTAGTTATTTTGTAATACATTTTTATGTCTCCCCCTTCAGGGTTGAGATTCTTTTGTGAAAATGTCTGGACTCTGTACCTTGAAAAAAGTTTGAGATATTTTCAGGAAACTATACTTTAAATGTTAAGCACCATAAGACAAAGAGCAGCCTTTAAAAACTGTAACTCTTGTTTACCTATGTTTGGTTTATGGCCCTTTGCAAAATTGAACATAGCAGTTTCTGTAAGATATTTGTGTGTTCTCTCTGCAATTTGAAAATAGTTTGAGATATTTCATGAAACTAGACACAAATCTCAAGCATCATGGGAGGACTTGTAAAGCAAGCATCATGGGCGGACATTTAAAGCAAGCATTATGGGAGGACTTGTAAAGCAAGCATCATGGGAGCATGTGTAAAGCAAGCATCATGGAAGAACTTGTAAAGCAAGCTTCATGAAAGGACTTGTTAAGCAAGCATCATGGGAGCATGTTTAAAGCAAGCATCATGGGAGGACTTGTAAAGCAAGCATCATGGGAGGACTTGTAAAGCAAGCATCATGGGAGGATGTGTAAAGCAAGCATCATGGCAGGACTTGTAAAGCAAGCATCATGGGAGAACTTGTAAAGCACGCATCATGAGAGGATGTGTAAAGCAAGCATCATGGGAGGATGTGTAAAGCAAGCATCATGGGAGGACTTGTAAAGCAAGCATCATGGGAGGACGTGTAAAGCAAGCATCATGGGAGGACGTGTAAAGCAAGCATCATGGGAGGATGTGTAAAGCAAGCATCATGGGAGCATGTGTAAAGCAAGCATCATGGGAGCATGTGTAAAGCAAGCATCATGGGAGGACTTGCAAAGCAAGCATCATGGGAGGATGTGTAAAGCAAGCATCATGGGAGGATGTGTAAAGCAAGCATCATGGGAGGATGTGTAAAACAAGCATCATGGGAGGACTTGTAAAGCAAGCATCATTGGTCCATTGGAGGACTTGTAAAGCAAGCATCATGGGAGGACTTGCAAAGCAAGCATCATGGGAGGATGTGTAAAGCACAACAATTTTACCTTTTTTATCTACTGTTTGAGAAACATCCCTTTTAACATTGAAAATAGTGATTTCTGTAATATGACAGGGTCAGCTGTGTAACTTAAAGTGATTAATTGTTTTTTTCATCGAGTGAACACCAAAACATGTATATGGTTCTTGTATTCTGTATGCCAATACATATAAGTTACATATTTTTCATTAAACTTTATTTACCTGTCTGATTGTGCAACGCAAGACACTGTAAGAGAGATATCATTTTCATGAAGAAAGCAAATTCTAGTTTAATGCTTAAATGAGACTAATAATTTACTTAGATTATATAAGTGATTATTAAATGTTTCTACCTTATTCCAAATTAAGACAAATTAAATGGCTGCGTAGACCCAGACAGTTTAAACAAGGCTGTAGACTTGCTCTTTGGTCTTGTTCTTGGCAATCACGCTAACGATAACCAGACCATGGTTTTGTCTATATGAAGACTTTTCAGGGGATTGAGCTGTTGTGGGTTGACTCTAATAGTCAAGTGACGCTTGGAGAGCACAAACAGGCTTTATATAGTCGAGGAAAACGGCTCCAAAAACGGCTTCCTGACACCCAAAATTGGTTTGAGAGCAGTTTTGGGAGCCCTAGGCTCCAGGAGCCGCTATAAGGAAGCAAACAGACTCTCAAAACCGGCTCTAAAATGGCTACTTCCTCATGTGACTCAGAGAGCCGCTTCAAATTAACACTAAATTTTCAGACATATTGGCAAAGACACCCATCTAAAATCCCAAATCAGACTGCTCCTAAAAGAGAGGTCTGATTAGGGTTTACAAAATTTTCCAATCCATCGCTACCTTTTACAAATTTTAACTTCTTCAAGAAGTAATATGGACTCATTTGAATTTTGTGATAAGTATTTTGAGGAGGTAAAATGTCCAAAAATTTAGGGCAAATATAATAGTAAATGGTATTAATTTGATCGGCAGGATAATGATTACTGTAAATGCTCTAAAATTTCTAACACTAGTTTAAGTTACCTGCCTAAAATGCCTAGACAAACAGTGCAGACCCAGATCAGACTGCTTCTTCAGAAGCAGTCTGACCAGGGTCTTCCCTCTTTGGTATTCTGACAAGCCTTTTTGTGAATTTCAGCCTAGAAAACCATAATTTTATTTGAAAACAGAATGAGAAAAGTGATGGAAGTTTTAAAACATTTACAGTAGTATATAATTTGAGCCCTATATTTCAGATTTAATGACCAATGGAGGTTCCTGATACAGAGACTAGCCTTTCTCTCAGCATTCCTGCAGTACCTACAAACAGAAGACATGATCACACGAGAACAAGTGGCAACATTAATAGGAGGTACTGTATTCAGCCTAACTGCACACATACAGGCCCAAATAAGTGTATACCATAATAAGGAGAAAATTTTCATTTGGGAAAGTAAATCATTCAAAATATGGTCGGAAAATTAGTTTCATGGAGATAAGTCAACTAGTATAAAATAAAGTAAGAAAGACAGCAAGGATCAGGAATCAATACAAAGTACCACACCTGTCCCAGGATACCAAATTGGAAAGTAACAAAATCACAAGAAACATCACAAACAAGAGCCAAGAGGTCAGCCCTTTCCCAGCAGGTGAGCACAAGGCAGCAATGAACAGACGCGAAAGCCTGACAAACACAAGACATTAATAACACAAATGATCCATAAAAGAAGTACCCCCTTGGAATGGTCAGTAAAAATATTTACTGGAGGGCTTAAACAAGTTTCATGGCGTGCAAACTTCACCCTTAGTTCAGATGTGGATCAAGACACATAGATGTTTGGTTTGCTTGAAAGACCCCTAACTTATCTATGCATTATCAGCTGACATTGGCTGAGAAATCTTTTAAAATGAATTGCATGTTTAGCTCTGAAAATGTTTGACTGGAACAAAATAAAACAGATATCATTTTCAAGTTTTTTAATAGACATTGAGGATCTTACATGAATGATGGTGTGTTATTGTGTCACCTGTGAAGCATGTTCCACACATAGAGATCATGTCTCTGTCGTAGTCGGTGGCGTCCGCATTGTCCGACTTTTGGTTTCCGATCGATAACTTTTGAAAAGATGCATCAATTTCATTCAAAGTTTACAGAAGGGCAAAGCATCATAAAATACAGGTCAAGTTGGAACTAAGAGGTCATTTGCAAAATTTTGACAGAGTTATGGCCCTTTTTTTACTTAGATTTTGGATAAATTGTGATTTCTGATCAATAACTTGTGAAGGGATGCATCATTTCATTCAAAGTTTACAAAAGGGTAAAGCATCATAAAATATGTCAAGTTCAAATTTGAAAGTCATCGGCAAAATTTTTACTGGGTTATGGCCCTTTTTGACTTTGGTTTAGGCTAATGCAAAAGCTATATTAGTTTTTTTTGTGTAATAAACTACAATTTCCCCAAAACTATTATATCTGACAACTTCCCACTATAGGCCATGATTACCCAGTGCCTGAAGATAAGCATGACAGTGATTAAAATTTTAGGTGGGGTCAAAGGTCAAATATTTAAATTTCGCAATAACTCAGTCAGTTGTTAATATTTTTACTTAAATTTGGCATGCAGACAGAGGTACAATAGATATGAAACATATCAACCGGGATTTTAGTTCAAAGGCCTGGGGCCTGCCCCCTGGGTGGATTTATGGGGTGTGACAGAGGCCAAAATTCAACTATTTCAGAATATGGTCATGTTGCCATGTTGCATATCAAATTAAAGGGGATGACGCATGCAGCAACATGGTAGCAAATATTTTGCCGGTAGACCCCCCCCCCCCCCCCCCCATTCCTGAGTGAGGAATGCAACCACATTTTCTGTCCTTACACACACCCTCGACCCCTGGGGTGGGTTCAAAGGTCAAAACATTTTTTTTCTGAAAGTAGTCATGTTGCATATCAAATTAAAGGAAATGGGACTTAGAGCACCATGCAAGCACATATTCTGTCCTTACACACACCCATGACCCCCTGGGGTAGGGTCAAAAGGTCAAAACAATTTTTTGCTGAAAGTAGTCATGTTGAATATCAAATTAAAGGGAATGGAACATAGAGTACCATGCAAGCACATATTCTGTCCCCTGGGGTGGGGTCAAAAGGACAAAACATTTTTTTTTATTGAATTAAGCACTGAAAAATAGTTGATAGACTTTTAACTATGACTTGTATGATACCTGAGGTGAACTTAGGTGTTGGAGAAATGGGATTTATGTTTTTAAACGAATCTCTAAAATAACCCTTTGCCGGTGTATATTAATTCGATGAATTTGACTTGTTTGACTTCTGTTTTGCCATGAGACACATCTGATTTTCAGAATTCTAGTTGAATTTATTAAACAAGTTGAGGAAAGTTTACGCGACAACTTTAATAAAGTCAATAAAACCGAGCATGAATGTTAGGTTCTTTTCATCATTTGAAACTTGATGCACTTTGAAAACAGGTTTTTTGGCATGAAAACATTAAGATTTTGCCATGTGACGATGTTATGGGTGTCATTCCGTAATGTTACTAAATATGACTTGTAAACCACTAGTGGTTTATCAATTTTAATACCTGGTGTTATATCACTACCAGATGTGACATCATATGATAAATACTTACTCAGTGGGTAGAGTATGAATTGCTATTTCAGTTACACCCACTTTCTTTATCACATCATGAAGGAAGACAGTGGATGGAGCTAAAATTCTATATGAAGAGCTTCATGAAATTTTAGCTCCACCCACTGTCTTCCATCACATCATGAAGGCTGAACAATAAAACTTTGATTCTTAAAGATAAATGTTGTTTTGATGTGTGATACGTGTTTAATGTGTGATATGTGTTTTAATGTGTGATATGTGTTTTAATGTGTGATATGTGTTTTAATGTGTGATATGTGTTTTAATGTGTCATATGTGTTTTATGTGTGATACGTGTTTTAATGTGTGATACGTGTTTTAATGTGTGATACGTGTTTTAATGTGTGATATGTGTTTTAATGTGTGATATGTGTTTTAATGTGTGATATGTGTTTTAATGTGTGATATGTGTTTTAACGTGTGATATGTGTTTTAATGTGTGATACGTGTTTTAATGTGTGATATGTGTTTTAATGTGTGATATGTGTTTTAATGTGTGATATGTGTTTTAATGTGTGATATGTGTTTTAATGTGTGATATGTGTTTTAATGTGTGATATGTGTTTTAATGTGTGATATGTGTTTTAATGTGTGATACGTGTTTTAATGTGTGATATGTGTTTTAATGTGTGATATGTGTTTTAATGTGTAATATGTGTTTTAATGTGTGATATGTGTTTTAATGTGTGATACATGTTTTAATGTGTGATATGTGTTTGAATGTGTGATATGTGTTTTAATGTGTGATACGTGTTTAAATGTGTGATACATGTTTGAATGTGTGATATGTGTTTTAATGTGTGATATGTGTTTTAATGTGTGATATGTGTTTTAATGTGTGATACATGTTTTAATGTGTGATACGTGTTTTAATGTGTGATACTTGTTTTAATGTGTGATATGTGTTTTAATGTGTGATATGTGTTTTAATGTGTGATATGTGTTTTAATGTGTCATATGTGTTTTAATGTGTGATATGTGTTTTAATGTGTGATACGTGTTTTAATGTGTGATATGTGTTTTAATGTGTGATATGTGTTTTAATGTGTAATATGTGTTTTAATGTGTGATACGTGTTTTAATGTGTGATACATGTTTTAATGTGTGATATGTGTTTTAATGTGTGATATGTGTTTTAATGTGTGATATGTGTTTTAATGTGTGATATGTGTTTTAATGTGTGATATGTGTTTTAATGTGTGATATGTGTTTTAATGTGTGATACGTGTTTTAATGTGTGATACATGTTTTAATGTGTGATATGTGTTTTAATGTGTGATACGTGTTTTAATGTGTGATACGTGTTTTAATGTGTGATATGTGTTTTAATGTGTGATATGTGTTTTAATGTGTGATATGTGTTTTAATGTGTGATATGTGTTTTAATGTGTGATACGTGTTTTAATGTGTGATATGTGTTTTAATGTGTGATACGTGTTTTAATGTGTGATATGTGTTTTAATGTGTGATACATGTTTTAATGTGTGATATGTGTTTTAATGTGTGATATGTGTTTTAATGTGTGATACGTGTTTTAATGTGTGATATGTGTTTTAATGTGTGATATGTGTTTTAATGTGTGATACATGTTTTAATGTGTGATATGTGTTTTAATGTGTGATATGTGTTTTAATGTGTGATATGTGTTTTAATGTGTGTTTTAATGTGTGATATGTGTTTTAATGTGTGATATGTGTTTTAATGTGTGATATGTGTTTTAATGTGTGATACATGTTTTAATGTGTGATATGTGTTTTAATGTGTGATATGTGTTTTAATGTGTGATATGTGTTTTAATGTGTGATATGTGTTTTAATGTGTGATATGTGTTTTAATGTGTGATATGTGTTTTAATGTGTGATATGTGTTTTAATGTGTCATATGTGTTTTAATGTGTGATATGTGTTTTAATGTGTGATACGTGTTTTAATGTGTGATATGTGTTTTAATGTGTGATATGTGTTTTAATGTGTGATATGTGTTTTAATGTGTGATAAGTGTTTTAATGTGTGATACGTGTTTTAATGTGTGATATGTGTTTTAATGTGTGATATGTGTTTTAATGTGTGATACGTGTTTTAATGTGTGATATGTGTTTTAATGTGTGATATGTGTTTTAATGTGTGATACATGTTTTAATGTGTGATATGTGTTTTAATGTGTGATACGTGTTTTAATGTGTGATACGTGTTTTAATGTGTGTTTTAATGTGTGATATGTGTTTTAATGTGTGATATGTGTTTTAATGTGTGATATGTGTTTTAATGTGTGGTACATGTTTTAATGTGTGATATGTGTTTTAATGTGTGATATGTGTTTTAATGTGTGATATGTGTTTTAATGTGTGATACGTGTTTTAATGTGTGGTACATGTTTTAATGTGTGATATGTGTTTTAATGTGTGATATGTGTTTTAATGTGTGATATGTGTTTTAATGTGTGATACGTGTTTTAATGTGTGATACATGTTTTAATGTGTGATACATGTTTTAATGTGTGTGTTATGTGTTTTAATGTGTGTTTTAATGTGTGATATGTGTTTAATGTGTGATATGTGTTTAAATGTGTGATATTTGTTTTAATGTGTGATACATGTTTTAATGTGTGATACATGTTTTAATGTGTGATACATGTTTTAATGTGTGTGTTATGTGTTTTAATGTGTGTTTTAATGTGTGATATGTGTTTAATGTGTGATATGTGTTTTAATGTGTGATATGTGTTTTAATGTGTGATATGTGTTTTGATGTGTGATACGTGTTTTAATGTGTGATACGTGTTTTAATGTGTGATATGTGTTTTAATGTGTGATACGTGTTTTAATGTGTGATACATGTTTTAATGTGTGATATGTGTTTTAATGTGTGATACGTGTTTTAATGTGTGATACATGTTTTAATGTGTGTTTTAATGTGTGTTTTAATGTGTGATATGTGTTTTAATGTGTGATATGTGTTTTAATGTGTGATATGTGTTTTATGTGTGATACGTGTTTTAATGTGTGATATGTGTTTTAATGTGTCATATGTGTTTTAATGTGTGATATGTGTTTTAATGTGTGATACGTGTTTTAATGTGTGATACGTGTTTTAATGTGTGATACATCTTTTAATGTGTGTGTTATGTGTTTTAATGTGTGTGTTATGTATTTTAATGTGTGTTATGTGTTTAAATGTGTGTTATGTTTGCAGTGAAAGTGAACAGAGAAGAGGGCTTCCATATTGACCTTGAAGATTATCTCATGGGATTGCTGCAGCTAGCTAGTGAACTGGTAGGTGTCTTTAAGTTAACTCGTTGCATGATGGGTATTATATGACTTTTTGGGTACTGTAAAGGCGGCACCTCATGAATGCATAATTAGGACATGTCAACCTTAGACATAGGTAAAAGCTGAAAATGAGGGGTGGTTTTATTCGAAAGTAATCGTCTTGTGCCATTACCTCAGTATAGTTGCAAAAAACATTAATTAGTCCTTAAAAGGCCAGCAAAATAACTGCATCTGAAAATGTCGATTTAGCATAAGCATAGAGGCAAACATTGTGGACCCAGATCAGACTGCTCTGGGTCCACACTGTTTATCTATGAGGCTTCAATTATTTTAGTGGACGACAAAAAAAAAACATGCATTTTGTTATTGTGGGCTTTAAGTGTTAATAAATGTGAGCAGTGTGAAATGCACACATGTTTGCACGGCCCAGAAAGCTTATTAACTCTTTACCAAATCATTAATAGACCCTGATTTCCCTTCCCTAGCAGATGAAATAGCTGAACCCCGCCCAGATATGAATATTAAAGTTACCGCCTTTACAGTAAGCGAAAAGTCTATCAATAATTTACATGCTTTTTTTCAGCTGCTGATTTTTTTTTTAAAAATTATTCCAAATCAAAAAATTCTTTTAGGATTATCATCAGAGGGGAAACAGATTGGATCCAGATCAGGCTCAACATATTGACGAGCCTGATATGGGTCTAAACTGTTTCAAAGGTTATCAGCAGATGACACCAGCAGGCAAAGAGTTAACCCTTAGATCATGACTGCAGCAGACAACACATTTTTGGGGGAAATTACAAGCCTTATTGGTTTGTTTTCTGTATTAGAAAATGTTGCCTGCTTCAAATTTTAAGGTTGGGCTTTTAGAGCAACTTCACTCCCCACTATACAAAGGAACAGTGATAGATAAAAAGCTGTATCCATTAGCTGACTAAGACCTGTACTGTTTGGTTTAAAATTAATCAGTTTATAGCTCGCATGTACATGAGCATGGAAATAGCACTATTTGATACCTACCCAGAAACATGTTAATTGCAATAATTTACTTGTCCAAATAAATTAACTTTGTCCCAAAATACAGATAATGCACAGAGAACTTAGCTTAACCCTTATTGTGCTGAAACTATGTATAAAGTCTTTTGTAAACAGTATAAAAACTCTAGGTTATATAACTTTTTTCATGCTCAACTCAACTGAGCACGCAATTTGAAATTTCACTTGCTCACAAAAACTAAAATGCAGAAAAAATAAAGATATTTCTTGCTTTTGGCTAAAACAAGGTATTGGTGCTGATGAGTGTCTCACTAGGCAAAAAATAAAACACTTGATGCGATAATATATTATCATTTTCTACATAATTATTTACACATCTTGCCTAAAAACTATTCTTTGTTTTTGAAAGTATTCCTTCATATAATTTTTTGTACTTTTACTTCTGCCTGTTAATAGGCTATGGACACTGCACCTAAGATATAACATGCAAGATAAGAGCAAAAATATAAATATTTGCAGTTCTTTTTTTCTGAAACAACAATTTGGAGAAACTGGTTAGCCATATGAGAGGTCAAACAAAGAAGATAAACGCTTCAAGATGGAAAATATAAGCATATCTTTACGACAACCATTTGCTGAATTTGTCATAAATTGCCCTCTATCAGATCGCATCTCTTAACTTTTACCAGAAGTATATCTCAATGCTTAAAATCATTTTCTGAATACAGTAAACCCTACTTAAGGTCACTGCCCACACCTGGGCGATTTTTTTTTCCAAAAAATAGGTTTTTTTCATTTTTTGATATTCTGTAGTACATCATATTATAAGCAAAATAACACAAAATAAAGAAAATTTACCGTCCAGTTCAAAAGTTACAGCTCTTCATTATATGGCCTATGTTGGCTTTTTTACGCAGCTTTTTGTTAATTCATTAAGACAAGAAAATATTCTGTAACTCAATTTTATATTTGAAAATCGTTATTTCAAACAAGCATGCGAAGCCATAAGTAATTTTTTCTCAAACCATTCTTTTGCAGCTATACAATTATTTTTCTTCATATCACGCTTTCAAACCTGCGTTCACCGATATTTATGTATTAATTTTCGGCAATTACTGATTGATAATTCAATATTTTAAACATACTTTAAAAAAATAAATTTTTCTAATTTTTTTTTAGGAAAGTGATCATTATATAAGATGCATTATGACAAAATTTTTAAAAAATTCACCGTTTAATTAGTGAGATATTACCAAATAATTATCCCTACCCCCTAAACTAAAAATTAATGATCTTAGCAGGCTTTTCTTATTTCTAAGCATGTTAAAACCTTACGAACCAAACACTGTTGATTAAAATACCTCACTCTGAACTTCCAAATGAAATTATATGTACTCCAAATACTTGGAACTTTTATATGCATATATGTGAAGACTTTTCAATACCAAAACGATACCAAAATACCCCACCCACGGTAAAAAGAAACTTATCCGCATTTTGTCTGAACACCTAGTCGATATATTTTGACCAAATTTGCATAGATACACCATTAGGATAGAGATGTAATGTTTTGGGGACATTTACCTTTTTCAAGGTCACGGGGTAACTCTGCATGTCAAATTTAGGTGAAAATGTGCTGTTTTAATATGCATCGCTTTAATTGATCGATGCATATACATCATGTACTCATCCAAGAATTTGAAATGTTTTTAAATCTTTGTTGCGGCCTCGGGCGCCATACTTATGCCCGATCGCGAAGCAAGGCCAGACCTTAACACTTGACCAGAGTTGGCTTATTTCTATTAGATCTATATATCCCTTGACGGACATCTTTCAGTTGAAACATGTCAAATGTAGAGTAACCTTGGAGATTAGCAAACAAAATAGCGTAAAATTGTAAATATTTTATTGCTCATTATTTTTATATTTGCTTTGGGTGCTCAAAAGAACCGTCTCACTGAGTACCTATAACTTGCCTATGATTTGGTTGGACCCGCATTTATATGAAAAGGGTTCTTTTTATGCTCACATCCTTCCCGCTACTTAAGGGGGTATTCAGTGGCGCGGAGGGGGAGGGGGTACTATTTTTGGTATGGATCCCGTCGGCGTTGGTCATGGGCGGAATTGGCCACCAGTAGTCTAGAGGGGCTAGACATTTTCTATGCGCATATCACATGAACCAGGCTTGAAGATTGGGTCCGCATTTACATGAATATAAATGAGCATCGATGCGACAAAACCTGTCTTCAGGGTTTCCGATAAGATCATACCAAAACCAGCCCCCTCAGCCACTGAGACCAGATAGAATAGTGAAATCTCGCTTGGAGCAAGTTTAGATACGATACTATTGGTCACTATTCAATTTGTGAATAGCAAAGGCGCTGATCAGACTGCGCGGATGCGCAAGCTGGTCCGCGGCTTTTTTGTTTGCAGACCCCGATGGCAGAATTCCTCGCGTACCTTTAATAATTTAGAGTAGGCCTACTATAATTTAGAATCACGACTATACTTGGGTCAACCTTAGCCCAAGATAGCCTTGTAGCTAAATATTGGAACACATTTGACTTAAGGCAAATTGTTTAGGATGCAAACTAAAGCGAGGGACTCTCAACGTCAACGTCAAGTTCAATACTTGTCGTTTACGCATAATGACGTCATAAGAGCAAGTGACGTCATTAGCGCACGTCAGGTTCAAAGTAGACGCTAGAGAACGTGACGAGATAGTCTGTCTTGGTGAAATTTTAATGCAGGTAAAATAAAACCAGAAAATCATATATAGATCTATATACAAGTAGTTATATCATGATTGTTGATGTGGACTGTCAAAAAAACGCGAACAGTCGACTGACATTTCCCTGGTAAAATGCGTGTTCCATTACACTGACTGACTTTTTTCTTCTCACAGAGCTGAGCATCCATCGTTTCGTATCCGTAAAGAATGCCAACTTTTGTTGTTCATTATACTTAAAATTTTGTTTGCATTTTTAATGTTATATCAATCACTTTCAGATTACCAACGTGCAGTGTAACGGACATTACTGTCGGTAGAAAACATATCATAGTTGCGTAAAATCACACTTTGTCATAATCGAACGCTACCAAGTATTACCTCCCTTGATGATTTAGAGTTACGGTTATTGCTATGGGTAGTGACCTTAAAGACATCAAAGTAGTTACAGAAGTCCAAAAGGTCAACTATCAAAAATTTATTCTTTGCCAAAATGCACTTAAATTGGTCAAATGTTCCATGTAGTGTTTGTAACTTTTTCTGATGCTAATTACCCCCCGACGAAGTCGGAGGGATATAGTTTTGGCGGTGTCCGTCCGTCCATCCATTCCGTCTGTCTGTCCACACTTTTTGTCTGTCGGGAACCATATCTCAGTACCTATTGGTCAGATTTGATTCATTTTTGGTACAAATGGTAAGTACCATGAACTCTCGGTATCCTATAAGTTTGGTCAAAATCGACTCCTTAACACTCGAGTTATTGCCCTTGTTTTGGTCTAGGCAATTATAAGGCAAACCTATATTAGCTTTTTTGTGTGATGATCTTCACATTTCACCAAAGCTATTATATTTAACAACTTCTCACTATAGACCATGATTGCCAAATTCCTGTAGATAAGCATGGCAGTGTCAAAGTTTTACCCCACCCCATTTGACCCCACCTAAGGGGTCAAAGGTCAAATTTTTTAATTTCACAATAACTAAGGCAATTGTTAATATTTTTTGCTGAAATTTTGCATGCAGACAGAGCAGCAATAGATATGAAACCTATCAAACGGTATTTCAGTTTGAAGGCCTGGGTCCCAGTCCATTCGGTGGACTTTGGGGCTGGGGCTGAGGCCAAGATTAAACTTTTTCAGAATATGGTCATGTTGCATATCAAATTAAAGCTGATGACGCTTGCAGCAACATGGTAGCAAATATTTTGCCCACAGACACTCCCTTGACCCAGGGTGTGGTGTCAAAAGGTCAAACTATATATTTTTCTGAAAGTAGTCATGTTGCATATCAAATTAAAGCTGACGACGCTGGCAGCAACATGGTAGCAAATATTTTGCCCACAGACACACCCTCGACCCAGGGGTTTGGGTCAAAAGGTCAAACTTTATCTTTTTTCTGAAAGTAGTCATGTTGCATATCAAATTAAAGGGGATTGAGCACAGAGCACCATGAAAGCAAATATGCTGTGATTTCACACACCAACAACCCCTGGGGTGGGGTCAAAAGGTCATTTCTTTTCTTTTCTAATGGTGGTCTAGTTCCATATCAAGTTAATGTGGAAGAAGTGTAGACCTTCATGCAAGGTAACACTTTGAATTTACACACAACCTTGACCTCTGGGGTTGGGTTTAAAGGTCAGATATTGAAATTGTGCAGATGTAAGTATACTTTTTATTAAACTAAGCACTAAAATATACTTGACAGGCATTTGTTATGATCTGAATGATACTGGAGGTGAACTAAGGATTAGATAAATGGGATTTATGTTTTGTGATTTTCATGTTTCTCTCAAATAATCCTTCATTGGGGGATATAAATCCGTCAAATTTGTCTTATTTCTCATAGATTCCAATTGTCATGAGAATGAAACTTTGTCTATCTGATATTTATGTTTAATGACATAAAATATTAAAAGGAAGTTAATCTGAGATTGAAAATCTTCAAGATTTCACTTCATGAATTGTCACGGTTACAGACACTACAAAATTTACTTTTTTGTTCCTGACAGAAATGTTCTATGGTTCGAAGCTTTGGACTAGCCTGGAATGCAAAATGTATTTTTCTGGAAACTATAGTCTTAAATGATATACTGAAGGACTTTAGAAACGCACCAACTGCTAAAATGCTATTTTTTTGTCAATTATGTGAAAAATAAAATTGACAAGTCCCTTCATTTAGCTTGCTTTCAATAAAAACATCGAAACGCTGTGGCTTATAATTGCCGTGACGTCACGATTATTCTGAGACATCCCAGATTTAAAAAGTCACAGAGTACCAATACCTTCCATTATGAGCGCAAAAAGTTTTCGAACCGATGTTTGTTCTTGAAAGCACAAGGAAAGACAAAATCATATCATGAAGTTTTAGGCCTTTGGTAACGTTCATTTCATCTAGGTGACGTCATTATTGTTTTTGACGTAACTGGCTGTTTACATCCTAAGGATCAGGAATAATCAAAATGTTTTAGTGCAACACGATACTCCACAACCCGTTGCGTAAGAGACAAAAGTATCGCGACATGCGCCTGTTATTGCTGTTTGAAAAATTTAGACTGACGTTAGCAAAGAAACGCTGCGACTGGGAGTGTAATTAAACGATTACTTCCGATTATTTCCGAAACTATTCTTGTTTTTCGGTTGGTTAAGACATCTGGCTACCAACTCAAAGTGTTTGCTTTTAAATTGAACTAATCTTACAGCTGTCAGAAGACAATTGTTGAAAAACACTAACGTCAGTGTTACGTCAGAATGAACCGCATTAGCAAATCAAAACTATGGCAAATCATGGTCCATGGTGTAAGCGGATAAAAAGTGTTAAAGAAAAAATTCTCAAATCAACCATGTGGAAGAGACAGTGAATATATAACTGGTGCGTTTCTAAAGTCCTTCAGTATATAATGGAAATTAATTTAACTTGAATAAACACATGTCTTGTATAATCATGGGTATAGTACAGTGTATTAGTGCCTTCTTGCAGTTTTTATCAAAAACACTATCTTTAGGAATTTGAGGAGAAAATCCACATTTTTTACCAATTTCTTGAATTCAAATTGCAAAATGTAGAAGATAAGTGTCTTTATAAGATGCAAACAGTTCTGTATCAATATTTAAATAGGAAACCTGAATTATTTGGATTTAAAATGATTTGATTTTTAAAATGAGACTGCATAATGCTTATAAATGGCCATTTTAGGAGGAAATTATAGACCATATCTCCAAAACGGGCAATGTTAGCAGCTTGCAATTTTCGGGCAAACAAGATCTGACAATGCCTTTCTGCATAACTCTTATACAGTGTTCCTTTATGACACAGTTCTTCTGGAGCATAGATATAACATGAAAAAACTTAAATCAGCACCAATACCGTGTTTTAGCCGTCTAGAACTCAAATTTTGTATTTATCATGCTTGTAAATGTTAAAACGCCAGCAATTGTTGGCATTTTAACATTTATGAGCATGATAAATTTCAGACCCAGTTGAGTTGAGCATGATTTTTTTTATAACCTTGAGGCCTCAGATCTAAATTCTGTAGATCCATATCAGCTGGCTTCTTTAAAAGTCCGCTGATCACTACATTCACTATGTTAGCAAGATAATAAGATTCAGCATAAAAAGTAAGATATAAGAAAATTGTATTTTTCTTCCAGTCTCGACTAGGTGTGAACTCAGTGACAGCCGGTGATTACAGCCGACCATTGAGAATAGCCAAGTTTGTAGCCGAGATGGACTCCGGTTTCCGGCTGCTGAATCTGAAGAATGACTCTCTGAGAAAGAGGTTTGATGCCTTGAAGTATGATCTCAAGAAGGTGGAGGAAGTGGTCTATGATCTCACCATCAGGGGACTTAAGCCTGCAGAGACTGCAGATGACAAGGGAGATAAATGAGTCTGTGAGAGAAGAATGCACCAATGCATTCTCAGGGATGTTTCATGAAGATGTGCATTGCTGGGAGACCTCTGGTCTAGATAAACACAATTTTTGAGAGAAAATTGTAAATATTTTCTTACCAGTCAGATGTAACGTATGTTTTGGGTAATCAAAAGAACCGTCTCATTGAGACGGTTCTTTTGAGTACCCACAACGTATGCTTTGGTTGAGAAATAAGAAAAATAATTTTTGATTGCACACTCTCATTTAGGAGCCTGGAGACATTTAGAAGAAACGAGATGGCAAAAAGACCTTCAGTGAAATGAAAACTTCTAAAATCCAATGTGGATTTTTTAAAAAAATATTTGACATTTCATTCAAATTGTCTCCCATTTGAGACAATTTGAATGAAATGTCAAACTTCTTTAAGACTTTTTAATAAATAATACCATCATTACAATCTTGGTTACTGTTTTTAGCATTTTTGCGATTAAAATTCACAATGCTACATGCATTATCGGTGAAGAGTCTTACGTAGAGGATATTATTAGATAAGTTTTAGTCAACCTATTTGGTTTGTAATATGCTCTTTGCCAAAAGAATCACACAGTAGTTGTTGTAAAAAAGTATGGCATTAATTGTTAGTGAGTTAGTTTGAACAGGTACCAGGCATAGTTCAAATGTGCTTTAGGAATCGTGAAAATTGTCGCAGAACAAAGCAAAATTTAATGATTCCCTCTTGAACAAGACAATACTGTCTCATATGAATGCATTTTATAAACATCCATAATCGTGTGTGGGAGTCAAATAATGTTATGTATTGAATATTTGGTAAGGTTTTGACATGAGATCAATAACAATGGTACATACGTATATGTGGCGAATTCTTGATGTTTTCACACCAAAAAATGCTATTTCAAAGTAATTTTAGTGTCATACGATGAATAGAATCTAACATTTGTGCATGTGTGTTAATGAATTTAATAATTAGACTCATTGCGAAAGAGGGATAAAATGCTTGATTGAGCCTCACATTTTATCTATTTTCCTCAACTTGTTTAATAAATTCAATAATACATGAATACTCATGTAAGATTTTCTATATTTGAATAAGTCACTCAGACATGACTGTAATTGTCATATTTGAATTTAGTCTCATATAGTAATGAGAAGTTGATAAACAGTCACAATGTTTTCAACAAGTACAACTCTTGAACCCTATGAATTTAACCTTCTTTATATTGGCCTTGTCGCGAGAAAACCTGTCTTTGGGGTGTCAGCTACAGAGACTAGTTAGAAAGTTGAAATTTCATCTGTAGCAAGTTTACATATGATACTTTCCGAAAAAGCGAATAACAAAGGCACTGATCAGACTGGGCAGATGTGCAGGCTTGTCTGCGCCTGTGTTGTTCGCAAGCCCCCGAAGAAAGGTTTTCTCGCATTGCGGCGCATATCATACTGTATTGAGCCTAGGCTTAAATGAAATGTATGTGTGGTTCCTGTTGGCCTACCTACCCTTATTTTTTAACCCTACCCTAAACATTAAAATGGTCTTTGGAGAAAAAATACCAAAAATGGGCACTTTTTTCAGATTTTGTCTCTATTTTTTTTTTTGTTAAATGTTATAACAAAATTTAATAACTTCCCTACCTACCTACCCTAAATTTTGTTGGTATGCAACAGGAACCACACATATATTTCATTTAGGCCCTATTACCGCACCTGCTCCTATAAGCTTACACTGGGTACTTTTGTGTGGTTTTTGCCATATTAACTTCTAATTTTCAGTCTAGGCTAGTGGTGCAATTTCATGATCAATATGGATTCTTCCTGTGGATGAAAAACAGTGTGGATCCTGATCAGCTGGTTTCTGATGAAGCCAGCTGATCTGGATCTACATTGTTTTCTATAAGGGGTCTAGAATTTTGAGAAAAAAATTAAAATGTGCAGTGTATGCTTATTAAGTCATATATGGTAGTTAAATTACACAAAAAGTATGGCCGCGTAGCGCAGTCGGTAACGTGTCTGGCAACAGATGCGAGTCTGACTGCAGATCCAGGGGTCGCGAGTTCGATCCCGGCCCGGTCCCATACTTTCGTGGAGATTGATCATGAAATAATTTCTACGGTCATTCTCCTCCCTTCCGCTGAATCATTCAAGAAGGGTTGTTGTCAGTTACAAGCGAAAGTATGTGCACGAAGTACTGGTTAACTGCTTGTTCAAGCTTGCCCAGGAAAAAGTGTGGTTAGGTGAACTGACCGTCCCGCAATGACCATAGCTGTTGACTTGGGACGTAAAGCAACAATACAAACAAACAAACAAACTTTAAATATTCATGTTTCTTTTGAAGTTAAGTGTAGATCGTTCTTGCTTGTGCAAGCAGTCTCTTGTTGTTTGCATTTGTTTCTTTTATAACCCTCTTCAATGGAAATATTTTGTATGGTGTGTCCAGGGAGCACAGTGGTTGAGTGCTTGACTCTAGACTGAGGGGCCGCGGGTTCGAGCCTCAACGGCGTCACTGTGTTGTGTCCTTGAGCAAGACACATTTATCCTTGCTTAGTACTGGTTCAACCCAGGAAGACCCTTCCCTTTATAATTGAAAGATTGTTGATGGGATGTAAAGCATAAAATCAAACAAAAATCAAAAAAATGTGCAGTGTATGCTTATTTAGTCATATATGGTAGTTCAATCTGCTTTTAATAATCATGTATTTTGGAGTCAAGTCTAGATCTTTCTTGCTTGTGCAAGCAGTCTTTTGTTGCTAGCATTTGTTTTCTTTATAACCCCACTCAATGGATATATTTTGTATGGTATGTCCTTCCATCCACAACCATAACCCAGTAACCAATATACTTTGATTTTTTTTCTTCTATATTTTTACCCTTGTACCCAATGGTGCCTTTCTGGGTGCCTTTGGTGACCTTTTGCCAGCATATCCAGTAATTTTATTTGGCCATTTTAACCCCTTGTATGGGAGTCATTCCCAATCCAAAAATGACCTTTATTATCCTAATTTCATGTATTTTAGTACTTATTTTCCCAAATTTAATGATATATTTTCCCAAATGTGAAGGAAAGGGTAGCTGCCCAAAGTCCCATATAAAATCACTGATATCTTCAGTATAGCCTCTGTTATTGCTCTTTCATGCTAACAGTGCAGCAAATTTCTCTGTCTGCCTCTACCTAGTACCTGATAAATGAAAGCCTGTAAAATAACCTTACAGTGTGAGCTGAATTTCACAATGATGTCTCATGATCATGGCATGCCGGCAGCCAAGGTTTGATTATTTTGATATGTTTTTTGCTATATTCATATTCATGAGAATAAACATAGATTTATAGCATTGTATTGTTAGTATCACTTTTGTTATTTCCATTTAACAGTCAGATTTATCCAGCTGGCACATAACCTTGAATTAAAGCCTAACTTCAATGGCTCGAATACCTTTGGTACCATTAAAATTTGTTTGAGATTGTGATAGTTCCAGCCACTGAGAGTTCATACATAGCATGAATTCAATAAACATGTTAATGATAAAAAATTTGGTATTCATTAAAATAAAGGTATGTTGTGAGTAATCATTAGAATCACCTCATTGATGTGATTCTAATGATTACACACAACATACCTTTTAAAGATAAAATAAGTCAAACCTGCTTAAATCATATGAAATATATATGTATTTATCACATGACGTTGCGTCTTGGAGTGATATAATGGCATGCAATAAATCGATAAACCACTAGTGGTTTACAGATGTAGTAACGTAACATAATGACGTCCATTATAATGTTGCATAAAAGATGGCAGAATCTTGACATTTTCACATCAAAAAAGCAATTTTATAAATAATTTTAATGTTGTAATAAATAGAATCTAACATTCGTTCTCCTGTATTATTAAATTTATTAAACTTGTTGCAAAAAAGTGATAACATTCTTGGCAAGCCACGCATTTTATCACTTTTCCCACTACTTGTTTAACAAATTCAATAAAACATTGAGCACTCATGTAAGATCCTTTATATCTAGAGCTATGGAAATACTTTTCTAGGGACTCAAGGGGGAGTTTGAATTAACCATGATGAAATAGCCATAGATGTTCTAGCCATTATACAATTGATGCATTCTTTTGAGGTTAACATCAGGATTTGTCAACCCAAGAACAGTGATGTTCACCGAGGCGAAGCCGAGGTGAACATCACTTTCGAGGGTTGACTAATCCTGATGTTAACCGAAAAAGAATGCACCAATTGTTTTGTTATATGACACTGTCTCTCTTTCCTAGTTTTATTTAACATGTTTTCATATTTCTAAATTTACTCAAGTCAGATGTTCCTTGTGCACTTTCACCAGGAAGATTATTTCAACAATCTACTTCCAAAATTTCTGCAACTCTTATAAGATAAGCAAAATAATTGCATTTTTAACCAATATATGCCTAGCGTCCTTTATGTGGGACATAGGCAAATAGCGCAGACCCAGATCAGATGCCACAGAATGCGGCGTCTGATCAGGGTCTCCACTGTTTGCTTGCATAATTTTCTAATAAAACTTGAATAAAAATGAAAAATACCACCTAACATCCCTTAAAACAGAAATGGACTGTTCCAATTGATAAGGATGGGAAATTCCATTCTTCATAAATGGGTTAAATGCTGTTCTCATAAAATGAACAAACATTTTACCTGTGAAAGATACATAAGAAACCAGTCAGTGTTTCAATGTCTATTTTTAGCTCTCTGTTAGGACTGACAAAAAGCAATGTTACCTGGGCTAGATTTAGTTCAATCTGTTTTTAGCTCTCTGTCAAGACAGTTAACCTGTCTTTAGCTCATCACTGTTTGACATCATGATCTGTCACAACCAGTGCAAGCTAGTTTCAGCCAATCAGAGGAGGTCTTTTATAGGAGTCGTATAACAATTAAGTTTTACTGTTTTGGGATTATACGATAAATGCTCTAAAATTTCAAACACTTTCCTTTTTCTGTTCACAAATACAATTTTGGTTATTAGGACTGGAATTCACAAAATGCTTGTCAGAATAGCAAACAGGGAAGACCCTGATCAGACTGCATCTTCAGAAGCAGCCTGATCAGACTGTTTCTTCAGAAGCAGCCTGATCTGGGTCTGCACAGTTTGTCTATGCCTTTTTGGTGGGTTAACTAGTGTTCAAAATTTTGGAACATATACTGTACCTTATTGTGAAATCAATATAGGGATCAATCATCATACATGTAATTTCATACATTAACATGGGCCAGATCCCAAGGGAGTGGTTTGAACATGTAGCTGCAGGGCCTAGTACTCAAACGTCTTCCCAGGGACTCTGCAAGTGTTATTAATATGTAATGAAACCAACATGTATGATCATTATTATTCTTGCAATTTACCTGACTCCAACCAACAAGGCACTGAAAACAATCCATACAATAAAATAATAGGTTAGTCATGTTGGACATCTCTATACAAACTGGCATCAGCTTGCAAACTTTCTACCGCCACAGTTGCAAAAAAACATGTACAAAATAGTTATTCTAGGCCACAACGCTAACCATGTAATGTCATTTAAACTACTGAGGGCTAGTTTCAAGGATTTTCAAGTTAAATCCTATGTTCAAACGGCATACGTATCAGCTTCATGATTTGAACATTGATTTTAATTCTTTTAACAATGGTTTTAAACATCTATGAGCATAGATATTAAATTTTTGCAAGAATGCCATCACCTCTGATGGATACTTTTTAGTTTTAAAATTCTGCATGAAAATGAAACCTAATGGTCACTCAGTGGCCAAATGAACCATATTTGGAACGGTTGAGCCATCTAGACATTATATAAAATTGACAAGGTTCTGTTATTTGGCATCGGTTAATATTAGAATTGGAGTTTTTCTTTATGTCACAAATCGGGATGTAATCCCTGGGTGTGTGGAAATATTTAGCAGGGGTTTGACCAAACAAAAGTCCCCTTAGGTATACCTGGGCTTTGCAAATAGAAAAATCAATATCCCCACTATTCTGTAGCCTTGAAAGTGACATGGTTCCGAATAATGGTACATTACGCCAAAATTCTCAACCAGTACATGTATTGGGAGATATCGTGCAATGAAACACACTTTTACCGGTATGTTTTTTAAGTGAAAGTAAAATTTCACTTTCTTTTGAGTACCCACAACATATGTTTTGGTTCAGAAATAAGAAATATTATTTTCAGTTACGCACTCTTATCTGGGGGCCTGCCCTAGACAGTTAAATTTGGTCAAACCAAATACCATGTTTACTACCCTTAGCCCTTTTCATTCTGGGTAATGGGAAAATCCATTAGTCTAAGAATGAAAAGGGTTAAAGGGGACGGCAACATTTAATTCAAGTGAATCTGTATTGCAAGCCCTTATAAAACCATGCAATCAGCCACAAACCTGATCATAATTGAATGAAAAGTAAGAAAATTACAGATATTTGTATAGTAGAGAATGGCAGCCATTTTTAGGCTGAATGACGTTACAAAGCCCTAATTAAATATGCGTAAACCGAATAACTAGTTTCCTGCTGTTCATTTTAACTTTTTTAAATTTTTATTGATTCTTCTGTTGAAGATAGTTGATTTTTAAAACAAATCTGTTTATGGGATTTTATTGGCTTTTAAAAATTTACCAGAGGCTTATTAAATATTCAAAATGGCGGCCTCCATTGGCTTAATAGAGGTCAGAATTTTGATTTTCTGATTGCTGTAACTTTCTTATTTATTATCTGATTTTGATGGGGTTTGCAACAATTTGCATGATTTAATAAGGGTTTGCATAGAGGATTCGCTTGCTTTCAATGTTGCCATCCCCTTTAATGATTCTTTACTTTCCTCACCAAACTTGTCCTTAAAAAACAAACAAGGATACTTGAACCGTGACATGTGATTTCCAACAATGTAGCATTTTGACAAGTGTAGACTCAGACGAGCCTGTGCAGCCTCCTTTAAGCTTAGACACTCCAAATGATGTTTGTTCAGTTGCTTAACAGTCATAGGTTATTCAAGCTACAAGCAAAGGCTCTGATCAGACTGCGCATATGCTGGTTGCAATTTCCACATTGTTGGAAATCTCATGTTGCGGCTCATTTTACAACCAGATGAGACGTATCAAAGGTTGTGTGGGAATTGCAGTTATTGTGGAACCTGATCAGGCAGATCCTTTGGAGCAGTGTGATCTGGGTTTACACTTTCTTCTGACCTCTATGTCCTGATATTTAGGGTATATATGATAGACAAAAATCATGGATCTGTACCTGCACTGGGAAATACCTACTGTACGGTAATTGTAGTTACCAATTTCTAAAGTAAGAAAAAGTGCTATATTTATGTCATTTTTGGTGCCTCAAAAATAAATAATTAGCTTAAGTGGTTACAATTTAGTCATTTTGGCAGGTCAAAAATAATAATAAACAAAAATCTTGAAACTGTACCAGACCTGCACTAGGAAATAACATAATTGAAGTTACCATTTAAAGTAAGGAAAAGTGCTATATTTGTGTCATTTTTGGAGCCTCATAAATAAATAATTAGCTTAAGTGGTTACCATCTCAGTGATTTTAGCAGGTCAAGAATTGACCAACTACCTGCTTTCACACACTGTTGTTGAATGTTTGGCCACAAGTGTAAACTTATTGAAAGATAATAGAGGTATTTAAGTAATTAGTTTTAGAAAAACAAACTTGTTGACACAAAAGCACCTTAACTCCTTGCCTACAGAATGTCGTCTGTTGATAACCTTTGCAAACAGTTTGGACCCAGATCAGGCCCGACATAATGTCGGGCCTGATCAGGATCCAATCTGTTTGACACTCAGAACTCAGATGGTTATAATACCCGAAAGAATTTTTCAAAAAAAATTGATTTTGAAAAAAATTAGTAAGCGACAAAATTCAGAAAAATTATCCAATAGGCAAAGAGTTAAGCATCTAACTGCTTTTCTCACAAGAAAAAGGTCTTAAATTCCATTTACATATTATATAAAACAATGAAGATTCTGATCAGCTTTGAAAGGGTAAGCAGGATCAGTGAATAAAACCATCCACATGGGTGAAATTTTTCAGGATTATTCTTGAATTCGGGATTTTGAGGCTGACTTTCCATAGAAAGTCAGCCTCAAAATGCTGAATTAGGCAGATTATTATAACTTCTCTGATTTATTTTCAGTTCATCTAAGGACAAATGACCATTTAACTTGAAATTATTAATGATTTGTAGGCATACAACAAGTTTTAAGATTTGAATTTCAAAAGTTCAGGACTTTGGAAAAGTTGAACTTTCACCCATGTAAGCACAAGATTTTCAGATATGAAGTTTACCTTTAACCATGAAATGTGTGAATCACAAGGACACAAGAATTTGTTTGGAGGTCATCTTTTGGCTCCACCAAATAAGTTTGAATGACAATGCCTAAATGTTATATGATGGAATACATTATTCGTTTTGAGAAGCTGTGTAATTCACAGCTCAAGTAAACTCAAAGCTTGATTAATTTCTAAGATAATGATTTCAGATCTAGATAGTAATCTTATATCAATATGTTAGATTAAAATTGTTAACTCAAAGATAGTATTAACTGGATCCCATAAATGTTTGATTTACAAAGACAAGTAAGGTAAGCATTTGTTTGGAGAAGTCTGATCTGGGTCTGCACTGTTTGTCTAGGCTTTCAGTGGCAGATTATTTCATTTTCATGGAGAATTTCCAGAAAAATCAGGAAAAAATACCAATTAATCAGGTAAAATGAACAAATTCAACAAATTGGCAACTAGGATGCACTGAAATATTTTGTGATTTTTTGTCATCTAATTTTTTTTCAATTTTTTTCTCCAAAAACTGGTTCAGGTATACCATCAAAGGGTCCTAAATTTTGATTCCAGATCAGGCTGGACATTTTATTGGGCCTGCAGATCAGGCTGGGCATTTTGTTGGGCCTGCAGATCAGGCTGGGCATTTTGTTGGGCCTGCAGATCAGGCTGGGCATTTTGTTGGGCCTGCAGATCAGGCTGGGCATTTTGTTGGGCCTGCAGATCAGGCTGGGCATTTTGTTGGGCCTGCAGATCAGGCTGGGCATTTTGTTGGGCCTGCAGATCAGGCTGGACATTTCGTTGGGCCTGATCTGGGTCCAAACTGTTTGCAAAGAAGCTAGAAGACACTATATATAGCAGGTAAAGCATGGGTGAAAGTTTTCAGGATTATTCCCAAATTCAGGATTTTGAGGCTGACTTTCTGTGGAAAGTCAGCCTCAAAATGCTGAATTAGGGAGATCATAACAGCTTCTCTGTTTTACTTTCAGTCTGTCTAAGGGCATTTCACCATTTAAACTTAAAATTGTGAACATTTATATGAGTGGGCATACTGCAAGTTTTAAGACTGGAGTTTCGAAAATTCAGGATTTTGGACATTTTGAACTTTCACCCATGGTAAAGCGTTAGTGTGCATGTAGATATTGTGATCTAGGTCTGTGCTGTTAACTTTTCTGTTTACTGTATTTACCTACAACGTTCATTCATTTTGGCTTCTTACTATAATTGCCATATTCAACCTAACAAATTTTTGGACCTGATCTGCATACAAACTGTTTGACACTCTGATAGTGTTCCAGAAAGATTTTTTTGAAAAAGTTAATTTTGAAAAAAGACAACGGATGAAAAATTACCCAGCATACAAAGAGTTACATGGTCACAATTACATGTCAAGTATTTAGGGTAAACATGGCTACAAGTACGAGGGTCATCCAATAAATAGCTGGAATTACCTCATAATGTAAGAGCTCGTACCATTTAAACATCACAAATGAAACTATTGGGTGGCATAACTTGTTGGGCATGCCACAACATATCCAAATATGTGATGGAAAGTGAGGTTGCATGTTGCATCGCAAAGAAAAAATGATATATAAAAATGATGGTACGAACTCTTACGTTATAATGAAATTCCCAATATTTATTGGATGACCCTCGTATATAGTGTAAATAATGCAATCTGCCATCGATAAAAACAAAATGCAGGATTATTCTTGCTAAATAAGTAAATAGATTATCAGATTTACACTTTCTCTGATAATCTGATAGAAAAGTTTATTCAAGGGGCTTAACTTTTGTCACCTTATCAGTATAAATAGCCATACTTTGCCTTTCTCTAATCCTCTTAATATGGTTTTGCTAATATTTGTGCATTTCACACAATAACATTAAGTGTATCATTCAGGTGATGTTTAGACGTTAGATGCACAGTGTTTCAACTTGGCTTTCACAAATTTTTAATTTTCGAGCTTTATCTTCAGGGCTGATCAGTTGAGGTTCTTCTATGGATTAAATTTAGAATCATTAACTGTAAGTATTTCAAACTCGTCCGGCTCAGAACTCAACTGAGCATGAAAATTATCCAGCTCATAAATGTTAAAATGCCAACAATTGTTGGCATTTTATCATTTATCAGCTGGATAATTACAACATCTGATAGTTCTAAAGCAAGAAAAATCATTATAATATTCTAGAATTTATGTGCAGCTGAAATTTCATGCCCTGTTGAGTTGAGCATGAAAAATATTTTATAACATTGGTGCCGGATTTGGTGAAACCCTATATATTTCACTTAGAATAAGAGTATAGACACTTTAATTTTGATCCATGCCCAGTGGTTTAGGCAAGATTTACCCCCAGCTTGTTCAGCAAGACGTATTTTGAATCCTGATCTGGATCCAAACTTTTGGTATTCCTGAAATCAAATGTAACGGGTAAAAGTTTTCAGATTTAATCCTGAATTCAGGATTTCGAGGCTGACTTTCTATAGAAAATGCTGAATTAAGCAGATTATAACAGCATCTCTGATCTATTTTCAGTATGTCTTAAGACAATTGACCATTTAACTTGAAATTGTTAATATTTTGTAGGCATACTGCTAGTTTTAAGATTCTAATTTTAAAAGTTCAGGGTTTTGGAAATTTTAAGCTTTCACTTATGATGTAAAAAAATTTTCTCACATCTTATATTATCGATGTCACTTTTTAGGGTAAGCTAATGAAATTTGAAGAACTGAACAGCCCTTTTTACCTCTAAACGATCATCTCGATTCTTCTTTGAAAGATAGCAAAGGTACATGCACAGTAAAACCTGTCTAAAACGGCCACTCTCAAAAAGACCAAAAATTGGTTTTCAAGACCAAATATTGCTTAATGCAGGTCAAAAGTATTGCAGAATGCTCCAAGGGGAGCATTCTGTAATACTTTTGACCTTCATTAAGCTACCATTTGTCATTAAGATCTTTGTTTTATCTATTTTTGAGTGGCTGCTTAAGACAGGTTTTACTGTATTTGAACCTCTACACACTGAGAATGGCCAAAACTTGAGCTAGCCATCTTAGTATATTTTTGTCTGCTCATTCCTGATGACAGTGTCTAATGGTTAATTTCAAACTCCTATTATTCTATGGAAATGAGCCAGTGAAAGTGAATTGGGTTCTTTTTCATTGTCAATATATTTGAAAAATAAATAATTGCACCTTAGTATTGCAGACTTAAGAACACATTCATTCAGCCCTATAATATCTCATTCTCTGTTCAATTACTGCAAGAAAGCACTTTTGTATTTTAATATTGTAAATATTTGTATAGTAATAATGAACCTATACATATACTTTAAATTCGGAAATATTCGTGAGATTTTTTTTAGCGAATATTGATAAAAGACATGTTTGCGACGTTAAAAATTTGTGTCTCTACGGCATGATTTACCTATATCAGTAAATGACAGTGTGATTAAGCAAAATCGGGAGGATTACTTCGCATATGCAAAATTTCCTGAAAATAAAACCCTCGCAAAAATTTTCGAAATTACAGTACTTTATCATAAAAAGGTGGCAGTTACAAAATGCTGACTTTCTACGCGAATTAGCTGAAAACCTAAAATCAAAGTTGAATAACCATTTACACACTGGGTAGGCGGCAATCGAAAATGTCAATACTATCGACAAATGTAGATAAAAATCGTTAGAAACAGAGTTTTTGATTGCCATTTGTGGCCTGATCGGGACAAATAGCAATGGAAAACATTGTTTCTAGCGATTTTTGATCCGCGTTCATCGATTGTTAAGAGCGTTTTAGATTGTCTCCTACCCGGTGTGATTTAGTAATTTCTTAAAGTTCACCTTTTGTTGCCTCAGCTCCAACTTTTGAACTGAGCATGTTACCATCTCCCATTTTCATTCTACTCTTTCCTTGCTAGCAAAATAATGCTTTTGTCATCTGCTGATAACCTTTGGGAACAGTCTGGGCCCAGATCAGGACCGACATTTTGTTGATCCTGATATGGATCCAAATGGTGTTTGGAACCCTGAAAGAACTTTTTTGAAAAAGTTATTTTTTTAAAAAAGTCAGCAGACGACTCTTGTGATGCAGGAGAATGAAGCACCGCCACCAATCCATCTCCTTCATCGCATATACCAGTTGGATTAAACTTTCTGTTTCCTAATTTTGTGAGCAAAATTTAGAAACCGGGCAATGCTATTCGATGACACACTCATTAAACTTATCGACTTTAAGAGGATATTCTGCTTGACAGCTTAAACTTTTGTAATGAAGAAAAATTACATTTTTTCAACTTCAACACATATTCTAGAATCAGTTTTTGTGCCAGGGGATACTATTTCATGTATGTCAAAGGTAAACACCAAGGCCATCAAATAGCATTTTCGGATTTCTAAAATTTTGTATTGTTTAGAGAATATAAGGATTTTGCCGAATTTATGGTCACTCTCATTCATAGGAAACGGGTCCCTCTTCTTCATAACACAGTATTGATTTTAAGCGATGAAGGAGATGGATTGGTGGCTGTGTGAAGGGTTATTTACTACATAGACTTGTCAATATACCAGTAATGACTTTGAACTGTTTCTTGCATGTCAGCAATGATTAGACACTGTAGATACTGATACTATTGTGGTTAATGCAACAACAATAACAACATTTATCTGAAGTGTCAGAGCAAACCAGTATTTATCCCCGCAAAGGTACGGGTATTATACTACAAGTTTTTGGTGTCCCTACCCGACTAAGCTCTGTTTAATAAGAAAATTCTGATCATAAAAGTTTGATTATTTTCCTTATTTTTCAATCAAAATGTATGTTGTGGGTACTCAAAAAACCGTCTCAGAGAGACGGTTCTTTTGAGTACCTACAACATATCTTTTGGTTGAGAAATAAGAAAGATAAGAGAGATATACACTTTCTTATCTGGATCTCTGGCTGACTGTGGGTGGCTCTTATATTAGTAATTGTGGGTTGGACACTAGGAAAAGTTATCCTGATACGATCTAAGCTTTTATAAGTTGTTAAAGTTAATTGTGATTCATTCTCAAAATTCTTTTGCTGTTAAAAGATTTCTCCTTTGGCCACGGTAATATTGACAGATGTTCAGTTACTAGTACAGTGTCAATTGTTGTTTTTGTGTATTAATAAACAACTTATCCAAAATACTTTAAATTTCTGACCTAACAAGCCAGATGGACTGAAAAAAAGGAAAGTTAGAAACAATTGAACTAAAAAGTATATACATTGTTTACTAATTTATAAAATGTCCCACGTTTAGCTCTAGAGTTAGTCTGAAACATAGATGGTAAAAATATTGGATTCAAGAAAGTATGGAGGTGTCCAAAAGATTTGCAGCACTGGTAATTCTTGAAGTTGCTTCCAAAGCCCATAGTACTGGGCACGCATTTATGATAATTTATGATCTGTCAAGCACTGTTATAGTTATGCTCATGTGTCAGCGCTTTCAATTTCAACGACTATTTCATGAAATGATAATTTTAAAAGTATGAACTGCAAAATTGTAAGAAGGTTCAATATGTAACAAATCTCTCTGAATGTAATATATTCTAGATCAATGCCTACAACAATATATTTTCTGTAGTTGATCTAGATATTAGCCTGTCCCAGCATACTGGAAGGTTTGTGAATCCTTTCCCACCTTGGGGTCCATGAATTTCTTAACATGCTTGTGGTCTAATTAAAATGCTATCCTTTTACTGAAGAGCTTATTATGAAGTCCTTGTAGCCTGTAACTGCCATAATACTCCACTCACAAGTTAAATCAACTGTAACTGAACAATCTCAGGGTGGGTAGTCACGTGGTTTTTGTTGGGATACACAGTACGGAAAAATGGCGGACTTCTTTCCACAACGATGTTTTAAGCAAAAGTAAGTAGATATTTCTGCGTGTTTTTTCATCTTTACACAGAAAGTTATACACCATTTTCCAGCCCCCATTTTTCCCGATCTAACGATGCCAGGATATCCTCATAAAGCTTCTTACTTTGAGTACAGACTCTGTCACAAAATTTTTAGCGGCGAAGATCGGGCCTGAATTTGGAAATAAGCTGTACGGACAACATTTGTGACAGAGTTAGTACTCAAAGTAAGAAGCTTAAAGATGCTATCCTGGTAGCGTTTGATGGGGGGAAATGTGGGCTGGAAAATGGTGTATAACTTTCTGGGTATAGATGAGAAAACATAGAGAAATCTACCTACATTCGATCAGAATGTCCGTACAGTGTATTCGAACATCCGTACAGTGTATCCAAGCAAAAACCACGTGACTACCCACCCTGAATCTAGGGGGCTTTTAAAGATCCACCCCAAGATGTTTTAAACTTTCACTGACTCTAAAATTAAACCCTATAAACGTCGGAACCAAATCACTCAGACTGGAAAAGTCTGTGCAAACAAAGTAATTCAAAATCAGACTGCTCATATGAGCAGTCTGATCTTGAACTACTTGTTTGTATGCTTTTATCAGTGAAGTAAATTGTACTTACTTGAATTTCAGTGGACTAATACAGCTAATGAAATGGAAACTTCATTTTAAGAAATTCTTCATTTTAAGGGAAATTAATTCAGACAAACTCTTTAATGACAACCTTAGGCAGGTTGTTGTCTTTTTATGACAGATTTTAATCCCCACTTCCTTAGATATCTTTAGATATCATTCTAGCAAGGTTTGTTTGATATAACCCTCTCCATATTCTTTTCAGAATGGCAGATTTTATTGGTCGTAAAAATTTCACCAGGGGACTACAAATGGAAAGGCGAATAACCTCTTTGATCTCGAAGTCTATAAAAGGTAAGTGATTTTCGGACAAGAGATCAAAATTGTTGATATGAGCGTGAGAATGGGAATTTTCAGCCTGATAATGGGCAACATTGATTTGTCTGTTCATGCATAACTGCTCCAGGGACTTGGAGTTTTAATTGGCCCGCTGTCTGCATATTATTATAATTGAGGGTTTGCACTAGGTGGACAGCTAAATGAGATGGTTGACCAGTGTGTCTTGAACTGATTGTCCAGTGTATGTAGAGTTGGTATTAGGATGGGACATATGTATTAGTGACTTAGTGGTTAACATTTCATAGTGATTTCTTTTATCCCAGAAGGAACTAAAACCAGTCGGGTACAGTATCAGAAAAAATCATTTTTTATAAATCTACAAAACTACTGTACTATTCTGTTCCTGCGGCCTCTAAACTAGCATTTTTTATAGCAATTTTTTCATATAACTTCGCCTGCTGTGTAATTTTCTATGCTTTTAATAATTCTTGTCTTATGGCATAATACCGATTTTTTTTTAAAATTAGCTTTTTCAAAAAATATTAAGAATACCATCAGAGTGTCAAAGAGTTTGGATCCAGATCAGGCCAGACAATATGTCATGCCTGAATGTTGGGTCTGATCTAGATCCAAACTGATGATATACCTGGAAGAATTTTTCAAAGAAGTTGATTTTGGAAAAAAACAGCAGACGACAAAAAAAGCATGAAAAAATTTCCCAGTAGGCAAAGAGTTACATGTAAAGCCTAATGAACACTGCCTCCCTTGTATAATAGGTGGTCAGTTTTACCTCGAAGCCAATGTATTTTCTTTCGGAGGTTGAATTTAACTAAGCAACTTTATGTCATCCTAGGCTGTTAACCAGCAGTACTATTAGTGAACATTTTTTTCACCAGTACTTTAGAACTGCTAAAGTAATCTTTGAGTCTGCGGGTGGATTGAGAAGTGTCTTGAAAGTAGTTGAGATCTATTGAAGTAGGCAAAAGCTCTTACTTTAATTTTGGGCACCTTAACACTTAGTATTCTGGGAGATTTTAAATGATTTTGTGGCATCTGCCAATTTTTTTTTCAAAATCTATGTTTACAAAACATTCTTTTAGGAATATGATCAGAGTGTCAAACAGTTTGGATCCAGATCAGGCTCAACCATTTGTCGGTCCTTCTCTGGATCCAAACTGTTTGCAAAACTTAGCTGATGGCACTATATATGCAGACAAATAACAAGATAATTTGATTACCTTATAAGGTATGTAAAATTTAGTTTTTTAAAGCCTTGATCAGACTGCTCTTTTAGGAGCAGTCTGATCTGGCTCTGCACTGTTTGAATTCATTTTCGTTAACACTATTCTGGCAGTCTTGTTGATATTAGCTATATAGGTTATTGTAAAATCCAAATGGTGTTTGTTTGCTTCAATATGATATACAAAAGATAATTCATTGGGAAATAGTTTTGTTTTCTGGTATGTCAGCTCAAGCACCCAATGACATGGGTTCCTTGACTTGGAAGTGAATTCTCTCTCTAGATATTCTCTTAAAAAAATTTTGGTGAAATTTTAACTGCAATATCTTTAAAACTACTCAAAACTATGCGGTGAAATTTTCAGTATCAATTAGAAATATGATTTTCTTTTGATATAGAAAGTGTTTATAAAATAATCGGACATATTTATGGACATATTATTGTTTAAAATTTCAGGATTTTGAACGCTTTTTAATAAGCGTCTGGCATTATTTTCACAGAGTATCTCAGTGGAGCTCTTCAGCGTGAGGTTACATAAATCCTAAAATACCTGGATGACTTAACAATAGAATATGCAGAACCAAAAATAAGAGAACCCTTACATTTAGAGGTATTTTTTATTTTATACATAAAAGATATGGAATCCTAGTCAATATTAAGTGTGACATCCACATATCATCTCCAGTAGGCCCGACCAGTGTTTCGCATGTGTTGCTGCACATGGAGGTCACACCCGATATTGACTTGGACTCCATGAAATACAAGGGAACTTCCCTTATTTTTGGTTCTGCATATACACTTATGCAGTTCTCTATACTATTCATCTGCCCGAATGCAAATTCAAATTCTGTTTGCTTGTCACATACGGTATGTTAATATAACTAACAGAATCTCAAATATTGTTAAGCCACCTGCCATAAAAATGGAAATATAGAAATACACACGGAGGTGCTTCTAATGAGTACTCACAACACATTAGCCAGTTCATGATGATGAGACTTTGGTACTTAACGTATGCAAGCAGTGAAGGCTCAGACAAGCCTGTGCAAATGCTCAGTCTCGCCAGAACTGTAGCTGCTCCTCACACACACAAAGTAGGAGCATAGTTGAAGGTTCAGGCCAAAATTTATGCCTCTATGCCACTGGTCTAGTCCCACTAGATAGGTGTGCATACATGTTTAGCTCTTTTAGCAGGGACTTTGTCGTCTGCTGATACCAGTAACCTTTGCAAACTGTTTGGACACAGATCAGGACTGACATTTTGTCAGTCCTGATCTGAATCCGAACAGTTTGACACTCTGATAGTGTTCCTGAAAGAATTATTTGAAAAAGTTTATTTTGAAAAAAGTCAGCAGACGACAACAAGAGCATGAAAAATTACCCAGCATGAAAAGAGTTAAAGCAATCCTAATACTGAGGAGCCTTATATGGGGTTCTGTTGACTTTAAAGGGATCACACCCCCATTAGGCAGGCCTTTCCTCAATATTGCTAATTTAACTTCACATTTATTTTGTAGGGCTAATGGGGCTTTGAATAGTCTTTCCTCTGCAGTGAAGCGGACTTGTCCTGGCTGGCCAAAGAAAAATGATGATTAATTGGCTGAATATTTCAAGATTAAGTCCACCAGTTTTGCTTAAATCACTGTCATTAACAAAGTCGTCACATGATAGTTTTTTTTCTTAATAATACCAGTCCATATTTAAGATTAAACTTTCAACTTGAATATAATCTGATAACTTTATTTGACTTGCAATTTCATGCCCTTAACCGATTGAAAATAAAACTTGGAATGCTAGCCCTAACCAATTTTATAATCACCATATTTCACTGGGTTTTACTATATTTCTTGCTTTTAACAAAACGGGATTCATATTTGGTGTAAATTCTCTTGGTAATTCACATCAAATGTCACTTTATTTTTTCCTATGTAAAATAGCTAAAATTTGAGGTCATCTGATAATTTTGTGTTTTCAAGGGGCTAATCTAATTTATTCATGGCCAGCTGGCATGTCTGTGCATGGTCAGTCTATTGAACAAGGGTAATTAGATATATTGCCAGTGTCCAGTTTCAAAGTACTCATTTGGTCATTTTCAAAGGGTCAATTTTTCATGGTAACTTTGAAGTTTTGTAGTAATTTTGAAGTTTGGTGGTGAGTGTATACAACAAAGAGCAGGTGCTTTTGAAAATTGAAGCTGATTTTGATTGATAAATAGCCCCTTATTTGTTAATTAAACAACAGAGCCTATACATTACATGTAGTTTGTAGGTGCATTTCCATAATTTAAATATAAGGTTACTGTAGTTTTGCAAAGTAATGTTTCCTCTGTATATAATGCTGGTAGTTAAAATACATGATAATATTAATGGTGTGGTCAGGACAGTAGTTTTAATTAATGCTTGTAGTATTTCATATGTCAGGATGGCAGTGTTTTGTCTATATACATACAGAGAGCTGGTAGTTTTGATGGTCATGCTGAGGTCAGTATGGCAGTGTTTTGTCTATACAGAGAGCTGGTAGTTTTGATGGTCATGCTGAGGTCAGTATGGCAGTGTTTTGTCTATACAGAGAGCTGGAAGTTTTTATGATCATGCTGAGGTCAGTATGGCAATGTTTTGTCTATACAGAGAGCAGGAAGTTTGAGTGATCATGCTGAGGTCAGAATAACAGTGTTTTGTCTATACAGAGAGCTGGTAGTTTTGATGATGATGCTGCGGTAAGGATCGCAGTGTTTTGTCTATACAGAGAGCTGATAGTTTTGATGATCATGTCTAGGTCAATATGGCAGTGTTTTGTCTCTAAAGAGAGCTGGTAGTTTTGATGGTCATGCTGAGGTCAGGTCATGCTGAGGGCAGTATGGCAGTGTTTTGTCTATACAGAGAGCTGGTAGTTTGAGTGATCATGCTGAGGTCAGACTGGCAGTGCTTTGTCTCTACAGAGAGCTGGTAGTTTTGCTTGTCTGATGACAAGATTGTACTTATTGGATGTGCAAAGGCTATCTTTAAAGATGCATGTCCAGCTATCAAGTGGCACTAGAAGTAATTTGAGCCGCAACTTGAAATTTCCAACAATGTGGCATTTTGAAAAGTGTAGATTCAGACGAGCCTGTGCAGCCTCCTTTTAAGCTTAGAAACTCCAAACGATGTTCAGTCAGTGGCTTAACACTCATAGAATATTCAAGCGACTAGCAAAGGCTCTGATCAGACTGTGCATATGCACAGGCTGATCTGAGAATTTGCTGGTGGCACTTACCACATTGTTGGAAATCTCATGTCGCGACTTATTTTTAGTCTCACCAGGCACACATGGTGGCTAAGTGCAACAGTTACAGATATCCAAGCTCAAGTTGTATTTTTCTCTCTTTTTCTTAAAGGGCGCATTATCATAAAATTTGTTTTCTCACATTATCAATAAACTATCATTCATTTTGATCTGTGATTTACTATAAAAACTTATCAAAATATTGAATTTTTTTATCGCTTTTTCATATGAAATCTAAATTGATGTTTATTAATTGCCCCAATTGTGAAAAGAAAAATGTCAGTTATAGGTATTACCTGTCACTTTGTACAATTAACATGATCCAAATAGAAAGGTACCTTCTTTAATATGCATGCAGTAAAGGTTCTGATCAGACTGCACGGCATTAACTGGCACCTTCTTTAATATGCATGCAGTAAAGGTTCTTATCAGACTGCACAGCATTAACTGGCATCTTCTTTAATATGCATGCAGTAAAGGTTCTGATCAGACTGCACGGCATTAACTGGCACCTTCTTTAATATGCATGCAGTAAAGGTTCTGATCAGACTGCACGGCATTAACTGGCACCTTCTTTAATATGCAAGCAGTAAAGGTTCTGATCAGACTGCACGGCATTAACTGGCACCTTCTTTAATATGCAAGCAGTAAAGGTTCTGATCAGACTGCACAGCATTAACTGGCACCTTCTTTAATATGCAAGCAGTAAAGGTTCTGAATAGATGTACATCATTATCTGTCATTTTGTACAATTAATGTATACCAGGCAGACAGGTACCTTTTTCAGTTTGCAAGCAGTAAAGGTTCTGATCAGACTGTACAACATTATATGTCGCTTTCTACAATTATTGTGTACCAGGCAGAAAGGTACATTCTTTAATATGCATGCAGTGAAGGTTCTGATCAGACTGTACAACATTATCTGTCTCTTTCTACAATTATTGTGTACCAGGCAGAAAGGTACCTTCTTTAATATGCAAGCAGTGTATGTTCTGATCAGGACCTTTACCTTTTGCCTGATATAATGTTGATTTTCTGTACTTAAAGCTCAGATGGGCAATATACATTTTGTAATTATGTAGCGGTACATTTTCCTGCAACATTGCTCAATAAAGTTTGTATTGGACATGTCATCTAAAAATGATCCAGGATTTTCTCAAGTGGTTATAATATTTTGTGACAACTTAATATGGCTGTAGGCTTTTATAACCCCTGTAATTTAGACACCTTAATTCTGGCGGTGAAAATGAATAACTTATTAAAATTTTATTAATTAATTTATTTATTTATTTATTTATTAATTAATTAATTAATTTATTTATTTATTTATTTATTTATTTATTTATTTATTTATTTATTTATTTATTTATTTATTTATTTATTTATTTGACAGAACCCAGATTTATTCTATTTTGAAAACAATGTAATTTTGACAAAGCCATCTGATCAGGGCCCACTGTTTTTCACTCTGACTGAAATTACATGCTTACAAGTGGAATGCTGCAGGTTAACAGGATCCAGGGTCCAGGGGTGGATCCAAGATTTCTTGATAGGGGGTTCAAATCAAATTTACAAAAGGGATTAGATTTGTTAATATTTGTTACTTTTTGTTAATTTTACCTGTTTATTATTTTTTTCATTTTTTTTTTCTTAAAATTATCCATGAAAATGAAATAATTTTATCTCAGTACCACAGTTTGTCAAATCTGATACATGTACATATACGACCCCCGAATCTTCTCTGGATCCACCACTGGGATCAAAATTAGGAAGGACTGTGGTACATTAAAATAATTTGCATGATGGGCTTAAAAGAGGGTGCCACTGGGATGGTTCTTCTAAGGTACTGCCAGCATATCTTTTAATAAGAAATAAGGAAAACTATAAATCATTTTTGGTTTATGTTAATTACAGACCAGGCCCCAGGTTATAAAGCTTTTTTCATGCTCAACTCAGCAGAGCATTAAATTTATCCTGCACTTAAATGTTAAAATGCCAACAAATGTTGGCATTTTAACATTATTTGCAGAATAAATACATCTGAGAGATTTTGAAGAAAGAAAAGTCTTTACAGCATTTTAGTATTTATGAGCTTTTGAACTTTCATGCTTACGGTAAATCTTGTATTAGTTCGTACAGTAAAAAATAATTACTTTTCGCTGTGTACGAACTAATAAAAATTATTTTTCTGAGAAACGGGACTGTACGAACTAATAAAATGAAATTCTGAAGATCGAAAAACGGGACCAAAAACATGCGAAAATTGCCAAAGAGGGAGGAATTTCTGTGTTTCCTTTTAACCTAATCACAATTAGTATTTTCAATTAAACTAACATTCTTAATAGCATGGTGAAAGATTGAAAATAAACAACCAAACATAAAAGTCCGGATTGCCGTTTCAACCGACTCACATGCAATGTGCGATATACCCGGTGATATCACCCGGTTACAGGCCAACTTTACATAGGCCTGCTTTACGGAAGAGATGTCACGTCGGACTTGTTCTATGACGATTGTCTTTATTGGAATCATACTCGGACCCAGTGGACCCACTGGGTCCGAGGAATCATAACAAAACACTACCGACGGCTAGCTCTACAACGTAACAGAGCAATGTATATCGCAGCTTTCGTTTTTGGTTATGATGTAGATCCTTATTTTCTTAGAACCCTCAAAAATGCAGCATAGAAGTAAACAAGACAATACATGTACGTTTATTCAGTCCTACAGGTTAGACGTACGCGTAAACTCATTGATTTGGAATGAAAACTGAAAATGAAAATGGCGACTTCTAAATATGAAATATGAACAACTGTAACGCAGAACTTTCATGAATCAGAGTAGAACATTTCTCTGCCTTCATATTGTAAAAAGACCCACAACTTACGTTTTTGCGAATGCTCAGCTTACTCCATTTAAAGGCTTTGTATGAACACCTATATTTCTGCATAAGTTGGTTGGTTCGAGTCTCCATCATACGTCGTATTCCTTGTGGCGACATAACATGCTCAGCTTGTTCGCACACCCCCTTACGTGTTAGCTCGGATCCAATATAGCTCGGTGTTAGGCTGTTAGCATTTTAAGATTATGATAATGGCAATCAATGTAGAACCAGATTCCCGTACTTTGTCATCTTCGGTCCCTTGACCATGGAAAAGCCATTACATGAGAAAATCAGTCTTTCATCAGTTCATAACGCCCGGGCCACTGTTTAATGTGTAATGTACATTTTCTTGCGTCAAGGCCATCATCACGTGCGACCGAAAACTTAACAACACGTGGCCGGAATTGATGAGCGCGGTCTCTTTGATCTTAAAAAGGATCATGCTGTCTTTGCCCTAGGCGTCAGCTGATATAATTAGCAGACGTTTTGTGAATTGACCAGGCCCAGCAAAACATAAAAAATAAAATGTGAATCCAAACTGTTTGAAACTCTGATATGGGCGGAGACAGACGGGGCATTTTTTGCATGTAGCAGGTTTAGCTATCATACTTTCTAGAGATAATTGGTTTAACTGCGCAGGCTGGCTGATCTGCGCCTTTGTTGTTTGCATACAAAAAAAGTTTCTCGCGGAAATGGGTAAAAAAACTAAGTTGCAAATTTAAACTATACACCGACGGTAAACGAGAGGCTTTTTCGACCATTTTTTTCTTATCTGAAAGCAAGCAATTGTTGCGGTGTTAGTGGGACTATAAGCCTAACTTTAGACATGCACCTTCATCTACATTCCTTGTATGTGAGCATTTATGCCCCTGGCAAGACTGTGCGGATGAGCAGGCTCGTCAGAGCCTTCGCTGGTTGCATGTGCGAGAGGTACCATAATCTCATGAACTGGCTCGTTTCATAAACAGCACAATGTAAAGAATGATGCAGAAGCATGCATAAATCACTTTTCGTCTTCGTTTGTGCGTACGTGTGATGATCCACAAGAATCATTTAATGTGTAAGACCCATTATACAATTTCATGAGGACGCCGCGCTAGACTCATCAGTGTCGTCTTTGTTTGATAAAAAGTTCCATCGGATATACAATGTATATAGTTATTTTATTACGCTTATTGCGTGCGCGTTTTGGTGAAACTTAGAAATGAAATTGATGCACGCACATTTAAAGCACAGCTAATTATTGGGGGTACGTAGGTGTCTAGATTCTTCATCCACTCCAAAACTTTGAGTTACCCGACAATATTGCACAAAAGCACAGGCTCCCCTGAGCCTTCGCTGATAACATTTGTGATAAACACCAGCCGATATGGTTTCGTCATGCTCGGATTCAGCGTTTCAAAAAAAGACTCTTGGGCATATTTATGACACAGAAAGACCATCACAGACACGTAGGACACTGTGTGCACGCGCGCGTGCATGACTGGACAAAATACCTCCGCGATTTGCATCAGCCCGACGTTCATTGAACCTAGCGTTTATCATTGAATAAAAGTTTGGCATGCATCAATGCTGGATGCACGCGCATAAGCGACACTGACGATCGCACTGACGCTGATATGTTTGTTAACTGACGTGCTCGACGAAAAACGAAAGCATCGTAGACAGACACACTGATGGACCAAATGAACGGAAAAAAACATTGTGTACGAACTATTAAAATTACAAATAGGAAAAATGACCACTGTACGAACTAATACATGACATTTTGAGCTGACAGACCATGAATAATTTATGGTGTACGAACTATTCGAGTGTACGAACTAATACAAGATTTACCGTAGTTCAGTTTAGCATGAAAAAAGTGTCAGGTCCTTTTAACTTAAACGTCTGATATTACTGAAAGTGAATGGACATCAGGTTAATGAGAATTGACAGTACGTGTACATATGGGAACTTACAAGTTATTTGACTACTGTATGTAGATTGATGCATTTAGATAAATGGATATTGTCCACTTAGCTATTCTGACTTCTTTGTATAAATTTCATGACTGGTATATAAATTAATTGTGTCCAAAATTGCTTTTTAATGGCAGAGTCATAAATTGACCTTTGGAGCCTAACAGTTGACAAAGTTGTAAAAGTGAAGACGGGTGTATTATCTATTGTCTGAATCTCAAAGAATTTTTGGCCAATTTAAAATCAATTTGATTTTATCCATTTTAAGGCAGTTCTTAATGGACAAGGTTGGTAAGTGATTTCTCCTCTTTCACTTTTCTCCTGTTTATACATTTTTATAAACACAAGTTTTAATTAGGCATAAGTTATTTTTGTGAGAGATTTTAGTTCCAGTAGTCTCGCATTTATCTACTCTCAGACTTTGTTTTCTTCGAATGTAACCTTAACTCTTTACCTGCGAGTGTCATCAGCAACCTTTGCAATTTAACAGCTTGTGTGTATGAAGAAGCCAAGAACCTTATATTAAAGGGGACAGCAACATTGAAAGCAAGTGAATCTGAAATGAAAGCCATTATTATGGCCCTTATTAAACCATAAAATCCACTGCAAACCCGATCAAAATCAATATAAAATATAAAGTTATAGTAATCTGAAAAATAAAAATTCTGACTTGTATTAAGCCAATGGAGGCCGCCATTTTGAATATTTAATTAATTTCCTGTAAATATTGAAAAGCCAATTAAATCCCAAAATTCATTGCAACTTACTGTACAGATTTTTCAAAATCAACTATTTTCAAAAGAAGTATCATAATAAATGCGAACAAAGTAAAATTGAATGGCAGGAAACTAGAAATTCTGTTTAAGCATAATGCATTTAACCATTAGGACTGTGATGTCACTCAGCCTAAAAATTGCTGCCCTCCATTGCTTTCAATCATCTAGTCTGTACAAACATCTGTAACTTTCTTATTTTTCAATCAATTTTGACCTGGTTTGCAGCAGATTGTATGGTCAAATACGGGCTTGCATTTCAGATTCACTTGCTTTCAATTTTGCTATTCCCTTAAAGACTTATTGAGAAACCCACAGTCCTTTGCTCTCTGTTGAGTGCAAAGTGAATTCATTTTGTTGTTCATTTTGTTATTTTTGTCATGTAATGGCACATATTAATGCTATATTGCATAAGTAAGATGACACTAAAAGCTTCTTCATATGCTAACATTACCTCATTACAGATATTCTATCATAGAAGCATTGTTAACCCTTACAGCACTTAGTGTGACAACCAAATTACTAAAATGGAAGACCTCTATGCAGGCAAATAGTCCCAATATCAGACTGCTCATTAGAGTAGTCTGAATTTGGAACTGTTTGATTGCTTGCCTGCAAAATGTGAATGATTAGCGTGTGTGAATTTTGCAAAACCATGAAACAGAAAATTTGTTGTTAAAGATTTAGCTTTGAAAAGGTAAACCTGGGTGAATGTTCAGCTATTTTTATGTTATATCAAGTGGCCCACTGTTAAATAAAACCAAGGGCAAATAAGAAATATTGATTGTTGACTTTAGTTCAATTTCCGTTTATAAATACCTGCATTACTGTCAAGGGCCCTAAATTGAACAAGCCCATTCTGTGAGTGTTCCTTCACTTGTCGGAGTTAGCTGTGTTCATTCAGTTTTCTGTTTGTGTCCATTTTTGTTGATTATTTAGTGAGAGTTTTATGATTCCGGTTGTAAATTATTATTTGCTCTGACATTCAGTTGACCAAGATTGTCATTAACGTGTGGTCATCTGTAAACAGGACATTCATGGATTTTTCAAATGGACATTATCAGTTAGTGAAATTTTGTAGCCATTTCAGTTTATAGATTGATGCCATGAAGGATTTGAACGTAAAATGATATCTAAGTTAATGTATGTAAAATATTTCTTTGTTTTGCCAGCGTTCACCATTTGAAATTGCAAGTGAAAAATATGTGCCATGGGTGTAAGTTTTCGTAGGGTTTTTTGTGCTTATGACCGGGAAGATAATCCACAAGCTTTAGTGGGTGGATTATCACCCATACAGGAGCACAAACCATACAATAACTTGCTTATTGCGCACGCATGCATCTGCATTCTGTGCATTGTGAGATTTGTGATATTAAACATTGGAAAAATTTAACATATAAAACCAACAGAGTAGTAAGACTCCTATTTTATACTTCTTTACTTTTTTTGTCATCTGCTTAATTTTTTCAGTATTAACCTTTTCAAAAAAAAAATTCACAGGCCCTGAGGTTATAAAACTTTTTTCATGTTCTACTCAGCTGAGCACGAATTTATCCTGCTCATAAATGTTAAAATGCCAACAATTGTTGGCATTTTCACATTTATCAGCATGATAAATACAACATCTGAGAGACTTAAAGCAAGGAACTTCTTCATTTGTCTGTATTTTAGTTTTTTATGAGCAGTTCAAATTTCGTGCTCTGTGAAAAAAGTTTTATAACCTCGGGGCCAGGACTACCATCAGAGTGTAAAACAATGTTGATCCAGATCTGGGTCCCAACTGTTTGCAAATGCTATCAGCAGACAAAACTAGCAGACAACACTAGTAGACAAAGTGCTAATATGAGCAACTGCCCTTGCTGATCATGATCTTTGCTCCTTTTGAATACAGAATAGATGAAAAGAAACCAGCTGATTAGAATCCACACTTTTCAAGTCTTTTATCATTTTGTTACAGATCTTTGTTAAAGAGCCATGGTTTTTCTAAAGTCCTTTTCTAAAATGGTAGAAGACTTTATGCATATGTACATGTATATGGATTAGCAAGTAAATTATAAAAGGAAGAATATCATTGGTAAGTTGTACATTTTTATTCAAATCAAGTTCATATCCATTTCAATAGGTCAAACAAAAAGTTGTGGTCGCTCAGATTGGTAGAGTGTTAGACTTGAGATCGAAGGTTCTCTGGTTGAGACTGACCGGAGGATTTGCATTGTGTCCTTGAACAAGACACTTACTTTATCCTCTGTTTAGTGACTGAAACATTGTTGACAGGGACATAAAGCACAGCACAAACAAACAAAACAAATTTTTATGTTACACATGATGGTACAGTCAACCCTCTTTATAAAGGCACTGTTCCAAACTATCTTTGACGTTAAAGTGAATTTGCTGTTATAAAGAAATTCTGACCATTACCAGATTTCCACATAATAATCATTTGGTAAAAGAAAATATTATACAAATGAATTAAAATGCTATTATTCCAAATGTATACATCAGTTCAATTTCATATTGCATCAAATTGCACAAAGCTTCCCTCTTATCAAGTGAGACAGAAACCTGTTCATGAAAAAGAGCTTGTTCTGATCACAAAATTGTCTGACACATGGTAACAATTCTGTTATTATGAATTTATTTTCAATAGAAATTGTATATCTGTTCCCAGAAGTTACTGTCGGTGTCGTTGTGTGAATATTCTGTTATATAGAGGGAATTTTAATGGAAACATATCCGTTCCAAGCAATTTTATGACGGATATTGGATATTCTGTTATAACGAGTGACATTATAAAGAGTTTTGACTGTACATGTAGCAGATGTGATTCATCTTGATGCGAATTGAAGAGAAAATCAGTTTTTATTGTAAAGTGAGCAACAATTTAAGGTGCAGGTTCTGTTTTGTTCTGGTGGTTCACTTTCTGGAAAATATTGTATATCAAAAATGTGACAGATCCAACGAATTGACATGTGTCCAGCTATGACTGAGATCAACTCAGATCATCAGACTGGTCTGATTTGTGTTCACTGTCAGCATGAAGCAGCCATAAGCCCATGGCTACTGTGATTGAGTGCAAGGTGAAGACCCTGATCTGACTGGATTGATTTCCAGGGTGATCCAGTCTTCCCTAGGTACACACCCGACAGGTCATTTTGTTGATAATTGTCAGGCTACCTGTCTTCCGGTGTAGAACATGTTTAAAAACATAAATCCATTCTGCTTTGAACAAGAAGTCTATTGTTAAGTCTAGCTAGAATTTTGAAATTTTGAATGTAGCACAAATCTAAGGCATTGATTGAACTAGGTAAATGTGCAGGCTGGTCTGCACCTTAGGTGTTCACATACAATGAATTCGGTTTTCTCAAGGTGAGGTCAAAATTTATTCTAAAACTTGATTAGAAAGGGCTTTTTTTTATCAATTTAGTAATTCGGACATGTCAAACATTAATCATATAATCATTGTTTTTGTGACCTTGTCAATTTATTAGCAATATGACAACTAAATATTTTAACCTTTGGCTTCTACTGTCTTGATATAAAGGATCTTACACCCGTGATCATTTCAAACGAGCCTTCGGCGAGCCACCATACATGTTGATATGAGGCAGTCCTTTGATTTTTAATATCCCGACAGCCCCCTGCTCTTTTTCTTGGTGTCATTTTTACTTATCTTTTTTACAATTTGCCACACACATTTTATGCCATTTAGGGAAAATATTTTAACTCTTTGAGTGCTAGAAACCATTTACTTTGAGCAAATCAAATAGTCCCAGATCAGACGCATGAGCAGTCTGATTAGGGACTTTTTGTTTGCTTTATTTAGAATTTGAAATATTATTTACTATATTTATATATATAGGATGGATGAGATTGGACCATCATCCAGAATACATGTATTTCTGTTTTGGAATGCAGCGCTTAAAGAGTTACGTAGTTTGTCAAATTTACAATTGTTTGATTAGGGAATCACCAAGAAAAAAAGAAACCCAAATATAATCTGAGCGTTCTGTGTAAACATTGTAAATGACAAACACATCAGTCAGAGCAAACTCTTCTCTCTAGCTGTCATCAATTATGGCAGTGCATAATATTCTTATGTTTTTATGCCCCCGCCATTTATAATGGGGGGGTGGGGCATATAGCATCACCCTTGTCCGTACGTACGTACGTACATACGTACGTCCCGTACGTCCTGTCCCGTACGTACGAAGAATGGTTTCCGGGCGATATCTTTTGAAAACATTGGTGTATTGGATTCATATTTTATACACAGGTACATAATCATAAAATACAGGTCAAGTTCTATTATGGACAAAATCCACCAATTATTATCAGAGTTATGGCCCTTGATCTTCGAATGAAAAATGGTTTCAGGGCAATATCTTTTGAATACGTTGATGTATTGGATTTATATTTCATACACAGGTATATAATCATAAAATACAGGTCAAGTTCGATTTTGGGTAAAATCCACCAATTATCATCAGAGTTTTGGCCCTTGATCTGGGTACGAAAAATGGTTTCCTGGCGATATCTTTTGAATACATTGGTGAAATGGGTTCATATTTCATACACAGGTATATAACCATGAAATACAGGTCAGGTTTGATTACAGATAAAATCAACCAATTATTATCAGAGTTATGGCCCTTGATCTCCATATGAAAAATGGTTTCCGGGCGATATCTTTTGAATACGTTGATGTATTGGATTCATATTTCATACACAGGTATGTAATCATAAAATACAGGTCAAGTTTGATTACGGATAAAATCCACCGAATATTTTTAGAGTTATGGCCCTTTGTTAATGACAATGCCCTATTTATGCGAATTTGGCAATAGCGGGGGCATCCGTGTCCCATGGACACATTTCTAGTTTTCCCATATATCCATTTGTCTCGCAAACATTCAGAATTACAGTAACAGCAGGGACAAAGCTACAACTGCAAAAGCGCAAGTGCATTTCTCTGCAGCAGTGGAAGCCATGTGCCAGTGACTCTGTCATAATTCTGCACGTTAAAATGCATTTCACTGCAGCAAAGATATTGAACTGGGAGTGTCAAACCTCCCATATAGAAATTATCCTCTCTTAAAACACACATTGTGACCAAGTGACCTTGACCTACATTTCACACTGGAGTGAGTTTGTCATAATTCTAGCAAGGAAAGTGTTAGGATAACCTTCTTTCAAAAGGGAACATCAAAAGCCCAGATTTTTATGTTTTATGTTAGGGAACAAGAGACAAAATGTCCTTTTGGAAGGTCTCAAAAATTCATTATGGACTCCATTAGAAAAGATTAGGTTTTCACAATTTTACTAGAAGAAATTATTTTAATAAATTACATTACAGTTAAGATTTATAGAAGATGTCTGCTGGAGGTTATTAATTTCGAGTTTATTGAAATTATCTTGTGCTCCTCTCCGGTTACGTGAATTGATGCATTTAAAATGCAGACACATAGAATTATATCTATAAATGTATCATATAGCACACATTATTGTGGGGCAAATATGCTCATCAAGATGGATCATACCTGTCAAGGAAAAATTATTGGATAGAAATAGTTTTATTATGCATTTTAATAGACAGTAAATTTAAGAAAATTAAGCTAAATATTTGCTGCGGGATGACACTTATGGGGAATTATAAAAAGTGAGCAATGAATTTTATTTTGTTCTGTTTGTTCAGGCCCCTAGATTAGAGTGTGTAATTAAAAAATAATTTTCTTATTTCTCAACCAAAACATATGTTGTGGGTACTCAAAAGAACTGTCTCAATGAGACGGTTCTTTTGAGCACTCAAAACATATGTGAAAACTGATGGGTAAGAAAATATTCACAATTTTATGCTCAAAACAGTTTGTTTATCTTGACTTAATCATGATGTTGCATAAGAAAAATTACTGTTGATCCTTAAAATATATGAGACGGTTCATGAGATTTTGATGATTAAAGTTATGTAACCAAATGTGCAGTCTTGTCAGAGCCTTAGCCGCTCTCACACATAATGTCAGAATCAGGCCAAAATTTAGGCTGCCTTAGTTTAATAGGGGGACTGTGAGCTTGAACTGCCTGAGCATTTGATATAAGGATCAGCAACCAAAGAGGCCTAAATTGGATCAAAACTATTTGACACTGCGATGATATTCCTGAAATAATTTTTTTGAAAATGTTAATTTTGACAAAAATCAGCAGTTGACAAAAAAGCAAACAAAATAACACAGCATTCAAAGAGTTAAAATGAGTCGCATTATAACTTTTATGTCCACGTCTGCATTCTCTTACTGTTACATTGTATTCTGTTTCACTCAGGAAGGCCAATTTTCTATTAAGCATTTTGCCTTTCTAAGTACGCTATAATAATGAGCTGGGACTTGAGATTTCCAACAATGTGGTATGTGCGACCAGCAAAGCCTCAGATCAGCCTGTGCGTATGGGCAGTCTGATCAAAGCCTTTGCAAGTCACTTTAATATTCTATGAGTGTTAAGCTACTGACTGAACATCATTTGAAGTTTCTAAGCTTATAAGGAGGCTGCAAAGGCTAGTCTGAGTCTACATTTGTCAAAATTCCACATTGTTGGAAATCACATGTCTGGGCACATATGTAACTGCATGAAGGAGAGACAAATTTATTTTTTCTCTTGGCTGGACACTAACTTGGGGACTCACGGAGAAGTCTGTCTTTTGTGTATTAATGGATTTGTAACTATAAATATTTATTCTACTTTGGAAAAGACTTTGTATGGGGTAGCGTCAATAAATATTTATAATTCATTTATGTGGAGAAATGTTAATGGTATCAAATTGTTTGATTGATAATACTTTTGTTGACAGTTTGACCAACCACTTCAGGTAATTCATTTGTTTGGGAACAAGTAATAGGCATTAACACTATAATAACTAGACCTTGATTTTTTTGTCAATTTTACTTTACTTTTCATACAGTATATTATTTGATCTCATATAGCTAGTCTCATCTCTTCTCTTTTATATCTTCACCTAGTCACAAATATTGCTATCACAGAGGAAAGAAGGAGAATAAAGATATTTTTAATCTAAAATGAAATTATCATTTATTGAAAAGAATATGATATCAGGCTAGTGGCTAGTCTAATAAAGGGCTAACTTTGACAATTAGTGAAGAAATTCAAAACTAAAGTGACATCAGGTTCAATATTTCAAAGCAGCAGTTTTACATGATTAATATCATCATAGCTCTCAGAACAGAGCAGAACTTTTTTGAAAACTATACACCTCAGGCCGTGCACTCATATGTGACGTAAGAGATCGATTAGCGCATACATGTTATGCAGAAAATAGACATACCGGTAATACATAAATACAGTGTACAATGAAATACAATATTAGTCCATGACTTAATAACAAAGAAAATATGATTAATCTTCATATAAGTTGGAACATATTTTGTTTGATTCATTTGGAAAAACAATCTACACAGAAAACTTTTGCAAGTTTTGATAATTTAATGAGCATTGCTTCATTGGTTGTCAGGTAAAAAGCTCCCTATACTTGCATATATTTGGCTTAACATAAAAATAAGGTTTCAAATTAAATTTTCTGTCACTCTTAAAAAAGTCACAAGTAAACAAATAATGATACTCATCACCAATGTCGTCTGTAGTGCAAATTTTACATTTTCGCTAATTTAATGGTATATCATACCATCATCCAGTCTCAACTGGGAGCCGATGGTTATCACATCACGGAAACGGCTCCGTGCGAAAAACACCCCAGATTTGCAACTATCATATAGTAAAACCGAGGGAAAGGCGGGGATGGTCGAGAAAAAAGATAGTGCGTCCAAAAACACGCTATATTTTAAATGGAAATACAAAGTATAGCCCAAAAATTAATTTACATTTTATTGAAAATCGTAAATGCTTTTTAATTTTTTTGATCTTAATAAAAATATAAGCATATATTTGCGATATAAAACTGTTCACGCTTTCAGAGATATTACTACGCGGACTCGTCGATTTCCGGAAACCATTGTGTATTCGTAAAAATGGAGCAGGTGGTTTGAGCCACTTCATGGTAAAAGCTATATAAACAATTCCATAGGACATAAACTGATCTGCTCAGCTCGTAAACTTCCAAATCAGAGTTTTAAAGTAACAGGCAGTATATGCGCAGATCAGACTTAGATCATTTGTGGGCTTTTCAAAACTCTGCACTTACATTATTTTCAATTGAGCAACGGCAGTTTTCACAAGGAACGGTTCATTTTACACGCGCCCCATTAATGTGTAAAGTGTACTGAAGTAAAATGCCAACACTGATCGATGTACGCAGTTCAAAAACTGGCCCTACATGACTGAATTGTCATTTGCTGGGTCGTTAAAGCGAAACGCCAAGCAAGCAGCGTAGGTTCTGATTTTAAGCATCAATCGAATGCACTGTAATATTGGTTGCAGACATTCGTATGACAAAGTTGGAATAACTTTTCATTTGGTACGGCTTAGGGAAAGCGGATAAGCGCAATACCCCGAAGAAATATAAATGCCAGGACATATCGACAATAAACACAGGAAAGGCATGTCGCATCTAATCTGTGTCTACATTTGTTAAGAAAGCTATGATCAATTATGCTGTGTCGTCATAGTCTGCACCATTTTCTATCCTTAAAAAATTCAGCAACTGCAATAATATGGACAGATCCTTACACTTACAGTGATACTAATGATGCTTTACGTCCCAGTCAACGACTATGGTCATATCGGGACGGCCGAATATTTTCCCTTGCGGTAAACCAGTAAGACGTGCACATGCTTTCGCTTGTAGGGAGTAGCTAGAATGGCTGCAGAAATTATTTCATGATCGATCTCCACGAAAGTATGGGACAAGGCCGGGATTGAACTCGGGACCGCTGGATCTGCAAGACAGACACTGTGCTATGTGGCCCGGTCCCGGGTACAAGGCAATTTAAGCAGGCTGGACGATTTTATCAGTCACAGAACAATCTAAAGATGTGTCGTGTGACTGAACAAAAACAAAATAATAATTGTTTAATGACTCAATTTGGTTGTGGGTTGGTTTTGATAGCTCACAGTGAGTATGTCTTTATAATTTCTACTGTTTTGCATGAATATGGGTGCCCTCATTCAGCAGCTTTAATCGTCTGCAATAATTTTCCGCGCATGCTGATCAGTGTTTTTTTTATTTGTGTTTCCTGTTTTAGAGCTACAAAGCTGTGCTGGGCCGACGGTTTACCAGTAGTTCGAGACCTCACTGAGGTTATAAAACATTTTTCATACTCAACTCAGCAAGTGACGTATAGGTCACTGGCTCAGCTGAGTACGAAATTTATCCTGATCATAAATGGTAAAATTTTAACATTTATAAGCATGACAAATACAACATCTAATAGATCTAAAGCAAGAAACTTTTCATTTGTCGGTATTTAATTTTTATGAGCAGTTGAGTCTACGTCACTTGTTGAGTTGAGCATGAAAAAAGTTCTATAACCTCGGGCCTGGCCTATTTGAATAAGCTTTTTGGAAGTCGGCCCACTATGTAGCCGAGTTCATCTTGAAAACTTCTCCGTGCTAAAAGAGCCCGAAATTTGTATCGCATATCGGACCCATACATATATAGAACCACGGGTTTCATGGAGTTTGACAGGTTATTTCTACTTTCGTGCGCCGTTCGCGAGCTACAGAAAAGGAGCACTGTCACGCATTCAACGTCATGTACTAATGATTCTGTCGGGCAGCTAAGTTCAGTATAGTAAGAATATAGTAGCCGCTTTGGTGTAGTGGATAAACCTCTTGCCTTGTAAACCTGGGGTCGCGGGATTGGTTTCCGGCTTTAAGCCGTGGGTCTCCATATGACCAACAACAAAAGTAGGAATATATTTTCTTTTGATACGGCTCTGTGATAGCAGGATGTCTGCAATACCCGGAGGCGAAAATCACATCCGGTCGTAAAAATCGTGTAGCGCTTCTGTGTAGATCTGTGTGTTCATTTTTTAACCATTTCCTTATGGCTTGTTACTTTAAACTTGAGAAGGTCCATTGTATATATCGATTGATCGAATGTTGTAATTTCCAAATAAAAATTGCATATTTTTCTCAGCAAACAGTGAAGACCCGGGTCAAATCTAGGTCTCCACCATTTGCGAAAAGTAGCATTGAGGCATCACTAGAAATTTAAAAAAAGGTTTTAAGAGACATATTATCATAGTCTGTCCAAATAATGGAACCTTGGCAAACAGTGCAGACCAAGATGAGCTACCACACTAGGCACAATCTCATCGGAGTTTCAGTCAAAGTAGACACAGTATGTTAGGATACGACAGTCGAAGTCAACACCATTTGGTGACCATAAAAACGCATACAGCAACCATAATAATCAGAAAATTTTAGCTAACCCCCTTTTTCTAATTAGGATGTACGATTTTATCCGGCATAATTGTGTTTATAATATATAGGGAGGACAAAATCATTTCAAAATATTTGTTCAATTTGAATACTTGCATTTTCTTCAAACAGAAAAACTGTGATCAAACGGATTTGTTCTGTTTGTGCTGCTTCTTTACACCCCAGTCAACAATTTTCTATCATGTCGGAATAATTTTCTGTTTTCCTGGGTTGAACCAGAACAAAGAACGGATAAAGTGTCTTGCTCAAGGACACAACAGAGTGACCCTGGCGAGTCTCGAACCATTCTATCTCCAGTCTACGGCTCTACCAGCCGAACCACTGTCTTCCCCGACCAGACTGTAATGGATTCTAGGCTCAAATGAGTATGTTGGCTAGATATTGCGCAGTGACTGATCGGTCGCCGACGCTCAGCGTATAACTTGGTTTTCATTGCAAATACAATGTCCTTTAAATAGTGGGATATGGAATAAAATATGTACATAAATGTGACCTGGCGCAACACACACAATGGAGACCGAGATCTAACGTCGCGCGTGATGCGTCTGATCTAGGTTTGAATTGTTCAAATAGTTTAGATCCAAATCAGGCCTGACAAAACTGCTTATAAATGTTATTATCAACCATCCCTTATGGTAGATACAAGGCTCACCAAGTTTCAAGCAGTTTAGACCCAGATCAAGCGGGACATTTCGTAGAACCTGATCCGTATCCAAACTATTTATAACTATTATCAGAAACCATCCCCGTATCATAAGTTTTATGTTAGGATACAACATAACTGTCCAATTGTTGGTCTAACTAACCCATGTATGCCTTATAAAACATTCAACTCTTATCAAATGGACCAGTCAATTTCCGTTTTAAGGGTTGTAGAGTGGTACTTTACATGTTTATTCAAATTTTACTAGAGCATTTTGTAAGCAACAGTGGAGACCCTGATCGAACGCCACTTTCAGTTGCGGTGTCTGATCTGGATCTGCACTGTTCGTCACTGTCCCACAAAAGGCACTGGTCTTATATGGGTTAACAAGGCTTATATCTTATGCTTTGGACTTAAACTACTGCGCAACAATGAAGGTGGGATTTCTAGATTCAGCTAAGCATTTATTAATCTCATCTTACCGAGACAACATGGAGAAATAAAATAAAATAACACTTTACTGCGCGCACGCGCGCACAGACGTATTATATAAAGTAAATGTGTGTCCTGCAATTTCCAAAGCTAAACGACTGCTACTGATTTTATAAAGTTAATACTTGTTCCAACTTCCTCGTTATCGGAAATATACGGAAGTCTCCTATCAGCAGAAAGTAGTCCAGTATATATTAAATTTCGCACGGAGCGGTTTCCGTAATGAGTTCTATATTTGATAATTTTGGAATAATAAAATTTTGAAACATTAATCAAATATTTTTCAAAATTGAGATTGTCTTTAAATAAAAGATATTGTTTTCCTTTTCTCACTGGCCATGGATTTTTACACTAAAACTTCATTATGCTGTTTTTACACTTTATTCTCACTGCTTACCAGTAGTACTGGTTCAACCCAGGAAAACATCCTGACATGACTGGAAAGTTATTGACTGGGACTTAAAGCACCCACTCAAGCAAACAAACTCATCAGTCTTTTTGAAAACCTAAGAAAGAGATTTTTTTACTCTAATATCATTTTGACAGTCATTACAGATACTATCTGAAAGTGGTCAGTGAAATTGCACGGTCACTAACAACATTATTATTGCTCTGTGACTCGTCGTGGAAGTTTTGGATCTAATTGTCTGGCAATTTCTTCAAACGCTCGTGCATGTCCATACCATTAGTAAACAGAGGTCCCGTGAACACGTCTACAATAACCACAGATGCAATCTTCAAATGACAAATGAGCGTCATCACGCTTAATATTTTTGCTGTATTTACTGAAAAGTTCTTATCAGCTTACTGCAAACCTCCCAGTGTCCTCTGTCGACAACCTTTTGGAAATTGCAAAGAGTTTGGACCCAGATCAGGTTGCATAAAATGTCGAGCCTGATCTGGATCCAAACAATTTGACACTGTGATGGTATTCCTGAAAGAATTCTTTGAATTTGAAAAAAAAAAATCAACAGTCAGACAAAAAAGCAAGCATTCTAAAGAGTTAACCCTTAAAACACCAATCACAACTGCAGCAGATGACAAATTTCACGACATCTTTCCTAATTTTTGAAAAAAATAAGGTATGATATTTCATGAGAATTGTCTGCCAGCAGACAATTCTCATGAAATATCATGCCTTATTTGTTATTTTTGAAAAAGTAGCAAAATTTTAGATTGTCGGCTGCTTGAAAGCTTATTATAAAGCTGCCTGATGAGGTATATAAAATGTAGTGATGCCATGGCAAACATGACAGACCCTGATCAGAGTTCTCTCCAGCCTGATACTGGACTGCGTAGCGCAGTCGGTAACATGTCTGGCTACAGATGCGTGTCTGACGGCAAATCAAGGGGTCGCGAGTTCAATCATGGCCCAGTCCCATGCTGTCCTGGAACTTGATCATGAAATAATTTCTACATTCATTCTTTTCCCTTCCGCTGAATCATTCAAGAATGGTTTTTGTCAGTTACAAGTGAAAGTATGCGCACGAAGTACTGGTTAACTGCTTGTTCAAGCTTGCCCAGGAAAAAGTGTGGTTAGGTGAACTGACTGTCCCGCCATGACCATAGCTGTTGACTTGCGACGTAAAGCAAAAAAAAAAAGAAAAAAAATTCTAAAGCCTGCATGCTTATGGCATACAGAGGTGTAGCCAGAGGCTTTATCATGTTGAAGCCCACCAAAAAAATGTACAATTAAGAGATATCTGACCAAGTTACTTTGCTTTTCAGATAGCGAATAATCAGACTGCCAGGATGCAACAAAGTCAGGATTTCTCGGGTCAATGCCCATATGATGGTGAGGCCCAGGCTTCCAGGTTACGCGCCTGGTATATATAGCATGACATAAGGGACAAAAATACTGGTTGTAGCCTGTGCATAAGTATAGTTACATTGATTCTGTTCTGTTCTGAAGACGGATCTCCTAATGTGACATTTATCGCAAAAATCTGAAGCGGCAGGTGAACTTAGTTTCAATATTGGGATGAATGGATTGTATTAAGGCTATAATACTGAAATTATAATATTTTAAGTGTTTTGAGAATTACATATTTCTATTGGTAATGGCTTCCATTCAAATTATTTAATATGATTTAATTGAAATTTGAATTACTTTCACTCTATGTGTTGTCCAGCTTTCAAATCTTTTCTATTTTTTGTTCGTTATATTAAACTTTTCCACGTTAAGAAATCCCATTAACTTGCATAGGTTTTAGATAGATAAACAATTTTTTTGCGTAAATTTGTAAATGTTTTCTTACCCATCAGTTTTAACATAATTATGTTTTGGGTGCTCAAAAGAACCGTCTCATAGAGACGGTTCTTTTGAGTACCCACATCATATGTTTTAGTTGAGAAATAAGAAAACTATTTTTTTTGGTACGCAATCTTAACTAATGGCCTGCATTAAGTCTTAAACTGTCAGTGTTGATCATCTACTGGCTTTGCAAATGGTTAAGACCCAGATCATGACCGACAAAATGTTGGGCCTAATCTGGATCCAATCTGTTAAACACCTTGATGGTATTCCTGAAAGAATTGTTTTAAAAAGTTCATTTTGAAAAAAAATCAGCTGACAACAAAAAAGCATGCCAAATTTCCCAATAACTCTGAACTTGACAAACCTGAAAGCTGGTTCAGAAAAACAGTACAAAATTTACCTTAAATGAGGATATACAGACACAAAGGCCTGATCAAACATAGTAAACCCTGATCAAACCAAGATCACACGACTCCCTCAAGTTTGACATTCCAACATATTTTACCCACCTCATCGGGTAGTCAAATGGATTATGGTGCTGTGAAACCTGTCTTAAGCGGCCACTCAAAAATTGACAAAACAAATATCTTAATTACAAATGGTAGCTTAATGAAGTTCGAAAGTATTGCAGAATGCTCCCCTTGGAGCATTCTGCAATACTTTTGACCTGCATTAAGCGATAATTGGTCTTGAAGACCAATTTTTGGGCTTTTTGAGAGCTGTTGCTTTAGACAGGTTTTACTGTGCTTTAATTTTCAGGATAAACATCAGAAGGCTGGTTTGTGTCTTCCCCCTACCAAACTTTTTTTGTAATAAATTGTAGAAAAGATAAATGTATATACAAGTGCTGCTTCTTATGAAACAAAAAGTGAATATAATTTTAAGCAGAAATGTTTTAATAACTATCTAGTGAACCCCCCCCCCCCCCCCCCCCACTACCTTAAAAATTACACTAGTATCAATGCATTTTATCTTATTTTCTTAATTTTTTGTTATGAAAACAGTATGAAGGAAAACTAATTTCATTCATAGCATGATCTAGCATGATCAGCTTTTGGTCAGCTACAGCAAAATGTGTATACAAATAAAATTAATGACCACTGAGATTACATTTTTTAAGGTTAGAAAAAGCGTCATGCACATATTAAGATTAAAAAAAACTGTCTGGTATGGGCTTTTGATTGGCTAAATCTTTAGATCATGTTAATTGTATTAACCTTACTGGGCTATTGATCATTTGCCTTGATATTACTTTTACAACTTTGTGCTTTTAACATTCGACTTGCTTAGCCCTTTACTCCACAGGCTATTTTTAGATCATGACATCATTTTCTATTTTTAGACAATGTCGAAAAAATTCAATAATAATTTAAATAAGTTTTGAATAATTTTGAAAATATTATTGAAAATGGAGCATTTGCTCCAAAAGAGCAAATGCTCCATTTTCATAATATTTTCAAATATGTGATATTTCAAAGGCATATGGAGTAAAGGGTTAATTTAATCCATTGGCACACACAGTAGTGTGCCTGTGTTTTATATACCTCCTAGTTCAATGTTACAAAATACAGTGACTTTTAAATCTCCTTTTATGCTTAAATAATTTGCTCTTCCAGCCATTAAATCTAAACGGAAAAGGTCAAATATATTTGGTTAAATAATAGTTGAACGTGAATATTTAATGAGATTTTATCATGCTATTTGATGGGGATCCACGACAATTCGTCGAAAGACACTTCGTCGAATACGACATTTGGTCGAATAAGACAACTGGTCGAATATAACGTTTGGTCGAAATGGACAGTTGGTCGAAACTTATATTTCATCGAAATGTGTCTAAAATTTGTCGAAAACTGGTTGAAAATATCAAGAAAAAAATGGAAAGGAAACAACTTTATTTTGAATTCAGCAGGCAAGTTTTAGGCCAATTCTTTATTCAGAATTTTTGCTGGAGCTTCCTGTGTTTTGGAGGCGGCTTCTCTTATCCTTGCCATAGACTGTTGCATAGACTGTTGCACTTCAATTTGAGGTATGTCAGGTCCATGCATATTGTGACTGTTTGATCGATATGAGATCATCAGACGATGTTATAATGCGGCCCTTACATTGCCTATTGTCACATTTCCAGTAACATTTCCCAGTTTTTGGGATCGAGTCTGTCTTTACAATATGAATATCCCTGAAGACTTAACTTTCTAGAACCACGGCTACTTAGGGAAAAATCTGGGTTTTCATTCATCTTTACTACCAATAAATTATCACTGAACTAAAATGATATAACAAACAACGTTGGAGATCAAAGCATTTAATTACTCACAAAACTTTATCACTCAACAGCCCAATAGAACATTGTTCCATAGTTCTTACTGTAATCAAGCACGCCACCAAAATTAACATGGCAATGTACACATAAGGTAAGGTTAACTGTAATTATACTTTATCTTTTTTTCGACCAAATGTCGTAGGTAAAAAAAGGAGTAGACTAAGTGTCGCATTCGACAAACTGTCGTAGTAGACCAATTGTCTTTGTAGACTAATTGTCGCATTCGACGAAGTGTCTTTCGATGATTTGTCGTGCACCCATTTGATGGCAAGTCTCTTGATAATTTTAAACAAAAAAGTTGGAGCAAGAGCTCATCAGCTTCTTGGTTGTCCTCATTTTATCAGTGGTCATGGGTTTGAATCCCAGTGATGCCATACCAAAAGGAATAAAATATCATAGCAGCTTCTGTTGAAAATGGTATTAAGTATTTCTAATAAAATGTTCATTAATAAATAAAATTGTTTGTAATTTTGCTAGTTGTAGGTGAATGCTTGAGCTTACATAATGCATGAAAATTTAATCATTTTCAACTTATATTCAGCCTTTAAAAGCTCTATTCTAAATGCCATATTTGCTGAAGGAATTTGTGATACACATGTATCAGTATATGGTATTTATGTTTTGTGCATTTCCTTGTTTGTTTTACATGTGAAATGTAATAAAGATTAGATACCTTTGAAACAGTTTGAGCCATTATAGTGCTGATTGGTAGTTTAACCATCCAAATTCATTGAGCTACTTAAAATACTGCGAGCATTTACACACCGATTGATAATACAGCCATTTTAGTCTGTTGACATTTCATAAGGTTTCTCTCCAGTATGTAATCAACTATTTTTGGATAGTCCACAACAGGGCCTGTATGCGTGTATGATTCAATAAGAGATATAAAAAAAATCAAAGCATGATTATTTGACTAGCAATTGGTTCATTGATCAATAACTCATTGCTTTCTTAACATGCTGAAAGAGAGCGGTATTGCAGACACTATATGTTTTTGTGATTGGACCCCATCTGGTTTGAAGATGGTTTTATTGAGGTTTATATAAATCTTTTGAAAAGAAAGTGTCAGAATGTAACTTCCTATAAAAATGGTCACAAAATGATGCAAACTAAATTTGTATTACATTTAGGGCTTTCAGAAAAATTGATAAGTTTTATTGTATGCATTTCTTTTTTTGTCAGGTATAATTAATATGCCTACAAAGCTTTAATTATGACATACTTATAATCATTTTGTTGTTATTATTTTTGTTGTTTATTATTGCCATAACTGGACATTGATATATTAGTTGGTCAGTGTTAGAATTCAACATTAGCTTAACTGATTTTAAATATTTGTATTTTTGATTTACTATAAATAACTATTTGAAGTTATTTCAAATCAAATTAGTCCTTCAATTAGTTAAGTAAATATGGAAGCAAGTTCTTGTCATAATAAAGAAGATATAGTCTATTTTCCTTAAGAAGTGGCTGGGAAGTTCAGATTTTTTTTTGCCAAATAACTGCATCGTATTTAGCAGGTTTTGTAAAGATATGAGACTTCCTTAAACAAATGAGATAATTCATTGCAATTGCTTTTAGCTAGTCAATATTCTAATGTGTTTTGTTAATTTTGTCAGCCTTAATGTTTATACATATTTTGCGGGCATCTAGACACCAGTGGTGGTTTCATGGCATAAACAAGCTTTCATAGTTGGGTTCTGACAAACCACCAGTGCTCTCATTATTTTATTACGGGTGTTTAAACTTGCTTCTCATGATCAATATCCCAAATATCTGAATTCAATTAATTTGTAGTATATAAAATGTAAATACAGCGCAGTCCCTTTATAACACAAATTTGGATATAACACAGTCATGTTGTGGCTCCCAAATTTTTTTACCATGGATTTCCTTTGTAAAACATATATATTGACCTAAAATATAGTGTTACAAAGGGCTGCACTGTCCCTATTTACATGGATGAAGTTTTCAGGATTATTCCTGAATTCAGGATTTTGAGTCTGACTTTCCAGAGAAAGTCAGCCTCAAAATCCTGAAATAGGGAGTTCACAATAGCTTCTCTGATGTATTTTCAGTCTGTCTAAAGACATTCAACCAGTTAAACTTGAAATTGTGAATATTTAGTTAGCAGTAATGTTTTATGATTGCAATTTCGAAAGTTCAGGATTTTGGAAATTTTGAGCTTTCACCATGTATTTAGGAATATGGTCAAAAGATTGTTCATGTTCTAATTTTCAAATTCCATATCTCAAGGGGTCAAATTCCATATTTTAGAATATTCTGTTTTCTGTAGGTCGATGCCAGTTTATATTTGATGGCACAAACATGCTACCATATTCCAATCATGACAGACCACCAGAACTTTCATTATTTTATTGTGGTGTTTAAACTTGGATTTAAAGTTTTATTGTTAGATCACAGGTATTGGGTGGTTTCAATTTCAACCATAAATCTTATGGCCTGTTGAGGTTACAGATGTCTTTCGTCTAATTACTCGCTGTCAAGTGACATTGAAGATGAGTGCAAATTGATACTTAAATCTTTTGGTGTTATTGAGGGATTGCAAGTTCTTGTCAGTTTTAGTTTAAAATGCTTTTTGCCTTTTTAGAAAGTTATAAAGTGCGAGTTAGTAATTTAAGGCGAACATGTTGTACTGGAGCAGAGGTCTAAGAGACAAAGAGTTTTAAAGAGCATGTACAGAGCATGTAACTCATTCGATTAAAAACAAGATTCATGACATGCACAGATCCAGATATGGGGGGGTGGGGGACAGGGGGTCAGGACCCCCCTGAAAAATCACAAAGCTATAGGGTTCCTTAAAGGAACCCTATAGCTTTGTGATTTTTCAGGAGCTTCAATACTGGTCTGATTCCATGGAAAATCACAAAGCTACTAAGACATCATTCGATGTTTGGCCACCATGGGCCCGCCAGCAAAACGTCATTTAAATGGCGTTTTGCTGATGGACCGATGATAGCCCGCTTTTTGTGGTTTTCAGATCTATTTCCCGTTGTCAACTAAAAAAAAAACAGTGTCAAAACTTTCTGGATCCGCGCATGCATGAGTAGGCATGGTAGGTCCTGTTGCGGCAAGTGGACTGAAGTAAGTGGAATATCTGATCAGTGCTAAACTCGATTTTTTATGTTTTTCACATTGATTTTCGGCGATAACTTTTTTATTATTGATTTTAGTAAACTGTGTTCGCGATGAAAGTTGTGGAGAAAAATTAGCGCCAACTTCTCCAAGCGGTTCCAACATCATAGAAACTGCAATTAACTCTGCACATAGATGCACTCTTTGAGCATTTTAAGCAAATCGCAAATAAACTAAGTCAAATATGTCAGTCAAAAAGTTACATTGCACCGCCCCGATTCAATAAGAAAGGCGATGGATGGCTTATTCAAATATATTGGAAATCGCGCCTGGTTCGCCCGTGCGTTAAGCTATTTGGGTCATCCCGAAACTGTCCGTTTAGCAGAACGTGCATGAGAGATAAATGGCGCGTCATGCGATATCACAGCTTCTGTACTTACAAATAATCATGCTCAAAGAAGGTTCTGAATATGCACGGTACATTCTGAGTCTACATATGGCAGGATTATGCTATAAACAACCTTTGAATAGCGGTATGTACACCGCTTGTGAATATTCTTTTGAGACAAACCCTTTCTGTCATGCCTCTACGTAATTTACCTGTCAATAAAAGACTTAGAAAATTGGGCTTAATTCAATTTATTGCAAAATCTTCATCTATGTACACAAAACTCTGTTTGTGTCAGAAACTTCGGACCTCTTGGAGAAATCGGCGCTAATTTTTCTCTACAACATTCATCGCAAACACAGTTGGCTAAAATTAATAATGAAAAAGTTATCGCCGAAAATCAATGTGAAAAACATAAAAAATCGAGTTTAGTAGGTGTTATAGACTGACACCTGTTTAGTACAGTGATACTCTTTATAACATGCATTTTGATATGACATAATCATCTTTGTTCTCAAAAATGATATAACACTAGTGAAAACCTTTCCTTAATTCTTTCCTAAATTGCTAGCGGCATTTTTTGTTATTTGCTGATAACCTTTGTAAACAGTTTGGACCCAGATCAGGCCTGACAAAATGTCTGGATCGAAACTGATTGACACTCTGACAGTATTCCCAAAGATTTTTTTTATGCCCCCGCCATTTATAATGGGGGGGGGGCATATAGCATCACCCTTGTCCGTACGTACATACGTACGTACGTCCTGTACGTACGAAAAAATTTTCCGGGCGATATTTTTTTAATACATTGGTGTATTGGATTCATATTTCATACACAGGTATATAATCATAAAATACAGGTCAAGTTCGATTACGGATAAAATCCATCTATTATTATCAGAGTTATGGCCCTTGATCTCTGAATGAAAAATGGTTTCTGGGCGATATCTTTTGAATACATTGGTGAATTGGATTCATATTTCATACACAGATATATAATCATAAGATACAGGTCGAGTTCGATTACGGATAAAATCCACCCATTATTATCAGAGTTATGGCCCTTGATCTCCGTATGAAAAATGGTTTCCGGGCAGTATCTTTTGAATACGGTGATGTATTGGATTCATATTTCATACACAGGTATATAATCATAAAATACAGGTCAAGTTGGATTACGGATAAAATCCACCGATTATTATCAGAGTTATGGCCCTTGATCTTGGTACGAAAAATGGTTTACGGGCGATATCTTTTGAATACATTGGTGAATTGGATTCATGTTTCACACACATGTATATAATCATAAAGTACAGGTCAGGTTCGATCACGGATAAAATCCACCGATCATTATCAGAGTTATGGCCCTTGATCACCTTATGCAAAAATGGTTTCCGGATGATACCTTTTGAATACATTGGTGTATTGGATTCATATTTCATACACAGGTATATAATCATAAAATACAGGTCAAGTTTGATTACAGAAAAAATTCACCGATAATTACCTGAGATGTGGCCCTTTGTTAATTACAATGCCATATTTATGCGAATTTGGCAACAGCGGGGGCATACGTGTCCCATGGACACATTTCTAGTTAATCAAGCAGACGTCGAAAAAGCATGCAAAAATTACCCAGAATGCAAAGAGTTGAAGAAGCATCACTTGTCAGGTTCACACAGTATTGGTAGGTGGCAGCTAGAGACCAAAGCAAAGCTATCAACTGCACAATACATATCATGTAGATATACAGGGGAGCACAGTGGCTCAGTGGTCGAGATCAAGGGGTTGCGGGTTCGAGCCTCACCGGCATCACTGCATTGTGTCCTTGAGCAAGACACATTAATCATGGCTTAGTACTGGTTCAACCCACGAAGACCTGTCCCGACATAATTGAAAAATTGTTGACTGGGATGTAAAGAATCAAACCAAACACATGTAGATATACAGTAGGAATGTCTTACACAATAGTTGTCAAACTAACTGCACAGTTATGGTACATTAGTCTTAAAAAGTTTAATGAGGAACACTTAAATTTGTTAGAGATGAAAATCATGCTGATTCATTTTAGTATACTAGCATCATGGGAAAACAGTTTTCTCAAGAGATAATTTGTAGACTGTGAGTGAGTGTGATGGCTTATACCAGGCTGTGTATCTTGACATAAGGGAAGCATGCACACATATCTCCATAATAATCATAAGAGCCCCCCATATGCATTAACTAACAAGGCATATATACAATGTGCTAGATTGAGTAGATCATTCTATGCTAGGGTTAGCCTATCTAATATTGAAGGACAAAGCACTGCAGGCTGACATGGGTTTGACTGCATGCATGTATTGTAATTAAAAAAAGGCCTTTTGGTCATATTGCGGATCATACTCTGATCAGACAATGTCAAAGCATATAATGCTGTGAGCATGCATTATATACAATGTTATTTGTTCACGCCAATTTGAAGAGTTTTTTCCATGACACAATTCAATGCAAGTGATCATTTACCCTATAGCTATAATACATCATTATCTCAAATTTTCAGATTCATTGATGCAAGTCACAGAACCAGGGTATAAAACAAGTCAACCTGAAGTCACCTTTGAAATAAAGTTGTCGGAGCAGCAGACGGTAACAACATTAACCATTCATTAAACTGGGATATCATTTGAAGGAAGTAAGAAAAGTTTGGCAACCAACAATCACTTTAAAATAGTGTATTTTGTTTGGTTGGTTTGAGGTATTACATCCCAGTTAACAGCTATGGTCATGTCGAGATGGTCAGTTCACCTAACCACACCTTTCCCTGGTCAAACTTGACTAAGTGGTTAACTTGTACTTTGTGCACATACTTTCGCTTGTAACTGATAACAATCATCTTGAATCTGCCAGAGGAGGGGAATGAAAGTATGGGACCCGGGCCAATATTGAACTTGCGACCCCTGGATCTACAGTCGGACTCACTACTGACTGTGCCACCAGGCCCGGTCTTATGGTGTCAGTGCACAATTAACCGGTCCTATATTCAACTCAATGTAAATTGGCAGATTTCAAGCCTCTGCATGCTTTGGTTGGATTTTTTTTCTGTCTGTGAGTGTCAAGATTTGTCATTCACCCTCCAAAAAAGCAAAAAAACAACCAGATAATATCATTTTCACGACATTCCCAATTCTTAAAAAGAAATCAAGCTGAAACCCGACCATCACTATACATTACCATGGTACTTGTTGTCCATTGACTGTGACACAAAGATGCATGACAAACATGACAAACACTCATCAATTTTTCAATCACAGGCTAATTTAAAGTCATATACAGCACCCATTTACCAAATAAAGGACACAAAAACCACAAGTGCTAAAATTTAAAAGGTACTATTTTAGTGGGCTACCAAGCCAAAAGTCTTAAATTAGATCAGATGGTATTCTTGAAAGAATTTTTCCAAAAAGTATTTTTTTTTTTTTAAAATCGGTGGACAACAAAAGTCATAAAAAACATAGCATGAGAAGAATTAACTAGCAATTTTGGGGTTGTCTTATGGACAGATTACCCATACATGGGTCATAATTTCAGGACCTAGATATTTCATATAACCTTGGACATTCAATTAGTTGGAAGGAACTTAGTAATTTAATTACATTTCTGACTTATCCCTTAAAACACCACCAAAATTTACAGCAGATGTCATTTTCATATTTTCCTGAGCTTTAGGAAAACAATCACTACTTAGCCTTTACATTTCACATTAATCATGCATCTTCCAGCAGATGAATATGCCCCTATATCAAGGAGGATATCAACGTGATACAAAATTGTCCCCTGCTGCAGTTATAAGGGCTAATTTGGTATGAAATTTGAGATTTTATGGCCAATTGCAACTCAATGTAATTACCATGACCTTAAATGTTTAATGGTCAATAGAATAATTGTGTCATAAAACTGGAAATTCATAGGTCCAGATAAGGAATTTTTATTTGCGTAAAATTTTAATTATTTTCTTACCCATTAATTTAAACATTTGTTTTGGGTGCTCAAAAGAACCGTCTCATTGAGACGGTTCTTTTGAGTACCCACAACATATGTTTTGGATGAGAAATAAAGAAAATGATTTTCCAATACGCACTCTTATCTGGAGGCCTGTGGAATTGGTCTTTTCATATAAATGACAAAGACATAATATAAGTCTACAACAATAAATGAAATTTAAAATATTTAAATAAATAAAGTTTTCAATGTCATCCTATATTAAGGTCAAGTTGTCCTGGAGATGCTAAATTGTTCAGTTATTGTATTAACAAGTGGCATCTCAAATGGAAGCCAAAAAAGTTTTAATTCTTCTGCCTGGTTGTGTCGTCTGCTGATAACTATTGCAAAAATTAAGTGAATATGACTAGGAAATGCCACAATCACAATGCACCATGAGGAAGAGACACAGAACACTAACAGCCACATGACATTAAGAAGACAATTAAAGTAAAGCAACCAGCTCTCTCTTCCCCAGCGAGATGATTGCAAAACTAGAATGGACACAACTAAGTTCTGAATAACAAAACAAGGACTCAACACATGGGTGAAAGTTTTCAGGATTGTTCCAGAATTCAGAATTTTGATGGCTTAGGTTGCTGTCCGTTCTAAGGCGGTGGTTCTGTTGTTATTGACTTTTTGTTTATTGTTACTCCCATTGTGGGAGTCTGTAATTGTTATATGTTTTGTTGTACGTTACTTTATGTCCATTTTAGTATTGCAATCTTCTTGATGGGGAAGAGAAAGCTGGTTGCTTTGCTTTATTTGTCTTCCTGGTGTCTCATGATGTTTGAGCGCCTCTTCCTCCCGGTGCCATGGGGTTGTCTGCGGATTGTGATTGTGGTATTTCCTGATCATACTCACTATTTTTGAGGCTGACTTCCCTTAGAAAGTCAGCCTCAAAATGCTGAATTAGGGAGATTTATTGTAATAGGTTCTCTGATTTTCATTCAGTCTGTCTAAAAACAATTGACCATTTAAACTTCAAATTGTGAATATCTAATGGGCATACTTTAAGTTTTAAGATCGGAGTTTTGAAAGTTCAGGATTTTGAAAATTTTGAACTTTCACCCATGTCAACACAAAACCCTCACAAATAATGGGACCAACAATGAACAATGAATCAACAACAACTGAGAACTCCCCTCTTTGAATGGACAGCAGCTGAAGCTCTGATGGCTTGCTTTTAGTGTTATTTGGATCTCTCTCCCCTCATTAACTAAAAAAACAAAACGTTAGACTTGGACCCCCTCTGACAAAACTTTCTGGATCCGTTCCGGGCATGAAATATGTACGGTGCATACAAACAAAAATCTGTATACATGTATTGTCAAAGTGCCACTAATTTTGCTGAACCATATGGACTGATAAAAACATGCCAGTTAACTTTCCTTTTGTGCCCAAACCAAACATATATCATCATCATAAACAAAGTGAAGATGATTCAAGATCCTTACGTTTAAAAACTATTGAAATTATAGCAATAGTGAAAAGACTTTTGCTGATGCTATTGACATTACAACTTTCCTATCAATATAGTAACATTGAATGTGATATACCCATACATGTATAGATAGTCCAATGTATATCTATTGTTACATCCCTTAAACAATCTGCACTGCTATTTTGATTTTTGCATTTATTTTCTTTCTGAAAATGTTCCCTTATTTTGTTTTCAGTTGTTGTCTAAGCTACCCATTATAGATAATAGGATCTTCCTAAATTGTCAAAGCGGGAACGTCTCCATTTTAGAACTCCCGGATGAAACAATTACTGTAACAATTCTTCCACATTCTGGGCCCAGGTGTTCACCTGTTGAACTGTTCAATTTAAATTTAACTTGAATTAAATGATGTTTCTTGATTGCTGGGCAGATTAATTTATTTCAATGCATGTTTTGTTTATAGTGTGAATTGTAAACAGATTGATCATAGGGCCAGTTAAGCAAACTTTTTGAGAGTAAAATTGTGATTATTTTCTTATCCATCAGTTTAAACATGTGTTTTGGATGAGAAATGAAAACTAATAATTTAATTTCAGTTACACACTCTTTTCAGGAGGCCTGATTGATGTCTATTAACACTTTGTATGCTGGCTAAATTTGCACGCATTTTACCGTCTGTTGATTTTTTTCAACATTCACTTCTTCCAAAATTCTTTCAGGAATACCATCAAAGTGTCAAATAGTTTGGATCCAGATCAGGCCTGACCTTTTGTCAGGCCTGATCTGGGTATAAACTGTTTGCAAAAGTTATCATCACACGACATTAACAGGCAAAGAGTTAAAGATAGTATGCTCATAAGAAAATAGTCTTTATATGGCATGATTGTGTCTAGATCAATTTATAGAACAGACATGCATTGTGTCTTTTAATAATGCAGGTTTGGGTAACTCAGTCAAAAAATGTATTTTACAACCCAGTGGCTCAGTGGTAGAGTGCTTGACGAGAGATCAAGCTGAGTAGTAGGTAATTTTATAAAATTTTAGTTGGGTTCCATAAAATGGCTCAGTTATGCCCCTTTTTAAACTTTTCTCGTTTGTGATGTCTAATTGTGAAGTTGTCACTTTCCCATTGATATCCTGGGGTCAGGTGTGGTGCTTGATTGTATCAATTCCTGATCTTTGCCCTCTTTTTATTTTGAATTTTTTCCAACTTTGGACCCGCTTAAATTGAAATAGAATGCTATTTTTTTGTTTTTGATGTCTATAATATTCTTCTTATAAAAATAGTACCATCTAAAGGACAAGGGCAATACTCTCTAAAATAAAGTTTTAGGGAACAGTATTTTACAAACACTTAGGTTTTTATATGTTTATTTAATAATAGCTGACCCATTCTGAGAGTTTGGCATATGTCCAGCCAAATATTGCGCGGTACCTAAAGTCCTGAATTGCAGTATTTGATATGTATATCAGAATAAATCTTACATTTTTTAAAGTGGCAATAGAACACATTTCGGGTGGTCGACATATCTTTTCACTAATAAGTAGTAATTAGTTGTCACATACCCCTTTTGTTATATCTATAATTACTACAATCGTAGTCATATATCTTTGTATATTTACCCAATCACTTCACTCGCATTAACAATGGACAGCCATGTTTGCATGTCACTGATCTAAGCCTTGTGCAAGGAAAAAGTATATCTAACGTTTCATTAAAGGTCGAATTTCCTCAGGCAGACCCTGTAGCGCAATGGGTAACAAGTGTGATTGCTGATCCCAGAGTTGTAAGCTCGATACCAGTCCAGCCCCATACTTTTGTGGAGATTGATCATGAAATATTTTCTAGTCATCATGTGAGCCTAAAAAAGCTCCCTTCTCAGATGGTCATTTTAGTACAAATTAACACACATGCATATATAAGAAAGTCCAAAATTTGACCATACAATATTCATGTAATCAGGATATCTCCCTTAAATTCCAAACTAACATATAACTATTCCATTTTGGCAGTCTAAGACTCCCCCTGGATCTTGATCAATTAACTGCACAGTCTGTGTATATAAATTGCGATCAGCCAAGGCAGCAATCAGCTTGCACGTCATGTGACCGATTTTTTTGATTTTTTTATTTTGCATACTGTTTTGTCACCTACCGATTTTTTCCAATATTAAAGTTTTCCAAATATTCATTCAGGAATACCATCAGAGTGTCCAGATTAGGACCAACATTTTGTGTGGCCGGATCTGGGTCCAAACTATTTGCTGAGGTTATCAGCTGACAGCAGTTAATGTACTTTTTCGTATGACAAACTGGCAGATTACGATTAAGGATCACTTTATTGATTTTGGCATAAGATTTGACATTCACAAATTTTTATCTATGATCAAATTTGTAAGTTTAAGAATAAATAAGATTTTCCTAATTCAAAACAAGAAGTGATTTCATTGTATGATATAATGCTAATTGCTATAATTCAGTGCATTCAAACAATGTTTATGCACATAGTGCACGAAATACTATACCGAAACATGCAACATGCTACCATTAAAGGGAGGGCCCTAACCTGATAAAATATTTGCAGAGAAAAATCAGGGGATTGGGTAGAGGGTAGTCAAGATTGTTTCTCATTAACCCTTTTCCTAATGATGGATGATTCCATACATATTGAAACAATAAGTATGGAATTGTGTATTTTGTATTTTACGGAGTTGCTGGTCAAAATTCCTATTAAATAATGGATTTCTGTCCCTGCAGATTGTTTGTCTTTGCAAAAAGTGCAGACCCTGATGAAATGCCACCTTAAGTGGCATTTCATCTGGGCCTACACTGTTTGTTAAAGGACATATTGAAAGGGTAGAAGTAGTAGAAAGTTGTAGTAGCCAAATTTTGGTCATCTGAGTCATTGTGACCAATCAGCTTTCCCTGGGGGTACCTGGGCACAAAGCCCAACTGTACAGCTCAACATTAGTCATTTTGGATTTACATTCATTCCTGGGGGGGGGGGAATCAACATTAGCATGATTAGAAGGTAAGGCTGCCCAATTCCCTGTTGAATGATACCAAAGAGGAAGAGAGCCTCAGCAGCAGTGGCTGGCATTCTGTTCCATACGGGAATGGTTCTTGGGAAAGGACCTGAATCTCGATAGAGTCGGACGGTAGATGTAGGGTACTGTTGAAACACAGAGGAATGTCCTGCTCTTGTCTTCTTACTAGCTGGTCACAAGTACCTGGACTAGATCATCATGCACAATTTGATTCTTCTGGTTTCATGTGTCCCCCATCCAAGGTAGTCTAACACATCTTTCATGCAGCTGGTGTTTCTATATCTACTTGTCACAAATCGGGCTGCCCCACACTGTACGTACCATCTCAACTTATACTGAATGTACAGATTTAGTATGGCACCTGATTTAAACCTTTCCTTCTTTAATATTCATGCTAAGCTCCACCTCTATGAATAATTATTATTACATAAATAAAATTTCATGTTTGTTCATAGAACAAAGAAATTAATTGTCAGGTGCACTTATGTAAGATCATATTTCCATAAGCAAACTGATCAGGCAACTATTATTAGAGCTGCCTGATCAGGGTCTGCTATGTTTGCAATGGTGATAAAAGGTGTCTATATGAGGTAAAGGGTTATTTGAAATATTTAAGCTATCTGGAGTCAGGATTTCTTATTATTCTCAAAAATTGTATTCCCTTCACTTTCTATCCCATGCCGTGTTTGACACATTTATGCATAAGTCAGTGTTATTTACAACTTAACTCTTTGCATGCTGGGTAATTTTATGAACTTTCGTCCCTTGATGATTTTTTTCAAAATTATCTTTTTCGAAAAATTCGTTTAGGAATACCATTAGAGGGCAAACACTTTGGATCCAGATCAGGCCCGGCATTAAATTGGGCCTGATCTGGTTCCAAACTGTTTGCAAAGGTTATCAACAGATGACACTTGTAGGTTAAGAGTTAAAGATTGACTTACTATTAGCGGAGGATAAAGAGTGACAGTATCTCGGGACACGGCTCATCTATTGAGTAGCTGACTTTGTAACTTCCATAATTCATGTTCATTGGTGAATGGCAGTGAAGGGTACTTGTGTTATCAGTAAAAAAGAAGAGCTTTTTTGTCGCCAATTTCACCAGTAAATGATAGCGTTACCTGATATTCGTATGGATAGGATTATACCAAAATATCTTTGCAGTGCAGCATTGACTTTTGAAAGATGGGAGGATGAATTATTTGGGATTAGTGAATGTTTATATTTCGGTAAATAAAAAATTCTCTTTCTGAATACCAGGCATTAATCTTATTTTAATATGCAAGTGTTGAATATGTAGAAAGCACTTTGAAGTTTTTGTTGAATTTATCAAAGGTCTGATATGTGATCATTTTTTCTAGTACAATCTTCAATGATCATTCTCTCAGTGACAGTGTATCATGCAAAAGTGATCTCTTTTCATCATTTTGTTGATTTTGCTCAAATATTGGTGTTATGATTTTTGTTTGTGGGTTAGCACCATTAGAAAATAAAGATGCAATGGAATTAATAGCTCTTCCCTTGCTAGCGGTGACTTTTATTCTGTACCGTTTACCTTCGTTTGCAAACAGTTTGGATCTGGATCCAAACTGTCTGACACTCTTAACTGTTCCTGAAAGAATTTGTTGAAAAAGTTAATTTTGATAAAAGTCAGCTGATGACAACAAAAGCATAGAAAATTACACAGCATGTAAAGAGTTAATGTTAATTTTCTAAATTATTATACATTTCAGCTATGAACAAGATATACATGAAAGCAACTGAAGGAAGAAGAAACACTTAATAGTGATATAAAGGTAATTTAACCCTTTCCACAATGAATATTCATGCTAAGCTCCACCCACTATGAATAATTCATTAAATAATCTTGCACATTTGTACATTCAACAAAAGAAATTACTTGTTAGGTCCACTAGTTTAGAATCATATATTGTTATATTTCCATGAGCAAACAGAGTAGACCCTGATCAGGCAGCTCTTATAAGAGCTGCCTGATCTGGGTCTGCCCTGTTTGCATGATATAAAGGTAATTTAAGGCAAAAGGTTGAACTCTTTGTCTGTAAGACTTCCATGACATTTCAGTGAAAACCATTCTGTCGAATATATAAGCAAAATGTTATCATGCAGACATGATTGACAGTGAATTTTAAGCCTGAATATTGCAAAAAATAGTAAAATATAATTTTGACCATTCCTGAAAAAAATCGACCAAACGTTGTACTTAGAAAAAAAAATCAAGGGCTTTCGGCCAAATTGTTGCATTTAACAAAACGTTGTATTCGACCAATTATCTTTCGAACAATTGTCATGCATGGCCTGTTAGTGTCGTCTGTTGGTAACTTTTGGAAACAGTGTGGACCCAGACCAGGCCTGACAAAACATGGGGATTCATCTGGATCTAAACTGTATGACACTCTGATTGTATTAATGTAATTTTTTGAAGCGGTTAATTTTGAGAAAATAAACCAGCAAACGTTAAAACAGAATGCAAAATTACCCAACATGCAGGGTTGAATATCAAGGACCAACTAGGCTTGGATCCCTGGACTCTTTCAAGTTGTACAAACAAAAATGTAAAATAAGCTCTGTTGTATTTTGAAAAAAGATGTTTTCTTAGCAAGAAGCCCCTCTCTGATTGTATTGCACTAATCCCTCTTAGCTTACTACTTTATAAGCAAGAAAGCTTACTACTCTATACCAACTAAAATAAGCAAGAAAGCTTACTACTCTATACCAACTAAAATAAGCAAGAAAGCTACTACTCTATGCCAACTAAAATAAACATTACCTCTTTCCTTGCTATGGCGGCAACTTTTGTCATCTGCTGATAACCTTTGCAAACAGTTTGGACAAAACGTCGGTCCTGATCTGGATCCAAACTGTTCGTCACTCTGATCGTGTTTCTGAAAGAATTTTTTGAAAAAGTTAATTTTGAAAAAAGTCAGCAGACGACAACAGAACATGAAAAATTACCCAGAATGCAAAGAGTTAAATTACCCAGAATGCAAAGAGTTAAATTACCCAGAATGCAAAGAGTTAAATACCCAGAATGCAAAGAGATAAATGGAGCATTATCACCAGAAAACCTGGCTTCAAGGATTGTGATCGGGTAATGCGCAAACCATCCTGCTCAGCTGCAGAGACTAGAAAGACTCGTTAAATATGAATTTAGTTTGATTAGCTAACAACACTGGTGCTCATCAGACTGTGCGGCACAGTCTGGCTATAAAAGGTATACAACTTTTCATGCTCAACTTCACTGAGCATGAAATTTCAATTGATCATAAAAGCTAAAATACTGAAAAAATATTATTTCCAGATGTTGTATTTATCCTGTTAATAAATAGTTGTTGGCATTTTATCATTTATGAACAGAATATATTTCATGCTCATTTGAATGAGTATGAAAAATTTTATAATCTCAAGGCCAGGCCCCGAGGTTATAAAACTTTTTTAATGCTCAACTCAACTGAGCACTAATTTTCAACTGCTAATAACAACAAAAATACTGACAAATGAAGAAATTTCTTGGGTTAAGTCTCTCAGATGTTGTATTTATCATGCTAATAAATGTTGAAATGCCAACAGTTGTTGGCATTTTATCATTTATGAATAGAATATATTTCATGCTCATTTGAGTTGAGCATGAAAAAGTTTTATAACCTCGAGGCCAGATCTGCACCTTTTTTTATTGGCATATGGTAGAAGGTTTTTTTTCTAAAGATGTGGTTCATTTATATAAACTATTTAAAAATATCAATACCTCAGATTATGTTTGTATTCAGCTAAGTTATTGAATGTGGGCAGGAATGTGTCCAGAGTCAATAGGATTACAAGATTATAGCAAAAGCTGATTTTATTTCCCAAATATTAGTTTATTATTAATTTTCGTTAGATTTAAATTGTGGAATCACATATTCGTAAGTGTTAATTTCTCTTTCCGCAAATATTATTGTGGTTTGTCCAGAATTTTTGTACCATTAGATCTGTTCAATATTTTAATTTAAGAAAAAAATTCTTAACTTATTCATGAAAATGATATCTACTGAAACATAGCATTTAATAGTATTAGTATATTTAAATACCTCACTGGAGTGGATTGTTTCATTTGAGAAAAATAATGTTGTTACAGTAAAACCTGTGTAAAATGGTCACTCAAAAATAGACAAAACAAAGATCTTAATGACAAATGGTAGCTTAACGAAGGTTGAAAGTATTGCAGAATGCTCCCTCCCCTTGGAGTGCAATACTTTTGACCTGCATTAAGTGATAATTGGTCTTGAAAACCAATTTTTTATCTTTTTGAGAGTGGCCGTTTTACACAGGTTTTACTGAGATTTGTTGCTTAATATATATCACTGTCTGTCGGTCAGTCGTAAGTGGATAAATCACTCGAACTTCGCGCTCATGATTTATTCACTTTAACGACTGACCTCCAGCCAGTGATATATTAAGCAACAAATCAGTGTGAGCGGGAATGAGGTATTCTCCAAAGCGATAATTCACTATTTTAACCCTAAGGTGCTGGCCACCTAAAATTGCAGCAAATGACATTTCAAATTGTGTTAAGAAAGAATTTGTTTTTTGGAAGGTTCATGGAATCATGAATACTTCGGGTCTCTTGCAAAGTAAGTGAAGCCTGAAGAGTGATTCATCCAGAGCATGAGAATCTACATGCATTGATATATGCCTTATTTGTCCATATCTTTGCATAAACAGGTCATAATAAGTTATGTCAGTGTGAGGCCTGGGTACAATATACTTAAATTTGTTTTATGATAAATTCTAGTGATTTGTACACAAAACTACAGTGATAAGATAAATCAGTATCAATAATTACTCTTCAATACTAAACCAAACACTCCAATCTCAATACAATCTCGTTTGCTTATTTTAGACTTTTATATGCACAGTTTTAAACTCTTTGCATGCTGGGTAATTTTGCATGAGTTTTGTCCTGTGCCGATTTTTTTCAAAACAACTTTTTCAAAAAATTCTTTCAGGAACACCATCAGAGTGTCAAACAATTTGGATCCAGATCAGGCCTGACATTTTGTCCCGCCTGATCTGGGTCTAAACTGTTTGTAAAGGTTGTCACAGTCCCCCTAGATAAGAGTGCGTAAGCAAAAATTAATATTCTTATTTCTCAAGCAAAACATATGTTGTGGGTACTCAAAAGAACCGTCTCAATGTGACGGTTCTGTCGAGCACCCAAAACAAATGTTAAAACTGATGGATAAGAACATATTAACGATTTTACGCTGAAGCTTTTTTTCCTATCTGGACCTATGTAATATCAGCAGACAACACTTGCAGGTAAAGATTTAAATGATTTAATGAGGAAAATGAAATTCTGTTGGATAGCATCATGGCAGCTTATTTTATCTCTCAAGGGTGTGACTTTAAAAGCATGTTGCATTTATAAATGAGGATTTCATTACCATGTTAGTACCATGCATCAGATATGGCTTGATATCTCAGGAGGCCAGAGCACTATACACAGGGTTCCCATGCTCCTGGAAATCATGGAAAACCTTGAAAATCACGACAAAAAATTCCATGCATGGAAAAATCATGGAATTCGAAATAAAATGAATAGTCATGGAAAAATCATGGAATTTTGTTAAGTAATTTGACGAAACTTCCAGTAGCCAGAAAACTAGCTGTCAGACACACAAAACTTGTGTGTCTGACAGCTAGTTTTCTGGCTTCTGGTGGTATCTAGTTTTAATTGCATATTCTATAAACATGCTTATTTAAATACATTACTGTTTCTGCATTCTGCATTTATGCTCTGCATGGTGAAGAAGCCGTTTAAATGGGAGGTTGAATGCTGTGCATTAAATAGTCATGGAAATTACATTGTTGATCATGGAAAAATCATTGAAATGTGTTTTGGAATTTTTGTGGGAACCCTGTAATAACATAAACATTCAAAAAAGTGATTACATTATATTAAACCCATTCTTATACACTCAATCTGCCAATGTTTTAACCAAAATTTAGCTGTGAAGAATTGCCTGGGCACAGTGCATGAACATGTTGAAACATCCTTGGTGAAGTCCCCGCTAAAGTGAGGTCAGCAGCTCCCAAAAAAATGCCTACAATATCAGCTCACCAGCTTCAGGAACTGACTCAGGGGCCGCACCTGTGGTCTGCCTATTTGTTGATCTTGTAGGGGATACCCAGAAAGTAAAATTTCTAGGGTGGGGCCTTGCTTCTGCATATGGAGTGTATTTATCTTAATCCATAATCAGTATTACAGTAAAACCTGTGTAAAACGGCCACTCAAAAATAGACAAAATAAAGATCTTGATGACAAATGATAGCTTAATGTAGGCCGAAAGTATTGCAGAATGCTCCCCATGGAGCATTCTCCCCATGGAGCATTCTGCAATTCTTTGATCTGCATAAGCAATAATTGGTATTGAAAACCAATTTGTAGTCATTTTGAGAGCGGCCATTTTCGACAGGTTTTGCCGTAATTTCAAACCTCTGTAATAAATTTGAAGATCCCTTTTGCCTTATAATGTATCTACATAACATGTTAAATAACTCCACCTAGCTATCTTGTATCACAACAGAATAGACTGGCCCCAGTCTCTAATTTCAATTTTTTAGTAAAACTTATAATCTCTTTAAGATAGCAATTGATAAACTTTACTTGGAAGTAGAAGTTCTCGGCTTGGACATTAGAAAATTTGACTATCAGAGAGGATAGAATTTTTAGAAGATGATTTGTTTTAATACTTAAATATAATTATAAATGTAATTATATATATTTAGTGGACTGATGCCAGTCTACACAACAGAATGGAACGGAGGAATTACCACACAGACATAAAGAGGTAGTCACATAAAATCTGTCTTCTACATTTCAGGATAGATTTCCTTATAGACTCATGTGAAGACCAGAATTGGAAACTATATACCAAGTTGAAACGAGATCTTGTAAAAGAAGCAGCCATTAAAGGGGAGATCAATTGAAATTGTTGCGTGACATTTCTGCTGTTTCCGCTACAAAACAAGGTATATTTAACTCTTTGCATGCTGGGTAATTTTTCATGCCTTTGTTGTCGTCTGCTGACATTTTTCAAAATCAACATTTTCAACAAAAAAAAAAAATTAAGGAACATTATCAGAGTGTCAAACAGCTTGGATCCAGATCAGAACCGACAAAATGTCGGTTCTGATCTGGGTCCAGATTGTTTGCAAAGGTTATCGGCAGAGGACAAAAGCTGATCTGGTTGCGTGCTATTTTTGCTGTTTCCTCAACCAAACAAGGTATATTTACTAGTTTTTCACTCTGTGATGTCATTCATAGTCCCTTTGACACTAGACCATGAAGTTTAGTTGTTTATGGCAGTCATAAAGTTGTCGTATTCTGTTGTATGGCTCATAAAATATTCAAAATATATAATTTCTAGATCATTGAGTCTACTATAAACTCACTATTAACCCTGTTTGACTTGAAACCCATAAACAGGTATGATGACAAACATTGTAGACCCTGATTAGATGCCACAATATGTGGCATCTAATCAGGGTCTACAATGTTTGCTAAAAAAGAAACAGTTTTCAGGGTCAGAACTCAGTGTGATTTGGAAATTATAATCTGACTGAACCTAGGAGCGGCTGTGGTGTAGTGGATAAACCGCTTGCCTTGTAAACCAAGGGTCGCAGGTTCGATTCCCGGCTTCACCAGTCTGTCGGATGAGACTTTAAGCTGTGGCCCCGTCTCCATACGACCTTAGCTGTTGGTGGGATGTTAAACACAAACGCAACAACAACAACCTGTGAACCTAGAAGATATATTATCAGTCAGGCACTGGAAGGAAAACCTTCCATGCCAAAAGTATGCCTTTTTGGAAGGAATAGCCTGCCAACTTAACAATTGCACTATGGATGGTAAAACCTTCCAATTAGTATTTTCACTGAAAATTGGAAGGTTTTACCATCCATCTTAATGACAAGTTTTGGATGGAAAACCCTTCCAAAATATCCTTTTCATTGCAAATTTGGCATACGATCGGACAGCCGCAGGGTTAATGATGTTATTAGTATGTTTTCATTACATAACCAAGCAGAAAAATCATGTTTCTACTTGATAAACCTTATCGCAATACAGGTAACAGTTAATTAAGACCATTTATCAATCTTTTCTTGTCACTGGTATAAGAGAAAGTTTGCAAACTTGTGATGACTTTTCTTGAAGATATCTTTTCAAGGCATGCAATATTACATAAGTTTGTTACTATAAATAAATCTGGATAGAAATCCAGGTAATCACAAACAGATGCTTTGGCTTATTTAAGAGAAGAAATGTTTCTATTTCTAGAAATAGAACTAAAATTGAGAGACTGTTAGATTGGAAGGAATTTCCATCCAAATCTGTTGGAAGGTTTTCCTTCCAGTGCCTGACTGATAATGGACCATCTAAAAAAATTATATCCAACTAGCTGGATCATGAAAGGGCTATTTTTTTGTCTGCTAGACTAGTGCTAGTGTTGTCTGCTGATAACCTTTGCAATCAGATTAGATCTGAGGATCAGGCCCGACAAAACATCAGTCTAGACAAAGGAGCTTGAAGTTCTGTCTTTATCTCACCTCTATAGCCTCAAAACCAAAAGCTCACAATGTCATTATCTAATGACATTATAAGATTTTCGGTTTTAGGGTTAAGAAGTGATATAGGGATCAAACTTCAAGCTCCTGTGGTCTAGATCTGGATCCAAACTGTTTTACACTCTGATGGTATTTCTGAATGAATGTTTAGAAAACGTTAATTTTAAAAATGAAATCACCATACATCAAATAAGCATGCAAAATTTACAGTAAGAGCTGATAATTTTGTGTCATTATTGTAAAAATGTAAAAGTCATCACCACAGATTCGCTCACATGAAACAGGCTACAATGGGTTGCTGGGTGTGTATTATATACCCCTTCAGGCAAAATATTCCATTTAGATCTTTATGATAACTAAATGTTCCAGAACAAGATTATTAACCATCAATACATTCATTATTGAATATTTACATTTTCTCTGTAGTTGCTTTAACTCTTTCATTGCTAGCGACCACTTTTGCTATCTGCTGATAACCTTTGCAAACAGTTTGGACCCAAATCAGGACCGACAGAACGTCAGTCCTGATCTGGATCCAAACTGCTTGACACTCTGTTCTTAAAAAAAATGTTTATTTTGAAAAAAGTCAGCAGATGACAACAAAAGCATGAAAAATTACCAGTATGCAAACAGTCAAAAGTCATGTGATCTGGGCTGTGCTTCAGGCAGAGTGAGGTCATGATCAACCAATGGTATTCTTTGTATTCTTGGGTTTGCATGAGGTTGTTCACACGTATCAGCATGATTTATGCATTATGTTCTTTCATGGTCTGCTTGTTCTAAGACCTCCATTAGAAAAGATCACAAAAACTAGCATATTTGGGCATAAAATAATCTGCAAATCTGGTTGATAATGTAAAATGTTGATATAAGAATTGAAGTTTTGATTTTCAGCTTGCACTGGATGATGCAAAACATTAGCTATTTCAATGTCTCCAAGAAGCTCTACAGACAACAAAGACATTAAAAAGCCATCTTTTTGGCATCATCAGGAGCATGCTTAATATCTGAGTTTCAATTCTTAAATATTTGCACCTATAGTGTATTTTCATACATTCATTTTCTTGTTAACTGACAGTCATGTGGCATTATAACTCCGTATAAAGACCCAGTTGATTATGATCCTCCCACGATGAATCCATATTGATGATGAAATTTCAGCGCTGGACTGTGCACTCATGAGCTTGTGTGCTTATTAGGTCAAATAGGGTATTCAATTTCCAGCGATTCTTATAAGACTATTTTATTTTGAGATTACACATTTGCCAACCAAGAGTGACAGTGACGTAATACTTTGTTTACAATTGCTAAGTAAAAGGCTATAACTTCACTTGAGCGAACGTGAATCAATGAATCACTTTGTGTATAAATCCTATCCTGAGGATAGGATTAATACACAAGTGATCTATCGATTATAAGTCCCTGATAACTTTGTAAACAAAACATGAAGTCACGGTTACTCTTGGCTGGCAGGACAGTATTTGTACATATTGTGCATGATGGAAGATTAGTTTGTAAACCTGTACTGCAGTCGGACGACAAGCTGAAAGTGACGTCAAAACTTCAGCACAGTGGTCTACTATCTTACCACTGCGCTAAGCCCACACTGACAAATTTTTATGCTAAAAGATCAATATGTACACTTTTAAAAGAAACTGTATTACTAGGTCTGGGGAATCTCGGAAACACGCGATCGTAAATTATCGCGTAAATGTGCAATAGCGGACTGCCCATGTAAAGGGAAATCAATCTAAACGTCATCAGGGGAAATAAGTTGGTGGTCAACTTCCGTTTTGTTGGCATTCATATATCACGCATTACCGCGACGACCATCACCACATGCCTCACCTTTGCGAGTTGGTGCCCTAGATTCAGAAACATTACAACACACAAATAAAAGATTACAAATAAATATTTAACCATCATAACCTTGGCCACAAATCAATGATAAAATTGATGCGAAAATGTTAAGAAAAAAATTACGGGTTTCTGTCAGAAGAGGGTTCAATTTGTTGATTTTTTTTTCCTGAAAATTTCGTTTGTTTCCATTTAGCTTCTCACCCCTTGGTTTGAATGCATCCGAAAAAATATCGATCGAATCAGCGGAAACGGGCCAAAATGATAAACCAATAATCGAATTTCTATCGCTCAGAACCGTGACGCAGTTGTAAGATAACTACCTCTGTTAGCAAGTCTGCCAATCTCGAGCATGGTCGCGCATTTGAGCGATAATTTTGATCGCGTGTTTCCAAGATTCCCCAGACCTGATTACTGGGGTAACTGTGACTGTTTACAATAATGGACGATGTCCGCTTATCAAAACATGCTCTAACGTCACTTTTAAAATATCTTCTGACTGCAGTATCAGAAATTGATCAAAATATGCTGTCTGTATGAACCTTTATTGTGGATGTATGTATGTATTGCCTGAACATGGTTGTCATTGGGTGCATCTTTATAAAACACTTCTTGTCAACTGTGATATTGCATTTTGAGTCAGGACATGAGAAATAGTCCTATAGTCTTATTTCCATCGACAGGTCCAGGATATTTGTTAAGAGTGGGATGGAGGGTCCAAAATAATTGAAAGGATATAAGCTCTAAGCAGCTTTCTAATATGTTTCTCAGATGAGCTGTCTCATCTGAATCTACCATAACTTTTGAGATTCGACTCCTTGTATCTAAAATCATCATTCTGTTCAATAAAATGAGCAATTGTCCAAGCATTTAACCAGATTGGTAGTGATGCAAAATACGATCAGTATTCTTGAGAATTCCATTTTGGGTGCGGATCATTTTCATTATAATTGTGCATTTTATTCCAAAATAGTCCATAAATTACTGGACTTCCCATCCTTTGTGTAGCATTGACATAATCGTAGGGATCTTATTTCAAGACTTGCCTATATAGCTACCTAGGGTTGCGGAGAAAGTTTCATTGTGCTACTCACGCAGACATACATCAATTCACACCATGCAGGTAATGAAATCAATTATGTTAATCGAGTATTTCTTTAGGTACTACTTTTTAGCTGTTTTGGATAGGTTTTTGGATTTACATGTTTATTAAGTATTCAAATGATAATTTAACGACATAATTTACCTTTTGAAATTAATGCGTAGAGTCCATTTTCTGTCTCTACATGGGGTTTTAACTTCAACAACAAACAATTTTTTAACTCATTGCAAGCCAGCAGTGACTTTGTTGTCTGCTGATAACCTTTGTAAACAGTTTGGACCCAGATCAGGACCGACAAAATGTCAGTCCTGATCTGGATCCAAACTGTTTGACACCCTGACAGTACTAGTGTTTTGGAAAGAGTTTTTCGAAAAAGTTAATTTTGAAAAAAAGTCAGCAGACGACAAAATAAGCATGAAAAATTACCCAGCATGCAAAGATTTAAGAATATATTTAAATGCCAAACACCTGAACTAACATGCGAAAAAATATGTTTTTGAACTTCAGTGTTTTCTGCCAGGTGATCACTGTATAATAACTTAACCTAATATCGGCTTAACTGGGACATTTATAATTTTAAAATATTATGAAATGATCACATTGGCATACACTGAAGGCTCAGATGAGCCTACACAAATGCACAAACTCCCCAGAGCCTTCCATACTCATATTTACAAAGTATGATGTAGATGTGTCAGACCAGTGCAGTCCCTTCATAACACTATGTTTGGGGAATGGATTGTATATAGTATAAAGGCAAAATTTTACAAAGGAATTCTAGGAAAATGACCATAAAATGGTCATTTTCCTATAATTCCTTTGTAAAATTCCATGGTAAAAAATTTTGGAGGCTCAACCTGACCATGTTATATCCAAATCCATGTTATACCAATGTGTGTTATAAAGGGACTGCACTGTATAATCTCATGAGTTGAGCCAAATTATAAATATTTTATCATTTCTTCTTTCAGATACAATGAATGATGAATGAGGCCTCATCCAACAGATATGGGATATCAGTTATCTCCCTTTTACTGGGATGTTGGTTGACTGCAGGAGTTACCTGCCCATTGAAGTGTAGGTGTGTAAACAGGATGTACGTTTATTGTGATGGTCAGGAGATTCTTGACGATGGATTAAACAATATGGTCTCGAAGATGCCAAAGACGACTACGTACATAGATTTAAGTGATAACTCTTTATCTTCTATTCAGACGGGCATTTTTCTTCGATTCAATGATCTGATCGATGTTGATCTTAGCAATAATGATTTTGAGGACATCTCACTAGGTGTGTTTAAGAATCTCAATTCACTACAGAAGATTCATATCCATGGTAACAAGTTGTCATGGTTACACAACAATACATTTTATCATTTGGACAATTTGAAGGAAGTGGACCTTCATAATAATAGTATAAGTGCAATAGATATGTGTGCCTTCAGTCATGTGCCTGCAGTAGAAAGTGTTGACCTGAAGCATAACAGTATGTCAAATTTAACTGCGAGGAATTTAATGAATTTTAAGTCAGTAAAATATCTGGATTTCTCCCATAATGAAATAAACTACATTGGCAAAGAAGCATTTTCAAAATTAGTCAAATTACAAACACTGCGGTTGTCATACAATAAGATTTCGTCAATAGCAGTTGATATATTTCAGGGGTTATCTGCCCTTCTGGAGCTACATCTGAATCATAATCATATCACCATGCTGGGAAGTTCTGATTTTAACCCGTTTAGAAGTGGACTGAAAAAGCTGATATTGGGTAACAACGAAATTCAGACGTTATATGCTGGTGTGTTTAGGGGAATGACAAAATTAGAAACAATAGACTTGAGTAATAATGAGATTAAGAGTCTGGGTAATAATGTGTTTCAGGGATTAAGCTTATCTCATGTTTCTTTAGAAGGCAATAAACTAAATGAGATATCTCATAGTACATTTAGTGGATGCAAACGGATTGAAAACTTGTATTTGAATTATAATGAGATTACTAGTGTAAGTGCAAGAGCTTTTCAAAGTTTTAATGGATATGTGTATCATTTGCATTTAGAAGGCAACAATTTAGGAAACATTCTTGTTGGTGTGTTTGACGGAATGAGAAATCTTCAAACATTGAATCTAACAAACAACTCATTAAGTTTCATTGAGGCTGGAGCATTCAGAGATTTAGTCAGTTTACAAAAGTTGGACCTTTCCAGCAATCAATTATCTATAATAACAGCTGAAATGTTCTTGGGAACAGCATCTCTAAAAGTTTTAGATCTGAGTCATAATTTAGTGACTAATTTTCATTGGGATAAATTTCCTGAAGAACCAAATGTGATAAAGATCAGATTAGATTTAATCATTCTGGACGTGCAAGAACATTCTGCTGTGATAAAATGGCCATACATTGACGGTAGCCACATGTACTGGTCTTTGTATGTCACCTGTGTAGATGTTGAATATTGTCCATTCAGACAACAGGCAGAATTTCTACCTCATTACCGCAAAGATGTTACCATTACAGACTTATCTCCCTTTTCTACCTATCACATTTGTGTCAATCCAGCATTTATACACAAAAGCGTGGACATGAAACAGTGTGCTTATATAACAACACCGAGACAGGTAACCATAGCAACAACAGAAGCAGAACCTATTACTCAGGCATCTATCTCAGATTCTTCAACAATAAGAAACAACTTAATATCAAAGTCACTCCTAATGTTAATTGTTGCATTTATATGCATGAATTTCTGACACAAAAAAGGGATTTTGTTAAAGATAGACTTTATCTTGAAAATATGGAATACGAGAATTACAAGTGATTTTCTTAACCCTTTTCCCACCAGTCTTGACTTTTGTCATCTGCTACTCTCATCTGCTTATGTTCTTAGGTAGCCTATATTGCAGACAATATGGACCCAGGTCAGAATGCTCCAAAGGGATATGCTTGTCTTTGGCTGGGCTCGTCATGGCTCAATTTGAGGCTTTCTTTACCTCTGTAGATCTGCGGGCTGTGAGCCCTTTCTTTGTTTTATTATAGTGTGTAAATTTGATTAGATTGTTTCTCTGTGATAATGCATTGCATTAGTTAGGAAGCGTCCATGTGAGCTAAACATTTTTTTGTGTTTAAACAACAACAATTATTTAGCAGTGAGTGCAAACCCAAATCAGACTATCTGTCTCACTCTGATTATTTAGGATAAATATGGTCCTTAAAAAGTTCATATTAGGAATATATCTTCACTTCCTGATACACTTTAGTCTAATCTGTTCTTTTTGAGGTTTATTTTATAGCATTTAAAGAACGGATAATGACTGCATAATACAAAGAGGATCTTACATGAGAGCTCTTGTATCATTGAATTTATTGATAAATTTGAGAAAGAGATAAAAATGCAAGGTTTGCCGACCATTTTATCGCTTTTTGCAACAAGTGTATTTCATTCAATAATATTGGAGCACAAATGTTATATTCTTATTATCATATGACATCAAAGTTACTTTGTTATCACATTTTTAAATTGAAAATGTCCAGATTTTGTCATTATGTAAGTAACATTGTTTTGGCCATTATTCCATAAAATAACTAAATATGTAAATCACTTGTGGTTTATCAATTTTAATACATGGTGTTATATCACTCCCCGATGCAAACTGCAGGTGATAAAACAATTTGTTAGGGAAACTTCTGGCAGAGAGGATATCCTATTAGTTTCTTAAAGCAAGAAAAGAGTTTGAAAATGGTGACTGCTGCAAATTTTGGGTGGCATTGAATTATATGAAGGTCAATAAGGCTCATCTAAATCACTATTATTTTGAGAAGAAATAAGAATTAAGGATTATTACAAAATACAACATTGCATGTGTGAGGTTGAGGATACTTTAGGCTCATCAATCATGGATTAAAATTACAATATTTGCTTCAAAAAACAAACAAACTTTATATCTTTCCTCATGTTTGGTCATAATAAGGTTTGACTTTTTCATGGGGACCATCTTTAAGACTGTCAGCTATGGTTCACATGGAATATCAAGTCTAGTTTGGTTTCTTAAGCAAGCAACAAAATTTATAAATGTCTGCTGCAAAGTGGCAGACAGGAAGTGCATGTGCCAACAAAATATTCCCAGATCAGACTGCTCCTTTGCTTTCTTAGCAAGTTATTGTAATGAGGATCAGATGATTATACAGATTGATCAAATGATAATTTCAAAGATTCCATTACATTAACTCTGCACTCAAGCCAAAAATGTTTTCCTACCACTTTGGTGCTTGCCTCAGACCTGTTTTAGTGTATATTAATAATGTGTGTTAATTTATGACCAAATGATAACAGATAAGAGCAATAATACAGCTTTTCTAAGGTATCTGAAGTATATCAGTTTTGTCAAAATGACATCTTTATGTTGCCTTTATATGTATTGCTGAAATATAAACCAGCTACTGAACAATCTACATACCATTTAAGACTTGATAAATGCACAGTGGTCTTAGAAATTTTATTTTAACCTTATTGCCCTCAAAAAGAAAAAATTATGGCTCTGTTTAGTACATTCAGATTAAATAACTTGCCTTGACAATTTATTCTGTTAACAATTTACCTGATACATTTTGTAGTGCCACCTGCTGATAACATTTGCAAACAGTTTGGATCCAGATCAGGCCCGACAAAATGTCGGGCCTGATGTGGATCCATGTTGTTTGACACTTTAATGGTATTCCTGAAAGAAGTTTTCAAAAAAGTTGATTTTGAAAAAAAGCAAGAGACGACAAAAAAACAAACAATCCAGCAAGCAAATTAGAGTGAAAGATTCAAAGATAGACTTGTAATACTCTCATGGCAGTCAATCTTTATTACTAGTAATGATCCATAGTTGACCATTATGCCAAGGATCACGTTCCCCACTGCATTGAGATTGGCAAAACTTTGAAGGCAATATGTTCCAAAAGTTCTGAAAATGAAACAAGCCAGCACATGAGATTTTGCTACTTTTTGCATGGCAAGCAGGAAAGGCTCAGATGAGCCTGCACATCCGTGCATACTCACCAGAGGCTTGGCTGCTGTCATACACAAAGTATAGAAGTAGACTAAAACTCAGACCCAAAAAAGTCCCACTACTGGTAGATAGCTGTGAGTGTGTGTTTAAAGAGTGACTTTATGCTATGAGATAAATAACATTATCTTATGGATGCACTTATTACAGTACTGAGATAATAATGTTCTAATCACGCTGAATTAATTACTGTCCAAATTTAAAGTTTCTTTAATTTACCAAGATGATCTAGATTTTGTATTAGTTATGCTAACAATACCATGTTGTGAATTAGATAATTGCTCTAAAATTTCAAACACTAGTTACCTGCCAAAAGGCCTAGACAAACAGCGCAGACCCAGAAGCAGTCTGATTGGGCCTTCCCCATTTGCTATTCACAAACAGTGCAGATCCAGATCAGACTGCTTCTTCAGAAGCAGTCTGATCAGGGTCTTCCCTGTTTGCTATTTAGACAAGCATTTTATGACTTCCAGCTTTGATAACAAACATTTTGTTTGCCGACAGAAAAAGAAAGTGTGAGAAATTTTAGAACATTTACACTACCTATTTTCATATTATAAGTAATCATAAAATTTGAATCCTCTGAAGATAGATTGAACCTACAAAATTTGAAAACTGCAGATGAAATTGAGTCTGTTCATGATAACCAACTTTCAAGCCCCTTAGCACTTGTTCAGTAAAACCTGTCTTAAGCGGTCACTCAAAAAATAAACAAAAATGATCTTAATGGCAAATGGTAGCTTAATGAAGGTCGAAAGTATTGCAGAATGCTACACAATACTTTTGACCTGCATTAAACTATAATTGGTCTTCAAAGCCAATTTTTTGTCTTTTTGAATGTGGCCGTTTTACATAGGTTTTACTGTATAACCTTCTGCTGGAACCCAATAGTCCATAAGGACTAGAATATAAAAAAAACCTAAATCAATTTTTAAAGGAGTTTTGTTAACTCTACAGCTGTTACCATAAATAAACAATCTGAAATCAGATGCTCTGGAAACAGTGAACACATAAAGCATTCTCTTGGGGTAGATGGGATATAGTTTGATCTTAACACTATCCATAGACATGACCTTTGGAAGGACAAACAGTTTGGATCCAGATCAAGCCTAGCATTTTGCTACCCACTCATGCATATTGCCAGGCCTGATCTGAGTCCAAACTGTTTGCAAATGCTACCAACAGCTAGGCAAAAAACCGCTCATGTAAATTTCAGATTCTCAAAACCCCAAAATTAGTTTATAGGTGCTTGATAATGTAATACGGTATTTTATCGCATATATTAAATGTTATAAAATTTTGAACACTTTTCACTTTCTGTTCTCATATAAAATTAGGGCTGAAATTCACAAACTGTTTGTCGGTATAGCAACCAAAGAAAACCCTGATCAGACTACTTCTTCAAAATCAGTCTGATCTGGGTTTGTGCTATTTGTCATGGACTTTTTGGAAGTCAACTAGTGTTCAAAATTTTAGAACTAATTTTTTTTATACCGTAACTCCCATGTAATGTATAGCATTGGCATCTTGACATTCAATAAAATAGCCCAAAAAATCATATTATAAAGCTATTAAGTCACTGTAAAGGGGACACCTCATGAATGCATATTTGGGACTGATCTAACTTAGACAGCGGTAAAAGCTGAAAATGAGGCTTGATTTTATTCGAAAGTAACAGTATAATCATGCACCCAAAACATATTATTTACCCTTTTAACTGCATCCGAAAATGTATGTCTATTGGCTAATGTAAGTATAGAGGCAATCAGTATGAACCCAGATCAGACTGCTCCTACAGGAGCAGTCTGATCTGGACCTATGCTGTTTGCCGAAGAGGCTTCACAAACATTTCTGCAGACGATGAAAGCAGAAGACTTTTTTGTGATTGTCGCTAAGGGTTGATAAATGCGAGTTCAGTGTATATACGGTCAGGATTTTCATGAAATGCTCGCATGTTTGCGCGGCTCAACAACTTATTAAGGTAGAAGCTGATTTCCCTTCTTGAGCAGATGAAATAGCCGAACCCTGCCCAGATATGAAAAATTAAAGGTTACTGCCTTTACAGTGACCCAAAAGCTCTATAATATCATTGCATTTCTCACATTACATAATAAAGCTGAAACTCCATGTTAACTCTTATCCTTATTTTTTGTACTCAAATTGTCATCTGCTTATTTCGTCTACTGTTTATATTCAAATGCACTCTAGAATATGTTTACCCTGGTAGCAAACACTATGAGCCCTGGTCAGACTTCACCTAAGCAGTCTGATCTGGGTCTATATTACGTCAAACAATATATTGCAGATGTGAGAGCAGACAACATTTACAGGGTTTGCACAGGCTTGAGAAGTACTTGAATATACAAGACTGTCTTGAAAAGTCCTTGAAAGTAAAATTTGCCTTGAAAAGTACCTGAAAAACACTCAAAGGCCTTGAAAAGTCATTGAATTGTACAATTTACAGGAGTATAAAACTGTGGTGCCTTTATTTATAAAAGCAACAAAATTTTATACTAATTATCTTAAACTAATAACTTTAGTAATCAGAAGTAAAATTTTAACGTGTAAATCAGTATTTTCTTAAGTTTTCAGTCCCTGAAAACAGTAGGAAAGGCTTTGAGAAGTCCTTGAAAAGTCCTTGAATTTTACACAATCTTGCCTGTATGAACCCTGATTTATGTTGAATGATGGGAAAAGGTTTAAAAGTCTGGTGTTTATCATAAAACCATCAGCTGAAGTGAAAGTCAATGTTGTTAACCTGATGTTTTGATACAAGTCTTATTTGAATAATTTATTTTTTAAATAAAATGTCTTAACGAATCCATGGTTTTGTTTGAATTTTTTATACCTTCTCTGTTTTTATGACCAATCACCCGCACACAGTAAAGATTTCACTTAGCTTTCAATTTATATGCAATCTCTGACAACTGCACCAGAAAATTAACATTTTAGTTCAGTGATTACAGCATTGGACTTGTAGTTGCACCGGTATGGACTTTGTTTGATTCACAGCCAGCAAGCTGGGACTTTTTCAGCTCTGCTTTATACTTGTTGCTCAGGGCTTCCATTAACTTTCAAATCCAGGAAGTCCAGACTTCCTACCCTTGAAATTTGGAAGTCCCATTGAATTTTTTAGGAAGTCCCACTTTTTTTTCTGTGATACTGTCGCGGTGTGGCGGATTGTCAAACTTGCTTTGAAAAATAAGATATATATTTCAGAGATCATTCTTTGTTCCTTATAAGATAGGTAGGGTAAGGTAGGGTAGGGGTAAGGGTAGGGTAGGGTAGGGTAGGGTAGGAGTAAGGGTAGGGTAGGCTAGGCTAGGCTAGGCTAGGGTAGGGTAGGGTAGGGTAAGGAATGGTAGGGTAGGGTAAGGTAGATAGATAGATAGATTTTTTTGGAGGGTGTTTGTGTAGCAATTTTTATTTTAAAAGCTTGTTCTTACTTGTGTAACAATTAATCTTTATAAGCTTGTACTTATACAGAATGAGATCATTCTTTGTTCCTTACAATGCATAGATAGGTAGGGTAGGGTAGGGTATGGTATGGTAGGGTTAGGAAAGGTTGAGTAGGGTAAGGTAGGGTCGGGTTAGGTAGGGTAGGGAAGGGTAGGGTAGGGTAGGGTAGGGTAGGGTAGGGTAGGGTAGGATAGATAGATAGATAGATTTGTTTGGGAGAGTGTTTGTGTAGCAATTTTTATTTTAAAAGCTTGTACTTATTTTGTGTAACGATTATTTTTTATAAGCTTGTACTCAATGTACAGCGTAAAAATTGCGACAAAACAAAATTCGGTTTTAATATGTTGAATGTTCGTTGGTGTAGTGCCTGTGCAGAAGGAGCGTTCAAGTACTAAATTATCGCATGCGCAGGATCTACACAATTAATTACGACGCAGGCGTGAAGAGTTTATAAAAGTTATTTCACAAGCGTGCAAAGTGTCACGTCGGCACTTCAAACAAAACGGATAGTGATTGGGCTGTTGGCCGTTTCGCTTTATTGCTCAGGGACTGGACGTCCGTCTCGCGGGAATGGTTCAAGATGTGTCGATGTAAAATTTCACACCTGTTGGATGACACGCTTAAATAATTACGCTTCCGACTGAAGCCTACACGTGACACTGGCTGTCAATAAAACTCTCGAAATCAGTCAAGTGGGACGTCCTAGCGTGGTCAATAAAGAAAATAAATGAGTTTCCAATACGAAGGCGGGACATAAATCACGTAATCTGGTAAATATGGGCGGGTTTTTTCTGCAGACAGGACGTCTCGATATCCATTTTCGGCCGTACTAAGAAATTTTCAGAAGTCCGCGGTACGTCTTTGATTTGTAATTTCGGCGTACGCAGCCGATTTTTGGACGTAATATACGGCGTACGTCCGCCTAACGGAAGCTCTGGTTGCTGCTTTCATGTCAGAAGATCTAGGAATAAGGGCAGGCTGGGTAATTTTGCTTTTTAGCTGCCATGTAAGGTATTAGTACTGTAAACACTTATATTTGGCCATTTATTTTGGGGCTATTGGAGACTTAAGTGAAAATGATGCCTACTATCTTGTTTTCGCCTTGAAGATGAAAAGTGACAGAAATTCCTAAAAAACCTTAGATATCAGTTGTGGACTAGTTTTGATGAAAGCTACAGCTGTTGGTCAAACTGTCAATTTAATATGTGTCTTAAAGAAATATGCAAATTCATACCCTGGTAAGAGCACAGTGCAATTTGCTTATATTTTATACAGGGAAATAACCATAATATCAGGCAAAGAAAATCGGGTATGAATTACCTACCTTGCTGAATTCTCTCGTGCAACAGTGAGGCACTTTGCTTTAAAGTTCTATTATGAAGTGTTGTAGTGGCAATTAGATGAAATGTATTGTCAAATGCCTGATTCGGTGAAACTGTTTTAGATATAAAGATGTGCACCCCACAAGTGATTAAACATGTAAATAAAATTCATCAAGATAGTGATAAGTGTGAAGAAAATAAATTCGAAGAATCTTCTTCTTAGTCACAATCTGACACTATTGCTTACATTTTTTCTCTTTAAATGTTGAAATGTTGGTGGGGCATAAAAAGCAATTGTTTGCAGTATCTCTAAAACATTTTCTTACCCACTTATTGCTCAAGAAAGGAGCACCTGGAGATCAGGTGTGAGATCTACTATGCGTGCAGCTAGCTTTTTACCTGGAAGGGGGCCCACTTATGTTGATGATGATCCCTGCACCTGCATGTTAATCAAAATTACGATTATGATATGACTATAGGCTCAAAAAATTGTTAACAGACGAGACAGATGTCCAGGACGATCACATTATATGTCCCATTCTTTTCATTGATATATGAATGATCCCTATTGCTTACATTTTTTCTCTTTAAATGTTGAAATGTTGGTGGGGCATAAAAAGCACTTGTTTGCAGTCTCTCTAAAACATTTTCTTACCCACTTACTGCTCAAGAAAGGAGCACCTGGAGATCAGGTGTGAGATCTACTATGCATGCAGCTAGCTTTTTACCTGGAAGGGGGCCCACTTATGTTGATGATGATCCCTGCACCTGCATGTTAAAAATTCCGATTATGATATGATTATTGGCTCAAAAAATTGTTAACAGACGAGACAGATGTCCAGGACGATCACATTACATGTCCCATTCTTTTCATTGATATATGAATGATCCCGTTTTCTGGCATCCCTGTTTGAAAATACTCATATTTAGCTCAGAAACCAAAATTGTAATATTTATTTGTAAACTGTGTTAACAGTCAGCAAATAGGGTATAAAAATCAAAGAATAGTAAATGAATATGTAAACATTTTGTTCAATCAAGAATATGAATAGGTCATTTTTTTGGAAGACCAAGTATATGATTGGGGTAGGTTTGAAAAAACTGGCTCGCACACCAAAACAACCCCCAAGTTACCCCCCCCCCCCCCCCCCTCCACCTTGAGCATTCTGCAATACTTTTGACCTGCATTAAGCGATTATCAGTCTTGAAAACCTATTTTTGGTCTTCTTTTTGGGTGGCCACTTAAGACAGGTTTTACTATACATACTTCAAAGGGAGGTCAAAAATAAAGAAAAAATATTTCATGGATGAGGTTTATTTGCTGGTTTTCAAGACAAAAGAGTTAGTCCACACAAATTATACAAGAACAAAGGGTTAGGAGGTTTAGACAAAAAGAAGAAAAATGAAACTACAAGATTAGCTGCTATTGCTAAACCATTTTAAAACTCTTTTTGTACCGTTCATGATTTGAGCCATCTGCTGTTGTATTTTGGAAGTCTCTTTAGCAAACAGTATGGATTTATACAGGCCTTCAGATTTATGGTGGGCCCGGGTCATTGTCCCATGATTTCAAAATATGGCCCATCACTTTCCAAGGCAGTGGGCCCAGTGGACCCATCCTTTTTAGATATTCATCTCACAGTGGGTCTACGAACTCCACAAAACAGAAAGCTCATGTAGGTAGTCAATACAGTAAAACGTGTCTTAAGCAGCCACTCGAAATAGACAAAACAAAGATCTTGAAAACAAATGGTAGCTTAATGAAGGTCGAAAGTATTGCAGAATGCTCTCCTTGGAGCATTCTGCAATACTTTTGACCTGCATTAAGCGATAATTGGTCTTCTTTTTTGAGTGGCTGCTTACGACGGGTTTTACTGTATAATCAACGTCAATAAACATATATGCATACAAGTGTCTCTGTCAGTGTGTAGGTAAAGTATACAACCCAAATGTCAACTGTGGTTAGTTTGATATGCTTGGACCCATCATTTCAGAAAATGACCCACCATTTTTTTGCTCCATGGGTCACTTCGGCCAACCAACCTTGAAAAAAATCTGAAGCCCTGTCTATATCAGACTGCTCCATATGTAGCAGTCTGATCTGGATCCATACAGTTTATCTGTAAGTTAAAATCAATTAGCAGCAGATGACATCAGTATAGAGGGTATTTTCACTTGTGGTTTCAGCTGGTAGATAAAATAAGATAAAATATAGATTAAGAACCATTTAGTTGAAGAACTGTTACCTTGATGTTTGTTTGTTTTAATGCTTTACATCACAGTCAACAATTTTTCAGTCATGTAGGGACAAATTCCTGTCCTGGGTTGAACCAGTACTAAGTAGCGGATAAAGTAGTGCTCAAGGACATAACACATTGACTCCGCCAGCGGTGAGTTTCGAACTAGTAATCCTTCAATCCCCCATTCTAACGCTCTACCAACTGAGCCACTGCATTCCGCTGTTACCTTGATGAAATTGCCAAATTCATGAAATGTCTTGTTTAAGAACAACTAAAAAATCCTAACTCTTGAACTCCTTTTCATTTCTGCTCTACATTCCTCTCAGAATAATGCAACCAACCATATCTATTAGGATAACCATTTCTATTACAATATTCTGGTAGCCATATGGTTAAGCAGGGCTATTTCCCTTACATTACAAAAATCAAAACAACAAAAGTATTTTTATTGTGCTTATTAAATTTCATCATCCAGAACGTCTCCTGATGAGTTGTGAAGAACCTGGTCAGTATTGCATGGATTTGCAGGCTGATCTAGTTTTTTATTAACCATATATGCAAGTATAGTAGTGACATTTTCTAATAAAGATCCAGTATTGTTATTTCACAACCAAAAATGCAATATACCCTATATGTATACTGGTACAGTTGGTGTTCAAAATATCAAACACTGAACTCTTAATTGTCTCACCTGAAATTTGGGATTATAGGCCCCAAGGTTATGAAACTTTTTTCATGCTCAACTCAACTGAGCAGGAAATTTCAACTGCTCATAAAAACTAAAATACCGACAAATAGAGAAGTTTCTTGCTTAAAGTCTATCAGATGTTGCATTTATCATGCTAATAATGTTAAAATGCCAACAATTGTTGGCATTTTAACATTTATGAGCAGGATATATTTCGTGCTCAGCTGAGTTGAGCATGAAAAAAGTTTTATAACCTCAGGGCCAGGTCTTTGATATATAAACTACTACTTAGAATATCAAACAGTAAAGACCCTGATCAGAATGGTTGCTATTTTGTCAGGTCACTGATGTTCCAAATTTTAGAGCATTCGCCATACCTATAATTTTACAGAACTCTCCTTCCTGGAGTTGCTTTTACATCAGAATATATGGGTGGTAGAGCACTCACATTGAGATCGAGGAGTCCCTGGATTGAGATTTACTGAAGGCACTGTGTTGTTTCCTTGAGCAAAACACTTTATTTTCTGCTTAGTACTGGTTCAATCCTGGAATCATCCAAACATGACCGAAAAAATGTTGACTGGGATGTAAATCATCAAACAAAAACATGAGCATTTGGAAGCTACAAATACTTCTGGACAACATCATTGTATGATTTAGTACACAAGTATACCTTCAAGTCTCTAACAATGTCAAATAATAACTTGAATGAACTTTTAACTTACTGTTTTAGAATGTGAAGTCACTGTCACAATTACACAAGATATTGCAGTTCTATCCCTCTACCAAAATGAAGCAAGGTTATTTTCTTTGCATTACAAAACCAAAACAATGATAGCATATTGTTAGAAAAGTAAATTTACAAGAAAATACTTTGTTTTCATACTTAACAATACAACAATAAATGTATGGAACATTCAATATCTTAGCCTTACTTTTGCCTGCCAGTGTCCTCTGCCTACAACCTTAAGCTTTGCAAACAGTTTGGACCCAGATCAGGCCTGATCTGGATCCAAACTATTTGACACTCTGTTGGTATTCCTGAAAGAATTTTTCAAAAAAAAAAAGAATTTTGAAAAAGAAATCGGAAGACAAAAAACAACAACATGATACTGACCATTCCAAGGCGGTGCTTCTTTTGTGGATCATTTATGTTATTTCCGTCTCGTTTTTGTTATGCTTTCTGTTTATTGATGCCTTGAAGTCACCTGCTGGGAAAGGGCAGACCTCTTGGCTCTCGTTAGTGATTTCTAATTGTGAAGTTGTCACTTCCCATTGGTATCCTGGGTCAGGTGTGGTGCTTGATAGTATCAATTCCTGATCTTTGCCCTCTTTCTTACTTTCCAAGCATGCAGAGTTAGAGAGGTTTTGGTAATAATGTCAGATATACCGGTAATGTATCCAAAGAGCTCTTAATTCTTAAAGCGCCAAGAAAAAAATGCATCTGAAAATGTCGTCTGCTGAAGTCATCTGCTGCAAATAATTGCCTAACATTACTGACGAATTAAGTATAGAAGCAAACAGCCTGGACCCAGAGCAGACATTTGGGTCCACACTGTTTGCCACAGAGGCTTCTTAAACATTTCAAAAGACGAGAAAAGCAGACGACTTTTGTTGCGATTGGCGCTTTGAGGGTTAAAATAAAAAAAATAAAAACAGATATGTTTACAATAGGCACACAATTCGTATCACAGACTTGCTATTACATCACTGCTAAATATATACAATCTTGAGGAATAAATAAAAGTGGAAAAAAAGCTATTACCAACACAGAACAAAAAGAATATTAATCATGGGGTTAAACTTAGTCAAGGATTCTCCTGACCCAAGGTTTGGGCCAAATATTGACAGCCAATAGTGTTCCCGAATTGTATGTTTCGGTTAAACCTGTAGTAAGCAAGCACCTGTCTTAAGCATGCAGGTGCTTGCTTAATCTTGGGTGAAAGTTTTTAAAAAAAATCCTGAAGTGAAGTTCATCTCTTAAAGCTTGTTTAAATAGTCAAAGATCTTTTGACAGATTGAAAATAAATCAAAGAGGCTATTACAATCTGCCTAATTCAGTATTTTGAGGCTGACTTTCTATGGAAAGTCAGTCTCAAAATCCTGAATTCACGATTAATCCTGAAAACTTTAACATGCGCTTAATACATTTCCATTAATACTTTAAAAGCATTGATCAGTCATGGTAGAGAAATAGGAAAATGCTATAATAAAATGACATAGCATGGATTTCCCTTTTCTACCCATAGATGTCTGTATTCCCCATGTACAGCTTGGTTCAGTAAATATAATACAATATAAAGTGACAATTGAAGAGTTGGTCCATTTAAGTGTAAACTTAAAGCAAGGTTATAAATAATAAAACTGTATAAGCCATAATATATGGACGGAATTATAACATATTGAAAACAAGAGACAGTCAACTGCAGTAAAATTAGGTATAAAACACCTCATTATAACATGGAGTTGGATCAATCGAAACTGCCTCGGCCAATTCTGTGGAATCAGACCTCAGATGTACATCGAGGATCTACTTTGATAATGTGATGCCGACTTCACAAAAACCATGCTGACACAATAACAAGTTCGATTGCAGCGAAACAAAATGTTACAACATTCCACAAGATGCTATAAATGATATTTAGGTTTTTTTTTCAATAAAATATCACTATAGCGATATTTTATTGAAAAAAACATAAACTTCATTTATTCTGTTGACAGAATAATGGATTTTACCAGAGCTGAGCCCACATGCTACAGAACTTATTTTCCTTATGCCAGTTCAGGCTAACAAAATGGAGCTTTTTTGTACATAGTACTACGCGTAATGCCCCTTATGCACACCCGAGGCTTGATTCCATTCACTAATTGTGCCGGACTTTCCCTGATTGGGATTTGCATATCACATTGCAATGTGGCTCCCAAATCTTTTTACCATGGAATTTTACAAAGGAATTATAGGAAAATGACAATTTTCCTATGATTTCTTTGTAAAATTATCCCTTTATAACAGAATAACTTATAACACGGTCCATTCAAATAGACTCCAAATTGACTGCAATGTATAAAGAATCAAAAGAAAAAAAATAAGACAAGTTTAACAAGCTAATAGAAAATTATGAGATATACCATATATGGAGAAAGAAAGAAATGTTTTACATGAAATTGTGAACTTCGATCAATGCTTGTGAACATATGAAATAACTATTTGATAAACATATAAAAACATGAGTTTATGTAATCATTCTTCTAAGCTTTGCAAAAGCTATTAGCCCAGCAAAAACAAAAAATATACGGTAAATGTTCTAAAGTTTCAAACACTAGTTTCCTGTCAAAAGGCCTAGACAAACAGGACAGGCCCAGATCGGACTGCTTCTGAAGAAGCAGACTGATCAGGGTCTTCCCTGTTTGCTATGTTGACAAGCATTCTGTGAACTTGATAATTAACATCTTATTTGAGAACAGATAGAGGAAAAAGTTCGAAATTTTTAGAACATTTACTGTACTTCCTATACTGACATACCTTAAAAACGCAACACTTGGATAGCAGCTTTAATTTATGTATCAAAAAAGAAGGCAAATGATAATTTTGGTTGTATGTTAAAGAGTGTTCATTTGTAAGCAGCACATGAAAAAATGTCCAATTAACATGAATTTAACAAATTGAAAATGTAAACCTGAGACAGGGGTCAATTGCTCCATGTGACATAATGTTATCAGTTAAACGTTCCCTACTTCTTAAAATTTAGAAATATGAGAAGTATCAAATTTGTGTCATGGACCTCGTTAGTCATCGAGGAATCATTCTCATACTGTTTGGAAGGTCTACGATACAACCGGTTCGCTTATTTGACGTTTATATGTTTGTTCCCTTTCATTTGATGGTTTAAAATCTCCTCTATTTAAGAAATGTTTCAATGACCTAAACTTATACGACACTTATACGAAGCAGTGAAGTCATCAGGTTTAGTTGTACAATTAAAACTAAACTGTTTGCAGATGAAACCAACCCATGAATACACCACCAAAGCAAAGAAAGTTTACAGTCAACTGTCTTTTGAAAGATATAAAGGGAAGTTAATGTTGCGTGATTTAAGTCCGTCAGTATATTTTATTTGTTTCATCTACAAAAGATTAGTAGTATACAGTATTGATGGAGCCATCTTGGTTCTGAAGAAGATTTAGTAGAATATCTAACCGGAAGCACATAACCTAATAGTGTAGGCCCCTGTGTCGAAATTTTGGGCTCCCGCGTGCATTTTTTGGTAAAAGTGATTCTTATCGATTTTCAACCAGAGAAATATATGCAGTGTAAGAAAAAAGATGTTTACAATTTTTTCTTGCAGTATTAACGTCACAGTGACGTCACAAAATGGGGTACCGTCTTTTCACTTGCATCACAGAGCTTATAAGCGCTTGGGTTATTTACACACCTAAAATAATCTTATTTTTATGTTTGTTGCATTGAAATGGTTAAAAACGTCTATAGAAACACTAAAATGAAAATTTGATTCAATATGGACTTCAATTTTACATGAAATTGACGTCGATTTGACGTCAATGTGCTGGACAAAACACATTGCGTACAAAAACAAAAAAATATGAAAATTCTTGTGTGCCTTGCGACTGAAATCAGATCGTAGCATAGCTCTATGTTCCTGGCTTAGGTTTTTGAAACAAGTTAACTCTCTGATGGTTGGGGCGTTCAGCTGCTACAGCGTATTAACTACGTTACTCTACATTTTTAAACAAAATAAATGTAATCAAGGTTGTTAAGGTAATACTTGAATTATTTAAATTGGACAAGCATTCACATATCATACAAGAACATTTTATTCATTATCTATATATTTATGTTTATGAAAGTTAAATGAGCCCATTGTAATGTTATCTATGTTACATTTTAAGCTACTCCATTTAAAACACTGAAATTCTGTTAAATAATTTTCTTTGATAAGCTTCCCAGTTAACGTTTAGGTTTTAAATAAACCTTCCAAAACAGGTAATGGACCATTATATAGCTGCAAACAGTTTGTTTGCATCACAAATACTTTAAGAGTTATAAACTGTTAAATATGATGACCCTGGATAAAAAGTTCATTCTTTAATTCATTATGAAAATCAATTGGAAACTCTTTAAACACCAAATATGAACATTCTGTTAATAAGCAAAAGTGTAAAGCCATGCTTAACTTCGTTTTCAGTGTAAATATTAGTTTTGTTTTCGTTTGAACCGCATCATGTAACATATATTACAACTTTCAAGACTGCATATACATTGCTTTAATCCGTATATTATACGTCATAGGATACTTTGTTTCATCTCAAAACTGACTGTGCATTTTAAATAGATATCAAGATATCAGTCTGTCTGAAAAAAGGATTTATGAGTTTGCATTTAAGTTCCTACTAATTATCCATGCACATTTACATTTGCAAAAAAATATATATTTGAACTTTTTACATCTACAAAGAAATGATTTGCCCAAAATTACAGATTTTAAAAATCAGAAACAAAGGAAATAATAGCGCTCAAGTAACAGCACTTAAAAGGATACATTTCAATTTTCATAACATAATAGTACTGTACAAAATATATTTTATTGCATTTGCTTATCCAAAATGTTTACAAAGACGATACATAATTGAGCCAGAAAAGTTTATATATTATGTTAAGTTTAGAGTTTTGTAATATTTTTCTGAAAAATTCTAAGTTTAATTGAGTTACTTCTATTCAGTTATTTAAAGTGTCTGTAATTAGTTATTGTTTAAAGTGACAGTCTCGAAATCAATTTGTATCCTGACTTTTAGCTCTGTATGCATATGGTAACGCATTACAGAAGCTTTGAAATTAATTTTAGCCCACATACAGTATAGCTTTCGTTGTGCAATCAAGAAAACTGTCCATCACAATAAGTAAGTACCTTGAATCTCCTGTCTAAAGAACTGCTTTATTGATGAGAATCATGCATTTCCCTGGATATAAAGAAAGTTGGTTATAGTGGTGAGTTTTACTTTTAGGTAACATTAGAAGTGGTCATATGCAAGGAAATATGTCAGCTGTTACTACGATACCAATTTAAATAAAGACTTTTTGCTAAAATTTTATCCGGCCAAATTTTAACAGGTGACATTCCGGTTATTGTTAAGTAGATTTTACAATGGTTTTTAGAATGCTGGATAGAAATGTAAATTCTAAAAAAATGAAGTCAAGAGATTAGATCTGATTTAGTTTTAGCAATAAATGTTTATATACCTCATGTTAATTTCCACTAAACAGAACGTTGGCAAAATAGTACAGGAACCTCGAAAGCATGATAAATGAAATCATTAATAACAATGTTTCACATGTATATGTGTACTTAAGATTAGAATGAGTTGTTAACTTGCCAGGACATAAATTCAAAAGGAGCATACACAATGCTAACTGTTAAGCACTAAGATGGCACTCTTCTCAGTATCAACATTGTCACCAAAGGTAGTCGCACATGCAAGGTTTAAAAAATGTGCATGAATTTATGCATATCTAATGTGCCATGTATACTTTTATTCAGTTTATCTCTTAAAGAAAAAATTTCATTTAAATGTACATGATACCATTATGAATCTCAAAGGTTGATTTAGCAGTTCCTCATTGTCAATTGTGTAATATGTGTGTATGGTATAGTTTATGAAATGTTGAATGCTATATTTCACATATGTTCTTTGACAGTAGCGCAAGTATAAATCACGTTGCTTTTGGATGAAAACTATTTTAAGACTCTTTTACTGTAATTCATAAATAAATATTTGGACTAGCAAATGCATTGTTTAATCACTCATGATGATGCAGAGGGGCTAACAATTGTTCTTACAAGACTACCTACACATATGCACAGGCTCGACTGAGCCTTCATTGCTCAACATTGCGACAAGTACCAAAATCAAACGGTTTTATTCCTTTGACCTGTTATTTTGTTACCAGTAAATCAAGTTTGTTTGATTTGAACTATGCAAAGATTATTATTCGGTTGCAATTTTTTTATCAACGATATTGTTCACATTTGACATGCTAAATATCAATTTGATATTGTCTGCAACAAAATTCCACTGTAAGAAATGGGTCTAATTGATAGAATAATGCAAAACAAATAATTTATTTAAAGCAATAATTTGTTCTGAGTCAGCTATTTTAGCAATGGCTATAATATACATTTATACTAACAGTGCCTGTGGGCTTTTCTGAGTGATAAACACAAATCTTTCAAATGTATGACTAAAATGAACCATTAGAACAAATATTGTTCTGTTTGAATGCTTCACAATAGTTTAGAACCAGACAGAACAGATGATAAGACAGTGCAATTTGTCCTTAAAATTATAAAGCTGTTTTAACCATAGGGATAGGCTTGGCGTGTGTCATACCTTTGGGCCAAACTCGTTAAGTTTTTTAATCTTTTTAGTTTATTTTTTCAAAAGACAAGGATAAAGGACTGTTTTAAATTCTCACCTCGATTTTGATATATGCTTGAATTGGCCAACAATTACAAATTCTGAAAATGTTTTTATTCCTGAATGGTATCAGCATAGTCTTTGTAATTAGTAACTGGCTTAAACAATATGTGATAAGTCTTACTAAGCTAGTCCATGCTTAATATTATTGTGTTATCTAAAATATGATACAATATATTTTATTCAGCCTTAAATATATAACAATGTTTTAAACTACACAATAAGTTATCATAATAATGTAGGGAAACAACAACAATAATTTTCCTGAGGAGCACCTAGCATTTCTTCAGATATGTTTGATGACTTTATATGAGTCTTTTATATATCATCTCAAGTATAAATCAGGCAAATACATCAGTGTCAGTGAGATATAAGCTATCACGAAATAAGAATTTAAGAAAATAAAATGCTGTTTACATATTTAATAAAACGAACAAACTTGAAAAAATCGTTGTATGTGAATAAAGTTTTATTCTTTTATTCATCCATGCGTTGTTGGTGATTTCCTTTTATGGCAGTTAAATGGCAATAAATGTCCCACTAGCAGTGTAAACCTAAATAGTGTTCCTTTGTAATTAATAAATGTATTTAAAAGAAAGTAACGTATATCAAAGTAATAACAGATCCTTCTACTTCGAGAACAACATATAACTAGTCATTTCTTTACAATTAAAAGCTAATATTGTCATGTAAGAAAAAGGAGTAACTAGATATGATTTCCATTTTTTTACAGTAACGTAGAAAATTTTGCTTTTGCGTGGTCTCGCCCTAACCGATAAAGAGTTAACATAGATAATTTGTGGCTTGTAGAATGTGGTTTTAGAACATTATAGTGTACAAAACTCCCTTAGGAGGTATTTGGTAGTCCAATGTCTAGTGACAGTAATGCCTTAAATACTTATACATTTAAAGTAACATTTATAACTGTAACAATATAGTGGTGTATTGTTTAAATGCATGCTTGCTGTTCCCTTCATTTTAACAATGTTTTAAGGCAAACAACAGTCGATAAATATTAACTTGTTATAACATGGTATTTGCAAAATAAGATTTGAAACTATAATATGGTAACGTAGTTAACATTGCCTGTCTTAATATAGGTCAGAGAGCTAATGTATGCCATTTTGCATCTTATATAATATTGTTTCAGAAAATTATAGTGAACAATATTTCCTCTGCTGTGTGGAGAGGAGGGTCTAGCTATTTTAGCTTTCACTATAACAGAATTTTCATTTTGGTACTGACGTCACTTTTCCAGATACAGACATCATTTTGAAGTTAATATTACCTCTTTAAAACCCAGAGTCAGAGTCTATGCTCCGAATTTAACATGTCGCCAGTAAAATTACCACAACTGATCAAACAGATCATGTTTATGCCTGCTGGAAGTCATAACACTCCACTTTCATGCCTTAAATAAGCTAAAAATGGGTACGTCACTTTGTGACGTCACTGTGACCTTAAAACGCCAAAGAAAAATTGTAAACATCTTTCTTCTTAAACAGGATACATTTTCCTACAAGAAAATGTATGTTTGACACTTTTACCAAAAAATGCACACGGAATTACACAGCGGCCTACACTATAAGGTGTTGAATGTGACAAAAGCTGGAAATAACAGATTGACACAATTAAAATGGATGGATCCATGCATATAGAAAATGAGATGGTCATGTAAATTTACATCACAACACATTCAATGATGAAAATGAAGAAGCACATTTACTGTGGACCTTGCAACTACATGTATAACTGGTAAGCAGATCAAAAGTTTATAATGTAGTTACCCTAAATATTCAGACATCCGAGCTCCAGCCACTCAAAAATAGACAAAACAAAGATCTTAATGACAAATGGTAGCTTAATAAAGGTAGAAAGTATTGCAGAATGCTCCTCTTGGAGCATTTCTGCAATACTTTTGACCTGCATTAAGCCATAATTGGTTTTAAAAACAATTTTTGGTCTTTTTGAGAGTGGCCGTTTTACACAGGTTTTTCCTTTAGTTTCAGATCAGAGTGATGCTAAAGAGCAGTTTGAACATTATCTTTTGTGTTTTCCATTCTTTTACGCAATGCTTTTTTTTAATATTCTGGACAGGCCCATATGAGTACCTGATGTGATGTGTAAAAGAAATGGAAAACACAAAAGATACTGTTCAAACTGCTCTTTAGCATCATTCTGATCTGAAACTACTGTAAAACCTGTGTAAAACGACCACTCTCAAAAAGACCAAAAATTGGTTTTCAAGACCAATTATCACTTAATGCAGGTCAAAAGTATTGCAGAATGCTCCAAAGGGAGCATTCTGCAATACTTTCGACCTTCATTAAGCTACCAATTGTCATTAAGATCTTTGTTTTGTCTATTTTTGAGTGGCCGTTTTACACAGGTTTTTCTGTACACAGTATGGTAAGGCATATCTATTTGAATATTTATGTTACTTAATGTATATTATGTATACTAAAGAAGTTAATGAAAATTTATTTTACTGATGTTCTGTGATTTATATACTGAAAATTTTGGTCTAAAATAACCATTTTGGCTTAATCAGTATTCAACAAATTTTAATAATAAAAACAACAATGACTTGCAACCCTTGTTTTGACAGATTTGCTCAAACATACTGTATTCAATAACTGCCCAAGCCAAAATAAAATCTGACTACTTATGTATTAGCCTGACTGCCCTAAAAATGGCCAAAACACAATGGAGTCTGGCCATTTTGAGGGCAGTAGGGTTAAGAGATACTGCGCCAGAGAGGTAACTCCACTTCTAAAGGCCCTCAGACAAGATTGTGTAAGTAAAAAGTGGTTTTCTGTTTCCTGACCAAAATAAATTTTGTGGATACTCAAAAGAACGGTCTCAATTAGAAGGACCTTTTTAGCACCCCAAAAAAAATGTTTAAACCGTTCAAAAAGAAAATAGTCACAATTTTATGCTTGAAATGTTTGGCTATCTGGACCTATATGCTTCTATCAAAGCACTGAGAGAGACGGGGAGCGCAGTGGCTCAGTGGTAGAGTGCTTGACTCGAGACCGAAGGGTAGCGGGTTCGAGCCTCACCGGCGTCACTGCGTTGTGGTCCTTGAGCAAGACACATTTATCCTAGCTTAGTACTGGTTAAACCCAGGAAGAACCGTCCCGCATAACTGAAAGATTGTTGAGTGGACGTAAAGAATCAAATAAAACAAAAAAAAAAGCACTGAGAGCCTTCATCTGACCTGCATTTGATACAGCAGACAAATAGCTTGAGAGACAGCAGGTAAATTACCTTGTTTCGCTTACTCTAAAAGACATCTTGTCCTATCAAGGGTTGTGATTCACTATCTTAACCCTTGGCCTCACAGGTAATGATCATTCTGACATGTGTCCACAAGCAGCCAATCATTGCGCTTTATTTTGAGTCTGAGACTGTATTCAAGTTTTTTAACCTCGAGGCCAGGCCTCCAGATAGAGGGTGTAATTGATTTTCATTCAAATTTTTTATTTCACAATTAAAGCATGTTTTAGGTGCCCAAAAGGACCGTCACATTAGGATGGTTGTTTTGAGAACCTAAAACACATTTTTGAACTGAAGGATAGAAGAAAAAGAAAAAAAATTATAATTAAAATCTGCTTATCTCGACTTACAGAAACTTAACAGTCAATGTATCTAAGATGCTGTTAAGTCGCTATGATAAATCTGATTGGCAGGAAGGGATTTTTTAAAAATCCTTCCTGACGTTATCATTGGTCATTTAATCTATGCTGATAATAAATTTTGAACTTGTGTTGCAAAGGGTTTGTCGAAAGGTATGTACCGACAAAACCTTCGCTTGAGAAGATGCTAAAAGAAAGTGTGACAAAAATAAGAAATGGTTAAAGCTCTTAACTTTTGATAAAATAAATTTTGGCAATAAAAACTTTTCTCTCCATAAAATATCATCTGGTTAACAATAAAATAAAATAGACTATGAAATAAGTAGTAAATAACACAAGTATTACTTCATACCCATATCTATTTACATATCTATAAATACTGGTACGGTAGATGTTCTAAAATTTTGATCACTAGTTGCTTGCCAAAAAGGCCTAGACAATCAGTGCAGACCCAGATCAGGGTCTTCCCTGTTTGCTATTCTGACAAGCATTTTGTAAATTCTAAACCTGATAACCAACATTTTATCACAGAACAGAAAGAGAAAAGTGTTCGAAATTTTAGAACATTTACCGCAACCCAATTTTTTTCAACAACAAAATTAGAATGACAATAATTATTTCATTGGAAACACCATATTGAAATGTAATAAAAATAAAACATAAGTGAGCTTAATCTTGGGCTATCCCTTTCACTCTTTGCATGCTGGGTAATTTTTCATGCTTTTGCTGTTGTCTGCCTACATTTTTTCTAATTCTTTCAGAGTGCCAAACCATTTACTGAGGTTCTTTAGGTCCTGATCTGGGTCGAAGTTATCAGTAGACGACAAAAGGCGCTGTTAGCATGGAAAGAGTTTTAAAAAATTCTCTAAAATATCTTAAATGGAATAATGCCCACCTGGCACCAGCTGTACAAAGTTAACCCCTTAACTCTATAAAACTGCCTGTGACCACTTTTGTCATCTGCTTATAATTCTGCAAACAGTTTAGACCCAGATCAGGCCTGACAAAATGTCAGGCCTGATCTTGATCCAAACTGTTTGACACTCTGATGGTATTCCTGAAAGAGTTTTTCAAAAAAAAGTGAAATTAAAAAAAGTCAAGTTAAAATTTGCAACCTGCAAAGAGCTAAAAGTGCTTTAAGAATTAGGATTAAAAAGTTAATGAAGTAGCACTCAGAATGGGGAAAAATCTATTGGAACATTTTGAGAGCTAACTTGGTTAGGCTGCAATAAATGAATGGCTCGCTTGGCATGAAGTTCATTAAGAATGATATTTTTGTTGAATGAAAGTGATTAGCTTTAAAATGTCAGTATGTGCACTAAAACCTGTCTTAAAAGGCCACTCAAAAAGAAGACAAAAAATTGCTTTTCAAGACAGATTATTGCTTAATGCAGGTCAAATGTATTGCAGAATGCTCCAAAAGAAAGAGCATTCTGCAATACTTTCGACCTTCATTAAGCTACCATTTGTCATTAAAGCCTGTTTTGTCTATTTTTGAGTGGCCGCTTAAGACAAGCTTTATTGTACATGTCAATAAATCCTGATGAAAATATTAAACAGAAGTTCTTGCTTTTCTGGCCCAACAACCAACACACGCTCAGGGACAATTCTGGTTCAGAATATCACGAAGAGTGAATATATCTCATTCAGCCCAATCTGATGAGAATTGTGAATTTACAGAGATAAAATTTTAGCAAAATCCTGAGCTAAATTACATTTTGCTATGAGATTTTCACTCATTAAGCCAATTTCAACAAAGTTTTTGGCAAAAAATGAGTGAATCTCTCTATATCTCTGCCGAAAAAATCTCAGAATGCTACCAGAGCGATTTAAAAAAGGCTAGCTCTCATTGTTTTATGCAGCTTTCTGAGATAATACACTGTCCATATTTTGTCGTATTTTGTCTGTAGTCTTTCTCTCAGCTAAATGGCGCTGTTCCAGGGTACGTATGTCAATGACGTCAACTGTCTGTGTTGGCTGTGGAGATCCTTTTGAAGTAGGGGACCCTCGTTTGAGAGGGGCGCCACCTGGGGTTATCTGAGCGGAAACCTCATAGGAGTTGTACTGGTTTGGTCTTGCTTTTACCGTAGGCTTCGGAACATTCTTAGCATAATCTAGTGCCTAAAATGGAAAATTTAATTGATAAATTACGATGCCACATCTTCTGTTTTCCAACAAAATAATAAGGTTGTACAAGTATAATGTCTGTTGAGTAACATGGAGTAGCCTCCCTTAGAAATGTGCTTTTGTTTTCTTCCAAACAATATCATTGTGAAAATTTTCTTATGTTTTTATTGCATGTTTTAGATTTTAATTATTGATCATTGGAGCAACCATTAACCCCATTGTAAACCAGAAACCCCTAAATAGGTACTTTGGCAAACAGTGAAGACCCAGATGAAATGCCGCATTATGCGGCATTTCATCAGGGTCTGTGCTGTTTGCTAAGACAAAAATCAATATTATTGTACATTAAAATCTGTGACCCCTAAACATATACAATGGACCATTTCATAGTTGAATTACACCAACCTTGCTAATGTAAGGCCACATCCGATTGGATAACGTAACAAACTTGTCACATTAAATCCTGTGATTTTTAGTCTGAAATTTGAGGTCATCAAATACACCACTTTACATTGGATGAAGTGGGTTTTTTTACAGCTTGCAACACTTGATATGAACAAATATTTTTTTATGAAAAATAGACTGCAGCCGATGGTACACCATCGCAAAATACCCGCTTTTTCACCTTTGACCTTGTCCTTGGGGTCAAGACTACACAAAATGATGGCCAGTACCCTTTACATAATGTGGCCTATGCAGCTGCAAAGTTTGAAGTTGCTCACAAAAGGTTTAGGAGGAGATGCATTTACAAGAAAATACATTATTTGACCTTGGTGTCAATGTCACACAAAATATTTCCCATTTCCTCTAAAACATGTGACCTATGCACCTGCAAAGTTTTAAGTCGCAATATTCAACAGTTTAGGAGATGCATTGTCAAGAAAATACATTATTTGACCTTGACATTAGGGTCATGGTCAATAAAATATTGCCCAGTACCTCTACATCATGTGACCTATGCAGTTGCAAAGTTTTAAGTTGCTACCTCTAATGGTTGATGAGGAGATTCATTTACAAGAAAATACATTATTTGACCTTGATCTTGGGGTCAAGTCACACAAAATGTTGCCCAGTACCCTCAACATCATGTGACCTATGCAGCAGCAAAGTTTAAAGTTGCTACGTTTAACGGTTTTGAAGGAAGATACAACGTTTAACGGTTTTGAAGGAAGATACATTTACAAGAAAATACATTAATTGACCTTTGGGTCAAGGTCACACAAAATTTTGCCCAGTACCCTCAACATTATGTATCCTATCATCTGCAAAGTTTGAAGTTACTAGGTCCAACAGTTTAGGAGGAATAGCATTTACAAGAAAATACATTACTTGACCTTGATCCCAAGGCCACACAAAATGTTGCCCAGTACCCTCTACATCATGTGACCTATGCAGCTAAAAAGATTGAAGTTGCTACGTCTAACGGTTTAGGAGGAGATACATTTACAAGAAACGTGACAGACGGATGCACAGACTAACAGATGCACAGACAGACGGAAGACGGACTGACTTCTGGTACGAAATTAATATACCTTTTTTTCTAAAGAAAAAAGAGGGTATAACAAGCAGATATATATGTGAATTAGAATAGGGACAAATGTAATCAGAATTTTCATTTGGGGAGGTATATCATCAGTTTTACATTCGCAAATAACATTTTACTGCTCCACTGATGTTTAACATCTTGGCGTAAAACTAAATATGTGACTAAAAATCTGACAATATACCTCCTCAAATAAATTTTGAACACGCTTATCTCCAAACTAAATGTCCTACTCACCACTTTTCTCTTATGGTTCTCTTCCTTAGTTTCCCGGGGAAATTTTGGTGGTTTCTTGTGTCCTAACTCCATTCTATTCTTCTCCATCACCATCCTTGCATACTCAAACTGTTTATGTCTCTTCTCCATCTGAAACATAGTAGAGTGCACTCCCTTTATAACAAACCTCGTTATAACATGGATTTGGATATAACATGCCCAAATATTTTTACCATGGAATTTTACAAAGAAATTATAGGAAAATGACGATTTTAACACAAATCACTTATAACACAGTCCATTTCTTTGGACTCCAAGTATAGTTTTATAAAGGGACTGCACTGTATAACCTCTGCTCATGCTCTGTTATACTTTAATGGCCTAGTCAACATGTTTTTGGCATCATGGGTGCAGTCAAATATCTCACTGTAAAACACTATAAGTATCATGCAGGGATCCAGAAAGTTTTGCCAGAGGGGGTCCACTTTTTACAAAGTTTGTTTTTTTGGGGGTGGGGTTTTAAGTTGATGAGGGGAGAGAGGATCCAAATATCACTATAAGCGAGCCATCATCGGCCCACCAGCAAAACACCATTTAAATGGTGTTTCGCTGGATTGCCAATGTTGGCCATACATAAAATGGTGGCTTGGTAGCTTTGTGATTTTTCAGGGGTCAGGACCAATATTGCTAAAAAAACTATATTTTTGTATTTTTTCAAAGGGGGTTCGCACCCCCTGTCCCCCTCTGGATCTGGGTATGAGTATTATCAAACATGTTTTTTCATGTACATTTATTTACATTTGCTGAATCTCAAGGAAGCTGTTAAAACATGAGAATACCAGGCTGAGAGTTCAAACATCTTCTGAAGTACTGCAGGTTAGTTTTAATGCAATGAAACAAAATTGAGCCACGACGTGTGATTTCCAACAATGTGGCATTTTGACAAGTGTAGACTCATATGAGCCTATGCAGCCTCCTTTTAAGCTTACAAACTCCAAATGGTGTTCGGTCAGTATCTTAACACTCATAGAATATTCAAGCGACTAGCACAGGCTCTGATCAGACTGCGCATATGCGCAGGCTTGTCTGAGCCTTTGCTGTCACACATACCACATTGTAGGAAATTTCATGTCGCAGCTCGTGTGATTGCTTTCTTGCATTTTCCCTTATGGCCTCAAACATGCCTGTATAACATTAAAATAGCTGCTTTTTTTAACATCAATTGGATGTCTCAAAACAAAGTAAAATCAGCTACAAACTTTTGAATGTCACGTAACTTCTTTGCGCAATAAATTACATATGCCTAAAGTCACTGTTTACAAAGGAGAGGACAGCTACTTAGTGGAGGTCTTATTTTTGGTCCTGAATTTTCATCAACTTCCATGCTTTATGCAGGCAAGCAGAGAAGGCTCTGGCAAGACTGCTTGGATGTACAGACTTGTCTGAGCCTTCACTGCTCACCTATGCCAGATGTACCAAAATTACATGTGCTCGCCCCTATACAATCAGATGAATGCTGATATAATGGCTATGGAAAAGGGTGACTTGTTATGATAATAATGATCGTCAGTTGACATGTAACCAGTATAAATAGAGAATCTTACATGAGTGCTCATGTATTATTAAATTTATAAAACAAGTTGAGGAAAAGAGATAATATGTGAGGCTTGCCAAGCATTTGATTGCAACAAGTTGATTATATATATTTTATATTATATATACTCAAGGACATTGAAAACGCATCACCCAAATTAAATCCTTTATTTAACAAACCCTGAGAATGTCAGCGAAATAATTGTTATTTCATATCAGAGTCTGACCATCTTGTAGTGTGTCCTAGAAAATTCATGGTTGTAAATTCAATTTTAAGACAGGAAGGTCGATTTTGAAGGACACAAATTCAGATGCAAGTTAACATGCATAGTTTTGATTCATGACTCAACAGATTTGCGTCCTTTGCTTCTTTCACGATTGCACATTCATCATTGAAAGATTAGAAATGAATTGACAGTTCGGTATGCTTAAAATTACACCCCTTTAAAAAAAACGACATACCCCACTCACCCTGATTACTATAGTCTAGTAATAAAATTCAACGTCTTGGGCCTTTCAAAGTTTCGATTTTTTACGTCCGTTTTTATTGGAAGAGACAAAGGGCATACACAAATGACAGATTATGCATAAGTTAGGCTTGTATCATGTGTTATTTGTATTGTGCAATTTTTAAGACGTTTACGGTCACATTACAGCATATCTCCTGTCATGATTTACATCAAAACGTCTGCCCCACATGACTGCTAGTGTATGTAGTCAATATTAGTAATGAAAGCGTGTATAAAGGTAACTTATGGAGATGTTTCTAAAAAGGAGCTATAAATTGATAATCAAATTTGACGTTTATTTGTGAAATATTGAATTTATCAATTACTTTTAATTAGAAAAAAGTCTATAAACTCTTTTGGTGATATGGTATCATACACGCCACAGTTTAAACATAAAAATAATCAAAAAGCTTCATTTAATTGTGCAGAAAGGTGCTGGATGCTGTATGTACCCATGTGACATCATCAGCAGCATCGCGTGATAGTGCAGCCAAATTAACGACTGATTCATACCAATTCTGGGTTTCACATTAAAACATGCGAGTAACTTTTCAATCGCATATACGGTTTGCAAGAAAAGTGCATAAATATGGTGATGCGTTTTCAAAGTCCTCTAAAATATATATACATTAATATATGAGCCAGTGCATGAGATTTCCAACAATGTGGTATGTACGACAGTAAAGCCTCAGATCAGCCTGCGCATACACGCAGTCTGATCAGAGCCTTTGCAAGTTGTTTGAATATTCTATGACTGTAAAGCTACCAACTGAACATCATTTGGAGTTTCTAAGCTTAAAAGGAGGTTGCATAGGCTTATCTGAATCTACACTTGTCAAAATGCCACATTGTTGAAAATCACATGTCACGGCTCAATATTATTACTTTGAAATCACATTTTTGCCTGAAAATATTATATTTGGTCATTACATTGTATGTACACAACTTTGTTATGGACATTGCAGCGTTACTAAATATGAAAGCCACTAGTCTAGTGGTTTATCAATTTAAATGAATGGCGTTATATCACTCCTAGATGCAACATCATGGGATAAGTTTACCTTTTCCTTATAAGTAGCAGTATCAAGGTCTGGGCCCAGGGTACTTCTGTTGAGTCGTACTTCTCTCTGCATCTTCTTGTAGTCATTGATATTATACACCTTGTACCAAGGGTGCTCTGAGGGGTCCTTATTCTTCATTCTGTGGTAGAGGGCTGCATAGCCCTCTTCTAGGGATTTCTAAACAGACAAACACAGTACACTTCAACCCTTTACTCCATAGGCTATTTTTAGATCATGACATCATTTTCTATTTTTAGAAATTATTGAAAAAAATTCAAGAAAAGTTTAAGTAAAGTTTTGAATAGTTTTGAAAATATTATTTTGGAGCATTAAAATGCTCCATTTTCCATAATATTTTCAAATATATGATATTTCAAAGGCATCAAAAGGCATTGTTATGCCGTAAAGGGTTAACAGAACTTATTGACAGACTAATAGACGAATGGACACAAGTTTGAACTGCTGTCACTGTGTAGCACCCTGAAAGATTAACATATTTCGGGAGACGAAATTTCAACCATAAATTACGGTCCTGATGCAGAAATGTTTCTGATTTTGTTTAGCTCTACATTTCACCATTAGTTGCGGCCTTTGGTTAAAGTTAAGAGACTTCTGCTTTCTGACATGTGTAAACAACAACCTAGGGTGGCAACAATTAAATCTTGGACAACTCAAACCCATGATAGAATCTTATACACCTAACAATTTCAGTGAGTTCATGAAATTTTGGTACTAATTGCAAATGTGTGTCAAGTCATTCTTTAAGCATACATGCACAGCTAGTGGGGCTAGATGCCTAAATTTTGGTCTGAGTCATCAGCTACATCCCTACTTGTGTAAGCAAGCAGCAAAGTCTCTGATGAGCCTGTGCGGATGCACATGCTCATCAGAGGCGTTGCTGCTTGATATGTATTAAGTAAAGAAATTTATACCATTTCCTTGTTAGGCATTTAAGTAAAAGGTGGCAGTTCTGATTTTTTTTCATTTCCCAATCAAACTGATCTTGTGAGAACCAAAAAGCCATGTATCAATGTACTCTCATCCTTGAGACAATTTGAGTACATGTTTTGATTGAGGAAAATTAAATAAATACGGTAAGAGTAGAATTTGCTCAGTTAAGGCATAACGAACATGGGTTATTTTTCCCATCTACAGACCTATAAAAGCCATTAGACCAGGGTGAATAGAAGTTCAAGTCGGTAAATAAGTCTGTGTCCTCAGACATGATTTACATAAATAATAACTTGGGCAATGTAAGCTTTTGTTGGAATATTAGGTATACAAATTAACAAGGCTAAAGCAAATAACAATTTTTAACTGATCAGTATAACAAATCAATTATGAATGTCTATGAAAGATTGGGGAATCTCAGATCAAGGGGTCAGCAGAGCTCTCACTTGGATTTTAAAAACGGGAGTCCCAGAGCCCTCTTTGCCTAAAAGTGGGAGTCCCACCATACAAAAGAATATAGCCTTCTTCAAAAACAGGAGTCCCATCACCAAAAATGGGAGTTCAGGACTGCAAATCAGCAGTTAGTGAGAGGTCTGGGTCAGACTTTCTATTCATAGCTAATGTTATACTGTTTGTATTTCCAACTATATAAATAGAGGATCTTACATGAGTGCTTATGTTTTATTGAATTTATTAAACAAGTTGAGGAAAAGAGATAAAATGCGAGGCTTGCCAAGCATAAAGCCTCGCATTTTATCTCTTTTCCTCAACTTGTTTAATAAAGTCAATAATACACAGGGATGAGAACAGTCAGCCATTCTCAATCAGGAAAATATGTCGGTTGACTCCAAAATGGAGAAAAGCAATTTTTAAATCACTTATTAAAGGTTTAAAATCACAAAATATCAATAGAAACCAGTCAGTTTATGCTTAATTTATATCTAAAATTGAGTTTACCTTTGTTCAAAAATAAATTTCAGCAAAAACAAATGGCATTATATAAATCATATGCCAGTGCTCAATCAGGAAATCCTGATCAATCCTGAACTTTCTCATGCCTGAATACAGGAGCATGAATGCTAGATTCTATCAAATGTGTTAAAATTGTTTTGTAATATTACTTTGGCGTAAATACATAATTTGCAATATTTTACGCAATGTAATTATTGGATGTCATTATGTAATGTTACTAATCTAGTGGTTTATCGACTTTATTGCATGGCGTTATATCACTCCCAGACAAAACATCATGTCACTCATGTGATAATTAAAACGTTTTCTATTATATTGTATTGAAGCTGCCATCTCCAAAGATGGGATTTCCTTATTCTACATGCACTGGGCCATGATGGATTATTTTCTCCTACTCTCCTGAGCAATACTGAATAAAATTAATTCCAACTTCACAAGCATATTCAGAGACTATTCATATTCGTAGAGTTAAATCTTCACTTGCTAGTGTCTTTTGCTGAGATGATTTGATAACATACTGTTTCGAAAAGTTTGTAAACAAAAAAAAGCAAAATTTCCCAGCACGCAAAGATTGGGTTAAAGTGGCTTGACACAAATTTATTTTCATATATTAACATTTTCGAAGCAATCCTTTAATAGATCTTTAGATTTTTGCAACCGTTCATAGCCTCATGAATTACACAAAATTTGATTGACAGCTGCCAAGCTCACTTGCCCGTGCAATTGGCTTCGAACATCGAACTCACTCGCCCAAAGTGATACTGGTGTTGTGATTGACAGCGAGCCACACCTGAGTCGCACATGCAAAACATGCCTCTTGTTTGCTCCATTGGCTGTCCGCCTTCAAGCTGGCTGTTCGGCTTTTCCATTTTACACTCCGGCTTAACCGTTAATACGATTATATTTTAAATACAAAACTGTTTTAATTCCTAAATTAAAAGTATGTTTTATATTTTAGATATTTATAATAAAATGTAAATATAAGCAATAAATTCAATTTTTGGAATGTTCATGGAATCATAAATACTTCGGGTCCCTTGCAAAGTTAACGTGAAGCCCTTCACTTACTTTGCAAGAGACCCGAAGTATTCATGAAACCATGACAATTCCAAAAATTTAATTCATTTTTTAAATGAGCTTAGGCCCTTGAGTGTGTAACAAAATTATTTTTTTCTTATTTCTCAACTAAAACATATGTTATGGGTACTCAAAATAACCGTCTCAATGAGATGGTTCTTTTGAGCACCCAAAACATATGCTAAAAATGAATGGTAAGAAAATATTTACAACTGTACACTGAAACTTAACCTGTTGAACTGGTTCAAAGTATATGATTATAATAATTGAGCCAGTGCATGAGATTTCCAACAATGTGTGACCAGCAAAACCTCAGATCAGCCTGCGCATATGCACAGTCTGATCAGAGCCTTTGCTAGTTGCTTGAGTATTCTATGAGTGTTAAGCAACTGACTGAACACCATTTGGAGTTTCTAAGCTTAAAAAGAGGCTGCAGAGGCTCGTCCCAGTCCACTATTGTCAAAATGTCAAATTGTTGGAAATCTCATGCCGCGGCTCAATTATCAAAGACGTACTGTTTCACTATTGGAAGCACCATCTTCTTCTTGATATCCGTATTCTCCATACTTGTGTTTGTGTGCGTAGCCACTCGGCTCCACCAGAGCCATTTCACCCTCCTGGGGATTGATGTCTGTGTACTGTAGCGGTTCATTAGCGTAATCTGTCGTATCAGAAAACTGAATCGGCTCCTGTAATAAACAAATATTAAACATTAATCTTTTTAAATCTTAATTTTGATTTATGATAGTCTGTAAGTAAACAATAATTCTGCTATGTGCTGTATATTACAGGGGGCTTGAAGTTAGAATTTTGAGTGACTTAGCCCTAGGGAATTACTATTGCGATTGTTTCATCGAATAGATTCGAATATTTGTTTTGTTTTTGTTGCTTTACGTCCCATGTCAACAGCTATGGTCATTGCGGGACGGTCAGTTCACTTAACCACACTTTTTCCTGGGCAGGCTTGAGCAAGCGGTTAATCAGTAATTTGTGCACATACTTTCGCTTCTAACTGACAACAACCCTTCTTGAATAAATCAGCGGAAGGGAGGAGAATAACCGTAGAAATTATTTCATGATCAATCTCCACGAAAGTATGGTACCGGGCCGGGATCAAACTCGCGACCCCTGGATCTGAATAGTTGTCTATGCAGTACATTCAGTATTGAATGAACTTGGGTTATGAGTCGAATTAGACGTTAATACAAGTGCTAGTCGAATACGCACTTGAGCACGAGCTTGTGAGTGAGCGATATTTATCACGAGAATTAGTTTCTAGGCGACGTTCATAGCATTAACATCGTACATACCAAAATTTGTATAGCCTTGAAATTGTAAAATCCTGTGAACAGCAGCAGATCAAAATTGATCACTGGGTGTTGGATTGCCACCCACCCCATAGAGATATATTGCATTGTAGGTAATCCACAGCTTTTTTACACCTCATGCACAGGAGTGGAGGTTTTTTGCTGGGCGGCGAGTATCTTGCAAGGGGGTGATCTTAACTGGTATTTCAATAATCTTCATTACTACTTTCGCATACATTTGATCAGATCAAATATTTCATGTGTACGCTCTCTGTTCACGGTTATGCTTCAATATAAAGTGCGCCAAAATGCATTATTTTGTTGTATTTATTCATTAATAAGTATAGAATAGACGCATAATATGTGCATTGAAAGGATGAAAGTCTGATGATTTAAAGATATGAAAAAATGTTCAAATCGAGCATAGGAAAAATTTAATATATTTCTGGAGACGATATTTAAAGATTTTTCCATTCGTGGCAACCATCTTGCTCATGTGACTAGGATACTCAATTCTTCCCCATTTGTAAGAGTCTCTAAATGAAATTTGAGTTGAATTTACCAAGTTAAAGTTTCAGAGAACATGAGAAGAGGATATTTGAAAATATAGATCGATGGGGAGATGGACGATGGATAGATGCATGCACACAGGGGACTAATGATTTACTTTAAGTTCACCTGTGAGCCTTTGGTACAGGTGAGCTATCATTAAGCTATTCAGCAGGTAATAGTAAAGATCAGGAAAGAGATCCAGGACTTTAACTATTTGCATGCTGGATAATTTTGCATGCTTTTTTGTCATCTACTGATTTTTTTCGATAACAACTTTTTTTTTTAAATTCTTTCAGACAGTTTGGAATCAAAATGTCCGGCCTGATTTGGGTTAAAACTGTTTGCAAAGGTTATCAGCAGGCGACACTAGCAGGCAAAGAGTTAAGCTATTCAGCAAGTAATAGTCAAGAAAGATCAGGAAAGAGACCTGGGACGTTTAAGTGAACTATAATCACTATTGCTGTCATTTATCACTGATATGCCAATGCTTGTTCAAACTTCAGGTTTAGTGAGGTTACCCAAATATACATACCCCAATACAATTCTCTGGTATGCAGTGAAAGCAATATATCCCTTAGAAAAGAGATCTGCTTGACTCTTTTGAGTGCCGAAACCAAATTACTCAGGCAGGAAAAGCATGTGCAAACAAAATAGTCCCAGATCAGACTGCCCCTCTAGGAGCAGTCTGATTAGGGACTATTTGTTTGATTTATTCGGCAAGTCTTGATAACCCAGATCTTATCTTCCTGAACATTCCATTTTTGAAATAGCACTTGAAGAGTTTCAATACCTATTTGAGTTAAACTGTTTATATCATTTGAGAATGCAGATCAGAATGTGCATCAGAGCATGTGCAGACTGATCATTACCATTGCTGTTAGTCACTGTCTAGTTTAATAGACATACAGTAATTTTCAAAATTCTGGGAATAGTTTCTGTAACTCAGCAGGCTGCTTCAAGTCCATACCAACATTGCTTATAGGTTTTCATGCGACATGGAGTTCGATCACATTCAGCCGAGTGAACGTTTTGATAATTTTATGCTGCTAATGGTCTGACAATTTCTTAAATGAAAATATTTCTATTGACCAAAAGTTAAAGCACACCTTGTACCTGTTCCTAGCTAATCAGGAAATTTGATATTTGCCCACTTTTTTAAAGGACCTGTTACGCAAATAAAAGTAAATTTATAAGTCCAAAGAGGTCTTATGATCTGCTCAACTGATAAGACAACATTTGAGGCAGTTCATAAGATTTTGGTACTTATCGCATATGCAGCGAAGGCTCAGATCAGAAATCTGCAGACTCGCCAGAGCATTTGTTGATCACACACACAAAGAAGGGATGCAGATAAAGGTTCAGACCAACATTTAGGCTGCTATCCCAACTAAAAAAGCTGAGAATATAATGCAGTTTAACCCTATCCTTCATGAATATTCATGCAAGGCTCCACCCACTATGAATAATTATATAAATAAACTTTTATGCTGGTACATAGAACAAGGAAATTACTTAATTGTGATTGGAATCATATCAAAACATATTTCTATAAGCAAACAGAGTAGACCCTGATCAGGCAGCTCTTACAAGAGCTGCCTGGTCTGGGTCTGCTCTGTTTGCAAAAGCGTTAAAAGGCGTCTCTATGAGGTAAAGGGTTAAAGTATAGCTTTACCCATAATGCAATAAGTACCAAAATCTCATGAACTGCATGGCTCATTTATCCAATACTGGTTTATTGAACTTTTTGGTTACTGTAAAGGCGGCACCTCATGAATGGTAATTAGGACTGGCCTACTTTAGACATAAGTAAAAGATGAATATGAGGTGTGATTTTATTTGAAATACCATTACACCTTAGTTAATACAGTAATGATTTAAACTTTAAAACGCCAGCAAAATAACTACTTTTGAAAGTGTCTGTTTATTGTTTAACATAAGTAAAGACGCTGTTCTGGATCTACACTGTTTGTTAAAGAGACTTTAAAATGTTTCAGCAGACAACAAAAAACATACAACTTTTTGTGATATGTGCTTTAAGGGTTAATAATACATGTGAGGTCAGTGTATATATATATGGTCAGGACTTTCATGAAATGCACGCACGTTTCCACAGCTCAAAAAGCTTATTGGCTCTTTACCAAATTATAAATAAACCCCGATTTCCCTTCCTTAGCAATTGAAATAGCGGAACCATCCCCAGATATGAATATTAAAGTTGCCGCCTTTACAGTAAGCGATAAGTCTAATAATACATCTCAAGTCTTTTCAGGAGTTTTAAATTGAATTGGGTAGATTATCTGTCTAGACAACTTATGAAGAATTTCTGTACCTTTAGTGTTACTATCATTCATCTTCACTATGTTAGCCTTTCCAATGTAATGTTCTACATATAATTCAATTATTCATTCTGTTCTTCGACTTAAATCCCAGATTTAAATGCAATTATGTCATAATAACTAAAAGTGTCCTTTTGGCAAAAATGCCGCTGCCCGTTGTATTTCATAACACGAGATATATGATCCGGCCGGGTACCAAGAGATCTAGAGATAATTCAAAATCTTGAGTCAGCGAGTCTTAGAGACTGACCTGTTGAGCCAGCGAAAGTGATCTTTCTTGTACCCGACACATTGTCTCCTTATGCTGCATGTGAAGTTTCACAGCATAATTCAAAATGATTCATGGAATTTAGCCTGGAAACAGATTTTGGAGCACACACAAAATGGTACACAAGATATGGTTCTGACAAAGGGAGATAATTCAAAAACTCAGTCAGCCAGTCACCTTTCTTGTTCACAACACATCATCTTATTATGTATTGATCAACAACACAATTCTAAATTTTACACAAGCTATGGTTTGGACAATGATTTCAGACCATGGGAGATCATTAAAAAATCAGGTAATCAAGAGTAACCTTTCTTGTTTGCGGCACATTAGCAATCTTCTTATGCTGCTCTCATCTGTGGTTTCATGAAATATATTATACAGTAAACCCTGTTTTAAGCAGTCACTCAAAAAGAAGACCAAAATCGGTTTTTAAGACTGATTATCGCTTAATGGAGGTCAAAAGTATTGCAGAATGCTCCAAGAGAGCATTCTGCAATACTTTCGACCTCCATTAAGCTACCATCATTTAACGTTGTCTTTAAGACCTTTGTTTTGTCTATTTTGAGTGGCCGCTTAAGACAGGTTTTACTGTATAAGTACTTTAATCATTTTTAACTTCTATTGTGGAACTTGCATGCTATGAGTCAGGATTAAGCAACAATGAAAGGTTTGTGGAACATGAAAACTTCTATTGTTTCTGAATTTACAATATGTATGTGTTCAAACTGACAAATAAAAGGCTGTTTTAGTCATTTAAGAACATGCCTTGGATAAACCATATTAATGACGTTCTGTCAAAACCAACAGCTGTATATACACTATAAGAGGTAAATTTAGGAGCATTGAGCTAAATTGCAATTAAAAGATGAGCTGAATTTCTGCTAGTCTGAGCTGCTATCATTGTAAATATCAATGGATACTCGTCTGGGCATCTAAATTGTCAAAATTTCAAGAGTCTGGTTGTTAAGTCGACTACATTCTTTTTACTGACTAGTATAGACCACTAACATAGTCAACTAGTAATCATGTCTGCTAATTCCACTTCAGGACTTTATTTAAGAGTGCATACCAAAAAAATTATTTTCTTATTTCTCAACCAAAACATATGTTGTGGGTACTCAAAAGTACCGTCTCAATAAGAAGTTTCTTTTGAGCACCCAAAACACATGTTAAAAATAATGGGTAAGAAAATATTCACAAATTTACGCTCAAAAATTTTGTTTATCTAAACCTAACCACATCATTCAGAGTTGACTGTTATGGCCTCAGACTCAATGACGGCCCTGACGTTTGTTGGTGCCTGATGCTTGTAGTTGGCAGGGCCCACCCTAGGCTAGCTCAACTTGATGTTTTCTTCAGCTATGACTACCTGTGAGTCATAACTCAAAAAGAACACAGTGACAATATGTGTGTTTATACGAGCATGTGTGAATTACTTAGGTCATCTATGGTATGTACTTCAGCATCTGACCAATGTCTATACTCCCCAATCATACTCCCCAATCAATACACTGAACAATGGCTTTGCACTTAAGAACATTATCTCGGAAGTTTATAAAACTACTTGTTTTTGTCTGTCCTGTTCAGAAGCAGTTTATTGTTTAGGTGCATGAGCACCTAAACACAATATATAAGGTGAGAATTAGAGATGTACCATGGAGGAGCATGTGACCAAATGTAACCAATCATGGGACCTCTGTCTAAGATTAAACTGATGTCATTTGTAAATATAGGTTTGTCATTTTCTGGTTTCCCAGCTTACTTGAAAATTCTGATTGCATCATGTTCTTCAAAGATTGACCTAGGCCGAACTGGTATGACATTTAGCCACTATTCTGCTGAAGAGAATAATAAGACAGTTGGTCAGTCAGAAATCCAAAGTAAAAAGGGAGCTTATTAAAGCACAGATAACATGAAATTATACAAGTTACACGATGCATGGACTTTGAAGAGGCAAATAGTCAAGTAGATTCTTTATGTGGTGCCTTACCCAGAGATGATTTGCGAATGCATAAATGCATAAAGTCTGACATCTCTAAGGAAATGTATGGACCCTTTGCATGCTAGTCCTACAGTTAACCTTTCAGATCCTAATCAGACTAGCAAAATGTTGGTTGTAATCCAAATCCAAACTGTTCGACATACTTATGGTATTGGATGGTACTTTAAGTCTAGACTGGCATCAGTCCTGAAAACAAATTGATACACCAGAAAAATAAGAGTATCTTTTATTTTTTGTTGGAGGTATTAGACTGGCCCCAGTCAAGACAGAAAAATCCCAATTTTCCATTCAAGCACTCTTACTAAATGATTGCAACCTTTAAGTGTGCTAACAGATACAATTATAATGACTAATTTGTTCAGCGGAATGGAACAGTTTGTATAATTTTGGTAACAGGCATTTTGAGGATCTAATATATTTCTCTGAAGTTATTTTAAAACAAAAGTTAATCCTCTTTTAGCTAACCTAGGTTAGGACCTCCTTTATGCGTCTGTTCATCATCAGTGTCATCAATATATACTAACTGACAAAAGAAACGCTATAGGTAAAATTCAAAGCCATGTCACACCAATGTTTTTACATTAGGTAATAAATGTAAATTTGGATTATTTTTACTTTTAAACGCATGTTAATGTTGTACCTTAAAATTTACCGCAGAGGAACCGATAAGCCGCTTTTTGAGGGGTATTTAAGCAATTAAATTTGTGAAAAAAGCAATTGTTTTCAAATTAAGGGGTAACAAAAAGGAATTAAATTTTGGAAAAAGCAATGGTTTTATAAATGAAGGGGTAGCGAAAAGCAATTAAATTTTGGAAAAGCAAAAGAAAAAACAAACTGATCTAAATATGAATATATCCCATGTTAGCACACTTAGTGTGGTAGCCAGTTCAAGCCTTTCTTTTGTTGTGATGTTACTAAGTCTCCTTTGAAGTTTGATACATTAAGCAAGTCATTTGTCAGTTACTGGCTAAAGTATTTGCACAAAGTACTTAAAGTCACTCAATCTGTATGTTTCTTCCATTACGAAAACTAAGATTATTATTTAAATTATTAGCTAAGATTATTAGGTACTTTAATTATAATTTATAAATATGCAATTTCAAAAATCTATGTGGGGTAAAAAAATATTTTAAGCAATTGTTTTTGGGAAAAAGCAATTCATAAAAATCGTGTGGGGTAAATACCCAATTGAACTGAAAGCTTATCTGGACCTCTGTACCGTCCGAGAAAATTCAATGGGTAAAATCAAAACATGGAAAATTGATGTGTGGTTTATTGAAAACAAAAACATCAATATTTTTTGGGAGCACACAAAATTTTGGTACTTTATTGTTTGGTAAAACCCTATAAAACCTACCCAGCGGCTTAAAGGTCTAGATTTTGGTCAGACATTTTCTACATGTAGTAGCGAAGGTTCATTCGCAAGAGCTCATGTTCGATAATACAATTTGTACAAATAGTCTTTTCAAACACCTATTCTGCCTCGGACCCAGTATAATTGGGTCCGAGATTCTGCTGACTCTAAGATTTGTTAAACAAGAACTATTATAATAATAATAAAAGTAAAGGAATGCTGTCATAAAAACAACCTATTTGCCAAACCTAAACTATTGGCGGCTTTTTAAAAGCAGCCAACTTGTTTATAAGCAGGCTTCCAGATAAGGGTGCATATTTGAAAATTATTTTTCTTATTTCTAAACCAAAACATATGTTGTGGGTACTCAAAAGAACCGTCTCAGTGAGACGGTTCTTTTGAGCACCCAAAACATATGTTATAACTGCTGGGTAAGAAAATAATAGGAATTTTATGCTCAAATGTTTGGCTTAACTGGACCTATGTATAAATGAGCCAAAAAAGAGAAAATCAGCCTGAGCTTATTTCCAACTCAAGTCAAGATCAGTCTCAGTGTGTGTCCTTGTAGAGTTCATTTGGGCCTTCACTGTCTCATTAAATTAAAGAGGGCTGTCCGTCGATCAAATCTTAGTATCTATACACACTGAAGACTAACATCCCTGGTAAAACCTTACTTTGTTAAATGCTGAAAGGGACTTTTTCTCTCATTGGGATCAAGAGTAATTAATATCATGAAAATTAAACCACCTGAGATCAATATTTTTGTAATCAAGAACTTTAAAAATGTTTGTACAGGTATCGTTATAGACAATAAATGATTATGAACAGAAATTAATCCTTACTCTCATAATGGCACCTGATCATGAATGCAGCAGAACACAGCAGATTTTGTTTAGGTTGATGCTTCCCAGTAATTTTTCAGTCATGTCAGGACATTTTCCTGAGTCGAACCTGCACGGCCACCAATCCAGCTCCTTCAACACATAAAATCAATACTGTGTTATGAAGAAGAGGGACCTGTTTCCAATGAATAAGATGGACCATAAATTCGGCAAAATAATTATTTTCTCTAAACTATACAAAATTTTAGAAATCTGAAAATGCTATTCGATGGCCTTGGTGTTTACCTTCGACATACGTGAAATAGTGTCCCCTGGCACATAAACTGTTTCTAGAATATGTGTTGAAGTTGAAAAAAATGTAATTTTTCTTCATTACAAAACAGTTTAAGCTGTCAAGCAGAATATCCTCTTAAAGCCAATATCAGTGTCGAAAAGTTTAATGAGTGTCTCATCGAATAGCATTGCCCGATTTCTAAATTTTGCTCTCAAAATTAGGACACAGACAGTTTAATCCAACTGGTATATGCAATGAAGGAGATGGATTGGTGGCCGTGACCTGGGTACTAAGAAATGGAAATAAAGTAATGTGCCCAAAATTTCATATGGGTGGGTGTGGATGAGAATCTAAAAAATTATTTGGCATGGCCTAAACCTCGAGGAGACAATAGTTCCCGAAATTTCATGTGATAGCTTAATACTGTTTTTTAATGCAATACTATATTCTGAATTATTTTCATTCGGTTTTAAACCTGGTAAGAATATAGCATACTATATATAAATACCCGTATCTGTCAAACAAATTGTTTATAGCCTATCTTTTCATCTGGAATGTGATCAAACAATAGAATACTAAGATTACAATGCCAGAAAGAAGTTATAGAATTACAAAATAAACTTTTTACAATCACAAGATTATTTTCTATCGGCCAATTTAACCCAGGAATTGAAATACTATCACTTTTCTTGTTGAATTTTTAATTGCTGGTATGTTTTTCCAATTTCAAACTCATATTTCAAGGAACTCATTGCAATAGTTACTTAAACTATACAGTCTTTCATTCATGCAATGATCCTATAGCTACTGGAGCCATGATGGTCACAAAATCTGCAAGACTGTCCAAAAGGTTAATTTAATATGATGTTGGCTTAATAACTGCATGCTGGAAAGTTTTTATTATTTTTTGTGGTCTGGTGATTTTTTTCAAAATTCTTTCAGGAAATACCATTAGAGTAAAACAGTTTGGATCCAGATTACGCCAGATGTATTGTCGGACCTCAGTTGTGGGTACAAATGGTTTGCAAATGTTAATCACATACGACAAAAGATCTATGCCATTGACAGGTATTTGGTTGTAAGCAGGTCAAGCAAATGGTAGATTGGTGAATTCTACCAAATTGACTGAAGGAGTTCTCGATGAGAGTGATTTTTTGAACACAAAATTATTACCAATCCTGTTTTGTACAATAAAGTTTGTATATACAGATGCATTTCCATTATATTATACCGTCCAACCTGACTCCTCTAGCGCAGATGATGCGCTTAGCACAGATGGCTCGGGTGAGGTCGTTTTTTAGTAGAATGTATATTGACCTGATTTAATGTTCACGCAGGATTTGATCCAAACCAATGGTGCATCTCATTTAGGTTTTGTTGAGTCTACCACTATACGAAATTCGGCTTCAGTTGGCCTTTTGATTAATGATCACTAAATTGAAATAGGTGCATTTTGAAAAAATCTCCCTCAAAATCACATTCAAACATCATTTATCAGAAATATACCTATTGCATGAGAAAGCTCAACCCCTTTCCTTCCATTATGCCCAACGACAGTCCTCATTTCTATTGATTTACCGAGTTACTGAAGAAAGAAGATGGCATAAAAGTAAAAATATGATATAAGGCTAAGCACAGATCATAATCCGAAAAGGATACCAAAAGCACAATTCATACACAAAATATGGTAACGTTTAGCACAGAATCAATTATTTTAATCGTCATTGCTTCCAAAATTAAGTGAGTATGATCAGGAAATAACACAATCACACACTGCAGACCAACCCAACCCACCCCAAGGAAGAGCCACAGAACATTAACAGTAACAATTAGACATCAGACATGGTAGATTCACTATCAAAAACACCTCACATTATGACCACCATGTAACACTATCCAGGAGGAGATTTTAAAGGGTTTTTACCATAAATGGATGTGGCGGCCACCTTGGTCATGTGTCCAGGACCATTTAGTTTTGAACATTTTTCTTCCCTCATCCTAATTTGGAGTTTCCATATGCCATAGGAGTTCAATTGGTCCAGTGGTTTCAGAGAAGATGTGTGAAAATGTTGCCGGATGCCAGAGTCATTGGTAACTATTTCCTCACCCATGAGCATTCAGCTCTTCTTCTTCTTCCAATAAAGTGCATCACCAAATATTAGGCATCCTCGCACTGTGATAGCTCAGGTGAGCTAAAGAGATTGTGCTAGGTAGATGGAGTAAGGCTACGTTAAGTATCTGTTACAGGTATTGTTATATAACGCTTCTTTATCTTTATCATTTTTTTTGTTGAACAACTAGTCTGAATATGGATTTTCACCCATTAAAACAAAGCATCAACTTTTATCATGAAACTTAAATTACTTTTAATATCTTATTTGATATTCATTTAATATTGATCATTAATAATCCGTCTAGAAAACTAGAGTACTAATAAAACATTAACTATACTTAAAATACTTTCATCATATAGACATTCATCGCATGTAAAACAGACATCTCATCATTTATTGAACCAACAAAATCATTCATTATCAACTTGAAAGAGACTAAAAATTTGAACCAACAGAGTCTGCTTGCCAATGTGATAGGTAACAAACCTCATGAGCGACAGGGTTTATGATCAGGCTATACCAAAACCAGCTGCTCAGCTACAGCCTGACTCCCTCCCCCGCCCCAATCCGCAAGTGCATTTATAATCTCTTAGCTTAAGTCCCATCTAGTCTATGTTCCCTCATTCTGTTTGCCCTGAAAGTGTCATCTGATTTTTATATCAGCTGCAAATATTAAAATGCACTTTAAACTATTTTTATCTTCTAAGTAGCAGTCTAATCTGGGTTCCTATTGCTGGCAATATATGCTTCCAAAGTGTATAAGTAGATAAATAAGGGGACAACAATTGCCGTTAATGGTGGGAAAAGGGTTAAATGAATTATTCAAAAAAATCTGTGCACTTAAATATGTCTAACAGATATGTTAATCATGCTAATCATTGGATTACAATACCTCAAAACATGGCAAAGGTCTACCAAATGCTTAATTATACAAAATGCATAAAATTATATTTCTTTCCAGAAAAAAAATAATTGAAAAAAAAATATGTGTGCCTACCCTACCTAAAATTTTCAGACCCATTACCCGAAACACACTTATTTTTTTATTTGGCCTTGTCTGCTGAAAATTTAACATGGAGTGTTAAAGCCAGTGTATTTCAGATGTTCTGATCTGGGTCCAAACTGTTTGCATAGGTTATCGGCAGATGACACTAGTAGGCAAAGAGTTCAAGACTTAAATTGTTCACTTTCAAATCAGTAGTGTTATGTTTCTAGTTTCTATGATTAACAGGCACTATTAAAGCCTCCATACTTATCCAAACACTTCAATTCTGAATTTTAAAGAATAACCCATTAACCAACTTAATCTGCTAATCAAACAATATTGCCTTTCCTTTAACATATATTTATGGTTTAATATAGTTCTGTTTTGACACCAGCTTGTAAATTCGGACAAAAAGCAAGAGTCATAATTTAAGTATTTTAATTAACAAACTACCCTGGTACATGTATGTATCAAAGACTCAGCATTCCAATACACATTGTATGCACATGCCCAAACGAGATGGTATAATAGCCAAGTTAGATAAAAACATGTACGCATAGGTCATGAAATTACCATTATAATACACTTGCTTTTGTAACATAGCATATCCTGTCATAAAAAAATTGACGTCATAAATTACATCACATTTCATTGGATGATGTGCAGCGGCTTTATGTCGCTTGCAACACTTCAATTTGAGATGAGACTGCAGAAGTGCATCAGAATGGAGATAACCAAATTCAAAATGCTTATCTTCGGATATATAGTCGGCAATCAAGTTATACGGCTTGCTTGTGCGTCATCCTAACATTAAATTTCTGACTTTATCTCCGACGATATACCTCCCCAAAGAAAATTTTGAACAAAGTTATCCCTTACTTAACCCTCCATTGTTTTCATTTCTGACTATTGGCTTCAGAGAGATGTACAATTACTGTATAAGTGTACATATCATCCAGGGCCTGGCGCCATGTTTGTCAAAGCATCAAATTCATTTTGCCTATTTTGGCAGATGGTCACCTAGCTGCACTTTCTGCCAAATTGTTTTCAATCCTGACCATTGGTTTCTTGTTTGTTGGTTCGATTTGATTCTTTATGTCTCATTCAACAATTTTTCAATAACATCGGAATGGGTCTTTCTGGGTTGAACCAGTACTAAGCAGAGGATAAAAATTTTTGCTCAAGGACATAACGCAGAGCCTCCAGTGAGGCTAGAACCTGCAACCCCTCTGTCTCGAGTCAAGCACTGTACCACTGAGCCACTAAAAGTTACCTATATTTTAAAACATAAGTTGAATCAACCAACTTTTTTTTTTAAATTTTGCAGGAACACCACACAGCCATCTCACATCAGTGTGTCAAGCAGTATAGATCTAGACATATCAGGCCAGACCTTTGGTCGGGTCTGATTTGGGTCCACACTATTTGCAAAGGTTTTTAGCAAATTGCAAGAGGAAGAGTATAAACAGTGGAATATCCTACTTAACCCATAAAGAGCCACCTATAATTTGCAGCAGAAGACAATTTCAAATTTAGCCGCTTTTTCAAAAATAACAAATAAGGCATGATATTTCATGAGAATCGTCTGCTGGCAGACGATTCTCATGTAATATCATGCTTTATTTTTTTCGAAAAATTAGGAAAGATGTTGCAAAATTTGTCGTCTGCTGCAGTTGTGATTGGAGCTTAAAGGGTTAATCTTCAATGTTTTAATATTTTCATCTGGCACACGATCAATAGATTTTAAATCATCCATTCAAAAGCAGATCATTGATCCTATCTATGGATGATTATGAAAAGATTTTGCGCTCAGAGATCAAATGTTATATTGAAGAAAACCAGGATAAAAGTCCCTTCGAGCCTATGAAGGCACTGATCAGGCCCCCCGGGTTATAAAACTTTTTTCATGCTCAACTCAACTGAACAAGAAATTTCAACTGCTCATGAAGACTAAAATACCAACAAATAAAGAAGCGTCTAGCTTTAAGTCTCTCAGATGTTGTATTTATCATGCTAATAAATGTTAAAATGCCAACAATTGTTGGCATTTTAATATTTATGAGCAGGATAAAATTCGTTCTCAGCTGAGTTGAGTATGAAAAGTTTTATAACCTTGGGGCCTGTACATCCGCAGGCTAGGTAATTTTTCATGATTTTTTGTCGTCTGCTGACTTTTTTCAAAATTGACTTTTCCTAAAAATTCCTTCAGGAATACCATCAGAGTGTCAAACAGTTGGATCCAGATCAGGACCAACATTCTGTTGGACCTGATTCGAGTCCAAACATCAGCAGACGAAAAAGTTTGCCGCTATCAGGCAAAGGAGTTAAAATAAAGGCCCTATAGCTAACCGGCACTAAGGTACGACTCACATCCATAGCCCTTTACTAGCTATGACTTTTGTCATCTGCTCAGTGCTGATAAGTTGATAACCTCTGCAAACAGTTTGGACCCAGATCAGGATCGACAGATCATCAGTCCTGATCTGGATTCACTCGGATAGTGTTCCTCAAAGAATTTTTAAAAAATTTCTTTTGAAACAACCCAGCAGATGACAAAAATGCATGCAAAAATTACCCAGCATACAAAAAGTTAAAATGGATTGAAATATGTCATTTTCTCAACTCCTCCAACAAAACTCATTGAATCATCTCAAAATCACCAAACCTCAATATGAATTTACCCTCTAATCTAGGGAATGACAATGGGTTTTGCTGTAAAACTATGAGCAAGTACCTGAACTCAGAACTGCCAAAAATCTCTGAACGACCTCTCTGCACAAATCAAGAGGGGTGACAGTTGGGCCCAATCTGTTTGCAAAGGTTATCAGCAGACATAAAAAGTTGCCAACTGTTTAAAGCCAGTGCAAAGTTAAATATAGTTTCTCTATATATTGCTAATTCATTCTTACATCTTTAACTGCCAAGTGCGTCATAATAATTTTTCAATCTGTTGAAAAGATCATCCCAAAAAGCAAACAAACATCGAAACCTTGAAAGAAACTAATAAGTTATTCACAAACATGAAAATAAAATGCAACAAGTTGTTAGGCGTACTCAATGAAACCTGCTCAAGCCTGATTTAACATACACGCCAGAGAAGTAAGCTCAGTGACAGACAGTATTATTTCTGTACAAAAAAAAATTAACTGGATAATGCTTAGTCAAAAGGGGAAACTATAAGGCCCAGTCGCTCTCTCCTTAATGTCTTTTTCAACCAACTTTCAATCATGTAGTAAAGACTCTCAGCCTCTCATCAGCAGTTTACAAGGACTAAGCACATAAAAACCTGTGTAAATCAACCACTCTCAAAAAGACCCAAAATTGGTTTTCAAAACCAATTATCGCTTAATGCAGGTCAAAAGTATTGCAGAATGCTCCAAGGGGAGCATTCTGCAATACTTTTGACCTTCATTAAGCATCCATTTGTCAATGAGATCTTTGTTTTGTCTATTTTTGAATGGCTGTTTTACACAGGTTTTACTGTACAGTCAAACCTGCTGTTGCGGTCACCTGTATTAAGCGTGACCCTCCCTTAAGCGGCCACTTCAGGGTCCCCCGAACGATTTTGAATGCAAATGCACCTCTATTAAGCGTGCACCTGTCCAACGCGGCCAGCGGTCGGCGAAATTTGCCCCAAAACGCTGAAATTGTATCCGTAACGGCCACTTTCCATGGTTCGCTGCGGCTGTTTGATTAAATTTTATCGATAAACTTTTTTTGCACCGGTCAAATGCTTGGAGCAATTAAACTCCCCAGCAGTGATGTCTTCTAAAAGAAATTCTATAACAGCCGCCACCCTATGTTGAGGCTATGGGACGCAACAGGTGGGGTGTTTGTGTGCCACTCGAGACACAATGGAACTGAAATTTTAAAAGTTTGAGTGTTTATGCTAATAAAACACTACGACATTCTTCAAGAACCCTCCTCATGTGGATTAGAAAATAGCGCCGTCCGTAACCTAAAACCTGAATACGCTAAACGAACACGACTTGTAGTTTTTGTGTATGCGGGTACCAGTGAAAAGCCAGTCAACCGATAAATTGTCAACATCAAAGCATTTACCGCTGCCAAAGTTCATTCATCCATACCGTGGCAGATGTTTAACGGTAAATGTGTGAAAAACTAAATGCAAGTAGTAATACTCATTGCTGGAGGCATACTTACTACACAAAGATGAAATGTTTGCTGGGGTAAAGAAAACAAGCAATAGCTTTTGAGAAAAAAAAATGAGTAACAGAATCATTTTTTCCAAGTCTCATACACCTGAATAAATCTACAAATCAAACAACTTTCTCTTCATGTTCAGTAGCACGATGTCCATTAAACATGCCTTTGCTTATCAAAAATCAAGGTTTAGCTTTAGAAAAAATGGGTATACCAGTGGCAAGAAGTCTCTAAGTCCAAAGGCTAATTCTTGACAAACATTGATTTAAAAAAAAATATGGAATTGCTTTTGTTTTAAAATAACATATTTTGTTTTTTATTTATCTTTTTTTTTTATTTCTATGATGCAATAACTGAACCCTACACTGGTGGTGTAGACCTAATTCTTCATAATTTTAACTCATATGGGAATATCCTCAATCATATGGCCATCTTACCTGAACCTCTATTAAGCAGCCACCTGTCTTAAGCAAGCGATTTTGGATTATCCCTTGGCCGCTTGCTTAAGACAGGTTTGACTGTATATATACTTTTGTTAGTTACTCACAACTGCCCTACTTCAAGACTACTTTAAGCCTAAGGATAAGTCTCATAAATCGCAGCATGTGGCTGCAACCTTACTCACAAACAATCATTTTTTTCTTTCTTTTTTTGCTTTGATCTTTTTTTTTCTTTTTTTTTACACTTTACTCTCCCCGTGGGTCGGGGAGGGCCAACCCTCTGCATGCCTTACAAACTACAGTAATCAGAGTGTCTTAGCTTAGCTTACTGGAGATAGACGTCAGACATAACAGACATAAGCCCTGATTGTCTAGTGGTGTGGGAAAGCTAGTGCAGTTCTCAGCATTCGGCCAGGAACTACCCTGTGAAACCACTGCAACCCGGAAGGTGACAGACAAACCATGAGATAATTTTGCTAACCATGCTAGCAAGATAAGAACCTGCGCAGCAGAGGTATCTAGCTAGTCAGAGCTAAACATGCTACCGACTGAGCTATCCGGGTATCCAAACACCCCCTTCGAAATAAAACTCATGACATCATGAGTGTATCATAAACTTTATGAACTGTTCATGAACTATTCTTGAAAAGTTCTTAATTTGCTGATGACTTGTGTTCACTAACTTTAATTCCTGAACAGTTAATGAACATCAGTTTGTTAACCATAAAAGAACTGTTCAAGAACAGTCTCCAATTTGAAACTGGGTAAGACTCAAACCAACCTGCTTGAGTTAAAATGATGAACTAGAACCATATATGCATGAAATGATTTTTATACTATCAATTAAGGCAGCTACCAAAACGGTGTGGATACACACAGGGCTCGAAAATAGCACTTGTTCGCTCATATTTACGAGCGCTTGAGGCTGCTGGGCAATTGAAAAAATTGATATTTCCAGTGAAAATTATTTTTTTTCTCATATATGCCAATAATTTTTGTGATGCAGGGCAAGTGCCTATTTTAAGATACATGTATTTCGAGTCCTGACACAGCCTGGTCCCCATCAGTCATATTTTCAAATGCCATAAATACATTTGGGCCAGCAGAGGAGATTAAGGTACTTATCGCATTTATATCCGCAAAGGCCTTCTTTAAATGCCCATACTGACGTAGTGGGGCAAGAGGGCTAATTTCTGGTCCGAGTCTTCATCTACATCCATACTTTGTGTTTGCGAGCAGCAACGGCTCTGGCAAATCTGTGCATTTGCGCAAGCTTACCTGAGCCTTTGCTGCTCAACAGATAAGTACCATAATCTCATAAGCTTTTCAAGCTGTGAATACGGTACATGATTGACATTTACAAAATGCAAGTTAAGGTAAGATGTGACCATGGTGAAGTATAAAATACTTACAGCAGTGTACAACATATAGCATTTTGTGACTTTAGTACAAATGGGGCACAATATGAAATTTTACCGTAAATTTGACATTTTTTCTTGCTGAGTCTTTTTCAGTTTGTTTCCTTGATGGTGGTTTGCTTGTAGAGGGAGTGCCCCTATGAATCTAAACAACATATATCACTTATAAGAAATACTGCATGGAACCAGATAGTGAAAATTGTGAGCATTAAACTGCCATTGCATCTTATCCACAAGTCCAAATAAACATTTTGGGTATCTCGGTAAGATGGTTCTTTTGGGTACCATCAACAATTTCTGTTCAGAAATAAGACAATTAAAATAACTATCCTCTCTCATTTAGAGGCATAGCCATATACATGCACCATGATTTAATTTTCTGTCAATTTGAAGGATTGATGTATATCTTTCAAGAGGCGTGCTTAATTGTTTTGTTTGGTTTGTGGTTTTACGTCCTAGTCAACAGCTATGGTCATGTTGAGATGGTCATTTTACTTAACCACACTTTTTCCTGGGCAAGCTTGATAAGCAGTTAACCAGTACTTTGTGCACACGCTTTTGCTTGTAACTGACACCAACCCTTCTTGAATCAGCAAAAGGGGGAGAATGACATTCTATCTCCATGAAAGTATGGTACTGTGCCGGGATCAAACTCACGACCCCTGGATCTGCAATCAGACTTGCTACAGATTGCGCTATGAGGCCCAGTATTTGAATGTTGTTGTGTCAACATGTGCATACATGTATGATCAGTAATGATAAAATTATTCCTTTAAATTTTGATGAATTGCATTACACTTAATTACAAACTTAATCAGTATTAACTCAATGAGAAACTTTAAAACATTTAATTATTCAACAGATCTATAGACATAATACATAGCCAGTATACCAGTTGCCATGAAAATTTCAGCCTTAAAAATCCCCTAATAGGTCTGATAATTGCTACACATTAAAAATTAGGCCATAAATCACTAGGCATTATTTTAAAAAACGTCAACCCGATCCTTAATTTTGGCATTATTTTTTTTTTGATAACTGATCAAACTTTAGATCCTAGAATTTAAGGATTTGATGAATATACACTGCTCAAAATATTTAAAGCAACACTGCCTATTTTGCAATTGATCACAATACAAATGCACGCATAGTCTGACTCATAGCAAGGGTTGGATAAAGTAGGCCAAAACATGTTTGTCCTGTGATTAGTTTGGTTACCTATCAAGGATGATGCTTTTTGATAAAAATGAAGTAGTCCCTTTCCAGAAATCTCCATGGAACGCTTTATGTAAAAATGAATCTTTGTTATAAATGCCCCTTTTTTCAAAGCCAAATTTTAAGATGAATTTTTCAATCAAGCACAACAACAGCATCATTTCTGTACAGCCAATAGCCTTTTAATGTTGCAGAAACCATTAGGTTACGCTTTTAACATATTCAAAGATTCTACAGAGTTACAGAAAAAATATTCATTTTCAAGAAAATTAAAAATTACAAAACTTGAGCTATGAACCTAAGCAGCGATTGTTTTATCAAAAACTTTTTTTGAACCCAAACTTTGACTATCTTAGCAAAAATGGCAAGAGAAACTGAGTTTCTGCCTTATTGTCTAGTGCAATGCATTATTTGTCTATTAGACAGGGGTTAACATTATCACATATGGAAAATTATCAGGTGTTCCTTTAAATATTTTGAGCAGTGTATATTATAACTCCTGAATTTTGTTTTGTGAAAATGGCTTTATTAAAATTATTGATTATTGAGGGTGAAAATTTAAAATGATTAACTATTTTTTGTACCCATATCTGGACCTTAATTTAATTCAAATACACAAACACACAGTCAGTATTAACTCAATGATAAACTTTAAAACATTTAAATATTCTACAGATCTATCTATAGACATAATGCATATAATTATATGTGAGCTCCTTAGACTTTGATACCATTGCATACAGTAAAACCTCGAAAATTCAAAATCTGATTTTTCAAAATACTCAAGGGCCTATTTATAACTATTTTAATCACTGTCAATAAAAACATAGCTTTTGGTGCATAAAAGAAACTTCTCCCCGAGACGTTTCTTTTACACACAACAATCATATATATGATTTTAAAGAGAACACTACATAATAATCATTTTTAGTGGGTTATATATTTTCATCACTACCTCCCTATAATTGAGGGTCTGGATGGGGGGGGGGGGTCTGGTATTCACTATTTATTAAAAATTTAGCCCATTATTCATCTCATTAAAATTTTGGGTTATTCATTAAAATAAGACCAATTATTCGTTAACAGTAAAAAGGTGGCCAAGAAATCTGATTATTCACTATTCGTTAATTTTTTCTTTAATTCATTAAAAAAATAGGATGATTCATTATTTTTTGGTCCCTCAATATTCACTATTCATTATTTTTTTGGCTAATTATTCACTTTTCATTATAAAAAAGGGCCATTATTCACTAATCATTGTACACCATCCTGACCCTCATAATTGGAACATTTCGATACTTCGAAATATAAGGGAGTCATCTGCTGATAACCTTTGCAAACAGTTTGGATCCAGATCAGGACTGACAGAACTTCGGTCCTGATCTGGATACAAACCGCTTGACACTCTGATAGTGTTCCTGAAAGAATTTTTTGAAAAAGTTAATTTTGAACAATTCAGCAGACGACAACAAAAGAATGAAAAATTACCCAGCATGTAAAGAGCTAACCCATATAAGCCTAGCGTCCTTTTTGTGGGACATAGGCAAACAGCGCAGACCCAAATCTGACGCCACAAAATGTGGCGTCTGATCAGAGTCTCCACTGTTTGCTTACAGAATGTTCTATTAAAATTTGAATAAAAATGAAAAATACCATCCAACAACTCTTAAAACAGAAATGGACTGGTCCAATTGGTAATCATGGGAAATTCCATTCAGCTTAAACAGGGTTCATATAAGTAAAATTCAAGGACTTTTCAAGGACTTCTAAAAAACTTCTCCAACAGTTTTCAAGGACTTAAAGTTAATGAAAAATACTGATCTAAGAGTAAATTTTCCTAATTCAGCAATGCTAGACTGAGATAATGGAGACATTAGTACTGGAAAATTAGTATAACATTGTTGTGCCTATATTTGGTGCAGCACATGCTGCACCAAATAAAGGCACAGCAATTTTATACTGATTTAGGTCTCTAGCAACAGTGCTAAGTCCTACAGAAAATAGTAGAATTCAAGAACTTTTCAAGGCTTTTGAGTGATTTTCCAGTACTTTCCAAGGCAGATTTAATTTTCTAAATTCAAGTACTTTTCAAGCCTGTGCAAACCCTGTTAAATGGGTTAAACAAGTACTAACCTGTTGATAACTGTTTCCATAGACATCATCCTGCTGCTGTTGCGGCTGATAACCACCATACTGGTCCTGCATCTGATAGGCCACACCAATCCCCCTCTGTTCTGCTGGGCCCTGTGTTTCCTGGACTGGTACCAGCGCCAGCTGTTGCTGGGAACCACGGGGGCTTGAATGCCCAGGAGGTGGACTCACCAATCGTAAATTAATATCTAAACTGATATGTTGACCATCTTCTGTGATTAATTCTTGCCGTATTGGTTTAAGTTCTAAATGGCGACGGAATGGAGAGCTAGGCTCTACCGCCGTAGGTGGAAGGTCAGTGGCTGCTGGTGGTTGTGGTTTATTCTCCAGAGGCTGTAACTTTGTAGGTGTCGTGTAGCCCTGATTTCCCCCTGAAGAAGTGCGAGAGACATTTTGTGGTTTATAAATCTGTCCCTGGTTTGGTAAAGGGACCGGTGCTTGATAGGTGTATGGTTGTTTCACTCTTGGATTACTATTCCATCCCTTACTCACAGTTTTTCCTGCACTTTTAACAGCTTTACCAGCATTAGCTGAGCCATTAGTTGATGATTTTCTAGCAAGAAATGAAGATCGTTGGGCCCAGAGTTCTTCTGCTGATGAAGGTTTTCCTCCTACAGGCTCTTGAGGAGGAGGCTGATATCCCATATGCTCAGGCTGTGCTGACTGAGTTTTCTTACCATGTTTAGGCTTAATATGCTTTGAGGGAACTTTTGGGGTAATAAACACATGATCCAATTTTTCACTCTCTTCTCTCTTTTTATAATCAATATCTCTGTATGACTTTTTGTGCGTGAATCCATAATCAAACTTATTTTTTTCCACATAATCTACTCTAGGTATTGGAGGATTCACAATTTCCATTCTCTCTGCATCAACAGGATCATAAAAGTCTGGTTTAGATGACTGTTTTTCAAAGTCCCCAAAAGGATTTTGTGGGGGTTGACCCCAATCTCTACTTCGTTGAGTGTAGCCATCATATTCTAAAGAGTCTCGCGCAAAATTGTGCCTATTCCTATCATCAGGATATTCTAAAGAATCTCTTACAAAATTATCACTTTGATAGTTGCCACTCTCCTGTAATGGAGCTCTAGGTATCACTAATTCATTGTCTTTGCTTTTTTCATATTCTAATCTTCTCTGGAGGTCCTTTTGATATGCTCTCTCTTGCTGTAGGTCTTCTAAATCCATTTCTGTAGTTTGTTTTTGATACCTACCATTCATAGGTTGCTCTGGATATCTTTCTTTTTCCTTATCATACTTTTCTCTTTCATCCTGAAGACGTTCATAACGTTCCTGTCTTTCAAATGGATCACTTTCTTTATTGTAACCATATTTATTTCTTTCATAGCTATCCTTATCAGAAAACTGCTCCCTTCTTTCTTTAAAATTATCTTGTTTATCTCTATTTTGTCTCCTTTCATTTTCATAGTTGTCTTTCTTTTCAGAATAAGGTCTATTTTCTTTTTCATAATTAGATCTGTATTTGTTTCTATCATCATATGGTTCATTAGCTCGGTTTTCGGCATAACCGTTTATTTCACGGTTTCTGTCCTCATATCTATCCTGGCTGTATCCATTTCTTTCATTCTCCCTTGGCCTTGAATCATAATTATCCCTTTGCCTGTCATATTCTCGGCCCTGTCTATTGAAATCTCCTGCAGCTTTACTATAGCCATTGTGGTTATCATCCCCACCATATCCACGTTGCCCTTTATCCTCCATTTCCCTAAAGGTTGCTTGTTTGTCCTTTTCTTCAATATCGTCTATTCTACTGCTTACAAATCTATATTCCTCTTCTTCTTCCTTAGTGAATGATGGAGATTCAACATAAACACGTTTAATTGATATAGTATCGTCCTTTATGTTTGTGTCACGACTTGGAGGTTTTGTATCTAATGGTGGATGTTGAGGTGGTAATCTTCCTTTTTCTGATTTTCTGCTTGTAACTTGATCTCGTGGTGTTTCCCAATCAGTTGGACTTTTTGTATGTAATTCACCAGGTGACAAACGATCTCCTGCTGGACTATGAGCATAGGGTGTAGGTGCTCTCTCCCTTACTGGAGTTTCACCATAAATTTCTGTTCTCCTTTGATCTGCACTTTGATCAAATCTTACCTGATCTTGATCATACCTTGAGCGACTAGCACTTCTTGAATCATGTACGTCAGTCTCCCTGTTCTTGGCATAAGCATTAGAATACTGTCTAGGTGTAAACTGTGTATCGGGAGCAGGGTTAATGCCTTGTGCTCTTAATATTTCTGGATTTGAAACAGCATATACCTTACTGTTGCTGCGTAAACTAGTTGCAGGTTCCTTGTCAGGAGGTGGAGAAACTTGATTGGGAGGTGAAGGTGGTTTGTTTTCTTTTTCCAATTCTACATCATGAGCTTGTGTATCGAATGGGTATGGCACTACCAGATCATTAGCTAAGTCACTGTGACCAGGAGTTAATTTCTCAGGTCCTTGTTCACGGTCTCTATAGGTGTCTTGGTCACCAAGCTGAGAGCCTTCACGGTCTCTGAAATTGTTAGAAGAATTTATTTGTGGTAGGTCAGAATGTTCAACAGGGCTTTCTACTTCGTAAGTGCGTCCTGTTGCATATTTATCATGTGCAGAAAAATGAAGTATAGGCGATTTACTTTTGTCAGCTTCAGAAATATGTAACTTTTGAGTCACAGCATGAGATAGAATAGTTTCAGTTTCAGAGTCAGAAGCACTAATTGGAGAATTATGAGCAGTAGACAGTTTGCTTAAATCTAATTTTGGTACATTTGCAACACTTTCACTTGATTTACTAGTTTTAACAGTGTTATTATCATGAATGTTATGATTTAAACCACTTTTGTGATGTGATGAGGCTCTATGATCAAGCTGTGATGGATTTTCATGCAAAGACTGACCTTGTCGCTGTGAATTATCAAGCACTAAAGTACCAGATTTAGAGTCTAAAGCATTGTTATTTTTTGAAGCTTTGATGTCACTTTTTTGTGCTTTTATTTCACTCTGTGCATTTAACTGTTCCCTGTCACCTGTGCAAACATCTAAAGCATGTGCAGTGCCAGCAACAACTCCACCTGAATGTAAAGATGCCCTTGATGGGTGCTCACTAGATTTTAAAGATTTATATGAATATCTATGATGCTGTGTGTTTTCAGGACTCTCCAATCTATTACTTTCCAATTTAGACTGTGCAGAAAACTGTTCTTGGTTAACCACTACATGCTCAAGCTGATTATCAGGCAAAGCTTGTGAAGGAGTATTCTGGGCTGTTTGTTTTTGTTGTGCATCCACTAAAGACCTCGGCCGTGAACTAGGTCTTGAATTACCCTTCACTATAGGATCATAAGTGTTTTGTCTACTTTTGTGATAACTAGTATTATCTACAGCCTCTTGGTGATTGTCTATACTTTCACTACTTTGTGCAGTTTGATGATTATTAGTGCTAAGCTCACTATTTGTTACAACATTCAAAGCATGAGAATCTACTGACACATTTTGAGGTCCCCGTGAGTTTTCCCGCAAAAGTGCAACAAGATCGGTGTTCTGTGTGGTAATCCTTCCGTGCGAAGCAGCTGAAGAATGTGGCGTGTAGTGAGATACACGAGACATATTACCTCTCAGTCTCCATGGCGTTTGAGGGAGATGTCATAACTCCCCCTTTGACGCTAGTCAATTGCAGAATTTCAAATTATAGCCTGAAAAAGGAAAAAGAAAGGTTAGGGGATATTAACCCTTTACTCCATATACTATTTTAAATCATGACATCATTTTCTATTTTTAGACAACATTGAAAAAATCAAGAAAAATTTTAGTTAACAGGGCTTCAGATAAGAGAAAGTAAAGGATATATCAGCATTAATTTTTTGGAAATCAGCATTGAAAATTAAATTGAAGGGTAAAAGTATCCTTTGCAATTTGAGGTTTCAGCATTGATATTCAATTTATATGGTGAAACCTTTTATCCTTAGTAAGAAAAACACCAAGTAATAAACACTAATTGTATAAATCTTGGAAGTTTTCCTAAAAATATAACATGTATTAATAAATTAATACAATCAAATTTTTAAGCAAATAAAATGGGTCTTTTCACAAGGCTTTGCAACAGATCTGATGCTTCTAGGACTAAGTTACTGCAATTTGATATTTTAAGTAGGGAGTAAAATACTCATTAAATTAAAAAGTAGGGGGTGAAATACCCATTGGTCCAAATCCTTATCTAGACCACTGAGTTAAGTTTTGAATACTTTTGAAAGTAAAATAAATGGAGCACTTATGGAAAAGGGAGCATTTGCTCCAAAAGAGCAAATGCCCCATTTTCCATAATATTTTCAAATACATGATATTTCAAAGGCGTCAAAAGGCGTTATTATAGGTAATGGATTAACTCTTTACCAGATGAGTAATTTTTGCCTGATTTTTGTCCTCTAGTGATTTCTCACCCCCCCCCCCCCCCCCTTAAAATCAACTTTTTCAAAAAAATCTTTCTTGTATACCATCAGAGTGTTAAACAGTTGGGATCAAGATCAAGCCATTTTGTCGGGCTTGATCTCGGTAGAATCTGTTGGCAAAGGTTATCAACAGATAAAAAAAAAATGGTATCCATAGGTAAAGAGTTAAGAAAGCTAACCCTGACAACCATTCAACAACACTACCATATTTGAGCTGCAAAATGCTAGAGCCAATGCAAAATTTCCTTTAACCCTTTACTCCATAATAACGCCTTTTGACGCTTTTGAAATATCATATATTTGAAAATATTATGGAAAAAGGAGCATTTGCTTCAAAAGAGCAAATGCTCCTCTTTCTATAATATTTTCAAAAGTATTCAAAACTTAAATAATTTTTTCTTGATTTTTTTCAATGTTGTCTATTAAAATAGAAAACTATTTGTTTGTTTGTTTGTTTTGTTGCTTTACGTCACAAGTCAACAGCTATGGTCATGGGGGGACGGTCAGTTCACCTAACCACACCTTTTTCCTGGGCAAGCTTGAACAAGCGGTTAACCAGTACTTTGTACACATACTTTCGCTTATAACTGACAAAAACCCTTCTTGAATTATTCAGTGGAAGGGAGGAGAATGACCGTTGAAATTATTTCATGATCAATCTCCACAAAAGTATGGGACCGGGCCGGGATCGAACTGGCGACCCCTGGATCTGCAGTCAGACACGCATCTGTAGCCAGACACGTTACCGACTGCGCAAAGCGGCCCGGTATAGAAAATTATGTCATGATCTAAAAATACTCTATGGAGTAAATGGTTAAAAATGGACCAGTCCATGATCCCATGTTTACTATTTAACCTTTTATGCCTGCTACAAAAAAAAACTGCATCTGAAAATGTTGTCTGCTGAAGTCATCTGCTGCATTTAAATGCTTATATTAATGATTAATTTTGGCACACTGACAAAACAGCGTGGAAGCTTTCTGATCTTGCTACAGAGTTTGAAATGGACTAGCAGACGATACAGCAGACTAGCAACCGAAGAGTGAAACATATGCATACAAAGCCAAACAGTTAGGCTAGAATTCTATTTCATATGCACAGATTTCTGCCTTGGACCCTAGAAAGTTATTTCCTTAACAACCCTTGTCCTCCTGAGTCCAGACCCCGAGGTTAAACTTTTTTCATGCTCAACTCAGCTGAGCATGAAATTTATCCTGCTCTTATATGTTAAAATGCCAACAATTGTTGGCATTTTAACATTTATTAGCATGATAAATACAACATCTGAGAGACCTGAAACAAGAAACTTTATTTGTATTTTAGTGTTTATGAGCAGTTGAAATTTATTGTTCAGTTGAGTTGAGCATGAAAAAAGTTTTATAACCTCTTTAGAAAACAGCGTAGATCCAGATCAGCTGGCTTCTGAGTAGCCCATCTGATTAGGATCTTCATGTAAGTCAGTCGGCTGTGTTCTTTTAACCACTCTGAACTAAAACCGAACCGGAAATGGTGCTATCTCCCCAATAGTCTTCCGTTCCAGTCAATCTCTGACCGGAAAATTATGGGAGTTTGGGGATAGCGAAGTGATAAAAGCTGGTAGGTATGCACAGCTTTTTATTTGCTAAATGCATAACGGAATTTCTCATGCATTTTATTATGCTAGCGAATCAATTCTAATTGCTTTTTTGATAATTAATATGGGTAAAAAACCAAATACGCTTACTTTCAGAGCAATCTAAGCAATGAAGATAAAGTGTTTCGCTCAAGGACAACACATTGCCTTTGGTGGGTTTTGAACCAGGAACCTCTGGTTCTTAAGTTGAGCACTCTACCACTGAGCAACTTCACTCCTCATCAAGTTTGTAAACTAGTTTAATAAACCATATGTTTTCCATGTCAGAAAGTCTGTTTAACACTATGTCCCAGGATCTAGTTATATTATACATTTCTACTGCCTTCCAGTAGATGACAGCTTTTACTGCGTCATGGTAATGTTTGCCTGTACTCAAGCGACCTGGGTTCGATTTCCTGGGGCAGGTTGAAATATTTTTACTCCATGATTACTAAAACATGTTTACAGCCAATATTAAACTTCACATTTGTGCTCCACTCGGCACAAAAATCAATCCCCCAAACACGTTATGCTGGGATAGTGAAAAGGTAAAGGTCTCTTATTTAATGTGGGTAGTCTATGAAAGTCCCTACTTGAGACTACTTGTGATATAACCTGGGCTGGGATGTATTCCTAGCGCTTCTGAAAAGCGGGGCTGGGATACATTCCTGGCCTTTCTGAAATAGGGGGGGGGGGGGGGGGGGGGGACCCATCCTTGGACGGCTTGTCTGTTTGGGACTCCCATCAAGGACAACACATTGCCTTCGGTGTAGACCTATGTCTCTGCACTTGTGCTTAGTTATGTCTACACGGTTTTGCCTGTATCGTACAAGCTTGCAATGGTTTTTCTCCGGGGCTCTCAGGTTTTCCCCACCACCTAAACAGGCCACGACCGCCTTGCTGGTATTGTGCCAGCATGCTGGTTGTTGTAAACAGTAAGCCCTTTTTATCACATTTTTAAAACCATCCACATTGCCTGTGGGGCGAGTAGTGAAACTACCCTTCCTGTCTCTGTGGCTTGAACGGGTGCGCCGATAAGTCAACGGCAGAACTCTATACGACATACATCATGCGCGGATCCAGGAATTTTCGTCAGGGGGGGTCCAGGTCAGCTTGACAAAAAAAAGCTCTGACATTGTTTTTTTTAGTCCTCAGCTTATTTTACAGAAGTCAAATGGTAAATTTAAAAGAAATCTATCATTTTTCAAGGTTCTAGAGGGGGTCCAACATTTTCCAGGGGGGGGTCCAACTTTTCCAGGGGGATCCAATAGCTTCTTCCCTATAGAAACCCATATAACTTGTGATTTTCCAGGGGGGTCTGGACCCCCTGTCCCCCCCTCTGGATCCGCACTTTTACATACCAGTCTATACCCATCTATTCTTGGTTGGTGCGGGAGAAACTAAGCGCCGAAAACGCAAGAATGCGAGCGCCATAGGCGCGAAGCCATCATATGGGGTCGGGCCCCTCCCCCCCCCCCCCCCAAATTTTTAAAAAGTGTGATTTCGTGCATTCTGGGACGATTTTAAGCAGTAATTTCGTTTCTTTTTGGAGACCTTTTTTGGTATTTTATCCTTTGATTTTGTAAACAAATTTTTTCAAGACATTTGCTTTTGGTTTTCTGGTTAAGAATGGAACTTAGAACATTCAATGTTCTTCATTGAAAAGTTGAAGAATCATTTTTTATCAGCAAGAAAACATTATAATGGAAAGAAGAAAACTTTGTGATGGCACCGATGTGCTTTCATACATTTTTTCCTGTTTGTGCTTTTTTTTGTTGTTCTTCTTTAGCAAGGTGTGTGGGGGTGTGGTAGGGGTGCGTTTTAAATAGTATACCGATACCAGATTTAATTAAGCATCAACCAATTATTCTAGTTAATGACTTGAGATATAATTATTGTAAGCTTTCTCAGCCTCATGTAATGCCCATCAATTAGAAACATTATATTTCAAAAGCATCGACAATTTTACAGAGTCAGATCCGAGAAGATAATGTTTCTTAAAATGTAAGAACAAATTGAAAAAAAAGTAACTTTAGTAACTTACCATTCATATCTCGTTCTAAAACTCATCATGTAATATTATAGCAGTAAAGGAGAAACGAAAGTAAACAAAGGGAATCATCATGCAAACGCTTGGAAGCTTGGATTATTTATGAGTCATGGTGGATGAAAAGTACTATAATCTTTCTTGTTTTGTTGTGTTTATTTGGGGTTTTTTCTACTTACACATTTTGTTCACTTTTTCAGCTTTGATAAGTAACATTTATTGGTGCGGCATCGTATCGCATCAGCAAATTTTAATGGTGCGGCATGTCGCACTGGCCAAAATTATTGGTGCGGCAAATGCCGCACCTGCCGCACCCGTGCCTACCCCCATGCATACATACGGAAAAAGGGCTGTTAACAACAACAAGGCTGATACAGAAATACGGCTGATAGTGCTGGTAACAGTACCCGCTTAGTTTACTACCCAGCAATGAATAATCAGTCCCACCACTACTGGGAATCCTAGCCAGCTTGGAAGTCAAATGCACAAACCACTCGGCCACGTAACCATCTAAAAAGAGACCCCACCGCCCTTCCCCCCCCCCCCCCACACACACACACACCCGGGGTCTATTTATTGCATGACTAGCCTAACTGGTAATCTTTCCTGAGTGCAACTGACAGTGGACCAACTGACAAAATTAACACGACCCTAGGGCCTGATGAAACTGAAAGGCCCATAAAACAAAATCAAAATCAGAAAACACGTGGATTTTTATAACCTTTTCAAACCAAAATACATCACCTGATATAAAACGACACAAAGAACATCAAATAATTCAATACATTGCGTCTTAAAGTGCATCCATTGCGACAGAATCCGTTTAATTCATTTCAATTGCGAAAATTCTCGGGTAGGAAATATTTTTGCACAAAAATGGCTGTCGAAACATATCCCAGAATACCTTGATTATTTACACATCTCCAAGGTGCGCAAAGCGGGGCAACTCTACAGACTTGACAAGTTGGCTTTTAAAAAAGGTAGGACTGCAAATGATATTATCGATTTTTTTTAAAAAATCGACTTTACTTGCGTCTTTGCGATGGAAGTTGTAAAGATTATGGTGATACGTAGCACCAACAGGGTCTTTTTATACAGAAACGAAAAGGCACCAACTTCTACAAAAAGCCGTTTCAACCTTGGGTGGTGGGGGTGTAACTTCGAAGTCATATTGGTACGGATGAGCGGTCCGGAATTCAAAAACCCGCCATATTCAAATATTTAGATGTCAAAAACGCCCTTTTCACAATCTCGCTGAGGAAGAGAACTTGTGTGTGGTGTGTTCTTGTGTCTCTTCCTCCTGCCAGTATTCTGTGATTATAACCTCATTTCCTAGTCATGCTCCTGGTTTTCGTTGCTACCACAAAGCATAAGCCCAGTCTCGAAGCAATATACATATTATTGCTTCGAGGCCCAGTTTAACAACAACAACAAGGACAACAACAACAAGGACACCAACAACAAACAGACAAACAATTAAGAGCGTAAAATTGTTCATTCAGTGAAACCTCGAAGCAATATTGCTTCGAGGTGAAACACGCGTTTTAAAACATCAAAACAGTCGCCTCATCGACTTCTCCAATTTTGCGTACAGCAGAAAAATGGCTTGCAACTTCGCAAACAATAAAAAAAATATGCCTTCACTTATTTATTCTCTATTATGTGATGGCATCTAATCATAACTAATGGCTTGTATAGCGCACTCATTAGCCTTTGAACACATTTCGGACACACAGGCCTAAAATCCCACTGCCTAGCCAGAAAATGGCTTGTATTCAGCTACTTTTAGAATTTAAAGGCTCCAATTGAGCCGGAATAGACTACAATTTCTAAGTTAGGCTATACATTTAGCTTTACATGAAATCGTCATCGTGAAAATTAATAGTGGTAAAGAACGGATCACAGTAAAACAAAAAGTACATTTTGTACCCTCGTCGACTGCAACCAACCCGCGATGATTGAATACATTGGTTAAATAGCGCGTTATCTAGAGGCCGAGAGTGATTTTTTGTTTCTAAATTTTAAGTTTGTTGGTGCAATGAACAACCCAAACGGATTTTTTGCTGTGTTGGTGATAATAAATGCAACCATCAAGATCAAATTTCATTTGCCAATCACTTCTCGTTAAGCTGTTAAAAAGCAAGTGAGTATGACCAAAAAATGCCACAATAATAGACCACACACCAGCCCAGGGCACCGCGAGGAAGAAACACAGAACATTAACAGACGCACGACACCAATAACCATTCGAACATGCGATCATTTCATTCAAATACAAACCAATGGCGTAGACAGAACGTTGAAAAGGTTACGCACATCAAAGGGATACTACTGGATCAAGCAGTGATTTCTCTTCGATTGCGCCCCTTTTCAAAATGGAAACTTCTCTTTAAGGAAAGAATTTGCTCCCATAGGGAGCGAATTCTTTCCTTTAAGAGCAGTTCCTTATGGTATGGAAAATCACTTTTACCACAATAGGTGACCTCCATTAAATGTTGCTATTTTTATTACGCACGTGCGTAACTGCGTAATGGGAGCTAAGCCAATGCAAACCGCATACGGTTTTCAGGTCCATCAATGACATAGTTCATCAAGTGTTCACCATTACCAGTTTATTCGAATCATTATTTAATTAAATCGGCATGTAGGTATTCTGTGATGTTTACCGTTCCTATAACAGAATGTTCATTGCCCAATAATCTTTATGTCAACATTCAGTTTCTAGGTGAAAGATTGAATTCAAGTAGCGAACAAACAATTGACATATTTTGATATTGGCATGCAGAAGCTAAACCGATAGAATACATGTCGTACATGCAGTTATTTGAAAAAAAAAATTATTGCTATTCATTTTATCAGAGCCTTGATGTGGTATATCGGTCATATTTTATATTGATTAGCGATTTTCGCCCCAAAAATAACGTTTAGCGATTCTCAGCTCTTCAAAGAAATGAAAATCATTTGTGCATAGCTGTCATAGTATTACCCTTACTAGAAGGCTAGGCATACCCTAGGACTTACCAGAGATCCAGATCATTAAAGTACAAAGGTGCTAAGTCTGAACGTGTGGTGTTTTAACCCATTTATGTTGAATGTATTTTACCATCCTTATCAATTGGACGAGCCATTTTCCAATTTTAGAGAACTTGGGTGGTATTTTTCATTTTTATTCAAATTTTTAAAGAAAATTATATAAACAAACAGTGGAGAACCTGATCAGACGCCGAAACACGTTTGTTGATCTGGTTTTGCACGGTTTGTCGATATTTGATTTTGCTTTTGCCGTATGCCCTCAACTATGAGGATTATCACCAGTGGAGTGCGAGAAGGGAACTGGTAGTTGAAGTAACGAAGAAGATAAGTTAGAGTAGAAGAGAAAATTGGAAAGGCAGAAGGAAGTAAAGGAAGAAAAAGACAAAAGAGATAGAGGAAATGTTCCCACAAAAAGGACGACAGGCTTATATGGGTTAATAATACTCAATTGTGTTGTTATGGAAAACAGTGTTTCAAGGCATTTAAGTTTGTCTACAAAGGTGAATTAGAGTAAAATCTAAAATAATGGTTGAGAACCCCGAGCCGCACTTATATTTTGTTGTGTCATAGCATGGGTATATCCGCTTTGTTCTTTTTCTTTCATTGCGTATACAAACTCTCTACAAAGTAGCTACGTTTACAAGTCTCAAAACCTACATTGTATGGATACCATAACGATATCTCGTATATCTCAGACAGTGGTCATCCCCCCCCCACACACACACACATACACAAACTCACACAAAGACAAGGCATACTTTATTGATGTAACAGTTCACAGTCGACTGAAATACGTCGGTAGGTCAAGTTACTGTTCGAGTCTTAATTTCGAGAAAACCAACTCAAACCGTATGATATACTTACCATTTTGGTTTATATTTTACCATCATGCAAATTATACATATAAACTCAAAAACTATATGAAATAAGCGCGAAATATAATAATTATTGGTCCCAAAGCAGAAAACACAGAGACATGTAATCCTCAGATGTTAAAACAAATCATCGTTGGCACGAATCGAATTGATTTTCGATATGTACCGATGAGATTAAATTTTAAAACTAAATAAACTTAATAGATAAGACTAAACGGTATGTACCACAGGAGCATAATCATGGCGGTATACGCACCATTGTGAAACCATAAACAGCCCTGCATCAAAAACGTCATAATTCGATAGACTTCACAACATGACGTTATGTTCTCTGGTTGCAACACAGTGCGCAAGTAGTAATGGGTGGCACCATGGGTGTACCCATGCGCAAGTAGTGATGGATGGCACTATGGGTGTACCCGTGCGCCAGTAGTGATGGGTGGTACTATGGGTGTACCTGTGCGCCAGTAGTGAAGGGTGGCAATATGGGTGTACCAGTGCGCCAGTAGTGATGGGTGGCACTATGGATGTACCCGTGCGCCAGTAGTGATGGGTGGCACTATGGGTGTACCCGCGCACCAGTAGTGATGGGTGGTACTATGGGTGTACCTGTGCGCCAGTAGTGAATGGTGGCAATATGGGTGTACCAGTGCGCCAGTAGTGATGGGTGGCACTATGGATGTACCCGTGCGCCAGTAGTGATGGGTGGCACTATGGGTGTACCCGTGCGCCAGTAGTGATGGGTGGTACTATGGGTGTACCTGTGCGCAAGTAGTGATGGGTGGCATTACGGGTGTACCCGTGCGCCAGTAGTGATGGGTGGCGATATGGGTGCACCCATAGTGCCACCCATTTCTACGTGCGCAACGTCAATATGGGTCAACAAATTAGATTTTGGTACAATGTATTTATCGCATTGTCGAGCAATGAAAGTAAGAAAGAGGGCAAAGATCAGGAATCGATACAATCAAGCACAACACCTGACCCAGGATACCAATGAGAAAGTGACAACTTCACACTTCGACATCACAAACGAGAGCCAAGAGGTCAGCCCTTTCCCAGCAGGTGGCCACAAGGCATCAATAAACAGACGTACTCGAAAGCAAAAACAAGACAGAAATAACATAAATGATCCACAAAAGAAGCACCGCCTTGGAACGGTCAGTAAAAATATTTTACTGGAGGTCTTAAACCGGTTTTCACGGCGCGCCAACCTCACCCTTAGCTAAGATGTGGAGCAAGACACATAGATGTTTGGTTTGCACGGAAGACCCCTAACTTATCAGTGTAGTAAGTCACATTCAAACACTCATTTCTGATCAAATCATAATAAAACTTCAGTATGACCTAGATAAGTATGCCTGTCCTATCTGTTTATATCCATGTGTTGCAACAAAATACATGCAATCGATAAACCTGCTATTGGGGCGTTTATTCAATGGTACTTTCCATTAGGAATTATGCTAGGCGCAATTACAGAGCCACTGACAAAAATGACACCTTCTTTCTATTTGAAATATGTCATAAGAAATTTACTCAGGCTTGTTGCCTTTACAAAATCTAGTTTCATAAGAAAATACCGTTAAACTTGAACAAAAGCATGCTTTTTGCGTTTTGTAAGGCTTATCACCAGTATGTAATCGTTTATGAAAGAGTGGTTACACAATATGGCGGACTATCCGCGTATGATTAAATAGCAGATAGAATTCCCAAAGAAAAAGTGTCTGATTACCGATGATTCCCATCGCATGAGCTAATTCAGGGAGAGAGCATAAGAAAAGTAAGTAAGGGTGCACAGATCAGGAATTGATACAATCAAGTACCACATTTGAAGAGCAAAAGAAGACGCAAATTTTATGTGACTTTACAATTTGACCGGCTATAGGAATAATGGGACCCCACCGAGATTTTGGTACTTTAATATCGCATTTATAATCGACGTTTTAATGTAACATGACGTTACAGGTATATTAAACGCGCTTTCATACACCATTTAAGTAATTATCTCTTTGAATATTTACTTTACGCTTTGCATCACCAGAAGGTCTATCAATTGAACAACTCCATTGAAAACCCCACAATGTAATTATTACGTTTGGGCCAACACACGAGCTTTTGGTACTTGTGGTATATGAATAAAAAAGCCCCCTTAAACGCCCATGCGTATTAAGGACAACTGTTTATTTGATAATTTGTGTCGACTGTGACTTCAATGCATATGTTGCAATGCATGCACGGACCCAGAGGGGGGGGGGGGGGCAAGGGGTCGGGCCTCCCTCCACATGAAAAATCACAAAAATATAGGGTTTCTAAGCAATACATGTCCGGATCCCCTGAAAAAATCACAAAGCTACCGATCCAGCATTCAATGTTGGGCTACCATTGGCACGCCAGCGAGTTTCGCTGGCAGGCCGATGATGACCCGCTTATAGTGGTATTTAGGCCATCACTCCCATTATAACTAAAATCAAAAAAAATTCAAAGCTGGACCTCCTGAATCCGCGCATGCAATGCATAGCCCATAGATCCAGATAAGCGTACTCTTTAGTAGAACAATTAGACGGATCTTTTGAGTACCCACATGACATATGTTTTGATTAAAAGAAATGATGACAAAATGATTTTTATTTTTTATCTGGAGGTCTGATAGCCACGTGACGCAAAAGGAAAACAAAGTAATTTCTTCCAAGTATATGTAGTTTTAATAAAATTGTACTGGCCATTGTGTGTATACACATCATGATTTGGGCTTTTGCTTCCAAGGGACGGTAGTTTGATACCCAAAGTCAACAGACGGACAAAACAACGATTGCATGTATGTATTGGCTAAAACCTTAGTTTGAGCCAGGAACGTAATCGATATATCTAATCTAATAAAAGATAATATCAAGGTCTATTAACCCATTTTATGCATTTTGGAATGCTCCATCGTCTTTCCTATTATACGCTGGAATAAACTATTATTTGTATGAAGGGGTTGATATCCACCTATAATTCAACCCATTTATGCCTAATGGAATTTCCCACCCTTATCAGCTGGACTATTTCATTTCTAATTCAAAGTGTAGTAATTTAAAGTGTAGTAATTTCGCTGTGTAGTAATTTAAAACCTTATTCAAATTTTAAAAGTATATTCTGTAAGCAAGCAGTACAGAACAAGATCAGACACCGCGTTCTATGTCCCATAGAATGGACGCTATGCTTAAATGGGTAAGACCATTCCAAGGCGGTGCTTCTTTTGTGGATTTTTTTGTTTGTTATTTGTGTTTGGCTTTGACATACTGTCATGTCAAGTAAACTGCTTATTACTGCTAGTATTACCAATCAACACTCTTAAAATGAGTTCTTGTTTCTTGTATAATGCAAAGTTTAGTAAGATATTTTATTCATTTGCGTGACACAAAATAATGATAATTACAAAAGGAATAGTATTAATATTACAGGGGAAAAGGAAATGTTGTAAAGTCATACATGTACGAGAGTTCTGCCAAAGTGCCAAAGTATTAAGACAGTGAGCTGCTAATAGACCCCCTGCACCCCAGTGGAAATTGTGTACACTATGATTATCTACAACTACATTAAAGAAGATGCAAGTGACACATGTTGGTCTTCTGTCAGTTGGAGCGTTACCATGCAACGGTCATGTTAGCCACGTTACCCTAAAATAATAGGTACTCCTATAGTGTAAATATCAAATTATTCCTTATTCTTACAAATCAATATTATCTTGTAATTGACAGTAAATGACTTAGCTGTATAACCTTTACTCAATAAGATACCTCGTATTACTGTTACAGACGTTACTTTCTTTTGAATACATCGATTTAGTGCAATATAATTATTATATGAGCTAAAATAGCTAATGGGTGTAAATTACTGCCATGTGAGGGCTCATTAATGAGAAAAATAACGAATCTTGTCTTATATAGTATAAAATATAAGTGAGATTAAGCTTTTGACATTAGCACCAGTGATGAAAAGGAAGAAACCTGAATTCAAAGCACATAAATGTTATATCAATTTAGAGTGTTTTATCGAATATGTAAAAATCACATAGAAACTGCTTATTTTAATGACTATATCATGCTTCTTTAATGCTTTGATAATATCATTATCTCTCTGACACTTACATGTGTTTACTAAATTGAAAACGTGAAAGTATATAAGCAAGACATTTCCACACTGTCTACACCTCAGTTTAGACGAAACATGATATTAAACACGTAGTAGCTTAGTAAGATCGATTGACCATTGTGTAAGCCATTAAAATACATATACACTATTGATTACACCAACTATATTGATAGCAATCAAGGACCAAAACTAACTTATAACTTCAAAATTGTAAATCATTTCAAGTATGGTCAAAAAAATAAACTCTACCCAACATATGGTACCCAACATGCCTATATCTCTATGGTTATAATCCCTAGGGTAGAAATACATTTATATCGAAAGTACGTCTAGTTTGGTGAAAAAATATGCTATGTATCTTGGTAACATGCATAACAAAAGTATTTAAGGAGAATATTAAACTTATTGCCTGTATAGCCTGGTCTACAATTTTGTGAAGCAATGAAACTGCTAGCTAGGACTGCATTTGTTCTACATGTTCATTTCGGTCATATATTTAAAAGTGGTTAATACTAGGAAAAGCTCCCTTGCATTGTTAATATTACATTATAGACATGACTAAATGAAAGGACTTTAATAGTTCATTTGGATTTTTATTTAAACTATTTATGTCAATAAGATAACACTTTGTCTAACTATTTAGTATGCCAAAATGAAACATGATCATTGATATAAAATACATTCTATCAATCCTTTGCATATTATCTTTAATACTAAATACGAGATGGCATTTGGAAAGTTCTTAGCATGGTCTTCTATCCCAGTAACAGATTTACAAACCCTATCACGTTTGGTATCATTTTAAATAACCTATCTGTCCTCTATGTTATGGCACAAAGTTCATGAGGATATTTTAATGCAGACACGGATAATATCATTGTGAATACATGTACTGTTTGTATACTGGAAAATGCAAAAATGCAGTGGAAAATATAACATTTTACCTTTTGAAAAGTGTGCAGAACATTAACAATAGTTCATGAAATTAGATAATATTGTAATATTTGGTAGGTCACAATCTGGTACAGTTATTATACAATTGAAGACCGAGTTGGATATTTCTAATAACTAAATACGGGAACAGCAATACCAAAACCGTCTAGAAAGCAAAGCAATGCGCTATTTTTTTTCGACTAAAAATCGCATGTCACAATGCACATATTTTGAAAATATATAACCGGCAGTAGTTTAAAAATGACGTGCGTTGGTATTTTTGTCAAGCACACTTTATGCTCTTTGTATTGGAACCAAGGTAAATTTTGTAAATCAGAACAAAGGGAAGATAACTCTTATAATCTTCCCATGGGACAAAGTAAGTTTAGCTATGAGTTGATGTTCTGGTTCATTTAAATCGAAACGGTTGCAAACAAAAAAGTAAAAATACATTGAGAGTAGAAATCAATCAATTTTGTGATGGTTATATAACGCGATACCATAAGTTCTCCACATAATGTGAGGGGTTAAGTTACCTCACCCACTTCTTGAAAAGTAGGGGTAGTGTTATTAGGAATAACTTTCTTGGATGCAGAACTAAACAAGCTATACTTTTTGCGCAACGAAATGATTTTTATGCATTGTTCGCTACAAATAAAGCAAAACATATACTCAATAGGCATTTTTCGTGCTCCTGTAGTGACACAATTTAAAGTAAAAGTATAGCGAAAAATAGAAAAAAGTCCCATTTTTGAAAGCTTACCATTTCTCTATTAGTCCTGAATGTAAAGGCGTAAGTCGTGCAAGCAGTGATCGCATAATATATTTTAATCAAAATTAAGTTGGCACCAAATCGTTAATTTGTCAAACCATGATCGTAAATAAGGTCCCCAATTTTCTTTCGCTTTTTTACACATATTTTGCTTAAATTTCAGCCAGTGTATAAAACCTACTAATTTTGAGCATGCGCTGCACGTGCACGCCGAGTCCCTTTTCAACAAAAATTAAACCATTAAGTAGCCGTTGAATTCTAGTTTCCAAAAAAATATTATTTGATAACATTTTATCAACGCATTGTGGAGTTATGATGCCATGCTAAGAACTTTCCAAATGCCCCTCGTAGATTAAAACTTGCAACACAATAATAAATCAAATGAGCCAGCGTATATGATTTTGGTACTAGTGCTCATCGCAGTGTCAGGAAATGAAGGCTCAGTACACTCGCAAGATCCTTTCCTGCCTGCATACACAAAGTATGTGTATAGATGAAGAATCAGACCAGAATTAATATGGCTAGCTCCACTGAATCGGTATGAGCAACTGATGGAGGCATTTGCCAATGACATAATACCCAAGATTTCATGTATTGGTCAAATCTTTATTTGAGCTATTTATAAATTGCATTAAACGAGATCATCACTTGTTTGTTTGTTTTTTATCCAAAGGCAAGCATTTCCATACGTTTGTTTCTGTCAAAACAAAGCTGGTATTATGTTTCAATATTTTGTGAACTTTATCATACACACATGTTAAATAAATGACCATAGAGGCACTGGTTTCTCAACAGCTGAACTTTATGATATCCCTTTCAATTTGAAAGAAAGCTGATTTGTTTAGGAGATGTTACTCGTTAGATAAAAAAGACACATGGGAATTGAAAATGCAGAGATACTAATCTTAAATTCATGTGTACTTTGTTAACATTGCATGTAAGTCTACCTTTGGTAACGAAGTTTGTTCTGAGTAAAGTGTTCCTTCCATACTTAGTTGACTTTTTTGCATTTGACTCGAATTCATACCCTAGTGTGTATGCAACTCATTCTTGTTCTTAACATCCATATACCTCTTTGCTATTAAGGATTTATGCAACATTCTGGCCACGTCACATTCCGTTTAGTGGTAATAAGTATCAACTATTGTAGCATTAATTGCTAAAACTGCCAGTAAATTGGATTTCATCACTGTACCCTGTACTTTAAGTATTTAGCTTTTCCATCCAACATTCTAAAACAACATTTGAAAAACAGATTTACATCAGCTTGAATTACAAACTTACTGTTACCTCATTCCTATAAATTTAAATCAGTATCAATAGTAACAATTGACATTTTTCCTTGGGTATGATCATATCACATGGAACTGTTGCCATGTAAAATCCACTATAAAATCCACCATTATTACTTATTTCCCCATTTCACGGAGATGTTGTTCTGAATAAACCATTTACTTACAAAACACTTGCATTGCCATCTGAAGTACTATGTTGATTTAATTCAATTTTACATGTCCACTCATTAAACAATGAAAGCTATGCTATAAACAAACTACAGTTTAAAGTAAATTAATGCATCAATATCTGCACGCGCAAATAAAAAATAGTAAATGCTCTTGAAACAGTATTTTGACTCCATACACTTATAATGCATTGTATCCTTTGTAACATATTTCAGTTTTTATTCTGCCAACTTTCAAATACTTGATTATACCTGCGTTGTAATAGCACAAATGTTTTGATTGCTACAACTTCCCGTACAACCTTTAGTAAAAGCAGTACTTTGTTGATGTAGATGAACCAAAATATACAAAGGATGCTAGCCTGTATTCTTGTTAATGACTATGTAAAATGTGACCAACAGTTAACTGGGAACACTAAAATGGTTGCTGTTAGAGAACTGACTGGACTAAAAGTGTTATTTAGATAGGTAAAACGAAAAACAAAATCCATTATATATACTTAAAGCCATTAAAAACGCAACTAGAACAAGTGTTATTTTTCCTATAAATATCAGCTTGATACACTTTGTCTTTGTACTAACAAGCGTCCCTAACGTAGGAGAACGTTTTACCAAACCTTGAGCTCAATTGCATACTTCTGCCAAAACTTTTGGTGAAAAATGACAAATTCATCAAAATTTTAGGTAACCATATTTTATCTTGAAATTTTATTCAATTTCAGCGTGCAAGTGCTGCGTTTCACGCAAACAAACAAAAAACGGTTTACAACACAAAATTCACTTTGCTTGAAGGACCTAAAATTTATACTTTAAATTTCATTTTTCATGAAATTTTCCCCAAAATTTGAGAAATCACAAAAGCTTCAATTAAATTGAATCATTTAAAAATTGGCATTCGTAAGTTGTAAGGTCATAACCTATGGTTATCATTTATTGCAATATTTACCGTCGAAAGTGTCGTATTTTCATTTACTTCCGGTTTTCATACTGAAACTTTGATGACCATTTTGAAGGTCAAAACTTCAAGACAAAAAAGTCTGTTACGGGTGCATAGAAAGTAGAGCAATGTTGAAATTTTCAGAAATTTTGAATCCAAAAGAGCCATTCACAATTAAGATCTGATTACCAGATTAATAAGGTGATTTTGCAGTTTTTGTGTCTAAGTTCGGGTTGTGTCTCTTTATCAAAAATTACAGCCTGGCTTACCTGGGCTGCTTTATCTGCACCAAAAGGGTATTGGCTTGATATCGCGACCATAGGTTTATGCTTTTATTTTATTAGAATGATAAAATAGCATTAAATCTGGAGTAAGGTTATACTGTAAAAGTTGCGTTTTTACTGGCGTTAAGTATATAACCATTTTATGTCCAATTAAATACTGTCATTGAACTATTTTGGATATTCATAGGGTGATATTATATATATGTTGCTTAAACAATTTGACAAAACATTGGAATTATCCTTATTCACCTGGTACTTGAGAGCACAAGTTGTCTTTGTTAATGATGTTTAAGACCTATAATTCCGACCAAATCGATAAAAAATATGTATTTTCTTATTTTAAAAAGTTCTAAAATTTATTATTTCACAGAAGTAAATATGCTCTGACAATTTGTAATCATGAGTCTCTTAATAAGAACTGATAAATTCTATTTCGGAACAATCTAATATCTTTATGTCTATCCAAAATAAGAAAGATGGCAAAGATCAGGAATCAATACAATCAAGCACTACACCTGACCCAGGATACCAATGGGAAAGTGACAACTTCACAATTAGACATCAAAAACGAGAGCCAAGAGGTCAGCCCTTTCCCAGCAGGTGACCACAAGGCATCAATAAACAGACGCGCACGAAAGCATAACAAACACAAGACAGAAATAACATAAATGATCCACGAAAGAAGCACCGCTTTGGACTGGTCAGTTAAAATATTTTACTGGAGGGCTTAAACCGGTTTCACGGTGCCCAACCTAACCCTTAGTTCAGATGTGGATCAAGACACAAACACAAAACATAAACAACAAAAATGATCCACAAAAGAAGTACCGCCTTGGAACGGACAGTAAAAATATTTTACTGGAGGGCTTAAACCGGTTTCATGGCGCCAAACTCAACCTTAGTTCAGATGTGGATCAAGACACATAGATGTTTGGTTTGCATGAAAGACCCCTATTTTATCAATGCATCATCTCCTAGAACATATAAATCAAGAAATAAAAAGAACAAAAGAAGTACCGCCTTGGAACGGTCATTAAAATATTTTACTGGAGGGCTTTAACCGGGTTCACAGCGCTAACCTCACCCTTAATTCAGATGTGGATCAAGACAAATAGATGTTTGGTTTGCATGAACGACCCTAACTTATCAATGCATCATCTCCTAGAACATATAAATCAAGATATAAAAAGGAGATAAAGCAAAGATAAGGACTCAACAGTAAATAAACTGAATCCCGGAGCAAAAGAAATCCAACAGGTAAACCCCGGTGGGCCTGACAATAGCCAAAGCATCTTGCATACTAATTATTTTAATGAACTGCGCTGAAAAATTATTAGAGCTAACACTCCTCTTCAATTTATACACCAAGTCACCACAGAATTCAGGTTTCGAAAGTCCTTAATCTATTGCGAGTGTTGAAGTCAGCAACATGGCTAGATGCTCTAGCAAAATGAATGAGTTGAGAAATATAGACTCCATAGGATGTAGAGTGAGGAACATCACCATCTGAAATGGGAAATTGACAATTTCAAAATCAAAGTCGTCACGTTCATCATAAATTTTGGTAGAAATAATCTCATTAAAAATTGACAAATGCAAGTCTAAAAACGCAGCTTCGGTATCAGTGGTATTAGCTTTATTAAGTTGGAGCTCTAAAGAGTATATTTGACTTACCATATTATCAAAATAAATATTATTAATGTTAAAAATATCGTCCAAATATCTGGATGTAGTGTTAAAAGCATCAATAATATCAGCCTGATTATCATCAGAAAGAGATATCATAAAGCCCCTCTCATAACAAAACAGGAATAAATCGGCAACCAGGGGAGCACAATTAGTGCCCATAGGAATCCCAACTACTTGTCTATACAACTTGGTGCCAAATCGAATAAAATGTAACACGAAAATCAGTTTCAAAATTAAATAAAATATCCAATAATGTATCAATAAGTGTATTAAGCAATATATAGAACACCTTTTAAAATGTGTGTAACATACGTTACATATTGCCAAACAATTAAAATGATACTTTACACCCAAAACAATGTTTATTTCCCCTATTACTCTTGTGTCAACAGAATGGTCATAAATGGTGTTTAAAGCTTTCAAATAGGATTACATGCTTTGATTTTAAATGTGAATAATCTTTCCTTAAGTAAAGTTTTCTTCTGGTTTGTAATGTTCAGCAGCTTATAATTATTTAAGTTTTATGTGATAGGAACAAGCTGTTCGCAGTTTTGAAGTGGTCTGTTAATTGTCTTTTATAGACATGTTATTATTTATTTAAAATGTGTAATTAAAAGCTTATAAAAAGAAACTTTATAGCAAAATATCAATGCTTTTATCGGGTGTAGGTGAAAATGTAACGTAAATGACACCATAATGAGCATAAATTGCTCTAACAAACATCAGTGTATACAGGGAAGTACCTGTTTATACATATTACATGACTGTTTATCCAATTTTAATAATTAAAGTACTACTTTAACACTCCTAATTTTATATTGTTTTTCATTCTGATGCATGGTGACCTACTTTTGAACGGTTACCACATGAGAGTTCTACATCATGTCTTATTTGGCTCTTGAGACATTACGCTTTAAAAGGGGGTAAAACAACCTAATCCGTCAATGGGGTGCAGTAAAGTAAAAATTTAGAGAGGTTTAGCTGTTCTGCCGATCGTCAATATGGTTACCTGTTGTGAAAGGGCTGACCTCTTGGCTCTCTTTTATGTGATGCTTTCTTGTACCATATGGTGTCCTAGGTCAGGTGTGCTAAACATGATTCGCACTATAGGAATCGATACAATGAAGTAGCACACCTGACCTAGGACACCATATGGTACAAGAAAGCATCAGCATAATGGAAATTTACATTAATTCTTGGATAAATTCGAAATTAATGTGGACTGCCACACTAAAAATGTGGATCCACCACATCTCCACATCTTGACAATGTGGATCCACCACATCTCCACATTTCCACAATGTGGAGTTTCCACACCTACACATTCGACAATTTGACTTATACCCTCTCTCCAATCAATCCTATTTTCTCACTGTATCTCAAGTTGATAGTAGCATGGTACAATCACTATTGCAGCCTTCAGAGAGATGACCCTATCATAATTTTATTCGACATGTTGGCAAGATAATATTTGTTTCACTTGATGCAAATCTGGATTGAGCCCTTTTAGTCTTCTATCCTATTCTTTCTTTCTCTCTCGCTCTCTCTGGGAGGATCCTGAGTTTACTGAAATATTGTTGACTGGGACTTAACTCCATCTAAAAAACTTTAAATAGTTAACTTCTGATAACCTAATCTTTGGTTCTAGTACCATCCATCACCTTTGATGGTCATAAAAATGTTTAGCCCATGCATTATTAATTATTCAACTCTTTACACTGTGAATTTACAACATTTACATGTTTGACAATTTGATGAAGATGCCTAAGTTCAGGCATGTATGATTAACACTTTGACTATACAACTTCACATAGTTGATATTTCAGATCTGCATTACATACAAAGTTTGCATGCTATATTCTACCTTCATATGATTAATATAAGAGTAGTATATATATGAAGTTAAGCGAAGTCTAATTGTCATTATATTTCTATCAACTGTGGTGGCTGTTTAACATATGAGATCATGGATGAATTTTATCTGAGTTTACTGAGTGATAGTTCTATGGAAATTTTCCCTAAAAATAAACAGTTCTCATTTACCACAAAGCTAAATCATCCCATTCAAGTCCAGAAAGAACAATGGGTTGTAGCGTTGGTAGAAATTATGACTCCTTCAGAAGTATATAACATTTCACATAATAGCAATTATTTTTATGTTCACTTCTACGATGAGAATGCTTTGGAAAGACTGGGGAAAAGTAAAATGAATATTGTATGCATGAAAGATGAAAGTTGTCCTGAAATGAAATTGTTTATCCCAGCAGGAAACTATAATTCGCCTCAGCACTTAGTAGAGCAAATTCAGATTGCAATTGAAGAAAAATGTGGAGCTATTCTACGTCAAATCCACAGTATGATCTCATTAAGTTATAAGAAATCAGGTAATCGTTTAAACTTACATGTTGAAAATCCAAATAGAGTTCAAATAAGATTTTCAAAGTCTCTTGGCGAAATACTTGAATTGAATCCTGATCTTTCAAATAAACTGATTGGGAATGATAACCAGTCTTTTACATATGCTGTTGATTTGAACATGACCCACCATCAGATGCTTGTTTATTCTGATGTCGCAGATTACACTTACGTTGGAAATATAACAGCTCCTATACTTAGAATTGTTTCTTATAAGCAGTCCAAATCTAGCACTCAATCGCATCAAGAATTTGTGAATTTGCATTATGTACCTTTGGCAAAATCTTATATTGATCAAGTTCATATTGATATCAAAGATGAAATTGACAGATCTGTTTCTTTTTGTTGGTGGGAAAACTTTAGTAAAATTACACTTCAAACGTATAAAAAGTTGATTAATTTTGCTATCAGTATAAATATGATGGTTCTGATTGACATGTATCGAACACTAAAAGAAGAAGAATGGATCTCTCAGCAAGACAGAAAAATACAAGCTGCAATGATGATATGATAACACCTGCATCTAAAAGATCAACTAAATATCATATGAGCTATGGACAAATTCGATATCTGATGAAAAGGCTGAGTACAGCGTTGGATAGTAAACTCAAGCAAGGAAGGCCACCAAAGTACTGTAGAATGTGTCATAGAGAACTTCGTAAGCTGATAGAAAGAAGATCATTAGAAAAGAAATGTATGAAGGGAAGAAATATAACGGAGCAAAGATGTGATAAAAGAAAGGATTTTTCTGCTGCAAAAGAGAACAGCAAAACAAGAAAATGCAGTCCTCTCTCAAGTGTTGCAACAAAAGTAGTACATTCAAATAATAAGACAGAGTAGAAAATGTCATATTTTTGTGAGAAATATTGACAAAATGTGTGTTTGTATGTCACTGCAAGTATATAAAAGACACAATCAGAGAGAAGCTATTCATTTACCAAAACGATTTCAATGGGTCAACATCAGTGTCCAAAGTGTGAACGACAGTTTGCAAGATCAGACAGTTTGAGACGACATTTGACAAGTGGTTTCTGCAGTGAAGATATGGAGTCAGAAACAATGTCAGAAAATAAAGACTCTACTATGTCTGAAGAATCTGATGCAGAGAGTTCCAGAAGTCATCAAAAGAAAGACATCTTTGGGAAATATACAGATAAAGATTATGGTATTCATGACAATAGTGATAAAGACTATACTGATGAAGATGATGAAGACCAACATTATTCTAGAAAAAAAGCAAGTTTGATCCTTGGACATTTTTTGTTGATGGAGCTCATAGTATCCTACAAGACACATTCAATGAAGGTGTACAACATATAATAGAGAAACATCCAGACATGAACACAGATGAAGCAGAGGAGGTCACTTTCGATAAACTAGAACCAAGATACAGAGCAGAAGCCATTGGTCAATACAAGACCTTCCTTAAATTTTCCAAGGCAATGAAGAAAGATCCCTTGCACATGAAGATAACAGATACAGCAAAACGACTACGAGATGAAGATGACTTTGATGAGGATGACGCTTTGAAATATGCTATTAAAAAACGAAGATACCTCTTGGATGGGAAACTTGAAGAATTTGATCCACCAACCTATTGCTTAGGTGAAGATAATGAATCAGATTCATTACAACAGAGTTCAGGATCAAAATTTGCACCAAGTCAGCTGCAACAGAACAACTTTGGACCAAGATATACTCAAAGTCAACTTCTAAAAAGGCCCTGGATCGATGCTTAAAATATTCAAATAGAATTCTACTTTGTATGATGGCATATATTCTTTAATTTCTCTTATTGTAAACAATGAACAGAGGGAAGGCCCTAATCCTCAGTCATTGTAATCAGTTATAGTGAGAGGGGCAATAAAATTATAGAAATGTTCACCAGTCTTTGTTGTTCTTTTATTCAAAAATAAGTAGTAGTAAGCTTGAGACGACTAGCTATACACTAGTTAACGCTACAGAGTGATGTCTCTAGGAGTTGAGGTCTTGATTGACCGAGATGCTCTTAAGACGCATAGAACTTAGTAGCCTTGACTATTGCACACATATATCACACTCTATACCCCTCTAAAAATGACTAAGTTATTTTCAAAGCTGAATTTGACTAAGTTATTTTATATATCACTACAGCAGAACCTTTATTCCCCTAAAATGACTAAGTCATTTTCAAAGCTGAAAACTATCACAATCATAGACCAACTAGTTGATACGACCAGAAAACTATCACAATCATAGTTATTTTCACCTCAGCGCTGAAGTTTACCTGAAATTGAGAGAGGGTATAAGTCAAATTGTCGAATGTGTAGGCATGTCACAATGCACATATTTTGAAAATATATAACTGTCAGTAGTTTAAAAATGACGTGCGTTTGGTATTTTTGTCAAGCGCACTTTATGCTCTTTGTATTGAAACAAAACGTAAATTTTGTTAACCAGAACAAAGGAAAGATAACTCTTATAATCTTCCCATGGGACAGAGTAAGTTTAGCTATGAGTTGATGTTCTGGCTCATTTCAATTGAAAACGGTGGCAAACAAGAAAGAACAAATACCTTAAGAGTAGAAATCAATCCATTTTGTGATTGTAAACGCGATACCATGAGAACTTCTTATGCCATCGACAAAATGTGAGGGGTTAAGTTACCCCACCCACTTCTTGAAAAGTAGGGGTAGTGTTACTAGGAATAATTTTCTAAGATACAGAACTAAACACGCTACACTTTTTGCGTGACAAATTGATTTTTATGCATTGTTCGCTACAAATAAAGCAACACATATACTCAATAGGCATATTTCGTGCTCCTGTAGTGACACAATTTATAGTAAAAGTATAAAGAAATATCGAAAAAAGTCCCATTTTTGAAAATTTACCATTTCTCTATTAGCTAACATTTTCTGAATGTAAAGGTGTAAGTCGTGCAAGCAGTGATCGTATAATATATCTTAATAAAATTTAAGTTGGCACCAAATCGTTAATTTGTCAAACCAAGATCGTAAATAAGGTCCCTAATTTCCCTTCGTTTTTTTTTTACAAATATTTTGCTTAAAATTTCAGCCAGTGTATAAAACCTACTGATTTTGAGCACGCGCTGCACGTGCACGGCGAGTCCCTTTTCAACAAAAAATTAAACAATCAAGTAGCCTTGTATCTTTTTTTCTTCGTAAACTAGCTAACGTTTTATTGAGGAATTTTATTACAACGCACTGGGAGCATTTTTGACGAATTGATACAACGCACTGATGGTTGCCTAGATGTGCCATGGTTGCTGGTGCAGCCTCACTACAGCATTCACTGTTCTTATAAACGGTACATAAATCGTTATTTGAGCCAGCACATGATATTTCAGTACCAGGACGAAGACTCAGGTGAGCCTGTGCAAATGTACAGGCTCGCCAGAGCCTTCTCTGCATAGAAAAAATAGAGAGTAGTAATAGTCAGGAAAAAAAATCAGAAAAAGACGATTATTTAAGAAGGTACAGGCACTTTGTGAAGAAAAGTTTTGAGATATCTATTAGGGGTATTTTGGTATGCTGAATCCAAAAACCAATGTTGGCAAGCTGAAAAATGGCGTCTTCACTATCTAATTTGCATATTTCAAAGATGGCCGCCAAATTGAAAAAAAATCCATAAAAATCTGTAGAGTAATTCCAAACTGGTACAAATCAATCTCAAACATCTTCTCGTGATTGGCAGTCTTCACTGACATCAATTTATGTAATTATAATTAAAAATATGACCAAGAGATAATCAGGGGGGACAACTTGAGCAAAAACTTGTGCTTCCGACTTAGTTAAGGTTTTTTCATGATAGTCCATGCATATTATCTGGCCGAAATGTGTCAGGAATAATTTCATTAAAATGAGAACATTAAAAAATGCATCGCTATGATATCACTATCGTTTGCAGGAAATTATGGCAATTTAAACAGCATTCTGTAAGTTTCAGCTAGGTGAGGGGGTTAATGCGATTTTAAAGAAAGTGGGCCTGTACCTACGAAATGACTCGTATCTCATCAGCAACTCACCCTACATTATTAAACGTGCTTGCAAATTAAAGCTTAGATATAGTACTTTCATTGGATAGAATGATCTGATATGCAGATTTATTATCTAATTTGCATATTCATCAATACTGATGCAAATTTCAGAAAATAAGGAAAAATTATATAATAATAAAAAAATCAAATACGAGGGATGATCCAAAAGTTCTGATCGTTGCCTTGTAGCTTTGTCAAGAGACATTTTTGAGAGGCATAATATGCACCATTTAAACGATCTAGTTTTTGCCTTTATAATGATGCTAATATTTTCTAACTGTACTGTTTCGATTAATAATTACAGCACATGATATATGGTCCACTCATTACCACTGGCCTGCTTTCATATTATAGAATAAAGATAGTATTTGAATTTGAATCTAATCAAGCCCACAATTTTAATGCTACAGAATAAAACCCCATTTTCTTTTTACTTTTTGTTACTTGTAATGTCCATTTAAATGTTAGAATGGCGACATGCTAGGTCGATTCAATATTTAAAGCTCAGAGCGGAATTCCGATGACGTCATTGAAATTTACAACTACGTCATTTTAAATACATTGCAGAATTTTCATTTTCAAGAATATTCTATTTTTGTTTATCAATTTGGACTGAAAACATGCGGAACCAAATATCGGCAAAGTATTTAAGACCAATTCAATTTTTATTACAAAATATCTCAATCCTAATTGGAATACTGCAATTAAGTTCTAATTTTACCGAAAAAATGATTTATTTAAAATAAGAATTTTCAAAATTGTTATTGGATTCAGATGGGTGCTGTGTGTTCAATTTAATCCCATATTGCATCATTTTACGATATAGTGCACCTTTGTACAATTAATTGGATCAAAATTGTAGATATACACATACAAATCTGTGTACCTCCAAATATTGACCTCATTTGTGGACTCGTTTAAATTTCTAACGTAGGCTACTATCTGTCTCTGGCGATACGGATAATTCATAATTGCTTTAGACAAAAGTCAGTTCATCTTCGTTTGTCTAAAACAATTTTTACCTTTAATACAGCTTTTGTTATGGCAGCGAGGGCCGTTCAAAATTTCAAGTGGTCCAAAGTTTGATAATAGCTGACAGTTGCATAGCCATATATTTAAGGGTCTAGAAAACCCAAATCATATCGAAAGTTCGTCATATTTTCAGAACATATTGGCTAATGGATGAACATTGAGCAGGCATAAAAACGAAATGCTGAGACCACTCTTGCCTGAATTGTGATGTCTCCATCATGCACATTCTGCTTGATAGGTCAGTGCATTGAGGGCATAGCTGTTTGTGATAGATTTCCGGTCGCTCCTTCAAGTTAAATAAAACATGTGAGAGTAGTGTATAGACAAAGAATATATTATTATTTCGTACCATTTTTAAGCATGTTGCATCACTGGTTACAGAGATATCACACCAGGATCAGAACTTAAAGATCATCCCTCGTATAAACTGAATTCTGCACCAAACTTTCCTTGTTGCATGTTATTATATAATCAGTGATACAATTTGACAAGTCCTTTCACCCAATAGTAATATATACAATTATCTCATTTACATATCCATGAATATTTATGAAACTAAAAAAAGAGGTAAAATCATGGAATAACTATTTGCACCCCCCCCCCCCCCCCCCCCACATACACACACCTCGGGAGGGGGGTTTATTAGACTTACTTTGCACCAAAGGACAATTACTCATGGATGCGAAATTGTTCAGTGGGACTACTAAATACCCAAAATTCTTAGTGTCTCCAAAAATAAACCTGTTTGGATTACATAACATTGCATGGTGCCCGTGGCAACCCATCGGGCACTGTAGCTGGGTCATTTGCAATCAGACCCAAGATTGACACTTATGTGCCGCACATTCTTCAATGGTTTTATCCTCTCTTCCTTTGATTTAAGAAAAGCAAGCTGTCAATTACTGGCAAAACAAAATGGTTGCTAAATAGCAAAGAACAAACTGGCTCAGGAAGTCTTGCCTAGAACAATTTACCCTTCCCCCATTATGTGAAAATCCACAATATAATTCTAAAGAAAGCGGATGTACCTACAAAATGATTCGTATCTAAGCAGCAACTTATCCTAGACTACCTACCATGGTACCAAGTTAAAGCCCAGACATAGTTCTTTTATTAAATGTGCTGATGGGCAAATTTTCGTTTTTGCATATTCATGAGTATTAATAAAAAAACATAAATAAAAGAAAAATTGTATAAAAAATAAGGGGTGTACCTATACACATTACTCATATGTCACTTTGCTAGTCATCATAGATTATGAAAATGGGTACCAAGTCAAAGCATAGACAAAGTACTTTTACCCAATGGTAGGATATGCAAATGATCTAATTTGAATATTCATGAATATTTATGAAAACATGAGAAATAAGAGAAAACGGTAGAAAAAATAAGGAGGGTACGTACAACATTACCTAAATGTAAGATGCTAACTATTCTAGATTACCAAACTTGTTACCAAATAAAAGTTGAGACTTTACACATTAACCCAATAGTATGATATACAAATGATCTAATTTGCATATTCAAGAATATGAATGAAAACATTAGGAATAAGAGAAAAATGTTAGAAAATTTAAAGGGGTGTACGTACAACATAACCCATATATCAGCTGCTAACTATTCTAGACTTCCAAAATTGGTACCAAATGAAAGGTGAGTCATAGTACTTTAATACAATAGTCTGATATACAAATCTAATTAACATATTTGTGAATATTAATGAAAATATTAAACAAACAAAGAAAACTTGCAGAAAAATGAAAAGAGGTATATCTACAAAATTACCTATATCTAATCTGCTAATTGTCCTAGACTAACCAGCTTGGTACCATATAAATGCTAAGACATAGCACATTTTATGCCATGATCAGATATGCAAATCATTTTATGATTATATTCTTGAATATTTATTTAAATGTTGGAAATTAAAGAAAAATGGTAATAAAATTAAGGGGGTGTACCTGCAAAATTACTAATATCGTAGCTGCTAAGATTCCTAGACTACCACACTTGGTACCAACTCAAAGCTAAGACATTTTACTTTACTCAATAGTCATTATGTGAAATTATCCATTTATTAAATTTATTCATATAAATGTAAACATTAGAAAAATTAGTAGGGGTTTACTCCTAAAATACTCCTATCTCATCTTTTAATTGTTCTTGACAATTAATCTTAGTATCAAATTAAGGCTGAGACATGGTATTGTATTCCAATGGTCAGATATACAATAATTAACAAACATATTCAGGAATATTAATGAAAACCATAGAAAACTAAAGAAAAGTTGGAAAAAAAATCAATAATGTTGTAGCTTAAAAAAATACTCACTAATAACAAATCAAATAATTTGCGTATTTAACAACACTATTATACAACTTTTTCTCGACGTTAATTTGGGAACGAGTTTAGAAAGTATGTGAGTATGAAATCTAGGATAAATAGCAGTTGAGATGTGAGTAATTTTGCATGTACATTCTATTAATTGTTCTCTAATTTTTTCCCATTTCTAATACTTAATTAATATTCATGAATATAATATTTAGATAATTTGCATATTGGACCATTAACAAAAACATGCTATGTATTAGCATTAAATTGGTACCAATGCTGGTAGTATAGGAAAGTAAGCAGCTGAGATAAATTTGCATGTACACTCCTTTAATATTTTTTTAAGATTTTTCTCTTCTTTCTAATGTTTTCATTAATATTCATGAATATGCAAATTTGCATATCTGAACATTGGATAAAAGTCCTATGTCTTAACATTCAGTTGGTACTAAGTTTAAAAGTTTCGGATAATTTGCTGCTGAGATACGAGCACTTTTGTTGAGACACCCCTTTTCTTTAGAAGCGCATTATGCGTTGCCATGAAAACCATACAGTTTCACATAGCTCAAATGGGTTTATTCTTTAGGGCAATATTTTCCCCATTTAGGTGGTCTCACAAAACAATTTGACACACATTAGAAGTTTTCCTGATGGTGCAAGGTTGGTCTAATTAGACCCGAGGGTACAAAGGAATGTGCATGCCGTTACGTTTTATAGATACAAAATGTACCATATGTTTGGGCTAGGACATTATAACATATTCATTTTAAAACAAAAGAACTTGTTGATTATCAAAGTTTCTTTCTCATTTATTACTTGAAAAGCTGGTAAACAGTCCAAAAGTGTGCTATGAAGAAAAAACACTTAAACTTCAATAGCAAGATACTGAATAAGGCAAGTTTATATATGATTTTATAGACTAAACGGACATTTATTACCATGAATACAGTAATATCCTGGAATAATTATGTAAATTGCCACCAAAACCATGTTCTCTAATGGTAAATCAATCTTAGGACATAATACTAATGATTTGGGTTGAAAAAAACATTGTCAAAAATTAAAATATTTAAGTAATATGTCAAATTCCATAATTAATGGCGGCCATTTTGAAAATATGCAAATTAGGTCATTAAGACTTCATTTCTCAGCTTGCCAATATTGGTTTTCGGATTCAGCATACCAAACTACCCCTAATCAAGGTGTCAAACTCTTTTCTTCACAAAATGCCTGTACTTGTTAACTTTTCTGATTTTTTTCCTGACTATATCCTGGGTCAGGTGTGGTACTTGATTGTATCGATTCCTGATCTTTGCAACCTTATTACTTTGGATGTTAATTCATGGGACTATCATAACATAGCTGCAGCTGTGCTTAGACATGCAGAATTCCCTGCAGTTAGGCAGTCACAATAGAAAAAAAGCACCTGTCACTGTCAAACTCTACAACTGTGTCGGATTTGTCGGTCAAACCATGAATTAAAACGCCAATTGCATGGCAGAGCCATAAACTGCAATGTTACTGACGGTTTGTGCGCATTGGGTCTTCAAAAGTAAAATCAATGCACGCTTATAAAGAAATCATACAGTCAATAGGCATAGATTTTGCGGTTTTTGTACACTGATGAAGGCTCAAGCGTGACTCTGCAAATGTGTAGCCTCACCAGAGACGCTCCAGAGCTAGCCCTGTTCGCACTTTGAGAGTGTTTCCCCCTATTTTTCAGATTGGCCCCAGAACTTTCAATTTAATGAGATTGTTTGTCCGTTATGATACATTACAATAGTAAAGAAGCCTCCATGCGAGCTTAAAATTTTTGTGCTTCAACAGCAGAATCTAGGGCGAAGAGTTGGTACCAGTAAAATGCAATTTTAGCACCCCAGAGATATAGGCCGCTGTCTGTTCTAAGGCGGTGATTCTGTTGTTGTTGATTCGTTGTTGATTGTTATTCCCATTACATGATTCTGTAATTGTTTTATATTTTGTTACTTTATGTCCTTTCTTGTTTTGCGATCATCTTGATGATGGGGAAGAGAGAGCTGGCTGCTTTGCTTAGTTTGTCTTTCTGGTGTCTCGTGATCGTTGTGTGGCTATTCCTCTCAGTGCCATGGGTTTGTCTGCAGTTTGTGATTGTGATACTCACTTACTATTTTCGGGTGTCATTCATGCGAACAGCGATGGCTTTGGCGAGTCTGCACATTTGCTTGGTTTAGTCTGAGCCTTCGTCACAGTTCGAAATTCTCATGTGGTGACTCAAATGGCGATTGAATGCCATTTTGTGCGAGCAGCAAAGGATCTGGCGCGTCTGCATATTTGCACAGGCTTACCTTAGCCTTCTTCACTGTACAATATCTCTTGTGCTGCCTTAAATGGCGATTTGTGTAATATTCACGCCAGCAGCGAATACTCTGGTGAGTCTGCACATTTGCGCAGGCAAAGTGACTGGACAATGTAATACATATCAAGATCTCTTGTGCTGGCCGCAAAGGCTCTTGGGAGTTTGCACAGGCTCGCCTGAGCCTTCTTTACAGTATCGAAATATCATGTGCTGGTTGAAATGGCGATTTTTGTAACGTTTATGTGAACAGCGAATGATGTGTTGAGTCTGCACCAGCAACCTCAGGACTTCTGTGCAACCATCAGTGCGTTGTATCAATGCGTCAAAAATGCTCCCAGTACGTTGTAATAAAATTCTTCAATAAAACATTTGCTAGTTTACGAAGAAAAAAATACAAAGTAGTAATCGTTTTTTGGATGTTTCTTCATGGGAATATGACAGTAGCTGCGCTGAGACATGCAGATTTTCCTCAATTTAGGCAGTAACACTAGAAAAAAACACCTGCCACGGCAAAACTCCAGAACTTTGTTGGATTTGCAGTCCAAACCATGAATTAAATCACCAATTGCTTCGCAGAGCCATAAACTGCAATATTACCGGTGGTCTGTGCGCCAGGTGTCATCACAAATAAAATAAATTTAAGTTTATAAAGAAATCATAAAGTCAACAGGTATAGATTCTTTTACCTTTTACGCCACCACAGGTGCTGAAAAATGCAACCACCAGCTCGTTGTAGCAACCACCGGTGCGTTTACATTTACCGGTGTGAAGGTGTGATGCAATACATATGCCAGATAAATAGCATAATTATTGGCTTGTAAAAGAGCCTTTGAATCACCACCAAATGTATCAAGCACATGATAACATTGACTTGTAAAAAACATAGGAAAGAGACCAGGAAAATTCACAATCACTGAAGCCAAGGCATCAATACTAAAGAAGTGATAACATCATTAAATGCATGTAAGATAAACTTCGTACTTGATTCTGCATTTGTTGTCAGGCCCCCTGGGTTTAACTGTTGGATTTCTTTTTCTCAGGTATTCAGTTGTATGTACTTTTGAGTTCTTTTCTTTGATTTATCTCCTTTTTGTATCTTGATTTATATGTACTAGGAGATGATTCATGGATTAGTTAGGGATCTTTTATGCAAACCAAACATCTACGTGTCTTGAATCCTATCAGAATTAAGGGTGAGGTTGGTACCAGAAACTTGTTTAAGCCCTCCAATAAAATTCGGGTCTAGAATATTTCATTATTTTGGTAAAAGAATTTTGTCTAAAACTTTTGAACTTTACTGAAATAGTCCAGGCGCTGATTTCTGTACAGGCCATAGTTTTTGACTTGGCACAACTTACCTGCCAGAAAAGGTTTGACTGCAGAAATGCAATCCTGGGGTCCTCTGCAATACTCCTAGGTACGTCGTACAGTTAAATTGTGGTAGCAGTTTCGCTGTAGGACGTCATCTTTGAACGTACTCTACGCTAAATGAGGCTTAGATAAATTGAGAGGAAACACGCCTCACGTCCATTCATTGCTTCCTATTCAGCATATTTCCCTTTAAATCTATACTTTACATGTATGCAATGTCATACGACTGTAAAGCAATATAAAAATTTTGTATATATGGTATATTAGACGTTAAAATGCCCAACTGAAGGGGTCATTTACCCCTCCCCCTAAATATAATGTATCCAAATTCAAAATGAAATGAAATCTTCCTCATTTCTTAATTTATCCAGTAAAAAAGCATATATATAATCATATTAAAACATTGTTTTTATAGTATGTTTGTCAAGTTTTACATGTGTTGCAAATCAAAGAAAGAACATACCACCTGAAATGACAATTCAAGAATGTGTGTATTACACAATTTTCAGTGTACATTCTCTGCTACAATATATTGTATCTGTGACTTATACTAAATTCTTATATATGGACATGACGATAGCATTAAAATCATTAAATGAAATGCAGCAAACAGCCACTATGCGTTTAACAATTATACAACAAGATATTACAGTTATATACGTTACTTACGTTGAAATGTATTACTATTTAATGCAGTAATATCATTAGATTAAAGGCTACCATACGACATCCACAAAATGAGGTTTGTAGACTGTACATTTCTAAACCAGATTATATTAGCCACATAACGAAGTGCGTTAGCTTTTCAGCGGATAAGGCGTTACACTGCAACGTTACCATAAAATAATAGGAATTCCTATAGTGTTATTATCCAGTTATTTCTTATTCTTATGTATCAATATTAACTTTTATTTGAAAGAAAATTACTAGCAATATGATTTTAAACTAATTTTGGCACCTGTTATTACAGTTATAACCACCAAAATACATGCAATTATAGCTTGTCAGCTATTGACTACAATAACTATAATAGCTATGATTTGGGGAAAAAACTTACACTTAATTCCTAAAATTACCTTTTTTATTTACAATATTGGTTAAAATCGAGAAATGAAACATCAAACGTTAATCCTTGTCATAGCAAAAAAAAAAAAAATGTTTTAATCGTAACAGTTTTTGTCCCTTATAAGGCAAACGCCATGCCTATTCGTACGGTTAAAACCGCTCTATATCCAATCATTATCCAATTCGATGAAGAAACAATACAACTGGTGTGAGTAACATATACAACAAAAGTATTTAACCCATATTAGACTAGCGCTCTTTTTGTGGGACATAGACAAATAGCACAGGCCAAGATCAGACGCCACAGACTGCAATGTCTGATCAGGTTCTCTACTGTTTGCTTACAAGATGTTCTATTAGAATTTAGATAAGAATGAAAAACAACACCCAGCAACCATGAAGACGAAAATGGACTGGTCCATTTGATAAAAAACGGGAAGTTTCATTCGACTTAAAGAGTTAAGAAGGCGGTGACATTTATCACACGCTTTGTCTGGTTCTGCAATGTTATAGAGCATTGAAACAGATATTTTTCCAAGGTTCTTTATGGTTATACCTTTTAGAGGTCAAGGCTTATCACTTAGAACAACCCTCTTGCATTGTAAAGATTATACTGTAGCTGTTGCAAAATGAATGGACTCAAATAAATTATTGGAAATTTTGTTTTAATGTATTGCAACAGACTGCATGCTTGGTAGTCAACCCAATCACAGTTGGCAACTTTGCTTTCCTCTTTAATTGCACGCCGGTGGGTCGGACTTCAGACTCTATGATGGTTCCGACTTAAAGACTTATCTATTGATGAGATGGTAGGGGCCTGATGCTTTGGCTGTTTGTCGGGCCCACCGGGGTTTACCTGTTGGATTTCTTTTGCTCCGGTATTCAGTTTAATTTACTGTTGAGTCCTTATCCTTGCTTTATCTCCTTGTTATATCTTGATTTATATGTTTTAGGAGATGATGCATTGATAAGTTAGGGGTCTTTCATGCAAACCAAATATCTATGTGTCTTGATCCACATCTGAATTAAGGGTGAGGTTGGCGCCGTTAAACCGGTTTAAGCCCTCCAGTAAAATATTTTACTGACCGTTCCAAGGCGGTACTTCTTTTGTGGATCTTTTATGTTTTTGTTCTGTCTTGAGTTTGCTATGTTTTGTGCGCGTCTGTTTATATGTGCTTCGTGGTCACCTGCTGGGAAAGGGCTGACCTCTTGGCTCTCGTTTGTGGTGTCTTCTGTGAGTTTGTCACTTTCCCATTGGTATCCTGGGTCAGGTGTGGTACTTGATTGTATCGATTCCTGATCTTTGCAACCATACTTACTTGCATTATTTCTATCAATTAGGCTTAGTCTAAACGTGGAATTTGTTCATATAAAATCATTACGATTTTCAGCATGTCAAATGAGGACATAATCATTGATGTAAGAATGGCATCCCATTAATCCTTTGTATGTTCCAAATCAAACTAAATTGATTATAAATAGTAACGTAAATAAAATATCAAATTAGTAAGCATATTTGATTTTAGTTCAGCAAAAATATGTCATTAAACACATCAGAGCATTTGTTGTTTGTATATGTAGATGAAGACAAATTCTAGCAGCAGCATGGGGGATTAAACGGTGCATTTGCCCATGTGAGGTAGGTACCAAAATCACATATGGTGGTTCAAATCTTCAATTGAGCATGTATAAATTACATAAGAGAGACCAGCTAATTTTTTTTAATCCTATGGCAACGAAATTCACACTTGTGCTACTGTCAGAGACCATATCGAAGATAAGATATTCAAAATATTGGATATTATATCACATAACATATACAACAATAGTTGCACTGCTTTATCAACCTCTTAGATTTATACTTACCTTTAAAAGTAATTGAAGTATGGAAGCATTGCAAATATGACATGCATAATTATATACTTTCATGCATCCTTTCTAGTCAGTGCATTTAAGCCTTTCATTGATGGCAAAGACTACTGCACAAAGTGTTTGTAAGAACAATTGACTCTTTGTATGTCTCTATAAATCACTAACCTCAACATGTTTTGTGCTTTTACATACTTTCCTATTTATGTGTAATGCATTTGTTTTCTATTTGACGAAGCAAGATAATTTTTTAGAAAAATGTGTGTTTATTTTAATTTTATATCACTTATTCATTCTTATGTTTATATACATATGGCGCTTTGTTATCAAGAATCATATTTACAAGACTCCTGTAATAATTTGGCCATGCCACATTCTGCATAGTGAAAATTATCATCAGTTATCTAAGCATTGATTGCTAAAACCGAGTAAGATATCATGACTGCATGTTTTAAACGTTTTTTTTCATCCAATATCTTAAAGAACATTTTAAAGTATATTTTACATTATCTGAGTGTCACAATGTCTTATTCAGACTCACATAACTCCTGACTGATAATGTGATATGTGTTAAAAATAGTTTCTTAAGCAACAATTAACACGTGTTCCTTGGATATGATCATATCACATGAGATCGTTGTCATCCATTATAACTGATTTTACCGATTTTCAGGGAAATATTTCTTCAATTTAAAACCTCTCCTTATAAAGTGGTGTTAGTTAAGCAAATGATCAAAGGTACTAACAGTTTCATAAAATTAACTATAAAAGGTATGCTGAAAATAAACTAAAATCTATTTAAAAGCCGAAACAAGTAAGGTGTCATTATCTGTATATGCATATAAATGTCAGTATACAATTTGAGTTTTAGAGATTATCTTTAAAAAAAAAATAACACGTACTTGTGTTGTTTTTCTCCTGCGATAAATATTACAAAATTCTACATCCTTAATATTTACACTTTTCAGGGACCAATCGTATACTGTCTTTGATAACATTTAGGACAAACATAGGACCTTATTATATTTGATATGGTTATAAATGTTATTTTAAAAAAAACCTGACAGAAATTGAATGTATTCTTCTACTACTAAAGAGCTCTCTATTTCTTTGTTTATGTGTTTTAGAATCTTTAACTTTGGACAAATCAAAATGATATTTCATGGAGATGCAAACTTAAAAAAATATTTTATTACAAATGTAAATGTTTATAGATATAGTAACTTAATAAAAACTGATAAATATTTTAGAACAAACTGTGGTCTTGTTATAAATGTAAAACAAAACAGGTTTGAAATTAAATACAATACCATAGGACATATAATATAAGGCATTTAGCAGTAAATATAGGAAGTCTTAAAGTTTGTAATGTACGTTACATATTGTCATACAAGCATTAAAATATGGAACTTTACACCAGAAACGCAGTTAAGTATAGCTTTTTACTACCGTGTATCGATAGAATGCTTAATTATGGTTTAAAAAGCCAGCAGATGGTATTGCATGCTAACTTGCAAAGTGAAATGGTTCTAACCATATTCACCAATTTTGGGAGGTAATCATATTCAACAGCTTATACTTCTTAAAGTATTTATGATAGAAACAAGATGTTTGCAGTTTTGAATCAGTCAGATAAATTATCTCTTCCAAACATGGTATGTAAAACGTATATACTCATTATATAGCTTATAAAATTAAACTTTGACCAAAATTAATTGATTTCATAAGGCGTAATAGAAGATATAACGTAATTGACAGTTATAACATAAAAGTTGTGCATCTGGATGCATACAATTTATTTTCATAATTGTTTAGGTCCTTATCGAGATTTTGGCAGTAAATAACTACCGTATGCACTATCTGGATACAACCTGGATATAATTTCTTATTCAAATGTCGCCATTTTGTTTTTTACAGTAAAATGGGGTAGGTGTACAAAACGACTCCTCCTGGAAAACCTCTACCACAATTTGACTGTACGACGTGCCTAGAAATGTTGTAGAAGGGTAGTTATAACTATTTCTGAAGTCGAACCTTTTCTGGCTAGACAATTGTGCCAAGTTGATTTTCAAAAAACTAGCTCCTTGACTAAAAAGTCAAAAAATGGTTTGTAAAAGCGCACATGCTTGTTGTCAGATCCTATTGATCTTCATCTTTTGTAATGTAACATTGTTTTGTGTAATTGTATGAATAGAAAATTAAAGTATCAATTACACTATATGTCTTATACATGGTCTTATTCTTGTACTTTTTATAGTTAAATCAGTCTAACCCCAGCCAGCATCCAATCTAAGGCAACTATCAGCCCGCCAGCGAAACGCCATTTAGATGGCGTTTCACTGGCGCGCGCCGATAGTTGCCCAATTTTACGTGCTTACTGGGGCCTGATCACTGTGGTGTATCAAAACTAATGACGATTAGTGACCTGGGCCCGGAATTACAATGCCTCCTTAAAGTTAAGCAAGACTTAAGTTTAGTATTGATATTTTAATATGCAATATTAAATGCTAAATAAATTGCCTGGATCAATGTGGTATTTGTGGTCAAAGATATCATTGTGATCTTTAGAAAAATTAAAACTATTTTGATTTTAATCAGTTTTAAACGTTATTTTTCACATCCTGAAAAATCAATACTTAACTTAAGTCTGTCTTAATTCTAAGGAGGCATTGTAATTCCGGGCCCTGATGAGTTTTCATTATGTTTTGTTTTGAACATTTCGACAGCCTTACCCGTGTGTCAAGCATTTCATTTGTATATGATAAAGTATGTGAGCATGATCAGAAAATACCACAATCACAAACTGCAGACCAACCCACGGCACCGTGGGGAAGAGCCACAGGACATTTACAGTAACAAGACATCTGAAAGACAATAAAAGCAAAGCAACCTGCTCTCCCTTCCTCGTCAAGATGATTGCAAAACTAGAAAGGACATAAAAAGTAATGCATACCAAAACAAAGACCAACACAGAACCCCCACAAACAATTGAAAGTACGTAAAACAATAAACCAACAACAAAAGAAGAACCGCCGCCTTAGAACGGATAGATGCCTAAGCTACGGGGGAGTGTGCTTAAATGCATTTTACTGGTGCCAAATCTTCGCTCTAGATTATGTTGTTGTTAAAAACACAAAAATCGTTTAGCTTGCATGGATGCTTCCTAAATAATGCAATGTATCATGACAGAGAAACAATCTAATAAAATTAACAAACTATGATGAAACAAAGAAAAGCGCTCATGACTCACAGATAGTCAGAGGTAATGAAAACCTAAAGTTGAGCTATGGTGGACCCAGCCAAGGGCATTCATCAGACACCATCATATATCTCGGATTTAATCCCTCCATTAGTCAATGAAATTTCAGATTATCCTTTGAGAAATAATAGAAACATCTCTCTTCCTTATAATAGGACTAACATTTCACAGAAATCATGTATACCTTCATCCATTAGATTATGGAATGGCCTTGAAGATGATTTTAAAAACTTATCAACTTTACCAACCTTCAAAAAACATGTAATCTCTAAGTTCAACAAGTCATACATTCCATCATATTTTACCTTTGGAAATAGATATATATCAGTCTTACATGCACGGCTCAGAAATAGATGTAGCAACCTAAATAATGACCTTTATATAAATCATATACGTGATAACCCTCTATGCGACTTGTGCGGTGTGGTAGAGGACGCCATTCACTACTTCTTTCATTGTAGAAGATACACAATTGAAAGACAGGTTTTCAACGATAGAGTGAGAATGTTACAACCTCTAAGCATTAATTTAATACTTTTTGGCAATGAAAACTGGAATTTCGAAACCAACATAGTCTTGTTCAGAGCAGTCCAAATGTTCATACAAGTTACTAAATGTTTCAATAATACTTAGACTCTTTGTTTAAAAACATCATATTACGTGAATACCAATTAAACTATATGTTTTATTGTTGAGCCCATGGGGTAGTCATAATAGCAGTCTTTTACTCTTTTTTTCATAGTCCTTATTATATTTCTTACTTAAATATATACTTATCTGCTTACTATTGTATCATTCTATTTCATTTGTCTTTAGTATACTCAATATACATAGTTATTTTTGTTATTTACTTCTGTATATTCATATTATTCTTTCTGTCTACTATTTATTAATTTTTATTTATTTATTTATTTTATTTATATTTATTTATTTATTTATTTATTTATTTATTTATTTATTCTGATATGTGTCCAATATATGTTCCTAACTGCTTTGCTTTGTTAATTAGGTGTGTATAATACATATGCATTTGTATATATCTAGCCATGTTTATTAGCTATTGTGTAAGTTTAAAATGTAGGGGAAGGGTCGTAACTAATGTTGTGAGAACTTGTGGCCCAACCCCGTTGCTGTATATATTTGGCAATAAAATATGTTTAAACCAGACACCAACCAACGGATCAAAGCTTTACGTCAGGGTCGTCATTGAGTCTGAGGCCTGGTCCGCCGTCGTGCAATTAAAGAGGAAAACATAGCTATTAACCGTGATTGGGTTTAAAACTAATAGGCTATAAGTGTGCAGCCTGTCACATGATATCCATGTTGTATCCCACTCTTTTATAACGTTTAATTATTTCCAAATTAGGCTTTCCTACAATTCTTTTAAATTTATAAACGATATCTGTAATGCATACATAACTGCAAATATATGTGTGATAAAAAGAAAGTGCATCTCTCTAATGCTGTATAACAGAAACAGTGCTCGTATTTAATGAGCACTTGTCAAATGTGAAAAAAAGCCTATTTGTGGATAATATAAGGGCATAAGTAACAGCCTTCGCCGCAGAAAATACCATTTCCTTTTAAACTGTTTAAATATCTAGCCGTTTTGTGGGCAATATTATGACTGTGCAAGGTCCTTTTTGACATAATATATTTTATTGCGGGAATTGCAATTATGGGGTAATTCAGAGGTGAGAGCAGAATTTTTATAAATGATGGGAACTGGTAAACCCTTCAAGGACCCAAAGCCCCACATTGGGTACTTTGGCAAACAATGAAAACCCAGATAAAATGCCACAAAATATAGGGATCACACATGTTTTTTCATGCATTAACATTTGCCGGGTCCCTAGGGTGCTGTTTGAACACGAGGCCGATAGGCCAAGTGTTCAAACATCTTCCGAGGGACCCGGCAAGTGTTAATGCAATGAAACAAACATGTGTGATCGTTATTCTTGCATATTTCACCTCATTCCAGCCCAATTCGCCACTGAAAACGCTGCTAAAACATTACATTGCCCATTTTCTTACACTGGATTTCTCTAAACAAAATGGCGTCGGCTATGTACTTTCGAACGTCATAACGTCGTCACAACGTCAAAACCGTACGCAACGTTTTCGCGAACAAAAACATCGGCGAAATGATCAGTCTGGTCCGCAATGCTTTCCGTATTAAATGGTGCAGGGCTCATTTTAAGTATTTTCAAGTTCAGACCCATGTTCAAACAGCACGTGAATCTCCTGATTTGAACATGGATTTTCGTTCATTTGACAATGGGTGTAAACAGCTATGCGAATAGATATCTATGCAAGAATATGGTATTTCATTCATCAGGGTCTACACTGTTTGCTAAGGCAGAAACGAGAAGAACTATATAAGCTGCTCGTATGGCAAGCCATTTTACTATTTATTATGGAATGTAGATGTCTACTTTATTAAATACGATATCTTATATTTTATATGAGATATCTGATATATATAATAAGATATCTTATATATATAAGATATCTTATTTAATATATAAGATATCTTATATCCTATATAAGATATCTTATATAGGATATAGGATATCTTATATCGCATATTATATATCTTATATGCGATATCGTATATTAGATATCTTATATCCTATATAAAATATCTTATAGAGGATATAAGATAAGATATCTTATATCGCATATAAGATATCTGAATTGCCAAACTATATAAGAGATCTTATATGCTATATAAGATATCTCATATAAGATATCTTATTTAACATATTAGATATCTTATATATTATTTGAGATATCTTATATATTATATGAGATATCTTATATATTTTTGTAATTAAGATATCTTATATATTATATAAGATATCTTATATGCGATATAAGATATCTCATATAGGATATAAGATATCTTATATCCTATATAAGATATCTTATATCCTATATAAGATATCTTATTTACCAAACTATATAAGATATCTTATATGCTATATAGTACCGTGCGTTTTGCCGTGGGTGCTGTATATGCCTAGTGCGAAGGGACCGCGGCACACCGACATCATAACCGAAAAATGTATGTACCGTGCGTTTTATTCCTCCTCAGACCTGTTGTTCGTTGTCCAGCTGCACAGCGTAGGCGGTAACTTCAATGTCCGTTTATCTATTTGTCCCATCCGTGTTCGATATAATTCTACCGTTCAGCATGTAGGCGACTGTGTCATCTGTTGGTTAGAGAAAGGCAGAAAACATTTAGAAGGTTCCATTCTACCTCGGACCCAGTGTACTAGGTGCGAGATTCTACTTAGATGGGTAATCTGGCATCCGACGTTGTTGTTGTTTTTTTTGTCTATGGATGCCGAGCGCGCGACGTTGAACATGAAAACTAAATCTATGATGCGCATGCTCTGTGCGATACTTGTGTGTGACGAGCGAGAGTCTGCTTATTGTGCGATACGCATCGTTCGTTTGCGAGATGCATGTTTGCACGAAAAAGTCGGACACGCGCTTACGTCAATATCAACTCTTGGCAGGCCTGTTTGTCGCACCTCTGTTGATTTAAATTGCCTGTCAAGGCATTCTGTCTCAAACAAAACGTCGGGCGATATTCTGGATCCCAAATGTTTGTCATAGCAGGCCACAAAAGGAGAGAGAGAGAGAGAGAGAGAGAGAGAGAGAGAGAGAGAGAGAGAGAGAGAGAGAGAGATCTGCCTTTCTATATAATTCGCTATTACAGAACACCAAGTAGGTTTCTCCAAACTTGTACATACTTATGCAGACTAGATCTACCTTTCCACAGAGCTATTTCTCTTTAAATTTGGACCCGTTTCAAATATCCCAAATTGGCAGTTTTTTTTCCTGTATTTACAAACAAATGTGAAATACTTTGCTGTGAAGATTAAAAAGTTTTTAAGATTTGCATAAATCTCTGCCGTTTTTTGTATTCCAAACGTTATTTTTATTTCGGATATTGATATATCAAAACCACTTGCTTCAAAAAATCTCCAAAAAAATTGCACATTTCTACACTCCCAAAACAGATGATGCATTGTTTCAATCTCCATGTTGCAAAAGTCGCATAAAGAAGAGCTTACTATTTGACACGTGCTTAAGAACTTATTTGTAGGTACAATACGGTTTAAATATCTGTACTGGAAATCTCGTAATTTCATATCGTTAGATGTAGATATATTAATTGAGTAGATTTTCTTCCAGTTGATATTTTTATTTGGAAAATGATTGTTCCATTTTTGTTCAGCATTACTCGTCTTTAAGTAACATATTATACACATATTTATTTGACTACTTTGTCCACACTGGATATGCTCCAATGAGCTGAACCTCGTCCACATTGGTTTTATTGGTTCCCTTTACTTTTAATAAATTTTGTAAGATATTTTCGCCACCTGGTTTTCATGTTTAAGAATTGCTTTCCAGTTGCCTGGAATAGATTGTATTAAACTAAGATATCTAAAAAAATCATGAGATGGTATATTGTACATGTCACGTAGCTTGCCAAAAGTGCAAAATACCTTCTCATTATAGTCTTATATCTCTGATTTTGTTTATACCAAGATCGTACCATGTTTTGTACATAATTGTTTTTTGCTAGCTCTTATGTGTGTTTTATTCCAAATGATCTCCTGTCCAAAGCATAATATTGCGTCTTTTTTGTTTAATTTTCTCCACGCTAATAAAATATCCCTCAGAAATAGATTGTTTTTGAAGCAAGTGCGTATGTCTTTTTCATATAGCACCACTTCCACTATCCTTCGTTTTCTGTTCATATGTGACTCGATGACGTGACGCTAATGAGTGAGGGGCTGGATGAAGGGTCATTAATGGCATTATGATACTTTTGAAGAAAAAGAAAGTTGAACATTTCCGGTTAATACGCATTTTTTCCTATGGGGAATACCCTTGCGTTTTCATCGACTCATGGAAAACCTGATCACTGGTATACATACACAACCGAAAGAACTACAAAGATACTATTCTCGGGTTTTAACACAAAAATAGCTACAATTACAAATTTGGCGGAAAAGCTACACATTTACGGATTGCTTCCTGTTATTTTAAGTCAAAATCCGATAATATATTTCACACTTTTAGATTATATTTTGTCAATTTCGATTTAGTATTATTAAAGTCTTAAGCTGTACCGCCGCATGAAATGTACAAAATATGACACATGTGCAAGTTTTTTTTTTGCACAGGCTTCATATTGTGTATAAACAGCAACATAATGCATTTTATCATATGGAAGTGAAATAACACCATGCAGTAACATCGATAAATGAGCCGTGACATGGGATTTCCAACAACCAGCATAGCCTCAGATCAGCCTGCGCATACGCGCAGTCTGATCAGAGTCTTTGCTAGTCGCTTGAATATTATATGAGTGTTACGCTACTGACTGAACATCATTTGAAGTTTCTAAGGTTAAAAGGAGGCTGCACAGGCTCGTCTGAGTCTACACTTGTCAAAATGCCACATTGTTGAAAATCACATGTCGCTGCTCAAATAGAGATTTACAGTGGTTTACAGATTTTGGCCACGTTATGATATGACGCCCATAACAACGTTGCGTACATACTGAGGGACAAATTTACACTTCAAACAGATACAAGCAAATAACAATCTATATTTAAAAAATCGCAATTTGCAAGAAAAGCGGTCCGCAGTTTAAATATTTTACACTGGTTTTTTCCAGCTTTACTTTGGACATCTCTACACATTTGTTTGTTTACCCCTTTCTTATCACCAATTTTATTCATAATTCTGTGAAAATTCATGTATTCACATTGAAAATCTTTACCACGCCTTTCAAACGACGATACCAGGCCGCGTAACGTGTTGGCAACAGATGCGAGTCTGTCTGCCGATCCAGAGGTCCCGAGTTCAATCCTGGCCCAGTCCCATACCTTCGTAGGGATTGATTATGAAATAATTTCTACGGTCTTTCTCCTCCCTTCCGCAGAATCATTCATGAAGGATCGTTGTCAGTTACAAGCGAAAGTATGGGCACGAAGTAATGGTTAACTGCTTGTTCAAGATTGTCAGGATAAAGTGTGGTTAGGTGAACCGACCATCCTGCCATGACCATAGCTGTTGACTTGGGACGTAAAGCAACAAAACAAACAAACTAAACCTTTCAAACTAAAAAATCTATAACTATCATTTAAGAACGTTCAATAATTAAAGGGAACACCTGGTTAAGAACTTTATGACTCAAATGGGTGAGCGAGAGCGCAGTGGCTGAGTGGTAGAGTGCTTGACTCGAGACTGAAGGGCCGCGGATTTGAGCCTCACCGGCGTCACTGCGTTGTGGTCCTTGAGCAAGACACATTTGTCCTAGCATAGTACTGGCTCAACCCAGGAAGACCCATCCCTGTTTAACTGAAATATTGTTGATGGGACGTAAAGAATCAAATCAAAGAAAACAAACAAACAAACGGTTGAGCAAACTTTGCGTTTCCTGCCTTTTGAAAGCAATATTAATGTTGAGTAAATAATTGAAGAAAAAAACAGGGAATAGGCCTACCATGCAATAGCCGATAGACATTAACGTTTGTGGAGAAACTCTCAGACAACCTAAGTTGTGCATACTGGCTGAATTATTTTTTGCGGGCTCAAAGTGTGCCAAAAGCCATAGTAACGCGTGGAAAGGTGATGTATGCTGTAGTTCATTTGATTTTGCAGTTTGCTAGAAAATTAGCATATCATCATGTACACACAATAACACACATATATGGTTATTTGGATTGCGGACATTTTGGTTGTCAATGCTGATACTGCATAACCGAGAACTCACAAGGAGAAGTGTGAAAGGTGGTCAGTACTGGTTACGCATTCGATCTATGAAAATAATAAGAATATACCAGCTCTCAAGCAGGTTTGGTCTGAAATCATCTGTACAGCTCCAGGAACACATGCTACTTATCATATGGAATCATTTCTTTAACCCATAGGCCTATAAGCCTATCGTCCTTTTTGTGGGACAAAGGCAAGCAGTGCAGATCCAGAGCACACGCCGCAATCAGGGTCACCACTGTTTTCTTACAGAATGTACTATTAAGAATTTTTAATAAAAATGAAAAATACCGCCCCCCTGCAATCCTTAAAACGGAAATGGGCTGGTCCAATTGATAAGAGTGGGAAATTCCATTCGGATTAATGGGGTTAACTACTTGTAGAGCAATTTGCTGGTGCTTGGGTGAGTAATGGTATTTAGATGAATTTATCTCATATTACGAGGGCTTTTTTTAACTTCGTAGAGCTGTTGATTTCTTGAAACTAGCGAAAGAAAATACTGCTTATTCACAACAAGTATTGGTTATGAAATATTTATTTGTAACTTAAGCAAGTTCTACAGTAGGCATGTACCATTATACTGGAAAAGGGCTATTATTTCAACTTTTGTACTATCCTCCAAAATTGCTGATTTAAATCTTAAATTGGAAGCACTTGAGTTGCTAAGATACAAACTGATGCTCATCAAACAGATCTATTTGTAAAGTTAAGCGGCCACTCAAAAATAGACAAAACAAAGGTCGTAATAACAAATGGTAGCTTGATGAAGGTCTAAAGTATTGCAGAATGCTCTCTAGGAACATTCTGCAATACTTTTGACCTGCATTAAGCGATAATCGGTCTTGAAAAGCATTTCTGGTCTTCTTTTTGCGAGGCCTCTTAAGACATGTTTTCCTGTTTATATGCACGACAGATAAGAATATCAGAGGTTTTGGCCTGGTGTAGAAATCATCAAATAATACTGTGGGGTAGATGGAATACACCAATGGTGGTCAGTGGGGACAGGAAAATCCCAACCCAGGGGCTTTGAGGCTAAAATTAAGGACCTTAATCAGGAAAAAATAAGGCAATATTTAATGTAAATATGATAGTCGTGTGGGATAAATTATTTCTACACTATTATTTGTTAAACATGTGTGCGTTCACCAACTTTTCTTGTTATCGCTCTTGATATTTGTATAGCTGACAGAAAAGTTAACCGCAAAAACCGCGAAACCGCAATATAAAATTAATTATAAAAGTATCCCATGTAAATTAATGGAGCTAAAAAGAAGTGGAATAAAACTGAGACAACGGTAACACTTTTTGGCCTTTTTATAGTATACGTAATTAAGCCCCCTATATCGGTTTTAACTTTTAGGATCCAATGTAATATATCAAACCTTTTAATTTTTAATATAGCGTTAAAATGAACCATAAAAAAGGTTTAATATACAGCCCCTGCACCCAATTACATTAGTAAAATGGACATTTTACTAATCAAGTTGTTATTAAGGTAGTGCTGAATGATTAGCGTACAATAGGTGTTTCATATTTATTTGAACAAATTTGAAAATGCCGATACTCATTTAAATCTCGTTATATTTGGTAATAATTGATTTCCATGGGTTAGTCTGATCTCCAGGAATCTGCAGTCATGAAAAAAAGTTCTTAATCTATTTTTATTTCTTAATTGAAACAGTCTCTGAAGATGAGTAGTCATTTTAAATAAGCGTTTAAATGTTGTCTGAAACGAAATGTACTAAATCTTTCTGAATCTCAAACAATTTCTCTAAATGATGTAAAGATTTTCTCTTGGAACCTTTTATATATTATACATAGATCTAAATAATGAAAGTGTGTTCTGTTTGAAATAAAGCATTCCAGTAGGATATTTACTTTTTAGATCCAGATAATGCCCAACATTTTAGCCTGAACTTGGCTTCGGCTGTTGACAAAGTTTATCAGCGAAATATCTTAAGCAGGCAAATATTTGATGCTCTTGAAGTTTAATGTATATCCCCCATTCGCTATTTCTCGTCAACTCTCTAATTTGCTTGAATTGTCGTCATAAACTCTTTACTTACTAGTGTCGTCTGCTGATAACCTTTGCAAACAATTAGGACCCAGATCAGACCCAACGGGCATGATCTGGATCCAAACTGATCTGGATCCAAACTGCTTGACACTCTACTGATATTACCGAAAAAAAAATAGAAAAAACAACAACAGCAAAAAAACTGATTTTGAAAAATAATATCAGCAGACGACATAACAATGGCAAATTACCTCGTAGGCAAATATGCAAAAAGAGTCGATGAATTGAAATGGAAGGTGCTACATGTACATGCAGGTTTCATGCTGCCTGCTTTCAATACGGCACGGTCTAGGACCCATATAGACTTTTACAATTGCGTGTGTGCGTGCGTGTGTGTGTCAAAGTGATGACGAGTGAGGTCTGTGGAATAGATTTTCGTTGAATCAGCGGATATAGATATTCCTGTAGGCTAGTATATATCATCATAGCAATGCAAATATACCACGTGTATCTATAGGGGTACACATGGGTATATTCAAAGGGAAAAACAACTAAGTTATTCTTTTGTACAGGGGATTCGGGCTTCATTTACAAATAAGGGCGTCTCCCAAAAATTAGTTTTAGTTACGCGGTGTACATTTAAATCCACATGCTAAGTGCCGTTCTTCTAGGTTCAATTTAAAGCTGTTTAAAAAAAGAATAACGGGGGTCACTAAAACTCTGGAAACACATTACTAAATACAATGAAATGGTCATATGATATGATACTTAGTTGATGATATTGCTCTAGAATGAACCGTTACTGGTGGATGGTGTATATTTTGGGGTGAAATTTTTCTAAAATTTAGGTGATTTTCCTTTAATCTATGCAATAAAATTCCAACACCTCAATCCCAGTTGTTGCATTTAACAAAATACATTCAAACACTTTATTTGCAACAAATGCACAAGCTGGTGTAACTTAAATTTTGTATAGTGTTTTCATGGCAACGATATATATTCCAGCGTGACCGCATGACGTTATTTCACATTCTTCGGTTGCTTAGCAACGACAATCTATACTTTGCATGGTCTTGTATTTTGCATATTCTGACGCAGGACAGTTCATTGCGTGCATGTTCCGAATTTGACTAGTACGTAAGAGATTTGTATCAACTCTCATTTATTGATGACTGGCCCTCGTGTCTTAGCACTTTTTGAATCGGCTGTGAGTTTTGAGAATTTATTTTTCAGAAATTTTGCAAGACACATTTTATACATGATACACCCATTTGGGCACTTGTATGGAAGAACTTATGAGACCCCCCACCCCCCAGGGAGGTCTGTGCTCCCGTGATCCCTGAAAATAATGCATTGATCTCCCCAAATTCTTGAAAGAAAAATTCCTCAGCTTCCTGAAAGTATTTTTCCTTTGCTCCCCAAATCCTTAAAATTAATTCAGCTTCTCCCCGAATCCCCCCAAAAATATAAGCCAATTCTCCCGAAAAGGTATTTTTTCTTTCCATAGGATTAAATTCACATAATTAAAAACTATGAAGCTATACACGAGCGGATGACTTAAAATTCACTAATATTTTACGTCATACACGTAAAGATAGGGCTTAGCCACGGACTAATTGATATATAATTATTTTAATGAAATGCATGATACGTGGGTCATCCAATAAGTTCTGATAATGGTCTCATGTCTCAAGAACTATTATTATTGAAATCAGAATTATATTACCCATTGCATGTGGCAATGGGAGTTGAAATGTGGCGTTATTATCACAACCTGCTTTGATGCTATACAAATTTGTAAACAACACTAGAGCCCATAGCCACGACAATCGCGTGTTTTAACTAATTTTGCTGGGGGGGGGGGGGGGGGTAGAGTTTGTTAAAGATGCAGTATGTTTCTTTGGTAAGTTATATTAGTGGTTGGTGATGTTGTCTGAGTACACAACTGACCCATAAAAGCTAATACCACAATGACTTTAACCTAGTTGCTTTGAACGTTCTTGGTTGCTAGGCAACAACAGAAAATTACATTTTTGCCTCACTTTAAACATTAATTATAAAATAGTTTATCATATGACGTCGCGTCTGGGAGTGAAATAACGCCATGCAATAAAATCAGTAAACCACTAGTGGTTTATCGATTTACGGGAAACGTTATGACGTCCATAACAACGTTGCGTACATAATGACGCAATTTTACATTTTTACGCCAGAAATGAGATTTCAAAGTAATCTTAATGTCATATGATAAATATAATCTAACATTCGTGCTCTTGCATTATTGAATTTATTAAACTCGTTTTGAAAAAGAGATAAAATGCTCGCCAAGCCTCGCATTTTATCTCTTTTCCCCAACTCGTTTAATAAATTCAATAAAACATGAGCACTCATGTAAGATCCTCTATATATTTTGAACACTTAAAAAAGCCATAATGATCAATTTGCGTATTAACAGAAACATGTTTCGATAAATCTGTTCTAAAGTCTTCTTAACGCATAGAAAATAATAACTTTCAGTAAATCAGCCATTCCAGCAAAATTGACACATATTTGAAAATACCATGTCTCCACTACTTCCATTCTTATTCCTGCTTTAATATGCTTGAATTCTCTACAAATCATACGATTCCACAGTCCCAAAGCATTGGTTGGTAATTTAAAACAAATTTGAATAGCATCAAAGCATTTGTTTTGAAAATATGTTTTGATCAATATTTGCAAATAGCCAAAATTGCAATGTCGCCAAGCAACTTCTGAAGCTTTTTTGTATATTTATTTAGTGAATCTAAAGGGCGTCTCATATTTCCCCAAAAATCCTTTTTGTACCTTTCAAAATAATTCCAGAAACAGCCTTATTATTGGTTTTAATTAGTTATAATCATCAATAATGTATGTGTCTCCAAATATGCCTATGTAGCCGTAACTACTTTTAAATGGGATACTGAAAACATATCTTTCATTTACAGGTACATGATGCTGCCAAATAAACTTGAAAATGATAAAACACAAACAATATAATAAACGAAGATAGCTTGCTAATCACTGCTGCTCGAAAACATTGCAAACAGGACAATAACCAAAATGTCACGTTTCAAAATATATGCTTCCGTAGCGCTAAGCCACTCTGAATGTAGATAATGGGCATATTTCTTTGTATGGTGGTTTCTTCAAAATGAATGAAAATGAATAATACTCAAAATCAATTGTGTATAGCTTGTAGTAAGTAAACTGTCATCATGTCGCTATGCCTCCGTAACATCTATTTTCCATAACAAGGCTTTCAAATGCTCATTGAAAGGACACAAACGAGTTCATTTCATGATCTTGATACTTTGATGCACCATGTTAATTATGTTTTCGTAAAAAACGCCTGCTAGCAGGATAAAAAGCATGATTAATTTGGAAATTTTGTTTTGAAATATGTACTTGAATACACATGTCTCGTCAATTTACTCCAAAAGCTACGTTTACATCAGATAAAGTTCTTTTTTATGGATGTTTCATGGCATTATATACAAGTTATTAAAATGAAAATGTATATGCAGCGTATATCAGTGAAGTTACATTGTAATCTACTGACATTTGGTCCGTTACGGATTATAGAGCTTTTCTAATGCCATGCTATTTGTCAATTGTATTTGATGATTTATGAAGAATAACTCCTCAAATCATGTTTCTATGGTATACATAGCATGAATTTGGCATAAGGTGCATACTGGACACTGATTTAATCAAATTACATTTAAAAATCGTTGGAAAATTGTTATGGAAGCATATATTTTGATGTTTATAGTGATAACACATATCCATGTAATATGCATATGTTGATGGCTAAATCAGACATAGTATCATAAAGTAACTATCTGGACAATTATGATATATCATTATCAGAAACATTATTACAATGATGAATCTATTATGAATGCCTAAAGATGTTACAGAACATAGATAGTGTGTTACGGAACACATATCTATGAAAATTTGTAGACTATTTCCACTATTTGTTAAAATATGTTTTAAAAATGTTCAATCACCAATGACAAGTTTTTGTAATAACTTAATATTACTATTTGAATTAATTTTGCAGCGTTTTATGGCTGATATCCATATAGTTTGGAATAGTTCATAGCAGTAGGCTGAATAATGAGCAGTTACAGGCTTGAAGAGAAAGTTAAATTGTTGATTAACCAATATTTTGATATATGGCTTTATAAAATCCAAGAATATTCAGTAATTTAGTGTTGTTATGAAGCATAACTGTTAACTTTGCATGTACAGATTTTTACACATATGTCTATGTTCCCTAACAAAGACAAATTCCTGCCATTTTATTAAGGTAAACTATACTTGGTGGTGAAACATACTTTAAGATCATAATTGATGTTGGTAAAGCAGGATTCATGTAGATTAAACAACACTGAGCCATTTCTATATTCTGTTGTTGAAATTGTTGAGTGTATTTTTTTTAATTGGGAAAGGGATTCCGCCCTAAAAGCATGCTAATATTTGTCTTTTATCATTATTTTATGCTTTAAATATTCATAGAGTTCATATGCAAGTTTTCTTTTGATGTTTTGTTACACTCATGTTTCGAAAAGGCACTTTCTAAATGATGGTCAAAGAAAAAAACTACCTTGCATCTATTTTCCGTAACAAATGAGAACTGTAAATAACACACAAAGGTTTCCATTTTGAAACACTAGATGCAGTGCTTTGATATACCATGTCTTACCACTAGCCAATATGATAATCAAATTTTTCTTTTGTTAAACACTCGATGAACGAATTATTATGATACCCCATGGTCTATGCAGTTTCATTTAATCACAAACTGATGATGATTTCAATGTTTAATCATTTGCAACACCGATGATCCTAACAAAATGATATCTAGCTTGTTATTACCTTGATTCCTTGTTTCATAAGATCAAACATTAGTTTGACTCCATAGTATCAAGATAATCATAGCATTGCATATGAAAATCTTACTAGCCATGTCATATGCTCCATAACTCTCACAAACAGGTTCCATTTTTGAACTTCTGTTACTCATCAACGATACAAATGGTGTGGGTCATATTTATACATGTAATTATAGAGGTAACAGGCATTTACCTGACATCAAAACCATGCTCGTCAAGACAAGTTCATTTTTCACCATTTTTCATTTTGCAATTGTATCAATTTTGGTGGAATGGCTGAAATGCTATATACCAAATATAGTACACTATTAGTACAACCCATTTTCAAGGAAATTAATTCTTGCAAAATTGGTTATATGTCATAATGAAAACCCTGCTAAGCCTTTAGAAATAATAGCTTTAACTTTGGTATGAAGGTCGCATTGTCCACTCAAGATTCATCAAAGTTCACAGTTGACATGTTTATAAACATGTCACTGAGATGTTACTGTATAAGTTCTTTGATCCTGTCTATCCCATTGGTTGAAGATTATCATACTTACTAACACGTAACGTATTTAAAACGTATCTCTACGCTGTTGATTTCTTGAAACTAGCGAAAGAAAATACTGCTTATTCACAACAAGTATTGGTTATGAAATATTTATTTGTAACTTAAGCAAGTTTTACAGTAGGCATGTACCATTATACTGGAAAAGGGCTATTATTTCAACTTTTGTACTATCCTCCAAAATTGCTGATTTAAATCTTAAATTGGAAGCACTTGAGTTGCTAAAATACAAACTGATGCTCATCAAAGGTTGCTAATTTTCAGTGACAATCTGGATCCGCCTATGCGCGGCCTGCGGTTTAAATATTTTCATTCTTATTTTTTTTTTCAGTTTTACTGATATCCCCTTCTTAACAGATCTATTTGTAAAGTTAAAACAATGTGTTAGCGATGTTTTGAAGAAGTGAAATAGAAAGTAAATACAATACATGCGATGTTCGTTGCCTAGCAACCATAATCGATGGAAATTCCATTTTTAACAAAACACTAGATTTTGTTGCCATGACAACCGTTTATTCCTGGGGATATTCAAGATATACATTCAATTATTAAAGCCAATTACTAAATACAATGAAATGGTCATATGATATGATACTTAGTTGATGATATTGCTCTAGAATGAACCGTTACTGGTGGATGGTGTATATTTTGGGGTGAAATTTTTCTAGAATTTAGGTGATTTTCCTTTAATCTATGCAATAAAATTCCAACACCTCAATCCCAGTTGTTGCATTTAACAAAATACATTCAAACACTTTATTTGCAACAAATGCACAAGCTGGTGTAACTTAAATTTTGTATAGTGTTTTCATGGCAACGATATATATTCCAGCGTGACCGCATGACGTTATTTCACATTCTTCGGTTGCTTAGCAACGACAATCTATACTTTGCATGGTCTTGTATTTTGCATATTCTGACGCAGGACAGTTCATTGCGTGCATGTTCCGAATTTGACTAGTACGTAAGAGATTTGTATCAACTCTCATTTATTGATGACTGAGCCTTTAGGTTACACACTTTGTTTGAAATTAACCAGAATTCATTTTACGTGTTTAGACAAAGAACATTTTCTTTTTTCTGTACAAATAAGCCTCTACTTTGAATCTTAGTGTTTTTAATTTTCCTGGATGATGTCGTTGATGATGACGACGATGATGATGATGATGATGATGATGATTTTATCATTCAGCACTATTTCATCAACATTTCATTGAAACTTTTAACTGGATAGCTATGGTAACAAGAGTGACTAGTCATTTGAGGCTGATCAAAAATAACTTCAAGGAGTTGTCATTTATCTAGGTAGCTTTGTACTTATGTAACCTTTTGATGTGTGGTTTCTATTATAAGAGTTGTGTGAACTACAATACTGTGGCTAAAATAAACTTTAGTTGATTGACAGTTGTAAGGAAAGTTAAGGCTTTTATTTCTACTGGTGTAATACCACAGTCACAAGCTAAACCATTATCTTTGACGTTCAGAACCAACATACATAATGTCTTTATTTATCTATATAAAAAGTTTTAAAGAGGAGTTTATAATTTCTTCGAAATTTGCGTATGTATACCGCATAAAAATTAGAGGGTCCCACGGAACAATTTTGGATGAATTTAAAAGGCCCTATGAGTGCAGGATAGATCGTACCTCAACCCCTCCCCTAGGCTTAAAGTTTTTACGTGATTTTCACTCATTTTTTGAGTTTTCATGTATTTTCATGAATATGCAAATGAGATTATATTCATTTTGAACCACTGGATAAATGGACTTGTCAAATTGTAACATTGATGATGTTAAAACATGCAACAATGACATTATTGGGATGAAATCAGCCTATTTATAGTTTCATGATTTTTCCCTTATTTTTTAGGATTTTTATTAATATTCATCAATACGCAAATTATGCAAATATGATAACTTGCATATTCGACCATAGAATAAAAGGCCTATGTCTTAGCTTTAATTTAGTACAAATTTGAGTAATCTATGGCTAAAAGCAGCTGAGATATTATTGATCTAGAACAGATACCCCCATTGGTGAATCACATTTCTAATGTTTTCATAAATATTAACATTACTGCTAGTACCATTTTTACACCTTTGGTATGGTGAGGCCAGGCATTCCAACCCACGACCTCCCGCTCTGAAAGCGGACGCTCTACCAACTGAGCTATCGGGCGGTCTAGAACAATCAGATACTGGAACAGTCTCCTGTACAGCCTAAAGGCCAGCCCCAGCCTGTGTGAATTCACTACTGGGCTGGCCACTGTCACATTTTAGTCACCAAGTCATTTTACGTTTTCAACTGTACAAAATGTAGGTTTTTAACTTCATCATCATCTTTGATCATCCATGTCTACAAAAACACCCATTTTCATCATTTTCTAGCTGTTCCCCGACAGCGCCTACCAGTAATAATCAGTAATTGATTGTTGGGAGTACGAAGTAGAAGTAGAAATCAATACAAGTTCTGGGTCCTTCTTAGACTGATCACAGGAGCTTGAAGTACTGCCTTTATCTCATCTTTATACCCTCAAAACCAAAATCTCACAATGTCACTACGTAATGACATTATGAGATTTTCGGTTTTAGGGCTTAGACGTGATATAAGGATCGAACTTCAAGCTCCTCTGATATTCAGTCTCCAATGCCAATTTCATTTTACTTCATATGATGTCTTCAAACCTCTCTAATAGAACTTCAGCCTTACAGAACTTAAGCAACTCATGAAGTGAAAGTAAGTAAGAGTGCAAAGATCAGGAATCAATACAATCAAGTACCACACCTGACCCAGGATACCAATGGAAAAGTAACAAACTCACAGTTAGACGCCACAAACGAGAGCCAAGAGGTCAGCCCTTTCCCAGCAGGTGACCACAAGGCACATATAAACAGACGCGTACAAAGGCATAGCAAACACAAGGCTGAAAAAATAAAAGATCCACAAAAGAAGTGCCGCCTTGGAACGATACGTACAATATTTTACTGGATGGCTTAAACCGGTTTAACGGTGCACCATTCTCACCCTTAGTTCAGATGTGGATCAAGACACATGGATTTTTGGTTTGCATGAAATACCCCTAACTTACCAATGCATCATCTCCTAGAACATATAAATCAAGATATAAAAAGGAGATATAGTAAAGAAAAGGACTCAACAGTAAATAAAACTGAACTACCGGAGCAAAAGAAATCCAACAGTAATCACCGGTAGGCCCAACAAACAGCCAAAGCATCAGGCCCCTACCATCTCATCAATAGATAAGTCTTTAAGTGGGAGCCATCATAGAGTCTGAAGTCCAACCTATCGGCGTGCAATTAAAGAAGAAAGCAAAGTTGCCAACTGTGATTGGGTTGACCACCAAGCATGCAGTATGTTGCAATACATTAATGTTATAGCCAATCTTTTTACAATGGGAAATTATTTTAATGAACTGCGCTAAAAAATTATTAGAGCCAACAATCTTCTTCAATTCATACACCAAGTCACCATAGAATTCAGGTTCAGAAAGTCCATGGCGTAAGAGAGATTTAAGTCCAACTTGGAATTTAAATATCAAATCATAGTATCGTCTATAAAATTTTGAAAATGTTTTGCGAAGTTGATGATACCGATAGCCTTGTTTAAGAAGTTTCTGAATTAACAATTTATTGCGAGTGTTGAAGTCAGTAATATAGCTCCATGCTCTAGCAAAACGAATGAGTTGAGAGATATAGACTCCATAAAATGTAGAGCGAGAAACATCACCATCTAAAATTGGAAATTGACAATTTCAAAATCAAAGTCGTCACGTTTATCATAAATAGACAAATGCAAGTCTAAAATGCAGCTTCTGTATCAGATGTAATGGCTTTATTAAGTTGGAGCTCTGAAGGGTATATTTGACTTATAATATTGTCAAAATAAACATTATTAATGTTTAAAATATCGTCCAAATATCTGGATGTAGTGTTAAACGCATCAATAACGTCAGCCTGCTTATCATCAGAAAGGGACATCATAAAGTCCCTCTCATAACAAAACAGGACTAAATCTTCAGCCAGGAGAGCACAATTAGTGCCCATAGGAATCCCAACTACTTGTCTGTACAGCTTGGTGCCAAATCGAAAAAAAAATGCTGTCCAACAAAAAGGTCAGCGCACCACATACATTTTGACATGACAATGCATGATAATTTTTAGTTTTTTTTCCAAAGTAAAAAATGCATTTCTGTCATTACATGCAAGGTAAGGAGAGCCTTCTCTCTGGTAGGTTCTTTCAATAAGATCAATAAGTTTATCTTTAATTAAATTATGAGGTAATGTAGTGTAAAGAGTAGAAAAGTCTTAAGGAGACAAACTGGTCGCATTGAAATCTCTAGCTTTAGTTTTATCTAAAATTACACCTAAAATTTTAATAGACCAAAATAGGTTTTCACCAAATCTCTCATGAACCTTTTCCCAGTACTTGATAACATGTTTTTAACAGCTGTAAGACACGAGGTTAACAATTTAGAAAGTTCTATTGTTGTAACGGTCGTAGATCGAAGGGGGTCAAGGTGAAACAACATCGGGGATAAGAGTGGACTGCAGATTTATTCTTCAGCAGATATAAACCACTCTTATCCCCGATGTTGTTTCACCTTGACCCCCTTCAAACTAAGACTGTTACAGTCAAACTCTTTTGGCCTCTGTTCGCAATTCACCTTGGAACAAAGGAAATCAACATTTTACAGCTTTGTGTCTCACAATTATCGCACGGCGCAAATTGGAGCCAAAAACGTAAGGGGCGCAACTCTTTGACTATTTGCATAACCTTTGTGCAAGGTTTTACGGTTCACCTAAACACAAGAACGGAGACAATTCGTGCCTACCATAACATGGCTCCCCAAAATAAGGTTACTAATTTTATACAAGAAGCTAACGAATGTACCATTAAAACGCCAACTTGCTTATTTACAAAGCAGCGAAACATACTAATAAACATTAATACAAAACATAATCCTGGTCTCTGCACCATTTAAGAATATAACATAACATCCTATGGCTCCCCGTCAGGGAACTCTTTGGTCTCCTTAAGAAATATGAGTTGATGAATTGGTCTATCTAAAAACGAAATGCCAGTCCTTCGCCTTCCTTTGTTATCTAAATCAGATGTACCTACAGCTATTCTAGCCCTTCGGACCAAACCATCATCATCAGTCATGACCTGATCAACATGCTCGTGCTCTTTAATAAGAACTATGTCACCGACCGATACATTTCGTTTTTCCGCATTCCACTTTCTCCTAACTTGAAGATTTTAAAGATATTCTGATTATCATTTTTTTCCAAAATTCATTTACTAGATACTGGGTACGCCACTAGTGCTTTCGGGAATACAAATCACATTTTTGAAATTTCCCTAGTGGAGGCAGAATGACGCCTGTAAGCAGAAGGTTGGGAGACAATGGAGGGTCTGACAATGGGTCGTTAATAGTTTCTGTGCTCAATGGACGACTATTAACAATAGCTGAAGCTTCATATAGGAAAGTGCGAAGACTTTCATCATCAAGCTGGACTCCATGTTCATGCAGAAGATTAGCCATAACATTTCTGACAGCGTATCTGTCGCTCCCATACACCACCCATATGACTAGCATAAGGGAAGTTCATTTTAAGACCAAATAAATCAGTTTTGTCCCAAAAGGAATTGTCTAATACTAGTTTCATTAAGTCCCAATACCGCATCACGTAGCTGATGATCTGCTCCAACAAAGTTGTTTCCTGAGTGTTTGTATCCTGCCACGAATTGACGAAAACCGACGTAAACACTTGATGAAAGAATCTGTACTTAGACTATCTTTAGTTTCAACATGAACAGCTCTACACGCTAAGCAGGTGAACAAAACACAATAACGTTTGAGCTCTTTTCTTCCTTCCTTTATGTACCAAGGTCCGTATAGATCCACTGCACAATATGTGAACAGTGGAGCTGGTTCTAACCTTTCTTCCGGCAAATCAGCCATCTTCTGGTCCTGAGTGGGGCTACGAAGTCTTCTACACTCAACACAACTGGCAATCAGAGATGCTACTGCTGAACTACAGACAATTATCCAAAAACAATTCAACCTAATAGCCTGAGTCGTGATACCTCTACCTTGGTGTTTTGTCTGTGATGAAAATGACATATCACAAGCTGCGTAAGATGTCCTTTTCTAGGCAAAACTACTGGGAATTTAACCATGTCTGAAACTTGTGAATTCTGAATGTGGCCACCTACTCGTAAAATGCCATTCTTGTCTAAAAATGAATTTCATTTCTGCAACTGTGATTTGCCTCGAAGAGACCTTTTTCGAATTGCCTGTTCCCCTGTACTTGAAGGAATCCCTGTCCATTCTTGTGCATGAAGAAGTTGAACCTCTTCACCAAAACTCTCTGCTTGTACAATTCTTACTATTGCTTTTTCAGCTCTCTGTATTTCATCCACTGTATAAGGTTCGTAATATAGATGGCTATGAGTAAGTTCCAGAGGATTTACCTTAGCAGACCTTTGGCAGGCCGACTGTGAAGAATATCTATGAACCGGAAACAACCTGCTATTGCCTTTCTAGCTCTGTTCCAATCTGAGAAATAACTAATGCGTAGAAGAAGAAGGGAAGACATTTTGCTTAGCCTCAGTCACAAAACAATGGCATTTTTTCACCTCCGGTTCATCAGGACTAAGCCCAGCCATTTCATCTGTAGATTCCAGGCATGCTGACCTCCACAGGAACTCAGATCCCTTGAACCATATAGGGATGTTTCTCAACTCCACTGCAGAAACACCTCTTGAAGCTAAGACAGCAGGGTTTTCTTTGTTATCAACATATCTCCATTGTGAAGTATTGGTATGATCCTTGATTTGCTGGACTCTGTTTGCGACAAACACACGAAAACGCCTTGTTTCATTTGCCAGATAACCAAGTACAACCTTACTGTCAGTCCAGTAAAAGTGTGTAAGATTCGCATAGTCAAGTTCTTGGTCAAGAAATATGCCCATTTTAACATAAAGCAATGCTGCAGAAAGTTCATGATGGGGAATTATTATGAGCTTCAAGGGGACAACTCTAGATTTCCCTATCAATAGAGAGCAGTGAACCTGACCTGATTCGTTTACTAAGCGAAGATAGGAACATTGCCCATAGCCAGAACAACTAGCATCAGAGAAATGGTGAACTTCAACAACCTTTGCTTCTCCAAAATCTTTTTTACTTCACACATCTATTGACATCTAAGGACTTAAGCTCTTCAAGGGATCTACACTACCTTTCCTTTTTTGCACGCAAAGGGTCTAATAAGGGTCATCCCAACCTGCATTTTTCGCGCACATTTTCTGAAAGATTTGTTTTCCAGTCAAGACCATAGAGGCTATAAACCCAAGGGGATCGTACATTGAACAAGCACATGACAAGATTCCCCGCCTAGTAAGTGGGTGATCCTTCATAACAGTTCTGAACTGGAATGCGTTGGACTCAATGCACCAATGGATGCCAAGAGCTTTCTCAATTGGTAATTTCTCTGTGACTATATCAACCTCTGTAAGGTCTGACGCTCTGTCTTCTTGTTGTACATGTTGAATGACTTCTTTGACATTTGACACAAACTTATGCAACCTTAGTCCACCTCCTTTGCACATCTCTTTGCTGTTATCTATCAAAGCAATAGCCTCTTTGACTGTTGGAACTGACTTTAACCCATTGTCGACATAGAAATCTTGACAGATAAAGTTGGCAGCCTCGAGCCCAAACCTTTCTCTGTTATCTTCAGTCATCCTTTTGAATTTGAGCAGCCTGGTGATGAGGTTGCTCCAAACAAGTGAACCTTCATTCTATACTCTACTGGTTCCATACTAAAATTTTCATTCTCCCACCACAGAAACCTTAGGTAGTCCTGATGACAGGCACTGACTCGGAACTGGTAGAACATTTTCTCCACATCACACATTATGGTTACTGGCTCCTTTCGAAACCTACATATCATGCCCGCCAATTTATTGGTGAGATCTGGTCCTTGCAGCAAACAACTGTTAAGAATAACACCTTGAAGCTGTGCACTGCAATCAAACACCACTCTGATCTTCTTTGGTTTCTGAGGGTGATAAACTCCATGATGAGGAATGTATCAGACATGTCCAACTTCTATGACCATCTCAGTGTCTGGAACCTTCTCAGCACGCCCATTTCTCAAGAGTTCTTGCATGAATTCTGTATAATGGCGACAAAAGGTGTCTTCCTTTTCCAGGTGCCAACGAAGGGACTTCAATCTTGTAAGGGCTGCGACTTATTGCTCAGCAGGCATGGGTCTTGGCCCTTAAACGGTAGTGGCATTTCATAATTTCCATTCTTGAAAGAGATGTTCTGGGATAATATTGAAAGAAATGTTCTTTCCTGCTCAGATAATGCTGTGCCGCTTTGTGCTGGTCATTAAAGTCAAGCTCCAAAATACTAAGAACTTCATTGGACACTACTTCCTTTACAGATGCCGGCAATGAAAATATGACCGGTGTTGCTCTAGGACCTTCATCTTTCAGAAGCGAAGGCACTTCTCTACAAAGCACACAATGACTAAATCCGATTTCATCATTGTCACACTGACCATGATCAACGACTCCCACAATGCTCCAAACCAAGTCCGTTCTCTGCCCATATGGACCATCTTCTAACGACGCAATCACTTCACGTGGAACCAATGCCCTAGGACAATTGAACCCAATGAGCAAACCAATTTTGCAGCTCCGCAAGGGTTCTAGATAGTTGGCGATTGGTTCTAAATAGGACCACATTCTGGCCAGGTCTGGGGTAGGGATGTGTTCATGGTTAGCTGGCATGATATTTCTTGGGTTTGTATCTGGAAGAGAAATTCTTGGTCCTTCACAGACTCTACGAACTGTTAAACCCTTCATCTTGTAACTTGAAATAAGTTTATCTGTTGCGTACATTTTAGAAAGTGACAGCTTGACCTCCGTACCTTTAAGTCCAAGTTCATTACATGTTTTCTCAAGGATAAATGTTGTGTCCGATTGTGTATCGAGTAAGGCATACACAAGTATTTCTTTGCTTGGATCATCGCAGTGGGACACATACACTGGGACCATTGCTGAACACTTGCTCAATTTACTCTGATTGTTGAGAGATACTGCATCAGCATAGCCCTTTTGTACAATCTGCTGAGGTTTACCTTCATCTGCTCTCTGTGAAGTAGAAGCACCACTGCCTTCTACATGCTTCATCTGAGTTTCTTGTCCAGTATCTCCATGAAGCTAAGTTGGATGGAACTTGGCGCAAACCTTGCATTTCTTACGATGCTTGCATTTTCTGGAGATGTGATTGCTTTGTAAGCAGGCGAAACAAAGACCTTTTTCTTTTATAAATGTTTTTTTCTTTCTGTCAGTAATTTAGCTAGAAAGATCCTGCACTGATCCAGATCATGTGATTTTTTACATAATTCACAATTAGTTTTACCGGATATGGGTAAACCTTTCCGTGTCTGTTTCATTGGCTTCCGAGAGGAAAGAAGGCTTTCAAAAGACTTTTTTTCTTGTTTATACCCTGTTTTCTGAAATACCTGACTGCTAGATCCTCTCAATGATTGTATGGAAGTGATAGAATTGCATGCAATCTTTGCCTCTTGTGCAATGAACTCAGCAAAATGATTAAAGGGTGGATACTCTCCCTTTGTTTCTTTCCAATGAGTGGCGTTTCTGCCCCATCTGGCCACTATCCAATCTGGTAACTTCATAAGAAGTTTTCTTTTCTCTCTGTCATCGTTTAAGATGCTAAGACTTTTGATGGTCTGCATTGCAACACTACACTGTTGAAGGAAATCAGCAAATTTCTGAAGACCAGTGCCATCCTTAGGAGGGATTTTCGGCCACTTTTCTAATTGGCAAATACAAACAAGTCTCCATATCGTTTGTCCAAAGTCTTTTTAGCTTCTTCATACGCTGTGTCTGATGATAGCAATCCTTCAATAACATCTTTGACCGCACCTAAGACATACCTTTTCAAATAATGAAATCTCTCTGAAGTAGGTATGTTCTTTTGTTCAATCAGACTTTCAAATGCTGCCTTCTAACTGAGGTAGGACAAGGATCACCAGTGAATACTGAGGGCTCCAGTGGGGGAAGTCTATTTATGGTCATCTGGTCTGCAAGGGATCTAGCTAGATCAAGTAAGCCCTGTTCAATACTATTTGACTGTGGTATATTCTCACCAGGCGCCATAACCGAAGAAGAAACCATGACATTCTCAGAATGAGACAGCTGTAAAGGCTCTTTTCCTACTGCTGGCAACACATTTTCTAAAGAAGTAACAGTAGAGACTGAAGCACTAGTGCTTGAAGTAACAGATGGGACCGAAATGCTAGAACCTCCGACGAAAGGATTGTATACCCATGTGCCTTGTGTAGATGACTGTGAAGAACAAGAAGGTACAAAGACAGGGTGTTCGGGTTAAGAACTGGGACATTGGACTGAGATTGATTGTCAGTGTGTGCTGCATCTATAGGCATGCTGGTTGGAGCAATCTTTGATTGATGTAAAGATGTATGTACCTCAGAGGCATTAACCTTACCATCTGATACTAATACATCAACCTCTATTGGACAAGGAGGTTTCCCTTAATTCTGAACATAGTTCTTGACATAATCTTCAGACTTATCCTCAATCAAGGGAATATGTACCTCTGAATCAATTTCCTGGAGATCAAAGTTGCCCAAACCTAACACGTCTATTTCTGCCCCTACCATTTCCATCTCTTTCATTGTATGAACCTTCTGAAGTTGGGCCTTACATTTGGACTCAATGTAAATAAACTTAAGTTTGGCTTGCAAAATAGCCTTCTTTTGCATTCGCATCTGAAATTTTAGATGCATTTGACCTTTCAGAAGTTTTGGATGTACCTGGCCATTTAGAGCTCGTGGAAACAGCCCTACGAAACGAACGGTTTGAAACTACTTCTTGATTCTGCATATCTAAATCATGAATCCTATGAGCGACGTTAAACATACATCATTGTTGATCTGATTCTATGCCTTCGAATTTGGCAGTCTCCGCATTATAATCATCTTTTACGCTCTGCAAATTTTCAAAAACTGTACTTAACTCGTCAAAGGTGTCTTGCAATTTATCACGATGATTTCTGATACTGGATGTGTTGTTTGAATCTGTCATAATTGTTGCTAATTGATTAGACTGTCGACGCCAAGATGAGATCATAGCTTTAAATCTACCCTCAGCTAGTAAAACCTGATATTCACGACCTTTCTCTGACATGACGCATTTGCTAGTACCTATATCAGCCTCAGGGCTCTCCAGTACCTTTTCGGAATTAACGATTGAATCATCTTGATCCATTTTAAGGCAGACTAAAGGCTTAACCCAATTTATACAGTCTTGTCTATCTTTAGATTCTAATTAATTTACAGTGACACCTGACATGTGACTGGGCTTTCCCTGCCTTCATACATGTGACACTGAAAATTACAAGAAGTAAAGGATGTTAAGAAAGTTCGTTCCTCTCTTCATCATAGATTTTCGAATCATTTAAAAAGGAAATTATGCTTAAATATTGTATTTTCATTGGGCCTTTTATTCCTTGTGATGCTCTTTAGTGTTTGGCATCGTGTCTGACATCGAATTTCTTCACACAATTACAGTTAATTTGGGTACTGTCTTTCAGTCGGTCTAGAATAATCTGTCATTTGCCAAAAAATGTGACATTTATTATTTTTGATGGTCCTTTACAGCCTTGCAGTTTAGTAAACGTACTAAAGGCTTATATAAGATGACTAACACCTCCATTTAGGGTTTCTTAACCAATTAGAAAATAGTCTTAACACTATGGCCAGGACATGACAAGGTTTCTTTGTCATATACCCCCATTTTGCTCCTCGAGCCTAAAAAAAGACAAAACAACTCTGCTAATCAAAGTGGTACTTGATTTTGAAGATAATTTATTCGGTGACAAAATATTTGGCTAAACGTCCAGTTGTTTATTTCTTGTCAAGTGTGTCGACTTTAAAGAATTCCAGTGACGTGTATGTCATTGGACACATAATAACTAAAATAATAGGACAATAATTTTATAGCAGAACGAACTTTCTTAACACCCTTTAGAATTAGCAATAAACCTTGCTTTATAGGGTTTTTATGGAGTTTAGGTAACCAGTACAACGTAGTAACTTTGTCTTGATTTTCTTTAGCTTTGACACCAAAATGTAGGGCTGTATGACAACCATGCCCACCGACAATCACGCTCTCACTCAAAGAAGGCTGCAGTTTATAGGCATTAGTGTCAACAAGCTCACACTTAAGAGTATTGATATAATACAATCATCAGACAACTACAACATTGTTAGCAGCTTTATCTGCTGGAACCAAAACATAGTTCATATGAAAAACCTGGATACCTCGTTTAAGATGACGAAAAGAAGATTTAGGTTTAGGGGGCAAAAGATGTGTATTACGAGAGTAAAATGAAATACGAGTATCAATAATTTTAAAAATGTTATTTCCATTCCTTCAAGGCATCAGGTTCAACATTTTCCTGTTTGCACCAACGATTACTAAAGTCATTTAAAGAAGCAGGGATCTCTCTATGACATTTAGGGAAATCAATATTACAGGGAAATCTATATTTAGGACCTTTAGAAATAATATTGCGAACTTTAGCGTCAGGAATGACATTTAGATTACCTGTAATCACATGACCTGCAAAGGGATATACATAATTAGAATTCTGACATTCTCAGGAGGCAGGAGTATTAGAATATATATATCTATATCAGTTGCAATTTTATTAAAGTTAAATATAGTAGACCTAATTGGTTTGTTATATTTATGAAAAATGATAGGAGTTTCAGAATTATTAAAGTAATATGGAATAGATGAAATCACTAAATTATCCTTAAAGGTACTATGTAAATCAATAAAATCCATACCTTTGTTAATGAATGGAATTTTGATAAAATGTCGTTTATGGTTGACCTCAGAATCGATATAAAGACGATGGAAATGTTGAACATAACACCTGGTTAGAAGTGCTGCTTTATATAATTTGTTTACTCTATCGTAAAGTTTATTAGCCTCTGGCTCTAAATTAAGTAAAACTGGGATAGGCAAGGAACTTAAAAATGAAAATAAGCCATGCCAACCATGATTATTTAAAGCTATAGAAAGATCCTTTAAAGAAGTTTTAAGCGTTTTTCAGTACAAATTTTGCGCTTAATGTTGCCTTTTTTACGTTTACCATGAGATCTACCTTTACGTTTTTTACATTCCAAAACAGGAAAAACCCATCAAAATCTGGCATTTTAGAAATATTACCTTCATGCTATATATTATCATTTAATCTAAAGGAAAAGGTGATTGCAAAAATGTAATCCATTTTAGTTCAGTTTCATGTATTTTTATATTTTTAATCTAATTGATGAATATGGATCATATATAAATTTTTCAACCAGCTGAATTACAATTTTACTAGGTGAATGACCATTACTTTAGAAATGGCGATAAAGAAATGTGTCAAATAATTTAGGCTTTTTCATTTTACGAAAGTGCTCACAAAATTTAGTCCTAAGGGAACGGCCAGTTTGTCCAACATATTGCATTGCAGAATTAATTTCAGTTCAAGTTATAAAATAAATCAGATCAGATGAAGTTCAGTCCATATCATTATTATTGATTATGGAAAATTGCCTACCATTTACAGATGATGTAATGGTAGTTTTAGTTCATAAATGTGTACAACAGACACACCTCTTGGCATTGCACTTAAAAACATAAGGATGCATTCCGCGTCTTTTGAATGCATTAAATGGTTTGGTATACTTCCTGATAATAGGTGACCCAAGAGGAGATAGCCTCATGGTAGGAAGCATATCCCAAAATTTTATAACTGAACTAGGAATACGAACAGAGGACGCCGAATGTAAACTAATGGGAGATAAATGTAATTTTGTTATTTTAGTCCATAACATAAAAGTTGTGTGGGTAAGTACCATCCCAAGACAAGCAATCAACACACCGGTTATTAAGATAACAAGCCAGTATTAATATGCGTCCTTAAAAGCAAGGGAAGACATAACAAATGCAAGCGATAATCCAAATGGCTAATACAAGTTCACAGGGATGTAGAAAGCAGAAGTTATACAACGGGGTATGAAAATCGGTCATCTAGTGATCTTAAATGCAGTACAAGACATAGAGGATATCCAGGGACAGGAATAATGGAAGGAGATTGTGCACACAATCCTGTGGATTGGAATAATAAGAGCATTAAATGAAAGTGCGTGGAGACTTTCTAGGGCCACCACGCAGCAAAGACAAAACAACTCTGATAATCAAAGTAAGTAAGGGTGCAAAGATCAGGAATCGATACAATCAAGTACCAAATAGATTTCATAAATATCTTTAAAATAAAAAAAAAATATATAAGAAGGATAGGAGACTTGCATATGTCATAGGGTACATTTAAGTAACCACCTTTCCCTATCCTTACCTTCCAAAGGCCTGCCCCTATATTATCCAATGTATCCCTTGTTCACTAAATACCGGTGTATACTAATTACCTGTGTATTCTGTTTTCTCCAAATGACTGTCGCGTGAAAAAAAAAGCAGCAATGTCGTTTCTGTGAGTAAGTGACTTACTTTTTTGTGTAGTCCTAAATCATGATGCGGATTCGTCGTTATATATCATTAAAAATGATATTTTTATTGTTAATAAATAAGAAATTGCGGTTGAAAAGTGTGTCTGCTTGTTGTGGAAGATTTTGACAGCCTGGTTCCCTGCTTAAAAGCTGATAATGACGTCAAGCTTTGTCTCAGCACATGGGTCACATTATGCCCAAATATGGCTGAAAGGTGTAGACATAAAAAGTGCCACCTCTGTTTTATCTTGTTTGTCTATGCCAATTTGGTGCACCCTCTGGTAGGGCATATTTCCAATATAGACTGTGTAGTATGTTTATGATTATGAAACATATATGTGATGATACAGCCGTTGGACCACGACCATGGACAAACTGATTCACGAGCACGAGCACAACGATTGGCAGCAGCTCATCACAAAGTCACATGGTCGATCCTGATTGGATTCATATATTAAGAAAGGAACGCCTACCTTGTGTAAAGAGAAAGGTCATTGTATACGTAACGTGTCAGTGCTCCAAAAATAGATGCTTTTGGCGTGTCATAGATCACAAATATCAGGCTCCGTGTTGTGTAGCTTGGTGCACAGTTTTATTCCGCAGCATATAAACGTATCATGTATCCAATTAATTCTCTCCTGGGTCTGTGTAGAAAGACTGTCCTTGCAGTAATATCACACATTTGTTACGGGATAATGCTGACTGTATTAAACAAACAACACTTTTAAAGTTTGTTGCTGTCTTTTAATAGAAACCAAAAAAGGAACGACATTTCATGTGAATTGTCTGCTGCATCATGTATCCATTTAAATTGCTTCTTTCCTGGGTCTGTGTAGAAAGATCCTTCATCGCTTACAGTTATCGCACGTGATAATAAAGCTGACCACAAAAAAAAAACAGACAACATTTTTGTCTTAGAAATCAAATAAGGAACGATATTTCATGTGAACTGTCTGATGGTAGAAGATTCATATGCAATATCAAGGTATATTTTCTCCCCGAAATTCTAAAAGTATACATTGCAATTTGTCATGATCGGTGTCTTTAGAGGTATAAGATCAAAGCGGCCTTTTCAAACTCCAGATAAAACATTTTTTGACTGTTGCAGAAACCAGTCACTCTTTGCATGCTAGATAAGTTTCATATTTTTGTCATGTACAAAGTATCAAGAATATTTTAACATCGCTAGTCAGACCGTTACAGATGCTCTGGGTTCGAAATAGTTGCAAGCCCGCAATTTTTTGCGTTTCTTTCAGGACAAACTGATCTGTTACAATTGTATGCAAGGGTAAAGAGCTGCAGCAGGGCAAAGTTAAATCTATTTGTGGACAAGTGATTATGTAACCGAGACAGTTTGAAATGTCTGTCTGTAGATCTTTAAGAATGATGTAGGCTTTGTTGTCACCACAAAACCCAAAAATAGAACACTGCAAAAAATTTTAAACACAGGTAGGCGTTCCTCTCTTATATTTGACAATCCAATCATCATCGACGCTGTGACTTTGATGAGCGATTGATTGTAAACACCAGTCCATCATGAAGTCCATGCTCATTGTCCATCCACTGTATAAGTTACCATGATTGAAAGACAACAAGTATTTCGTTGTAAAAACATTGTAGCGTTGACTTATATTTTTCACCTATGGTATACCTTATAGAAACCAGGCAAAGAAAACATAACAAGCTTACAGACAGGCCCTTTACTACTATCATTTTGAAGGTCACTAATCCTTTTTATGTGGAAACCCATCACGTGTAGAGTTTTCTACCCGAGATAATTTTCTAGAGCATTTGTTTACATATACACCGGTAATAAGTAATAAGGGGCATTCAAAATATCGGCTAGGGTAGCCCAATATGAATTAAGTTTTCAGCAAAATAAACTTTATTTTGAAGCATATATCGTTTGTTTTCATTGAATGAATGAATAAAAAGTTGAACAAGACCTTATTTATTGGTTTCTGTAAGATAGTTTGTTTTATAGACTGTCTTAAACAGTAAGTACAGCGGTAATTAGTAACACCAGTATATATAGTGGAAACAGATTATGTAGTGTGGCGGTACCTAGGTAGTTGTAGGTAGTACGTTTCGTAGGTAACTGTTGGTAATATGCAGTGGTAAATAACCACTTACACATACACATAATCATTTTTTTACACCTTGTGTGCTGTATTGCATAGCACCACTCATATTTTGATATTGTTATACATTTGACATATTCATCTTTCTTTCTTCCTTTCTTTCTTTCTTGCAAGTCATTTTAGTGATAAGGTGATATTCACTTTGCAGTATTTGCTTTATTGTAAATTGTGAAATTCACTCATGCATATGTGTATGTTGGGCAATGGCGTGTGTGTAGATAACAGCTGACACATACACATAATCAATGTTTATACCTTGTGTGCTGTATTGCATAGCACCACTCATATTTTGACATTTTCATCTATTGAATATATTATTCATATATATTTTGCAGGCTTCATATTGAACCCATTTACGAAAACGTCCTGCGATACATATAAGTCCTTCTAAAATGCGACGTTTTGTCCTGTGAACGTTTTTCTTTTACGGAAAACTACGGAAATTACCGATTCGCCTGGTTTCCGGCTCTGTTTTAAGGGGAGACAGCTGTGGAAATCCCCTAAAATTTCTTCAAAAAAAAAAAAAGCTAAAAAGAGAAACATTCTATTGAAGTATTTTGTTGACAAAGTTTGATGTAGGTATACGTTTTAATCAGGAAATGTTGGGCATGATAAAATACTCACGGCTGTTTATCATTTGGGTGTGTTTCTGCCAGATATTTTTCGTCTGAGTCAGCAAGAGAAAACATAAACAACAAGTTTAAGCTTTTTTAAAAGGTATACCATCAACATTATACATTTGTGGCGCACTCAAACTACGGCTTGAGAAATTACAATGGAGAAGATTGTTCCACAAGGGGATACAAATAATAACAGCAACCATCAAGATTTTTCTCTGGTGAAATGCCAAAACTGACAGTTATTCACCAGAACCTGTAATTTGCGGAAATCAGTCCCTATCTCTAGATACAAGATCATACAAGATACTTTATTTAAAGTCTGCATTCAATTTTAACATATCAAACATTAGCCATCAAGGCTATCTAACAGACAAAGTGTCGAAAGACTGTACAAGTATAAAGTATAATGAAGTGCTGTGTCTATAGAAAAAAGACAAGTACCTGACCCCTGCTCATATTAAATTTGAAATCAACCAGGGCATCACACAGTGCCAAATACTGTAGATAGCAGACATACAGTGATGCCCTGAAGAACTCAATAACTATTCCACAGTGGATTCGGTGGTCAATTCCCAGACTACTGAGGAGTTAAGGGCACCCCTCATTTAGTCAAAAATACAGCCGAAAGATTTTTCTTGTGTTTTTGTTTTGTTTTTTATTCCAAATTCGCACTCCCTGGTGCAATGATCAAAATTTGATTGTGCCAGTATGATAAGAAAGAAAGAAGTAAAAAAAAGTCTTTTAAAAGCATGGAATTCCATGGTACCAAGGAGAATCTCACAAACATTCCCGATATAAGTCAAAGTAAAATTCCATCCATGAAACCCATCATCATTTCTACCCCGGATGTTGTCAAACTCCTTAAACACCTTAAACCACACAAGGCTTCTGGACCTGACAACATACAGAGCAACAGATAAAGGTTGTTTTATCGTTTTTACTAATAATTTTTACAGAAAAACAAATTGAAATTAAAAAACCATCTTATATAAACAAATTTAAAAAGGAAAAAACTACAGTTCCTTCTGACTGGAGAGAGACTCTGATAACACCAGTTTATAAGAAAGGTTGCTCTAGACCAAGGTTATTTTACTTGTGCCTGTTGAAAATAGCTGAACCTGTCTGTGAACACATTTTTGAACAAATAAAACAATGCATTGTGATAGTATTGGCTTCAGAATACACATTATTAAGTTATTTAAATGTTTCTAGTGTGATTCCTTGAGGCAGACTCCATTTTACCTAGCAACGTAAGTTAGGGTGCAAAGATCAGGAATCGATACAATCAAATGCCACACCTGGCCCAGGCCTAAATTAAAATTTTATTTGTTTCCCCTTACCCGACCGACCCTGAAAAAAGCCCCTACTCAAAAAATTTTATTTCAATTTTCAGTCAAGAATTTTTTTTTAAATTTCATTGCAAGCTTAGAGAATTGTCCAATGTAAACAGTGTTATCTTAGCAAATTGCCTAAAACGGCTACTCAAAGATATACACAACAAAGGTTGTTAAGACAAATGAGCGCTAATTGCAGGTCAAAAGTGTTGCAGAATGCTCCCGGGAGCATTCTGCAATACGTTTGACCTGCATTATGTGATAATCGGTCTTGATAAAACAAAACAAAATTTGTCTTTTGTTGAGTGGCCTCTTAAGACAGTTTTTTCTGTATACAATTAAGTTTAAAGGGTATCCAATTTGAGAAGTTAAAAAAATTTCCGACCGACCGACCGACCCATACCGGTAAAACAGGGTCGGGTAAGGGGAAACAAAAATATTTTTAAGGTTGGCCCCAGGATACCAATGGGAAAGTGGCAAACTCCCAGTTATACATCACAAACGAGAGCCAAGAGGTCAGCCCTTTCTCAGTAGGTGACCACAAGGCACAAATAAACAGACGCACACAAATGCATTGCAAACACAAATCGATTTTGGGAAACCTGTAAATCATTATTTATAGCAGCCTGAGCCTCGTTTTGATTTCAACCTTTGCTATGAACAACAGTTCTAGAAAAAAGACAGCTAAATACTATTTATAGCAGTCTCTTTGTGATTTTGAAGCGTTGGAAAGTACAAAAGACCGATATTCAAGGGTTTTAACTCTCTTCACTATTGAGCTGGCTAAAATGTGTTGAAGGCAACTGCTTTTGATCTTGCATTCCATGGACGCAAGCTACTTGTCTGTTTTGCGTACCAAGCCTTTTCGTTGTGTATTTAGATATTATTACGGCATAAATGAGAACACTGTCCAATTATATACATTTTCCTGTATGTCAGCGACCAGTCCGGGTATACTGGGTCGGAGATGCTGGGTAACTTTTCATAGTTTTGTTGTCTGCTTATTTCAAATTAACTTTTTCAAAAAATACTTTCAGGAACACTATCAGAGTGTCAAACAGTTTGGATCCAGATCAGGCTGTTGGTCCTGATCTGGGTCCAAACTGTTTGCAAAGGTTATCAGCAGACGACAAAAGGCACTGCTAGCAGGCAGAGTTATTGCCATTGTTTTATTCCTCTATTTCAGAATGGAGACCCACCAGACTAAAGAAGCATGAGTTGGTACAATCCTTCCAATATAGTTAGGTAATTACAGGCCTCCAGATAAGAATGCGTACCAGAAAATTAGTTTTCTTATTTCTCTAGACTCAATCAAAACATATGTTGTGACTACTCAAAAGAACCGTCTAGATAAGATGGTTCTTTTGTGCATCCAAAACATATGTTTAAACTGATGGGTAAGAAAATAATCACAATTTTACATTAAAAAATTGCTTAACTGGTCCTATGTAATTACAGTTAACTCTTCGTATGCTGGGTAATTTTTCATGCATTTGTTGTCAACTGCTGACTTTTTAGCTCATCTGAGCCGAAGGCTCAAGGTGAGGTATTATGATTGGTCTGCGTCCTGCATCCGTAGACTTTTTCTTTAAACGGCATCTCCTCCTGAACCACTGGTCCAAATTTCATTAGAACTTCACACAGGGATACAGACTAACCTTTTTTGCCAGGAGTAAGCTGGTCCCCTAAAACAAAATGATTGTGGGCCCAGCCCAAAACTAAGGGGTCCAGGATTCGGCGGAAAATTAAACTAATTTCGACAGCATTGCAAAGTACAGTCAAACCTGTCTTAAGCAAGCGGTCAAGGGATAATCCAAAATCGCTTGCTTAAGACAGGTGGCTGCTTAATAGAGGTTCAGGTAAGATGGCCATATGATTGAGGATATTCCCCTATGAGTTAAAATTATGAAGAATTAGGTCTACACTGCCAGTGCAGGGTTCAGTTAATGAATCATAGAAATAAAAAAAGATAAATAAAAAACAAATATCAAAATTATGTTATTTTAAAACAAAAGCAATTCCATAAGTTTTTTTTTAAATTCAATGTTTGTCAAAAGAGTTAGCCTTTGGACTTAGAGGCTTCATGTCACTGGTATACCCATTTTTTTCTAAAGCTAGACCTTGATTTTTGATAAGCAAAGGCATGTTTTATGGACATCGTGCTACTGAACATGAAGAGAAAGTTGTTTGATTTGTAGATTTATTCAGGCGTATGAGACTTGGAAATGATTCTGTTACTCAATTTTTCTTTTCTCAAAAGCTATTGCTTGTTTTCTTCCCCCCAGCAAACATTTCATCTTTGTGTAGTAAGTATGCCTCCAGCAAAGAGTATTACTACTTGCATTTAGTTTTTCACACATTTACCGTAGATTGGTTCCCCACGTTGATAAAGCTCCACTTCCGCTACGCATATGACGTTTGGTAACTAGTAATTGTTTACAAGTAGAGAATCCCACTCATCCGACTGCGCATGCTCCAGAAAGAGCATCTGTTTACATCCTGTGTCAATTTCGCACATCAAAATGAGAAATGAACATGTACTGAAAACTGAGAAGATTTGCCGCACTTTCTTTTCGATACAAAGCCTTTCAAATATTGCTGTTATTGGTAATTTCGATTTTAATAATTTTTTCAATGTGATTACATTTTGATGTAATCAATTAACGATACCTGCCCAAATAGCGCAAGTGGTAGCGCTTTCGCTTAACGAGGTAAGGGTCCAATGATCGAAACCCACAAACCTAATTTTTTTTCTTCCGCATATGATATTTTTTTAGGTAGAGAACCTGCGCATGCTCCAGAAAGAGCGTCTGTTAACAAGCAAAGGTGTTGAAAAAGTTCATAAATAGGCCAGGTATTATATGAAGTCAGTGTGACCCAAATTCAATTAAATTTTTTACTATATAAAAGGCACAGAAAGTGGCTCATACTCACTTACTATCCAATGATGCAAACCATGTTTCAAGGTCACCAGTCTTGTGGTTCATGTAAAGAAGGTTTAAAGGGTATTCACTACCTAAAAATAGTATGTGAGCATGATCAGGAAATACCACAATCACAAACAGCAGACAACCCCATGGCACTGCAAGGAAGAGACACACAACCATCACGAGACACCAGGAAGACAAACTAATACATCCGTGGATCATCGTGGCTACAGCATGGGATAGAAACAGGGCTGTGGAAATACCATGCCCGACTTGTCCGACCTGGTCCCATTTCATTCAGGACAAGTTGAAAATTTCAATTTACTTGTCCTTGGACAAGTGCAAAACTTGTATAAAGTTAATAAAATTTTGTATTTCATATTTTGATTAATTATTATGAGTTCACATGTTTCATTGAAAACAGTGTGGATCCTGATCAGCTGGCTTCTTCAGAAGCCAGCTGATCTGGATCTACGCTGTTTTCAAGAGAGTTGATATCTGCATGGTTTCATACTGTTTTCAAAAGTGTAAATTGTTTAAGCACAGAAAGGTATAAGCTAATCTGTACTATCGGACAAGTAAAATTTTCGTTGGACAAGTACATTATGGCTATTTACTTGTCCCTGGACAAGTAGAAAATTTTACTATTTCCACACCCCTGGATAGAAATGTATAGAACTCCCGTAAAACAAAAATCTGCACCCTGCAGAGCGTGTCTGCATGGTCTGTGGAAAGAGCGCACAAGAGGTCCGAAGGATCGAATCCACAAAAAGATCAGACATCAACGCCAAAGCATTGCTCGCCAAATATGGGGGCATTAATGTAGAGAGTGGCGTTAGGCTTAAATGAAATATATGTGTGGTTCCTGTTGCCTACCTACCCTAATTTTTTTAACCCTATATACCCTAAACAATAAAATGGTCTTTGGAGAAAAAAATGGGCACTTTTTCAATTTCTGTCAATATTTTCTTTGTTAAATGTTATAACAAAATTTAATAATTTCCCTACCTACCTACCCTAAATTTTCTTGGCATGAAACAGGAACCACACATATATTTCATTTAGGCCTTATGTGTAGAAACTGTTACTCGAAATTACAGAACCTCGATCAAAGATGTAGACTTTTTTATGAGGAGTGCCAACGAAATGCAAGGATAGTGATGCGTGCTAATACTAAAAGAATGATGCGCTCCTCTCCTCTCTCTGAAAATGTTGGACCCCCTCTGGATCCTTGAGAAAGTATAGTTTTCTCTGCAATAAAACCATTGCCCCCCCCCCCCCCCCCCCTCTGTAAAATAAGCTGAGGACTAAAAAACGTCTCAGTCTGGACTCCCCCCCCCCTGTCAAAAATTCCCTGATCCGCGCATGATATTATACATGCTTTAAAGTCAAATTACGGGGGTCGCGCACATGCGTTCCTTTTTCGCCACGCTCCCTAACTGTGAATGATGACCATCCCGCCCCCTCCCCTAAAATATCCACAATTTTATCATAGATCCCATAAAATATTTATTCAATCTGAACCCCCTAAAATTATTGAAATTAAAAGATAGACCCCCTCCTTAAAAAAGGTCCGAGTCCACATAGGCTACGAAATGTCAGAGTAGCCCCCATCCGATCGGAAATCCCCGACACAGGCATGCACGGACCCAGGAAGTGTTGTTAGAGGGAGTCCAATTTATCTTTAACAACTTTTTTATGGTGAGAATCCAAATACCTTTCAAGGTGTATCACCATCGGCCAATTTCAATGGCGTTTCGCTAGCGGCCGAATTAATGGCCCAACATTGAATTCTGACTTGCCTTTGAGATTTTCAAGTGGATCCAGACGAGTATTGCTAAATAAATCCTATAGCTTTGTGATTTTGCTGGGCCCGGAGCCCCGGCCCCCTCTGGATCCGCGCATGGATAGTTTTCCTCGTAACCTGGCTTATTTAATGAACATGAGACAGAGGGGCCGCGGGTTCGAGCCTCACAGGGGTCACTGCGTTGTGTCCTTGAGCAAGACACATTAATCATAGCTTAGTACCGGTTCAACCCAGGAAGACCCATCCCTACATAACTGAAAGATTGTTGATGGGACGTAAGGATCAAATCAAACAAATCTCCTTCGCAATGCTGTGCTCCGGAAACATAAACTTCTTTTAACACCAAACACATTATTCAGAATACAGGCACAGAGGATTTTGTAATAATATAGTGGTGTTTAATAATGAGAGAATGGTCGACATTGTTGCGTTGGTACAAGGTCGCCCACATTTCCACCAACTACCATTGTGGGCCCAACGTATCTTTGCTATCTGTGTAGTGACCCCAAACACAAAATATGACGTCCGCTGATATTGTTCACGAATTCCAAGCATACTCGCACCTGGGTGAGAAAGGAGGGGGGGGGTACTCTGATATTTTCAAACATACGTAGGCCCGGACCATTTTTGGGGTTAACTTTTTGGTGTTTTGTGATGACCCCAAAAGATATCCACAAAATCTTCATACCCCAAAAACTATACTTTTTCTGAGAACCCTCAAAGGTATTGAAATTCAAAATTTTGAACCCCAAAATGGTGCGAGCCCACGTATGAATGAAGATATTATAGAACCCCCCCCCCCCCCCTCCACCCTCTCCTCGCAGATAGAAACAGGGGCCGGGGGCGTCCAGACTCAAATAACAGAAAAAACTCTGATAAGGGTGTTTTTTGTTGGTTTTTTTTTGCAACTATATTTTTTTACGGTTCAAAAGGGTCGAAACATTTATGGGGGGGGGGGGGGGTGCAACTTTTTATTATTATTTCTTTTTTTTTTTTTGGGGGGGGGGGTTGGGGGGTGCAAATCCTTATTTCTATAGAAACCTATATAACTTGTGATTTTTCGGGGGGAGGGGGGGGGGGGAGTCCGGACCACCTATCCCTCTCTGGATTCGGGCATGGGTAAGAAATAAGTAATTGCCAACATCCCTGTCACGGATTGAGTTTTCTGAAAGTCTCAGAAGGTTTACCGGCCGGCGCAGTCGGTAACATGTCTGACTACTGTTTTTTTTTGTTTTTTTTTTTCGGGGATGGGGGGGGGGGGGGGGGGCAAATGCTTATTTCCAACGAAACTTAAAGAACTTGTGATTATTATTTATTTTTATTTATTTATTTATTTTTTTTTTTTTTGGTGGGGGGGGGGGGGTGTCCGGACCACCTATCCCCCTCTGGATCCGCACATCGGTTAGAAATAAGTAATTGCCCACTTCCCCGTCACGGAATGAGTTTTGTAGGTGCAAACTGAAAGTCTCATAAGTGTTTCCCCTGTGAACATTTGAAATTCCAGAAAATAGTTGTACCGGGCCGCGTTGCGTCTGACTAGATGCGGGGTAACTGTATTTTTGTTTATTTTCGGGTGGCGGGGGATGCTTATTTCCATAGAAACCCATAGAACATGTGATTTTTTAGGGGGATGGGGGGATGCTTATTTCTATAGAAACCCATAGAACATGTGATTTTTTAGGGGGATGGGGGGGGGGGGGTAGGGTCCGGACCACCTAACCCCCTCTGGATCCACGCATCCAGTGTTGGGTTGGGGATGCTTATTTCTATAGGAACCTATAGATCTTGTAATTTTTCAGTTGCCGTATTCCTGATAATAGAACAAAATAAACTTTATAAAAAAATCCAATCCGCACGTACAATTGGGCCACTATCGGCCCGCCAACGAACAACCATCCGCAGGTGACGGTTCGTCGGCGGGCCGATAGTGGCTCGTGATGGGATGCTAGCTTGGAGCAGTTGTTTAAAAATCGCAAATGCACTTTTTATTCAATACCGCAGATGGACTCAAGACGCCACAGGTATTTTCCAATACTACGTATTTTTCCATTACTACGTCAGTGTATATGCCTATAAATAGACGCAATGGCGTTTAGTAGTTACCTGTCTTAATATGCTGACAAGCTATTAAAGGGAGAGAACCAGTCTAACATTTACCGTTAAACATCTGCCACGGTATGGATGAATGAACTTTGGCAGCGGTAAACGCTTTGATGTTGACAATTTATCGGTTGACTGGCTTTGCACTGGTACCCGCATACACAAAAACTACAAGTCGTGTTCGTTTAGCGTATTCAGGTTTTAGGTTACGGACGGCGCTATTTTTTAATCCACATGTGCAGGTTTCTTGAAGCATGTCGTAGTGTTCGATTAGCATAAACACTCGAACTTTTAAAATTTCAGTTCCATTGTGTCTCGAGTGGCACACAAACACCCCATCTGTTGCGTCCCATAGCCTCAACATAGGGCGGCGGCCGTTATAGAATTTCTTTTAGGAGACACCACTGCTGGGGAGTTAATTGCTCCAAGCATTTGACCGGTGCAAAAAAAGTTTAAAGATAAAATTTAATCAAACGGCCGCATCGAACCATGGAAAGTGGCCGTTTACGGATACAATTTCAGCGTTTTGGGGCAAATTTCGCCGACCGCTGGCCGCGTTGGACAGGTGCACGCTTAACAGAGGTGCATTTGCATTCAAAATCGTTCGGGGGGACCCTGAAGTGGCCGCTTAAGGGAGGGTCACGCTTAATAGAGGTGACCGCAACAGCAGGTTTGACTGTATTAATTTTGCTTTACTCATAATTGAAGTCAGAGACACCCTATTAACCCATTAAGCACCACCTACAATTTGCAGCAGAAGACAATTTCAAATTTTGCTGCTTTTTCAAAATTAACAAATAATGCATGATATTTCATGAGAATCGTCTGCCGGCAGACAATTCTCATGAAATATCATACCTTATTTTTTACAAAAATTAGGAAAGATTTCACAAAATTTGACATCTGCAGCAGTTGTGATTGGCGTTTTAAAGTAATTAACATTATTTGTAAATCGCTGATCTTCCAACAGCTTGTGTCAGATTTGACAAGACTTCATACATTTACATACTACCCTTTTTTTCAGGGGTGAGCTGGGCCCCTAAACATTTAGTTTTAGGGGCCCAGCCCAAAATTTAGGGGCACTGGGCTACTGGGCCCCTGTTAGTCTTTTTCCCTGTTCACATGAATGTTCCCCATGATGCCCTCTTTCACAATTGCATAAATGGTTCTGATCCACTGACCAGGAGGGCCACCAGAGCTCTAGATAAGAAATCTTTTAAACAAGATCTGAACCACTGACCCAAATTCGAAATAAATTCACAGAATTGTTCCTCATAATGCCCTCTACCAAAATTGCATAAATAGTTCTGCTCCAGACATGGGGCGAATTACTTTGGAAAGTAATGCATTGAATTAGCATAACTTACCAAAATGTGCATTGAATTAGCATTACCATTACTTGATTTTGAAAAAGTAAAACATTGAATTAGCATTATTTACCAAAGTAATGCATTGAATTAAGCATCACTTTCATTTATGTGAAACAGAATCATACAAAACAATAAACTCTGAACATTTTAATACAGTGGGCAAAATGTGTGCATAAATATGTAAATTTCACAGTATAACTATATTATATTTAGTATAGAAAGTCCCTGAATAAACAATGACCCCAGTAAATTTACCCTGTAGCAACGGGTCAAAGAGACACACTCACTGTCAATGGTTAAATGTCAAAACGTGTGAACAGGACAATTGAGTGATAATTACCCATTTCCAATAATTATAATGTGATCAAAACATTGCTTCTTTAACTCTTTGCATACTGGACAATTTTTCATGCATTTTTGTTATCTGCTGTTTTTATTCAAAACATACTTTTTTGATAAATTCTTTCAGGAATAACATCAGAGTGTTAAACAGTTTGGATCCAGATCAGGCCCAATGTTACGTCAGGACTGATCTTGTTTCAAACTGTTTGCAAAAGTTGTCAGCAGACGACACTAGTAGACAAGTCGAAGAGCTAATGGATTGTAACAAAATCTACACGTTCAAAACTTTTAAAATGATGTATTTGAGTTTTAAAAGTGAATTCGGATAAAACATCTTTATTCAACACTTCCCAGCACAGGTGCTCGAATTTATGAAAATTTGCTACCTTTTCTGATGCTTAGGGGCATTCTCTTTAATTCCATCCAAAAATTTCGAGAAAATAACAGCCAATGAAAAAAATGAAAATTTTGACCAAAGTGATTCATAGAAAAAGCAAAGGTCGGACACAGAAATCTTCAAGATCATGAAAAAAGCATTTATTTCTACACCCTCCCTTTTGTTTCTCAAATCCTTGGACAGATTTTGTTTTCAATGTTACATGTATCTCATGGCATCAATAAAATGATTCTTCTACGCTTCGAACCAAGTAAACTGGTCAGTTTTTCAAAATAAACAGCTGTCGAGTGCATTTTGACAGTAGCCGCCATCTTTGTTTACGTGTGTGACGTAATTTAAATGACATGGCGCTAAACGGTACGCGCCTCATAAACTAGCTCACCCGGACGAAAATGCAGGTTGTTTTGAGTTTTCAGCATGTTTCTTTCTGCAAAAGTTAATCGCATTATTAAAATAAGCCTAATCTAAAGAAAGTGTTCTTTAATTCTCTATCAAAACATATTTTGTTGATAAATGCTGAGGGTACTTGTAACTTCTAATGTGCAGTCTCGCCAGAGCCTTCACTGCTTGCATAGATTATGGGTCTACTTCTAGTCCCGCTGGGTACGTTAGCATGAGCGTGTAAGGATTTATCGATAAGTAACCAAATCTCATGTGCTGGCCCAAATACACGTACATGTATTTTATCTTTTAACATCCCGGTACAAAGAGAGGTGACTTCAAATAAAGACCCTGAATTGTTTTGTCTGTGTATCCATTTTATTTCTTTTTTTTTTTTAAACTAAAATCGTTAAGGATCTGATTCACTATTCAGAATAATTACCATGCTTGAAGATTTCATACCTTTATAAAAAAATCTTATAACGCTACTGATATATGAAGGACCTGGTATGTAGGTACGAGTAAGTTGTTTCAGGTGAGCAGGCCGGTCGATCTCAGGATTGTTGACGCATGCTGCTTACCTGCGTCACTTTGGCGCGACGTCATAAACAAGATGGCGAACTCCCGCGATTGCACTCGACAAGTGTTTATTTCAGCTTTTTCGTGATTTTCTCTTTCAATTGGTACGCATTGGTCAAAATATTAAGGGAATAGCTAAAGAATGTTGATGGACTGGTGGACAAACAAGAGATCCTGATCTATTACATTGGTTACAGCAGAAAATCAGCTTCAAAGTGATCTGACAGATTTCTGTGTCCTCCCTTGTCATTTTTCTTATACTCATTTGAACATTTTTTCAGATCTTTAAACAGTCGAACTTTTGACATTTTAAAGCATGTATCACGCTCCCCTAGGCCTAAAATCACGCAAAAATCATAACTTCAAGCCCCTGTGCTTCCCAGGTACATTTCCACTACTTTAATATATATTAGTTCTTCTGGGGTTGCTAGTAACTTTAAGCCGTTTCACTTTATTGATTTATAATCAAAACCTTTACTCACAGGTTGCACAGTTCGTTTTGCATGTTCATAACCTTAGTCAAACTCAAGGAACAGTCTTTACAAGCACTGAACACAAGGAAATTGTGCATGGAAATAATTCTGAATATAAATTAGCATACAGGATTATCCTTTTGTTGTGGATGAGACTAGCTCTCTACTGTACCAGGCTCTTTCTACACTGTGTAGAAAAACCCTAAGAGTACAGTCTGTATCATAATAGTAAAGTTTCTGTTATGCTGCTTAGGCAGTAATTCAAAGTAATGCAAGTAATGCAGTGAATTTTGACAGAAGTAATGCATTGAATTAGCATTAAAGTTATGCAAAAACTGGTGAATTAATCATTACCTTGAATTGCTGGGAAGAAAAGAATGCATTATTAATGCATTAGCATTAACAATTAATTCGCCCCATATCTGTTCTGCTCTGTTAAACAAAAGGGCCGCCAGAGCTCCAGATAAGAAATAACTCCAGATAAGAAATATCTTTAAAAGACATCTCCTCCTGAACCACTGGTCCAAATTCAGAATAGTTTCGCAGATTTGTTCCTCATGATTGCACTGTTTGCTAAGATAAAGACATTTTGGAAATTCTACTCTGTGACCCTTTGATATATACAGTCAATGGCCATCCATGGTAATGATGTCAATTATAGCGTTGTGTAAAACATGACAAAATCTTGATGTTTTCACACAAAAAATTTGATTTTATAATTGATTTTAATGTCATGTGATAAATAGAATCTAACATTCATGGTCCTGTGTTATTGAATTTATTAAACTTAATGATAGGGAGCGCAGTGGCTCAGTGGTAGAGTGCTTGACTCAAGACCGAAGGGCCGTGGGTTCGAGCCTCACCGGGGTCACTGTGTTGTGGTCCTTGAGCAAGACACATTTATCCTAGCTTAGTACTGGTTCAACCCAGGAAGACCTGTCCCTTTATAACTGAAAGATTGTTGATGGGGCGTAAAGAATCAAATCAAAATCAAATCAAATATTAAACTTAAAGCTCTGCTGTGGAGCATTTTATCTTTTTTTCAAATGAGTTGAATGAATTCAATAAAACATGAGCACTCATCTTAAAGATCCTCTATATAGTACATATACCAGGGGTGGATACAGAATTTCTAGAAAGGGGCTTCATATGTATAAAGGTGTGCTGATTTTATCTCATTTTTCTTTAATATCCCATGAAAATGAAATGATTTGGTCTCTCTGAGACCAAATTATTTCTTTTTTTATTGGATATTTAAAAAAGGGTGTGTTGGGGAGGGGGGAAGGGGGCTGAAGTGAAATAAAAATGTCTTGGTTTGTTTTGTTACTTAACATCCCAAGTCAACAGCTATGGTCATGGCTGAATGGTCAGTTCACCCAGTGATTTTGTTACCTGCGCATTCTGCATCTTTTGCGCATAAGTTTTTATTTCAGCGAGTCCCCGATGCAACAGTACTGCAGACTTGTCATTAAAAAGAGTGTTTTGGACTCATAAGTTTGCAGTTGGGACTCATTGATATTGGAAACAGCGAGTCCCAGGACCCATAAGCCCAAAATTGTAAATGAATTTCTGTTCACCTAACCACACTTTTTCCTGGGCAAGCTTGAACAAGCAATTAACCAGTACTTCGTGCACATACTTTTGCTTGTAACTGACAACAACCCTTCTTGAATGATTCTGAGGAAGGGAGGAGAATGACCGTAGAAATGATTTCATGATCAATCTCCACGAAAGTAATGGATCAAACTCGCGACCCCTGGATCTGCAGTCAGACTCACATCTTTCGTCAGACAGGTTACCGACTGCGGCCCAGTAAAAAAATGTCTTGGTATGTCTTGTTCTGTGCAGATGTTGGTGTTTCAACTTAATGGATGCTCAACTTATTTTTATGTTTTCAGATATAGATATGGCAGGAAGAGAGAACGATGATAACAGTATAGAACTAATTGAGGCAGAAGGACAAACACATGAAGCTAACCCTCCTCACTATAATTTAAATGTAAACCCAGTAACATTTAGTAACAATGTTGTGAAAAATCATTCCGAGACAGATCACGACAGAGCCTCTCTAAATGCTTTAAAAGTTGCTTTCAGCAGTTTACAGGGATACCATAATGACCAAGCTAAAAAACTGTATTCTTTACAGAGAAAATATAATCTTTTGCAAGAATATGTTCAAAACACTCAAGGTAATGTAGATTTGAGGTTTTTAGAGGATTCATTTCCACAAGATCAGTCCAGTATGGCGCAAGCAGCTGGTGCTTATAATGAATCCCATCAGGATTACGGCAATACTCTGTTAAAGAGAGAACTTATGAGGAATGCTATTAGTAACCAAGAACTACAATCAAAGAATCAGAGAATTAGTGAATTAGAGAAAAGCTTTAGGGATTTTATGTTAGAAAAAGAAAGGCTTCTTGGTGATGTGGAAGCTTTATCAATCGTTCTTAGTGAGAAAAAGAATGAAATAGCAACCAAAGATAATGACATTAAGCAACTGAATCAGAAAATATCCCTCCTTCAATCAGAGCTTGAACATAAAGAAAATCTTTCTCAGAAAAACGAGCATTTAAGACAAGGAATTGACCATTGTGAACGTTCAAAATTGGTTTTAGAGGGTAGAGAACATGAAAAAGAAGAGTTAAGAACACGTTTAAAGACTACTGAGGAAGAATGCCAAAGACTGTGTGTATTATATGAAGAGCAGAATAAAAACCTGGATGCCAAAGATAAAGAAATAACACGGCTACAGAGTCAGTGTAAGCAGTTTGAAATTGAAAATTCTATTTTTCGGTCACATAGAAATGAAGGAAATGACTTTACAGACTCAGGAACGAATGCTGAACTGGAGAAAGCACTTGAACTCGTGAAAAAACAGTCCACTGAGATAAAAGCTTTAAAACATTCAGCTGAACAGCAACAAGATGTGATCCAACATTTGCTTAACAATGTGAAACAAAGTGGTAATATTTGCTTCCTACATTTTCTCCCCCCTCCACCCCCTTTTCCATATTTTGAGAGAGAAAATACAATATATTAAACACAGGCCTTTAGATAAGAGTGTGTAACAGAAAAATAATAGAGGAGTTTCCCATTATCGGATTTTACCTATATCACGTGACATCGGCTGGCCAGTCCAGCATTGGACTACTTCCGGTATAAAGCAACATATACTGACTGTTGATCTCACTTTATAGAACTTCTATATATCGGTTAAAATTTTATTTTACAGAAATAAAAAAAAACGGCAATTATTAATTGAAGAGTCTGACAAGACTGCGTGTCACTAGGGTCATTTATGGTTACATCTGTACACTGTCCACCGAGTGATAAGATACATTTTATTTTGAGCTGGCCCAAATTGCATCCGGTTCTTCAACGAGGAGTACCCGGGGGCCCTTTGAAAACAATAAAACCTTGCACACGTGTCTTTAGAACTTCGGCACGCGTGACCAGTCGCTTTCTTTGAAGTTAATAAGAAGCCCAGCTAGACGCCGTCTACTTATCACATATATGTAAAAGCCTCTTAAACGCCCAGACAAACTTATCCAGCGGGGCTTGAGGTTGAGTCGTCAACTACATCTATAATGTGCGCGTGCGTGTGTGCGCGTGTGCACGTGTGTATGCAGGGTAGTTCTACTAGAAAGACCCTGGTGTGTACGAGCAGCGAAAGCTCTCGCGAGTCTGTGCGCTCTCTAGAGTCTGCTTTAATCTGCGCCGATTTTTATAATAGTTCGAAATCAAAGTATATTTTACGCTTATTGCAGGTATAGTAAAAAAATACGGAAACTTATGAAAATATAAATTTATCCTTTTTCGAGAATAAGAAATCTTAAGTTCTTAATAGCTAGACTACAGTGGATTGGAATTTTGGTGCGTACTATTAGTGGGCCAAATACATATTGCTGTTTCTTTGAAACTTTTAGATGAAATGAAATACTACCCGAAAATTCTTCAAGTAACTTAATAATTAAGATCTGTAAATGTTCACAAATGACTTACAACGCGAAGCTATGAAAACAGATACTGAAGAAACACTTTTTAAAAGTTTCTATTAACATTCGGCGTTCATACGTTTACATTTACCAAAAGGGATATGAGTTACCCGACATTCAATTTTGGGCGCATATGCGGTCCTAAATTTCAAAACCTACGCCTTTTCGTAACTTGTTATCTACAAATAGGGACCCGTTTAAATATTCACTATTTTCAACTCGAAGTGCTCGGGTTTCAGACATTTCAAAGTGAGCTTTCAGTAGTATGAGCTAAAAGGAGTTTGGTTGCAAATAAAATTTAATTAAAAAGTTATTATTCTCCTCTTATCTTACACTCGGTTCGATTCTTACAAAAAAATACGTGATTGAATACACAAAAACAAGCGTTTCGTTGAGACGGTTGTTATGAGTACCCACGAAACATTGCATATAAAGAAATATACCATATTCGAAATCAAATGTTTCATATATTCTATTCGACATATGTGGATGCTTCGATGTACCAGGGTTCGAGCTGTCGAGGGTTTACTCTATTGCTGCAACTTCTAAAAAGTAAGACTAGCGTATTTGCTTCTAGCGCGAACATGTCCAAATTATTACTTTTACTCAGATGATTTTTGGCTAAAATGAGACGTTTGTGAAACAGGCAGACAGTTCCCTATTATTTCCGTTGCTGATGAAGGCCTTGGAGAGATGTGTTTCCCGCGGGTCTACACTCCCTTTTGGAAAAGTTCGCATATATGGCTATATAAAGACATCCTTTCTCGGAAAAGTTCGCATAAAGACACATCGATTTCTGTGATATTTTGGTCATTCTTGTTGGGAAAGTTGATAAATAGTGTAGACCCGCAGGGAAACACATAATCTTATCAGGGCCTTCATCGGCAGCAGCGGAAATAATTGTGGAAAATATATGCCGGTACGCTTACTACTTGAATAAAAGTCTGCAAGGCTTCGTTCAGCGTAAATTAGATAAATTTGAAATAAAATTTAAAACTCTTTTTTGTCATCATATGTAATTGTGGTACTTATAATTGCCATTTTCCTTTTGTTTGTTGTTTTAACCTTAATGAATATAAGTGAAATGCATGCAAAATTAGTAGTAAGTTATTACAGCTTCATATACCGGAAGTAGTCCAATTGTTAGACTGATCAGCCGATATCACGTGATACAGGTAAAATCCGATAATTGGAAAGGGGTCTATTCAGTGTTCAATCTAGGAAATTTTAAAAGGGTGCCATCTTCATTTGATTTCTGATGAAAATAAAATACTTGCCAATATTTCCCAATTCAGGTAATGTTAAAGATGGCCCACTCTACCTTTAGCAAAGGGTCATTTGATTAAAAAGGGGGTCAATGGCCCTATGACCCCCTCTAGATTGAACACTGTAATTTTCTTATTTCTCGACCGAAAGATATGTTGTGGGTACTCGTACTCAAAAGGACCGTCTCAATGAGACGGTTCGTTGGAGCACCCAAAACATATGTTTAAAATTATGAGTAAGAAAATATTTACAATTTTACGGTGAATTTTTTTGTTTATCTAAACCTCTGAAACACAAGGTTTTTAAATAATATGTGAAATTTTAAAGATGTACAATGTGCAAGCCCTTAGATAAGAGTGTGTAATCAAAATTTAATTTTGTTATTTCTCAACCAAAATTTATGTTGTGGGTACTCAGAAGAACTGTCTCACTGAGACGGTTCTTATGGCGACCCAAAACCTACGTTAAAACTGACAGATATAGAGGATCTTACATGAGTGCCCCCTTGTTGCAGATATAGAGGATCTTACATGAGTGCTCCCCTTGTTGCAGATATAGAGGATCTTACATGAGTGCTCATGTTTTATTGAATTTATTAAATGAGTTGAGGAAAAGAGATAAAATGCGAGGCTAGTCGAGCATTTTATCTTTTTTTCGCACAGAGTTTAATAAATTCAATAATACAAGAGCACGAAAGTTAGATTCTTTTTATCATATGACATTAAGATTACTTTGAAATCTCATTTCTGGCGTAAAAACATAATTTTGTCATCATGTACACAATGATGTTATGCACATCATAATGTTTCCCGAAAGTCTGTAAACCACTAGTTATCAATTTTATTCCATGGCGTTATTTCAGTCCAAGAAGCAACAGCATATGATAAAAGAAAATATTCACAATTTTACGCTAAAGAAATTTGTTAATCTGGACCTGTGAATGTGAATATATTGTTTCTCACAGAATAGCAAGTAAATTAGGTGGTAAGCTTTTAAAGATCACAAATTGTTGACATTTTAACATTTATTAGCGTGATAAATACAACATCTGAGAGACTTATTCATTTGTCAGTATTTTAGTTTTTATGGGCAGTTGAAACTTTGTGCTCAGTTGAGTTGAGCATGAAAAAAGTTTTACAACCTTGGGACCTGGTTCATTTAAATAACAAAACTAACAATTTGACTTTGTGCCTAGCAAATGCTCAGATCAGACTGGGTATTTGCCAAGTCTGATCAGGGTCTTTGCTCTGCACTCGCTAGGTAGCTAAGGACCCAAACTTTCTCCTTGTGCCCAGCAGGGACTCTTAACAATTTTTGATAATTGGGCCTCGACGTGAGAAAACCTGTCTTCGTGGGTTTGCGAACAACACAGGTGCAGACCAGCCTGCGCCTCCGCACAGACTGATCAGTGCCTTTGTTATTCGCGTTTTGAAAAGTATCATATGTAAACTTGCTACAGGTGAAATTTTAATTTTCTAGCTAGTCTCTGTAGCTGAAGAGACTGGTTTGAAACTCGTTTTGTCGGAAACCCCGAAGACAGGTTTTCTCGACAGAGGCCCAATTAATATAAAGTAAAGTCAGGGCTGTGGAAATACCATGCCCGACTTGTCCGACCTAGTCCCATTTCATTCAGGACAAGTTGAAAATTTCTATTTACTTGTCCTTGGACATGTACAAATGTATATAGTAAATAAAATTCTGTATATCATATTTTTGATTAATTATTACGAGTTCACATGTTGCATTGAAAACAGTGTGGATCCTGATCAGGTGGCTTCTTCAGAAGGCAGCTGATCTGGATCTACACTTTTTACATGAGAGTTGAAATCTGGTTTCATAATGTTTTCGAAAGTGTAAATTGTTTAAGCACAGAAAGGTATAAGCCAATCTGTTCTTTCGGACAAGTAAAATTTTCTTTGGACAAGTACATTATGGCCATTTACTTGTCCCTGGACAAGTAGAAAACTTTATTATTTCCACACCCCTGGTAAAGTGTTGGTTTTGTCAGGCACCTGTTCCAAGTCTCGGGATAAGAGTGTGTATTCGAAAATAAATTATTTTTTCTAATTCTCAACCACAAAATGTGTTGTGGATACTAAATACAACAACACCTCAACTAAATGGTTCTTTTGAGCACCCAAAACACAAACTTAAGAGATTAGGTAAAAACACAATTTTATGCCAAAAATTTTTGCTTAACTCTTTGCCTACTAGATAGTGTCGTCTGCTGATAACCTTTGCAAACATTTTCGACACAGATCAGGCCAGACAAAACATTGGTCCTGATCTGGATCCAAACTGTTAGACACACTGAAAGAATTTTTTCGAAAGAGTTGATTTTAAAAAAAAAAATCAGCAGACAACAAAAAAGCATGCAAAATTACCCAGAAGGCAAAGTGTTAACTAGATCTTTGTGCTAATTTTTGTTTCAGGTATCACAAAAGCATTTGAAATGCGAGAAAGTCAGATGGTGGAAGGTGCATCTTGTCACTACGTAGAGAATGAGGCAGAAAGAAGACAGTCATTCGGTCATTCTTATATTGGACAAGAGACAGTCCCTCGCCCTGTGAGATCTGAAAATTTAGTTCCAACATTAATTCCAAATTCACCAAAATATTCTTATTCTCCTGAAAACAGCAGTCCAAGAGCTCCAAAACCTCCTTTGGCCTTAAGACAAAGACCTGTAGCTGTGTCAACTCCTCAAATAAAGGAATCAATTCTTCCTACAGGAAGTATCAAGATAAAATCAATGATAGCTAACGAAAATCAACCTCGAATACCAGCAGTAAATGTAACTGATAATCCCAATGTGAGTCCTGTTAGTAATGTATATGTAGATACAAGTATGAAACCAAGGCTACGTGCCAGTGATTCAGATTTGTTTAGATTATTAGAACCTGAAAATACACACCGCAATAATTCTTCTTCACTGTCTCCTCCGGGTCTATTAACCAGGCAGGAAGATCAACGTGCATATGTAAACCACGGTACAAAGCCTAAAACGGTTGATAAACTTGGATTTCCAGCCAGAATGACACAGTCAGAAATCATATATGGAAATGTATCTTCTCCTCGACTAGGTAAGAGACAAGAGGAGTCTTCACCTCGACAAGGTAAGAGACAAGAGGAGCCTTCAAGGTTAACTGGGCGAACAAGGTCAGCTTTCTTTCCTGTACCAGACATGAAGTTTCAACCTGTACAAATACCTGAAGAGAATAGTACTATAGATAATGAGAAAAGTCATTACGATAATTATAATGAACCAGATTATGAAAATGTTTATGAGAATGAGAACACAGCTAAAAAGACAACTGAAGCTGCTAGAGATAGCAACAGAGTGATATATGAAAATTTTGGAGATTATAGAACTGAAACTAGTAAAAGAAACGATAGAACTTCAAATATTCCGAGTAATCATGGAAATTTTGGCTTCACTAGAACTTCAGAGACGAGAGCGGATTGTGAATCTGATGTGAACTCCTTAAAGATATGCCCGTCCTGCAATCAGGAGTTTTCTCGTCTAAGTATAGAACAGTTTCAGATGCATGTTTACGAATGTTTTGATAGTAATGAAGATCAGCCGAGTACACTACAGGCTGGCCAGGCAAATGTATCGCAAGATGATAGAACATGTCCAATGTGTCAGGAGACTTTTCCTATGACAGTGCCCCAGGAAACTTATGAAGCTCATGTTTTGGCTCATTTTGGTGAGGTTCCAACTGAACGATTTGAAATAGTTGGGTCATAGTTGAACTATTTAAATAGCAGAAAATCTTAAAAACTTTGGATATCCTATGCAGGCTTTCAAGTAAACGTTTTTTCAACCTTTTTAGAATCATTAACATTTTCCCTTTTCCCTTAATGATCTTGCCACTCTTTATCTTTGATCAAAATGCTTCATGATTAGTTTTTGCATAATTTGAAATCAAAAGTGGGTGCTTTGCTATGCAGAAAGGTAAATGGTGTAATAAATTTGTAAATATACAGTCAGACATAAGTTAAGCATCGCCTCAATAGTTTCCTAGAAAACAAAGAAAGCTTTCCAGTCATCAATATTTTCTTGTTTTATTTATGAAAATAGATAAAAGTGGTGACAATTTACAGCAAATTTCGGTTATCACAAAGGTAAACAAACAGGCATGGTAAATGCACACTTACCCCTAAAAATGTCCCTATTCTCAAACCATTATGGTATTTTCAAAACGCTTAGACATATAAAGTGTTAGTGTCATATTGTTACAATATCATAGACAAGTTCTGTCTGAAAATTTCAGATTCATATCTCAAAAAGAATAAAAGTTATGGATGTGTAAAGAATGACATGTTATATAGTGATAATGCAAAAATTATAAACACACTATTAACTATATGATCCTCTATAACTGACATGAAACTTTGAATTCGACAGAAGCACTTTGGCACTACTTTGAAAAATATGCCTAGATTATTTCTGCATTTATTTGAAATCAAAGTAAGCACTTTGGGTTAAGCTGTGACACTTTTTAAGGCTACACCCAAAAATAGGGGTTGGTGTATACAGGACACAGTAGAAATTCAGCAAAATGACCAAATCACATTCTGATATGTTCAGCAGACCAAAGAAAGACTAGGGTAACAAAATATTACAAACTGGTTGTTCTTCTGAAGAAATTTGTACACGAAAAACATCTCTGAAATAATGTTTGGGTGATGCTTAACTTATGTCTGACTGTATATTTTCTGACCCATCACTTTTAACTTTTGTTTTTGGTTCTCAAATGAACCATCTCATTGAGACAGTTCCTTTGAGTATCCACAACTTATGTGGTGGTTGATAAATAAGCAAAACAATTTTTAATTATGCACTCTTATCTATAAAATGTAGGGGCCTGTTGTATTCCACCTTATAAGCACACACATATTACTTAATGGGTTATTTATATATATTTGAACTTCTGATTTTTTGTCAATCTAGTGGATAGATGCATGGGAGAAAGTTTTCAGAATATTCCTGAATTCCGGATTTTGAGGCTGACTTTCCATAGAAAGTCAGCCTCAAAATGCTGAATTAGGCAGATTTTAATAGCTTCTCTGATTCACTGTTAGTTTATCTAATAACAGTTGACCATTTAAACTTTATATTGTTGTTATTACATAAGGAAACATTAAGTTCAAGATTTGATTTTTTTTGAAGTTCAGGATTTTTGAAAATTTGCACTTTCACTATTATTTATTTGAATTCATTGTGTGGATGAAAAAAGTGTTGATTCTACAGTTTTTAAAATAGCAGAGTTTTCCACAAGCGCCGGCAATTTCAATTGCTACATGGGGCTGAAGAGCCAGCTACTTTAGCGCAGAACGTAGCTATTTCACTTATTTTGTGAATGTAACTCCTACAATAAAGACTTACGTACTTGCTACTCTGACAACTAAACTGTCTTCTTTTAATCTTCAGGAACACTGAAATAGGATATTTTATTTTGAAAGATTAATTCCCACTGTGTGCTGAATATTGTCTTTATCTATGCACAGGAGATATCACTTCTAAACCCTAAAACCGAAAATCTCATAATGTCACTACGTAATGACATTGAGAGCTTTTGATCTTTTAGGATATAGAGGTGAGATATAGACAGAACTCCTGTGGTCAACCTGAATAGTACGTACCCTGATGAAATGTTGTGTTCTGTGGCATTTCATCGGATCTTCTCTGTTTGCCAAAGTATCCTTAACATTTGCTGGTATCTAGTATACAGGGTTAATCAATAACTGTTAAAAAATCAATTTTGAACAAAGGGGATAGTATACGCTTGAAAATTATATAAAATTTATACGATTATTTTGGAATTATTCTGTTATAGAATTCTTCTGTGTATTTTGATTTAGAGAATACAAAACTCCTCATCTTCACAATGACATCTTGATGCAACATGCCAGTAATATGGCTTTGTTACATGTGTAGTAATACAATATTTAACATTACTTTACAACTCATTATGTCATAAATGTCTTTATGCAATCAGTCAAGTACCCAAATGGTGGAAAATAAAAAACCCCATAAAAAACAGAGTGCTCAAAGAAAAGTTTGCTTTGTCCATACTGCTATATACAATCCTGTCTGCATCAAGCTGTAGTTGCTAGATGTAATAAACTTTGTACACAGTTGCATTTCCTTAGTAATAGAGCCTTTACATTTTCCAATTCTTCTGAGCCTTTGTGCCATTTTGACAAAATTTTGGGGCTTTGAGTACATTTTGTATGTTTAGGTTGTTAATACCATGTCACATGGTTTGCGGGACATGACATTGCAAAGCACACAACACAATGTAATATTGCATGGCTTACAGGAAGTGACTTCAGAACTTCAAGTTATTTCGCATGATCCATTAGTAGCGTCAATGGTTTTAATGGTTCAAAATGTCAGGATAATATGCATAGCATACATTTATTATACATGTTTGTTGACTTATGTTTTGGTACATGGACATTAGATAGTCGGTCAATATGACGTCTACTTAAGAAATAAATTCAATTGTTGGAATGTTTATGGATTCATGATTACTTCGGGTCTTTTGCAAAGTAAGTGAAGGGCTTTACGTTAACTTTTTAAGAGACCCAAAGTATTCATGATTCCATGAACATTCAAAAAATTGAATTTATTGCTTATATTTACATTTTAGTATAAATAAGTAAAATATAAAAATTATTTTTAATTTAGGAACTAAAACAGTTTGTATTTATTAAAATATAATCATATTAATGGTTTAGTAGGAATGTAAAATGGAAAAGCTGAACAGCCAGCTTGAACAAGGACAGCCATTGGAGCAACAAGAGGCTTGTTTTGCATGTTCGACTCTGGTGTGGCTCGTTGTCAATCACAACACCAGTATCACTTCTGGCGAATGATTTCGATGTTTGAAGCGTATTGCATGGGAAAGTGAGCTTGGCAGCTGTCAATCAAATTTGTGTAAATCATGAAGCTATGAATGGTTGCAAAAATCTAAAGATTCATTAAAAGATTGCTTCGAAAATGTTAATATTGTTCAATAACACTCCATGTCCACCTCAACATAAGTCAATAATTGTATAATGTGACATGGCTATTTTTTTTTATGAAACATATTTAGCCGAAATTTTGTGTGGAACATCAGAGCTTTTTAAAGGCGCAATAATTGTGTGTAAAAAAAATCATCAAGGTTACACAGAAGAGCTATCTCTGGCCTTTGGACCTCTAGTTTATTTATTCATTTTAATGTTAGTATTTATATCTTTTAAAAATAATAAAGGTAATTTCTAACTTTGCCTAAATTTTGATCAGATTATTATTTTTATTTCTGCCAAACTTAGCTTTATAGGTTAAGAAGTTTAAAAGAAGTTCAATCTGTTTGCCCGAGACAGAAGCTTCTTTAACTCTTTACGCGCTAGTGCTGTCTGCAAATAAAATATGCGAATAGTTTGACCCAGATCAGGACTAACAAAATGAAGGTCTGATCTGGATCCAAACTAATTGACACTTTAACCTTGTATTCCTGAAAGAAAATTTTGAAAAAAGTTAATTTTGAAGAAAAAAAAATCAGCTGGCAAAAAAAAATCATTAAAAATTACCCAGCACAAAAAGAGTTAAACAACTTTTTAGACTAGTCTACTAACTCGTTGTAACTTCTTTTTCTAATGAATTTCCCCATACATGTTGATACAAAAAATATGGGACTGCTCTTTATGTACTTCAAGAAGTCACATATAGACTTTTCTAAATTATGATATATTCCTGTTACTGAAAGTTGTTTTAATCTAAGCAAACAGTGCAGACCCTGATGAAATGCATTTCAACTGGGTTTGCACTGTTTGCCAAACTACACATTTAGGGCTTTCCAGTATACAAAGGGCTAAATAGCTCATTACTGTCAAAATTCCAAGTGGACTAGGTGGATATGTGGGAGCGCAGTGGCTCAGTGGTAGAGTGCTTGACTTGAGACCGAGGGGCAGCGGGTTTGAGCCTCAGCGGGTTTGAGCGTCACTGCGTTGTGGTCCTTGAGCAAGACACATTTATCCTAGCTTAGTACTGGTTAAACCCATGAAGACCCATCCCTGTAAACTGAAAGATTGTTGATGGGACGTAAAGAATCAAATCAAACAAAAAACTAGGTGGATATTCGGCTTCTAATTTGGGTTAGGTAAATCACTAATGCACTTGTACATTGTATTTCAAAGTTGGAGGAAGTTATTAAACAAGGAAGATTTAGTTTGGCAACTTTTGGAAACATTGAATTGTTCGGTACTTTTAAGTAATAAATAGTACACTTTATATCCATGATATCTTGCCGATAAAGTCTCTCGTAAAATAAGTTCCTGTATTACTCAGATTAAGTATGGGTTGTGTCCTTGAGCAAGAACGATTCATCCTAGCTTAGTACTGGTTCAACCCAGGAAGACCCGTCCCTACATAACTGAAAGATTGTTGATGGGAAGTAAAGAATCAAACAAACAAACAGATTAAGTAAGTCCTAGTCAATAATTTTGTAATGACAGGACATTTTCATGGGTTAAACCTTACTTAGTAATGAGGGTGTAGTGTTTTGCTCAAGGACACAATACCGCATAGACTGTGGGATTGGACCCTATGACAGGTTTTCTCGCGTCGAGGCCCAGATAAAGCATCACTTTGCAAACAAACCATTTAATAGGGGCCGCTGTGATGTTGTGGATAAACCACTTGCTTTGGGTTGTGGTTTTGATCCATGGCTTCTCCAGTCTGTCGGATGAGACTTTCCCCTATCCCCATGTGACCTTAGCTGTTGGTGGGATGTTAAACACAAACACATTAATTAACTCTACCTACCAATATGGTCTGCTGATAACCTTTGCAAACAGTTTGAACCCAGGTCAGGCCCAACATAATGGCGGGCCTGATCTGGCTCCAAACTGTTTGACTCTCTAAAGGTATTTCTGAAAGAAATTTTTGAAAATTTAATTAAAAAAAAATCTGCAGATGACAAAAAAGCATGAAAAATTACCCTGCAATCAGGAGTTAACCATATTGCACCCTGAATGGCCACGGTTATCTTTGGTTATTCTGAGTATACAGTAAAACCTGTCTTAAGCGGCCACTCAAAAAGAAGACCAAAATTGGTTTTCATTACCTATTATCGCTTAATGCAGGTCAAAAGTATTGCAGAATGCTCCATAGGGAGCATTCTGCAATACTTTCAACATGCATTAAACTGCCATTTTTTCATTAAGATCTTTGTTTTGTCTATTTTCTAGTGGCCGCTTAAGACAGGTTTTACTGTAGTAGGGTGAAGACTTTCAGTTTTGTTAAGTCATTGGCTATTAAGGGTAATTGGACTAAGGTATACCACAAATATAACCCTTCAGCTATGCTGAATAAAATAGCCGCCCAAGCTAAAAATAGAAATATCTTTAGACGATATCCCCTGAACCACTCGTCCAAATTCAAAATTTCTCAGAAATGTTCCTCATAATGCTCTGTATCAAAATTGCACTAATGGTTCCACTCAGCACCAGAGCTAAAAATATGAGCCAGGACTCAGGTGAGTGATCTAGGGCCTCACAGCTCTCTTGTTTTGGTTCAGTATATTTTAGATTGAGCATAAATATCATACTATTCAGGAAGCAATAGCGTTGCTATCAGACAGACTGGATGTGTATTCTGAACTGTGCCTCTTATGTATATGCTTCTAATGAGGTCATTTTGCAGATGTGTGTTATGCATTTTGCAACCAATAGCCGTCTTGTGTTTACTACAGGGATTCATTATCTCTTCTATTCAGCCATATTTCCCCTTTTAATTCCAATGAATTTGTATAGATTTTTTTATTTTACAGCTGTCAAATCACGGCCTACCGTCTTCACACCCAGATGGAAAAAAAACAAGTTAATGAAGCATGTGTACTGTAAGAATCGGCAATTGTGATTTTTTTTATCTGTATGCAAATTCTGAGCCAACTAAAGAAAAGCAAGAATAAAATGTATTTTGTATGATTAATTCTTTATTGTGCATAATACAATGTATGTAAAATATATATGTAGAAAATATACAAAAACATTATCTATTATATAGCATAAAAGATGTCAGAGATAAAAAATAAACCATTGCGACTCCTACTGGTACTAAATCACACCTGATTCCAGCAGGTGAACTGAACTTGAGATAAGTTGTTTTTAATAAGAGCCACCGCATGAGATTTTGGTACATATCACATTGGTGAGCAGCCAAGACTGTGATGAGCCTGTGCATCCAAAAAGTCTATGTAGACAGAGGATTTGCAATTAGTATAGAGGTAAATGAAGGCTCAGACCAAATACATGCATTAGGTCTCTGGGCCCACTAAGTAGCTCTGCATGCATGTTTACTACAAATGACTATATACATGGGTGAAAGTTTTCAGGATTTTGAGGGTGACTTTCCATGGATTATAATGGGGATGTTATAAAGGGACTGCACTGCAGCACAATCTTTGACATAATTATTGGCTTGACTCCCATTATGCATGTTGCGCATGTGCGTAATAAAATTAGTAACATCCAAGGGAGGTCACCTTATGTGGTAAAAGTGATTTTCCATACCATCATGAACTGCCCTTAAAGGAGAGTATTCGCTCCCTCTGGGAGAAAATTCTTTCCTTTAAGAGAAGTTCCAATTTTAAAAAAGGACTCAATTGAAGAGAATTACGGCTTGATCTAGTAGTCTCCTTTTGATGTGCGTAACTTTTGAGGCATTCTGGCTACGCAACTGATAATTATTGACAATGTAGAAGCTTGATTATAAATTCAGACACACAGTACATTTGAACACATGCATTGACTATTGCAACCATACTGTCTATGAATAAATGTATAGCACCTTTGAAATATAAAGAATACAATAAGAGAAGAGCAAGTAAACTGATTGCTGTGATTTTTGGCGAGGTCAAAAAATTTTGGGCATGGTCTGTCAACCTTTTATACTTTTCCTGGGTTGGGCTGGACATCAACCAATCAGCAGTTTTTAGAGTAATTATATATATTTTCAGAAAACTACTTTCTTTTAAGCAGCAATAGGAAGAGAAACTCTTTAAAATATGGGCCGAGATGCAAAAAAACCTGTCTTCAGGGTTTCAGACAAAGTGAGATTCAAACCAGCCTACGCAGCTTGAGAGACTAGCTAGAATAGTGAAATTTCGCTTGTAGCGTGTTTTGATATGATATTTCCAATAAGCGAATAACAAAGGTGCTGATCAGATTGTGCAGATGCGCAGGCTGGTCTGCACCTTTGTTGTTCGCAGACCCCTAAAAACAACTGCCTCTCCTGTAATTGTCTCAAAAATTTAAACGCTATCCCCTGGCCCCTAGGTTGTAAAAAAAAATCATGCTCACCTCAACTGAGCATGAAATTTCAACTGCTCCTGTAAAAACTAAAATGCTGAAAAATAAAGACTTTCCTTGCTTTCAAACTCTCAGATGTTATCAAGCTAACAAATGTTAAAATGCCAACAATTGTTGACATTTTAACATTTATGAGCATGACCAATTTCATGTTCAGTTGAGTTGAGCACGAAAAAGTTTATAAATTCGGGCCTGGTCTAACCTAAAACATGTTTAGCAGATTTTATTTCACAAAATAATTGTTGTGAATCACAGGTCATTAACTCTCTGTATAAACCGTAGAAATCACATGAAGGCTCATATTTACCTGAAATACTGTTCTAGTCAACGAACAGTATATTAGGTTAATAAGAGCAGTTGTTTATGGCATTTTTTCAATTTATACATTGAGTTTCAATGACCAGCTAAGGACTTTCTTCTGTCCATGCACGTATCGGCCTTGACATGAGAAAACTGTTCTTGTGGATAAATCAATTGGGTTTTGAAAACCAAGGGTGGCAATTCCATTCTTACAGTTTGACGAGACTAAAAAGTGTCTCCCATCCTCATGACCTTAGCTGTGGGTGAAATCTGTTTGTCTCCCATCCTCATGACCTTAGCTGTGGGTGAAATCTGCCCATATTAACCATTGTCCTGCTGAACTTGAATATATTCTAATTTGAAAACTGCAGATCCACATCAGCTGACTTAAAAAAAAGCTATTCAGGAACCACATTGTTTTTGCTGCATCATGTGAATCCATTATAATTACAGGTCTATCTTAGCCTTTGTGCTTCTGAGCCTAGATATATCCTATTTTGAAAACAGTGTGGCACCTGATCAGCTGGCTTCATCAGAAGCCAGCTGATCAGGTTCCACACTGTTTATATTGCAGCTTGAAATTCTATTATTATATAAGCATAGCAATTCTTGTCATTTAACTGAACTGGCAGGAAACAGAAGTGGATTTACGGTAAATGATCTAAAATTTCGAAAACTAGACTAAGTTTGCCTGCCAAAAAAGCCTAGACAAACAGTGCAGACCCAGATAAGACTGCTTCTGAAGAAGGGAGTCTGATCAGGGTCATCCCTATTTGCTATTCTGACAAGCATTTTGTTAATTCCAGCCCTTATAACCAACATAAAGAGAAAAGTGTTCAAAATTGTAGAATATTTACCACACCATCATAATAAATATATTCAACAAGACAATTTTAAGGGTTAATATGGCTGGTTCCCATTTCAGCTGTGTCATGTGATTTCAAACACTTGTCCGCTCAGTGTCACATCTCTGTTCCAGAATAGACTGGCTACAACCTCTGCTACTTTCTCCTGGCATGTCTCTAGTTCCTGTAAAAATATATATCAGTACTTTAAAATGCAAATCAATGAACCCTGAGTTTGATTTGATTCTTTACATTCCAGTCAACAATTTTTCAATTATGTCAAGTCGGGTCTTCCTGGGTTGAACCAGTACTAAGCAAGAATTAATGTGTCTTGATAAAGGACACAACACAGTGTCCCCGGTATGGCTCGAACCCGCGGCCCCTCATTCTCGAGTCAAGCACTCTACCACTGAGCCACTGTGCTCCCAAATTAACCCTTTGTGTATCAATGGATTCTTCGTTATGATATTATACAATATCCAGGAGTCACAGGTTTTAATTCCCCCCCCCCCCAAAAAAAAAAAAATGTAATTATTTCTCTGAAGATCCATTTTGTCTATCCTGATAAAATGCCCCCTCCCCATGCCACTAACACACCATCTTGCACCTTACAGCAGGGTATTGCCCTAACTTAAAGCAATAATCTTCATTTGTATTCCACAATATTAATTTAAGAATAAAATTAACATGTGTAACCTCAAAGGTTTGTGAATTATCAGTATTACAATGTGTGCTGTATCAAATAAAGGTAAGGCAATTTTGCATGTATGTTATCAAGTCTAATCCCTAGAGAGATTAATAATTAAACTCTACTTTTTATGTTTTTCACATTGATTTTCGGCGATTACTTTTTTATTACTAATTTTAGCAAACGGTGTTCCCAATGAAAGTTGTAGAGAAAAATTAGCGCCAATTTATCCAAATGGTTCCATAATCCAAGATGCTAGGGTTAATTCTGCGCATAGATGCACTCTTTGAGATTTTTCATCAAAGCTCAAATAAACTTAGATAGATATGTCAGTCAAAAAACTACATTGCGCCGCACTAATTCACTTACTAAAGTGATGGATGGCCTGTTTAAATATATTGGAAATTGCGCCTGGTTCAGTCCTGTGTTAAGCTACTGGGGTCATCTCGAAACTGCCCGTTTTGGAGCACATGCATAAGAGAAAAATAGCACATCGTAATCACAGCTTATGCCCCTACTAATGATCACGCTCAAGTTAGATTCTGTACTTTATGGATTTGCAAACAGCAGGATTGTGCTATGCACAGCCGCTGAATAACTGTATACTCACCGCTTGTGAATATTCTTTTGAGACGAACCCTTTCTGTCGCGCCTCTACGAAATTTACCTGTCAATAAAAGACTTAGTAATTTTGGCTAAATTCCGTTTATCGCAAATTCTTCATCTATGTACACAAAAATCTGTTTATGCCACAAACTTCGGGACTTTTGGAGAAATTGGCGCTTATTTTCCTGTACAACTTTCATCACGATCACATTTTGCTAGAATTGAAAATAAACAAGTTATCTCCGAAAATCAATGTGAAAAACATAAAAACTAGAGTTTAGTAAAATTCAAATGCCAGTGTTTTTCCAGCACTTTTCAAAGCAGATTTTATTTTCAAAGACATCAAAAAAGCCCTCCATTGTTAACTTTGCGTGCTAGGTAATTTTTCATGCTTTTGACGTCATCTGCTGACTTTCAGGAACACTATCAGAGTGTGAAATAGTTTGGATCCAGATCAAGACCGACAGAATGTTTGACCTGATCTGGGTCCAAACTGTTGCAATGGTTAACAGCAGACAACAAAAGTTGCCGCTAGCAAGAAAATAGAAAAGTATGTTTCCAGCCTGTATGAAACCTGTATAATGCTGTTACAGAAAATGTCTCGTCCTTGTTTAACTGAAGGATTGTTGATGGGACGTAAAGAATCAAATTAAACAGAACAGAAAAATGTCAGTACCTGAATTGTTATTCCATATAATAACCCAGTATCCTTGTACTGTTTTCCCAGGACTTGACATAGTTTTCTAAATTCTGATTCGTCCTCAGCTCCACAGTTACAGTTAAGGAAGATCATGCACGGTTGAACCACATACTGGTCTACACCATTCTGTTGTAATTTCTCAAAATATTCCGCCAGCGATGTGGGTATGTCTTTTATAGAGCAGCTTGATACCACCGAATTCGAAGTTTCACTAGTTTCCGTGTCACATAAAACCTGAAAAGAAATCAATCACTTTATAGAAATAAACTAAGTAATAAAATTTAGATGGCATGTCTGATCAAATAGTGTTTACCCATATCAGATGAGCAGTCTGATCAGTGTGTACATTTATGGCCATTCGACCTAGACAACTTGGATGTAATATTGTTCCCCTGTAGTAACACATTTGACCTAATAAAGGCAATTATCAGTTACCTCTCATATTAACTGCAGTATTGCACATTACCTGATTAACTTTATCTATCTCACAGCATGTGCCTTTATCAGGTCATGATGACGTTGCACTTTATTAATGATGTCGACAATGACGCTGAATCGACACAAAAACCGATCATTACGTCATATTTGCTAGTTTGAAGAGTAAATCAACTTGGTAGGCTGATAAATAGAATACCAGGTGTCCATCTTTTGATATCAAGTTTACCAGGCTCGGCTTTGAGAATGCTTGTTGAATCGCTCGGCAAGCCTCGCGATGTCAACAAGCGTTCTCAAAGCCGAACTTGGTACACTTGATATCAAAAGACACTAACCTAGTATTCTCTATTTAGGGGATAACTGTATTCATGTTTTTTCATTGGGGAGGTATATTGTCGGATATACTATCTGAAAATTAGTATTATGGTGATGTGTGAGTGGTGCCCTAAAACATGATTTCAGAACGTATCCATAATCTGTAAGGCAAATATAGTATATCATCTAATCTTTACATTTTCGAAGAAAGTCTTTAATGAATCTTAATATTTTTGCAACCGTTCAAAGCCTTAAGAATGACATAAATTTGATTGACAGCTGCCAAACTCTCTTGCCCGTGCAATACGATTCGAACATCAAACTCAATCGCCAGAAGCGACACTGGTGTAGTGATTGACAGCGAGTCACACATGACAAACAAGCCTCTTGATTGCTCCATTGGCTCTCTGTGACTAGCTGTTCCGCTTTTCTGTTTTACACTCCGATAAAAACCGTTAATTCAATTACATATCAAATACAAAACCATTTTGTTTCCTAAAATATTAATGATTTTTATATTTTTGATATATATAATAAAATGTAAATATAAGCAATAAATTCAATTTTTTGTCTGTTCATGGAATCATGAATACTTCGGGTCTCTTGCAAAGTTACGTGAAGCCCTTTGGGCTTCATTTACTTTGCAAGAGACCCAAAGTAGTCATGATTCCATGAACATTCCAAAAATTGAATTCATTTCTTAATCTTTCCTACTGCTATGTCCTTTTGTTTGTATTGATGCTTTACAGCCCAGTCAACAATATACAATTATTGACTAATGAGGCATTGGATATGATGTGATATCGACCAGAGAATACCAATATTGACCGAGGCTTCATTAGTCGATAACTGTTTTATTATATAACATTTAGAGAAATATGTACAGGAATCATTGCACCTGGTAAAAAAACAACTGAACTTATATTCAAGTTTTGGGACAGTCAAGCATTTAGCAGAAGCAGTGCAGACCTAGATAAGACCACACTTTTGCTATTTTTTATATGTTGTGCATGAGTGTCATCTTTCAATATTTACTAACAAGAATTCTAACACGCATCGACTGTAGAGCCAATGTTTGGAAATAATGTGATATATCAAACGATAATTCACAGCTTTGAAAGCGCAGGGAAAATGTGTGTTAGCTAACGTCATTTGTTACTGGGAAATTACGTCATTCGTGGCATTAGACGGTGTAACGTCGTATTTACGCTTGAAAGACGTTACAAATACATGTAAACGTATGCGACGTGGTCTAAGTATTGGCGGGAGTTCTTCAGTTCAAAGGTGGCAAGTTGGAAGAAGCTGAAGACTTCAAATTTGTTTTCTTCGTTTATTGTGCAATAAAATCGAAATAGATCAGCTCCATTGCGTGATTTGTTGCGTTCTCGGCTACTACTATAGGATTACTAGCGACGTTTTAGAAAATCAGAACCGGAACGGATAAAAACACAAGGAGTCTAATTTTAGTAACTAATATTCACCGGCAAGCGCGCGCAAGCCAGTGAATATGACAATATATAGATTGGCCACGTGAGCGCTCTAAGCCAATGAAAATCTGTCTTTTTACTTAGTTATATAATAATACTGCATATTTCTATATTTTGGTAAGATGTATGTAAAGTATTAAATAACCCCAGTCAAAGAATTGTTGAGGATTTTAATTCCCTGCCTGAGGATGTGATTTCTTCAAAAACAGTACTCAAGTATAAGACTGGATAAATTATTGATTCAGAGGACATTTGAGGACACTGATATATACTAACATTATAAATATATATATAACATTTAAACATTGCATGTAAAGTGGCCATTAATCATACCTAAATGACTATTAAGTAATGACAACCGGAAACAGTCCTATTATTTAGAGTTAGAGATTGGCATGGCATGCAAGTAAGGGTTCAACTCTCCCTTTATAATACTTAAGGTAAGATTCAAGTAAGATAACCCCTCATGAACAGATTCAATTAAAACATACCTGTGGTTTTCAAATTTTGTAGACATACTATTTCCAGAGGGCCAGTTTTACATATTATTTAGATAAAGTCTTATGTGGCCACTCAAAAACAGACAAAACAAAGGTCTTAACTCTTAATGAGCCAATCGCAACAAAAGTCGTCTGCTTTTCTCGTCTGCTGAAATGTTTAAGAAGCCTCTATGGCAAACAGTGTGGACCCAGATCAGACTGCTCCTATAGGAGCAGTCTGTTCTGGGTCCACGCTGTTTGCTTCTATACTTAATTTGTCAGTAATGTTAGGCAATTATTTGCAGCAGACGACTTCTGCAGACAACATTTTCAGATGCATTTCTTTCTTGGCGCTTTAAGGGTTAGAGAAAATGGTAGCTAAATTAAAGTTGAAACTATTGCAGAATGCTCTTGGAGCATTCTGCAATACTTTTGACCATGAAGTGATAATTTGTCTTGAAAACCAATTTTTGGTCTTCTTTTTGAGTGGCCGCTTAAGACAGGTTTTACTGTATGTATCTTGACTGTCATTTTTGAGAAGTAAGTAAAACAATTTTCAATTATGCACTCTTAATATCTGGAGGGTGGATTTATGACCATGTGGGCACAGTCTATACTATCCTCTTTCAAGGCAGACTCACTGTTCAAATGTAAGGAACCACATCTTGAGAACCTTTCATGGATTTATGATCTATAATGACTCAAAAAGGCTAGCTCATCCAATGATCAGTTGCAAAATTTCAATAAATTATGTATTTCTGTGCTTTAAAATTGTTTTTATCATAGCAAAGTGTGCACACCTCTAACAATATGCTGCCCTATGTGGCATTTTATCTGAGTATTCACTGTTTACAAATAAAAGCGCTGCAGGCATGCAACATACCCCGCCACGGGATATTTTCAATGCAAAGAAAATAATTTTGAACTAGACCTTTTCATGCAAAGTTTGAAGAAAATTGGTAAAGGTATGCCAAAGATAGAGAGTGAAAACCCGTTTTAAAACATCAATCAAGGGCCATAACTCTGTACTTATTTGTCGAAATTTATCCATCTGCAATATCAAGACACTACTTTTCAATATCAACTCTTATATCAGTTTGAAGAAAATCGGTAAAAAAATGCTGAAGATAGAGAGTGAATACAAATTTCTAACGTCAGTCAAGGGCTATAACTCTGTACTTATTTGTCAAAATACCCATCCGCAATCCCAGAACACTCCTTCACAATATCGACTCTCATACCAAGTTTGAAGAAAATTGGTAAAGGAATGCCAAAGATAGAGAATGAAAACCAATTCTAAAGTCAATCAAGGGCCATAGCTCTGTTTTTATTTGTCAAAATTTACCCATCAGCAATCCCAGGACACTCCTTCCCAATATCAACTCTCGTAGCAAGTTTGAAGAAAATTGGTTAAAAAATGCTCCCAGCAGAGAGTGAAAATGATGCGCTGACGGACAGACACTCGAACGCAATAGTTTGTATGGAGGGTTAAACATAATAAGTCGCATTTTTTAAAGTGGCGGGGTATAAACAATGTTTACCGGTATCCAATCTGAAAACGGTTAAGTTGCCCCAGGATATGTTATAAGGGCCCTTTATGAATGCTGTGAAACATCTATTACCCTGATATTCTTCTTCTTACATGCTTTATGGATCTCATCTCTGAACTGGGTCTCTAATGAATCACACATCAATACTTTAATATGATTTTCTGAAATAGACACAATCATTGTAGTAGGCTATATAAATGATCACATGTGCAGTTTTATGTGGCTTGCAATGCTACGATTTGAGAGGAAACAAAGATAAATATATCAGAAGTGCATTAGAATGGCGTGACCATATTTAAAATGTTCATTTTGGAGGTATATCATAGGATATATGGTCTGAAATCATGTTTTACGGCTCTACTCATGTCAAAACTGGGTATCAGGCACATTCCAATATTTCATTACCATTCAAATTTATCACAGCCAAGGAGGTTACAGATATGTGTTATGTTCATCGTTTGAGTAAAATCCCTGAAATGAACGTAACAATAAATAAAATTCTGTTTATTCTGTTTTTCCCCTTCTACTTTATGAATAAATAAAATTGAACAAATCCTCAAGTCAACTTCCTCACAGACAAAAAATTTATTTATCATATAAAATTATTGTTATTTGTTGGATACCGTCATGTCATAAATAATGTTATGACCACATGTTACATAACATTTTGGGCGGGAACAAATAACGTCATAACGACCTCCGTGACAACAATGCAAGTTTTCATCAAAATAAACAAACTTTGAAGGGGATAAAATCACATTTAAAAGGTCATACATATGATAAACAGAATCTTTCGCTCGTGATCATTTCATATTAAATTTATTGAACTCGCTGAAGGCTTGTTTAATAAATTTCATATGAAATGATCACTCATGTAAGATACTCTGTTTATATTATGGATTTCAATGCTTTAAATTATTGGAATTATCATTATTATGGAAAAGTAGAAAGATTACAGCATTTTTATGATGCAACAGCATTTTATTTGACAAATAAGTGAATTTGTTACTTCATCAACCCTTGTCCTGCTGAACCTGGATTTATCCGTTTTTGAAAACACTGTAGATCCAGATCAGCTGGCTTCCTATGAAGCCAGCTGATCAGGATCCACAATGTTTTCCAGTTCTGTTTGAAAATGCATGCTTACCTCTAATATAGTACAGTACATAAAATATTCAACATGATAAGGGTTAAGTTGGTTGGTGAATTAATAAATGAGCTGTGATTTATCAATATGACCATGATTATATAACATGGTATAAAATGACAGCTTTTTAACTGTTTTGGTGGAATCTGCTTATGTATGATTAAATGTATGAAATAATTTTCATGAGACATCTCTGTGAAAGAATCTTAAAAAAAGATTATTTTCAGACAAAAATAATAATATAAACATCAACTTGGAATCCAGAATTCGCTTCCAGATTTTATTACCTTTCAAAACTCCCTCTGCTGCATATAAATCCTTCTTATATGTCACCTAAAAATAAAAACAAAAAAAATTTAATTGTAAACAATAAAGAAATAAAATTGCTGAAATATGATCTTGTCAGAGAAACCTAATGACAACATGGACACCTATTTTCCAAGTGCTGTCATTATATTCAAAAGATAAGTTGCAGTAGTTCTCTAAAACCATACATACATGTCTTATTTAAAAAAAAAATATGAAGAAAAATATCTCACATGGGTTAAAAATAGTTCTTAACATGGGAAAAAGTGCCATAAGGCTTTCCACTGCAAAATTCCTTTGTATGCTGGTTGCACCAGTATTCGTGGTATTAATGTTTCAAAGTAAATCTAGTTAGAAGAGAGCATTACTTTTTGAACAAAAGTATTTGGATAAACATATCTCCGCTACATTTGATAAGTATTACTCACCATTGACCTGCTGACAGGTTAAATCTAGATTGATTTCAGGCTGGGTCATTTTCTAAACAAGCACCAGTTTTTGTAATCATCGCAAATCCAGGTTTATAGTTACAAAATTTCTGGTCAATAATTGCCACCAGATTAAAGTTTTATTCTAATCTAATGGGATGTCAGTCGATTTTTACTCAAACAACTTTTCAATTTATTCATGTGACGATTATTTTAAGCTGCCTGTTGTTATCGTTAGCCTTATGGCGGCTGTCGCGTTCAAAAATAATTACGTCATAATGATGTCAGTAATGACAGCATGTCGCTCGATAGCTACTGGACGGTGAGCAATTTTAATTGATTCGGTTACTGATGAAATTTCATTGCTAAATTCCTAGGAGTAGGATAATTGTTGCTTCTTTTCTGTCATACCATGATTTCTGTAGCTACCACGAAAACCGGTACATCTACCATATATGCAGACAAAATATTTTCAAGAAAAAAAGAATTGACCCACCTTCCATAGATTGTCAGGTCCGTGTATGAGTTTAGCTCTTGTCCCTGTGTACTTCATGGCAAGAAGGAGACATTCTGTCCCATGATCAAAATCATCATCTGAAGACTGAAATAAGAAAAAGTTCTATGGAACTCAGTGTCCTATATTATACAGCCTTATGTAAAAATCAAGGTCGCGGAATTCGCAACACCTTATAATTTTTTGATTTGATTCTTTAAGCCCAATCAACAATCAGTTATAAAGGGACGGGTCTTCCTGGGTTGAACCAGTAATGGTCTTGCTACAGGAAACAACGCAGTGACGCCGGTGAGGCTCGAACCCGCGGCCCCTTGGTCTCAAATCAAGCACTCTACCACTGAGTCACTGCGCTCTCCAACTTCTTATAAAAGCTAATATGCTGAAAAATAAAGATTGTTCTTGCTTTCAAACTCTCAGATGTTGTATTTATCATGCTATTAAAATGCCAACAATGTATTTATCATGCTAATAAATGTTAAAATGCCAACAATTGTTGGCATTTTAACATTTATGAGCATGATAAATTTCATGCTCAGTTAAATTGAGAGTGAAAGTCTTATAAAATTGTGGTTCTTAATCTGAAGGTTGTAACAATGTAATGAACAATGAACACTGCCCAGCTAAAGCATATTCTACAAAAAACTACATGAGAATTTGGTACTTATTGCATCCGCGAACAGCGAAGATTACAATGAGCCTGCACTGTCTCACTAGAGCCAACATTGCATGCATACACAGGTATGGAAGTAGATGAAAGCTCAGACTAAAATTTAGATCTCTAGCTATACTGGCTAGCTGTACATGTTTAAATAGTGACTTGCGCAATGAGCGATAAGTACCCAAAACCCTATATTCTGTCGGTAAAGTTTTTATCTTTTAAATCTATGTTTCATAAATTACCATGTCAGAATTGCAGAAAGTGACTAGAAGAGAAACTCTGAAAATGTTTAGGTGGTTGGTTAACCATTTATTTTAACAGGGATTTTCGTAGCTTTCAGAGGTCGGGGCCAGAGGCCTGTTGAATCTGGGGAAAAAAGCATTTTGATCATCAAAATTGGGAAAATTTGATGCAGTCTGAAAGAACCATTTTAAATGGATTAAAAACCATAAGAAATTAGCAGTGTAAAGCTGTCACATATTTGTTGTGTTAATTGCCCATCATAAAAACTCATGAATATTTGCATAAGAATGTGAATGAAAACATGATTTTTATGCAAATTTTCATGCATATGTACTTTTGCTATTTTTGTTAGGCTTTTTCATGAAATTGTAGAACTAAGAAATTGGGAACGATATACACCATTTTGGGAAGTTATTGCTCAATTTTGAATTGGAAAAGGCCGATATCCGCCCCAAATCAGGCCTAGATAAATCCCTGACTGATGGGATTCTTTCTTCTGCTTTGATACAATAAGCTTCAGATAAAACACTGTATATATACTCCTCAAAATAATTGAAGGACCAATGATATCAATTATAATATTGATGCATTTGTGTAGAACGTATTTTGAAAACCAATTTTACGATCTAACCTAAATTTTTCGGACATCATTGACGCCCAATTGCCAAGAGAAACGACAAAAAGAAAATGTTTGAAAATGTTACTAACAAGGATTTTTTGTCATTTTGAAACTTGACCTTAATGCATTGGAATGTCATTTTTTGTGTGAGATCCATGGAACACAGAACTGCATGAAATGAATGAAAAATGCTTTTAGATGCTAAAATCTCTGTTTTCACATGATTGTATGGCGTTTTAATCCCGTCGATATAATCCACCTCTTCCTGTGAGAGAAAATTGCCACTTTTGGCTATGGCGTTATGACCAGTCTATGGGTTCAGACAACTTTTTTTGGCGTTCGTCTGTGACAATCTTTAAACAATTTGCCGGGACATCTTTCTAACACTCAAAGGCAAAGAATGACGATTGAAAATCTGATTCTTAATGGCCAAGTACACACATTGTTTTAAGAAAACAAAACAGTGTCAAAACTCCATTGTCAGAGATGAAAATGCTTGCTTCCCAGTATATTGAAAATGTTTGAAAAAAAAATTTTGCATGTAAGCTGAACTGTTTAAAACAAAGTTTAATTAAATGTCATTTTCATTCTACTCGATTGACCACAAAAGAATTTCTTTACCCCACCCACTGCCTTTTGAAAGTGTGTTTTTGAGAGTATGTGCATTTGAGACACAGTTATGGCAGAATTAGGCATGGAAATCAGTAATAATGATTCTTGACTTATGGGCAAAAAGAATAGAAAGCTTTGGGCCAAGTTTTACAGAATTTGCATGCTTGACCTAATTATACTCGCATTCTAAAATCTTGGTCCTTTAATTATTTTGAGGAGTATATATTGAGAGGTCAGAGATTATAATTTCCAATTACAACTGTATTTCTATGTCTTAATATTGTTTTATCTTAGCAAACAGTGTAGACCCTGATGAAATGCCACCTTGTGCATCATTTAATCTAAAAAAAGAAAATGATGTCATGATCTAAAGTTAGCAAATGGCATAAAGGGTTAATATTGTTTAATCTTAGAACACAGTGGAGACACTGATGAAATGCCACCTTGTGCATCATTTCATCTGGGTCAACTCTGTTTGCTAAGGTATTCACTAGTATATAAATGGTTAAGTGGTAAGGTTGTGTGATAGAAATTAAGAAATAAACCATATTCACACCCATGCTAAAATGCTTTTAATAAAGCACAGCTTTTGGGTCTAATTGCTGTATCGACCAGAACACTTACTCACTTAGCTCACTTGTATTCAAAATAAGTACATCCCCGATTCAACTGCCCTTTATATAGTCAGTTGAATATAGCTTCAAATTACCTATATCTGAAATATATTGTTTTATTCGTTTGATGCTTTACATCCCAGTCAACTATTTTTCAGTCATGTCCAGACAATTTCTTGTCTACATGGGTTGAACCAGTACTTAGCAGTGAATAGTGTCTTGCTCAAGGACAAAACATAGTGACTCTAGTGGGCCTCGAAACTAGCAACCCTTCTATCCCTAGTCTAAAGCTCTATCAACTGAGCCACAGTGCTCCACACTTTAATGTTTACATTTCCAAATCAAGTCTTTAATGAATCTTTAGATCATAGCCTCATGAATGACATTAATTTGATTGACAGCTGCCAAGCTCACTTGCCCGTGCAATACACTTCGAACATCAAATTCATTTCACCAGAAGTGGCACTGGTGTTGTGATTGACAGCGAGCCACACCGGAGTCGCACATGCAAAACAAGCCTTTGTTTCCTCTACTGGCTGTCTGTGTTCACACTGGCTATTCCGTTTTTCCGTTTTACACTCCAACAAAACCGTTAAAACTATAATATATTAAATACAAAACTGATTTTCCCCCTAAATTATAAATAAATTCTATATTTTAGATATGTATGATAAAATGTAAATGTAAGCAATAAATTCAATTTTCGGAATGTTCATGGAATCATGAATACGTCGGGTCTCTTGCAAAGTTAAAGTGAAGCCTTCAGCCCTCACATTTACTTTGCAAGAGACCTGAAGTATTCATGATTCCATGAACATTCCAAAAATCGAATTAATTTCTTAAATATATTTTACCTTTTCATAAGCTCTGAGTATTATATCCAATAGAAATCCCTGAGGCATTTCACTGGCACAGTATTTTGATCTGTCTAGAGATTCTTGAAGAAATCCATCCGAGTCTGCTGAGATGACAGTTGAAACAAGAGGACGAGTTACTCCAGCTGCCTAATACAAACACAGATTAAATTTAACCCTTTATTTAAGAATAAATTCAATTTTTGGAAGTTCATGGAATCATGAATACTTCGGGTCTCTTGCAAAGTAAACCAAGCCCGAAGGGCTTCATGTTAACTTTGCAAGAGACCCGAAGTTTTCATGATTCCATGAACAGATCAAAAATTGAATTTATTGTCTATATTTACATTTTATCATAAATATTTAAAATATAAAAAAATATTTTTAATTTAGGAATTAAAACAGTTTTGTACTTAAAATATAATCGTATTAACGGTTTTGTTGGAGTGTAATGCGGAAAAGTAGAACAGCCAGCTGCATATGCAGCTTGAACACGGACAGCCAATGGAGAAAACAAGAGGCTTGTTTTGCATGTACGACTCGGTGAGGCTTGCTGTCAGTAACAACACCAGAGTCACTTCTGGCCATTCGATGTTCGAAGCGCATTGCATGGGCAATTGAGCTTGGCAGCTGTCAATCAAAGTGTAATTCATGAGGCTATGAACAGTTGCAAAAATGTAAAGATTCATTAAAGGTTTGCTTAGAAAATGTAAATGTGTACTAATGGATTCTTCCTTCTGGTTTAATATGATAAACTTTGGATGGTCCATTTTATATATGGAGGGGGTCACAGGTTATAATTTCCACATAAAAATTGTATTTCTTTCTTTGATGATCGTTTTTGTCTTCGCAAATAGTGTAGACACTGATAAATGCCACATTATGTGGCATTTCATCTGGATCTTCGCTGTTTGCCAAAATACGCGTTTAGGAGTCCAACACTTGTATACAAAGGGTTAATACTTGTTGTTTTCTTTGAACTCTATGCAAGCTGGGTAATTTTACAAGTTTTTTTGTTATCTGCTGATTTTTTTTCAAAATTAACTTTTTCAAAATACCATTAGAGTATCAAACAGTTGGGATCCAGATAAGGTCCAATGCTATTTTTCTGGCCTGATCTCGGTCTAAACTGTTTACAAAGGTTAGTAGGGCCAAATAAAAAAAAGGTGTGTTTTGGGTAATGGGTCTGAAAATTTTAGGTAGGGTAGGCAAACAATTTTTTTTTAATTTTTTTTTTCTGGAAAAAAATATAATTTTATGCATTTTGAAAGGCGAATTCGCCTTTCAAAATGCATCAAAATTATATTTTTTCCAGAAAACCTGAATTTCACCAGTAAATTTAGGTAGGGTTGGGTTACCCTAAACACATGTATTTTTTTTTATTTTGCCTAGAGAACAAAAATCATCATCAGCAGGCAAAGAGTTTAAAAGCAACACAAGTTTTGTTAATATTATCAAGTGAATACACAAGGGCATAGCCACATATACGCAAAAACCCAAGTGGGTACACATTTGGACCAAACAAATGGGAAGATTCTATCACAGTTCTGATGAATTCTTGATGTCATGTGAATAAAACCTGTGCATAGAACCAATATTAATCTCTCTAAATCCAATTTTGACAGAATTTGTGATCATGTTTGTATCACATGGGGACGGTGGTCTAGTGGTTAGACTCAGGACTAGGGATCGAAAGGTTCCGGGTTCGAACCCCGCCCGGACTGTCTGGGTGAAGAGGAGCAAATGTGGGATGAATTTTTCTGAGCAGAAAATTTGTCCCACATTTGCTCCTCTTCACCCAGGTGTATAAATGGGTACCTTGATAGGGCGGTGTTTGTTCAAGTCTTCTATTCCCTAAGCGCGATATCTCGATGCATGCTGCTTGAAAAGGGGAGAGAAATAGTTTCCCTGGGGCAACTCGACTGTAGGTTTCACAAGGTAGCCCAATGATCAGGGGGAGTTGTGTCAAAGGGTGGCTGAACGGCTGTAGAGCTGAAAGTAGCCCTAGAAAATAGGCATTTAACTTTTTAACTTTAACATCCTCATAGGCACCCTTTGATGATTTATCACAAATTAACGCAAACTGAATGAGGGCCTCATCACATACCAATTTGATAATCTACCATTACCAAAAGTGTGTTTATCTTGGCAAACAGCGCAGACCCTGATGAGACACCATGGTTTGCGGCATCTCATCTGGGTCTACGCTGTTTGCATATGTTCCCTTTTTTAATACATTCAGCATGTTCCACAAATGCATTCTTTGAATTTTAGGCTATAGCTACGCACCTGCAAGTCCAAGTTTCAGATTCAAGTCAACAAAATAGTAAATTTCAAATCATTACAATATTGAACAAGTTTGTGTGACAAACAGTGTAGATACTGATAAGCCTTTCAGCTGATGAAGATCCACACTGTTTGCAAAATAAAATAAAAGTGTTTTCAGAGAGCAGGTCTGGACAAGAGACAAGTTATAATTGACATATGCCAAAATGAGCATGATAATTACAACATCTGAGTGTTTTTAATTATAATTCTAACACACCTCACCTATAGAGCCAATACTAAGAAAACTTGTACCAAACGATATAGTCACAGTTTTGAAAGCGCACACTAGCTGACATCAATTGTTACTGCAAAATGACATCAGTCGTGGCGTTAGATGGTGTAATGTTGTTTTCATGCTGTAAGACATTATATATTCATGTAAACGTATGTGACACAGTCAAACTATTGGCGGGATTTCTTCAGTGCAATGGTGGAAAATTGGAAGAAGCTGAAGACTTCATGTGTGTTTTCTTTGTATATTGTATTTTAGAATCGAAATAGATCAGCTCTTGTGTGCCAATTGTTGAGTAATAATTCACTGTTTGTCGGTCAGTTGTACGAAGATAAATCACTCGCGCTGCATGCTCGTGATTTGATCTTCTTTACAACTGACCTCCAAACAGTGAATTATTATACAACAATTCACTGCTAGAGCTGATCTATTTCTTATGTAAAACAAATCTTGATATCTATTATTGTTTTTTTTTCTTTAGAAAAAATGGTATATTGATTTTTATATCCTCTTTTTTCTATAGAAAAAAGTGTTTATCAATTTCCTACCAAAGTTCATCTGTTGTCTGTCAATCTGTCTGTGGGTCCGTCAGTCACATTTCTTGTAAATACATCTCCTCCTAAGGTCAAATAATGTCTTTTCTTGTAAATAAGTCTACTCTTAAATCATTGGATGTAGAAGCTTTAAACTTTGCAGGTGCATAGGCCACATGATGCAGAAGGAACTGGGCAACATTTTGTGTGACCTTGACCTCAAGTTCAAGGCCAAAGAATGTATTTTCTTGTAAATAGATATCCTCCTAAACTGTTTGACATACCAATTTTGTATACAACAAAGTCAGGCTTTCTGGGACCCCTCCCCCTTTTTCTACAGATGTTGCAGTTATAAATAAAATCCTCAATAAATCCTACCCCATGTGTTTTGGCTGCCATAGCAACTTGTCGAATGGTCTCCTCATTGGCAAAAATTCTCACAACATCTTGAATGATGATAACACTTGGCTCACAACATACTGTAATTAAAGTAAAAAAATTGCCAAAATCCTGAACTTTTTAAAATCAAATCTTAAAACTTGCAGTATGTCTACAAATATCAACAATTTCAAGTTTAAATGGCCAGTTGTCTATAGATAAACTGAATACATAAATCAGAATCTGCTTAATTCTGGATTTTGAGGCCAACTTTCTATGGAAAGTCGGCCTCGAAATCCTGAATTCAGGTATAATCCTGAAAAGTTTCACCCATGTAAATATATTTTATAAACAAGCAGTTCAAGTGGCAAGTGTCTTCCATCTGTATCTTATGTGCCAGAAATCTACATAATGTTTAAGTCAGATTGATACATAATACCCATTTGCATTTATCTGTTCAGCCATTTAACCTTTTCATTCTTGATACCAGTAAACAGGTATCTTGCCAATAGGGATGTAACAATACATCGGACTCGATACATCGCAATAGTAACCTAGGCAATGTTACTGCATCGATAGGAAAGTGGCAATGCCAATAGTATCGGCAATAGTCTTTTCACTATCGCAATAGTTTCAATAGTTTTTAGACATAGGGATTTTCACTTTAAAATTGCTTGGTTAGGCCCAAAAAGAAAGTTAAATGGCAATAGGATGTATATGTTGTTGCCTCCCATGCATTACAGCAAAAACAGTAGACTTTTTCAATATTCTGAAATTTTCTCTTGTTTCTATACAAAAATTGGTACCCAAACATGCAGAAAAGTCCTACCATATTCTTAATTTTCTCTTTCAAACAAGCATAAATGTTTCAGACAATAGTATCACAATAGTATTGCAGTGGTAGTCCACAATAGTAAAAGTATCGCAATGGTATTTCCTGCAATGTCAATACTATCACAATAGTCATTTTGGCTGCAATAGTCACCCCTTCTTGTCAAACAGTGAAGACCCAGATGAAATGCAGCATAAGGTGCTATTTCATCAAGGTCTGCACTGTTTACTAAGATAAAAACAATCTTATTGTAGATTTAAAGATAGATGAGAATTGTTGTAAACAAACACTGGCAAGTTTACCTTGATTTTGGGCGTGCAGGTAGTCTAAGTTTACAGTTATATTGAACCTACCACAGATTATTGCATATGCGCGCAGCAATGAAAAGTCATGCTTTACCTGTTTATAAGAAAAATAGAATAGCCTCATTACTATGCATCTTTGAAACTATAATATATCATCGTACATTATTATCAGATTTTTGATTGACATGCAGGTGCAGGGTCATCATCCACATCTTAAGGGACATAAGTACATCGTAATATAGGAATTTCAACGGGAGACTTCTTAACCCTTAAAGCGCCAAGAAAAAAATGCATCTGAAAATGTTGTCTGCTGAAGTCGTCTGCTGCAAATAATTGCCTAGCATTACTGACGAATTAAGCATAGAAGCAAACAGGGTGGACCCAAAATGGGAATGATATACACCATTTTGGGAAGTTTTTGCTCATTTTTTAATTGGGTAGGGGCTGTTTTAAAATTGGCGTCAAATCAGGCCTATGAAAATCCCTGGTATCCCGAACATATGAGCCATCACATGAGATTTTGGTACTTATCACATAGACGACCCACAGATACTCAGACCAGCCTGCACATCCGCTGCTTGCGTGCAGAAAGTATGAAAGTAGATGAAGGCTCGGAATGAAAGATTGAAATCTAGCCCTACTGGATTGCTGCGTTTGCATGTTTCAAGCATGACTTTCAACATACAGTAAAACCTGTGTAAAACGGCCACCCAAAAAATGACAAAACAAAGATCTTAATGACAAATGGTTGCTTAATGAAGGTAAAAAGTATTGCAGAATGCTCCCCTTGGAGCATTCTGCAATACTTTTGACCTGCATTAGGCGATAATTGGTATTAAAAACCAAGTTTTGGCCTTTTTGAGAGTGGCCTCTTTACACAGATTTTACTGTCTGCGATAAATACCAAATGTCATGGGCAAGTGCATGTTTTAACTAGTTGCATGCTGGGTAATTTTTCATGCTTTTGTTTCAGACTTTAAGCATGTTAATAATAACTTTTTCAAAAAATTATTTCAGGAACACTATCAGCATGTCAAACGGGTTGGATCCAGGTCAGGACTGACATTCTGTCAGTCCTGATCTGGGTCCCAATTGTTTGCAAAGGTTATCTGACAGATGACAAAAGTCGCCGCTAGCAAAGAAAGAGTAAAACTAATGGATTTATAAGAAAATAACCACAATTTTACCCTCAAAATGTTTGACCTAGCTATTGGAAACTCTGAATACCTCTTTTAACTTCTAGAACACCTTGGTAAATGGACCTGTGTCTTGAACTAGAACCTTCAATAACAGAAACTTTCTCATAATGATTCTCATCCACCAAACTACGTACATAGGGCAGGTAACTTTTCTTGACAGGTAATATAATATGTTTCACCCATGGAATTCTGAAAAGTATCAAAACACAGCATTCAACATTTACTTTTTAGGAACCAGGATCAGGGGATAAATATAAGCTGATAGAGCTTCAGATTATCAGAAGATTGAAGTAAGCCTTAAAGTAAGGTCTCCAGATAAGAATTATTTATCTAATGTTACAAGTGAAAGATATGTTCAGTAAAATATATCATGTTGCAGGTAATCTTAAAAAAAACGTCTCAATGAGACTTTTCTTTTGGGCACCAAAAACACATGTTTAAATTGCTGGAAGAGAACAAACACAAATTAACACTCAAAAACTTTGCCTATTACACATCTAGCTATTTCAATATTTGTTAAAGAGTAATGTCATCCTATCGATATGACCTGTACAGCTCCTTGTAGTACATCCTCGGTAACCCAGGCGTAACCCATTCCGTTACACTGCATTCATCACTGTGATGAAAGGAGTGAAATGGAATGCTTTACCCCTGGGTAAACGAGGATGCTTGTAGTAAGAGCCTCGGACAGTCTCCAGTTCAATCTGCTAGGATGATCATGTCAGTTGTCCAGTGATAAAGCAAATTCATGGTATAAGGGTATCAGGCAAGTATCTGAGTCACACAACTCCTCTAGGCTCTTAAACCATGCTAACAGTGGTTCAGGATCTTGTGTTTTTAAAGTTTATTAAATATTTGACTATTATCGGGTGTTTTATCGAGTCGTTTGGCCAACTGATGGGTGCATTTTGACCAATTGGATGGGGAGTACACATACTCTTGTGAATGTACATCAACTGGAAGAAGTGACCAAGTGCTGCAAAGTAACTAGGAGTGGACATGTCAAACAATCTCCTATGGAAGGACAACATAGACCAAATAGTGAAGAAGACCAATTGTATGCTTGTATTTCTCCGAAGGAACCTGCAAATCATCAACACAAACACAAAAGCTGCAGCATACTCAGCACTAGTTCGGCCCACATTAGAATATTGTGCCTTGATCTGTATGGAGCCCACACACAGATCCATCAAAACACAAGCTGGAAATGGTGCAAAGGAAGGCTGCCAGGTACTGTACAAACAGGTATCACAATATCAGCAGTGTGACAAAAATGCTAGATCTTTAATGGGAAACATTTGAGTCTGGACGAACGAAGATACAACTCACTATGTGCTCTTCAAGATTGAATGACCTTGTGGACATCCCTGCAGAAGAATATCTGTCCCTTGCAAGCACAAAGACTACAGCACTACAATCCCAGAAGCCCCCTGATAGTATCCAGCCAAATCAGATACAATCAAATATAGCTTCTTCCCAAGGACAATCCCGGTACGGAACTCTTTACCAGCTACTATAGCTGAGGCCACTGACTTGGTACACTTCAAGCAGGGGGCTGTCCAGTCACAATCTAACTTCTAAATAAGGGTAGGGGGCAATCGGCAAGTAGGATCAGAGGGTTCTCAGAACTGTGCTGGTTGGGCAACCATACCCATAGGCAGCTATGGTAGCCGGATTGGTCTGACCACCCAATGAAGATCTGAAAAATCAGGTACAATCTTTCCTTTCGTTCTATACTTGATCTCTTGTTAATTATCTTTCTGTCTCCTATTTTCCCATCCTTTTCTTTTTCTAATCTGCCACCAGAGAGATAATATTCAAGAATCAAGAGTGAATGCAGTTTATTAGAATGTCAGCTAAAATTATCAGTTTGGAGCAAAATGCAGTGGTATAGAAAGAACTGATTGATATACCACTCACAGACTTCCTGATGTAGACTAATTCCAAGACTAGGTCAGCACACAAGTACAAGTTTCAGAAGTACTCTTCATCTACAGATTGTTTCAAGTACAGCTTTTTACCCTCTGGAACAGACTACCAACCCAGGACTACCACCAGTAGTTGCAGAACTGCGACTTTAGATTTTTTTTCGAACTGGCTGAATCTAAAGTCGCAGTGTTTTTGTGCTCTATCTTGACCAGTGATGGAATCCCCTTTTGTTTTGGGAAAAACTCGTTTCTTTGACAATCCAACTATTCAGACTTCTTCATGTGTTTTACATACACAACCAAAGTTATAAAAATGTTACCATTGGCTTCGTTTTTGTGACACGATCAATGCAATCTGTAATATTATGTTCTTGTTGTTGTTTTTCGGCACATCGCAGCCATTTTGCATGCTTTTCACGAGTTAGGGGTGATGACGTTTTTGCGATAAATTTCGGATGTTAAATTGATGAGACGAACTTATTAAAACGTTGAGAATATATTATAAAAAAAAACCGTACTGGTCATACTCCCCATGACTAGGTAAGGGATGCCAGCACTTTTTCAAAAACTCAGTACATTATAAGAATAACATTAACAGTGGATTTTGCACAATATAAGAAACAAGTAGGTGTTTGAATTTTGAAAATCAGCGCAAAATTGTTAGTTATCGATTCTGTTAACTTACTCAATGTTGGTACGCTCGCAGCAGTCTCGTTTCTGTATTATTGTGCATTGTAGCGCCCCCTATTTTCTATTAATTTATAACGAGTAGTGACCTATTTCAGAAAATGAAAGTCGATTTCCAAGAATGGTTTGATTTCAATTTAATATAGCATGCCAAAGAAAATGAGATACTTACTTGACAGAAATCCTTAACAATCACATACCCCACCCATATTACACTATATAAATCCAATTTTCGGAAAGGAAGCTTTGTCATGTCCCAAAATGTCATAATCAGACTGAAAATGGACTTTTCCAACATGGCGGACAATTGTTATTCTGATCATGTGCTCACGTGACAAGTTTCCCGCCAAAAGAAGCAAGCTAACGCAAGAGTACATTGACCTCTGAACCGAGAGGGGGTCAGCTTGTTTACGACAAGAAGCGATGGATTGGAAAGATCAGAATCAAATTACTTTTGCACAGTGATCAATAAGATATTAGTGAAGGAAAATATTTTTTATATCATGGCTAACCTTGCTGCAAGCTGAATAGCTTTACTAGCACACGCTTATGTTCAATTAGGCTATCAGTCAATACACACAATTGGTGCCTATCGTTTTTAAGGCGCCACGTGAATCTTATATAGAGACATTGGGTGTTTTGACCTTCGTTTTGAACATGTGCGCAATGGTTTAAGATTAGAATTGTAGAATGATGTCATTATTTGAATATGCAAAATCATTTGGCATTTTTTTTTCTATGTATTTCCTGTTAGTGGAAGTGGGGGAATTCCTTATCTGAAAGTAGTCAATTTTCTATCCAGTGACATCCGTCGGAATACAGAACCAGGGTGAAAAATTTGCATACTAGGTTGAAGATTGACCTTTATTCGTTGACATTCATCAGATATTAAAAGAAAACCTATTACAAATGGTGAGAGAGGTCACCATAAAAATCAACCTGTATGCACAAAAAAGGATCCCATCCATTGCCATAAAGAACTCCTCGGACACAGTTTGTACATATCCAACTGGGTAGTTCTCGTTGTCAACAAATTGGTAAAAAGCGGCTCCAGTTAGATTGGTAATTGGTCATCTTTTTTGCAAATATCTATATGTACCAAATGTATGGTGAGATGGTATTGGATTATTTTAATCTCAACAGACCAGGTATGATCAATTTTTGGCCAATTATGATAATAAGGAAGGTAAAAGAAAACATTATATAAGTCTGATTTTGGCATTTAATGTTGTTAAAACATCTGTGTATTCAGAAAACGAAAAGTGAACGGGTCATTGTCGGTACATAAAATACCAAAACAAATTCGTGCATGACTTTAGTTTCCCACAGAAAAAGCATGCTCTTCAGCTCAGAAGACAAAAATGACGCCATGTTTTGAAAACAAATAGTGTAAACATTCTGTGTGGACAGGAGTATTTTATCTTTTTAGAACTAATCAGGTATGCATCAGCGGCAAACCAAATAGCAACATATAGATAAACCTATAAACATACAAAATGGAGTAGTGTTTGAGGAAGACACTGTTTGGAAATGTGTTTTCAAGTTGGTTTACGTCCACGCAAACAGTAAGGGAAAAGATAGAGGCTTAAAAAATCAGGGCTATATGATAACATAAAATAAAAATCCATCATATGGCCCTGAATTCAGTGCTATACCACCAGCAGCAGCTGAGGCTCCCACCTTGGTATCCTTCAAGAGGGAGCTGTCTACTTAATATTCTAATGGGAACTTATTTCCCAGCCACGGATGTAAACCCAAATGAGGAATGGTGAGCTACGTCGTCAGGCCTTAAAATTGCCCCAAGGTAAGGCAGATTGGTCTCACTCTGGTTGGCAAAAAGTGCCTGGGAACAACCCCTTTTACGTCTTTCTTTCCATTCTAACGCTGTCTAATGCTTCTTTAACTATTGACCCTTTCAATTTCTTTCTTGCGAACCACTAAAGAAATGTCATGTGTGACAGGCAGTGATTCATTTACAATTTTGGGCTTATGGGTCCTGGGACTCGCTACATCCAATATCAATGAGTCCCCACTGCAAACTAATGAGTCCTAAGCACTATTTTTAATGACAAGTCTGCCATACTATTGCATCCCGGGACTTGCTGAAATAAAAACTTATGTGCAAAAGATGCAGGATGCGCAGGTAACAAAATCACTGACAGGGTAGAGAAAAAAAATCGGGGACGTTTTGACTTGGGGACGTTTTGACTAAAATTCGAAAATTTCCAATCCTATCTACCTGTGGAAAACAGAAAGTGTGTGGAAAACTAAGGGCTTTTCGAGCAAACTGGTGTATTGTTTAGGTGGGTCAGTCCCGAATCTTTCTCCACTTCCACTGGCTGGTAAAATAACACAAACTGATAAATCTGTGTCGGTCATCGTTTTTCTAATGAGCGTCTGAACAACTTTGAGCAACGGAAGTGATACGTAGGGCAAACGTTTTGTAAAATGAATTTTCATTGGTAGGGATTTTATTTTTTCCCAAAATTGAGCGAATGAATAAATCTGAAACAAAATCAATTCGGCATCGCTTACAAAATGGTGGACAACACACAAGAAAAGTCTACTTGTACATTTTTTAAGAAAAAAATTAAACACAAACACCAAAGAAGAAGAAGAGAAAGTTCTAGTGATGAAGGTAAACTCATCAGAAAGGAATAGGAAGTTCTGTCTGAAGGAAACTAGCTGTCAGTTACTGGAAAGGGGCCTATGGGAACGCGTAGGCAGCGTGAAGAATCATTTAAGCTCCGTGAAGAGTTACGATATCGTAAACTTGTGGGTAAAGAAAATAATTTGAAAATAAGTAGAGGACGCATTGTGACAGTTCCGGATAATAACAGTACTACGCCTACTGAATCAACAAGCAGATTTACCAACAGTAGCGGATATGCTGGCACTAGAGTGTTTAACTCGCGAACTTTTGTGGGCGGAACGGGGGCACAAATAAAAGCCGGGCCCTCAGGGTTTCGACCCTTTCGCGGCGGAGGCGGAGAACAATAAGACCAACAACAGTGATATAATTAATGTAAATACGTTAAAAGTTATCCTCCAGTGATGTATTTTGACGCACATCTATTTTGACGCACCTTTCATTTTCTTCAAATATACGAAGCTACACTATTTAATTTACAATATTCTAGCATTACTGAGGTAGAATGGCATTAGAAGGATACATCTAGGCGACAAAATGTAAAAAATTGTGATTTTCTTTGAATATTACGGCCCCTTTACCTACAATGGTCATGTTTTTTACCAAAATTCTTAAGGTACATTTTTGTCAATTAAAAAACACGATTTTTGATAGACAAATTTTATTCCAGTTATAAAAGACTTTATTTCCCTGCTACATTGGCATATGCTCTTGTGATTCACCTTCAAATCATATGATTGCTTTAATGCTTTGCAAAAAATAATTTCATTTGATGTGGTGCTAGGTCTTATATAAAATTATTAAAAAATTTGAAAGTGACAAAATATGTTAGCATATTTTCCCCAACTCGTTTATACAAGTGATATTAATAAATTGAACAAATTAGTTTTTATTTTTACTGCATGCTGTCTAAAGAACGTTTTCATCCATAATTTTGATACGTTTCTTAAAGTAAGTGAGAGGAATATCCTCTCCAAGTGCCCCACCTCCAAAACTAAAAAAACAAAATGGCTGCCATTTTCAGAAAATCAGGTCTGATTTTAAAAGTATGATCATATACCCGACAACAGTAATTCTTCTATTTTGTTGTATTCTAACAACCATAAGGTGCCTTCTCACCTTATACACAACCTGGTTTTCAAGATTTTATAAATAAGTTGTAAGAAAAATGGAATAAACATAGATGCGTCATTTCATATGACTCTCAAAAAAATATTGTGCACCACAGGGGTCCGTTTCCTTTTGAAATTTTCAAGAGTTTGGTCAATGCAGAAAATAATTAATAGCAGAAACTGATGAACTATGTGTTCATTAGTAACATACACAGTGCAACTTAACCTGTCTTTACATGTATACTTCATAAGTGATAGAATAGTGCTTAAGTGCGTCAAAACCCATGCCTCTAGGATACGTGTTCCAGTTTGTTATCAAATGTTCAAGTTGAAAATTCAAGTTCAAATAGTTTAATTTTGAAAAAAGTTGACAATTCAGATACTGCCAATGACAGTTCAGAAATAAATATGTGTTCTAGTTTGTTATTAAATGTTCAAGTTGAAAATTCAACCTCAAATAGTTTAAATTTGAAAAATATTGACAATTCAGATACTGCCAATGACAGTTCAGAAATAAATTCAGAAATAGATAATAATTGTGTTTCTCACATGTCTGATGACACTCAATTATTAGATGACACTCAATCATTTGATTCTTCAGAGACAGACATTTCAAGAAATAATGAGACAGATAGTACCTTTAATGATGAAGTGACCAATAGTGATACCAGCTTTGAGTATGTTGATAATAAAGACGGTTTATCAGTGTTTTACACTAATGCTGACAATTTAATGAATAAAATAGATGAACTAAAAGTGAGACTTCATTTAAAGCCTTTTGATGTCCTTGTTGTTACTGAAGTATATCCAAAAACTGGAAAATCTGATGACATTCAGCTTTCTGAACTTCACATTGATGGTTATATTACATATAGATCAAATGTAAAAGCTCATAGCAGAGGAGTAGTAATTTATATATCTGATCACATTTCATCCAATATAGTACTGGATTTAACAAATCATCAGTTTTCAGAAAGTGTATGGGTAGAAATAAGGATGAATAATGAAGAAAACCTATTATTGGGAGGAATTTATAGAAGTCCCCAGTCAGACAATGATAATAACGGTCATTTACTGGAAATTTTAAGTGCTGCAACAAATAAACAATTTACACATACAATGATTGTTGGTGACTTTAACTTGCCAGAAATTGACTGGAATTTGTGGACTACATGTAGAAGTGAAAATCATTTCTCATACCTATTCTTGGAAAATCTCAGAGATAATTTTCTTGAACGACCCATTAACAGTCCAACTAGATGGCTTCATGACACTCCAGGAAATGTTCTAGATTTATGTTTAGTAGATAACACAGAAATTATTAAAGATATTGATATTACTACTAGACTTGGGAATAGTGACCATTTGTGTTTAGAAATTGAACTAATTTTTCCTATTTCTAAGGACTATATATCATCCAAAAAGAGAAACTTTTATAGAGGTGATTACAAGACTGCAAATTCTAAATTACTTGAAATAGACTGGAATGTTATGGATGATATGAATGTAGAACAGTGTTGGAATTATTTCTCTGAAAATGTCAAAACAGTAATAAATGACACTATCCCGATTCATAAGGACCCCAAGAAGAAACCTAAACCCCCCTGGATGGACAATTATTGTCTTAAGCTTGTTAATAAGAAATACAAAGCTTGGAAACGTTATACTTTCTCAAGAAATCGCATAGACTACTTAGATTACTGTCAAGTTAGAAACAAAGTCTCTAGGAGTGTTCGTTTTGCGAAGAGGAAATTTGAAAGGGGTATATCTTTAGAAGCAAAAGTGAATCCTAAATCATTTTGGAAATTTGTGAAAAGTAAATCAAAAACAAGATCAGGTATTGGAGACTTAAAGAACAACAGTGGTGAATGGATTAGTGATGACCATGAAAAAGCAAATGAACTTAATACATTCTTCAGTTCAGTATTTACCAAAAATGAAAATAACTATATGCCAGAATTTAAATCTGATGTAAGCAGTTCAGTTTGTGACATTACAGTAACTAAACAAAAAGTAGAATCCATGCTCAAGTTATTAAATGTTTCAAAATCTACTGGACCAGATGAATTTCACCCACGTTTTTTGAATGAAACTGCAGAATCCATTGCCTTACCAGTGACAATTTTATTTAATAAGTCTTTAAATGAAGGAACTATACCTCAAGAATGGAAACTGGCAAATGTGACTTGTATACACAAAAGTGGAGATAAAACAGCTGCCTCAAATTATAGACCTATCAGTATTACTAGTATCTTGTGTAGAATGCTTGAAAGTATTATTAAGACAGTTATTATGGACCATTGTAATATTAATAATATATTCTCAGATTCACAATACGGGTTTCGACAGAGAAGAGGGTGTATACTACAGTTACTGAAAGTATTTGACGATTGGTCGAAATTTATTGACTCAGACACACCAGTGGATGCTGTTTTCCTGGACTTTAGGAAAGCCTTTGACTGTGTACCGCATAAGCGGCTACTTATGAAAATTGAAAAACTTGGAATATCTGGAAATCTTTTGAAATGGATTAAAGACTTTTTAACAGATCTCCAACAACGTGTGCTCATAAATGGTATATCATCTGAATGGACTGAAGTATCTAGTGGGGTACCTCAGGGCTCTGTCCTGGGGCCCTTATTATTCATATTGTATGTAAATGACTTGCCATCTGAAGTTAGTTCTTTCTGTAAGCTATTTGCGGATGATGCCAAATTGTATAAAGATCTGGAAAACCTAGAAGACTTTGAAATGATTCAGAATGATATAGATAAATTATGCCAATGGACCATTAAGTGGCTTATGTTTTTCAATGTGGATAAGTGTAAAATTTTGCACATTGGTAAAGATAACCCAAATTTTGACTACCAAATGGAAGATAAAGATGGTAACAGCACAAATCTTATTGTGGTAAATTGTGAAAAGGACCTCGGAGTTTATGTCCAAGATAATCTTAAATTTGACAAGCATATTAGTTTAACAGTTAACAGAGCAAACAGACTTGTTGGTCTAATTAAGCGCGCATTTTCCTACTTGGATGAAGAAACTTTACTAGTTCTCTACAAAACTCTGATTCGGCCAATATTGGACTATGGTAATCTCATTTGGTTTCCAACATTAAAAAAGGATATTAGAGCCATTGAAAATGTACAGAGAAGGGTTACTAAGATACTACCTCAGTTATCAAATCTTTGTTACGAAGAACGATTAAAACAGCTATCTCTATCAACTTTGATGTATAGAAGAAATCGCATGGATATGATACAAGTCTTCAAAATTGTGCAAAATATAGATGATATTTCCATGAACGGACTATTCGAGTTCTCAGACACCCAAACACGTGGTAATTCAAAAAAACTGAAAAAGCCTAGAGCCCTGAAAACATTTAGGATGAACTCTTTTTGTGTTAGAACAATCAATAAATGGAACAGTTTACCTGATGATATAGTGAATTCTAAAACAGTCTTGTGTTTTAAAACCAAATATGACAAATTTATGGGATTCAATAAATACATCACTCATGTAATCTACTAACAAACTATAATGAACTTTACTTACTGATAAACGACTGTCAGATCATATACATATATTGACATTTTAAACCCGGAAGTCGGAATATTTACTATAAGTTACGAAAAGAAGAGATGTAGAAGACGAGTTACGGAACTCATCCTATTCTACTAGAACCAGTACCAGTACCAGTACCAGGGTCCAGCACTTCTCTCAGTCTCTTGTAGGCCATTCATTTTGGTAGGGAGGTTCCATATGAGTGATGCTGTTTTGTAGGTCGAATTTGGTTGATTTACATTTTACAAGGCTGTCGTCGACAGTCCAGCATGGGCCCTACCACTTTTTTTGCCAAATATGCTATTCACTGTGTCCCAAGTTTCTCGTTTCAGTCCATTTTTCTTCCACTGATTTTATTGAATCATATCAACAAAAGTGATGCAATTATCATTGAAGCTTAATACTAGTTGCACATGTCACAGCAGTAGACCTGGCCAAGGTGTGAAAACAAACAGTCACAGACCTGTGAAACACAAGGAATTATTATAATGACACCTGCTTGATTAATTTCATAATCATTATTTAAAGGATTGTTTTAATGGGCAGTACATGTCATGAGAAAACCTGACTTAGTATCATGTGAACCAGGGGTGTGGAAATAGTAGAATTTTCTACTTGCCCGAAGACAAGTGAATTGCCATAATGTACTTGTCCAAAGAAAATTTTACTTGTCCGATAGTACAGATTTACTTATACCTTTCTGTGCTTAAACAATTTACACTTTCAAAAACAGTATGAAACCATTCAGATATCAACATTCTTGTAAATAGTGTAGATACAGATTAGCTGGCCTCTGAAGAAGCCAGCTGATCAGGATCCACACTGTTTTCAATGCAACATGTGAACTCATAATAATTAATCATAATATGAAATACAAAGATTAATCTTTATACAAATTTTGCACTTGTCCAAAGACAAGTAAATTTCAATTTTCAACTTGTCCTGAATGAAATGGGACCAGGTCGGACAAGTCGGGCATGGTATTTCCACAGCCCTGATGTGAACAACAAATGCGCAGACCAGCCAGCGCATTCGTGCAGTCTGACTAGCGCCTTGGTTTTTCACTCTGGAAAGTATAATTGATAAACTTGCTACACACAAAATTTCTGCATTCTAGCTAGTTTTTCACTCTTTGTAACTGAATTTGAGTCTTACAAGGATCGAAACCCCTAAGATTAGATTGCATTAGGATCCTAGCGACTTGTATGGAGACATTGTTCTTTGTGTTTGCGCAACTTCTTCCAAGCATAATCTTCAATCAGTTGAAGGAGGCTAGTAAATGGCAGAAGCAGAAGAGGCCCATTAATCAAAGACACGATACTCTTTGATCCAGTTTTAATCCCCTTAAACTTGACATTCAAAGAGGATGTTGGGCAACATTCAACTAGTTTTAAAAGGCTTTAAGAGGATGTTGGGCAACATTTAACTTGTTTTAAAAGGTTTTGTTAAAGATCTTCAATTCTTTTTTTAATTAAGCTTGCAGAAAGTAGTGACCAAGATGACTGTTCAAATTGGCAAATTTTCTTCGGCTTAAATAATCCCCCACCCCCCTCCACCTCTCGTACTCTCCCCCTTCAATGGTTTCCTTCACGGGACCACTTTTAAATTTGGGGCGACAGCCCTGATTACAGTGGCAAAGATACAGATTGACTAGGAGTACAAATGTGTACTCTCCTTTAGGGCTGTCACGATAAATTGATTTATTGGTATATTGCCATATTAGTCACAAAAGACAAAAGGCACAATATATCGGTACGAAAAAAGTATCCGTTATATCCTGGTTACTAGAAAAACAAGAAAGTGAAGGATTTGCTTTTTTATTTTAATTTTACATTGAAAAGTCAGAGGACAGTCATCAAAACTCATGCAAATAAAGTTAATTGAAAAAGAAATATAGTTGTGGTACAAAAAGATGCATGCACACATGTATTTAAGTTTAAAATTTGCTGGCTGGCATCAGGGACACTATATATCTGTAGGAACTGCGACGAGGCAGTAAAGTATATTGACAGAGCAACAAATTTAAGTTTGCATCTCAATCAGCAGCACCCACCAGCCAAATGGTATTTTATGAAATCAAAACACAAGCTGTGGATGCTCAGTTCATCCCAACCGTGACCCCTTTCACCAGTGCCTCCAAGTAGTTCTACCAAAAAGGTGCAAGGTAAGCCCAGGCCAGTACCATCACAAGATCTATTGCAAGCTATATTGTAGGGGATTTGAGGCCTCTGAGTCTTGTTAAGGGCACATAGTATATACTCTGGATTTAAAAATTCAATCTCAAGTCAATATTCTTTTCATTTTAACAAAAATGTATCTTGACATTTTGAGACAATATATTGTGGTATTACTGCAATATGCTTGCCACATATCACAATATATTTTTACACCTGGTACAAAGTATATAGGGGGTATATAGTTTTTGCCTTTTCTGTAATTATGTTTGTTTGTTTGTAAACCTTTTTTCCGTCAAAGATACCTCTGTATGAAGTATATAGGGGGTATATAGTTTTTGCCTTTTCTGTTATTATGTTTGTCTGTTTGTTTGTTTGTTTGTTTGTAAACTTTTTTTCCGTCCAAGATTTCTCAGCAACTACTTGGGTTAGGATTCTAAAATTTGGTACAAAGCTTTATATTGATGAGTTGTATTGTGTAGCAGAAAAACAGCCACATATTGCTTATCAGTCCCTTTATTTGTTCATTTTTCTTTCTCTCCAATGAAAATTTCTGTCACAGATTTCTCAGCTCCTATTGGAGCCAGTGTATTCAAATTTTGTGTACACCTTCAGATAGGCAAAGTGTACTGTGTAAATGGAAATTAAGATGCTAATCCTCAGTTTGCCTTCTTTTTTCAATTTTTCCTTCTTTCAGTCTTATATAATACTTATGGACATTTTTTCTGTCAAGGATTTCTCAGCAACTACTTGAGTTAGGATTCTAAAGTTTGGTACAAAGCTTGATAGTGATTAGTTATATTGTGTAGCAAAAAAACAGCCACATAGTGACAAATTGTTTATCAGTCTCTTTATTTATTCAAATTTCTGTCGCAGATTTCTCGGTTCCTATTGGAGCCAGTGTTTTCAAATTTTGTGTACACCTTCAGGTAGGCTAAGTGTATTGTGTAAATGAAAATAAAGATGCTAAAGCTCATTTTGCCTTCTTTTTCAATTTTTCCCTCTGTCACTCCTATATTACACCTATGGACATTTATGGTCAGTTTTCTCAGCAACTACTTGATTAAGGATAATGAAATTTTGTGTACACCTTCAGGTAGGCAAAGTGTAATGTGTAAATGAAAATTAAGGTGCTAATCCTCATTTTGCCTTCTTTTTTCAAATTTTCAATTTTTCCTTCTGTCACTCTTATATAAAACATATGGACATTTTTCATCAAAGTTTTCTCAGAAACTACTTGATTAAGGGTTATGAAATCTTTGACATTTTTGTCTTTTCTCTAAAATGTAACAACTTCTGATGGCTACCGCCGGGGGTATGTGAGCTGTGCTCACTTCTTGCTATATCGTGATATGCTTTTGGCATATCGTGACAGCCCTAATCTCCTTGCAGACATTAGGTACAAGAGGCACAATTGAGTTAATCGTACTTACTAATGTCTATATACACGTGTTGTTAGGGACACTTCATTTTGAATGTTTGCCATTTCAATCGTTATAGCATAGGGTTTACCGACATGCTGATTTTGTTTTCAACAAGTCACTTTTGTTTGTGTTAGCAATATGGGATTTCAATGCGTCCTCTTGGTATATTTCTCAACCAAAAATCTGTTGTGAATACTCAAAGAATTAAATGATGGATAAGAAAATAAGTGCAATTTGAAGATTTAAAAAGTTTATTTATCTAGACCTATGATGCTAACATGAGCCGCGACATGAGATTTCCAGCAATGTAGTATGCGCAACCAGCAAAGCCTTATATCAGCCTGCACCAATGTGCAGCCTGATCAGAGCCTTTGCTTGTCACTTGACTATTCTATAAATGTTAAGCTACTGACTGGACATCATTTGGAGTTTCTAAGCTTAAAAGGAGGCTGCACAGGCTTGTCTGAGTCTACACTTATCAAAATGCCACATTGTTGGAAATCAAATGATTGGGCCCACACGATTGTCTGATTTGCTTTACAATACACGTATTTCAGGAAGTTGTAGTGAAGAAGAGGGCAATATTGCTGTTAAAGTCCACAAGAAATTTAAAGTTGCCAATCCTCTAGTTCAATCTGTAAGTACCATAAATATTCTAAAAGTTCAAACGCTTATCTCTTTCTATTCTCAAATAAAATGTTGGTTATCAGGGCTGGAATTTACAACATATAATTGCCAGGATAGCAAACAGAGAAGACCCTGATCAGACTGCTTCTTCAGAAACAGTCTGATCTGGGTCTGCCTTGTTTGTATAAGCCTTTTTGGCTGGTTACTAGTGTTCAAAACTTTAGAATATTCTACTGTATATCTTAATTTTTTAGTAGTCAATCAGTTAGCCTATACATTGTTGAAAAATGAGAAATGATTTTAGTCAATACGTCCATTAAAAGCCTAAAATTGTAGCTTGGAGGTTTTACATGGACTTTGGAGCACCTTTCATAATAAAGAATACATGTATATTTCACATTAAATAATATTTTTTTGAGTCACTAATGACATTAATGGAACCTTTGTCCTACTGGATGAATTAACATGACACATTCACTTCTGTTTTCCAGCCAGTTCAGTATGTGATTTCAATTAATACAGTGGATTCCAAGGCTGCATGGAAAACAGTGCAGATCCAGATCAATTGGAAGCCAACTGATCTGGATGTACACTGTTTTTTTAAAGAGGGTATATCAGGGCTCAGCAGGACAAGGGTAATCACCATACATGTAGCGAGGAAATATATCTTCGTCCTGATCATTGATCAGTGCTCCAGATAAATAGTTTTACAATCAGTGGAATATTTCTCGTTTAAACCGTGAGGTGGGCGTAGTGGTTTGAGGTGGGCGTAGTGGTTTTAAACAGAAAGCCGAGGAAGAATCCTTTATTTTGTTTGTAGTATGGCGCAAATAAACACATGTTACTGTCACCTGACGAAATTTACATTCGCTCCTCCCTGCATCCGGCCGAAGCTGTCAATTATTTTACATTTACCTACGGGTTAACTTGTCGCTATTTAGGAAGTTCCCGCCTACATCGCTGTTTAAATAAATTGGAAGTTAAAGTACGGTTTTAAGCTCCACCTTCTTCATTATTCTAGGGTGTCCGATTTGGCAAAGATCAAAGAAAAAAGCATCAGCCATACTACAATGAAAAGCTAAGCAAAACAGTATCAGACAGAAATCTTTAATTATAATGTACTGCATATCCTTTAACCTTTTCTGTGAGGATGGAATCTTCCATCTAGTCGGGTACATTAAAGTTTGGATAGTCCATCATACATTTAACATATAAGTGGTCGCAGGTAACACATTTACATTGGGTTTTTGTCTTTGATTATCTGCATTCTAATGCACTTCTGCACTTGTTTACCCAAATAATCATTTTTTCTTCTCAGATCGGAGTGTTGCAAGATGCATAAAGCAGCATGTCATCCAAGGAAATGTGACATAATTATTGACATTAAACAATTCCCCCCGTATATTACAGGATACACTGTCACAAATTTTTGATGTCATCCAATCAAATGTCATGTTTCAAATTCAAATGCATTGGAATTTTCCATAATTTGTTATCACAGGATATCATACATGCATATCTTGTGTTATTATACCTCACGTGAATTCCCCTTACAAAACTTCCATAGACGAACGACTGATATTTTATAATATCACCCGTTGCTACAGCGATGGCGAATACTGCCACTTGTTTGCCATAGCAGCGGGTAATATTATAAAATATCAGGGCGGCCATATGATGCGCAACGCCGATGCGCGTACGGTTCGTTCACGTCAGGAGACGTTCAACAGCAATGGCGGACATGACGCATAATTTGGGCGACTTTAAACTCCAAATAACTTCGCTGTTTATGATCAGAAACATAAAGTGTGGGTACTCGTTTTCTTAGTTAGGACGAGAGGAACAAGTTGAGACCAAATTTAAGTCGATTAGGCGAAATTTTCTATTTTGCATCAAGACAGCCTCATGTGCAGTATCTCCTTTATAAATGACGCTGCTTGATATTGAGTTTGACGTCATCCGCTTTAATGACGTAATTTGTTAAACGGAACGTCAGTGACCAGCCGAGCATTCAGATCATTAACATTTTTGTGAAAGATTTAATTTTATTTTATTCAAGTATACAGATAAGAGGCTGTTCAATATTTTCCCTTCGGATCTCCCCTCACCATGATAGGTATATTGAGTAAGAGAAGTACTTCAGAAAATATGTTCTGTTCGGTATAATAAAATAAATATTACATTGCCTGCTAGGGTAATAGTCGAAAATATCATCCCTCGAAATATGATTATCAACCTCGGCTGCGCCTCGGTTGATAATCACATTCCTCGGAATGATATTTTCGACTATCACCCGCGCAGGGAATGTAATATTTATATATTATGTTTTCTCTGATATTCTGATTTCTTCTGTGATTTTTAGACAAATACTAAGAAGTATGGAGTGGAGGCGATGCCTAGCAGTGACAGTGAAGAAGATAGACAATCTTTAACTGTGTCTTATAAGTCAAGCAAGACAGGGGTAAGTCTTACAATAGACCTAGATAGGCCAAATAAAAAAAATATAGTTGTGTTTAGGGTAACCGGACCCTACCTAAATTTACTGGTGAAACCAAGAATTTTTTCAGGTTTTATACAAAAAAATATAACTTTATGCATTTTGAAATGCTAAATGCCTTTCGAAATGCATGAAAAATTTACATTTTTCCAGAAAAAAGTAATTTAAAAAAAATATGTGCGCCTACTCTACTGAAAATTTTCAGACCTATTCCCCGAAAAACACTTATTTTTTATTTAGTCTAAGAAATTTAACTTTAAACCTGCAAAATATACCCCTAGATACTACCTATTTTCTGACACAAAAATACAAAATCTTGTATCATGCTACAAGTGTTTTTCCGATTCTAATCCAGCACCAGACTGGAATCTGAATAGAATATGAACAATATCAATTTTTGCCACTGTCCTTGTTAAAAATTGTTTGATTTATCATTAAAACTGCCCATGTTGTTGTTTGTTTTTTGTAGGTACAAAGGTCCAGATAAGCTTTCAGTTCAATTGGGTATTTACACCACTATACTTTTATTAATTGCTTTTTCCAAAACAATTGCTTAAAAATATTTTTTACCCCACATAGATTTTTGAAATTGCTTATTTATAAGTAACTAATCCTATAGTTATGGAAGAAATACATTGACAGAAGTGACTTTAAGTAATTTGCGTAAAATACTTTGGCAAGTAACTGACAAATGACTTGCTTGTATCAAAGAAGAATGAGTAAACGCCTGTGATGTTTAAAAGAATGATGCAGAACAAGACGCTTGAACTAGTTACCACACTAGTGTGCTATCATGGGTTGTATTCATTTTCTTTTTCCAAAATTAAATTGCTTTTCGTTACCCCTTCATTTAGAAAACAATTGCTTTTTCCAAAATTTATTTGATTTTTGTTACCCCTTCATTTGAAATCAATTGTTTTTTTTTTCACAAATTTAATTGCTTAAATACCCCAAAAAGCGGCTTAACTTTTCCTCTGTAGGTATATGATAAATACATAGTTACTTAAGTAATTTGATCTGATGGGTCAGATCATGTCTGGTGGTTGCGCCAGGAATGACCAAATCACACTTGATTTCATCTCGTGTAATCTGGTTGTTCATGGTGCAGCCACTTGATGTGCTCTGACCCATCAGATCAATTTAGGTCTGAAGCATACTTTACCACATATACCGTAGTCCATGTTTAGGGTATTATTTTGCATATATATTATTTCTGAAATGCATTAATAATTACACATGATAGTTGTTTTCTGGGTGGATAATTAGGGCTGTTAGGAGAGTTAGAAGTCGTCAATAAGGTCTAAAACATCTTATAGTCAGTTAAGAAACAGGAAACTTTGACATTGAGCTTGAGTGGCAACCCTATATTAGCATATTGATTTTTAGCTCACCTGAGCCGAAGGCTCATGGGTGAGCTAATAGTATACCAGTCACTCCGTCGTCCGTCCGTCCGTCGTCCGTCCGTCCGTCTGTCCGTCCGTCAACATTTTCAAACATCTTCTCCTCTGAAACCACTGGGCCAATTAAACTCAAATTTTATATTGAGACTCCTTAGGACACGGGAACGAAAGTTTCTTCAAATGGTCCTGGTCACATGACCAAGATGGCCGCCACGCCCATATATGGTAAAAAACCTTTAAAAATCTTCTTCTCCAGAACCAGAAGGCTAATGACCTTGGGACTTGGTATGTAGCATTGGGGATATGGGGCCTACCAAGTTTGTTCAAATGATGATCCTAGGTTGACCTTGACCTACTTAACGTCAAGGTCAAATTTGCTTCCTAATGCATTTAAATGGGAATTTTTTTGAAAAGTTGATTTTTTGAACACTGTTGAAGCCAAAGTCAATATTCTCACTTGATATGTTTAACCTAATGAGAAAATGGCTATAAATAAGTTCCAAAGGTCAAGGTTGACCTTCGACCTTTCAGCTAAGTCGCTCATATTGGAGTCCCATCTATATATTAAATCATAGTTTTCTCACAAACCATTGGCCCAATTGAACTCAAATTTCATGTAAAGACTCCTTATGCTAAGTAAGCCAAAATTCATACAAAATATTTTGGTCACATGACCAATATGATTCCCATGCCCATATATGGTAAAAACCCTTTAAAAATCTTCTACTCCAGAACCAGAAGGCCGATGACCTTGGGACTTGGTATGTAGCATTGGGGATGTGGGGCCTACCAAGTTTGTTCAAATGATGAGCCTAGGTTGACCTTGACCTACTTAACGTCAAGGTCAAATTTGCTTCCTAATGCATTTAAATGGGAATTTTTTTGAAAAGTTGATTTTTTTGATTACTGTTGAAGCCAAAGTCAATATTCTCACTTGATATGTTAAACCTAATGAGACAATGGCTATAAATAAGTTTCAAAGGTCAAGGTTGACCTTTTACTTTTCAGCCAAGGTCGCTCATATTGGAGTCCTATCAACACATTAAAACATAGTTTCCTCAGAAGCCACTAGGCTAATTGAACTCAAATTTCATATGAAGACTCCTTATGATAGGTTAGCCAAAATTTATACCAATTGCACTGGTCACATGACCGAGATGGCCACCATGCCCATATATGGTAAAAATCCTTTAAATATCTTCTTCTCTGGAACCAAAACGCCAATGGCCTTGGGACTTGGTATGTAGCATTGAGGCTGTAGGACCTATCCAATTTGCACAAATGATGAATCTAGGTTGACCTTGACCTACTTTATAGCAATGTCAAATTTGATTCCTAATGCATTTATATGGGAAAAATCTTGAAAGTTCATTTTTCTATAACTCATGGTTCGCACAGCCTTGAAAAGGCCTGGAATTTCGGAGGTTGGTCCTAAAAGGCCCTATATTCCATTTGAAGCCCTAAAAAGGCCCTAATTATGCCTTTTGGGGCCCTTAATTATGCTCCGACAAGCCCTAAAAAGAAGCTGAACAGAAATCGCAACATTTCAATGGTGGTCTTCTTGAATGGGAAACCAGCGCGGCTTCCGTAGCGATCAGGGGAAGTAACTGCAAGTAACTGCTGCCGAGAGTTTGTGAAACCAAATGCAAGCGGCGGTTGTTTCCCCTGTTATGCTGTTTTGATTTATCCGTATGCTATGGAAACTTCCGAAGGTAGCGGATTGTTGCGTTTCCGATGCGTTCTAACTCGCGTCGGCTATCAAATGCGAAAATGGGTAAATGTGTATTCAATCCGAAATGGACTTACAGCTGGGTTATGAAGTACGAAGACAAACATTTAGTGAAATGTAAAATATGTGACAAGGATATCGCTCTCGGGAAGATGGGAGAGGCTGCATTACGGTCGCATGAGAAAAGCAACTCTCACAGGAAATTTTCCGAATCCGATGCGTCACATGTAAGCATGGACAAGTTTACTGTTCCACCCCCACCCCCTCCGAGTTCCACAATGAAGACGACGAATCCTACCACCAGCGGCCTTGAAAAATTTGTATCTAAAACAGATGTTTTAAAAGCAGAGGTGATGTGGAAAATACAAACGGTTGTTAACCATAACTCTTACAAATCAAACGAAACAGTAGGACCGCTGTTTAAAGCCATGTTTCCAGATAGTAAGATTGCTGAAAAGTTCACATGTGGCGAACGCAAGACTGCATATTTCACTGTGTTTGGGATTGCTGAGTATCTTAGATCCTTAATTATAACTGACATTAAAGGATACTTTGTCATTCTTTTTGATGAGAGCTTGAACAAAAAATCACAAGCCAAGCAAATGGATTTTCATGTTAGGTACTGGAGTGACAAGGTCATCACCCGTTATCTTGGACCAACGTAAGCAGATTCGCGGATTTTTTATATTTTAGAATGGCCCTAAATCTGCTGTGTATGTCCCTGAAAAGACCCTAAAAAGGCCCTAAATCTGAAATGGCAAACTCTGTATGAACCATGGGTTAGTTTAGGCTGAAATCATACTACTTGCAAGAAATGTTTAACCAAATGAGACATTGGTTTTATATAAGTACCAAATGTCAAGCTGAGATGTGACCTTTTATCCAAGGCCACTCATTTGAACTGTCAGATACCTATCTAAACATCTTTTCCTCAGAAATCACTGGGCTGTTTGATGGAGTATTCATTGGATTGTTTAGGTCACTTGACCAAAATGCCTGCAACCCCAATATGTGGTAAAACAAAATTTGTTTCATTATAAGCTGTACTTGACCTATTTTGATATTATTGTGGAGATCAGGTGAGCGCCTCAGGACCTCAGGTCCTCTAGTTCTTTAATATATAGGGTAGGACATATGCTTTTGGTCATTATTGCATGTGTGTTAAGTCATTCATAAAACTAGATTTCAGACAATATATCCTAGGGAAAATGAAAAACGTGATTTCCCTCTGTATATCCGGCAGTATTCTTCCCCAAATAATCATTTTGAATATGATTATCCACATTCAACTAAATGCACTTTTGCGCTTTTTTACCATAAAAAATCTTTGTTTTGTCTCAAATCAGAGCTTTTCAAGCTGCATAAAGTCGCATGTCATCCGATAAAATGTAACATAATTAATGACAATATATCCCAGGATACACTGTAATAAATTACTAACATATTTTCCAATCAGACATCATGTTACATTAACAAGTACATTAGCAACTGACCAACATGACCTGAACAGTGTATTGTTCATGGGGGGATGGGGGGGGCAGGGGGTTTCTTAGCAATACTGGTACGGATCCCCAGAAAATTCACAAAGCCAGCAAGCCAGCATTCAATGTTAAGCTATCATTGGCACACCAGGGAAACGCCATTTAAATGGCGTTTTTCTGGCAGGCAGATAATGGCCTGCTTATAGTGGTATTTGGATCCTCTCTCCCCTCATCAAAAAACAAAAACAAAAAAAACCCTGTCAAATTTGGACACCCTCTGACAAAACTTTCTGGATCCGCGCTTGTTGTTTTGACTGGGTCATAAACCACAATGATAAATAATACCATGTTAACTACTATAGTAAGTGGTGCAGTGCAGACCCTTTATATCCCTATTTTTGGGGTCAATAGGAATGGACGATGTTATTCTCTTAAACAGTGAAACTTCACTTCCTCATCTGGATGATCAAGGCGCTTTACGCACTCCGTGAATACACAGGTAATTCTCTATTATCCCTGCCTATTTTGGTGAATTTATAACCTGCATATCTTTAAGACTAAATAGTTTGCGTTTAATTTTGCAGCTTCAATTTGAAATATGAATTTCTTACGATATAAAGTGATTATAAAATAATCAGGCATATTTATGGATACATTATTGATTAAAATTTCATGATTTTGAATGCTTTTTAATAAGCGTCTGGCATTATTTTCACCGAGTATCTCAGTGGAGCTTTTCAGCGTGAAGATACATAAAGCCAAAAGTACTCGGATGAATGACCAATAGAATAAGTGCATTGTGTTATAAAGGGACAATTTTACAAAGGAATTATAGGAAAATGACCATGGTCATTTTCCTATAACTCCTTTGTAAAGTTATATCATAATGGTACAAATATTTGGGAGCCACAACACGCCTGTGTTATATCTAAATTAGTGTTAAAAAGAGGTGTTTTATAAAGGGACTGCTTTGTATTTGTTATTTTCAGAAACGTGAGGGACCAGATGATATGGGTGCTACAGCTATTGTGGAGATAGATACAGAGGCAGATAAAGATTCCAGGGCTATATTTGAGAAACAGCAGGAAATCAACAAGGTAACAGCCATATATGAATTGTTTTAAAGTTGACACTAAACTCTTTACCAGCTACTGTCTTTGCAAACAGTTTAGACCCAGATCAGGCTTGTCTGTGTGGGTTCTGTGATTGTCTTTGTTTTGTTATGCATTACTTAGTGTCCTTTCTAGTTTTGCAGTAATCTTGGCTAGGAAGAGAGAACTGGTTGCTTTCCTTTAATTGTTTTCCTGATGTCTAGTGACTGTTAGTGTTCTGTGGCTCTTCCTCACGGTGCCATGGGTTGGTCTGCAGTGTGTGATTGTGATATTTCCTGATTATACTCACTTGCCTCTTGATCTGGGTCCAAACTGTTTAACACTCTTATTGTATTCCTGACTTAATATTGTGATCAGTTGTTGTCCGTTGTGCATTGTGTGTCGTCAGTATACTTTTTCTTTAAATGGCATCTCCTCTTAAATCCTGGCCCAAATTTATTTTGATTTTACCCAACTGTTCCTCATAACGCCCTCTACAAAATTGCTCAAACAGTTTTGCTCTGCCAGACAAAATGGCCACCAGAGCTAAAAATAGAAAATTCTTTAGACGACATTTCCTCCTGAACTGATGGCCCAAATTTAAAATAATTTCACCCAACTGTTCCTCATAACACCCTCTACAAAATTGCTCAAATGGTTTGCTCTGCCAGACAAAATGGCCACCGTAGCTAAAAAAGAAAAATCTTTAGACGACATTTCCTCCTCCTAAACTGATGGCCCAAATTTAAAATAATTTCAAACAACTATTTCTCATAAGGTCCTCTACAGAAATCGCTCAAACCGTTCCACTCTGCCAAACAGAATGGACGCCATAGCTCAAAATAGAAAAATCTTTAGAAGACATTTCCTCCTCCTAAACTAATGGCCCAAATTTAAAATTATTTCACCCAACTGTTCCTCATAAGGTCCTCTACAAAATTGCCCAAGCCAGTTTGCTCTGCCAGACAAAATGGCTGCCAGAGCTAAAAATAGAAACATCTTTAGACGACATTTCCTCCTCTTAAACTAATGGCCCAATTTTAAAATAATTTCACCCAACTGTTCCTCATAAGGCCCTCAACAAAATTGCTCAAACCATTCCGCTCTGCCAAACAAAATCGCTTTCAGAGCTAAAAATGCGAAAATCTTTAAACTGCATCTCATGAACCACTGGCTCAAATTCAAAATAATTTCGCACAAATGTGCCTCAATAGGCCCTAGTGCTTAATCACATCTGAAATCATGGTAAGTTCGTTTTTTGTTTGTATTAGCTAATCCTTGTAATTTCATGGTTTCGTGATTCTATCTAGATTCTGACTTGAGAGCAGACACCTTTGGATGTTTTGTAGTGGTGGATTTGTAAGATAGGCTCTCTCTTGACGTGACTCATATGGTGAAGTCCAGTATATAACTGTTAATATAGTCATGTGACATTGCTTGATTCGTTGAAAGTGCATTGTCAACATCGTTGAACAATTGTTCTTAAATACTTTGAGTTCAAGAAATGTGCCCATTTTATCCTTTTTTATGCCCCCAACTTTGAAAAAGTTGAAGGGGCATATTGCTTTGGGCTTGTGGGTGTGTGTGTATGAGTGTATATATGTCCGTGCGTCCGTTACAGAAAAATTTAAGCTACAGTTTTGAAATTTCATAAATAGATTTGTCATCAAAAAATGCTGGACCCGTATATTTTTTTTTTTTTAGTCCAAATTTTCTCCCTATGTGGAGTTATGCCCCTTTTAAAGGGTCATGATGAAATTTTGTAATCAAGATATCTCAAATAGTATAACAGCTAGGAGCTTAAAACTTAGTCAGCAGATAGAGGATAATAAGTAGACTACCTGATAAAAATTAAAAAAAAGTTATTTTATTTTTTTGAGTTATTGCCCTTTGAAAATTTGGACATAGAAAGCCTGATATCTCAAAAACTATTACAGCTAGGAGCTTCAAACAAAGACAGCTGATAGAGGGTAATGAGTAGATTACCTGGTGAAAATTTAATAAAAAGATATTTTATTTTGATTGAGTTATGGCCTTTTGCATTTTACGGGTTATTGCCCTTTGCAAATTTAATTTTTTTCTCAAGATATCTCAAATATAACAGCTAGGAGCTTCAAACCTAGTTTAGCTGATAGATGATAATTTGTAAATTACCTGGTGAAAATTTGAAAAAAAAGTTATTTTATTTTTTTCGAGTAATTGCCCTTTGCATTTTTATGGGTTATTGCCCTTTGCAATTTTGCACATAGAAAACTTGAAACAAAGATAAATCTCGAAAACCATTACTGCTAGATTACAGTATATCAGACTGATCTTCAAAAGGTGCAGATATAAAAATAAGAAAAATAATTTGGTTCTGTACATGTTGCAAAACATTGCAAAGAGTTTATGTTCTAAATTATTTATACTTTGAGACCATCAAGCTCAATTAAGCATTCCTGGTCCATTTCTATACTCCTGTTAAACTTTGTGACTTTCACATGTGAAAAAAGAATCTTTTTGTAGTTGAGTTAAAAACTGCTGTACAAGTTTGGGAAATTTTATTAATCTAGAAATAGTGTCACAAATTCTAACATTTGAGTGTAAAATTCTAATCAATTTAAGCATATGTTGTGGATATTTCAAAAAGAATCATCTCATTGAGACAGCTTTTTGAGTGCCTACAACATATATTTTTGTTGAAAAATGAGATTTTTTAAATTATGCTCTCTTATCAGAAGGCCTGGTTCAGGCTCAGTTTGTGAGTGAATATTCAGAATTTTGACTTGATTAAACAGAGACAATAGCATAGTAAAATCATCCAAATATACATGTTTTACTTTATTTCATGCCTACAGATGACTAAAGGGATAGAGGATGATAAAGTCTACAGAGGTATAAATAACTACCAAGTATTCTATGAGAAGAAAGATACTGCTCAAGGGAATGCTGCCAGCGCAGCTGTCAGGTAGGTTTTAAGGCCCTGATGGCCTGTTCATCATTTACATGAATTTAGCATTATTAGGGCCTTTTTGAGTTTATAAAAATAGGGCTTTGTTATTTTCTTATGTATAAAGGACCGGGCTGCATAGCGCAGTCGGTAACATGTCTGACTGCAGATATGTGTCTGACTGCAGATCCAGGGGTTGGGAGTTTGATCCCGGCCTGGTCCTATACTTTCGCGGAGATTGATCATGAAATAATTTCTAAGGCCATTCTCCTGCGTTCCGCTGATTCAAAAAGGGTTGTTGTCAGATACAAGCGAAAATATGTGCACGAAGAACTGGTCAACCGCTTAGACAAGCTTGCCCGTGAAAAAAGTGTGGTTAGGTGAACTAACCATCCCAACATGACCATACCTTTGACTGGGATGTAAAGCATCAATCCAAACAAAACAAACAATAACAGTGACATCGCTCAAGAAATATTTCTTTGCCCTGTAAGTTACAGTTTGAAAAATCTTAAATTTTGTACAAGTTTAAGTCACAGAAAAAAAACTTGTGTAAATTTCCAACTTTTTTATCTTTATTATACATGATTTTTGTGAAATGATAGAAATCAAACATAATTTTCAGATTTCTTCCAGTCCCTCCTTTAGGCAGAGGGGATATTAACTTAACACATTAAAAAGTCTTTGATTCAGAAATGGATTTTGCTCACAGTGATTTGTTGCTTAATATATCGCTGGCTGAAGGTCAGTCGATAAACCGGATAAATCATGAGCCCAAAGTGCGAGTAATTTATACACTTAGGATTGACTGACAGACAGTGATATATTAAGCAACAAATCACTGCCAGCACAAATCTATTTTGATTCTAACACAAAAAAAGATTGACAATAGGAGCGAATACTTCAGCGTCTATGACGATTCTGCCATCTTGAACAAAGTGCTAGAATTTCCTGTAAATCTTGTTCGGACTGAAACAGGTATTTTTTTATGTACGCTTTGAACGACCTAGTTCAGACCTGGGGCCAAATACATTGAAAAGTATTCAAATACATTACAATTACTTTCATTGATCAATGATTACAATTACATTACAATTACAGGACCTGTAGAAATGTAATGATTACAATTACAATTACTTTAGAAATGTAATCAAATAATTACTGATTACTTTGAAATTTTCGTATAAAAGCATACTCACTTTTAAAGTTATAAAGAGAGTAGGGTCTTTGCAGTTTTATACATATATAATGCCATGTCCTATACTGCTGTTTCTTAAATAAATGAAAAACAACCGGCTATGAAGTTTTACTCACATTCTTATAAAAGTTTAAAAAAATATATAGTACATAATGCTCAGTTCATACCAATTGTTTTCAAATTTTTGATTCATCATTCATCAGATCTGACTACGTACTTTATAGATGATGAGCATGCCACATAGTAAGATATAGTAAAATGGAAATTCTCTGGTACTTCAATATTCTGCTGGGTCAGCTATTTTTAAGTTGTTAACAGATTTAGTTTTAATCATCATAAGTTTTTCAGAAGTGTCATATTTGAGGGAACATAATTCAAAATGGCTTACGTAACAACTGGTGCTACCATTGCACGAACATTCATTTAGACGTTTTAGTGATCTGATTCTAATAAACACTTGTAACTCATTATAATTTGGCCATTCCACAAAAAATGTACTTTTGTGTCATAATCTTAATCAAGCTTGTACGCATATAAAGGTAGCTATTTAGAGGGTCATAAGTCCTATTTCACATGCCCTAGCCATATTCTATAACAAAATATTTTAACACCTTTTACACCTTTGAGATATCTTCTTTTTATGGTCTGAATTTGAGAATTTACCTGCCAAATCAGCTGAGCATGTCAACAAATGAAATGAGATATAAAATTGCTGTCAGAGTGAATTTTAGCAGAAAAAACGTACTTTATACCATGTAACAAAATCTATTGAAACATTTCAAAAATTATTTTAATTGAACAATGCGTGTTAATCTCAAACATCTGAATATAATAGATGTTGATTCTGAAAGTAAATAAATCTTTAAAGTTTGCTTTTATTAATTTATTGTCCACATTAGACAATATTTTCTTTATGTATAAATATATCTACAGTGTACCATTTCTCAATCATCTGAATTAAAATAATGCCACAAGTCATCGCTAATCAGTTAGTTTCTAGTGGTGAGCAAGTTTTCTTTAGTAAATAGCCAAATGTATTTAAAAAGTATTTGAAAGTAATTATAATTATAGCTAAAATATTTTCAGTAATGATTACAATTACATTACATGTATTTGAGCCAAACCATGATTACAATTACATATGATTACTTTGAAAATTGTATTTAATTACAGATAATTACAATTACTGATTACGATTACCCCAGGTCTGACCTAGTTGTAAAAATGATGTTACGCTGTCTGTTGTCAACATTACAAGGCTTTACGTGATTATGACGTCTTGCGGCCGAATGACGTCACACTTGTCAGTGCAGTGATTTATCAACCGATAACTTACTGAATTTAACCATTGACTATAATGGGGACAAGTGTTAGAATCCTATATGAAACTGTTTTAGATATATACATGGAGTTTTTAACTCTTGTCCTGCTGAACTCAAATGTATCCGCTTAGGAAAAAAGTGTGAATTATAATCAGATGGTTTCTTCAGAAGCCATCTGATCTGGACTCGTATAAATTTCCTGCAGCCTGTGAATCATTTGTATGAAATAGATACATGCAACTGAATTGGCTTGAAAACAGAAGTGGCAGTGTTTCATTTTCATGCTAATCCAGAGTCCCTTCACTCGTGGACAAATTAGATTTTTAAACCATTTATTGATGCACTGTGGAACTCCTTGATTTTACAAGAAAAGTTGCAAAGGACTCACTGGCCTAAAATGTACAGGATGATTCCCCTATCTCCAACTTGCTAATTTGAAAACACTACTTATGTCAAAGTGATCTTCTACGCCTAAACGTTACTCTCTATATTTTGTTGTATTTCAACCATGTTTATGTCAGACTGTTATTGCCAAGACCAGTCTATATCAAAGTGATTTTTCCATTAGTTTTGTGTTGGTCAAAAAGTGTTGGCCAAAGCAGTACCATGTTTGTTTGTCAATCGGTTAAGACTAGGCAGTTTTCTTTCGCAATACAAAAGTTAAACCTTTTGAATGTCAAACAAAGTAGTTTACTTTTAATTTATCAATCAATAGCCCAATCAAATGAGCTCAGTTTAATCAATTATTATGAGTGTTAAATGTGTATCGATACCTGCATTGGTGAACTGATCAACTGTCTGTGTAAACTAATTGACCTTATTGCATCAGTGCCATATTCTTTTAACAGTCATGTTTCGACCGCCTCAAACCCATGTTTCAACAAGGCAATTCACATGCTGTTAAGTGGAGCGCAGTGGCTCAGTTGGTAAAGCGTTAGACTGGGGATGGAAGGGTTGCTGGTTTGAGTCTCACCACCTGGGGAGTTTACTGTGTTGAGTCCTTCAGCAAGACACTTTATCTGCTGCTTAGTTACTGGTTCAACCCAGGAAGACCCGTCCCAACATGACTTAAAGATTGTTGACTTGCACATAAAGAATCAAGCCAAACAAACAAACAAACAAAACATGCCTTTAATGCATGTATTTGGTATCTTAAATACACTCATTCCGGGCCACTACATTTTACATCCAGCAGCTGATTCACATGAAATATTAAGCCTTGATTTCCTTGAAAATGAAGAAAGATATCACAAAATTTGTCATTTGCTGCAGTTATGATTATGTGAGCTTAACTCTTTGTCTACAGCTGTCCTCTGTTAATAACCGTTCCAAATAATTTGGACCCAGATCAGGCTCAACAAAACCTGTCTTGATCTTGATCCAAGCTGTTTGACACTCTGATAATATTCATGAAAGAATTTGTTAACAACATTAATTTTGATAAAAAAACAAAACAAAAACAATAATAACAGCAGATGACAAAAATTACCCAGCATGCAAAGAGTAAATTGATTCAGCAGGTCAAAGCGTTAACATCTTATTTTTTTCCTTAGGAAAGGACCTATCAGAGCACCTGCCCATCTCCGAGCTACAGTTAGATGGGACTATCAACCTGACATTTGTAAAGATTATAAAGAAACAGGAGTGTGTGGATTTGGAGGTAGGTATTCAGAGCAGCTTTAGAATCATGGATGAATGTATTCAGGATTATTCCTGAATTCAGGATTTTGAGATTGACTTTACACAGAAAGTTGGCCTCAAAATACTGAATTAGGAAGATTATAATAGGTTTTGTTTTGATTTATTTACAGTTTATCTAAAGGCAATTCACCATTTGAGCCACAACATGAGATTTCCAACAATGTGGTATGTGCGACCAGCAAAGGTTCAGGCCAGACTGTGCATATGCGCAGTATGATCAGAGCCTTTGCTAGTCGTTTGAATATTCTATGAATGTTAAGCTACTGACTGAACAACAGTTGGAGTTTCTAAGCTTAACAGAAGGCTGCACAGACTCGTCTGAGTCTGATCATGTCAAAATGCCACATTGTTGGAAATCACATGTCACTGCTCATTTAAACTTGAAATTGTTAACATTTTCTAGGTGTACTGCAAGTTTTAAGATACTGATTTCTAAAATTCAGGATTTTTGAAATTTTGAACCTTCACCCATGTAGAATCTGTCCACTACTTCATCTGACCCATACATTCAGTAGAATCTATAGATATGTTTCTACATATAATTGCCGGGCCACGTAGCGCAGTCGGTAACGTGTCTGGCTACAGATGCGTGTCTGACTGCAGATCCAGGGGTCGCGAGTTCGATCCCGGTCCGGTCCCATACTTTCGTGGAGATTGATCATGAAATGTTTTCTACGGTCATTCTCCTCCCTTCTGCTGATCATTCAAAAGGGTTGTTGTCAGTTACAAGCGAAAGTATGTGCACGAATTACTGGTAAACCGCTTGTTCAAGCCTGCCCAGGAAAAAGTGTGGTTAGGTGAACTGACCGTCCCGCAATGACCATAGCTGTTGACTTGGGACGTAAAGCAACAAAACCAACCAACCAAAAATCTACATATAATACTCACCTTAACCCAGTTAAGCCAAATGGAATTTCCCAACCTTATCAATTGGGCCAGTCCATTTCCATTTAAAGGGTCAATTGTTCAAATTTTTCACTTTTATTCAAATTTTGATAGAACTTACAGTGGAGACCATGTTACATGACAGATGCTGCATTCTGCAGCATTTGATCTGGTTCTGCACTGTTTGCTTATGTCCCACAAAAAGGATGCTAGGCTTATATGAGTTAACCTAATTAAAGAAGTTAAATCCAGCATAGCTGAGCATGTGTTTAACCTTAAGCTTATCTGGTCACTTTCAAGAATGTCAAATATTCTTGCGATGAGGCTGCTTGTAATATAATGAATGAATGAAATGCCTGTGATGTTGATTAAATTGATTTATCATATGACATCCCCTCTGCAATAAAATCGATAAGCCACTAGTGGTTTACAGATTTTCGTGAAACGTTATGATGTCCATAATAACTTTGTGTACGTAATGACAAAATTCTAAAGTTTTTACGCCAGAAATGGGATTTCAAGGAAATCTTAATGTCATATGATGAATAGAATCTAACATTTGTGCTCTTGTCTTATTAAACATGAGCACTCATGTAAGATCCTCTATATCTGCAACAAGAGGAGCACTCAAGTAAGATCTTCTATATCTGTAACAAGGGGAGCACTCAAGTTCTGGCTCTATTACCTGTATAATAAATTCAAAATCTGTGATTGCTATTGGCATATGTAAGTTAAGTTCTTGTGCTATCATTAATTTGAATATACTTTACTGTCCCTCACCATTTTGAAGAAAAGCAAGGGGACATAGAATTCATCATTTCGTCCTTCCACTCTTTAGCTCTTCCATACTTTCGTTCCCACTAAAGTATTAGTTATGAGCTATTGTTTCATGATAGCTCATACAGTAAAACATGTGTAAAACGGCCACTCAAAAATAGACACAGATCTAAATGACAAATGATAGCTTAATGAGGGTCGAAAGTATTGCAAAATGCTCCCTTTTGAGCCACTCAAAAATAGACAGAGATCTAAATGACAAATTACAGCTTAATGAGGGTCGAAAGTATTGCAGAATCTCCCCTTTGAGCCTTCTGCAATACTTTTGACCTGCATTAAGAGATAATCGGTCTTGAAAACCAATTTTTCAAAAATTAATTATATGTCATAACTAGAATTATACTTTGAAACGTTGATACGCTAATACCATGATAACTGGGATAACCAGCATACAGTAAACCTGTCTTAAGGGGCCACTCAAAAATAGACAAAACAAAGATCAAATGACAAATGGTAGCTTAATGAAGGCCGGATCATTCTGCAATACTTTTGACCTGCGGTCTTGACTCTTGGAAACCAGTTTTTGTCTTTTTGAGAGAGGCCGTTTTACACAGGTTTTACTGTCGAATTAAATTAATGTAACTTTGTAAACACTAATTGAAATGCAGCAGTTTTACATTTATATTTATAAAAGCTAATACTTGATCTTTTCAGACAGTTGTAAGTTTCTCCATGACAGAAGTGATTACAAGCATGGCTGGCAGTTAGAGAGAGAGATGGAGCAGGGCACATACGGACATGGAGGTATGACATAAGTATAAGGCCAAATAAAAAAATATGTGTGGTTCAGGTTACACCGTGAAAAAAATTAGGGTAGGTAGGTAGGATACTATTTTTTTTGAGAATTATTTTTCTTGGAATATTCAGACCTGCTTGGAAATGTATTAAATAAGACAAAACTGATATAAAAGGGTCTAATTTTGAAAATATAACCTTGTTTTGATCCTTTTACTTCAAATACCAAAGACTGAATGCTTAGAAATTTAGATTTCCGTTTCATATTGTCATTTTGATATGTATATTTTCATCAAATTCTGAAGTTGAAAGAGATAAGCAGAATTGCTATTCTCTTCCAACTTCAGAATTCGGAGAAAAAAATTTAGGGTAGGGGGTAAAAATTTAGGGTAGGTCAGGTAACCTGAACCACACTTATATTTTTCTTGGCCTATTAAGGGTTTTCTTTTAGTCTTGAATTTCTGAGTTATAAATCCCTATGACCCTGATTCATGAATTTGTTCACATGGATTTGTCATATATATCACCCCGTGTGCATTGCCAAGACTATAGTTTGCTAGTTGTAGTGACTAATAACCTTAAAAACTTTATTCATATGATGTTGCATCTGGGATTTGATATAATGCCATGCATTAAAATACATAAACCATTAGTGGTTTATATATTATGTAGAAACATTATGTAATATTGTCCAATATAGTCACCGAAAATTGGTTTTCAAGACCAATAACCACTTAATGCAGGTCAAAAGTATTGCAGAATGCTCCAAGAGAGCATTCTGCAATACTTTTGACCTTCATAAAGGTACCATTTGTCTTAAAGACCTTTGTTTGGTCAATTTTTGAGTGGCCGCTTAAGACAGGTTTTACTGTATCACCTCGTGTGCATTGCCAAGACTATAGTTAGCTACTTGTTATAAGTAAAGACCATAAAACCTTTAATCATATGATGTTGCATCTGGGATTGATATAATGCCATGCATTAAAATCCATAAACCACTATTGGTTTATATATAATGTAGAAACATTATGTAATGACATGCATGATAATGTCGCATACACAATGACAAAATCTTTGTTTTATGCCAAAATGTGAAATCTTTCAAAGTACTTTTAATGTCATATGATCCTGATCAGCTGTATTCATCAGAAGAGTATAGAAATTTGAAAGATTTATGCGCAGATTGTGCTTATTGGGAAAAATACAATCTGCCTGGAAAGTTGGCTTCACTTATACATGTTTCAAGGAGAGTACAAGGAGCGCTGTGGTTCAGTGGTAGGGTTGTTGACTTGAGATAAAGGGGTAGCTGATTCCAGATTCACCAGAGGCAAAAAAACAAAACTTTTTACATTCATTCGCAACATGAGATTTCCAACAATGTGGTATGTCTGACCAGCAATGGCTCAGACCAGCCTGAGCATATGCACAGTCTGATCAGAGCCTTTGCTGGTCGCTTGAATATTCAATGACTGTTAAGCTACTGACCGAACATCATTTGGAGTTTCTAAGCTTAAAAGTAGGCTGCACAGGCTCGTCTGATTCTATTCATGTCAAAACGCCACATTGTTGGAGATCACATGTTGCAACTCATATGCTTTAGATTGAATCATTTAACAAAGATCAAATACAATCATCATATTGTGCCCAAGGTTACATATCACCACATGCATGCAAACAAATTGAATTTGACGAAATGTTGGAATAAATATTGCATTGGCAAAATACTTAGGCCAAATAAAAAAAATACCTGTGTTTAGGGTAACCCGACCCTACCTAAATTTTCTGGTGAAACCTAATTTTTTTTCATTTTTTTTTAAAAAGATATAATTTTACGCATTTTGAAAGGCATAATGCCTTTCAAAATGCATAAAATTATATTTTTCCCAGAATTTGAAAAAAAAAAAAATATGTGCGTACCCTACCTAAAATTTTCAGACCTGTTACCCAAAACACACTTATTTTTTTTATTTGGCCTTAACATCCCTTGTTATTTTCTCTTTTAGATGACCAGAATTATGAGATAAGCAGTGATGAGGAAGATCTTCCATTCAGATGTTACATCTGTAAAAAGTCCTTCACAAACCCAGTCATTACAAAGTAAGTGTTTATCACTTTGTCACAACAATGCACATCTAATCATCATCAACCATATTTATTTATAAGAGACGGATCTTTTGAGCACCCAAAACATATGGTAAAAATGTTGGGTAAGAAAATATTTACAATTGTACGCTGAAAAAAATGTTTATCTAAACATGTGTAATTACTTGTATCTAAAATTGAAACATGCCCATTCCACTATCTGATGGTGTATATAAAATGTAGTAATAGAATAGCAGATAGTGTAAATCCATATCAAACTGCACCTTGAGATCTGTCAGATATTGTAGATGATCTCTCCTCTCAACAATAGTATTGCAACTCGATATCATTATACAAACTCATAATCATCATTCCTTTCATTTTATTTATTACAAATTGTTACTTTTTCCATCCAAATCATGACTAATTTAATACCGTCTGACGCTAATGACCCACAAGGGTTGATGCATCGTTAAGCACCAAACAAACAAGCACCTTGAGATGCAGGCAAATCTGGGTTGACACTGTTTGATCAGGCATCTTAGTCTGAATATTATGGCGGATAATAATAGGTAAATATAGAATTACGATATGCTGTTAGATTAACGATTATTGTACATTTCTTAAGCTATTATTTGTCAGATCCTTGGCATAAAACTGGCCCTGAGGTTATAAAACTTTTTTCCTGCTCAACTCAGCTGAGCATAAAATTTATCATGCTCATAAATGTTAAAATGCCAACAATTGTTGGCATTTTAACATTCATGAGCATGATAAATAAAACCTCTGAGAGACTTAACAAGGTTGGCAATCGACAGGTCAATATGCATATTGACCAGACCAGTGGTCATTACTGGTTTTAACTGGTCATTACTGGTCGATTGGTGGTCTATTGGTTGATTGAATCGGAACAAATGATTTTTTGATGTCTGATTTTTTTATTTTGACCCCTTACTCATTCCCAACGCTATCAGTCAAACACACAATGTTGCAGCTGTGTTTCAATTACAGGTCAGTCCCGTTAGTATGCGCCGATTGGGATTCACGAATCTCATTGGCGATATAGGCAAGATACGCACTAACGAGTTGAGAAGCATGAACAGTGTACCTTAGTCAGTGTGGGTGGGGAATGCCCGTTTTCAGGAGTGATTCTGAGTTTATTTAAACTCAAGAACACTTATTGTATATTATTCAGATACTTAAATAAACACGTTATGTTATGTTAAATATGTTTTGTCATTCAAATCCCACCAAAATAACCCAATTTAAAAAAAAAATCAAGCATTTCAAATATTGAGAAGATTTCTTCACATTGGTGTTACAGTATATGCGGTGTTATAGTAAACATTATACCCGCTAGAACGTCTGGCAGTAGAGTCTAGTAACTCTAATAAATATTGATTGGATAATTCTTACTGACCTCAAAGGTCAACTTCAATGAGCTGTATGTTGATTGGCTGATATTTTAATCTGTAAAATGGTTAATGAATATTCAATTAAAGACATAGAAAATTAAGCAATAATACTGGTACCACTCATTATGATTCTCTCCAGGGGTCATACTGGACAGATCAAAGGCTAATTTTTATGAGGTAATTATGACTTCCTCACAGGGGGCAAATAAGTGGTCCCATGAAGGGATTAGGTATTTTCTGATAAAATATTGATCTTTATCTTAGTCAAAGAAATTGTGTTGTATACAGGTAAGTCCCCTCTTGAGGCCCCTTTAAGTTTGTGAGAAACTGAAACCGTCCCTTATCAGTAAATTCACTAATGATTCCATATATCACAAAATATATGTCTTTAAGCATGGTTTTATCACAGGTCAATGACCTTTTTTAGCCCTGAGGTAAATAGATAAAAATTGGTTGACTGGCTTGTGTTGTGAGCTCAGCAGGTTTCAACTTATTGATTTTAATTGCTGAATTACAGGAAACTATCCAGACAAATGTTTCGACAAGTGACAGAGCAGAAAGATACAATACACAACATATCTTTTTGTCAAATTACCCAGTGGAAATCGTGTCAACCTTTCATGGTGTTTTTACTTCAACAAGAGATTAATTAAGTTTGCATTATTTATTCCAAGAGTGAATAGTAATGTTTTGGCAAAGCAAATTCAGCAATTTGGATAGATGAGAGATTTTTTTCTAAAACAATTTTTTTTTTTAAAATTTTGGAGCCAAGGCAGATTCGCGCTATAAGCGAACTCCCGTAATAACGGGACGAGTACTAACCGGACTGACATGTACACAGATCTGCGGAAAATTCCACACCAATTAATTTGATATGATTTGTTTTTACATAAAAAAGGTGTTGGCGTAGATATTACTGATTAAAGTAAGTGTAAAGTTTTTATCTTTGTTCAGTATAGTTTCAGTATAGTAAGACAATTTATTTGATATATTTATTTTCAGATGTAAACACTATTTCTGTGAGAAATGTGCCCTAGCTCAGTATAGAAAGTCACAGAGATGTTTTGTTTGTAATGAACAGACTATGGGAGTATTCAATCCAGCAAAAGGTAGGTATCAGTTTGCTACATCAATCATCATCATCATTGGGTTTAGATTAATATGCAGGTGTAGGAGCATCTTCCACATAAGTGGGCCCCTCTCCAGGTAACTGGCTAGCTGCACATAGAGCAGATCTTACTTTGGGTAAGACTGCCATTTGTATATTTGTAGCAATGTTTTATGGCAGGATACCCTTGGCTCTGGTGAGCTTATAAGTTGGTTCTGTAATGACCTAAAATTTCGAACACTAGTTGCCTACCAAAAAAAGTCTAGACAAACAGTGCAGACCCAGATCAGACTGCTTCTGAAGAAGCAGTCTGATCAGGGTCTTCTCTGTTTGTTATTCTGATAAGCAGTTTGAAAACTCTCGCCCTGATAACCAACATTTTATTTGAGAACAAAAAGAGAATTTTAGAACATTTACCATAATCATTTGAAACATCTCTTGAGGCTATCAATTGGTACTTTAAAAAAAAATCAATAAGAAACAAGAAAAAATATCTCCATTTTCTGGGTGAAAACAATCTGATTGTATTCTAAAGCTACAGTAAAATCTGTTTAAAATGGCCACTCAAAAATAGACAAAATAAAGATCTTTATGACAAATGGTAGCTTAATGAAGGTCAAAAGTATTGCAGAATGCTCCCCTTGGGGCATTCTGCCCTTGGAGCATTCTGCATTATTTTGACCTGCATTAAGTGATTAATAGTATTGAAAACTAATTTTTGGTCTTTTTGAGGGTTGTTGTTTTACTCAGGTTTCACTGTATGAGGGGCATTTGGAAAGTTCTTAGCATGGTCTATTATCTGCGTAACCAATTGACAAACCCTATCATGTTTGGTATCATTTTAAAGAGCTATTTTTCCTCTTTGTTATAGCACACATTTCATGAGGATGTCATGATGCAATCACGAACAATATTATTGTTAATACATGTACTGTTTGTATACTGGAAAACACAAAATTTCAGTGGAAAATATAACATTTTACCTTTGGAAAAGTGTGCAGAACATTTAGAATAGTTCATGAAATTAGATAATTTTGTACCATTTGGTAGACCACAATCTGGTACAGTGTTTATACAATTGATGACTGAGTTGGATGTTTCTAATAAATAAATAATGGAACAGTAATACCACAACCGTTTAGAAAGCAAAGCAATGCGCCTATTTTTACGTCTAAAAATGGCATGTCACAATGCACATATTTTGAAAATATATACCCGACAGTAGTTTAAAAATGCCATATGTTGGTATTTTTGTCAAGAACACTTTATAATCTTTGTATTGTAACCAAAATAAATTTTGTGAACCAGAAGAAAGGGAAGATAACTCTTAAAATCTTCCCATGGGCAGAATGAGTTTAGCTACGAGTTGACGTTCTGGTTCATTTCAATTGAAAACAGTGGCAAACAAAAAAGTAAAATTACCTTGAGAGTAGAAATCAATCACTTTTGTGATGGTTAACGCTATACCATGAGAACTTCTTATGCCATCGACAGAAATTGAGAATATGCTGGGTTGAGTTACCCCACCCACTTCTTGAAAAGTAGGGATAGTGTTATTAAAAATAATTTTCTAGAATACAGAACAAATAAAGCCACACATTTTGCCCAACAAAATGCTTATTATGCATTGTTGGCTATAAATAAAGCAAAACATATACTCAATAGGCTTTTTCCTTGCTCCTGTAGTGACACAATTTATAGTAAAAGTATAAAGAAAAATAGAAAAAAGTCCCATTTTTAAAAGTTTAGCATTTCTCTATAGGTCAACATTTTCCGAATTTTATGGTGGTAGTCATGCAAGCAATGATCGCATAATATATTTTAATAAAAATTAAGTTGGCACCAAATCGTTAATTTGTCAAATCATGATCGCACATAAGGTCCCCAATTTTCCTTCGCTTTTTCCCAAGTATTTTTCTTAAAATTTCCGCCAGTATATAAACCCCTACTCATTTTGAGCTTGCGCTGCACGTGCACGCCAAGTCCTTTTTTGACAAAAATTAAACCATCAAGTAGCTGTTGAATTCTAGTTTCCAAAAATGTATTATTTTATAGCATTTTATCAACGCATTGTGGAGTTATGATGCCATGCTAAGAACTTTCCAAATGACCCTCGTATATCCTCTTGCACTTAGAATAGCAAATATCTCTAGAGTAAAGACCATGAGATTATTTGTAAGAGCAATGGGATAGCGCCTTGATTTACCAGGGGGAAAACACCACAGAAAAGATAAAACTATTTATAATTAAAATATTTATAAAAAAAACTATTTATAATAAAACTATTTATAATAAAACTAATAGACTTTGATGTTTATGGTAAAAGGTTTCTTTCTTACTGTATCAGTTGCTAATATTTAAACTAGAGCTCATCTTCCTTTGTTTAGATAAACAAGAGGCAAGTGGGCCTGGATAGCTCACCTGAGTTTTGTTTACAGTTTCTAATATATGTATATATGGGAAACCTGGCCATGACCCCTGGAGATATATTTTTTGACAGATCAAATTCATTTAAACTTTTTATATAGATTGCCACCATTTCTGTCAAATCATTTTTTAATTCTGACTACTGGTTTCAGAGGATAGGCTGTTTGAAGTTTCATATATTGGTACCGAAGGGAAACTAGCTATGCCCCAATACAAACTCACTGCGCTTTTGTATGATAATTTCTGCACAATTGATGAGGTAATCTAGGCTTTCATAAAATGCCAGATGTATACCTGTGTTTGTAAACTTGTCAAAAATTGAACTATTTTTTTGTTCCAGATGTGATAGCCAAAATGAAGAAAGCTTCTACCAAGACAGAGGTGGACTCTAGTGAAGAAGGGGAAGTAAAAGATGATAGTGGTGACAATGGATGATCTCCCTTAATTTTAATTAAATAAATTGTTTATTGAGAATGCCATTTTACTTATAAAGTGAAGAAGTGTTAACTCTTTGCCTACTGGGTAATTTTTCATGCTTGTTTGTGGTATGCTGATTTTTTTAAATTCAATTTTTATGAAAAATCCTTGCAGAAATACCATCAGAGCTTCTCTAATTAGTTAGCAGGTGATCTAAATACAATTAATCATTTAAACTTGAAATTAGTCATTTTTGTAGGCGACCTGCAAGTTTTAAAATTTGAAATTTCTAAAGTTCAGGATTTTGGAAATTTTGAACTTTCACCCATGCAGATGTAAGTGCTTTGCATAATAGGATGCACATTTACAGCAAAAGTCTGTCAAGTGAATTTTAACATTTTTGATTTGAGTTGTTAGCATTTTAATTTAACATTTTCCAAACCTTTTTATATTATTCCTGATACTTCATGTACTAAGTTGTCCTGTCTTCCAGAATCCAAATACAAAAGGGAAGTCCATAGGTGAGGGTCTGAAGGCGTTGGGACTGCGGTTCCAAAATAGCTAATCATTAAAATATTTGCCCCTTAATCACCTCTTTATGAAAGCATTGTCACAAAAATTAGTTATTTTTGAAATTTTGGGATCTTTAAATTTTAGGTCACAAAAATCGCTAATCGCTAGAAAAATAACAGAATTAACTCCTAAACACTATAAAATAAGGCCATTAATCACTAATCAATATACCCTATCCAGCCCCTCATAGGTGGGATCTTTCTTGAGGAAAAAAATATTGGGAAATTCCCAAGTAAAAGTGCACTAGTGTACAGTGTTATGGGTAGCGCACGCTTACCTTGAACATCTACACCATAGGTCCAGATACACACATATTTCGAGTGTAAAATTGTGATTATTTTCTTACCCATCAATTTAAACATGTGTTGTGGGTGCTCAAAAGAACCGTCTCATTGAGACAGTTCTTTTGAGTACCCACAACATATGTTTTGGTTGAGAAATAACAAACTAATTTTTTTATTTATGCGCTCTTAACTGGAGGCCTGATCTACAAATAGTAGATTTTACATAGTTCTTAGATTATAGCTATTTTCATACCGAGTTTTCCCGACACATTCCGACACCCGAATAGTAAATATCTGGCCAATCAAAAAAACTTCCCAACAACGTGACGTATATTTAAATAAGCATTGCAGATACCCAATGTCGACAAGTGAAAACGTGCAAATTTACATAATTTTCGTTTATATTAGGAATTTCTATCACTAGATTGGCTTGATAGATCAATGCCACACTGCCAATGATGTTTTTGGGGAGATTCTGAGTCATTCTTCAAACGTTGAAATGTTTACATGACCACCGTCTCAGTCACATGTCACCGGTCCTGCGGTGTAATCAATATTGACCTCGGATTGTAAACACAACGGCGCTGTTTGAAAATTCAGTAAAATTGGTTTTCCAGGTAAGAATAAAAAGTACAAAACGGCGCTAAGTGCCCCTTACAACTAATCTTCACTTCGCATACAATTTATACAAGACTATTTGCTCACAAAACAGAATTTACTTTTCTATTTTGATGCACCCCTCGAGCACATGGCTACTCGGCCTCGTGGTTACGGGAGTTATGTTGATTCGCTGATGTAGTCATGTGATACAAGTCCATGTGACTTGAGTCCCGAAGGAATTCCGGAAAAGTATGGAAGGCCTGTGAAATCAGCTATAATCAATCTCAGACAACTGCATCAGAGTCGATTCTTTAGCTCATTGATAAGAGCATTGGTCTTGTACCTAGGGCTGGGGTTTGATTCCCGGCAGGGCTTGGGAAATTTTTCAGCTATGCTTTACACTTGTTGGGACTTCATGGTGTAATATAAGAATAGGCCTTTAGTTAAGAGTGCGGACCAAAAAAATGCTTATCTTATTTCTCAACCAAAACATATGTTGTGGGTACTCGAAAGAACCGTCTCAATGAGACGGTTCTTTTGAGCACCCAAAACATATGTTAAATCTGATGGGTAAGAAAGTATTTAAAATTTGCCGCTTAAACATTTTGTTTAATCTAAACCTATGTAAGAAGCTGGCTATTCCTGGTAAATCATGCCCTATTGGACTCAGAATGGCCCAAATACTTTTTGTAATATTAGGATTATAATGTGCCATATAAGTTCTTTCTTTTAACATGTTCATTTGTTTAACCCTTCCTTGCCCAAAAATGTGTATATGGATACTTAGTCAAATAGTGCAGACCCAGATGAGATGCTCTTCCCGAATCTGATCAGCATCTGCACTGTTTACTACATGGGTGAAAGTTTTCAGGATTATTCCTGAATTCAGGATTTTGAGGTTGACTTTCCATAGAAAGGCAGCCCCAAAATGCTGAATTTGGCAGATTATCGTAGCTTCTTTTGGTTTTATCTTCAGTTTATTGAAAGATAATTGACCTTTTAAACTTGAAACTAATAAGTATGTAGGCGTACAGCAAGTTTTCAGATTTGAATTTCTAAAGTTCAGGATTTTTGAAATTTTGAACTTTCACCCATGTAACTAAGGTAAACACAATCTTAAGTGACAGAAATATCTTATTTGGGAATTCTAACCTATCACCCCACATGATATATAATGAACTATTGAAACCAATATGGGCTAGCTCAGGAGATTTTGGTCTTTATTACAGTGAAGCTTGTATTAAACGGCCTATCTCAAAAAAGACCGAAAAATAGTTTTCAACACCAATTATAGCTTTATGCAGGTCAAAAGTATTGCAGAATGCTCCCCATGCTCCAAGGGGAGCATTCTGCAATACTTTCGACCTTCATTACGCTACCATTTTTCATAAAGATCTTTGTTTTGTCTATTTTAGAGTGGCCGTTTTACACAGGTTTTATTGTACATTGTCGATTTAATGAAGACTCCATCGTGCCTAGGCAAATGTGCAGACTCGTCAAAGCTTTCACTGCTAGCATACACAATGTATACTGTACATTTATGTAGATGAAGACTTGAATCAAAATTTAGCCCTCTAACCAAGCTGGATACGTCAGCTTGGAGATTTAAATGAGTATTTTGCACATATGTGATAAGTAGCAAAATGTAATGTGCTGGCTCATATTGTATCAAGCAGGCCCCCAGATCAGAGTGCGTAATCAAAACTAATTTTCTAATTTTTCAACCAAAACATATGTTGTGGGTACTCAAAAGAACCGTCTCAATGAGACAGCCTTTTGAACACCCAAAACAAACGTTTAATTTGATGGATAAGAAAATATTCACAATTTTATGACACAAAGTATCAAAGTACATAAATTGAATATTCCATCATTTAACCCTTTTCATTCTGATAGGTTTTCCCATATATATTGAAACAATAAGTATGGAATTGTCCATTTTGTATCGTAATGGGTTGACAGTCAAAATTTCTATTTTAATTTCTGTCCCTGAAGATTGTTTTAACTTAGCAAATAGTACAGACCCTGATGAAATGCTGCCTTATGCGGCATTTCATCTGGATCTTCACTGTTTGCCAAAGTACCTGTTTACCGATATCCAGAATGAAATGGGCTAAGAAATAATAACTCATAATAAATGATTTATAGCTTTTTGTTGAATCAAATGCACTTGAAAATGGTTTAAGCTCTCTGAGACTGGTATCTGATATGATGTCTGTAAATTGTTTCATTAATTAGCTGTATATATGTCAAGTAACAGGGATCAAATTTAACTTTTTTTACCTTTTGCTGAAAAGGAACTGTGTTTGTTTTTTTTCAGTACTATCGCTAATAAGAACCAATTCATTTTGCATGACTGAGTCAAAAATTTATTTCTAATAGTATCGCTTTTCTGAAGCCACATTTAGGTTACGTTGCAAACAGTGTGGATCCAGGTCAATCTGGCTGATCAGGATCTACACTGATTATACCCCCCGCAAACTTTGTTTGTAGGGGGTATACTGTTTTCACGTTGTCCGTGCGTCCGTCCGTCCGTGTGTCTGTCCGTAATGTTTTGTTTCCTTAATAACTCAAAGAGTCATTGCTGGATTTTCATCAAACCTTGCAAACATGTTCATATATGCAAGACAAATACTTTAGACAAAAAAGTAAGGGCTAGGGGCCAATTCTATTTGAGTTATTTCCCTTTGTAGTTCTAAATGGCTTTTAATATAGGGCTTTATGCTTATTCTATTATAGGCCATTGCTGGATTTTCATCAAACCTTGCAAACATGTTCATTTATGCAAGACAAATATTTAGACAAAAAAGTAAGGGCTAGGGGCCAATTCTATTTGAGTTATTTCCCTTTGTAGTTCTAAATGGCTTTAAATATAGGGCTTTATGCTTATTCTATTATAGGCCATACACGGGCCGATCAACTCCTACCACAGCTTTTGATGGAACAATTTGATACTTTGCCTATACAATGTAGACACAATGAACATATGCATGAAGGAGTTTGGTTCAGAAAAAATACATTTTGACTAAATGACAGCTGTGAGAACTTAGACCAATTTTCCCTTCTTGGGCTTTTGTATATGCATAGATGGTGCCTTCATGGGCCGATCAACTCCTACTACAGCTTTTGATGGAACAATTTGATACTTTGCCGATACAATGTAGACACATTGAACATATGCATGAAGGAGTTTGGTTCACAAAAAATAATTTTGACAAAATGACAGCTGTGAGAACTTAGACAATTATTCCCTAATATGGCTTTTGTATATGCATTGATAGTGCCTTTATGGGCCAATCAACTCCTACCACAGCTTTTGATGAAGCAATTTGATACTTTGTCAATACAATGTAGACACAATGAACATATGCATGAAGGATACAATGTAGACACATTGAACATATGCATGAAGGAGTTTGGTTCACAAAAAATAATTTTGACAAAATGACAGCTGTGAGAACTTAGACAATTATTCCCTAATATGGCTTTTGTATATGCATTGATAGTGCCTTTATGGGCCAATCAACTCCTACCACAGCTTTTGATGAAGCAATTTGATACTTTGTCAATACAATGTAGACACAATGAACATATGCATGAAGGAGTTTATAATTCTTGTTGAACTTAGACAATTATTCCCTTATATGGCTTTTGTATATGCATGGATAGTGCCTTTATGGGCCAATCAACTCCTACCACAGCTCTTGATGGAGCAATTTGATACTTTGCCGATACAATGTAGACACATTGAACATATGCATGAAGGAGTTTATAATTTTTGTTTGCACAGATTCTACTGAAATCTTCTTTTCAAAACTAAGGTCTTCTTGTTCGAACTATAACTTGCCAAGTTTTTTCACTGACTCTTACTGTGCGGGGGGTATCTAATAAGCATTGCTTATTGACTTTTTTCATTTTCATGCAGTTTATGTTATGTTGTATCACTTGGTTGATAGCAAGTGATGGTAATCTGTACTTCCACCAAAGGGGAGGGGGGTATATTGTTTTGGTGCAGATCCCATCTGCATCTGTGTTCATGTGATGCTGTTTCTTGTGTGCAAGATATCTCATGTACAAGTAGGCGGACTGGAACCAAATTTGCATGGATTGGAGCATGATGAAGTCTTGAGTAGGATTTGATGACCTTGCCCTAAGTTTCAAGGTCACAGCAGAGCTAAATAAGTCAAATTTAAACCAAATACCGTAAAATGGGAAATTTCCGCATCGTCCAATTTTCGTGGTAAGTCGTGTACCGCGAAAATTAAAATCCGCGAAATATTTTCCAAGTTTGACCATTTGTTTACACACCTTTATACTGAACACTTGTGTATTCATTTGTGTTTCTATAACCGTTTCTCAGATTGACCAGCATAGTTTACAGGTCAAGTTACATGTACATGTATACTGTTATAGAACATGAATAGATCAATGAAGGTCATATTTGTGAGCGTTCAACTGTTACACAATAGACAGCTAAGATAATCATAGATTATTTACGCTAAAACACACCTGGTCATTTATTCAGATTCAGACCAGTGATTGTCGATATGTGTTCACATATTTCATTAGGCCTAGATAAATGGTAAATATGGAGTAATTTTTTTGGAGGGAAAAAAGGTTAATGTCATTGCATTGCCAGTTAAAGCCCGCACACAAAAATGTACTGCTTTTCTATGCACTACAACTTGAGACTAACGAGAACTACAATTCGTCTTCCAGATGAAATATGGCAAGCACCTAGCCCATGGAAATGACAGACTAAATGCATACTTCAGACATTTTGCGGGACATCTGCAGTTATAATTTTCGCTGGTACAGAAGACCGCTAGAAGACGGCGAAAATTAAAAACCACGAATATTTATCCTCATGTTTTTGAGACAAAAAACGCGAAAATATGTTGCTGCGAAAATATTTTGTTTTACTGTAGAGCTTGTGTGCAAGAAATATGGTGGGAGACATCTGTTTTTTCTGAAACAATTCTAGTTTCTACATGCTTTTCAGAAAAAAGATTAGCATTTAGCAAGATAGCAAGTGGCCTAGTTTAATCCTTTAGTGATAAAAGTGCTTACAGTATGTTATCACTGAATGATATAGCGTTGCATGACATCAAAATGGTAATGCCAAAATCCGGTCATACACATCTGTTGGCTATAAGGTGAGGCTCAATCCAAACCTGTCTAACAAGAAAGACTAGCTAAAATACTGAAATTTTACATGTTTTGATGCTAAACTTTCCAGATAGCGAATAACAAAGGCGCTGTCCAGCCTGATCCATCCGCACAGGCTGATCAGCACCTTTGTTATTCACTATGTTTTGTCGGGCCTGATCTGGGTCCAAACTGTTTGCAAAGATTATCAGCAGACTACACTAATAGGCTAAGAGTTAACTATCAATTGAATTTAAAGAACTTCTAGCGATAAGGCGTATATTTTCCCTTGTTGACATGATTACAAACACCAAAAATTTCAAATTGCCCTAATGTTTTTAAAATTGATGTAGTTCAGCAGTAAAATATGCATAGTAAGCAACAAAATACATTTCAAAGCAAATCACCATTTACAACAACGTGAAGACGTGCAAGGTAAAGCATCTAAAACAAACCGAAAGACACCATTTTCATCTTTCTAATGACAAAGGACACAATTTTAGGTGTATTTCGTACACATGTGCAGAAGGAATACGGCAACATTTTGGAAATGAAGAGCACTCCTATCCTCAACATTTTAGCACTTTTACTTTTTTAAAACTAGCAATGCATTTACTCAAAGTTTGGCCTAAACGGCACCCAGTATAAAAACGTAAAATGAGGGGTGGGAGTAGAAAGTGCATATTTTCATGGTATTGTAAATGGTGAATCACTTTGAAACGTATTTTGTTGCCTGCTGTGCATATTTTACTGCCAAACTACACCAATTTTAAAAGCAATAGGTCAATTTGAAAATTTGGTGTTTGTAATCAAAATATACACCTTATCGCTAGAAGTTCTTGAACTGTTCAGTAATTTATTGGTTTGCTGCCCAGATTGATTATCTCTGGGCATACACACCATTTTGTTTGTCAGGCTCTGACTTAAATGTCTAAATAAACCCTTTGAATCTATAGTAGCCGTACAAATCATTTTGTTTGTTTGGTTTGTTGCTTTACGTCTCGGTCAACAGCTATGGTCATGGCGGTACGGTCAGTTCACCTAACCACACTTTTTCCTGGGCAAGCTTGAACAAGCGGTTAACCAGTACTTCGTGCTCATACAACATCCTTTCTTGAATGATTCAGCGAGAGGAGAATGACTGTAGAAATTATTTCATGATCAATCTCCACGAAACTCGCGACCCCTGGATCTGCAGTCAGACATGCATCTGTAGCCAGACACATTACCGACTGCGCTATGCGGCCCGGTACCCCCCATACAAATCAGACAAGCTACCTGCTGCCACAGATCTAGCTTTTTAAAGGCTCATGTGTGAGCTATTAGTATCAAATCTCAATCGTCCTTATATAAAATGATCTTGTGAACCAATTGATGGATTCTTACCAAAATCTCATGTATACTTTGTTTTGTTTGTTTAGATTCTTTACGATCTAGTAAACAATATTTCAGTCATGTCGGGATGGGTCTTCCTGGGTTGAACCTGATGAACCAGTACTAAGCAGAGGATAAAGTGCCTTGCTCAAGGAGACAATGCAGTGCCTCCGGTGAGGCTTGAACCCACAACCCCTCAATCTCGAGTCAAGCAATCTACCAGTGAGCTACCATTTCTCATGTACATGGGTGAAAGTTCAAAATTTCCAAAATCCTGAACTTTAGAAATTCAAATTTTTAAACTTGCAGGATCCCTACAAAAATTAATAATTTCATGTTTCAATGGTAAATTGTGTTTAGATAATCTGAAAATTAATCAGAGAAGCTATTATTATCTCCCTAATTCAGAATTAATCCTATGGAAAGTCAGCCTCAAAATCCTGAATTCAGGATTAAGCCTATGGAAAGTCAGCCTCAAAATCCTGAATTCAGGATTAATCTTATGGAAAGTCAGCCTCAAAATCCTGAATTCAGGATGAATCCTATGGAAAGTCAGCCTCAAAATCTTGATTCCAGGATTAACCCTGAAAACCTTCACCCATGCATGTATACAATGTATTCTTAGTGCTAGGTAAGCATGGGTGTAAGTTCAACATTTCCAAAATCCTGAACTTTAGAAAATCAGAATTTAAAACTTGCTGTATGCATCCAAAATATTAAACAAATCCAAGTTGAATGGTCTAATACCTTTAGATAATCTGAAACTAAATCAAAAAGCTATTATCATCTGCAGAATTCAGCATTTTGAGGCCGACTTTCTATGAATTCAGGAATAATCCTAAAACTTTTCACCCATGGGTAAGTGCTTCAGGACCTTATGCTCTTCTGGTTACAAGGCTACATGTGATCATTTTAAATTTGTGCAAATGTATTTGTTACTGCAGGGAGAAAATAAATATTGCTGATAACATTGATGAGGTGTTAGCTTATGATTCAAACCCTGCATATTTATTAATCCCACCAACTGTTTTGCTGTAATCACATCCATCTGTCTCAGTTTTTTTGCCCCCAAAGGAACCTTGGGAGGCATATAGCAATCACACTGTCCGTCCGTCAGTCCGTCCTGCTTCGTGTCCGGTCCATATCTCCTATATTCTTTGAGGTAGGAATTCCAAATTTGGTGTGTGGATGCATCTTGGGGTGACGGAGTGTCGCATACCATTTTCGGGTCACTGTGACCTTGACCTCTGACCTAGTTTTTAGAATAATCGTGTCCGGAGCATATCTCTTATAGTGTTTGAGGTAGGAATCTCAAATTTGGTGTGTGGATGCACTATGACCTTGAACTTGACCTCTAACCTAGATTCAAGAAACTGCATTGAGTCTGGTACATATATCCTATATTCTTTGAGGTAGTAATTCCAAATTTGGTGTGTAAATGCATCTTGGGATGACAGAGTGTCTCATATCATTTCAGGATCACTATGACCTTGACCTCTGACCTATTTTTTATAAAAATTGTGTCCGGAGCATATCTCTTATATTATTTGAGCTAGGAATCTCAAATTTGGTGTAATGGTGCAATGTGGGATGACAAATTGTTGCGTACCATAATTCGGTCACTGTGTCCTTGAACTTGACCTAGTTTTTAGAATAATCGTGTCCGGAGCATATCTCTTATATTATTTGAGTTAGGAATCTCAAAGTTGGTGTGATGATGCATCTTGGGATGACAAAGTGTCGCGTACCATAATTGGGTCACTGTGATTTTGAACTTGACCTCTGACCTAGTTTCTAGATACTGCATTAAGTCAGGTGCATATCTAACATATTCTTTGATATAGAAATTGCAAATTTGGTGTGTAAATGCATCTTGAGATGACGAAGTGTCACATACCATTTTGAGTCACTGTTACCTTGACCTCTGACCTAGGTTATGTACCATTTAAGTGTCACTGTGACCTTGACCTCTGACCTATTTTTTATAAAAATTGTGTCCGGAGCATATCTCTTATATTTTTTGAGCTAGGAATCTCAAATTTGGTGTAAGTGCAATGTGGGATGACAAATTGTTGCATACCATAATTGGGTCACTGTGTCCTTGAACTTGACCTATGACCTAGTTTTTAGAATAATCGTGTCCGGAGCATATCTCTTATATTATTTGAGTTAGGAATCTCAAAGTTGGTGTGATGATGCATCTTGGGATGACAAAGTGTCACATACCATAATTGGGTCACTGTGATTTTGAACTTGACCTCTGACCTAGTTTCTAGATACTGCATTAAGTCAGGTGCATATCTAACATATTCTTTGAGATAGGAATTCCAAATTTGGTGTGTAAATGCATCTTGAGATGACGAAGTGTCACATACCATTTTGGGTCACTGTTACCTTGACCTCTGACCTAGATTTAAGAATTATTGTGTTCAGAGCATATCTCTTATATTCTTTGAGGTAGGAATTCCAAATTTGGTGTGTATATGCATCGTGGGATGTTGGAGTGTCATGTACCATTTAAGGGTCACTGTGACCTTGACCTCTGACCTATTTTTTAGAATAATCATGTCCAGAGCATATCTCTTATATTATTAAAGGTAGGAATCCCAAATTTGGTTTGTGAATGTAACTTTAGATGGCGTAGTGTCACAAACCATTTTCCTGTCACTTTCACCTTGACCTTTGACCTTTTTTGTAGAATAATCGTGTTCAGAACATATCTCTTATATTTTAGATTGGAATCCCAAATTTGCTGTATTGGATACATCTTTGGATGCTGATGTGTCGCATAACATTTTTAGGTCACTGTGATCTTGACCAATGACCTAGTTTCTAGAATAATCATGTCTGGAGCATATCTCCTATATTATTTGATGTAGGAATCCCAAATTTGGTGTGTTGAGTCCTCTTGGGATGGCGGAGTGGTGCATACCATTTTGGGTCACTTTGACCTAGACATTGACTTCTGGCCTCATTTCTAGGTTTTTCTTGTCTGGAGCATATCTCCTATATTACAGCTAACTTTTCTCAAATGTGTCTTATGCTAGACCAATTCCTTTGGGGGCATTCGTCACATGACTGTGACATTTCTTGTTCCTTCATAATATCTTGTAAACCCCTGGCCAGACTGAAATATTCAACCCTTTGTATACTAAATATTTAACCCTGGTACTATGCCAAACAGTGAAGACCCAGATGATATGCCGCATAATGCAGCATTTCATCAGGTTCTTAACTGTTTGCCAAGACTTAAACAATCAGACTTCAGAGAAAGAAATTTAATATTAGTTGGGAATTATAACATGTAACCCCTCAATATATACAATGAAGTTGAATGAACCATCCCAAGTTTATTGTATCATATCAGGTGGAAGAATCTATCAGAACACAAAGGGTTAACACAAATGTACACCACAAGGAGTAATTGTTCATAGGAAAAGTTTCAGTCACCCTGCTCTAAAAATCAAGGTTAAGGCAGAATGTCAAAGGCCATGTTTGGTCACCTGTGAAATTTTTCTCCCTCGTTTTGATGAAAAATGATTAGACATGTTGTGGTTCAGTTGGTAGAGTGCTAGACTGCATTGAAGAGTCACAAGTTCGATACTCACTGGAGGCACTGTGTTGTGTCCTTGAGTAAGACACTTTTTCCTCTGCTTAGTACTGGTTAAACTCGGGAAGACAGGTAAGCATCCTGACGTGACTGAAAAATTGTTGACTGGGACATACAGCATCAACACAAACAAAAATTGCTGAAAAGCCAGGGGACATAGTACTGGGGTAAATATAGCAAGTTGTCCAGGTAATATCACCTGTTATGACCCACTATCAATGAAAGCCTCCTGCTCATTTTAGCAGACAAGTTGCCATAGGCCCAGATAAGGAAATTTTATGAGCCTAAAACTGTAATTATTTCTTTACCTATCAATTTATACATGTGTTTTGGGTGCTCAAAAGAACCGTCTCATTGAGACGGTTCTTTTGAGTACCCACAACTTATGTTTTAGGCAAGTAATGAAGAAAATAGTTTTCCATTATGCACTCTTATCTGGAGGCCTGAAGTTCATGCTGGTTTTTGCTTCCATTGATCATTACTATCTTGCAGGAGACAATCAAATCACATTTGAGCCGCGACACGTGATTTCCAACAATATGGTATTTTGACAAGTGTAGACTCAGACGAGCCTCTGCAGCCTCCTTTAAGCTTAGAAACTCCAAATGGTGTTCAGTCAGTAGCTTAATAATTATAGAATGCTCGAGCCACTAACAAAGGCTCTGATCAGACCACATGTATGGGCAGGCTGATCTGAGGCTTTGCTGGTCGCACATACCACATTGTTGGAAATCTCATGCCACGGCTCAATTTTCATTTAGTGCTTGAACAAATATAAAATAATAACCCGATGTGAACAGCATTTTATTCATTCATTTCTTCAATAAAAGCAATAGTTACCTTTACTTCAAATGCTATCATGCCTTATTGACAGGTTGAGGGCCGAGGGCTGATATGGCCAAGCTCTTAGGTCAAGCCCTGGATAATGGGCAATCCATCAATCTTTTAAGTGCCCTAAGCTTAGGTAACAAATGCTCAATTAGGAGTAGCCTTGACATAGTGGATACACCACTATCTCGTAAACCAAGGGTAATAGGTTCAGCCCCTGCCTGTCCATTGAAACCTTAAAAGTCACTATGGGCATCCCAATTGACCATTTTTCTTCCGTCACATATTAATGTGCTAGCTCAGGGACTGCATTTGCTATCGCAAAATTAGGAACGACTGTATTCTTCAACATGACCACAAGTTTATTACAAAACAGCCTACAACCTTTCAGCTGATAATAAATTAATATATTAAGTGTTCAACATTTGAGCCGCAGCATGAGATTTCAAACAATGTTGTATGTGAGATCAGCAAAGGCTCAGACCGGCCTGTGCATATGTGCAGTCTGATCAGAGCCTTTGCTAGTCGCTTGAATATGCTATTACTGTTAAGCTACTGACTGAACATCATTTGGAGTTTCTAAGCTTAAAAGGAGGCTGCCCAGGCTCCTCTGAGTCTACACTTGTCAAAGTGCCACATTGTTGGAAATCACATGACACGGCTAATTTCATAAATAACCATTGTATGGTTATACAATTTCGCTCATTCTCCCCCTCTCCCCACCCCTCTGTCTAAAAATTCATAAGCCTTCTTAACTCCAGCTGTTAAGTTTTTAGAACTCATTTTCCGCAATAACTTTTTTTTTCAATTTTAGCAAAATGTGTTTGCAATGAAAAGTATTCAGGAACATCTCAGCCAAATTCTCCAAATTGTGCCAACTTCCTAGATGCTGCAGGTTCGTCTGTGCTTAGATGACCCTTTTAAGCAAAGTGCAAATAAGTCAAGATGCCAGCCAAAAAGTTACACTGCCCCTCCCTAATTCAATTACTAAAGCGATGGATGGCTTGTTCAAATATAATAGAAATCGCACCTGATTCGCTCGTGCGTTAAGCTAGTAGGGTCATCTCAAAACCGTTAATTTCATAGCATGTGCATAAGAGAAAAATTGCATGTCATGCGATAACCCAGCCTTTGTTTCTACAAATGAGTCTGCTTTAAGTTGATTCTGCATATGCACGGTAAATTCTGAGTATGTTAACGACAGTTTTATGTTGTGCACAGCCTTTGAAGAACAGGATATGCACCGCTTCCAAATATTTTTTGAAACTATCCCTTTCTGTCACGCCTCTACGAATTTTACCTGTCATTAAAAGACTTAAAAATTTAAGATGAATTCAATTTATTGCAAAAGCTTCATCTATATACACAAAAATCTGTTTGCGCCACAAGCACAAGACCTTTTGGAGAAATTGGTGGAAATTCTCCTCTTCAACTTTCATTGCGAACACATATTGCTAAAATTGAAGACAAAAAAAGTTATTGTGAAAAATTAGTTCTAAAAACTTTACAGCTAGAGTTTAGTGGGCATTGAGCAACCAGTTAAGTATCTGGCAAGTCTGAGTTTTCGCTGGTTGCCCAAGCAGTATTAAAGTACCAAAGTCACATACAACGACACAGTTTTCTTAATTCTACACAAAACTTATTATGTGGGTACTACTGATGGTACCTCAGCTTCCCATAAGGACCACAATGAATGTTTTACTACAGAAATAAGAATAATATTGCTATGATATCTCATATAGTTCTTATCGACACATGCACCAAAGAGTTGTGAATGATTTCATTGGCTGATAACATAGGCCTTGCACATGGGTGACCTTTTATCTCTTTCCTTGCTAGTGGTGACTTTGTTGTTGATAACGTCTGCGAACAGTTTTGACCCAAATCAGGACCAAAAGAATATCAATCCTGATCTTGATCCAAATTGTTTGACACTCTAACAGTGTTCTTTTTGTTTGATTTGATTCTTTACGTCCCAGTCAACAATTTTTCAGTTATGTCAGGATGGGTCTTCCTGGGTTGAACCAGTACTAAGCAAGGATAAATGTGTCTTGCTGAAGGACACAATGCAGTGATGCAAGTGAGGCACGAACCCGCAACACCTCAGTCGAGCCAAGCATTCTACCACTGTGCTCCCTAATAATAGTGTTCCTGAAAGAATTTTCTAAATAATTTAATTTTGAAAAAAGGTCAGCACATAACAACAAAATCATGAAATTGACCCAGCATGCATAGAGTTAACATATTGCTGGGTAGTCTTACATGCTAGATGTGTCCATTTTCAGATTAACTTGGGTGAAAGTTCAAAAATTCCAAAATCATGACTTTCAACTCTGATCTTAAAACTTGAAGTATGCCCACTAACTATTCACAATTTCAAGTTTAAATGGTCAATTGTCTTTAGACAGACTGAATATAAATCAGAGAGCCTAGTATAATCTCCCTAATTCAGCATTTTGAGGCTGACTTTCCAAAATGGAAAGTCAGCCTCAAAATCCTGAATTCAGGAATAATCCGGAGAACTTTCACCCATGGGATTAGATATGACTGGTTTAGTTTCAATATCCTGTCAAATCAGTCTAAAAGAACATGTGTATTATACAATAACATGTCTTTCATTTCCCAAAGAAAGCACTTTCTTTAAAACTTTAGCTGTATTTAGTAAACTCATCTATGATACCGACTTTTGAAAACAGTGTAGATGCAGATTAATTGGCTTCTGAGAAACCAGCTAATCAGGACCCACATTGTTTTCCACTCTTCCTGTAAATACGACGGCTGTTCAAATATGAATGCAAGTAGCTTCATAACTTTCTTCACATATACGCTACGACAAAATGGTAAACGTTTCTATAAAGGACTATATGTCACCTTTAAACTGGCACCAGACCTAAAGAAAAAAAAAACAGTATTCTTATCGAGCTATAGTTCTTTGAATGAGGGTCACGTTAGTATACTTACAAACTCAATGCTTCGTACATATACCAGTGATAGAGACCGGCGTATAATTCTTCGATAAACAGGTGAAATTTCTTGAAATTTTTAAGGAAGTATCCCCATATTCTTACATAATGATTCTGTGAAAGTTGCGAAAATCCGACATGCTTTTGTTAAATAACAACAAATCATTTTCACTAAAGTCTCCTTATGTTTGCAAATAAATGGTAAACAAAACACCACCTTTCAGTTTTTAGTTAAACTTATCTATAACAAAATGCATGAAGCAACATTTAAACTAGTATTAACTCAAAGACAATATGTTGATCGCTCAAACTGAGTTGTTGCTACAAATTATTGATGTGTAGTGGGTAATTTTTAAACGCTGAAAAGCATTTTTATAAAGTCAAAAATGCCTTAAGTGAAGGGGTTATAGAATTTATACTTAATTTTGTTGTCATAACATTGCGGCTTTATTTTAAATTTGAACGTAAATTTTAAGTTTGACCACTATAGGCATTATTTACAATAAAATTACTCACCTGATCTAGAGGACTAGACAGATTAAACATATTTTAATTAATGTAAACACGTCATTAAGAAGCAGAAAAATGATTGAAAAATTATACAAAATGTGATAACTCTGTAAATAGAGGACGGGGCGTTTTAAAAACTCCCTTATGACATATTTAGCATGTTTTCAGCAAGACGCAAAGAAAACAACACAGCGATGTTCATTATTCCATCACCAGTATATAACTCAAAATGACGTTTATCATAAAATTTATGACGTCACAAACGTGCCTGTTTACTCGAGATTGAAACAGGATTATATAAACTTTTTCCTGCAAGCAACTTTTGGATTGTTACTTAAACTTGCATCTAAAATTTGGTGTCAAGCCTGGTAAACTTGATATCAAAAGACATGAGCCTTATATCTATTTATCAGTCTGCCCATTGCTTCACTCTTCAAACTAGCCATTATGACATAATTTTTGATTTTTGTGTTGATTCAGCGTCATTAGCGACGTCATTCAAAAAGTGCAATGTCATATTGACCTGATAAAGGCAAATCCCGTGAGATAGACAAGGTTTATCAGGCAATGTGCAACAATGCAGTTGATATGAGAGGTGACTAATAAATTTTGCACCCCACATCCCCTCTTACACATGTTGAAATTCTTAAATTTTCTCTTCAAGATACTTAATCCTGCTGTACTCAAAAAGGTTTGAGTTCAATAGGGCTAACTCTTTGAAAACTTAGAAAGTTTGCCTACTTATTTTGCTGTCGGCTGTTTATTTTCCTCAAAAAACACAATGTACAGTAAAACCTGTCTTAAGGGGCCACTCAGAAATAGACAAAACAAAGATCTTAATGACAAAAGGTAGCTTAATGAAGGTCGAAAGTATTGCAGAATGCTCCCCTTGGAGTATTGCGGAGCATTCTGCAATACTTTTGACCTGCAGTAAGTGATAATGGGTCTTGAAAACCAATTTTTGGTCTTCTTTTTGAGTGACAAGTTTTACTGTATTCAAAAAATCTTTCTGGAAAACAGTTTGAATCCAGATCAGGCCTGACATAATGTCCTAATGTCAGGCCTGATCTGGGTCCAAACTGTTTGCAAAAATTTTCATAAGATGCCACTAGCAGACAAAGAGTTAATTAAAAGTAAATACATGGGTGAAAGTTTTCAGGATTATTCCTGAATTCAGGATTTTGAGGCTGACTTTCCATAGAAAGTCAGCCTAAAAATACTGAATTAGGCAGATTATCATAGCTTTTCTGATATATTTACTGTTAATCTAAAGACAATTAACCATTTAAACTTGAAATATTAATAATTTGAAGGCATACTACAAGTAAACTCGTGGGTGAAAGTTTTCAAGGTTATTCCTGAATTCAAGATTTTGAGGCTGACTTTCTCCTCAAAATACTGAATTAGGCAGATTATCATAGCTTTTCTGATATATTTACTGTTAATATAAAGACAATTAACTATTTAAACTTGAAATATTAATTGTTTGAAGGCATGCTACAAGTTTTAAAATTTGAATTTTAAAGTTCAGGATTTTGGAAATTTTGAACTTTCACCCATAAAAACAGCGAGACATGGTTAGACTCTGCACAATGCAACCACATACACAGTTTGCCAATATCATTACAGGCATTCAATCTTCATGAAAGTTTATCAGTCCAGGCCCCAAGGTTATAAAACTTTTTTCATACTCAACTCAACTGAGCACGAAATTTCAACTGCTCGTAAAAACAAAAATACGACAAATGATGATAGTTTTTTTTTCCATGCTCAACTCAACTGAGCAAGAAATTTCAACTGCTCATAAAAACTAAAATACCTACAAATGAAGAAGTTTCGTGCTTAAAGTCCCTCCGATGTTGTATTTATCCTGCTTATAAATGTTAAAATGCCAACAATTGTTGGCATTTTAACATTTATGAGCAGGATAAATTTCGTGCTCAGCTGAGTTGAGCATGGGAAAAGTTTTATAACCTCGGGGCCAGATATGCTCTTAAAGCATTTTCTCTAAACTACTGGGAGTCCCCCTATAGCCACTGTAACAGATCCTATAATTGCTGTGTTGAGTTTCCGTTGTAAGTCGACATGTCCTCATCATCCCCACGAACATCTGCCATTCTTCGGACATTTCCTGGAGCAGGTGTTCTCCTTTGGTATGCACTAGAAATATACAATTCAGATTTAGTCTGAGATTCAGTCTGATTTGTTGAGAGCGGATGTGTTTGGAGATTGATTCTCAATCCAGTCCACTTTACTTCATACTTTACAGCAGTGATTAGTGGCAGGTCAAGTTAGGATAGTTACCACCTTGATATGTGTATATTGATTTGGGGCTTTGTTGCATTTCAAAACAATCATGAGTTGGCATCAGTTAAGTGCCAGTAATCAAGCATTATTACACATAGGACAGGTGTTGATATAGTAAAATTTTATACTTGCCTAGCGACATATGTACTTGTCCAAAGAAAATTTTACTTGTCCCAAAAAACAGATTTGCTTATTCCTTACTGTGCTGTAACACTTATATAAGAGCCGTAACATGTGATTTCCAACAATGTGGCATTTTGACAAGTGTAGACTCAGATAAGCATGTGCAGCCTTCTTTTATGGTTAGACACTCCAAACAATATTCGGTCAGTAGCTTAACAGTCATAGAATATTTAAGTGACTAGCAAAGGCTCTGACCAGACTGCGCATATGCGCAGGCTGATCTGAGCCTTAGCTGGTCGCACATTCCAGATTGTTGGAAATCTTGTGTCACGCCTCATAAACTCTTTCATTGAAACAATGTGGAACCAAATATAAAATCTATTGTGAACGGTGTAGATCCAGATCAGCTGGCTTCTTCAGTTGATCAGGTTCAACATTATTTTCCAAAAAATGTGAGTTTTTGAAATACAAAATACAGCATTCGATTGACTTCTTGTATACTTGTTCAAGGACAAGTGAATATAAATTTCTGCCTTGCCTCCAATAAAATGGGACCAGGTAGGACAAGTTGGGCATGGTATTTCCACACCTGGACATATGGTCATATTATATTTATTACATCAAATTATGACACTATTCTTATGTATTCCTTACTTAATGGTTACTGCTAAGCTAATAGTTTTGAACACAAGAGCACATTCCACCCAGTACCCTAGATAAGCTTTTTGGTCAATTGGGTATTTACACAACCTCGTTATCCTCAATTGCGTACTTGCAAAAACAATTGTGTATTTTCATATTTTTTTACGCCATGTTTTTATACCCCCCGCAAACTTTGTTTGTGGTGGGTATACTGTTTTCACGTTGTCCGTGCGTCCGTCCAACCGTAACGCTTTGTTTCCTTAATATCTTCAAGAGTCATAGCTGGATTTTCATCAAACCTTGCAAACATGTTCATATATGCAAGACAAATACTTTAAAAAAAAAGTAAGGGCTAGGGGCCAATTCTATAAGAGTTATTACCTTTGTAGTTCTAATTGGCTTTTTGTATAGGGTTTTATGCTTATGCTAGCTATTATAGGCAATACATGGGCCGATCAACTCCTACCACAGCTTTTGATGGAACAATTTGATACTTTTCCAAGGGGCCAATTCTATTAGAGTTATTTCCCTTTGTAGTTCTAAATGGCTTTTTGTATAGGGTTTTATGCTTATGCTAGCTATTATAGGCCATACATGGGCTGTTCAACTCTTACCACAGCTTTTGATGGAACAATTTGATACTTTTCCTATACAATGTAGACACATTGAACATATGCATGAAGGAGTTTGGTTCAGAAAAAATAATTTTTGACAAAATTACATCTGTGAGAACTCAGACATTTATTCCCTATTAAGGCTTTTGTATAGGCATTGATGGTGCCTTCATGGGCCGATCAACTTCTACCACAGCTTTGAATGGAACAATTTGATACTTTGCCTATACTATGTTAACACATTGAACATATGCATGTAGGAGTTTGGTTCAAAAAAATTATTTTTAACAAAATAACAGCTGTGAGAACTTAGACAATTTTTCCCTAATAGGGCTTTTGTATATATGCATAGATGGTGCCTTCATGGGCCGATCAACTCCTACCACAGCTTTTGATTGAGCGATTTGATACTTTGCCTATTCAATGTTCCTATTAAGGCTTTTGTATAGGCATTGATGGTGCCTTCATGGGCCGATCAACTTCTACCTCAGCTTTGAATGGAACAATTTGATACTTTGCCTATACTATGTTAACACATTGAACATATGCATGAAGGAGTTTGGTTCAGAAAAAATGAAAAAAGTCAATAAGCAATGCTTATTAGATACCCCCCACACAGTAAGAGTCAGTGAAAAAACTTGGCAAGTTATAGTTCGAACAAGAAGACCTTAGTTTTGATAAGAAGACTTCAGTAGAATCTGTGCAAACAAAAATGATAAACTCCTTCATGCATATGTTCAATGTGTCTACATTGTATCGGCAAAGTATCAAATTGCTTCATCAAAAGCTGTAGTAGGAGTTGATCGGCGCATAAAGGCACTATCCATGCATATACAAAAGCCATATAAGGGAATAATTGTCTAAGTTCAACAAAACTTATAAACTCCTTCATGCATATGTTCATTGTGTCTACATTTTATTGACAAAGTATCAAATTGCTTCATCAAAAGCTGTGGTAGGAGTTGATCGACCTTCGTTGTTTTAAAATGTGACAAATACCAAATTTCCAGATTCTCTCGTTTAACGCAAGCAGCGAAAGCGCAGGCGGGGCTCACATCGGCATAAGATCGACTGAGCCTTCTTTGCTTGAAAATGCATTGTGAGCTATTTCAGATAAAACATCGGCATATCAATAAAAGGGTAATAAGAACTTATTTTCTAAAAAAAGAGCTGTTACTGGAAACACCCAGTCAGAACACCTATTTAGGGCCTGCACTGCTTGGCTCGATACAAAGATAAAGATTTTAAACCACGGACCCAGAGTTTCAAACGGTTTGGATACTGATCACGAGTGACTTTCTGTTGGGCCTGATCTGGGTCCACACTGTTTGCAAAAGTTAATAGTTGACAAAAGTCGCCTAGATAATTTATTTACCATATACCTGTAGCCCCCTAGCACCAGACTCTGACCACCGCGCTTGTTCCACACAAAATCTACTTGAACTTGTACATTTGCCAAATTGCATAATTAAAAGGCTTTAATTGGGGTAGTTATGTTTTTGATAAATGAAAGCTTCATTATCAATTAGTTTAAATAGTTGATTAGAATTTTGTTAAAATTAAGGATTAGTATTTTAAAGGGAAATTAGGATAAACATTAGGATTAATAATGATTAATCATACTGTCTTGTCCCAATTAAGCTCTTAAACAGTTAAGCTAATCCCAAGATTAATGTATTTACTGCGAAGAAGTAAAATAATTCTGAAACAGACTATACTATACAGGTAAGTTGTCCTAAATTTCACACAGTGGGAAAAACAGGAATAAGAATTTCTAAAAGTGGGAGAAACAGGAATAAACCTTTTGTATATATGCATAGATGGTGCCTTCATGGGCCGATCAACTCCTACCACAGCTTTTGATTGAGCGATTTGATACCTTGCCTATTCAATAAAGACACATTGAACATATGCATGAACGATTTTGGTTTGGAATAAATATTTTTTGACAAAATGGCAGCTGTGAGAACTTAGACAATTTTTCATATATATGGCTTTTGTATATGCATGATAGTGCCTTAATGGGCCGATCCACTCCTAACACAGCTTTTGATGGAGCAATTTGATATTTTGCAGCTACAATATAGACATATTGAACATATGCATGAAGAAGTTTGGTTTGGAAAAAATAATTTTTGACAAAATGACAGCTGTTAGAACTTAGACAATTTCCCCTAACAAGGCTTTTGTATATGCATAGATGGTGCCTTCATGGGCCGATCGACTCCTACCACAGCTTTTGATGGAGCAATTTGATATTTTGCAGCTACAATATAGACATATTGAACATATGCATGAAGAAGTTTGGTTTGGAAAAAATAATTTTTGACAAAATGACAGCTGTTAGAACTCAGACAATTTCCCCTAACAAGGCTTTTGTATATGCATAGATGGTGGCCGATCGACTCCTACCACAGCTTTTGATGGAGCAATTTGATATGTTGCCTATACAATATAGACACATTGAACATATGCATAAAGGAGTTTGGTTCGGAAAATATAATTTTTGATAAAATGACATCTATTAGAACTTAGAAAAATCTATTAGAAGAATATATTTTTCTGATATAAAATTTGATATATAGAGCTTTCAGTTGTGAATAATTTTGTGTATTTGATCTTAACCAAATGTTCCAGATTGCAAGCTTTAAGATCATTTGCACAGATTCTACTGAAATCTTTTTTTCAAAAATAGGGTCTGCTGGTTTGAACTATTACTTGGCAAAAAAACACTTGCCAAAACTAAGTTTTTTCACTGACTCTTACTGTGCAGGGGGTATCTAATAAGCATTGCTTATTGACTTTTTTCATTTTTTCTGTGATTACACGTTTTCTTATTGCATGAAGCCATCGGGAATGTGCTTGCATATTTATTCACTACCATCGTCTGCCTTTCTAAAGTATCAAACTAGCGGATTTTATTGTACTTGAAGCAAATCTCATCCCCTTGTTGACATTCGAGTGTGTACAGTTTGCAAAGTTTCACTTTCATCATAGTGTTTTTCAGCAAAATACTGGACTGGGCACCGATATTTTATTAATAAAACTGGAGTTACATTGCGCGCTCCCTAGTAAAAAAATTCAATACCTGACTGGCATTTGTTTATTACCCAAATGGAAATGAAAAAAAACAAATGGTACACAATGACATCGCATGTAATTGCATACCCATGGTTAGAATTGCTTTTCGGTACACATACATTTGATTTTAATTGCTTTTTTGAGGATTTTAAATACGTATTTACGCAAATACACTGCTTATCTAGGGTGCTGCAACCAAAGAAAAACACTTACTTTGTTTGCCCACTAGATGACGCCTGCGCCTGTCTAGCTGGTTCCCTTTGCTGCTGACTAGAAGAATTGGTACCAGCCCCAAAGAACATACTGTACAAAAAGTTCCACACAAACATGAGTGGATAAAACAGCATAGTTAAGAAATTATTAGACGATGCCTGTACAACACTTCTTGCTGCTCGTGCCTGAAAGAGAAGTTAACAGTGCTCCAGATTAGCAGAATTTTTAGTGTAGATTAAGAAATAGATTTTCCCTTGCAGTGATTTGTTGCTTAATAAATCACTGGCTGGAGGTCAGTCGTTAAAGTGAATAAATCATGAGTGTGAAGCACGAATGATTTATCCACTTATGACTGACCGACAGACAGTGATATATTACGCAACAAATCACTAACAATGCAAATTTATTTCGATTTTAACACACAAAAAGATTAAAATATGAACAAATCCTTCATAGTCTATAAAGGTTCTGCCATTTTGAACAAACTTTCATGATTTCCCGCAACTCTTGTTTAGACTTAAACGCGTATTTTTACGTACATTTTGAACGTCCTATAGTTGTAAAAGCCACGTTAGGCGGTCTATTGTATACGTTACAATGCGATTAGTGATATATGACATCATGAAAATCAAACTGGCGATCAATTTACGTCACATGGGTCGGTGCCCAGTCTGTGCATGCAGTGATTTATCAACCAATAAATCACTGAGTTTAACCATTGGCTATATAGGCGACTAAGGCGAGGTGTGTTAGAAATTGTGATAATTTTCTTGTCCTTAAAGCTGCATAGTCTGTAACTTTTGATATTTTTCGAAATTTTTATTTTCTTTTTCAATCATTTGTAAAAGTAGAATTAAGTTATGTTTTCACAATAAATCTGATCACTTTAGCTGAAAATTGCATGGAAAAATGAATTATCTTCTAAAACAGGTGTGTGTTTTCTCTTGTTGGTAATTATTTGCGTCCCTCCAATAACTATAGACAGTTAATTTTAACATAAATGCTGTTGTTTTGATACTGATAATTTGTTAAGATTTACGAAAATTGTAAAATAATAACCTGAATTTTAGTTATTTTAATGTGTTCTTGAAAAAAGAAACATTAGTTCTAAAATTAAAAGATCAAAAGTTACAGACTATGCAGCTTTAAGGTTAAACATAAATTTTGGGTTCTCAAAAGAACTGCCTTGGTGAGTTTACTTGAGTACTCACAACATATGTTTTATTGAGAACTAGGAAAATATATTTTGATTATGCACTCCTTTCTGGAGGCCTGGTAGCAGAAAAATTATTTTCTTATTTCTCAAACGTATGTTTTGGTTACTCAAAAGAACCGTCTCAATAAGATGGTTCTTTTGATCACCCAAAACATATGCTAAAATGTATGGGTAAAGTAAACATTACAAGTTTACGCTGGAATTTTTGTTTATCTAAACCTGTGGAAATTTAAGGTGAATTGATATATTTACATGCGTATGCAGTCTTCTATAGACAGTGAATTGAGAGGAACAAATGCAAACATGTACACTTAAGTAGCAACTAGAATTCCTTAGAAGGCCGTAACACACCTGCCGGGGTAAAGTTAGATTTTATGTCACCTGCCAGAAAAAAGTTAGATTTATGTCACCTGCTGGGAAAAAGTTAGATTTTATGTTAAAGTCACTGGAGCATGAAGAGTAGGTCAAGGTTACCAGGTCACAGTGTTTTGTTTGATTCTTTACGTCCCATCAACAATCTTTCAGTGATAAAGGAACGGGTATTCCTGGGTTGAACCAATACTAAGCTAGGATTAATGTTCTTGCTCAAGGACACAATGCAGTGACGCCGGTGAGGCTCAAACCCGCGGACCCTGAGTCTCGAGTCAAGCACTCTACCACTGAGCAACTACGCTCCCTCCAGGTCACAGTGTGTTCCATGCATTAAAACAACTGTATGCAAAATGTTGACAGCATTTGACTTTAATTTGAAGTTTAACCATATTATGAAAACACTTGGGATAGACAGTTAAAACACTCTTTGGCAGAGTCTATCCTCTTCTCCAAATGGTCAAGTAAACAAGTAAAATTAATGAATACTGACATCAAGCAATAGAAACTAACACTTTTTGAGTTAGGACCAAATTAGTCCAAATCAAATACAGAAATCCTTTGATTACCTTTGCATATAGTTCCTGATCTAGCTCCAAACTACATATATTTGACATGCTGAAGGCATTTCTAAAATATTTTCTTTCAAAGTTAATTTTTAAAAAAAACCAGCAGACAACAAAAAAAATGCAAAATCACCCAGCATGCAAACAGTTCAAATAGGCCAGATTTTTTTTTATTAGTTGATTTACGAACCCTCCTACTGTAATTTTCTGTAAAGTAGGAAAAAAAAATTCTAAAATTATTTTTATATTTTATCTGCCGACTCTTAATATTATTTGTTTCGTTGAAAAAAATAATATATTTTTGAGGTTCTGTCTGTGTATTTTTGAGAGTGACACTGTTAAAACTGATAGTCCAGTCCAGAGTTTTAGGAAAATGATAAAATATTTAAAGATTTAATACAGACTGATGGTACCTTACTAGTTTTACTGTTTTTCTGGAGATATTAAAAAAAAAAAAAAAAAGCTCTGAAAATGACCAGTTAACTTGTTATTTTTTCGTCCCCCCCTGACCCTAAATCTGAAAAAAATTCTGGTAAATCAACAAGTAAAAAAAATTCTGGCCCATATCAAAGATGCTACATACTGCTGGCAAAGCTATCACACTGGCTGTTGGTGCTAATTGTAGATCTGTAAATGTACGACTCATGTCCTCTTCTGTAAACTGTCTTTTAGGGAATGTTGTTGATAAAGTTACTCTGCCACTCAGTCTCTGAAAAATAAGATAGACGAATATTAGCCAATATTAAAGAACTAAACTGTTAAAAAGCATCACTTACAGTCTCTGAGCACCAATCAGAATATCGATGAGCTGTTCACATATCATATGGGCCTCGTCGCGAAAAAACCAGTCTTCGGGGTTTCCGACAAAGCGAGTTTAAAACCAGTCTCCTTAGCTACAGAGACTAACTAAAAAATTGAAATTTCACCTGTAGCAAGTTTACATATGATACTTTCCATAAAGCGAATAACAAAGGCACTGATCAGACTGCACGGATGAGCAGGCTGGTCTGCGCCTTTCTTGTTCGCAAACCCTCAAAGACATGTTTTCTTGTGTCGCGGCCAATATAAAAATGAATCTGTCACTCTTTAAAAACTGAACATGACATTTATCATGCTCATAAGTGTTAAAATGCCAACAATTGTTGGCATTTTAACGTATATGAGCATGACGAATACAACATTTGAGTGTATTAAAGACAGAAAATATTTCTTTTTCTGTACTTTAGATTTTATGAGAAATTGAAATTCCATGCTCAGTTGAATTGAGCATGAAAAAAAAGTTTTTAAACTTCAGGCCATGATTTGATCTAAAATCATAATCTACTTCTATAAAAGGTAATATCAAACCAAGGACCCGGCAAAACTGTGTGAATACACGTGATAGACTGAGCTGTGACTACACATGTAAATGGCTATGTTTCATTTTATTGTAACAGGCCCCTAGATATGAGTGCATAATCAAAACCTAATTTTCTTAATTCTCAACCAAATGTAGACATGTCTTTGCAGAACAATAAATGCCATTAAAATTTCCATAATTTTATCTCAGTACATGTTTGGAACAAAAGTTCCATCAGCAAGTTGGAGCTATTTTTTGGCTGGTGTATGTGACATTCAGCTTTATGTCAACTCTTTACACCAGGCCAAAGGATAAGAGTGTGTATTGGAAAACTATTTTATTTATTTCTCATCCTAAACATATGTTGTGGGTACTCAAAAGAACCGTCTCAATGAGACGGTTCTTTTGAGCACACAAAACACCCGTTTAAATTGATGGGAAAGAAAATAATTACAATTTAACACCATTAAAATTTCTGTATCTGGATCTATGTTATACACTTAGGATTATCTAGAAGTGAAGACAGCAAATTTAAGTTGATAATTTGCAAGTCTGCTCATGTGCCAAACATTAATGACTTCTCACACAATACAAAGCCAAATAATTTCGAAAGTTTGCACTCACTTCTAACCAAGGTACATTTTACTAAGAGCTTTTCAAGCAAAAATATTGCTTTTTTCACCTATAAAATAATAAATATGGAAGTTTCATGGAAAAGGTATTGTTTAGTTTTGTTTTAAAGACTTTCTGTAAATGTACACAAAATTCAGTAAAGGTGGCAGCTCTAGTGACAAGTACATATATATCAAAGACCAACAGTCAAGAAATGTCTAAAATAAAAGAGTAACTTAATGTAACGCTAGTGCTTCTTATCTTTTCAATGGTAATCTGATCAGGAAATACCGAATTTACACAAGGTATGACCTCATTGCTCCTAATCTGTGCATGGATGCACAAATAATAATGCAGGACACCCAAGTGCCAAACATCAACAAACTATACAATTACTAGCATCATCAGTCGAGAGCGCAGTGGCTCAGTGGTAGAGTGCTTGACTCGAGACCGAAGGGCCGCGGGTTCGAGCCTCACTGGCGTCACTGCGTTGTGGTCCTTGAGCAAGACACATTTATCCTAGCTTAGTACTGGTTCAACCCAGGAAGACCCGTCCCTATATAACTGAAAGATTGTTGAAGGGACGTAAAGAATCAAATCAAACAAAAACAAAAGCATCATCAGTCAATCTTAGCTTGAATTAACCAGCACTATTCAATTAAACATGCTGTCTATTTAAAAGATGTTTTTAACACAGGAAGACTGTTCTTTTAGAAACTATCTGATTTATGCTGATTCTTCTCAGTTATAAATTGGGGATGTTTTGGTGGGGACATTTTGACATTTTATCACAGATGGGAACATTTTTGACAAATTGGGGATGTTGCACTGCTTTTTGCAGGCTGATCAACATCTTTATATTTTGATTTTAGCATAAAAAAGGTTTATGTAGTAATGAAATTGTGTTCAAAATCATGAACTTTAGAAATTCAACTCTTATAACTTGCAGTCGGCCTCAAAATATCAACAATTTCAATTCTAAATGACTTAAAGCTGCATAGTCTGTAACATTTGATCTTCTAATTTTAGAAATAAAGTTTCTATTTTTCAAGAATACAGTAAAAATACTCAAATTCAGGTAAACATTTTACCATTTTCGTAAATCTGAACAAATTATCACTATCAAAACAAAAGCATTTATGTTAAAAATCAACTGTCTAGAATTACTGGAGGGACGTAAATAATTACAAACAAGAGAAAAACACTTGTTTTTATCAGATAATTCACTTTTCCATGCAGTTTTCAGCTGTACTGAACATGTTTATTGTGAAAACATAACTTAATTCTATTTTTACAAATGATTTAAAAAGAAAAGAAATTTTTCGAAAAATGTTCATAGTTACAGACCTAGTCTCTTTAAAATAAATAAGAGAAGCTGTTTTAAACTGCCAAATTCATTTTTTTGCTAAAATCAGGAAACTTTTAATCCATGCTTCTGCAGCAATGACTAATGAAACTAACTAAGACTTACTGTTGATACAGCATCATGGAGAGCCTGTAGTGTCTCTGAGGAAGAAAAACTGGTTGACATTGATGAACCATCTGGTAGGCGTACTAGGATTCTCGCAGTTGTGCTGATAAAAAGAAATAAACATCTTAATTTCTACTTACAGTAAAACCTCAGTCCTGTGTAAAACGGCCACTCAAAAAAAGACAAAACAAAGATCTTAATGACAATAAGTAGCTTAATGAAGGTCAGAAGTATTGCAGAATGCTCCAGGAGGAGCATTCTGCAATACTTTTGATCAGCATTAAGTGATAATTGGTCTTGAAAACCAATTTTTGGTCTTTTTGAGAGTGGGCGTTTTACACATGTTTCACTGTTTACTTAATTAAAATATTAGAACAAACAGAAAAAAGTGTGAAATATAGCATTAAAAGAAACTGTACCTTTAAGAAAATTACAGATTATGAAATCATGACTGCTAATAGTTTTTGCCAAAATCCCTTTTTTATTCAGAAAGCAATAGTATAAACTTCGGCCTCCAGATAAGAATGTGTAATGAAAAATTGATTTTCTTCTTTCTCAACCAAAACATATGTCGTGAATACTCAAAAAAACAGTCTCATTGAGACAGTTCTTTTGAGCACCCAAAACATATGTTAATACTGATGGGCAAGAAAATATTTACAATTTTATGCTAAAATATTTTGCTTATCTAAGCCTATGATCTAAGAGCTATATTTGTTTCAACTAATGAATATGAAATAAATAACAATTTTACACATAAAAAGCTCCCTTATCTGGACCTACGGGTACCCATTTTTGATCATAAACTTCTGAAGACATTTGACTATCAAAAAGCACTGAATAATCTAAAGGTACCCATATTTGAGCATGCCCAGAAATCCTATGGATCCTGAAATATACCTCCTGGCAGCCTCATCCTGAGCTGCTATTCTCTGTTGCTCCTGTAACCTTGCCTTCTTGGCTTCCTCTTGTACTCTATTCCTCTCTTCTTTCTCCTTGTTATATCTTGTCTTTCTGTCTTCTCTACATAATTAAAGAGATACTTATATTACATTTTCGAAGGTATTTTGTTACTACAAGTCAACCTTGTTATCTCAAGTCCAAGGGAATGAGAAAATCCTTCAACAGGCCTTTAGTTAAGAGTGCATACCAAAAAAATAACTTTCTTATTTCTCAACCAAAACATATGTTGTGGGTACTCAAAAGAACCGTCTCAATGAGAAGGTTCTTTTGAGCACCCAAAACATATGTTCAAACTGATGAATTAGAACATATTTACAATTTTACGCTCAAAAATTTGCTTATCTAAACCTATGCTTCAAGTTATCCAAAGATCAGAAAAATGGAGCGTCATCAAAATACATTGTACATGTTCTATTTCTTCACGACATACATTTGCAGTACAGTCGTGGAAAAACTCTCTCTACTGAAAAAGGGATAGAAGTAAAGATAAAAGTTTCCATTTTAATTACGTTGTAAAACAAATAAACAAACATGAAAAACAAAACAAGCTGAAAAATAAAGACTGTTGATACTATCTCTCATAAACAATATTCAGTCATTAAAATTTGAAAAGGCACCTCCAATTTTCTGATGTTCAAATGGAACACTGTGTTACACACCTGAGCGGTTATGTATTCGTATTTCAAGATCAATAAAATTGTGCCAACAGCTGATCAATGAACAACACTATAACTAATTGGCAATTACTCACAACAATGGATTCAACTTGACTGAATAAAAGGCCATTGTTTGAAAAAGAGGTATATTACTTTGTTTGACATTCCTATTGTTTAATTTTTTGACCAACACAAATTTTTTACTTAAACACAAGCAGTGGTAAAACAAGCGGAAAACTAATTTTCCGGAATGAAAAACCTCTTCGATATAGCCGAGTTTTCGTGATAACAGAGTTTGACATAAACATGTTCAAGATACAATTCTTGGCGCTTTAAGGGTTAACTACTAACCTGTCTTGTTCTATCTGTTGTCTTATCTTTTCCTTGGCCTTTCTTTGTTCTTCTTTGTCTTTTCTCATCTGTTCTTTCAATTCTTTCATTTCTGTCTCTGCTTGTTTCTCCTTCAGCTTATGCAGACCATGACCTAACTTCCTTCTCTCAATCTCTTGGTTACGGGCTTTCTAAAATCATAGTGAATATATCAAATCCATAAATTCAAATAAGGAAACCTTTTTAGCATTAAGCTTTAATTATTTTCTAATCCATCAATTTAAATATTTGTTAGTTTGGTTGATTGATTCTTTACGTCCAATCAACAATCTTTCAGTTATAGAATGACAGGTCTTCCTGGGTTGAAACAGTACTAAGCTATGAGTAATGTTCTTGCTCAAGGACACTTGTAACGCAGTGACGCCGGTGAGGCTCAACCCACTGCCCTTCGGTCACAAGTCAAGCACTCTACCACTGAGCCACTGCGCTCCCTATGTTAAAATGTAATTATAGTCTAACCAATCAATTTAAATATGTGTTTTGGGTGCTCATACGAGCCATCTCATTGAGACAGTTCTTTTGAGTAGCCACAACACATTTTTTTGGTTGAAAAATAAGAAATATATACAAACAGCCCAGACTCAGATAAGACTGTTTCTGAAGAAACGTTTTGAAAGTATTATAACATTTGACTAAACAAAGATATGTTGCTTTTTGTTTTTATTGATTAACATACTTTACATAGAAATTGTACAATGCCATATTTCGACTTGATTTCATTTTATGAAAATGCAAGGTTTAGCTTTTAAAGAAGGGGTTCTAATTTTCTGGTTTACACAGTTTTTACTTCAATGGCTAGCTTTTTGACACTATATATGATTCTAGTTGCAACATTGTATTGATATTCATTTCTTGATGCTTGCTCTTGTAAATGTATATTGTGCTAACACTTTTGTCTTCCTAGATGTTCCTCAAGTTTTATAATCAGGACTCAAAGTATACTTAAATGCGAAAGAAACGCAACTGTTTTCAATCCCATTTTTCTTCCACATGGATCACATGAGGCTAATTTCTTAATTATATCCTGTGTTCCTGCGCATTGAGTACTGATTTGCCGTAAATAGGTTTTGATCACGATTTCCATTCTGAGGTTATAATGACGTCAGTAAATTTCAACAAATGGAGTCAAAAATAGTGACGTGTCATTCGATTTGAAAAGAAACAGCTTGATCAGATAGCCAGATGTCTTAACTAAAGTAAAACACTAAAACGGTTGTCAAGTTATTGATTATCAACGCGACCAGTCGCTGCGTTGCTGCGTGTTCTTTATTGACGTCAACCTACCTTTTTTTAAAACAGTCATTACAGATGCATTTTGTTCGATCATGTCGCGATTCTTATGTCTTCTATGCACTGTATTGAGGGCTATGTGGTGACATTAAAAGTTTTCGATTATTTATATTCGTTTTGATAAAAATGGCCAATTACGCCAAAAAAATAAAGACGTCATTTTGACAAAATGAACGTAGACAGAAACATAAAAGTACCTGATTTGATTTTGTCTCCCCTTTTGCTATCAAAAACCAATTTGGTTTAAAACGTTTTTTCGCAAAATAGGCACATTTTTTGAATTTTGTGACTTTAAAAATGGGGGCTGCTTTACATGTCTCGTTGCAGCTCGCCAACCATAAGTCACAGCGGTCTGATTTTAGTGCTGTATGCAAGGCAAATAACGGTACTTAGCGATTTCATTATCGCTGGCTGAATTTTTTGATGAAAAAGAAGGAACTACCATTTTTGAAAGAGCATATTTCAATGCCAAAATTCATTGAATTTGGCTTTTTTGGTGACACCACCTTTGACGTTACCGGAAACATAACGTTTACAGAGGATAATAAAAGCAATGCCGTGAAATAATTTAATCACATACTCTTTTATATTTGAGCACATTTAGGTGTGCCAAACTTAAAGGTTGGACTTTTATTCAAGTTTAGAAACATTTCATACCTATTTGGACACCCTGTAACTAAAAATATATCAGAGAAGCTATCATAATCTGCTTAATTCAGTATTTTAAGGCAGACTCTCTATGGTAAGTCAGCCTCAAAATCCTGAATTGACCTCATTTTAAGGAATACAAATGGCATTTTAGTGCATTTAGGAAGAAATTGGAATGAATTTCATAACATACCTGCATATAAAGAAGGCATCAAATCAACTTAACCTTAAAAGCGTTTTCACCACAAAAAACAAAATTTTGCCCAAAATTAAGTTGTTAAGGGCGATAACAATTGATGGATTGTGATGGTTACAGAACTTGACCCATACTTTATGATAATATACATAGAGGACCTTACATGAGTGCTTGATGTATTATTGAATTTATTAAATGAGATGAGGAAAAAAGATAAATTAGGAGGCTTGCCAAGCATTTTATCGCTTTTTTCGCACCAGTTTAATAAATTCAGTAATACAAGAGCACGAATGTAAGACTCTATTTATCATATGACATTAAAATAACTTTAAAATCACCTTTGGCATGAAAACTTCAAAATTTCAAAATTTTGTCATTATGTACGCAACATTGTTGTGGACATCTTTACATAATGTTACTACATATGTCAGCAGCACAGGTAAGCAGCGTATCTGCGTAAATACGCAATTAAAATCATCCCAAAAGCAATCAAAATTAAATGCATGCGTACCAAAAAGCAATTCTTTTGAGCCGTATGCAATTACATGCGATGTCATTGTGTACCATTTTCTTTTCCATTTGGGTAATACATAAATGCCAGTCGGGTATTGATTTTACAAGCGTGCAAGCAGTAAAACTCCAGTTTTATAAATAAAATATTGATGAGCAGACAAGTATTTAGCTGAAAAAACATGGAAGTGAAACTAGCAATGTGTGATCAATAAGGGGACGAGATTAGCTTCAGAGGTATGATAAAATCCGAGTTTGATGCTCTAGAAATGCAAACAGTGTGAGTGAATAAATATATGCAGGTGAATTCCTGATGGCTAGATTCAATAAGAAAAACATGGCGCCGCGGACACTATTCATAACCACAAACAACGTGGGGTAAAAAATAAAAATACGCAATTGATTTTGCAAGTATACAATTGAGAATAATCAGGTTGCCTAAATACCCAATTGACCCAAAAGCTTATCTGGAGCTCTAATATGTTAACCACTAATGGTTTATTGACTTTAAAACATGGCATTATATCACTCCTAGACGTGATGTCATGTGATTAATGAGTATAAAATAAGAATCCCATTCACTCAAACATTCAGGAGATATTGTAAGGAAATCATAATAGGTACACTATTGACAATTTGCCTCACTTCATTTTCATTGGCCTACTAATATGGTAAATATTCTAAAATTTCAAACACTATAGTTATCTGCCAAAAAGGCTTAGACAAACAGTGCAGACCAAGATCAGACTGCTTGCCCTGATAACCACCATTTTAATTGAGAAAAAAAATTAGAAAAGTGTTTGAAATTTTAGACCATTTACTGTAACATGGACAAAAAATGTTTAATTTACCTCAAAATCTGCTTTAGCTTTTTCTTCTTTCTTCTTCTCCATCAACTCCTTAGCTCTGTAAGGAATAAGCTTAGTTTCACATATGGGCCAACACACAAGCATAGGTTTAGATAAACAAAATTTTTGAGCGTAAAATTCTAAATATTTTCATACCTCTCAGTTTTAACATATATTTTGGGTGCTGAAACAGGTCTGGGGAATCTCGGAAACACGCGATAAATATTATCGCTCAAATGCGCAACCACGCTTGAGATTGGCAGACTTGCTAACAGAGGTAGTTATCCTACAACTGCGTCGCGGTTCTGAGCGATAGAAACTTGATTATTGGTTTATCATTTTGGCCCGTTTCCGTGGATTCGATCGATCTCTTTTCGGATGCATTCCGACCAAGGGGTGAGAAGCTAAACGGTAAACAAACGAAAATTTCAGGAAAAAATCACCAAATTGAACTCTCTTCTGACAGAAACCCGTATTTTTTTTTCTTACCATTTTCACATCAATTTTATCATTGATTTGTGGCTGAGGTTCTGATGGTTAAATATCTATTTGTAATTTTTTATTTGTGTGTTGTAATGTTTCTGAATCTAGGGCACCAACTCGCAAAAGGCGAGACATGTGGTGATGGTTGTCGTGGGAATGCGTGATATATGAGTGCCAAAAAACCGGAAGTTGACCACCAACTTATTTCCCCTGATGACGTTTAGATTGATTTCCCTTTACATGGGCAGTCAGCTATCGCGTGTTTACGTGATAATTTAAGATCGCGTGTTTCCGAGATTCCCCAGACCTGTCAAAAGAACTGTCTCATCGAGTACCCACAACATATGTTTTGGTTGAGAAATCAGAAAAATATTTTTTTGATACAGTCTCTTAACTTAAGTCCTGCACAAGATTATGGTACATGTAAGTATCGCATCTGCCAGAAGTTAAGGCTTAGACAAGCCTGCGCACACACATGGAGTCTTGCCAGAGCCTATGCTTCTCGCATACACAAAGTATGGAAGTAGAGGAAAGCTCAGACCAAAAATTAGACCTCTATCCCCACTGGACACGTCAGAATTGGTGTTTAAAGGAGGCCGTTGCGCATATGGGATAAGTACAAATTTGTCATATGTTAAACAGATATGACAATATTTCAGCTAAACCATGGCATAATGGTATTTCAAGCATATGTGTAAATGCAGAGTCATTCCTTGAACTTGCATGTGCATATTAATTAACCCTTAAAGCGCCAATCACAACTGCAGCAGACGTCAAATTTTGAGACATCTTTCCCAATTTTCGAAAAAAAATAAGGTATGATATTTCTTGAGAATCGTCTGCTGGATTCTCATAGGATATCATGCCTTATTCGTTATTTTTGAAAAAGGGTTAGCCCTTTGCCTGCTGAGGATTTTTTTTGTTGTCTGCTGATTTTTTTCAAAATCAACTTTTCCAAAAATTCTTTCAGGAATACCATCTGAGTGTTAAACAGCTTGGATCCAGAAAATGTCGGGCCTGATCTGGATCCAAATTGTTTGCAAAAGTTATCTGTAGCCGACATTAGGAGATAAATAGTGAAATATGGATGTTTATGTACACATTTTTGGAACACGTTTTAAGATGTCACTGTAGATATTTCTTACACCCCACTGCGCCAGTACAGGTATACGCCTGAAGGTGTCTGTACTTTAAAGGAAGAAGTAAACTACCACATGCCTTTCAACTCTCTCTGCCAATTCTTTCTTCTCTGTTCCATCTCCTGAAGCTGTGGCTAATGTTTCTTGTGATGTTGAGGCTTGTACTGTTTGTTCTGTGATCATTTCCTCTTGAGTTGTTTCCCCTGTTGAACTCTCTCCTACAGGAGGTGACTTAGCTGGTGCAGCAACTGTTGATGAGGCAACTTTCTTTTTCTGTTCTTCATGAACCTAGAAAAAGAGAAAGTGAGCCGGTATCCAGCAAAAGGTATAAGTTGGCAAGTGCACCCATCGAAGACTCAGATAAGCCTGCACATCTGTGCAGGCTGATCTGAGTCTTCGATTGGCACTCTATGGGTAACCAAGGGGCCAAGATTTCTTCAGGGGGAAAACATAGACACTGAACAAACAGATTTTTAGGCCTCCCCTCCCTTTCCTAGTCTTGACCCCACCCATCTGTCGATATCACGACACTAGTTACAAAATTACACTTTTGGATTTGCAAAAGTTTCTAGCAATTAAGTTATGGGATTGCCCAGCTTCCAACATGCCAATTGCATGCACAATTTCTCATTTGCACTTGACAAATAAACCTTTCAGTTCGTTTCTTCAGGAGGAAAACTAAGACTCTGAACAGACAGATTTTTAGGTCTCCCCTCCCATCTTAGTCTTGATCCCACCCATCTGTCAATATCACAACACTAGTTGCAAAATTACACTTTTGGATTTGCCAAAGTTTCAAGCTAATGAGTTCTGGGATTGTGCCAATTGCACGCAATTTCTCATTTGCACTTGACTAATAAACTTTTCAGTTGTTTTTTCATTTGGCAAGTGTGAGAAGCTAAAGTTTGTAATCTTGAATAACAAGATATGCACGAAAAATGTGTGAAGTTTGATAATCTTCATTACACATGTTCAATTTCATTGCCTGATTTTAAAACAGCTTTGAATTTTCCCTTACTCTGAAAAGTCAAGGGATTCCCTTAAATTTTGTCCCTAGTATATTTGAGCCGTGACATGAGATTTCCAACAATGTGGCATTTTGACAAGTGTAGACTCAGATGAGCCTGTGCAGCCTCCTTTTAAGCTTAGAAACTCCTAGTTATGTTCAGTCAGTAGCTTAACACTCATAGAATATTCAAGCGACTAGCAAAGGTCTTGATCAGACTGCGCCTATGCACAGGCTGATCTGAGGCTTTGCTGGTCCATATATCAAATTGTTGGAAATCCAATGCCAAGGCTCATTTCATGCATACGTTCACTGTGTCCATCATGTGTGATAAAACTTGATGCATGATGTACTAGGAGATAAGATTAAAGAAAATAGTTCAATAGTAAAACCAGGCATTTCAACCAAATTAATGCAACCCAACATATATACCCTAAACCAATAAATGTGCAACAGATGATCCAGATGAGACCCAACTTTAACCAAAGCAGCACATTAGGGTCTGCACTGTCTGCTAAGATAGAATTAATCTTCAGGGATAAAAACATATTATAATTTTGATCTCCAACCTGTGACCTCTTTAAAATGTATGAGACCATCTAATTTGACTAAACCTTATGTTTCAAACTGGTGATAATTACCTTTAAAACCATTTCTATCTTCTTTGCAAACTCTTCTGGGCTGACATTACCACCTGTGACTTCTAGCGGCATCCCTGCCTCGCCAATAAAAAATACAGATGGCACACACACGACTGGATCTTGGATTGGTTAAGGTAGTGCAAAACAAACGCAAATCTTCTGACTTTTGTTGTCTTCACAAGTGTCCTGCTGAACCCTAAATGCCCTCTCTTTAAAACAGTGCAGACCCAGATAAGAAGCCAGCTGATCTGGAGATGTACTGTTTTCCATGCCCAGGGGACAAAAAATCCACTCATCCGCTGGTAATTACTAGTGAAATCCAGAAAGGACGAGTAATTCTTCTCAAAGCACCTGTCCTGTAGGATGAGTGCTTTGGGATGAATTACTCGAGAGTCATATTACATATGACAACATTATGTTCTTTATTGCATACACTTTTAAAGGACAAGAGCATGTGTTTACAGGACGAGTGAAAATTGTAAGTCACTCGTCCTGCAGGACAAGAGCAATATTGAAATATTTTTTGTCCCCTGATGCCAGAAGTTAATTCACTATACATGTATATTTACCAGGAATCATGGAACTGATCTGGCTTGATAATAAAAGAAGTGGATGTAAAATTCATACAGCAAGTAAACCCTGATTAATGAGGAGCACTGTGGCTCAGTGGTAGAGTGCTTGACTTGACATTGAGCTGGTTCGAACTTTACCAGAGGCATTGTGCTGTGTCATTGAGCAAGATACTTTATCCTCTGCTTAGTACTGGTTCAACCCTGGGAATGTCTCAACATGACTGAGATGTAAAGCATCAACTCAAACAACCCTGATTAATTGTCCCTTTTCCCCTATAATTCCTTTGTAAAATTGTCCCTTTTCCCCTATAATTCCTTTGTAAAATTGTCCATTTTCCCCTATAATTCCTTTGTAAAATTGTCCATTTTCCCCTGTAATTTCTTTGCAAAATTGTCCCTTTTCCGCTATAATTTCTTTGCAAAATTGTCCCCTTTCCCCTATAATTCCTTTGTAAAATTGTCCATTTTCCCCTATAATTCCTTTGTAAAATTGTCCATTTTCCCCTGTAATTTCTTTGCAAAATTGTCCCTTTTCCGCTATAATTTCTTTGCAAAATTGTCCCTTTTCCCCTATAATTCCTTTGTAAAATTGTCCATTTTCCCCTATAATTCCTTTGTAAAATTGTCCATTTTCCCCTGTAATTTCTTTGCAAAATTGTCCCTTTTCCGCTATAATTCCTTTGTAAAATTGTCCCTTTTCCCCTATAATTCCTTTGTAAAATTGTCCCTCTTCCCCTATAATTCCTTTGTAAAATTGTCCCTTTCACCTATAATTCCTTTGTAAAATTGTCCCTTTTCCCCTATAATTCCTTTGTAAAATTGTCCCTTTTCCCCTATAATTCCTTTGTAGAATTGTCCCTTTATAAGACAAATCACTGATAACACAGTCCCTTCCTATGGACCCCAAACAATGCGGTATAAAAGGATTGCACTGTATTATTATTTTAAGGTCATAAAACTTTTTCAACTCAGCTGAGCACTAAATTTATCCTGCTCATAAATGCTAAAATGCCAACAATTGTTGGCATTTTAACATTTATGAGCATGATAAATACAACGTCGTGAGAGACTTTAAGCAAGAAACTTCTGTATTTGTTGGTATTTTAGGTTTTATAAGCAGTTGAAATTTTGTGCTCAGTTGAGTTGAGCATGAAAAAAGTTTTATAACCTTGAGACCAGGCCTCAAGATAATAAAACTTGAGTACAGTCTCAAACTCAAAATGAAGGGCAATGATTGGTTGCTTGCGGACACATGTCCGCAAGCAGTCAATCATTACGCTTTATGTTGAGTTTAAGAATGAACTCAAGTTTTGTAACCTCAAGGCCTTGTATCCATATTGACACTAATTCTTTAGTTTACCCTCTTCTTGTTCTATTCTGTGAGTTATTCATATTGCAAGTCTTTCACAAGTCTTTAGTTAAAAGGATACAAATCTGTGAGAAAAATTTACATTCTTCACTGAAAAAGAAAGCAAAATCATTGAATTAGCAAGGCAGTTGTCCAGGTCTCCAGATAAGAATGCATAATTGAAAATTAATTTTCCTATTTCTCAACCAAAACTTATGTTGTGGGTACTCAAAAGACCCCCCCCCCCAATGAGACGGTTGTTTTGAGCACAAAAAACAAATGTTTAAATTGACTGATAAGAGAGTATTAACAGTTTTAGGCAACCAATTTTGCTTTTAACTTAGGTACTTTAGTTGCACTGGCAATCAGTAAGGCTCTACTCAAGAAAGCCTACACATTTGCTCAGTCTTATCAGAACTTTCACTACTTGCATACATAAAGTATCATAGGTCTAGATAAACATAATTTTTGAGAGTAAAATGATAAATATTTTCTTACCCATCAGTCTTAAGATATGTTTTTGGTGCTCAAAAGAACCATCAAAGGCGGGGAAATAAGAAAATCAATCTTTTAATAAGCTTTCTTATCTAGGGGCTGGTAAAGGTACAGATAAAAAGACATTTATCCCCACTGCAAGCATGCTTCGCTCTTTACTAGCTAGTGGCAACTGAAAACATTTGCCAACAGTTTGGACCAAGATCAGGCAGGCTGGGCTTAATGAAATGTCAGCCTTGATCTGGTCAAACATTTTGGATCCAGATCAAGACTGAGGTTTCAGCCGACTTGTTATTGGTCCAAACTGTTCGGCAGTGCTCGCCACTCTGATGGGTTTCCAGAAATATTTTATTAAAAACGTTAAGGTCAGTACCAGCTTTCATATAGTATATCACAGTAAGAGTGTTTCCAGTTATATCAATAAATTTCAAATCTATAGACATCTATACTACTAAAGGAGCCCTTTGCGCTCAAAAACTCGGAAACGGTATATTTTACCAGCATTTTTTCTACACCGAGTTATTCAGATATTGTTCCCATTGATAACTTCAATCTAACCTTCTTATACTTTTATTTCGTTTTTGAGGTTTTTGATACAATTCAGTTTTAGATTCCATAATCTCCCATCAATTTTGACAGGGTAACGCCTTCTTCTAATGATAATGGACGATATCGATCTATGTTTTCATATTCTCCCAACTTCTACCAAGAAAGGCTGCAACGATTGGTCGTAAGGTGTATTTCCATATGTCGCGCGGTCATACGTCACTTGCAAGGGTCAAAGTTGACACGTGATATAATGGTTATGAAAGCCGTGACCGCATGGTGCTGCCGTGTCCGATCTGCCGCGCCAGAAATCCAATTTCCCACAGAACAAAGAGGTTCAATTCTCTGTTCATTTTTGCTCTATCCTCTGCATAAAATATTTTCTCATTTGCAAAATAAAAAGGTACGTAATAATGTTTTTTTTGTATATAAAAATAGATTTCCGGCACGGCAGATCGGGCCGGTCATGGCTTTCATACCCGATAACATTTCTGTGCATGTCCACCTATTGGAAGATAATGACCCTATAAAAAAACAAAGATGGCTGCTGTCAGCTGGGTTTTTCAGTCTCGCTGATTTTCCACAAAAACAACAAGAGTGTTTCAGCGAAGATCATTACTGGTTTATCGGCAGAGGAAGGTCAAAACTTTTTCAAGTTGTTGTGCTCATTTTAGAAGCGCCGATAACATTTTTTCTGTTCAAATTGCAACGACAACAGTGTGCATCACTCGAAAGATGCATTTGTATAGACATTTAAGCAGGTTTCTTGGCCGATCACTTGACTTTTCAAGTGTTTGAGAGGGGTCTTGAATCTGAGCCTGTGGGTGGGGAAATACTGTTTTGGGGGGGGGGGGGGGGGGGGGTAACGAATTCCAAGTGATTATTGGCGTGCATAGGCTATCATCCTGCACCACAGGAAGCATCCTCGGTACCCAGGCGTAACCCATTCTGTTACACTGCATTCATCAAGATGAAAGGAGTGAAACGGAATGCCTCACCCCTGGGTAAACGAGGATGCACAGGAAGGGACATAGAAAGGAATGACAAAGTCTGTCAAAAGTTCATTGGTTTTATTTCAAAATAAACATTATCATTAAGTCTATGTTATGAAAAAAAAGTTTTGAAATTGAGTTAGATTTGGAGGGTCCGTAACCTACCGAATCTGGCCCAATTACTGAATTGGACCCAATCAAGCCCGAAAATGCCATGTTTTTGTGTTTGTTGATCTGAGTGGTTTATTTTACTAGAAAGGTGGAAATGAACAAATATAATGGTTCCGAGTTATTTGGTATGCATTATAATATATTTCCCGGCTGTTGTTGTTGCATACGCCCAACGTATATTGTGGCGGTCAGACAAGTGACCATGTCATTCACATGCGTAGGCTAGGACTATCGTCCTGCGCCACAGTAAGGGACAAAAAGAAAGGAACAACAAAGTCTGTCGAAAGCTCATTACTTTTATTTCAAAATAAACATTATCTCTAAGTCTACTACAGCATTTGTATTGACAAGGATTTAGATATGGTGGGGGGTGGGGTCTGTAAACTTACCGAATCGGACTCAAAATGGCCCGAAAATTTCATATTCTTTGTTGGCCTGAGTGGTTTCTTTTACTAGAAAGGTGAATATAAATGAATAATGGTACTTAGTTATTTAGTATGCAATAGAATATATTACCCGGCTGTTGTTGTCTGCTGTGTTGAGTTCCATACTTCCCGATAAACAGTGTGGACAAAAAGGCGTTCTTATCTGTGCCTACACTACTTGCCACAGCAGCCTTTCAAGTCATCAACAGATGACACAGCAGACGTCTTAAAATTTGCAATTAGATGATGTGGGTAGCATCAGTTACACTGGGCGCTTAAATTCATGTTCCAACGAGCGCCTTGACCTAACATGCCCAACCCTCACCCCCACTCCCCCCACCCCCCCCCCTCCCAAAAAAAAAAAACAAACAACAACAACAAGATAAACAAGCTAATTGACCATTTTCAGGCTTGATTCGGTAATTGGATCCAATTTGGTAAATTTACAGCAACATGTCTATTCAAATAGTCTAAGACCATTTCTCAACAGTTTGCCAAATAAGGTTCCAATCAGATTCTTTAAGTATTTTTTTGCTGCAGTTCAGTTCTTGCGACAAAAGTAGTATGGCATTTAATTACCCCATGTTTCTCAAAAAAAGTTTACCTCACCATTAACAACTTATTTTAATATTAACTACATATATACATGTATGTATACCCTGCCTTTCGCTTATTTTCTGGATTGTCAAATTTCTGAAAATGAATAATGCACGAAGGTTTTGCTTGGAACAGGAAATGCATACTTTTAGGGGTGAAACCAGGGTGTGTGGTTTCAATACTTAGTTGGCACCTAAAGAGTTATTGTTAGTCTATTTCCGGCTCTTGCAGACTTTTTCTTACCGATGTTCCATATATTTTTGTTCATCATACGGGTACCTGTCGAATCAAAACGTAAATAATCCTCACAGCCTATAGGCAAATAAGATAAAACTTACCTGCCCTGGAAGCAGAGTTTTGAAAAAAATGCTGACCTACAGGCTACAGACCCCTTATATTTTGGGTGCTCAAAAGAAAAGTCTCTTGAGACGGTTTTCGAGCACCCACAACATATGTGGCCATATGTTTTGGTTGAAAACAATTAATGTGTACCATACCGATTTTTTGGCGTTTCAAAGCTTTACAGTGGTATCATCTATCATAATGAATGAAGATAGTTACAGCGAACCCGCGATTCGACGTGTAGAAATGCCGTGTAGCCCTGTACACACCAAACCACTGGAAACACGACTGTTTTACCGAACCACACCTATTTTTTGCTTTTATGCACAAATCATTTGCAACCATACCCCGCTTTTATGCACAGGTCATTTGCAAAATTGCTACCATGGTTTTATATTTTGGGTGCTCAAAATAACCGTCTAATTGAGATGGTACTACATATATATGTTTTAGTTGAAAACATTTAAAGCATATATACCGATTTCTTTTTTGCGTTTTCAAAGATATAAGCTTTACAGTGGCACCACCTCTATTTCTGGAATTCGTGTAAACGTTTACAAAATCTTAAAAGCCCTATTTACAACCATGGTTTTATATCTTGGGTGCTCAAAAGAACCGTCTCATTGAGACGGTACTTTTGAGTACTCACAAGATATATATTGGTTGAAAACATTTAAAGTGTATATACTGATTTCTTTTTTGCGTTTCAAAGATATAAGCTTTACATTGGTAACATTCGATTTCTGGAATTCGTGTAAAAAATTGTAAACATGGAAGTCCTTTTGCAACCATGGGTTTATATTTATGGTGCACAAAAGAATTGTCTCATTGAGACGGTACATTTTAGTACCTACAACATATGTTATAGTTGAAAACATTTAAAGTGTATATACCGATTTTTTGTGTTTCAAAGATATAAGCTTTACCGTGGTATTATTCAATTTCTGGCATCCGTGTAAAAATTGTAAACATGGTAGCCATATTTGCAACCATGGTTTTATATTTTGGGTGCCCCAAAAAACCGTCTCATTGATACGGCGCTTTTGAGTCTGATACTTTTTTGTATTTCAAAGATATAAGCTTAATTTACAGTGGTATCATTTATTATGACGAAAGAAGTCTGTTGTTGTCTGGTAGTTACAGCGGATGTATATACCGATTTCATTTTTGCTTTTCAAATATAAAAGCTTTACATAGGTATCATTTCTTATGAAGAAAGAAGTCTGTTGTTGCATGGTAGTTACAACGAACCCGTGATTCGACGTGTAGAAATGCTGTGTAGGTGCGTGTAAACGGAATCATTTCGACTTTTGGAATCCGTCTAAACCTTAACAAAATTTTGTAAACGTGTAAGCTCTATTTGCAACCATGGTTTTATATTTTGGGTGCCCAAAAGAACCGTCTCATTGCGACAGCACTTTTGATTACCAACACAATCACCATGTGTTTGTTTGAAAACATAAATTTAAAGTGTATGTACCCATTCCTTTTATTGTAATAATCACTGTCCTCATCAATAGTCGTGAAAGATTACACAATTACCATAAGAAATTACCATGAAATTAATGCCCAACTTTTTGGACAATTAGGTATGGTCAAACAGTGCAGACCCACATCAGACTGTCCCTAGAGAAGCAGTCTAATCAGGGTCTTCACTGTTTGCAGTTCTGTCAATATCTTTATTTGGTATTATTCTATAAAAACCCTTTTGGTTCAATTTTTGGCATATTTACAGCAAAGTTTAGGGAGTCATAAAATTTTGGAATATTACAGTAGACATTTTTCAAAACTTTGGATATAATGCCACATTCATTAATGCTTTAACCATATACACCACTCTTAACTGATGGGCTGCTTAACTCAATCAGTAGAGTGTTACTATCAACCAAGTGGCCATTGGTTCGATTCCTGGTCTTTCTTTCAAACAGAATGAATTTGCTGTATTCTTTTTATCAATTATACTAATCTATACAGGCAGAATAGAAAACTTTGGCCTATTTTTCCTGCAGTCACAAAATTTCGTATACTTTTTAGTTCATCTGAGCCGAAGGCTCATAAATAAGCTTATGGTGTGTACAGGCATCTGTGGGTCTCTCTTAAGCTGTGAAGCTCATTCCATATTTCACTTATAGTATCTAGCCAGCACAAGCATGAGTAAGACATTAAAATATGACCCAAGGTCTGCATCCCCTCAATATCTGGTCATCTCAGGGGAATGAAAAAGCATTGGAAAAGGACTAAAGTTGATATGACAACTTACAGTTTTCATTGGCATACATATACGTTGGTGTCACTTCGATTAACAATATAGTAGTGCGTTATGCTACATGCGTTGTTTCGATCAAGATTCACCCTTGGGTCGTTACCGCCTTATTTTTGAGTTAGGTTGATAGAAATAGATAATATACTTTATAACAGAGTTATGGCCCTTGATTCATATCAGAATTTCGTTAGTATTTATCCTACTCTTAGATATTGAAATGCTAACAATTGTTCTCAATTTTAATATTTATGAGGACATCTGCCATGCTCAGCCGAGCTCAGAACACTTTTCATCATAACCCGCGCTTGCGCGGGCCCGTTTCTAGTCAAATAAACATCTATCAAAGATTCAATGAAATAAATGTAGGCATTTATCTGGACTGAAACAATAAAAAATATTAGTTTGCCAGTTTATTACACCCGTACTGATATCAGAGCAGACATGGGCTCTAAGGGCTGTCTCAAACATACAATGTACATCTGTAACACAGATCAACAATATGAATCAATAAAAGCACCGCAAGCACTGCATAATACCCTGCCACTGCTGGGGGCACCAAAAGTTATTTTGTGAGATATATAATGCCTAAATAGCAACAGAACTCAGATAGACAAGATAAATCAAGGGCAGATAACTCATGAACTGGAAAGGTAAGAGTGACGGTCCTTCGTTGTAATATGTAACCTTTGCTGTTCAACATATCTGTGAAGTTTCATTCAGATATCATAAACAGTAAAAGAAAAACAGGCCAGAAACCATTTTTTAAAGGGAGAAAGGGGAGTAACTCCATCGAAAATGGTCGGATTTTGCCCATTAACAATCCCATACCACTCATCCCCAATAACAATATGTATGCGAAATTGGAAAAAATTCTGTGCATAAATACTCAAGTTATCGATCGGAAACAGTGAGCACGGACGGATGAAATGAACTACAGGTCAAAAACCAATTCTCAGATCAATCAAGGGTGGATAACTCACAATTTGGAAAGGTTAGAGTGACGATCCTTACCCACAATATGTAACCTTTGATGGTCATGAGCACGGACAGATGAAATGAACTACAGGTCAAAAACCAATTCTCAGATCAATCAAGGGTGGATAACTCACAATCTGGAAAGGTAAGAGTGACGATCCTTACCCACAATATGTAACCTTTGATGGTCAACATATCTGTGAAGTTTCATTCAGATATTCCATATAGTAAATGAACTACAGGTCAAAAACCATTTTTCAGATCAATCAAGGGCAGATAACTCATGAACTGGAAAGGTAAGAGTGACGGTTCTTTGTCACAGTATATAACCTTTGATGTGAAACATATCTGTAAAGTTTCATTTAAATATTCCACATAGTAAAGGAACTACGGGTAAAAAACATTTTTTAATTCAATCAAGGGCGGATAACTCACAAACGGGAAAGGTAAGAGTGACGGTTCTTAGTCACAATATGTTACCTTTGATGTGAAACATATCTGTGAAGTTATATTCAGATATTCCATATAGTAAAGGATCAATAGGTCAAAAACCTTTTTTCAGACCTATCAAGGGCAGATAACTCACAAACTGGGAAGGTCAGAGTGACGGTCCTTAGTCACAATATGTAACCTTTGATGTGCAACATATCTGTGAAGTTTCATTCAGATATCATGAACAGTAAAGGAATAACAGGCCAGAAACCATTTTTCCAATATGAAAAAGGGCAGTAACTCCGTTAAAAATGGACGGATTTTGCCCATTAACAATCCCATACCACTCATCGCCGATAACAATATGTATGCAAAATTTGAAAAAATTCCGTGAATAAATACTCAAGTTATCAATCGGAAATGGTGAGCACGGACGGACGGACAGACACCGAAGGGTATAACATAATACCTCGCCACTAAAGTGTGGCGGGGTATAATAAACACACATTTTTAAATAAATCTTATTACAAAATCTGCTCTAGGATTATAGTAAAACTGAGGAAAAATATTTTCCTACCTAGAATCTAGACTATATTTGCATAAAAAACCTCAGACAAAAACGAGGTATGTCAGATACCCATAGGTTCAGACAAGGAATAATTTTGAGTGTAAAACATTCATTTGTAGGTCCAGTTAAGCAAAATATTTGAGCATAAAGTTGTGAGTTTTTCTTCTCCATCAGTTTAAACATATATACGAGGGTTGTCCCAGAAAGTCGTCGACTTTTGTTATAACACGAGACTGTGTATCAGGAATTCTCTGAAATGTGTATGATATTTTTATATACATTTCATAAACATTTTGTACAAATATGGGTGGAATCACACTTTAAATAACAAAGTTATGAACGTTTGCTTGACTATGTGTCAGCGTGTGCGGAGCACGACGCAAATTATTTTGCCTTATTTTCAGAGAGGGGTGGTCAAATGTTTTGACTATACTCCTTTTATATAATCTCTAACTGTATCACCATTGTGATCTGTTTGTTAAGTAAGTCTTCCTAGTTCAACAAATGACTTAATATTTAGTTTAGGTATGTTTAGCAAACACACAAGCGCGATCCTTGAGAGTTCATACGAGAAAACATATTTACTATGAAAATAACTGACAGCAAAATAACATGTGTTCAGTGAAAATGACGAAAAGGAGCGTGTTTTTTCGGTATTACTAAAATAGTTTTGCACGAAATCCATTTTACGATACTAGTGACTACTCAGCCAATTAGTAAACATTAGAAGAACGTGATTTTAGGTGTTTAATTAGCCAAATTATATTGAAAGTCTATTTTTTGGTCCGCACCGTTCTCATAACGTTTGTAAATTCTGAAAATAAAAATGTAGTAGGCATGATAAATCTTCTATAAAATAATTGCCAAAGGTGGGAAATGTTTCAAATTTTCAACACTATACCTTGAGTAGTCCCGTGTTTAGTAGGTAATACATTGTATGAAATATAACTTCGAAATTTAATTAAATGTACACTTATATTTGGACTAGATCAATTTTATTACAAAAATTTCGACGTGCTCTGCACACGCTGACATACAGTCAAATAAAGGTTCATAACATTGTTATCTAAACTGTGATTCCACCCATATTTGTGCAAAATGTTTATATGATGTATATAAAAATATCATACAATTTTCATAGAATTCATGACACACAGTCTCGTGTTATAACAAAAGTCTACGACTTTCTGGGACAACCCTCGTATGTTCACAATTTGACGCTAAAAAATTTCATTTATATAGACATATGCATCATTCCCATTCATGTACTGCAGACCGTAATTCACACACAGAAACGGCCATGCACGCACATATCATTTGGTACCTACGAGGAAAAACATACAGTAATTTTATGCACGCATAACCAGTGATCGCTGTGCGTGAATCTTATGAAAGTTTCAGGGAAACAAGTCCCGTTTTGTAAGAATTATCGGCTCAGATTTACCCCTGACTGGTATATTGCATTTATAGTAAACTGTTTCAGCACGATATAACGAATCTCGAGCCACAGTCAACCACTCTTCTATTAAAGTCAATATTGATTGGTTGTCTATTATTACTGAACCAATCAGCGTTACACTTACATATGCGATGTAAAGTGGACAGGCAAAAATCGAAGTAAAGATGTGTGTTAGAAGGAAACTTGATAAAGTGCTTGAACGTTTGTTTTTCACAGTTTTCCTATACCCCATTCTCTTGTGCATTTGATAACCCTTTAGGATTCAGAGCTTTAAATTAAATATCCGAGGAACACAATCTAAGAGGTATGTGACATTTACTGTATTCTATTTTTCAAAAATGATCTATCATTCTAAAGAAGAGGGCGACCAGGATACGTTTGTTTACAGTTAACGTCAACCCTCACTCTCCTCTTCATTCTTCCTTTACCCAAAACTTTCAAAGGCCAGGGTTATTGTGGTTGGGGGTGAATGAAACCGAGCTTAGGCCCCTAGGGGGACCAATGCCCAAATTTTCTTCAGGTTCGGACTTAAGTTTTTTGTGCAGAGGGTGGGGTTGTTACTTGCATGACTCATTTATTAGCATTATTCACAGCATATCACTGTTACGAGGGTTAGTCAAAAATAACTGAGCCCTTCCTCATTATATCTTAGCCTCAAATTGTAGACAAGAAATGTGATTATCTATTATAAGTATAACATGTCATAGACGTTTTGACTCAAAATAATTACCTCGATTAAACTTCTGTTATGGTTGCTAGGCAACAAAAGATCCTCAGTCAGAGCGATGCGTTCATGATCTCCGCCACCAGGAATCTACAGTATGTCTTAAAAAGGCTTGTGGGCTTGATAGTTTTTGAGAAAGACATATTTGACATTTATTTGAATAACATTTGTCATATTGGCTTTTCATCATACTTGGTTCGTAAATGTTTAGGTGAACACTGATTGCATGCGTTGCCTAGCAACAAAATAAGTCAAATTTTCACTAATTTTCAAATACATGAGGATTGTGTTGCCATGGAAACAGAATCATTTATTCCAAACAAGGAATTTAATATTTCTGAGGGTTTGTCTGTGTATGCAGTACTGCAAAATCATTATTAGACTATTATTTTATGTTCTCTATTAAAATTGTGTTAATATTAATGTGGGTGGGGTAAATTATAGGACTTGAGGCACGTAAAAATTTGCTAGATTCTGAAATCAAACTACCACAGCATCTATAATTTGGAGTCAGTTGTTTTGTTTTCTGTGGCACTGAGTAGGTACATGTAATAGGTATCCCACGACAGTGAATGCAGCATTACATTGGCATTATCATTTCCATGGCAACGCTTAGATATTGATGAAAGCACCTGTTCGACAGGTCCTGTTGGGTTGCCTAGCAACCAGTATATGAAGGCTACCAACAGATATAAATAAGGTTATTGAATAGATGACATATAACTGCAATGAAATATCATTTAAATATGTGTCCATCTTACTTGAGTTAAATAAATAAGAAAGGGCTCAGTTATTTTTGACTAACCCTCGTACACATGTCTAAATGATCTGATTTTATGGCCCCTATTCTTTTACAATGAAAAACAGTTCCAAAATATGTGTACCCGCAAAAATGAACATGTACCCCCAAATGGAAACACCAGGGGGTACATGTACCCCCAAACAGGAATATGAGCGGGCATGCTGATATGGGGTTAACAACTTAACAACAAACCTAGTATTAAGTAGCCTTATTGCAACTGCCCCGCAATCATCCATGATCTTGATAATCCTTTCTTCTGTCCATGTTGTGTTCATCTGTGATGACATCTCATCATTACCTGCAAAAGTATATCCTCGTAAGCCCAGGCGTAATCCATTCTGTTACACTGCATTCAAAATTCCAGGCGTAATCCATTCTGTTACACTACATTAATTCATCAATGATTAATGCAGTGTAACGGAATGGATTACGCCTGGGCTTAGGAGGATGGCAGAAGTATTACACATGTATTAATGATGTATTAGTTTATAGTTGGTTTATTGCAAGATAAATAAAAAAATCAGTGTAAAATTGTCAATATTTTCCTTACCTATCAGTTTTAACATGTTCTGGGTGCTCAAAAGAACCCTTTTGAGTACCTACAACATATGTTGAGTACCAACAACATAATATTTTGTTTGAGAAATAAGAAATTAATTCTTAATTGTACACACTGTTAACTAGAGGCCTGATTATACCCATTTTCAAACAATTTGGTGTTAAAAACAGCTTGCTAAATAATAAAAGATTCCAAGATAGTTATGAAGCTATTGAACTTAAAAATTGTAGGGGAGAAAAATTCATGACTGTCTGTAGTCCTGATTTTGGTGAATTTTGGGAAATTTTTGTCTGTTTTTCGGCCGTAGATTCTCTTCTCCTGGTCCGTTTGCATCCAAAAAACACTGACCAAATCGTCCAAAACGAGGCTAAATGACAGGTTTTGAATGAAAATTCTATACCTTGAGTACTGCGCATCAGTATGGAGTCCATATACAGCTACTGGCAAACAGAAAATCAAGATGGTGCAGAGACGGGCAGCGAGATACGCCACCAACCGCTACCATAATACAAGTAGTGTAACCGAAATGTTGCAAGATTTGGATTGGGAATCCCTAGAATCGAGGAGAGTCAAGATACAACTGACCTTACTCTTTAAAGTGATCCAAGATCTAGTGGATATACCAGCCGCAGCCTATCTCACGCCAGCCAGCACTAGTACAAGAGCCAATCACACGAAGAAACTCATCAAGATCAGATGCCTACAAATTCAGTTTCTTCCCTCGAACCATCCCAGTCATCCACTGTGGCCGAGGCCCATGACTCGGTATCCTTCAAGAAGGGGCTCTCCACTCTTACATTTTAAGCTAGGGTAGGGGGTAGTCTGCAAGTAGGGTCAGAGGGTTCTTAGAGCTGTGCCGGTTGGGTGACCATACCCAGTGGCAGTTACTGTAGCCGGATTGGTCTTTTTACCCGATGAAGAATCCGAAAAATCAGACTGCAAACTTTTAACTTTTTCTGCCTTTCTATCACCTGATTTCTGCCTTTCCTAATTTTCCCTCTTTCCCTTTTTCTATCGCCACAGGGACATAATAATCAAGTGTGATTGTCGTCTCTTAACGTACAGATACAGATAGATACAGGAATATGAGGGCGCTGCGGTGGAGGAAAGACGTTTTAATTCTTGCTTAGAAGAAAATTTTACTTTTATTGTGTTATCCTGCACAAAGTCTATTTTATTACACCACATTCTTCCAGAAAACTTTGTACATATTTTCCTTTGTGGTGAAGGTCTGGTGTTTGTCTGGAAATGTCTACGAATCGTCAAAATTGAAACATATTGAAATTTCCACGTAGGCTGGAGAAGGAAACTCGACGGGGCCTTGTTGTCTGGCTTTAAATGCGAGAGAATTCTCACCGTATATTATCTATAACTCGTATAGAACCTCCCAGACAAAAAATTGCAACATATTTGATAAAATTACTGGAATTTTGACTTGGAGTCGTCGAACGGTTTGTGAAATATAGAAAGATGGAAGGGATTGTGTACTGTTATTAGTCTGTTAATGATATTGTGTTTTAATAGCCCTCCTGATATCCATGAGACTATAATATAAATACCTCTTTCGCGCAGCTATTAACCAAATTTTTTAAACATTGTGTGTTGTACATTTTACCAGAACTTTTTAATCCATTTTAAAATAACTTTTATCTGTGAAGCTTTAACAAGCCAATCTGTGTCATTTTTATCTTGGTGCCTGCACTAAATTTGGATTTTACATAAGTAACAATGGCTGAGAAATTGAGCAATGAAGTTGTCCCTAGGAAAAGCCGGCGTCTGGATGAGAAAAGGGGTGCCCCTGAAACTGTAAACAGAGACTATGTCCTTGATAGGAAACGTGCTCTTGAAAAGAAGATGATCTCCTGTTTGTCTGATGTTAAGGTATCTTATACTCTTAAAGAACAGAACCACATTTATTGTATGTCCACAGCAATGTACGAACTCTATAAATCTGAGACAATAGGCTTCTACCAGTCTCGTGTTGATGATGATAGGCATAAATTTAAAGTAAAAGTGACAAATATCACAGATTCCTCAAATGTACATGTTGAAACTCAAATAAAGGTGCACCAAAAACTAGTAGGGGCTGCGGCCATGTGAAATTTACAGTGAGCTTGTATCATACCACAAACCGTGTCATGGTAAATGGGAAAAACACTGACCTATTCTTAAAAGATCATGATCTGATTGTAAAGTCAATTCTCCGGAAGGAAGAAGTAGAATCCTTAGATAGGAAGATATTTGCGGCAGTTAAATCTGAACTGAACCAAATTAACTGTGAGTCAAGAAGCGTCCCGTGTCCCCCTAAAGGTTCAAAAAAATCTGTGAATGGCTCCATCGGGTACAATGAATCTATTAAATCAAATGGACATCAAGCAGAAATGCAGATTGTGAACTTGACAGAGTCGGCGGATGAGGATAGTGTTGCTGAGGCTCTAGACTACTGCCCCTGGTGCAAAGAAAGAGTTGGAGACGGGATTTGCTGTGACCAATGCCTCCAGTGGTATCAGTTTAACTGTGAGAATCTGAGCGAACCGGACTTTGATAACATCCAGTCTGATCAGCCCTTCTTTTGTAAAAGCTGTCAACTAGAAAACAGTACCTTACTATCGGAGTCACTTATACAGGGAGATCTGAGGAATGACGAGACAGATCTAAAGGAAGCGTCACCTGACACAACACTGGGGAGAAGTGATACACATGCCACAGGCATCTTGAATGACGCTAGTGCTCAACAAAGACATAACCATCAGATTGCAGTCGAAGCCGACGCTGTCCCCTCTTCTCAGAAGCAGACTGTTGACGTAATACACCATGATGCCCCACCGGGTCCTGACGGAATCTATCACCATCCACTAACTTCTGATGGCAAACAACAGAATGTTGTCAAGCAACAGGAAAAGCCTAGACCTGATAAATGTTATGGTAAGACTTTCGGTACAGACCCAGATAAAGCACCTGTCATGCCCAAACCTGGTTCACCCCAAAAGAAGCCATCCAAGCCAAAACGGGGGAAGAAAGCAGATACTCCTCATGATAATGATGACCAACTGAAGCTGGCGCAAACATATATCGTTTCACTTGAAAGGAAAAATTGCGACCTTCAAGATTCCGTCAACCTTTTAAAACAAGAGCTAAACTTGGTAAAAGTTGAAGCTACAGGGAATAATGAGAAACCCCAGCATCACACAGCGTCTGCAGTGAATTCCGGAAATATAACCTACAGCGAGGCCAATGCTCTTAGAGAAAGACTTAGTAGTATCGAACTGGAACTGGTTAAAACAAGGATGAGCTCACTGGAACATCTGGTTACATGTATGTCTACCCCACCCCCTCCGCCATTGCCTTTAATGCAGTATCCATTTAACAATGTACCTTACCCTCATGGTTTTGGCTACCTACCTGGTCCTCTTCATCTGCTACAGCCTCATATGCAGGTTCAGAATCCTTTCCTCTCGTCTCAGATGATGTACCATGCACCCCCCATGATGGCCCATCAGTACTTTCCTGCAATGTCAGTACCACATCAGCTTAGACCTATGCCGTATACCCAGCCTGATTATGCTCGACACATGGCTCATCACCTACAGGGACAGAGTGTGAGAATTGCCCCCAGTCACACCCAACAAAACTATGTCAGGATTGATAGAGAGAGGGATGCACATCTAAGAACCAACAAACAGCAAGGACCTGGAGCAGTGCAGAGACCCACTTTTGTAGGCGCCACAGAATCCCCTATGGTCCATAATCGCCCAGAACGCCCAGCACATCGTGATGATTGCAAGAAGCAGCCTCCTCCACCTTTGGCAAAGACACCTCAACAACACCTTGATGAGCTGACCTCTTCACCTCTGCCTGCATGCTCAAGCCCAGCAACCCGCCCGGGTGCATTGCGAGCCCCCAGCACCGAGACTGGTCAAGGCAGCCATCCTATAGTACATACTCTAGTGACAACAGAGGAAACTCTCGCCCTGAGTGACAACAATCACGAGGAGCCTGTCCAGGGTGGCGATGCCACCTGTGCCACTTCTGAATCTTCGTTAACCTCCATATCTGCAGAGGGAGCGACATTACATCCGCGGTCTATTTCTACGCAGTCCGAACAAGATGGTATGCACATTCCTGATACTGATTCTTTTTTATCCACGGGCCGAGCCTCCCACCTCACATGGAGAAGGAAGAGGAGAAGCTGTTATAGATAACTACACTGAATGTAAAAAATTTAGAAACAAACAGTCAGTACGTTTTCAAACTGTTGAGATCTTCTGATATACTTTGTCTTCAGGAAACATGGCTGTTCAATTTCCAGCTCAGCAGGCTTGATGAATTACACAAAAACTTTGAAGGGTTTGGTAAGGCTGTGGATGATAACGACCCTATACCCCCAACACAGAAACCACGTGGATACGGAGGGGTAGCAACCCTTTTTCGAAAATCTATGAACTTGAAAGTCAGGAAGTGTCCTGATGGTGGCTCCCGCATTGTTGTAACGGAAATTGTCTCAGACCCCCTACCCTGCATCATCAACGTTTACTTGCCATGTAGGAATAGTAAAGCAACAGAGGCCTTTGAAGACATTCTTCTGGAACTACAGGAGGTTCTGGATAAATACACCTGTACTCATGCGGTCATCTTGCTTGGGGACATGAACTCTTCCCTGCTGAATAGAGGAGCTAATGTCCAAGACAAAAAGTTGCAAAACTTCTGTGCCCAGAACGAGTTAATCTCATTACAGCATGGTGTGCCTACTTTCTTTCATGTGAATGGAGATGATGAGGCAGAAATTGATTATATTCTTCTTTAACAAAAAGGCAAAACCCCTTGTTAAGACGGTTAGAGTTGATAACTTCACAGCTTCCAACACCTCAGATCATGTCCCAGTGTACATTATCCTGAGTGAATATCAAGGCAGTGAGTAAGAACTTGAAACCTGTTTCCGTGAAGATGAAACCCAGATGGGAAAACTGCAATAAATTGGCTTATAGAGAATATATAGCAAAATACATCCCTACTTTTCACTTACCAACATCCAACTTTGAGTTCATTATGTCCCTTGGTTGTTTTATATCAGTGTTAAAGGATGCCGTGTTTGCCAGCATACCTAACCATAGAAACACAAAAATTATAAAGAATGGGATCAAAAGAGTTTGGAACCATGAAATCAGTGCAGCTCTTAAAGCTTGTAAAGTTGCATAGTGGCAGTGGAGAGAGGCCGGCGAGCCGTCCAGTAAAAACCACCCCCTGGTAATTCGTATGAAGCAATCTAAAAGACTACTCCGTAAATCCCAGAAACAAGCAGAAGCTAAAAGGACTAGTGACAAAGTAGAACGGATAATGTCTTCAGAAGGTAGCGACAAAGAGTTCTACCGACTGGTAAAAGATCAACGGAAGACCAGTGACGCCCCCTACAGTTCCTCTGTGTTGAAGGAAGGATACTGGAGGCCCCTGATGACATATGCGACGGATGGTCTACCCACTTTGGTTCCCTTGCAACACCATAAGAAATGGACCAATTTGACGATGGTGCCAAGTTAAACTATCTTGAGGATATAGAGCAAATTCTCCACATTTGTAGGGACTCCAACACGGTGATTGATCCGGTCTCGACTAGCGAAGTCCAAACTGCACTCAAAAAACTCAAATCAAACAAGGCAGCTGACAGTATGGATATTACCTGTGAACATCTTACCTTTGGCGGGACCCCTGTGATCCTTTTTCTGACGGACATGATCAACTATATATTTGAATGCAAACAGGTGCCCTCAGTGCTGAAGGAGGGGCTAGTTACCCCCATATTCAAAAAGGGTGATAGGTCCGACCCTGCGAACTATCGTGGAATAACCGTTACTACAGTGCTTCTTAAGGTGATTGAGCATGTCCTCAATATAAGACACAACGCCATATTAGATGCTTCGCAGTCGCGTCTGCAGAAAGGATTCACTCCAGGACGTTCATCCATTGATGCTGCACTGATCCTCTCCAAATGCATTGCCGAAGCCAAGAATGAACGTAAGCCATTGATAGTTGCAACATTGTACGCCCAAAAGGCCTTCGGCGTGGTGGATCACAAACTCCTCCTGAGAAGATTGTTCCTAGATGGGATAACTGGTGCTGATTGGATGCTTCTAAGAAATATGTATACTGATCTTACATCTGCTGTGAAGTGGGAAGGGACACTTTCATCCCCATTTGTAATAAAGCAAGGGGTCAGACAGGGTGGCGTGTTATCCACGGGACACTATAAAAGATATAACCATCCACTTTTGATTGAGATAGAGAACAAATTCACTGGTGCCAAGATCGGCTACATCAGAGTACCTCATGTGACTGTTGCAGATGATGTTGCACTGCTGACAAACCTGGCCTCGGAGATGCAGGTCATGCTTCCATGTACCAGTAGTTTTGCAAACATAGCAAGATTTGTGATTCATCCAAACAAAAGCTGCATTCTTATCTTTTGGGAAAAATACGCTCAACCTCAGTGTGCTTCATTTACTTTGAATGGTGAAGAGATGGCCCAAGTCGACCACGCCAAGCATCTTGGTATCCACAGAGAAGTGAACAACAAAGTCAATGTTGATGAGAAGATTTCACTAGGTCGAAGAACAGCATATTCCCTGATGGGTGCAGGGCTACACAGTGGAAATGGTTTGAAACAGAGCGTAGGCGGAAAACTATGGTCAACATATGTGGTCCCTCGTTTTACCTACGGCCTCGAGGTGCTTGACTTGAAAGCTGGTGACATAAAATCATTGGAACAGTTTCAAAGAAAATCCCTCAAGCAATTGCAGTCTCTGCCAGACAGAACTCAAAATTGATTTCTCTCGCCCTGCTGGGAATACTTCCAGTTGAATCAGTGTTAGATAAGAATATGCTCAATTTATTTGGTCGTTGGATTAGGACTGATGGTATCCAAAAAGAAATCGCAGTGCGGCAACTCGCTATGAAGTGTTCATCTGAGCTATCATGGTTTAACAAGATTAAGGAACTTTTGAAAAAATACAATTTACCTGCACCGTCTCAACTCCTAGAAAATGTCCCAACAAAAAACAGATGGAAAAAAATGGTTAACAGTGCTATCAACAGTGCGGTCGAATCCCAGTGGCGGGAGGACATTAAGACGAAGTCTTCTTTGAGGTATATAAACCCAGACAGTGTAAGTGTTGGAGCTGTGCACCATGTATGGACATCTGTGCATGATAATATCCACGACAGCCGGCGAGCACAACTTAAATGCCGTCTCCTTACTGGTACATACACCCTCAAGAGCAACAGAGCAGTGTTCAACCAGTTTGCTGTGAACCCTACCTGCAGAGTGTGTGGAACGAGCCCGAAGACAAGACAGCATTTCTTGACTGCGTGCCAGCCTCTACACAAGCCACGTGACCGGTTCCTTAAGAAGATCCAAAGTATTACAGAGGTTGATATTGGTAACATGGTGCCCATGTATGATGTGACCCAACTTATACTTGATCCAAGTTTGCTTTTCACTTCTGAGACTATCATTGACAAAATTGAACTGCATAGCAGAGAACTTATCTCAACCCTACATAAATTAAGAACTAAAATCCTACTTGAAAAAGACAGACAACAGGGCCTTGCGAGTTCAGTATTTAATCATTTTCGAGGCAGTTCCAGCAAGCAGCAGAGGTTACGCATTCAGAATAGTAAGAAAAACAACAAAAACATTCTACGTCTAATCGACGGTTCGCCGATAAGTAACCGGCGGGACACTACAACCAACCAACAGGCTTGTACTGAAATTTTTTAGGCTTACCGTAGATGTAAACAACAAACACAGTTCCCTTTTCTTTCGCTAACTGAATCGCTTCGGGAATTGGCCCTTCAAACCACTTCATTGTGTGATAATCGAGTCAATATGTCTGAATCAAATTGAAAGTAGAAACTGACTTGTCAAATTTCCATTGGCGGAAGTTTATTTCAATCGATTTCCGGTAAAAGTCAAAACGACCCCAAGTCAAAACGAGTCGCGAAATATGCGCTTTGCTCTACTTTCAAAAAGTCGCGAAGTCAGGAATATGTGCTTTGCCCTGCCCCAGCTAGCAATCTATATGGGACCCATATGAGCAGTGCAACCGGGGTCCATATGAGTCCCACATAGACCCATATGAGCAGTGCAACCGGGGTCCATATGAGTCCCACATAAGCTGGCCCAAGTAAATAAAATAAAAAAAAAATAGTAGAAGAAGGGGCAAATCCAGAATTTCTTGCTCGGGGGTTCGAATTAACAAAGGGGGGTTCGATTTGAAAATTATACCTGATAATTTGATAAATTTGTAACCGAGCGGAATAGACGTCTCCACCAAGTTAGGCATTGAGTCACCCCGTCCAAGAACTAACCAGGAACTTCGTTGCTTAACTTTGTAGAAAAGACAGACCACTAACACACGTCGCTGTAAAAGCTAGCTCATACAGCGAGGCTGAATTAATGATCTATATCGTTCTCCTTGTCACATTTCTCTCACTAAACTTTTGACTTTGCCCTTAATGTCACACGAGTTGCTAATCAACCAGACTCTAGAGCAGAAAGTCTATGTAGACAAGATCAGGGATGCACCCTTCTTTCAACCCTTCTTTCAACCCTGCCTGCAGCGCCAAATGTAACAGAACGGAATAAGCGTCTCCACCAAGTTAAGCATTGAGTCACCCATCCAAGTACTAACCGTGAAATCCATTGCTTAACTTCGTAGAAAAGCCAGACCACTGACACACGTCGCTGTAAAAGCAAGCTCACACAGCGAGGCTGAATTAATGATCTATATCGTTTTCCTTGTCACAGTGTATGCTCATTTTTCTGGAAATTCCTCATGAAAATGGAATAATTTTGTCTCAAAAGGGGGTTCAAGCAAGCCACATGAATCCCCTCTGTATCCACCACTATAGAAGCTAGCCATGCATTATAAACATGGTCTCCATTGTCGGGTTCATTTCCCCCTATCTTAAACTGAGGTAGAAGTATTAATGAAGAACTGATTTCAAATCATAGACCTCCTTTGAAAGCTAGGGCTCAATTTCCTCCTATTTGAGATCTTTGGCTTGACCTCTGATTCATAGCCCATTATCTGTTGTATACTATTATGTACATGTATGTATAGTCGGTCGTTGTTTTGAAGGAATGAACATTGTTAAGTTTACTTTTATGAATTAGGATATTTCACCCTGTCCCTTGTTCATTGAAAGAATTAATGTCATGAGCAAGTTTGGTTACAATTTGTTGTGTTGTATACAGTTACGCTCAATTCAACAACTTTGATATGTGGTTGATTTGATTGTCTGTTCTGCAAAACAAGGCGATACTACATATGTATATTGCTTGATGACTACTCAGTCTGCTGATTTGTTATTGTGTAACCATTGGTATTTGGTATTTTAGATTGCATTCTTGTATAAGTACTATGTTATGTCCCCCAAAACCTGACCATCATGTGCCTGAGCTGCATTCATGGTCTGAAGTGGAATACAGTTTGGGGTAAAATGCATTCTTCCCTGAGGGGGAGCAGCTGTCGTAAACTCAGGTTTTGGTCAATTAATATCCTATGCATTTTGAATTTTTTGTAATATTTTGTAATATGTGGAGCACTCATCGGACTCCGTTTTGCAGTTTTGGTTAGAAGAGATTGTTTTGTAACTTTCCTGAAAGTTTCATGTCTGTCGTGCTTAATTTGACCAAGTTATAGCTGAAAAACATATTTTTCATAAGGGACCTTTTACGTGACCAGACTGTCCTATTTGCTTCTCCAGTAACTAGAAACTGAATTTGTATTGACAGTTCCTGATATTTGGCAGACATGTAGTTTTCATGCTATCTTCATTTTGGCTAAGTCTCATAGCATGATATTTCTTAATTTTGCTGTAATTGAGAGGAAAGCAGTTTGGCCAGAATGACTCAACTTCCAGGAACAGACTTTTTCTTAACATTTTTGTCAATTCTCAGAAACTATTTTTTATCCACGAAGCTGCTCCACTGACATTTTTTATGTACATAATGCTCATTTCCACATATATTTATATTTCCCCATGACTCTGTATAGCTGTAGTTATTATAAAAGACTCTTAGGTGTGAACCTGACTTTTTCGACCATTTTGGAATTTTGGTGCCAAAATGAATGATTTTTTAAAAAACTGTTTTAAGTTGTTTTAGGCTTTTATAAGAGTTTAAAAGTTGCTCATATGATGTAGATTTCCAAAGTTTATTCTGCTATACCTTATTTGCAAAAAAAAGTTTAATTAGCTCATATTAGGTGTTTTAAAATGCCTTCAATTCTGACCAATCAGAGAGCAACACTATTTTTAGATGGCTATAAATAGAGACAATATTGTACATAAACAGAGATTCCTGGATTAGACATTAAAGTGTAAACATCTGTTATTGGAAAAGGTAAAATTCTTGAAAAATATCAGGGAATCCATATTTATTTTGGGAAAATAACTAATCTTTTGGAATAATCATTTTGAGAAATGAATTACTAAATTGTTAGGAATTTAAAAAAAAAAGACTTGAAAATTAATGTCTTTTGAAATGTAAATTTGCCCAAAAAATTGACTGTTGATTTGAGCTCTGTTTCTAAACTTACTTATAAATTTAGCCATTTTGTGCAGTTGTGGCTGGCCTTATATTTTATTATTCTGGCTCTAATTAGATTGTTATCAAACTGCATGGTCAACAGCAGGTGATGCCTGTCTTAAAATTTGGAACAGACGGTGAGACTCTCAACTATTTTATTTATACATGCTGACTTGTAGTTTGTTTGTTACTTTTTTAGTGCACATGCTGTACTTGTTGAAGAAAGAAAACACAAAATAATAGATTGGATTTATGAAATTTATCTGCTTGATACGTCTTTTCTTACGTTTAATAGCAAACAAGAGTTAGATTTACTTGTAGATCTGAGCCTGGTTTGCTAGGTAAAAACTGGTTTCTGACTTAACCCCTAATAGTCAGTGGTGTCGGTAATCCTGAACATATTTGGAATCTTAGTGTCACATGAGTGACACTTTGCTATACAGATAAAGCAAACAGCGCGAGTACAGTCACAGTAGTGACATCCCCATAATCAATCAAGAAACTCATAAGTCGCTTATAAGCCTTACCTCCTAACCTGGCTAGTTTTCTCGGAAATTTTAGGCACAGATTCCTGACAATTTTGCCCAGGTGACTACACTCTTTGAGCACTACGGGCCAGGCGCTTTGTGCACATTAATTCCATCCAACAGTTTAGCGACCCCTTTCGGGTCAACTGTAATTTTCCCCATGGAGGAGAATGGACTAGCCCCTTTTGGGGGGAGGGTAAGAATCTGCTTCACGTGTGAAGGCAGGTGGGAATTGCCGGTTACAAATATCGGCTTTTTCTTAGTGTCAGTCTTCAAAATTTCATTTTTCCTTAGTGGTGCGATCCCAAACGCGTCTTAAGTGATTTGACAAATGATCAAAACTTCTTAATTTGTCCACTATTATTTGAATCCGTTCTCAAATGGGAAAATATTGGAAACATATAGGCATCTCTCTCTCTACATTCTGTACGTTTGCTCTGAACAGTTTATAATGGTTCTTCACGCCAGGATCATTTGACTTTTGAGCACGAAGGTAGAGTTTCTAGCGTCTTTTCATAAGCCGTTTGATCGTTGCATTGATCCATGGCAGACTGTTCTTTGTTTTGGTCATTTTTGTCTGAATGAACCTCTCTACAGCCTCTAAAAAGCCTGTCTTGAATTTGACCCACATGTCATTTACTTACATGTGACTGTGGTCTTCAAAAAGATAGGACTCTTTAAACCGGGACATGTGGTCGTGTAGACCAATCATATCTGCTCGATTATAAAGATTTATACTTTCGTGATGCGTGTTTTATTCTTTTAGCTTTTATATCATACTCAATGCAGACGAGGTCGTGACCCGCTTTGCTGATCGGGGGCATCCACTGAACTCTATTTACAGGGGATGGAACGTTTGTGATGAGAAAGTCAAGGGTTTTATTAAGCTGTGTGGGGATATTTACTATTTGTGTTAGGCAGTGCTCACCTATGATGTCCAAAAGTTGTTGTTGAGTCTACCGATTTATATCCCTTGGGGAACTTGTATAGTGCTCCACTCTATATCTCCACAGTTAAAGTAAGAAAGGCGGCAAAAATCAGGAATCGGTACAATCAAGTATCACACCTGTCCCAGGATACCAAAAAGTAACAAAAACACAATTAAATATCACAAACAAGAGCCAAGAGGTCAACACAAGACATAAATAACACAAATGATCCACAAAAGAAGTACCGCCTTGAAACGGTCGGCAAAAATATTTTCCTGGAGGGCTGCAACCAGTTTTACGGCGCCAACCTCGCCCTTAATTCTGATGTGGACCAGGACACAACAAAGTGACAAAACACAACAAACACGACAGCCAAGAGGTCAGCCCTTTCTCAGCAGGTGACCACAAGGCTACAAGGAACAGACACGACAGCACAACACACACACCATGAAGCATAACTAACAAAAATAATCCACAAAAGAAGCACCCACTAGGAAAGGTTAGCAAAAATACTTTTACTTGAGGGCTTAAACCGGTTTCACGGCACAAACCTCACTCTTAGTTCAGATGTGGATCAAGACACATAGATGTTTGGTTTACATGAAAGGCACATTACTTATCCATGCGTCATCTCCTAGAACATATTAATCAAGATATAAAAAGGAGATAAAGTAAAGATAAGGACTCAACAGTACATAAAAAAAACTGATTACCGGAGCAGATAAACCCCAATTGGCCTGACAACAGACAAAGCATCAGGCACCTACCATCTCATCAATAGATAAGTCTTCAAGTCGGAACCGTCATAGAGTCTGATGTCTGACCCACCGGCGTTCCTATCTCTATTTGACATGATCGTGCCCAAAGCTATATTGAATTCCTCAAGATAATCATTGTCAATCTTGTCAGGGGGTCGACAAAATGTGCCAATATACAATGTCCTACTTCAAAAATAGTAAGTGAGTATGATCAGGAAATACCACAATCACAAACTGCAGACTACCCCGTGGCACCGCGAGGAAGAGTCCAATTATGTTCAGCTTACACCATACACTTTTGATGTTAATGCCCCTTTCCGGGGTTTCTGTGCAGAGTAAGTCACGCTTAAAAGCTACAAAGACACCTCCATGGGCATCACTTACTCTGTTTTTCCAGACTGCATCAAAAGATTCTGGGAATATTTCCTAGTTTTTATTGTCAATACTCATTCCCCAAAATGATATCTGGTTTTGCCGAGTCGATAATAGTGTGAAGTTCAACCTTCTTATTCTTTATAGAAAAATTTCTTAAGGGGTGATTCAAGACTAAACTATATGCGACGAAGCTGCAGTGGGGGCCAATATAATAAGGTACCGGGCGTTCAGGGTCGGACAGGGATGATACAGAATCAAATATGTTTTGGGTGTCAAGAGAGGAGGAAGTATTTAATGAAGTAGTGGAAAAGTTTGGTATTCCACACTTTATACATTCCCATATGATACCTTTGCTAGAAGATTATTAACGATGCTATACATAGTGACAGTCTATTTGGTACCAGATATTGCAAGTGTCGCAACAAATCCCTCGGGCGACAAATGGCAATCGAAAACTCTGTTTCTAACGATTTTTGATCTACGTTCGTCGATAGTATTCACTTTTTCGATTGTCGCCTATCCGGTGTGATACTGTAATATTCTCTAAGGCCCTTTGCGAAGAGGGTGACCAAAAGGAACTACATTTGATGCCCAGTGCCGAAAATAAGGATTGGCATGAATGTATATAAGTTGGCTGCGTAAAGGGTGCTTTCGAAAGCCTATCAATCTTTTTCCCCACTCAGATTGTACAGTTTAGCCAAACCAAGAATTACGTTGATTTTTGGAACTCGGGATCTGTTCAACGTCAGCTATTCTAGAGAGTTATATCTGGTTTCGAAATTTCTACACTTTGAAGAAAAAGCTCGTTTTAAAATGGCTGTTTGCTTTGAAATGATAGTGAGTGACTCATAAACCACAGTGCAGTTATTCATAAATATATCTTTTGTTGCCGATTTTCATTCGAAAGTTGAACTTTTACTGAGTTAATGGTGTTTTTGCGAACTGGGAAGCTCACGTGTCACTTTTAACGGTTATTCGGTCATTTCAGGAACAGTAACTCTTATTTAATTGTTTTCTATGAATGGACACTGCATACCAGCGTGATGCGCGTATGAATATCGCTGTTAATCAGGTCAACCACGCCTCGTAGTGTATTCCAATGAATGGAAATAAGCCGTTTCATGATAAAACCTGCCTTTCAGAATTTTAAAAGACTACCCTGTTTAATACAGGGTCTATAGTTAGTTCTCAGAAATTTGATGTCGCAAGTTGAGCTATCATACCTTACATGTATAACCAACAGCAGTGTGCACGTGCTGGTCATTGCATAAGGATATATCTCAGTCACGCATACATGTCATAAACTGAATGACCTGGCGCTTCCACATCGTTCCTTGATTAGATTTCTTGTAAATGTTATAGTATTTGGGCCAGCTCATTTAATTTATCACACCCTTTAAACATGAAAGCGCAGCCATCCACTTTATTTTGGTCTCTGTATTCTTCCTGCGTGTACGCTGTTCATATAAACATAAATGCGGCAGATACCGTAATGCATTTAACATGCGTGAAGTAATCATGCATGCACAGCCATCAAGTGGGTCTATGCACCTAATTTTCGGCCCATATGTTCGTCCAAATGGTGCCTGCTTAAGTCGTCTGCTGCACATAGTTTATAACTTTATTTGCTTATGTTAGTACAGAGGCAAACTCCAAGTGTTCAAGTGTTTAATAGAGTCGGATCTGGAATGCTCTCTTTTCAGTGCATATTTTTGTCCACAAACATTATTTGCCCGATTGTTGTTAGTTATTTCACTTTAAGTGTTCTTGCTAGTATGCACGCATGTGCAGTCTGTTCTTCAGCTTTCGGTACTCGGCCTGATTAGTGTTCAATGCAGACGGATCTTTGGAAATTTATATAAAAAAATAAATAAATAAAAGAAAGTCAGCACCTATTTGTGTACACACTAATTATTTCAGAAAAGAGTCCAGTTTTTTTTTTGGTTATTTTGTACAAGTGAACGCTCTTGCGAGAATGCGCGCATGTACGATTTCGTGGAAAAATCAATGCAGTCTGAACTTTTGCAAGTTTATAAAACAATCAGATCCTTTCAGAATATGCCGAAACGACCCACCCTAAAACCAGGCCGAAAACGACCCAGCCGAAACTACCCACGGCCGGAAACCTATGTTTAATGAATGTGCTACATCCGCTTTCCAGCGTCAATGCATATATGTAGGTCACTGGTCATTGCTACCACGTCGTGCAACAGAACCCATAGCGGCTTCTTTGATCTTTAACATTGCTATCAGCGAGCCTCTGCTGATAACATAAGCAGAAAGTTTGGTCCAAGATCTGGTCCGACGAAGAGTTTAAAATTGATCAAACCTGACGGTTTTCCTGACTTTTATCATACATTTGAATCTACATGTAAAAACAAAGGCGCCGATGGGACTGCGCGGGCGCTCAGGGTGGTCCCTGCTTTTAACAAAGTCGGGGTTCTCGCGGCTTTAAACATTATATAGGCGTCTGGTAAATAAAGCAAATTTCGATAATCTCAAGGTCTATTCTGTTTTCAAATACTGAGCCAAAAACCATGCTCTATAAGTTCCTTACACGCGTATATGAGCAGTTAAAGGCCTCAACTTAAACGGTAAGATTTGCCTTATGCGATTCTGTCTTATAAGACTCCTTCTTTGAATAAATACCTGGAGATAGTTTCATCAAGTAGGGAGGTTTCATTGTTGTGTATGTTAAAATTATTGATTGATTGCGTGAAAAATTGATTGATTGTGTTTGTGTACATCATTCGCTTTGTTGATACTTGTACTCACATGTAGCTTGTGATGTAATGAAAGAACGAACTCTTTATCTGCTAAAGCCGAGTTCATTGATATGGCACTTAATGCCATATCTTTTCTTGTTTATTGAGAACAGGTACACGTTTGATATGAGAATGTTAAATATAAAACAGGGGTGATCTTGCCTTCTGGCCAGTAGTCTTTGAGGAAATAGCACATGGCACTCAGAAGGGCTGACTGACATTTTGATTAACGGACATACGGACGGACGGAGATAAAGTAGTAAGCTTAAGGCCATAAACTAATCAGCTTACTAGTGGTACCACTTTAGCCGCTGTGAAAGTTTTTATAAATTTCCTTTTAACCCTTTACCCCATAATAACGCCTTTTGACGCTTTAGAAATATCATGCATTTGAAAATATTATGGAAAATTTAGCATTTGCTGTTTTGGAGCAAATGCTCCATTTCCCATAATATTTTCAAAAGTATTCAAAACTTGACTTAATTTTTTCTGATTTTTTCAATGTTGTCTAAAAATAGAAAATGAAATCATGATCTAAAAATAGCATATGGAGTAATGGGTTAAATCTCGTTAATTCGAAGTCCTCAGGACCAAAGCTTCTATTTCGAATTTTAGTGAGTTTGTCATCATATAATATAAAACCACCCAAAATTATATTTTCAGTATTTTCTATCAATACATATGTTGTATGCACGCAAAACATAATATATGAAATTATATTAAAACTGTTCATAAATACGATCCCAAATTTAATCGGCGAATCAGCGGGTATCCAGTCATTATTGTTTCAATGATAACCAAAACACAAAGTTTAGGGATAATTGCCATCCTTAAGTGGATGGCAATTACAATTGACTTAGTTTGCAATCTGCATGGTAGCACCGGCTAAGTGGCGTAGCATGATATAGCCCTTTCCGTTAAATATTACATCATGGAGTCACTACACTAAAATGCCACATCAGGCTCATCGCCATCTCCCCACGGAGATGACGATGAGCTGGGTGTGTCATTAAATAGCTCATCACTTTCGACACTTTTTTGGCGACAGAAATACGACATTGCAACCATAATCACATTGCGGTCACACCGAATAGGTGAATAAGACATGTTTGCGACAGTCGCACGAATGTCGTACGACTGTCTCACGAATCATTGGCGAATATTTCACGACATTCGCTTCGCGCGACATTCGTGCGACATTCGCGAGACACTCGCACGATGTTCGCCCGATGAAATTGCGAGCATTTATTACCATCGACCGCCTCACGACGTTCTCGCGTAGGTCGTGCGACTGTCGCGCGAAGGTCGTGCGACTGTCGCACGATGGTTTTGCGAGAAATGATAAACCAAGAAATATAAACATTCTAGCAAGCATTTAAACTTCAGACTAGGGAGGTACTACGCAGTTGGAAGGAACTAGAGGGCTGGAAAGAGCTAGATTGTTGGAAGGTGTCACGCTGTTGGGTGATGTTGGACTGTTGAATGGTAGCAAATATTGAGTTAGAAAAAGTTAACTCATTTAAACTGCACAGTTATGATGGCTCATCAAGCAGCTTAAGAAAGTCAGTCGAGAACGCACATGCTCTAATTGCCCATACGTATGGCATAATGAGCCCAATCAAATCAAAATTGCAATGATTTCGGATGAGCCTCGTCCTGCGAAAATCTATTTGATTCAGGTATGCGCACAACAAAGGCACATATCAGACTGCACTGATGTGCCTTCAAATCAGAATCTTAGTTTTCCGCTGCAGTGATAATTTGTTTATAGGGTTCTGTATGCCAAATTCAACTCTTAGAAGGGCTGCCGAGACTAAGCAGGCTGTTGTAGTCTTACCAAGACACAATAATAATTCCTTTATACTGTAAAAGAAATAGTAAACATTTAAGTAGGCCTTATAAAACATACTTAACAAAATTAATCTCTCAGAATGCAGTACCATTTTTAATAACTGAAATTACTTCAAACAGTATACATGTACATGTAAGTGAGCCTAATCAATACACCATTCTTATATGAAACTATCCTCTCAGATAGCAAGAATACTTGACAACTGGAATTTGTCAAAAATATATACTTAAGTATGTCTAACCAAAATCTCGTACCAGAGGGAACTATCATCTCAGATAGGAGGAACTCTTTTAACGAACCTTTGGCGACATAATTGCGAGTAATTTAAGATACTCGCGCGATAGTCGTGAGACGTTCGTGAGACTGTCTCACGACGTTCGCCAGAACATCGCTTAGTTTAATTTACTCGCAATGTTGTCGCGAAGTGTCTCATTTATGTCGCAATTGATTCGCAATTTAGTCTTAATTATCTCGCATATATGTCTTGTTCCAAAAAGATTGCGACTAAATTGCGAGGGGTCGGCGACAAGTTCGCGACGGTTTCGAGACACCCGCGATGACTTTGCGACTATTTTGCAAGGAATTTTGTCGCATAAAATTTTTGAACATGTTCAAAATTTTCATGACTACTTTGCGCCACTTGGCGACACATGCGAGGAAATTACGAATCACTGGCGACTGTTTCGAGACTGCTTTGCGACCCGCTCGCGATGTCTGTCGCCAGCTGTCGCAAAACAGTCGCAGTCCAGTGAGATAGGGGCTTAAGTGCTGAAAGATGGCAAGCCTTTTTCACCATCGCGTCAGCGATGGTGATAGATGGTGATATACGTTAGTGATCTTCCATGGGCGCGTGTTCGATACGGGCCTGTTCCATTAGCAAGTTGCTAACTCCCCAGCAGCAGTGTCTTTTCCTGTTCTTTCTTTAACTCCCAGTCGATCCAGCTACTTCCGAAATTCCACCAATGGGTGAGCGATGTTGATATACTTTGGATACTGGATTGCTTCTAAAAACTAAAATTGGATTCCAGATTGCTTCTGAAAACGAAACGGCCAATTAGAGACTGAACTAGAATCCAGAGCAAACGTGGAGCCTTCGATATTCTGGGCTAAGTGTGATGAAATAGCTAAATGTAAATGGGTCAGTTACAATATGCCCCCAGGCATTATGTGCATTGACTTCGATTGAGAAAAACGGTTGTATGACCTATACATACTGCTGGGAGAGGGGGATAATTCTACCACTATTCAGTGTGTTCATGAACAGAGTCTTACTGGAATATGCATATTTCCTGTGTTTTATTTGCTTCCAATGGATCACCTATTAACAAGTCGTTAACTAAAACAAAAAGTACCCAGAGCTTGAAACACATGAAAGACTGAAAAGGGTGGCTTCAGCAAATGCAATATGAAAACACTATAAAAGATCTTCTTTAATAACTGTAAAACGCAATGCGATGGTTCTAAGCTTTTTTAAGCTAACATTGTTGAACAACTTATGCTTGTGTGTACCTAACTATCGCAAGACTTAGAACATTTGACCTTGAAGGGGAAACCCCGAGAGTAACCTGTAGTATGAGTCAGTATTGCACTGAGTCGTGAACGTTTATCAAGTGAAAACCTGCTACAATCAGGACTGATGAGATCACGCGTAGTTGAGGTTTAAGGATCCAGTCAACCATGCTTCGTTCAGAGAGAGAGAGAGAGAGAGAGAGAGAGAGAGAGAGAGAGAGAGAGAGAGAGGGTGGGGGCGGAGAGAGAACAAAGAGCACGAAGCCGATTGCCCTCTGGTGCTTGTTGACCCAATACTTAACTCCACCATCGACCAAACCTTCACTACCGAAGTAATACTCGTACAATTTTATTATTGAACATAATATGTGTTTGCCAATGTAAACATGCTCTTGGTAATGGTAGACTGTGGTTAGGCCATCATTCACTTACTTTTAATGGGTGACAGACCAACCAAACATCATCACAATTCTGTCAAAATTGGATTAAGATTAATATTAGTTCTACGCACACGCGTTGTACACATACAACCAAGAATCGATCTTGGTTCAAATGTGTACGCACTTGCGTTTTTGTGTATATGCAGCTACGCCCCTGATTAAGATACATTTTGCTATTTCTTACATTCCAAATGGTTGGTTTGATTGTGGCGTAGATAATATGAGAGGCCAAGGCCAAGGGTTAACTTCAATGAATTATCTATATCTACTGTATTAAATTTAGAAAATGTGAGAGAAATTACACTATGGACTATTTAAAAGTATAACAATGTAAAATGATTAGGCGTGGCAGTTAAGATTTAATAGATCTGTATTTCAAACATTCAGGATCTTAATATGGGCCGAACTTGATAAACTGTCTTCTTACGTCAATCAGATAAATTTATATTCTATTATTTATTTAAGAAATGAATTGCATGTTTAAGAACGATTTGCTGTCGTAAATTCATATCAGGTATCGAAAAAATACCCATAATTTGACCCGAGCTTCAAACAGGTGCTTTGACGTTTGTTTGATGCAGCTATGACAAATCGGGGTAATATCAATTACAAATAGAGAGGGCCTTGAAAGGTATAGAGCCCACGAAATGCTTACTCGTTCAGTGACTCGGCATAAAGCTACCGGGCGTTGGACTTCAAATTACGTGTTAGAAACGCTACTGCATTGTAACCACCTAACCACCATCCAGTATTGGGCCAATCTCGGCCCACCATTCGACAGACGTTTCGCTGGTTGGCCGTATTACATGTTAATCTAGGTTTAAAGGTGGAGAAATCAGTCACTTTGAATGTTCGAGGGGAACTTAGCGAATGGTGAGCCGTGAGAGGTATGGTGAGCGGTATGTCCTGGCTCACAATATACTAAATAAATAACAACACTGGAGACAGATATCAAGTTCCAATTTTCTTCTTCTATTAACGTTACTCAAACTTAAATGTACTAAAACCGTTCAAATAATATATAGTTACTGGTATATCCAAATATAATATTAAGTTCTTCTAACTATCGAATGTTTAAACCCTATGTATATGCTGGAACATTCCAAGCGTAAGTTTCTAATCCTAAATATAGTATCTCTAATTTCAGAATTGGTAAATTACCAAAACAGATTAAATGTCATAGATTTTCGGTTGGTAAATCCAAACAGTATTATATCTTGACCACTGAGTTGGTAGATCCAAACTATCTTAAATTATCACGTCTTAATCGTTTAGTTGGTAAATCCTAACTGATTTTCATAAATCAAAAATTACTAAAATTCTAAAAAAACAGACACGCCCATATTCTAAAATTTACAGCATTCGCCAATCACCTTGGCAGAGCCATAAGGCGGTCCTAAAACATATAGATTAACATCTCATTAAGAAAATCTCTTTGACGGACAATAGCGCCACCGCCAAACGGACGTGATTAACAGACGTTGTGATCTCAACTCCCATGAGCATGTTTGCACAACTGATTCATGTGAGAACAGCGCTATTGTTCGTCAAATGTAAGACGCTAAAATATAATCACCTTAATTGATGTCAACACCTGCGAGAAGCTTGGGTTCGACTCAGTAATTGAGGAGACATATTCTGGTCTAAAAATGCAAAATAAATTAAAATCTTCAATTTTTGAATTAAATATTTCCTAGTCAAACTATCATTTCCAAATTCAGCATCTGCTTAAAACGACAATTAATTTGATACCCAACATGACTGTATTACACTTGAAAATTCAAAGTTGATTTCTTTATTGATTTAGAAAAATAAATAAATAAAATAAATAAATGTTTATTTATTTTATTATTTATAAGAATCCAAAGTGCCAAAAAATCCCATCATAATATAGGTTTTAGTAAATTCAGTTGGGTTCACACGACAAAAGTCAATGAAGATAATATTAGCCGACGCATTTACAACATGCGAACTAGAAAGTGTAGCCTAACCTAGATTAACATTTCCCCTTACCCATATTAGCCTAGCTTCCTTTTTGCTGAACAGAGCAAACAGTGCAGACCCACCAAACCAGCGACGAACACTTTCTATCTAGAGCTGTAATTTGATCATCCCAAAATATATTACAAGCCTCGGCCGTTACTTTTCTTAGCTGCACCGACCTTTTTATAAGCTCTAATTGAATTTTCTAAACTACTTCTGTGCACTTTTGTAGGCTCAACAGAGAACTTCGTAATAAGTACATATGGGGTTACCAGCACAGTGTGTATGTGATTCCCTTAATTTTCATATTTGCAATAGCAACCGTGGCTGACTCAATCTTTCAATATAGCAGGCTCGAAAATCGCGTCTTGGATATGTCAAGGTGTGGATATCAAACGTTTGAACCCAATACAGCGAGCCTACGAATTTTAATTTCTGGGGCCACCATTGTAATCTGATCACTAGTTCGTCTTAAAAGCTATACGCGAAATCGGCGCTTCTATGGCAAGACCAAACTTCTAGATGGCGTACAGAAACCATGGCGTCTGATGATTTTTTTCATACACAAACTCATCTTATACACTGAAAATAACTTAGAAACAGTATTTATGTTTTACACTTTATTTTTATTTACATATTTGAGCCAGCACATGCAATATTGATAATTCTTGCATAGGCGGTCATCAAAGGTTTAGGCAAGCAAGAGCATGTCCTCTTCGCAAACAGAGATGGTCATGTCCGTCCGTCCGTCGCATATTGTCCAAAGGATACTGGAGAGCGTCTAATTTTTTGAATTGACTGTCAAGTTGGTCATTTATCCGAGTCATCCCTGGCATTTATATAGCTTTACTTTATTGTTCCCATTTTTTTAAGAAAAGCGAAGGTGATATTGTTATCGCCTCCGTCTGCCCGTTATGCTATCTCCTCCTAAACCAATAAACGAAAACGTACCAAATTTATTGTGTGAGTTATTCACATGAATGGAGCATGCAACAGCAAAATGACTTTTGGTCCCGCCCCTTGGGGCCCTGGGGTCAAAAGGTCCAATATCGTTAAATTTCAATAACAAAGTCAATTTCAAAGATTTTTATACCAAACTTCGTGTCTGTTCTTTAATAAACAACAATTATACAACATATCAAACGGTATTTTTGCTATGACGCCTGGGTTATGCTCCAGGGTGGGACTTTGGGCGCATGGGGGGGGGTAGGGGTGCCCAGGGGTCAATTTTTTTCGAACATGATAATGTGGCATATCAAATTGTCGGGGATGATGAGTAGAACAGGTCAAATCAAAAGGTCAAATATCATTAAATTTCAATTACAAAGTCAATTTCAAAGATTGTTATACCAAACTTTGTGTGTGTTCTCACAAATAAAAGATATAATATATATTGAACGGATTTTTCATTCTGTCGCCTGGGTCATGCCCCAGGGTATGACTTGTGTGTGCTGAGGGGTAAAGAATTTGAGCGTTGGGATTTGCGATGGCGCCCCATCGACTGCCGGCTCTAGTTTTGATTACCAAGCCATTTGGAAGTTATTGAACGTTCATTGACCTCCTTATATGGAATAATCTTAACTTAGCAGGTATTTAGATAGTTAATGAATGGTCTATTTCGATTAAAAAAATACATAAATTACAGCACATGGCGCACGCACGCGCGTGTATGTGTTTCCCTTAATTATTTTCGCATGTGCGGAACCAGAGGGGGGGGGGGGGGGACAGGGGGTCCAGACCCCCCTGGAAAATTACAAAAATATAGGGTTCCTTAGCAACACTGATCCTGATCCCCTTAAAATCACAAAGCTACCAGTCATGGCCAGCGTTCAATGTTGGGCCATCATCGGTCCGCCAGCGAAACGCCATTTAAATGGCGTTTCGCTGGCGGGCCGTTGATGGCCCGCTTATAGTGGTGTTTGGATCCTTCCTTCCCTCATCAAGCTAAAAAAAGTTGGACCCCCTCTGACAAACTTTCTGGATCCGCGCATGTTTCATATGAGTTGCAGGAGAGGATACTGAAATGTACGTAACTAATTTATGAATTAAATACTGTTTAAACCAAATGAGTTGCAATAAGCAACAGCATATCATGTTAACATTACGATTTAAATCATTTCTTTTGATTTTCGCCTTCTAGTTGTTATTTTACAGATCTTGTTAAATAAAAACCATTGTTAAATTAGGATTGAATTTGTGGCCTGAGTGGGTGCCTGATGCTTGATTGTAGCTGGTCCCACCGTGGCTCAACTTGAGGATTTCTTTAGCTCTGACTATCTGTGATTCGTGAGCCATTTCCTCTGTTTCATCATGGTACTCTAATTTAATTATATTGTTTCTCTATGATGATACATTGCAATAGTTAGGAATCCTCCATACGAGAGAGTCTGTTTGTTGATGCCTTGTGGTCACCTGCTGGGAAAGGTCTGACCTCTTGGCTCTCGTTTGTGATGTCTAATTGTGACGTTGTCACTTTCCCATTGGTATCCTGGGTCAGGTGTGGTGCTTGATTGTATCGATTCCTGATCTTTGCCCTATTTTTTTTACTTTTCTTAACATTTTTTGTGCTTCAACAATGTTCAGCAGAATCTAGGACGAAGATTTGGTAACAGTAAAATGCATTTCAGCTCCAGTGGCTTTAGCTGCTATCCTTTCTAAGGCGATGGCTCTGTTGGTGTTGATTCGCTTTTGATTGTTACTCCCATTGTGGGATTCTGCAATTGTTTTATGTTTTGCTGTGCGTTACTTTGTGTCCATTCCATTTTTGCAATCAACTCCTCGATGGGAAAGAGACAGCTGGTTACTTTGTTTTGTTTGTACTGTCTTCTTGGTGTCTTGTGATTGTTGCGCGGCCCTTCCTCATGATGCCACGGGTTAGTCTGTAGTTTGTGATTGTAATATTTCCTGATTATAAACACTTCCTATTTTAATTTTCATTTTGACAGGCATTGATACTCCCATATGATTATCTGGCACAGTCTGAATCTCACCCTCATGATTCTGAGGTTCATGCAATTTAAACTAGAGTGGCTCTAAATTAATGTGTGTCTAAACCAGTAGAATTGCAATTTTCTTTGCTAGTATGCCCGGATTTTAGAGGTTGGTGTAATAGCAGGCGAAAAAGTTAAGTAGGTTAAGCCCTTTTAGCAGTTTCCATTGAAAGCAAAACAGCAAACAGTAACTACCGTAAACCATTGGGTGCCAGTTGAGGTAAACCTCACTCAAGCCAATGAAAAGTGACGTCTCGTACTGGCATCAGATTTCCGACAGTATACCGAAGGGTTTGCTGTCGCAATAGTCAGAATTTCAAATTTATTAATTCCTCTCAGATGAGCTTACATTTGAGCCGTGACACGTGATTTCAAACAATGTGGCATTTTGACAAGTGTAGACTCCGACGAGCCTCTGCAGCCTCCTTTTAAGCTTAGAAACTCAAAATAGTGTACAGTCAGTAGCTTAACAATCATAGAATACTCAAGCGACTAGCAAAGGCTCTGATCATACTGCGCGTTTGCATAGGCTGATCTGAGGCTTTAATGGCCACACAAACCACATTGTTGGAAATCTCATGCACTGGCTCATTTTCATTAGCCTAAATGATTTTCAGTGCAGCAATCGAATAAGAAAATGTTCTTTTTCTTAACATAGTTTTGTCATTTTATTGTTATCATTTTTTGATAGCTGTCAATTTCACCCTTGAATGACAAACAAATTGCTACAAATTAAAATGACAGATTTAACTAAAGTATTTTCATATAACTGCACATCTAAAAAATGTTCACTCAAGTGGGAAACTATATAAACAATTGGAACTGAATTTGAAAACTATAATCTTAATCTAAGGCACTTGGTGACTCTGATTCGATTGATAAGGTCGAAATACTGACTGAAACGTTTTAGTGCATTTTATTCATTTAATTTCCATTATATGCCTCGAATATATTATAAAGGCCTATTGTGACGATATGGCAAATATTGCTTCGAGTCTTCATTTCCTGCGAAAAGTTTGCTGAATGCAGAATTGTAGACCACGTGCCTGGATCAAGAAAAGTAGCGCTGACACTGGCTGCAGAGATGCAGCAAACAACCACTATCAGCATCAATAACCCTTGAGGTCTTGTTAGAAGTATTCAGCAGCCTAGTTACTTGAGTCAGTTAGGATCCTACAAACAGATCCAACAGATCTGCAAAACATGGGGCAAAATATTATTGATCAGCTTTTGATGTCTGCTTCTGTCTTGCCTTTACAGATGGCGTGTGGTTAGAAGCTGATGCAATTCTTAACAGCCTGATGATAAAAGAGGTCTAGAACTTATAAGACCACTGGCTGCAAGAGGGTCTATTTTACTGGCAGAGTTAGTGGTAATCCTTATGGTTCTTGAAGTTGCTACGATAAACCTTTGTAAAACGGCTACTCAAAGATCTTTATGACAAATGGTAGCTTAATGAAGGTCGAAAGTATTGCAGAATGCTCCCCTTGGACTGTACTTGTAGGAGAATATGGAATTTCTCTTCTTCTTTACACATTTCCTCAGATAGTCAAACTGCTGTAGGAATTGCTACACTTAATTTGATAAATAATAACTTCGAAGAACTAGTCTAAAAAATCAAATCACTTCTTCAACAGCTACACATTAGAGGTTTCAAAGTTGCAATTCACTGAACACCTGGACATGCTAATACTGAAGGAAATGTGATTGCTTATCGACTTGCAAAAGATGCTGCACAACGCGTCTTAAATATGCCATTGGACACATCAGTAGTCACGCACGATCCAAGATATAAAGTATTCAGCAAGACAAATGGCAGCATAAGTAGAATATTTCAAACACGTGTAGATGCCTCTATGCTTACATGCGCAAGATGGGTGCAATGCTTGTAAACCCAATCACTGTTTTTAGCTATGGTTTCCCTTTAATTGAACGACGGTGGGTCAGGCCTCAGACTCAATGATGGCCCTGACGTAAAGCTTTAATCCGTTGGTTGGTGCCTGATGCTTGTCCTTTGCTAGGCCCACCGTAGCACAACTTCGAGGTTTCTTTTAGCTCTGACTATTTGAGTCATGAGCCCTTTCCTTTGTTTCATCATAGTGTGTCAATTTGATTAGATTGTTTCTCTGTGATGATGCATTGCATTAGTTAGGAAGCCTCCGTGCGAGCTAAAAATGTGTATTGACAACAACAGAGTCTTGGACGAATGTTTGGCGCCAGTAAAATGCTTTTAAGCCCACCGGTGGCTTAGGTTGCTGTCTGGTGGTTCTGTTGCTGTTGGTTTATTGTTTTATGTATCTCCCATTGTTTGTGGGAGCTCTGTGTTGGTCTTTGTTTTGGCATGCATAGCTTTATGTCCTTTCTAGTTTTGCAATCATCATGACGAGGAAGACAGAGCTGGTTGGTTTGCTTTTATCGTCTTTTGGATGTCTTATTACTGTAAATATCCTGTAGCTCTTCCTCACGGTGCGCGGGTTGTCGGTAGTTTGTGATTGTGGTACTTCCTGATCATACTCACTTACTTTTTGTACAAAATATCTTTTTAAAATCATATTTCATTTAGATATCTTGAGGTAGAGTTAAATGCTTCAACAACATCAGGTTGATTATTGTCAGAAAGAGACAACACAAAGTCTTTCTCAAACGTTACTATGCACGAATGAACGCACTGAACCTAATGAGGTTGATTCTTTAAGGAATGTCCGCCCCCATATGGCATAAGCTATTGGTGGGACTTTAAACAAAAACAAAATTAAGTAAATGTCAATATCTCGTTTTAATGAGTCTATATGCGTTTTAACCCTTTTAAGCCGAATGGAAGTTCCCATTATTATCAATTGGACCAGTACGTTTCCGTTTTAAGAGTTATTGTGTGTTATTTTTCATATTTCTCCAATTTTTAATAGAACATTCTGTACGAAAACTGTGGAGACCCCCTGATCAGACGCCGCGTTGCGTCTGATTTAGGTCTGCACTGTTTTGCCTACATTTGTATGCCCCACAAAAGGACGCTAGGCTTATATGGGTTAAGTCAATAGGTACAACTACGAGTTTACTAAAAAAAACAAGTGTAGATTTGCAGACTCCAATGATACAGACTTATTGGAAAGTCTTTTCAGTCGTTGAAAACAATAACAAACCACGTACTTATGCCTTTGAGGGTAAATCTGTTCTGACTGTTCAGGCGACAATGCGTAAAATAAGCAGGCTTAACGTCTGTTGTTTAGAATTTTTGTCTTTTCAATAGACCATGGAAAATCTCGGAATATTTTCGGCGCGTGCCAAACAATATATATTTTCACAAACCAGATATATTTGCATAATGCGATTAAAAATTTTACCGCTAGTTCCATTTTGTCTAGATATGATGACTGGGGTGATTCGACATGGTTTTGATTACAAATACTACAACTGCATGACCGTACTTTGAAAGTGTTATTTATTAATTTGGTCACGTATTTTTCATCAAAGGAATTTTGATTAAATGTATACGTCTTGAAAATAACAGAACAGATACTTTATTTGTCATAGCTAACATAAAGATCAGTCACATGCATTGATTTTCCATATATATAGGTCATGAAAAATCGTAGGAACAGATTGTAGCAAGCGATATTGTGTTGCACTTTTTTTTCTAAAAGGAGTGAGTATGATCAGAAAACCCCACACTCCCATATAATTGACTAACTTATGGCACCAGAACATAGACAAACAAAAGGGTACACATAAAAGCAAGAATACAACAAAAATTGGCTTTTCTACAAAAAAAGAAACAATATGCCCCCACCCCTCAACATAAAAAGTACTAAGTTCAAACTGCAAAAAAGTGACAGAAAATAATCTGAGGATTACATTCAAATCACATGCACATCATCAGACCATGACAAAAACACCACCTGCAACGTTTCAAAAAGATCTGGCTAAATTGTAGGAGGAGTTGCATTCACAAGATACCCAGTGTTTATATGCTTTGGTAGAAGCTGAGCCAAAATTGACTAAATTCAAACTGCGAAAAATGTGACAGAAATTAATCTGAGGAAAAAGACTAACATCATGCACTGCACATCTTCAGACTGCATATTACAGTAAGTTGATTTGTTTTATTATATACTAAGTAATGAAATACAGGAAAATATTGATTAAATATAATGAATATTTTAAAAAAGCTGTATTTCACAGCCGTGAAAATATAAAAAGCTGTATTTTCACTGCAGTGAAAATATAAGTTGTATTTCACGGGTGAAATTGGATTTCCTCTGCTTTCTCCATTGACTTTCTTTAGCCCACTTCAGCATTTCAAACGCCTGTAACTTTCTTGTTAGCGGACAAAAACATAAAGTGTGGGTATTCATTTTCTTAGTTGGATCGCAAGGAATATTTTGGTAATTCAACTGTTGCGATCTGCTGAAATTTTGCTTTTTTCTACTCCTGCTCCTATGGTTTCAGCTTTGGCCGACATTGCACATTATCGAACGTCATCATTAATATGACGTAATGTGCGAACGTATGTGACGTCATTTAGCGCAAAAAATCTGTCCTGCTAAAATGGTATATAATAAAAAGAAAATTCAAATTTTTGTCATGAATATGCCATTTATTTCATCTCGTGAAGCGAGAAAATGAATATTTCATTCGTGGCTTCGCCACTCATGAAATATGCATTTTTCGCTTCACTCGATGAAATAAATGGCATATTCATTCCAAAAATTTGAATATCCTCTATATATTATTCCAGTTCAACGTGCGATTGTTAGCAGCAGAAGCAGCAGCAGCAGCAGCAGCAGCAGCAGCAGCAGTAGTACAGTCAAAACTCTTTATAATGTCACTCGTTATAACAGAATATTCAATATCTGACATAAAATTGCTGGGAACGGATCTGTTTCCATTAAAATTCCCTCTTTATAACAGAATATTCACTAAATGACACCGACAGAAACTTCTGGGAACAGATATACAATTTATATTGAAAATAAACTCATTATAACAGAATTGTTTCCGTGTTAGACACTTTTGTGATCAGAACAAGGTCTTTTTGCATGAACAAATTTCTGTCTCACTTGATAAGTGGGAAGCTTTGTGCATTTAATTGAACTGCTGTATACATTTGAAATAATAGCATTTTGATTCATTTGTACAATATTTTCTTTTACCAAATGCTTATTATGTTGAAATCTGGTAATGATCAGAATTTCTTTATTACAGCAAATTCACTTTAACGTCAAAGATAGCTTGGAACAAACAGTGTCGTTATAAAGAGGGTTGACTGTAGTAGTAGTAGTAGTAGTAGTAGTAGTAGTAGTTGTTTTTGTTTGTTTGATTTGATTCTTTACGTCCCATCATAAATCTTTCAGTTAAGTAGTAGTAGTAGTAGTAGTAGTAGTAGTATAATGCATGCAAGTTCAATTGCAGAATTCATCAATATTTGCATGAATTATGGTAATTTATGATCTGTGATTGTTTCACTGTCTTGGCATTAACCCATTTAACGCCTAATGGAATTTCTCACACTTATCAATTGGACAAATCTATTTCGAATTTAAGATTTGTTGGTAGTAATTTACAAATTCATTCAAATTTTAAAATAACATTCTGCTAGCAAAAAGTGCAGAGCCGGATCGGACGCCGCGTTTTGTGGCGTCTGATCTGGTTCTGCACTGTTTGTTTATGTCCAACAAAACGGACGCTAGGCTCATATCGGTTAATTTGCAAGTATATCTGTATGGTGAACTGTTCAAGTATATTGCACCTGTTCTTATTGGCTTCAAAACAGGCTTATACTCACGTACCTCTTTCTTTCTAATGCTACACAGTACATACTGTGAGAGTGGGCGTTGCTTTTCAAATTTGAGACCAAACTTTTACGACACTTTATTGGTAAGGAACATTTTTAAATAGACAGGGATTTTACCAACCTGTAAATAATTAAAACATGAGACATACAAGTCAACTCGTACTTCTTTGTCAAGACACAATTCTGTATCCTGGTATAAAACAGGTCAGAAGGTTGTTCATTTTCAACTTCGACGTGTTTTATCGATACACTGTCGCTAACATGGGTATATATTTGACGCGTTTCTGGCTAGTCCCTTTGAAAGCGAGGCTAATTTACATGACAAAAATAATAAGACGATAGTAAAAAAAAGTACTTTTGGAGACTGTTTTTTTGTTAAAGATCTCTTTCGACTTAAACTAGTTCCTTTTGATTTATACGAAAGCAGATCAAAAAAGTACAGATTGCCCTAGAAAAAGCCAAAGTTGCTACATTCTTTTGGCATACAGCTAAAATACAAGGTATTATACTTTTATCCACCGAATTTGGATTTTTTTTAATTTTGTCTAGACAGGTAGACAGTACATGGTAGCGATAAAATATAGAATGGACAAAATGCAATCAGCAATAAATGCTCAAATCAAAATGTGTCATATTAAAGAGATGCGCACTAAAGAAATACTTGATGACATTGTCAAATGAGCCTTGAAATGTGATTTGTAACAATGTGGCATTTTGACTGCCTGTGCAGCCTCCTTTTAAGCGAAGAAATCCCAAATAGTGTTTGATCAGTAGCTTTTAACAGTCACACAATATTGAAACAACTAGCAACGGCTCTGATCAGACTGCGCATATGCGCTGGCTGATCTGAGGCTTTGCTGGTCGAATATACCACATTGTTGGAAATCTCATGTCGCGGCTCAAATTACGTGGAGATGATTTTTCTTATTCCACTGTAAATTTGTATGTCACTCTTTTTAAGCTAGGCATGCAACTTTTAATTAATTTGCATATCCCCATAATATGCTTAGGTCAAAGCAGCATGAACAGAGCCACCAGTTATATCGATGATGTCTGCATTAAGATGGTTTGTAACAAGTTTATAACTCTTTATTTTCATATCATACATATTTGGTATTTCCATATTCGTAAAAATGCAGTTAATATAAGAGGTAACTGATAAACATTATTACTAGGAAGAAAGAAAAAAGATCATTATTGAATTGGCTTCTATGTTGCTTTTTGTTACATTGCAATACGAACCTGTTAACAAAATAAATAAATCAATAGATAAATAACTATTTTTCTTTATATTTGGTGAACACCATAATGTTTTTTTCATCGTGTGTCGAAAATATCTATTTTTCACGATTTAAAATCCAAGTGTCTTGACACTCACGATGAAACATAGCATTATTTAGTGTTCGCCAACAGAGTAAATCTTCTGTAACTATGGTAATACCTATAGCAACGATTTGGGGAGTAAACTTATTTCAATTTCATTCTTGATATTGGTAAACAGATGCCTTGGCAAACAGTGTTTGCTAAGACAAAAACAATCTAATCTTTAGGGATATATTGTATCAATCTCTTTGGGAAAACCCATCAAAGCCATATTCCTGTGGCTGGCTGTTGATCTTTTGGCTACAGAAGAGCGGACTGGTCGCTTAGCTTGTTGTACAAAAATGTATTATTACTTGTGTATATACCTTGTATGGTGATTAGTGAGTGACTATATCTGGGTGACAATGGTTGGCATATGGTCTGTGATCATGAAATTTCTTATCCATGTAACATATTTGTATTACATCATTGCTGGATAAAAACTTAGGCGGGATAAATAGACATTCTAAATGTTGTATCAAGGTCTAGATATTTTTCTTTGATGTTGTGATGCTATATTTAAATTGCATCATGGTCTAGATATTTTCTATGATGTTGTAATGATATATTTAAATTAATCATGACCTTGATTTCTTGGAGAGGTAGGCGGAGCATAAAATTCCCATTCACTTGTATTGTTTCTAAATCTAGGACATGGGTTAACTGGAGGCCATATTACTAAGAGCACGGTGTCCGATTTCATTTGTGACCCAGAAAGAGGTTTTCAAGGGAACCATGTTTACCCTTTAAGCGCTATCAAAAATGCATCTACAAGTCTTCTTATGTTATATATTTGCTAGCATTATTGACTAATGTAATTGTAGAGGCAAATAGTGTTGATCCAGAACAGCGGCAGTCTTTTCTGTGTCTTCACTGCTAGATCCAGAGGCTTTTTAACATTTCAGCAGCCGATAGAACCAGACAACTTTGCTGTGATAAGCGCTTTAAGGATTTAAATAAACAAACATGGACAGGCAAAAAAAAACCCTGTATCTACTAAACCGTCTGCTGCAAATATCTGCTAACATTATTGACTTATGAATGGGTAGATGCAAACAATATCGATCCAGATCAGGGGCTGTCTGATCGGGACCACACTGTTTGCCTTTACTTTAGTTATAGATGCAGCAGACTACATAAACAGATACCATTTTCAGGTGAATATTTGTCCAGTGCACTCTGTGAGTGCTTTAGCAGGAAATTGGCTGAAATAGATCTGTCAGTCCACTAAATTAACCAATAATGTGGACAATTTTCCCTGTTTTATCAGAGGATTTCAAGTGAACAATGTTTACCCTTTAAACGATATCAAAATGCATCTAAAATGTCATATGCTCAAGTCTTCCTATTTGCTAACATTTTTACTAACTTTGTCAAACAGTGTAGATGCAGATAAGACTGATATAAGAAGTCTGATCTACACTGTTTGCATATACACCTACATTAGCCAATACTGTTAGCAAGTATTTGTAGCAGACAGCAATTTCACCACTTTCAAATTGATATTTTGGAGGCAATTTAAGGGTTAACTTATCAACTGAAGATGTTGACTGAAACCGTTAGATCTAATAGGCTTGGTGGATAAAGGTGGATCAATATATAAATACTTAAATCTGGTTGGACAATGATACAAAACATTTAGATATGCTTTAACTCGTTATTTTTAAAAGCTAAGTTGTGGCTCTGCCCCTCGTCAGTTTATAAAAACTACTTTTACAAAGCATTCTCTAAATATAACTTGAGTGCTTCAGCAGGAAATTGGCTGATATAGATCTGTCAGTCTTATAAATTAACAAATGATGTGGACAATTCCCCCCAGTTTCATCAGAGGTTGTTAACCCTTTAAACGCTATCAAAATGCTCTTTTGTTATCTTGCTAATTTGCTAACATTTTTGACTAACTTTGTCAAACAGTGTAGATGCAGATAAGACTGATATGAGAAGTCTGATGTGCGTCTACACTGTTGCATATACACCTGCATTAGTCAATAATGTTTGTAAGTAAATGTAACAGACGACATTTATAATTTGATATTTTGGAGGCAATTTAAGGGTTAATAATTGATGGATATAGGTGGATCTCTCTTTAAATGCTTAAATCTGGTTGGACAATACAAAAAATTTAGAAAATGCTTTTTTCGTATTTTTATCAACTAAATCGGGGCTCCGCCCCTCATGAGTTTATAAATATTACTTGTACAAAGCATTTTCTAAATATAACATGTTATCTGCTGTAACCAAGCAAAGTGAAGAGATATTGAAATAAAACACTTAAAGACTTAGAAAAGCTAGTGTATAGTTTTTTGAGAGGGATTCATAAAACATTCCCCGAACAATTTAGTGATGTGGATTATATTGGTTACAAAACTAAATAGAAACACACACTTGAAATTCTGTAAGAGAAAACGGTTGAAATTATGTTTTATGTAAGATGTTAATTTTGTATGTATATAATAAGTGAAGAAATATAAATATTCCCCCAAAATTTGCTTTCGATTATCTGAATTATAATGTGTCTAAGTTTTACAAAGATAATAGCCATCCAACTAAAAGGCTTTTCTGGTGCGAGAGATGCAAGTTTTTTTTGTTCAAGTTTGTATCTGTGATGTTCCTGTTTTATCCTGGTGAATTATTAATTTCCTTCCTTTCTAGTCTTGAAATCGTCATGCTGAGGAAGAGAGAACTACTGTCCTGCTAGCCAAGAGTGGCAGTGACGTCATGCGTTGTTTACAAAGTTACCAGGGACATAAAGACACTGTCACTCTTGGCTGACAGGACAGTAGTTTTTTTCTGGCTTGGTAATATTTTGCTTGAAATTCTCGTTGCTTGGAAATATTTGATTTGAGTCGGTATCCAGCATAAATCAGTCTACGCATCTACACTATCTGATCAGACTCTTAGGCCCCGTTCACATGCACACATTTACTTACGTAAGTAAAGTTACTTACGTAAGCAACTTTACTTACGGTGTCGTGTGAACGCACTTGCTTACGTAAGTATGAATACTCCTGGAGTAAACTGGGGTAGTTAAAAGTATATTTGCACCACCTCTGGAGGTCATGCAAAAGTATATTTGCTTATAAGTAATTATGCTCCATGAGTAAACTATGTCATGTGAACGGACCTCAAATTTACATACGTAAGCAAATGGAGGATTCCGCAAAACTTTTGACCAGCATTAGGTCCCCCTGTGGCTTAGGCTGCTGTCCGTTCTAAGGCGGTGGTTCTGTTGTTGTTGACTTTTTGTTTATTCTTACTCCCATGGTGGGAGTCTGTAATTGTTCTTTGTTTTGTTGTACGTTACTTTATGTCCATTATAGTATTGCAATCATCTTGATGGGTAAGAGAGAGCTGGTTGCTTTGCTTAATTTGTCTTCCTGGTGTCTCATGATGGTTGAGCGGCTCTTCCTCACGGTGCCACGGGGTTGTCTGCAGTTTGTGATTGTGGTATTTCCTGATCATATTCACTCACTATTTTTAGTGATAATTGGTCTTGGAAGTAAGAAATAGGGCAAAGATCAGGAATCAATACAATCAAACCAACTTATTGTCATATGAGAGTGCCCATTTTACACAGATTTTACTGTAACTGGAAGTTAAGATTTATCAAATCCAGAAACAACCTCTTAGAACTGTAGCAGAAGTTTCTTTGTTTATATCAAAATGACTCAAATGCACAATATCAAATTATAAAGCACATGTTACCTTGTGAATACCACCTTGTGACCCCTGGCTTGTGATATGACTTATGTCTTAAAAAGGGTCGGCCAAAGTTGTTGTCAACATTTATGGGGCAATTACTAAAATCAAAACATGGGCCTGCTGCCTGCTGGGCTACTTCAAAATACACAGTATCTGTAAAACCGTATTTCTAAACAAAAGAAATACAGTATTTGGATGTTTTGAAAGCCATTTAATCTTTTTTTTATCAGTATATGTTGGTTTGAACAAAATAACGAACTATTCAGTTTGCCTTCATGTACTTTTAAAGCTTTTAAAGGTTTTCAACTTCCACACTCATTATTTCAGAAAGGACTGGCTTATAAAACTGTTTGGTTAGTAAAACACAGACCCCAGTTGTTTCAAACTAATGGTGCTGTTAATAAATGACTGATAATTTTAAATGTTAATATCACAAATACAGAGATTTCCGTTGCTGTTATTGAAAATTGTAACAGATTTAGCTATGCAAAATCTACTAACATTTTTCAACAAAAACAAACAAAATCACTAAAGGCAATTTGTTTGTTTTTTTCGGTTCCAAAAAGTAACCTCTTAATGAAGTCATTAACCATACAATGTTATGAATGATTGAGCCTTGTAAGCTGTGTTTTATCTTCCTCTTTTTATAATCCGTCAGTCATCATCTGCATAAACACAATTTTCCCTCCAAAAATCTAGCAAAGACCTATTCAGTTATCGCAAAGTACGTCGCTAGGTCGTTCCTAAGGATGATAGTGCTGGGTTGAGCTTCCTCCCCATCAGCATCACGGTCATCTCGCTCTTCATGCAGTTCTTCCCCCTCTTCATCCATGTATCTCTCATGTCGCTTTTTGCATAGGTTATGCATGATAGCACATGCTGTTACAACTGCACTGACAAAATCTACAGACACAACTAGTCTCTTTTGATGACATCGCCATCTGCCCTTCAAGCGCCCAAATGTGCTTTCAATTGTCATGCGTGCTCTGCTAAGCCTTTAGTTGAACACCCTTTGTGCAGCTGTTAGATTAGCACGATTGGTGTAAGGTTTAAGCAGCCAGGTTTTAAGAGGGTATGCTGCATCCCCAAGAAGAACTATGGGCATTGCTATTTCTTTGCCGGGACACACCAGTTTCTTCGTTTTTGTGGAAACAAGTCATTTGTCTCTCCTTTGTAATACAAAAATAGTAAGTGAGTATGATCAGGAAATACCACAATCACAAACTGCAGACAACCCCGTGGCACCACGAGGAAGTGCCGCTCAACCATCATGAGACACCAGGAAGACAAATTAAGCAAAGCAACCAGCTCTCTCTTCCCCATCAAGATGATTGCAATACTAGAATGGACATAAAGTAATGTACAACAAAACACAGAACAATCACAGACTCCCGCAATGGGAGTAACAATAAACAAAAAGTCAACAACAACAGAACCACCGCCTTAGAACGGACAGCAGCCCAAGCCACCAGGGGGCTTAAATGCATTTTACTGGTACTAAATTTTCGCCCTAGATTCTACTATTGTTGAAGTACAAGAAATGTTTAGCTCGCAAGGAGGCCATCTAACTAATGCAATGTATCATCATGGAGAAACACTCTAATCAAATCAACACACCATGATGAAACAAAGACATGGGCTCATGACTCACAGATAGTCAGAGCTAAAGAAAACCTCAAGTTGAGCCACGGTGGGTCCAGCTACAGATAAGTATCAGGCACCAACCCACCGATTAAAGCTTTACGTCAGAGCCGTCATAGAGTCTGAGGCCTGACCCACCGTCGTGCAATTAAAGAGGAAACCATAGCTATAAACCGTGATTGGGTTTAAAACTAGGCATGCAGACTGTCGCATGATATCCAAGTTATATCCAACCCTTATATAACGTTTTACTATCTTTTTGAATTGATCACTAAAATAAGGTTTTCCAACAACTCGTTTTGAATTTATAAACTAAATCACCATAAAATATAGGTTCTGATTTTCAAAAACCCTCGCATCATGGACCCGCCCTGGCCATCCAACGTTCATATCGGTTATAATGTAGTTGTGATCACAAACAGCCTGAATGATAATTGAATACCACCCCTTTCTATTCATATGATCGCCATGAGATGACTCTGAAGCAATTATTGGGATGTGTGTACCGTCCACTGCTCCTGCACAATTAGGAAATCCCCAAGTATTATCAAAACCATCAATGACATGTTGCAAATCATCATCTGCAGGGAATTTCACATATTTGTCCAAAATATTCTCAGCCATTGCTCTGCAGACATCATGGATGCATTTATTTACTATTGATTTTCCAACACCAAACAGATTGGCAATAGTACGGTATTCCGCGGAAGAGGCCATCCAGTACACAGCAATGGCAACTCTGTGATCCAGTTGAAGTGGCTCCCATACGGATCTAGCCTGGTCAGGAAAACTAGGACACAAATATTCAGACAAAATCTCGAAAGTGGCTTTTGTCATTCGAAAATTTTCCATCCATTGGTCACCACTAAATGTCCCTTTCACTATGTCAGTCCACCACTCTCGAGATCGCTGTTTCTCCCAAATAGCTTTCTCAGAAGACAGCCCAAGGGCAAACCCAGTACACAAATAATATGGCAGCTGTCGCCTCTGTTTTTCAACTAACAGTCTGTACATGGTTACTGTCAAAATACAACTGATCTAGAGTAACTTTTAAGATACTTATGCGGACACTATTAGCATGTGAACGCAGATTAAATATACTTTTACTTACGTGTGTATATTTGCTCCATATAGCAAAATTTTTACAGGTGTAAATTTTGTGCATGTGAACGGGGCCTTAGTTTTCCACCTGAAGGAACGTTGGACTCTTGCTACCCAATCCATAGAGCGTCCACCGAATACTCTGATCAGGCTGAACGAATGCGCAGGCTGATCTGAGTATTCGATGAGCGCACATGCCAAAGTAAGAAAGAGGGCAAAGATCAGTAATCGATAAAATCAAGCATCACACCTGACCAAGGATACCAATGGGAAAGTGTCAGCTTCACAATTAGAAATCAAAAACGAGAGCCAAGAGGTCAGCCCTTTCCCAGCAGGTGGTCACAATGCATCAATAAACAGACGCACAGGAAAGCATAACAAAAAAGCAAGACAGAAATAAATTGTACCTTTAGCTGGACACCTGCTTATTTAATTGTTCCTCTGCGATGATGCATTAAGTCGGTAGGAAATCTTTACGTTAGATTGACTTTTTTGTGTTCTAACAACAAATGAAATTTAGGACAAAGTTTTACTTAACCAGTAAACTATATCTAAGCATTTGGTTGATATGGCTGTTTTCCGTTTTAAGGCTGTGGTTCAGTTGTTGAGAGTCATTTGTCTTAGTTGTTTCTGTGGTGTGCTAACTTGGTGTTCAATATAGAGTGTATGATCCAGTGCTTAGTTTTTATTTCTATTGTTGAGGTTGTGAGAGCGGATTGTTGTTTGTTGTTGTATGTTGATTGTTAGTTTAGCTGTGTTCATGTGTCACTCTCTCTTGGTACCTGGTAATGGTGGCATTTCCTGATTGTGTTCTCTTACTATTTGGGCCTGTAAGATAGTTGATTCTAGACTTCTAAGTTCGTGTTATGTTTGCAAAGCCCTTTTAGAGTTTCTAAAACTTATAAATTTCAGCAACAAATTTCATAATTTTATTATTTTATTAAATCTTCTTAAGTCCAACTAAATACTTATAGAAACTTACTATAATCCAAAGTTCCGAAATCTCTAACCAAAATCTTAACCAAAATCTGAGGCTCTGATACTGGGTTTCATCTTATATACCATGAAGTCACGTGATAGAAGCTGACCACTGCGCGACCTTATGACATCATTACTAACCAATCATATTTCAAGTTTACTATAGGTCGCCCTCTACATAGAAAGCTTCCATTTAAATCAACCAATCAGAAGATACAAAAGTGACTTATAGTAACACCAGTTGCGCAATTTCCAAAACGTCATATGACTAAATGTATTGCGCGAGCCTGCCAATCAATGTCAGAATTGACATGATTTATTAATTGGGCTAATGTAACTTTTACTAAACTAAGTAACATCCGTCATCACGACCTTTCAAAAGTGTTAAAACACACCATCAGAATTGAAAGGCTAATAAATATGACCTTTAAGAAAAATAACAAACTGGTGTCAGAATTCCCTTCAAAATATTAACATGCCAATCAAAGATGTCAACACTACCCTGGCCCTGCAATCTGTGTCTAATCTAAACCAAGCATTCACAAATATAGTAAATCCCCACAGGCAATTCACAATAATTTCGAACCCTCTCAGATGAAACCAGCTATTTTATAGGCCTTGTCGTGAGAAAATCTGGCAATGTTGCATGCGAAATACAAAGGCACAGACCAACCTGCGCATCCACGTAGTCTGATCAACGCCTTTTTTCTTCGTTCTCTGTAAAATATGAAGGCTAAACCAACCGCATGAAATCTTCTAGCTAATCTCTGACTTAATAGGCTGGGGTGAGTATAGCCTTGTCGCAAACCCTTCAGGTTTGCATGATGATTAAATTGTCAGTATGTTATCTCTTCCCCCACTGTACTGACTCATTGTTAACAAACTATCACACTATTTCAACTAAATTTTAGATGGGAAATATCTTAAAATCAAATGAACTATTTTTAACTATTTCCTTGGCTTTTTGACACAGTAAGCTTCAAACACATTTAACCCTTTTCAGACCAATGGAATTTTTCATAAAGCTACATACAATTAAGTCAGATGGTCCATTGCATATTTTGAGGGAGCACAGGTTATAATTTCCAAAAAATAAAAATAAAAAAGATTGCATTATTTCTATGAAGATCGAAACAGTTTGCCATAGTTGCCAGTGGGTCTTCATTGTTTCCCATAGCTGCCAGTCCTCAGTGGATTATCAATCTGAACTTCAGCTGTCACCTTGCACACGCTCATACAGGCATACATACAAAGTAAGTAAGGTGCATAGATCAGGAATCGATACAATCAAGTGCCACACCTGACCCAGGATACCAATGGGAAAGTGACAAACTCACAGTTAGACACCACAAACGAGAGCCAAGAGGTCAGCCCTTTCCCAGTAGGTGACCACAATGCACATAAAAACAGACGCGCACAAAGGCATAGCACAATACAGAAAAAAATAAAAGCTCCACAAAAGAAGTACCGCCTTGGAACGGTCAGTAAATATTTTACTGGAGGGCTTAAACCGGTTTCAATGAGCCAACCTCACCCTTAATTCAGATGTGGATCAAAACACATAGATATTTGGTTTGCATGAAAGACCCCTAACTTATCAATGCATAATTTCCTAGAACATATAACTCAAGATATTAGAAGGAGATAAAGCAAAGATAAGGACTCAACAGTAAATAAAACTGAATACTGGAGCAAAAGAAATACAACAGGTAAATCCCGGTAGGCCCGACAAACAGCCCAAGCATCAGGCCCCTACCATCTCATCAATAGATAAGTCTTTAAGTCAGAACCGTCATAGAGTCTGAAGTCAGACCCACCAGCGTGCAATTAAAGAGGAAAGCAAAGTTGCCAACCGTGACTGGGTTGACTACCTAGCATGCAGTCTGTTGAGATTCATTAATGATATAGCCAATCTTTTTCTAATGGGAAACTTTTTAATGAACTGCACTGAAATACTATTAGAGCCAACAATCTTCTTCAATTTATACACACATTCACCATAGAATTCAGGTTCCCAAAGTACTTGGTGCAAGAGAGATTTAAGTCTTACTTGGAATATAGATATCAATTCATAGTATCGTCTATAAAATTTAGAAAAGGTTTTGCGAAGCTTATGATACCGATAGCCTTATTTAAGAAGTTTCTGAGTTAACAATTTATGGAGAGTGTTGAAGTCAGTAACATAGCTAGATGCTACCTAACATAAACCAGCAAATAAGATATTTGTATTAATCACATACATAAAGTAGAGATGTAGATGAAGACTCAGACCAAAAATTAGACACCTTACCTCGCTTAATCATTCGGGAAAGTCCGCCATAATTCGAGAATCGAATCATTACTCGGGTGTATGTAAAAGGCATTACGCGTAGTACTATGTACCAATAAGCTCCATTTTGTTAGCCAGAACTGGCGAATGGAAAATTAGTTCTGTAGCATGTGGGTTCAGCTCTATTAAAATCAATTATTCTGATTATCCGAAAAGTTTAATCAGCAGAATAAAGGATGCTTATGTTTTTCAATAAAATATCGCTATTTTATTGAAACAAACATAAACATCATTTAAGCCGTTTGTTTTGCTGCAATCACTCTTGTGTTAACATGGTTTCTGTGACCTCAGCGTCACGTTATATAACGTCAGCGTCAAGTTATCACCCGCGTTATCACAGAAGATCCTCGATGTACATCAGTGATCTGATTCCACGGAAAATCACGGAATTGACCGAGGCAGTTCCGATTGGCTTGGCACATATTCGATAAGAACGAAATTTTCATGTGCTGGCCAAATTGTATTAAGTGTCACTTAATTAAAAGTGCATCCATAATTGATTCAGCGACATCGAAAGACTACCGAATGCTTCGTAGTGGATTAAGCTTGAAACCAATTAATGCATTAAACGCCAACCAAATAGTTGCACTCTTATAAATAGTACATTATATGCGTTTGAATTTGTAATGTAGCTTAAAGGAAATTGAAATGAATAACTGGATTAAAGAAACCCCAATTCCACATCATTTGGGAGCGTTACTATGTTGGCGAGTATAGACGCAACTTCTCACCTTGTTTCATTCGTTTAAAAATAGTTTATATAGCATATATGTTCTAGGAGGTGATGCATTGATGGAAGACCCCTAACTAATCAATGCATCACCACCTAGAACATATATGCTATATAAACTATTTTTAAACGAATGAGTTAGGGGTCTTTCATGCAAACCAAATATCTATGTGTCTTGATCCACAGCTGAACTAAGGGTGAGGTTGGTTCACCGTTAAACCGGTTTAAGCCCTCCAGTAAAATATTTTTACTGACCGTTCTAAGGCGGTATTTCTTTTGTGGATCATTGATGTTATTTTTGTCTTGTTTTGTTATGCTTTCATGCACGTCTGTTTGTTGTTGCCTTGTGGTCACCTGCTGGGAATGGGCTAACCTCTTGGCTCTCGTTTGTGATGTCTAATTGTGACGTTGTCACTTTCCCATTAGTATCCTGGGTCAGGTGTGGTGCTTGATTGAATAGATTCCTGATCTTTGCCCTCTTTCTTACTTTGTAACATTTTCATACTTTCCAGATGTATACATCAATGCCTACTTTATTTATTAGTTTATTAATTAATGTTTTAACAATGTTTCAGTGGGTAAACACATTTAGCCTGTCAGGTAGAATCGGCTATTCTATCATGTGATCATCCATAAAATACATGAAATATATACATATATACAAAACATCAAATAAAACAATAATTTTTTCATTAAGAATCTAGCAAATACCTAAAGCAGACATAATCTTTCAGTCTTCAACAGACAAGTTCATCCATGTACGAACAAGATTTTATGGGTAAAAATCTTTGTTTCCAATCAGAAAGATAATTCTTGAACCATTGAAGAACATTACCTGTGACACCAGCAGCACGAAATTTATATAAACGACCAGTATGCCAAACACGTTCACAAGCTTGTCTGATGTCACAAAAGATAGCCTGCACCTCTTTAGCAGCACCAAGAGCCTGACAAAATGTATGATATAAGAAGGTTAATTAATTTACAGTCGAATCTCCTGGAATGAAACCAGATTGAAGAGAAGACAGAAAAGTGTTATCCTGAAGATCATTATAAAGAGTTTTAAAGGTGAGTCTTTCCAAAACCTCATTTTCAGAATTCAATGACAATATAGGTCTGTAATTGCAGACATTTGAACGATCCCTTTTTTATGTATAAAACAAACATTGGCTTCTTTGTAGGATGCTGGCATTATCCCTGACTGAAGAGATTTATTGAAAAGACAACATAGAGGATGAGATTATTCACTAGATTGTTCGCGCAAGATACGATTAGAAAGGCCATTTGACCCTGATGCTTTACCAGTTTTTAGTGTTTGAAGAACATATTGTACTTCGAGGTCAGAAACGACAATTCTGTTTGAGTTTGTTTGTTTGTTTTGATTCTTTACGTCCCATCAATAATCTTTCAGTTAAACAGGAAAGGGTCTTCCTGGGTTGAACCAGTACTAAGCTAGGATAAATTTGTCTTGCTCAAGGACCACAGCGCAGTGACGTCGGTGGCAATTCTGTTGAGTGTTGTATTATATAAAGCTGGTGGTAGATCAGGCAGTCTTACATTACTAACATCAAGTATTGCTTGGCTTTGGAAATAGTCATTTAGGATGCTAGCTTTTTCATAGTCGCCAGTGTAAGTTAATTAAGCCATTAATCTTAGTAGCTGGAGTATCAGAGTTGGAAACTGTTGTTATGAATGTTTTAAGGGTACCCCACCAATCTTTTTAGGATAAGTTTTCCAGCCAATTTGTCATAAAATTGTTGTTTAGAGCTACGAATAAGGGTTGTGGTTTTATTTTGGATAGTTTTGAATGTAGCACAATGTGCCTCAAAATTTGTATGTCTGGGTTTTTTTTATATTCGTGCTTCCTTTTACGAATATTACACTTAATTGTAGCAGTGAGCCAGGGTGAATCTAATGGTTTGATACGTACATGTTTGTTTGGTATACATTCTGCTGCAAGTGATACAATGCAAGAATTGATATTGTTGGCATATATGTTTTTAAGGGATTGCCAGTCAAAAGCCGATGCCTTTTCTCGAGATAACTCATAATTACCATTTTCATTACTCCAGATATATCTGACAAAGGGTATATTAAACTATTACTTGACTTTATGGGTACTGTAAAGGCGGCACCTCATGAATGCGTAATTAGGACGAGTCAACCTTAGACATAGGTAAAAGATGAATTATTTAAAAGTAACTGTATCATCTTGCGACATTGCCTCAGTATAGACGCAAAAAAACCTCTATATAGTGTTTAAACGCCAGCTAAAAAACAGCATCCTATAATGTCTATTTAACATAAGCATAGAGGCAAACATTGTGGACCCAGATCAGACTGCTCCTACAGGAGCAGTCTGATCTGGGTCCACACTGTTTGTCTGTGAAGCTTCAAACATTTTAGTGGACGACAAAAACATACATTTTGTGATTATGCGCTTTAAGGGTTAATACATGTGAGTTCAGTGTGTATACGGTTAGGATTTTCATGAAATGCACGCATGTTTGCGTGGCCCAAAGAGCTGATTAACTCTTTACAAAATTATAAATAAAACCTGAGTTCCCTTGCTTAGCAGATGAAATAGCCGAACCACGCCCAGATATGTAAATTAAAGTTGCCGCCTTTACAGTAAGCGAAAAGTCAAGTAATACCAACAAGCGGATTCGTACTCGTTTTGGAAAGTTTATAAGAGTGAAAAATGCGACCAATTTTACCTGAAGTAGTTACTGTTAATAAAATACAGGCAAATGAGTGCGACATTTATCACTATCTAGTAGATATCTAATGAAATCTGTAAAAAAAATTGAACTGTAATTTTTATGGATCGTTAAATTGACTATTATCGACAGATATAGTTAATTGTTTACCACAATGAATTTGTGGTTGCACATGGATGAGCAAAATTTATAAGCTCCGTGTTGTGTACGAAGAGCCCTCTATATAGAAGTGGACAAAAATGCTCAAATCAGCCTGTTCTTATGCGATGTCCGCCAAAATAAAACATAGTTGGCGAATCATTACACGGTTCGTTCAAAATGATTGGGTTGGCATTTTAGGCCTAACGTAAGGGTCATTTCGTTTTAATGCCCATTTCTACTGCACAGACTGATACGCAAGGCCAACTTTCCAAAGAGATGAAAAGGGCTTCAAATGTGTGCATTTAGCGAATATATTGCTAAGATCAGCGAATGTTTGTTCATTATCCGTCCTTTGCAAAGCCTTTCACTATGTGTCTAAACTTTAACAAAAAGGGCTCCTGTAGCAAGGAACAAATAAGAGTCTGTGGATTAGCAAGCTAATATATTAACGTAAAAAGAGGGACTTTTTAAACAAATTCTCATATACTCTTAAACACCTGTGGAACGTATCTGATAATATTATGAACTTTAGATGACTAAGACTTTAAAGAGCTCAGGAATGGCAAACATCTTTGCAAACATTTAGGGAAATCTTGGTTGCATTTTTAAGTATTCATTATGTATTGTTTGATTAACATTTCTCTTTACTAGGAGGGACCCTAGTTGCTGCTTAGATTTACGAAAATTAACTCGCATTACACCCCGTATATACTAGGATGAGATGACATCTTCTGTGGGGTATCAGCTGGGTACATTTTCTATATTTGCAAATGTCTCGCATGCAGGACGCTATGCAAAATATGTTTATTATTATAATTGAGAACAAACATTGCAATATATATTTTTTCAAAAGGAGACATTTCTAAGATGAACATTGCAGCACAAAAACACTCATCCCGACTGTTTGTTGTTATGGCCCGATCAACCATTTGTAAGAAAGTGCTTGTTTTATTAGGAGTTGAGCGGCATGCTGCTTTGGTCATTTGACTGCGCGACAAACGATCAAACACTAGCAACTCATCATCATCATCATCATCATCATCATCATCATCATCATCATCATCATCATCATCGTGCATGGACAATAACAACAATATTTGTAATTCTGCATATTTATACGTGCACTTTTAAAAAAAATGAAATAGCATCAAAAAGTATAATATAGTCATTTAAATTTTATTCGGCCTAAATGTTTTAATTTTATGGTATGTAACCTGATTCACTATGTACTATATACTACGTCCAGACTATCAATCATCATTCATCTTGCGTTGACTTTTTTCACTTGCTCAATTTTATTTCCTAAAGTTAAAACCAGTGACAGATACGACGAACCTCTGGTCCGCGGTTATCCTTTTTCTTCCCGCTGACACCAAAGACCCCAATATACTGACTTTAGCTATTTATATGTTTTAATGAAATATGCCCAAAAATTGACAGTTGCTATTTGTACCATTGAAATATGATTCTTCTATTTCACTAGTTAGAGGAGGAAGTATGTTATTTGATGTTAGAGGCGTTAGCTATGATGCATGTTGTCTTTCTTTCTACTAAGCTGCTCATTACTTTGTGTTTTGTTTTGTGTGTTTGGTTCTGATTTTTTAATGGGGTGTTTTGTTATTACTGCTTTTGGCAATAAACTCGCTAACATCTATAAACGGACCACTATCAGGCCGCCAGCGAAACTACATTTAAATGGCGTTTCACTGGTGGGCCGATAATGGCACGAGACTGACTGCTGGCTTTGAACTGGGAATTCAAACTTTTCGCCTTGTGCATGTCTTGTTTTTCCAAGTCAAAGTGTCATACGTTATAGACATAAGTTATACTTTAACACCGGCGTGACATTATTACATGTTCCCCTCAAGATGTGAACACGGATTTGGAAGTCATGAAAATGAGTTGATAATGATAAAGCCATTTACATAATGAGATCAGCATGATAACCTTAAACCCTTTAAAAGTCACCGCTTTAACCAGTCTTTGCCTTTTGGTGTCGTCTGCTGATAAACTTGGCAGACAGTTTGGACCCATATCAGGCCCGACAATACGTCGGGCCTGATCTGGATCCAAACTGTTTGACACTCTGATTGTATTCCCGAAAGAAATGTTCGAAAAAGTTGATTTTGAAAAAATCAGCAGACGACAAAAACGCAAGCAAAATTACCCATTAACATACAATGTACGAGTACAGGTGATTATCTTAGAAGAATACCATCTTATTCTTGTATCACCACCAATTTGCAAGGACAATCAGCAGAGTGCACAAAAGTGTAAACGTTACGGCATTTTTAGAAATGCAATGTAATAAGATCAGAAGATGCATATTTAGCAAGACTTGTGACACTGTAGCTCATATACGGAAAGATACATGACCACCTTACTGTCACTGCGTGGGAGTGTGTGTAAGCCACAATAAATGAGCATCAACATGAGATAATAGTACTGTTTGTACCTCACAAGGACACTGACAAACAAGTGGGGCTGGGTGCCTAGTCTTTGGCCTGAACATTCGTATTGTTAAGTACATGTACGCTGTGCGACCGGAAAGCGAAGTTACTGGGGAGTATATGCGTGTGTGCTCCCCGGAGTCCACGTTGTCTCCTATATGATATGCCATGATAATTTTCACATGCGCGGGTTTAACTTATCTAATCATACGTTCGTGCATGTTTCGTATCTCTTCACTTATAAATTTATGTAAGAGTACATACATGTATGTTCTCAGTTTACTCTAGTTTGTTCCTCAGTGTAGAACCTGATGCGATTAATGATTGGTATTTTTATAATCACCAGCTTCCCGTTATTCAAAGAGGTCTATCAGTTTAGTTTTCATGACACCAAGAAAGTATTATTGCTGTCATGTGGCTGTTGATGTTCTGTGTCTCTTCCTCGCGATGCCGTGTGTTGGCCTGTAGTATGTCATTGTGGCATCACCTGGTCATACTCGCTTGCTCATTGATGATGATTTTCAATGTGCGCTCGAGAATCAAACAAGTAATAACCTCTCAGCTTGGGGACATCCAGTGTTTACATACTCGCTGCATATAGGGGCTTCTTCCTGTGCAACGAGTATGTAAACGCTGGTTAAATCCTCATTGTAACCTCCGTTTTCCCTTCTTTTTCTTAGTTATTTCAACAATTATTTGTCTCAGATTTGCTTAAATCACTGTTTTTAAATCCCATTTTTGCAAAGTTGAAGCGATTAAAATACATGTACCGAAGTGGTTATGGTGGGCTGTGCACCTTAGCAATAGTTGATTTCACTTTCAATCCAAGTTCCCTTGTCAACCACACCACGTTCTGTTACATAACGCAGACACAGAAATGGCATTGTAAAACAGTAAGGCGTCAAATTATGAACATGTAATAGAAGATTTAACGTATTTACCTAGTTGAAAGACAGGGAAATTCCAGTTTTAGAACAAACCCAAATACATTATGTTCCGATAGGTGACATTCTTCAAATACTGGCATCGGTCTTTGTAGAATATCACATGCGCAGACAATGAACCCACATTTATAAAACAGATAACCGAATGAACCAGCTCATGAGATTTTCGCATATGCGCAAATTCCCCTTTTAAACGCACATAATAACGTATCCAGTGGGCCTTTTTCTCTGTTTCATCACAGTCCGTTAATTCTCTATGATGATACATTGCAATAGTTAGGAATCCTCCATGTGAACTTAACATTTTTGTGCTTCAACACAGCAGAATCTAGGGCGATGATTACCAGTAAAATGCATTTAAGCCCCCAAGTGGCTTTGGCTGCTGTCCGTTCTAAGGCGGTGGTTCTGTTGTTGTTGATTCGTTGTGGGATTCTGTAATTATTCTAAGTTTTGTTTTACGCTACTTTGTGTCAATTCTAGTTTTGCAATCATCTCGATGGGAAAGAGAGAGCTGGTTACTTTGCTTAGTTTGTCTTCCTGGTGTCTCGTGATTGCCCTGTGGCTCTTCCTCACGATGTCATGGATTGGATTTGTCTGCTGTTTGTGATTGTGGTATTTCCCGAGGAAGCTTACTTACTATTTTTGAGGTCTAGAGTATAGCCCTAGTCTTCATCTACATCCATTCATCCATTCTTTATGCATGCGAGCTGTGATGGCTCAAGGGAGTCTGCGCTTATGTGCAGACTTGCCTGAACCTTCATTGCTCGACAATGCGATAAATACCAAAGTCTCATACGCTACATGTAGCTTAAATGCCCTAACCCAATTCATGCAGACATATGCTTAAATGGTTTATTGTCTTCAAAATTAAAAAAAAACTACGTTTTTTGTAGATTATTTCGGAAGGGACAACCAAGCCGTCTTAGAACTGAATAAATACTGTATTTAAATGATACAAAGTTTTCCCATGAATACATGCATTGAGATAGTTGGTTCTTAGACAACTTTGTCGACCCCTAAGTTGAATTTTGCGTGTGAATTGAGAACTCGCGGATAATCTGTCACAAACAAACAATACCATTATTTGCACCTAGCAACACTTGTTGTTTGACCGTATCTGACACGACCTCTCAACCATATCGGATGGTGAAAACTTTTGGATTCATTCGGGATATTTCAGTTCAATTCAGTTCATTCATTTTTATGAATATACCCTATTGTATTATATGTAATATCATTTTAATGAAATACGTATCTGCTTGTCAAATCAAAATATTCAAAATATTAAGGGCCAACGACTTCTACTTCAAGCGGGTTTGAACCCTCTGGAATGCAGGCGTACTCATTACACCCTTTCAGCATTATGTACCAAAGGGTGGACTTTCTAAATTGTTATTGAAAGGTTTTTGTTAAAGTTTACAAAAAGGTTAACAAGTAACTGTGATGTCATAAAATTAAAGATGATTTGAAAAATGTCGTATTTCGAGAAACAGCCCATATAACACGTTGAAAATAATCCAAAAATGTGGATAGTTGAGACCTCGACTAGAACGCGCCCTTCACATATTGAAAAAGATCTCCAGGATCTGCAGTTATGCATGAACAAAAGACTATCAGACTATCTGTAAAAATTCAAAATCACAACCTTTGAGGAATGGAAACCCCTAAACGGGTACTATGGCAAACAGTGAAGAGTCTGCACTGTTTGCTAAGACAAAATGGATCTTCAAATGTATTTTGTTTTGGGAAATTATAACCACGTACATGTATATACAATGAACCATATTAACATAACTATATCAAACTGTATAGAAAATTACATTTGTCTTTAATTGGTTAATAGTTCGCAAGTGTAACCGTACCCATTTATGAATTCTACGAGTCTGAATAAAGGAAATACTTTAATTAGATCTCACACTGGTAAATGTATACGTTGATTTGGTGGTATTTACGCGTATTGCTGGTACTTCATAGACCGGAAGTGGTAGATATTGGTGTTAATACTATATAGAACAACATGCCATATGCCTTAAGGACTAAAGAATTAGATCATTTTTAAGTATTTGGCATGCACATGGCGATTGATGTAAGCATTTAGGAATAGATTCGAGTACCGATCTGGATGATCGGTACTCGAATCTATTCCTAAATGCTTACATAAATCGCCATGCACATACTGAATACTTAAAAATGATTGAAGTCTGTAGTCTTTTAGGCATATGGCATGTTGTTCTATATAGTATTAACACCAATATCTACCACTTCCGGTCTATGAAGCACCGGCAATACGCGTAAATAATGTACCACCAAATCGACGTATACATTTACCAGTGTGGATCTTAGTATTGTGACTTCTCAGACCAGACTGTGTTAACACGTTTCCTATTCAACTAATGTTCCCGCGAAGAATTGTAAGATGCTCGCCCAGAATACAGACATATTTCCCTTTTCTCTTTGTGCTATACACCATCGAGGACCTTTCAAAAAGTATTAAGCTATGCCAAATGATGCTTCCTGAGAATACCACCAATCAAACAAAGCGTCTGTGAGATCACCTTGTGAGGGAACTATTTGCTCGTAATCCTGGTCGCTTGCACGAACATCTCGTTTACCGAATGAAATAAGTTCTTCAATGAAAGATGGCTGTGTTGGATCACAGATGATTTCACTTGTTTCGAAGCTTGAACAGAGCATGGCGTGTTTCTGGAAATGAAAATAATAACAATATGAGCCGTGGCATGTGATTTCTAACAATGTGGCATTTTGACATGAGTAGACTCAGACGAGCCTCTGCAGCCTCCTTGGAAGCTTAGAAACTCCAAATGGTGTTCATTCAGTAGCTTAACAGTCATAGAATATTCAAGCGACAAGCAAAGGCTCTGATCAGACTGCGCGTATGCGCAGGCTGGTCTGAGCCTTTGCTGGTCGAACATACCACATTGTTGGAAATTTCATGTCGCGGCTCATATCTCAGACGTATAGGAACTATTTGAAACATTTTGATTTGTAATTATGTGTATCAGACCATTCTACAAAATACCCAGTTGAACACTTTTACATTTCAGCAACTATAAACATCGATTTTCTGAATAGAAGTATTTTTCAGCGTTATCAAATAAATATTTGGGCCAAAGTATACCAAAATCTCTGTAAAGTTTCAAATTAAGCGGCATAGAACTGTAGCAGGGGTTGCGCAGACAACGTACCTATTTGGGGGCGAAAGTATCGAAACGGCAGTGGACAAAAATAAATAAGTTTTAATTGTTGATTACAATGATCTGAGCAATGATATCAGCATTGTAGTAATATAAAGCGCAATTTCTTTGATTTTTTGTTATGTACGTTATGTTCGCATCTTATGTCATCCTATATTAAATAATTGTAAAAAGAGCAAAGAGTATTATGCGCGTGTTTGGTATGTACGAATCAAGTATTAAGGTTGGTGGTTTCAAAACATGTTTCAGTTTTTATCTGGGACATTCTAAAACTTAACATACGACCCTCGTATATTAATTTTCAACAAACCATTCAGTTTCCCAAATACTTAATGACGTTACCCAATATATTTAAACTATTATAACAGTAAGGTATTCGTTTTGACCAGCTGAAAGCATACGGAGCTTGGGTATTGCATGTTACATGGATGGGCATTGTACAGTAAGTATTACCTGTCTAACACTTTTATGTTAATATGAATATTGTACTATCCAAAGATTATCATAAAGTCAAATAAAGAGAAATTCGCCTATTGCTTTGGCCCAGGTTTGCACTTTTTCAATTTGGAAAAAAAACGACAGAATTAAGAGGGAATATTTGACCAGTAAAATGGTTAAGCCCCGGATGTAGTGGCTTCCATTGTTATTTGTAATGTTAGTCGGTGTTTGATGTTGCTCCAACTGCAGTAAAATCAGTCTTAAACGGTCATTAAAAAGAAGACCAACAATTGAGTTTCAAGACCAATTATCGCTTAATGCAGGTCAAGAGTATTGCAGAATGCTAAAAGAGAGCATTCTGCAATAGTTTCGACCTTTATTAAGCTACCATTTGTCATTAAGACCTTTGTTTTGTCTATTTTTGAGAGACTGTTTAGAACAGATTTTACTGTTTGTGTCCTGGTTTTGTTATGTGATTCCTTGTTGACTTTCAAGTTTGACAATCATCTCGTGGAGGAAGAGAGAGCTTTGTTTTAGTTTGACAATCGTCTCGTGGAGGAAGAGAGAGCCTTGCTTTAGTTGACAAACATCTCGTGGAGGAAGAGAGAGATTTGCTTTAGTTTGACAAACATCTCGTGGAGGAAGAGAGAGCTTTGCTTTAGTTTGACAATCATCTCGTGGAGGAAGAGAGAGCTTTGCTTTAGTTTGACAATCATCTCGTGGAGGAAGAGAGAGATTTGCTTAAGTTTGACAATCATCTCGTGGAGGAAGAGAGAGCTTTGCTTTAGTTTGACAATTATCTCGTGGAGGAAGTGAGCGCATTGCTTTAGGTTGACAATCGTCTCGTGGAAGAAGAGAGAGCTTTGCTTTAGTTTGACAAACATCTCGTGGAGGAAGGGAGACCTTTGCTTTAGTTTGACAATCATCTCATGGAAGAAGAGAGAGCTTTGCTTTAGTTTGACAATCGTCTCGTGGAGGAAGAGAGAGCCTTGCTTTAGTTGACAAACATCTCGTGGAGGAAGAGAGAGATTTGCTTTAGTTTGACAAACATCTCGTGGAGGAAGAGAGAGCTTTGCTTTAGTTTGACAATCATCTCGTGGAGGAAGAGAGAGCTTTGCTTTAGTTTGACAATCATCTCGTGGAGGAAGAGAGAGATTTGCTTTAGTTTGACAATCATCTCGTGGAGGAAGAGAGAGCTTTGCTTTAGTTTGACAATTATCTCGTGGAGGAAGTGAGCGCATTGCTTTAGTTTGACAATCGTCTCGTGGAAGAAGAGAGAGCTTTGCTTTAGTTTGACAAACATCTCGTGGAGGAAGGGAGACCTTTGCTTTAGTTTGACAATCATCTCGTGGAAGAAGAGAGAGCTTTGCTTTAGTTTGACAATTATCTCGTGGAGGAAGAGAGAGCTTTGCTTTAGTTTGACAATCATCTCGTGGAGGAAGGGAGACCTTTGCTTTAGTTTGACAATCATCTCGTGGAGGAAAGGAGACCTTTGCTTTAGTTTGACAATCATCTCGTGGAAGAAGAGAGAGCTTTGCCTTTTTGTGTTCTTGCTTATGTGCATGTGCATGTGTCTTTGTCTTTCTATGTTCCAGTGCCCCATTCTCTGGGTGCTAGGCTTATATGGGTTTATTTTTTTTTGTATTTGGCAGACGACAATATCAAATTCTAATATATATAATATGTACTCTGTCCAAGTTACAACTGTATTGGACTATGTTGTGAAATTGAATTAAACATTTTTGTTTGAATTTTGAAAATGAGAGCGCAAATAAACTGATCATCAGGTTTCTGAAAAATGACCATTTAAGGGGTAATTTAGCAATCTACGTATACAATAATGTGAAATGACGTAACTATAAAACTGTGTGACCATTGATAACTTTTGGATATTTTACATGAGACGCTTTCATGCAATAACAGTAATGCTATTTTTTTACAAAGTTGAACCATTGTCTTTATTCGTGATACACGTCAGTCATTGAAAATCGAGACATCAATGTACGGGTTATTTGAAAATCGTGAGAATAGTCTCAAAAAAGCTTCCCGGTGTGTATGAGTAAAAAACTATAGAAAACAAAACGCATCTATCGGATCAGATTCCGGCAAACGCAGAATGACAATGCACAAAATTCACCAACTTTAAATATTAAATATGCTCAGGAGACGTCAAACTGGGCTTTATCACTTTTACTGCCAATTCCAAGACGACACATTTTGCGACATCTTTCCTAATTTCTGAAAATATAAGGTATGCTATTTCATGAGAATCGTCTACTAGCAGACGATTCTCATGAAATATCATGCCTAATTTGTTATTTTTGAAAACAAAAATGAAATTGTCGTCTGCTACAAATTATAGGTGGCGCTTTATGGGCTAAGGCTGCTCAGTGATTCTTTGCTACAGATGCTTCCAAAAGCAACCGCATACGACAAAGCAGACTTCTGGGTCAGGTGTGGTACTTGATTGTATCGATTCCTGATCTTTGCAACCTTACTTACTTTCTGATCTCTAGGCTCTGTGATGTCTAATTGTGAAGTTTTCACTTTCCCATTGGTATCCTGGGTCAGGTGTGGTGCATGATTGTATCGATTCCTGATCTTTGCCCCTTTTCTTACTTTCTAATGATACTTAATGCGTTTTAGCTCTGATTCGGCTTTAAGGCAAGGTATTAACATCGCATGCTCGCGTAGGCAAGTTTATAGTTTATCACAAACAAGTAGAAAGATAACCCATTCTATCTCAATAACGTCATTGTGTATATCTTATTAAGCATTCAACGGGCAGACATGTTAGCTGAGGTCACCTTAGTATATCATACTATATTTACTATTCAGCGACTTTACACCGCAAGATTATTTCATTCATAAAATGATGGTTCCCCCATATACTTCGTATAAAATTATATTCATCTTTAGCAACGGGGTATCAACGAGGGTCACGTGGTATCATGAAATCTCACACCCACTACGGATAACTGTTGACAAACAATTAAAATCGCGCGTTAGTCATATATGGTAGAAGTACTTCCGGCGAAGACTACAAAACTCATGTTACATATATACCCATGTTCAGTTTGATTTGAAACTTTAATAGAAAAACTTAAAACTGAGAGTGTGTTGCTCCAAATTTAGATATTATCTAAATATTAGCTAAAAGACGGGATTTTAATTAATAAAGTATCGCTAACATAAGAGGACGGTCAGGGAGACATTTAGTTTTGAATGGGAAACATATCACTGGAATATTCTATATTTATGCGGGGACAGCACCCAGTATACTCAGGAAGCCAGAGCAGCGAGATTGGCAGGAAATTCTTTGAGTACAGCGAAGACGACAACTACCGAGACGTTTGAAAAGTGTGGGTCTTTAAATCATCTGAAATTTAAAGATTAACAAAATTGTTCTGCTGCAGAACAGATAAACGTCAGTCTGTGCTGATCCAAGAGATAGGGTAAGTGTTGGCCAAGAAAAACAAGCAAACTAAATAAAATTAAAAATACATCTTCATTTGTAACTATTTAACATAACTTTATACATGTAGTTAAATTTGTTGGTTATCTAATTGCAAGTTTTAGTGCTTAAGTTAGCTTTATTGTACAATTTTACTAGTGTATATACAGATACTTCCCCTTGTAGGCGGGACGAGAAGAAGACGAGTTTCCCCCTACAAGGGTGGATAATTGTATATTCAAGAGTATTTGTACAATAAAATACCTGTATTATGACCAATAAAACAATCGCTTTTTAATTTATTCATCAGATATTCAATTCAATTATAAGCTCCACCTTTGACATGGTCTTGTGGAAATTAATGAACAGCAGAGATCAAAGGAAATGCGGCTGTCATGGTACAAAATTTGAAAAAAGGCCAAGTGGCTGAAAATTTTGAAACAGATTGCACCTTTTATTTCACATCTATAATCTCTCACAAAGCGCAAATGCATGCTGGTGCAATAAGAATAATATAGTATGGTTTGTGAAATCTTTTGTAATATATTTTAGGGTTAACCCTCAATATTGAATTTTAAGATTTACTGGAACTCTTATTTCGTGCCTTTAAAGGTTATAAAGCATAATCAAAGTGCTCTCCTTTGACAATGTGCGCTTTGTACAATGTGAGATATTTGATATAAAATATTGGAATATTACTCAATGGTGCAATGTTAAAAGTAATTATGTGTTTATATTTAGTAAATGAAATTTGTGATAGAAGAAAGCGATGTAAATATAAAAAAAATCATGACAAAATGAAATAAAACATATGCGATGATACTTCAAGATATCATACAAAAACAATTTTCTACCATCCTTAGAAAACTGTTGCTAAAAAAACAAGTAAAAACGAAAAGAAAAAATAATCTCCACCCACCAAAAGCAGAACTTTTAAAAATATTTGATGTAGTCACCTCGCAGGTGTACTCATTTCATCGACTACCTACCCATATACCCTGATTTATGCGATATCCATTCTGCAACAGATCGATTTATGTAAATTACACTTTTATAACCGAATCAAAATAAATATCTCGCTAACCTAAATCTGACTAAGCACTGGTATTTAATATACTTTATATTGATATGCATGTCATGTTCGCTACATTTTGAGGTGCGCCCGAAGCTGTCAATACCCAGATAAGGATGTACATGTATCAATAATATTATTACAAATTCAATTCTAAGACACGATTGTTATATCTTGTAGTATCTAATATACTGCACATAAAAGTAAAATGATAGCAAATACATCACAATGATAAGAAAGCGTTTAGAGAGAAGCAATTTAAAAAAAAATCAGGTTCAGAAATAAAAGAAAATATATATTTCAATTTGATTTATCAAAAATTCGATTTCTGGCCTCGAATCTTTAACTTGATTTTCAAATTGTTGGGGCCCAAATGTTGTAGAGATGACACTTGACATTCGTAAGTCAAATTAAATTTGGAATGCATCTGGTCCAGAATAGAGGGTATAGTTTCCTTATTCCATTTCAAACTATCAAAATGTAGACATATTTAAAAACAACAACACTATTTTAAGTAAATTTATGAGATCTTTTTGATATCGTTTTTTGTGATATAGATTTTTTACAGAACATCTCTTTTAAACTAAAAAAAGTAAGTGAGTATGATCAGGAAATACACAATCACACACTGCAGACCAACCCACGGCACCATATAAAAAGTCACATAACATTAACAGAACCAATTATAGCAAAGCAGCCGGCTCTCTCTCTTCCTCGTTAAGATGATTACAAAATTAGAAAGGACACAAAGTAATGCATACCAAAACAAAGACCAAAGACCAACCCCCCACAAACAATGGGTGGTACATAAAACAATGAATCAACAACAACTGAATCGCCGCCTTAGAACGGACAACAACCTAAGTCTCTTGGGGCTTAAATGCATTTTACTGGTAGCAAATCTTCGCCTTAGATTCTGTTGTTGTTAATGCACAAAATTGTTAAGCTCGCATGGGGGCTTCCTACCTTTTGCAATGTATCACCACAGAGAAACATTAAGCTATCATGAAACAAAGAAATGGATAGGATATTTAAAAACGGAGGTCAGGGAGCGAGTTCAAGCACCCCCTGAACCCCCTGGATCCGCTCCTGATTTTAGATTGTATCTTTAGCTGATTAATCTGGTTTCAGTACTAACTTGTCGTGATTGAAATGCAGCCTTTCTCGCGCTGAGACCTTTATGAGCCATGCTCTACAAATGAATATTCATCTATCCAATGATACAGAACTGAAACTGAATAACCATCTACTTCGGGAACAGCAAAGACTACAGTGAAGTCACCATTCTCTTATGAAATCGTCCATAAATATCTTCTATAGATTGACTATACAAGTATGGTAGGGATAGTCAGGTTTATAATAATAATAATAATAATAATAATAATAATAATAATAATAATAATAAAAATAATAATACTTTCTGGTTAAAGAAAAAAGTGTTTGGCTGGCTTATTAAAACACGTTGTTATCATATAGAACTGTTTTAAGAAATTGTTTAAAATGATTTTTTATTCAATTGAATATGAAAACATTTTGTACTGTCTATACATATTTGTTAATTTATATATTTTTCAATTCATTATTTCGCGTGGACATTGTGAAGAAATTTAGTGCATCTTCCTGGACGACTATACATGCTATTACTAAACTATCATTCATTAATCTACATGGGAATGAACTTTCTGGCTGTATATGTATGTATGTTTTGTATTTACAAATGTTATTACTCTTCATGGATATCATTCAATTTTGTTCCGTTTCTTACAAATTTTTATGCATGTTGTCTCAAATTGATTTTTCCTAATTATCATTTCACATCCAGAAATTTTGAATACATATAATATCTCACTGAACGTCTTTACACGTGGGTTTTAGCTATTTTATTCATTATTCTACATGGATCTGAATGGGTATACACTATTATAGCGTACATGCTTTTGCTTTGCGTTTGCAAATAATAAATATATACCATTTCTTGCATAATGTTTAGGTATGTTTTCTTATCAATGTTCCAATCAATTATTTCCTATGAAAATATTTTGAAAAAAATCATACTTTATGCCTGTAAATTTCCATTGTGTTATTTCTCATGGATACGAAGATATTACTAACAACTTTTAACTTATTATCCATGCATGGTTTTGTCTCCAATTTATCATTCTGCATATGACTAAATGACAATTAATGCTTTTGATTATTTATCATTTCACATCAAGAAATTTTGCTATAATATCATTGATTCGTTTTTACTTTCTAATTTACTTTTCCTATAAGTTATGCAGAGATTTTGTACAACCTCTCACTAAATGTCCATTCATAATTTTTGTCGCATAGTAATAAAGAAATTATATTTATCTTCTGACTAAGTGGCTATGTATGCTTTTAGGTTTTCACCAATATATTATTCAACACGAATATGCAGAAATTTTGTACAAATTTAAACAGAAGTTATTAAGTTTTCTCATTCATTTTCCCTATATATACCTGGTTAATAATTGATTCAGCAATGAGCCAGATTGTAGGATTTTCTTTTTGCTTAACGTTATTTAAATAAAAAACAAACAAGCAAAAAATAAACTTCAATATGTCTAATATAATAAAAATTTATTATTCTTTAATCTACGCATATATATGAAATAGCAATATTCAATCAGCAGTGAATTTACTATTAAAATCTATTTATTCAAACGTGCTTCTATGATTAGCTTCTAATTTAATACATTATGATTTATTACCATGACCACAAGTTGCTGCCATGTTGAGATTACAGGTCAATTTGCTCTGATTCAGTGACCTTGTAATGCCAGATATATATACTGTTGTTTTCCATATAATAGTGATATTTGCTGCGTGACAAGAGTCAGGCAATCGAAAAGTGATTTGCGGTTTGTAAGTTGAGAGGTTTGCAGACCAGAGTAAAATGAGACTAGAGTACAAGAGAGTTGAACAAACTCGGCCCATTTATCAAAGTTCTTTGAGTTCATATTCAAAACGTATTGCGATCCGTTTGGTATAGTTTACTAAGTTGTCAGTTCTGAACTCCGCAGTGGACTCTGGATATGGATACATACTAATTCAAAGGTTGGGAAATAAATATATAATTAGATATATATCGACCCTTTATAATATTGATACATATATCTTTGTATCGAATTGAAATTGCAGCTTTTAATTCATTTTTAAGATTATTTGAATTGGCGCTTGTTATTATGTAGTGTCGAATAATAATAATAATAATAATAATAATAATAATAATAATAATAATTACAAAATAATAAAAATAATTAAACAAAATAAAATAACATCATGTAACATTAAAAGACAGCTCAACCACTGTGGTCATACCACTACGGCAATTAGGGTCTCGTCATTTATTTCGGTGTTAAGGTAACTTTCTCATCATGTTCAATTTCTTCATTTAATCACAGATAAACGCCCCAAAATGCTTGGGTTACGGTTGGTTTTTGTTCATCAAATTCCCATTGTATCTTTTAGCTTTAAACTTTTATGAAAACTTTAACGTTTGATGTCTAGCCATGAAATAACTAATTAAGGTTTTGTCATCGCGGATAATTAATCAATGACAAAACCGTATAGTTACGACTAAACCGTAATTGACATTTTTTAATAAAACTGTAAAAACACATTGAAAATCTGATTTTATCTCCATTTTGGCTAGACAACACAGAGGTTGTTAACTAGAGTATGCAATCTCGAAGCAAACATATTCGAAAGTTCTCATTTTTGTCAGCCTTTATTTGAAGGTAATTTTACTATAACACCGGTGTGGGTGACGAGACCCAAATTGTCGTAGTTGTATGACTACACTGTCAACTAATAATTACTGATATTTCGTTGATTGCTGAACAATATGAACCGGTCAGTTCATTTGATTATGGTACGTGTCGCAGTCTCGTCAGAGCCGTCGCTGCCTGCATCTGATCAAGTCTTGGCATCAAGCTATACTTATACTTCACGTACATAGAGTTTTCTAGGTATCATTTTCTTATAGGTTGCGCTTCAATTAAGAGGTCGATTATTTATCTTTATAATAACCCCTTTAGTAGTTTAAAAAGTTTGAAAATAGCTTTAATTGAGTCTGCTTGTTATAGTTAATGGAAAGTGCAATAAACCTTGTTTGAAATCCCTTGTGCACACTCAGAACTGTAAGAGAGAGAGAGAGAGAGAGAGAGAGAGAGAGAGAGAGAGAGAGAGAGAGAAGACTCTGTAGGAGGGTAATACTCCATATTCTGACCATGGGGCTCTGTAAAGCAATAAAGCGGAACATAGCCATAAATTAGCGATAGAACTATATCTTTGTTACCCCACCGAAGCGGTCAGATAATGTTTCAGTAGGGAACGTGTGTGGCAGTAGTGCACGGGGTAGCGTGCACGAATCGAATTAATAGGGTGAGCATTCACAAGATCTGATCACAATTCAATAATTGTTTGTTAGTTATCCTGAAACAGTTTAGTAATTATGAAATGGAATGGCGAAAAGTGAAATTTCTAATCAGACTGCTCCTGTATAAGGATGATCTAAAAGACAAAATATTTTAATTAACATGCAGACTTTAATTTGACTGTTATGCTGATTAATGGACGGGATATATTTTACTGTGAAAAAACTTATGTGTTTAAAAAAGTGTACCGTGTTACAAAATGTTAAACTATTCATGTTTTCCTCCAAGTCAAGAAAGGGTTAGCTTACTCAAAACTGATCTTTCGGTTGACAATGACTTTTGTCTTAACCCTTAAAGCGCCAATCAGAACAAAGGTAGTCTATTTTTATTTTATTTAAGAAGCCTCTTCAACAAACAGTGAAGACTCAGATCAGACTACAGGAGCACATTGTTTGCATCCGTACATTAGTCAAACATATTTAGCAAATAAAGCAGACAACTTCAGCAGACGACAGATGCATTTTTGTCGGCGCTTTAAGGGTTAATCACCAGGATGATAGTGAAACCAGTGGTGAAACTGTGGGTTTATACCCAGAATTCTCAACACTTTACGTGTTGCATTAGACATACCCTATGAATAAATTATACTAAAGAGTGCATATATTTACTCATACTATCTTTTCATAGTGCACCCGCGGTAGTAAACTATGACCAAATATGGAACACCACGTGACAATAATGCATTGTATTTGGGTTCATTCATAGTGGTTTTACTTTAAGTTGTTTGCTGCAAGTGGCCACTTTTGTCGTCTGCTGATATCATTTTCAAACATTTTTGGAAAAAAAAACCTGATGGGTCTGATCGAGATGCAAACTGCTTGAAACTCTGTTGCTACCGGTATTCCTTTATATATACATATATTTTAAAGAATCTGCAGACGCGACAAAAGCATACAAAATTACCCAGCATGTAAAGAGCCTACAACATAAGGTCACGGAAACTACCGAGTAAGTGCAGTTATCTCTACCTGTACTTTCGGGTGTGGTTGACCAAGTACGCCAAAGAATATGGGGAATTACCTAATACAATCAACGCATGGCTATCAAAATATATAGACAGAACCCAAACATTAAACTGGTGTTTGAGTTCACAACAAAGTGTGTTTAAATAAATATCATTATAACTGGTTTAATACTTATTTACTTTCAGGTAATAGATAAGTGACATCTATTTACTTTAATTTAAGTTTATCAATTGTACGCATGTTCGCGTATTAAAATTATACCCTTTTCATTTTTGTATGCGCTTGCACATTCCTGCATATTTTGGTAACCTGGCCAGAATGCATCATTTGGAGCAGTCTGACCAGGCATTTCAACGTTTTCTTCCATGGTAAAATAGTTATTCAGTACATGTGGATATATGCAGCAGACATAATGGACAGACGACGTTGTTGGCTGGATAAGAATATGGCATAAAAAGACAAATCAGAACGAAACCGATATTGTTTCACTCAAACCCCCCCCCCCCCCCCCCCAACACTTGATTGTAAATGATTATTTGAGTACTTAATAACTTCGTCTATAGGACTTCCAAAATTATACCAACTTTTGCACCTCTGATAGACGTTGGGAATGTTCTCTTCTAAAACAAATTTCAGACATTTAGATCTATATAGCTTTAGGGGTCTAGATGTTATGAGAGTTTTAAGGGGACCCAACATCGACTTACAGAGGAATGAATGCGATATGCGTGATTGTTATTCTTGTAAACCAATATATTTTTCTTATTTTGAATTCCAGAAACACGCCATGCTCTGTTCAAGCTTCGAAACAAGTGAAATCATCTGTGATACAACACAGTCATCTTTCATCGAAGAACTTATTTCATTTGGTAAACGAGATGTTCGTGCAAGCGACCAGGACTACGAGCAAATAGTTCCCTCACAAGGTGATCTCACAGACGCTTTGTTTGATTGGTGGTATTCTCAGGAAGCATCATTTGGCTGCTCAGAATTTTTGAATTTGGACATGAAACCCGCTAAGTCACCTCCTAGTTACGACGAGCACATCAGTTCTGTTCATCATACGGACGCTTATGCTAGAACAGCTTCTCCAACCGGAAGTGAGGTGTCAGTGCTTCACAGCGAATCAGATTTCAGCGTTACTGACGAGCCGGTGGATGCGAGCTCCAGTCTGCTGAATGATATCATGGAATGTATCAAGACAGTTGACAAAGAGGAGATAACCCCAAATGTACATCCAGATAAACACACAGGTATACATTATATATTAAATGACATCTGCAGCAAATAGGTTATAAGCAGAAGACAAAAGTCGCCTCTTAATGCCACTTTTAGCTTTACTCTACTCGGATGATGAATCAATATTGAGAAGAGAGTTCAGTTTGATTTGCCCATTATTTTATCGGTTCACACCATACGTACATTTATACACATGGTGTCACAGTCTGAATGGAAAGCTGTGTTGATCCTAACCATTTAGGTTCTTCAGAAGCCAGCTGTGACATGAAGCAGGAAAACAGTGTTGACTTAGATCTGACGCTGCATTACACGGCGTTCTTGTCGGAATCTTCATTGTTTGCGTGCGTTGAATGCTATATCAAAATGAATAAAATGACACTTTTCAATCATCAACTCTAAATTGGAAATGGACTCTTCCATTTTAAATTAAACTTGTAAACTCGAAAAAAAGATTGGAGGTTCCACTCAGTTTAAATGGTTTAAAGATGATATATTTGGGTTCAGCAGGACAAGAGTTAAGGGTTTTTAATTATATCCTCATAGTTTTTAACCGTTTTACAAAAAAATCTTGTAAATGAACATAAAATTCAAGAAACTGACATGATATTAGTTATGAAAATTTGAACCTTATTTGATAGATTTTAAAATTTTCCTCTTTTGCGAAATCACTGATTATTTGATTCCTTATATCTTTCAGGGACGACAATAAAGACACATTCGAACGATAGTTTGATGAGACAGGCGGCAGCACTTTTAGCACGTAAGAATCTTAAAATTATTTTATTTTTGCTCTCAACGCAGAATTATGATATTTCTGTCAGTCGTGAGGGTTCGACCCCCACAAAAGTCATAAATATTCATCCAGATAAATCTATAGCAGGCACTTTGTTAGTTTCTCTGTGAATGTTGTAACACAGTCTAAAATGTCTGCCTTCCATCGTTTCTCATTCTATTATATATGTAACTTTCTTAATTTTCAATCAATTAATCATGTATTCAGATTACTTTATTCTAATGCTGCGTGTAACTTTCATGCGCGGATCCAGAGGGGTGGGTGACAGGGGTTTTGGACCCCCCTTGATAAAACACAAAAATATAGGGTTTCTTAGCAGTACTGGTCAGGATCCCCTGAAAATCACAAAGCTACCAAGCCTGCATTCAATGTTGGGCCAATCATCGGCACGCCAGCGAAACGCCAATATCTCAGTTGTTATATTTATCATGCTAATAAATGTTAAAATGCCAAAAAATGTTGGCATTTTAACATTTATAAGCAGGATAAATTTCGTGCTTAGCTGAGTTGAGCATGAAAAAAAGTTTTAAAATCTCAGGGACAAGTCTTTTATTTGGTCTGATCCTTGATCTATTTCACACTGTGTGTTTTCGAGCGGAGAAGACTATGGGACACAGAGCCTTAGTCAAGACTGCAACATACAGCTTAGTTCTGTCCTTGAAATATTGTTTAACATTTCATGTGAATTGTTTGAAGGCTTATGTGTCCCCGAGCTGAACAGTATTTTAATCAACTTCAAAACTTGTCATCTGACGCAAATGATAATTTCATGGTAAATAAGCCCCAGTGGGGTACCCTGATATTTTCTAGCTACACAAGATTGCCAATATTGGGGGTCAAAATTTGAAATTTCAATACTTTTTGGGAAGAGTAGCTATTTTTAGGGTATGGGGATTTTTGTAGCTATGGCTTAGGTACCACCTCTTAATTGGACTATTTTGTGGTGACATCGGTGATACTTGTCATCTGTGATAAGATTCACTCTAATACACACCACACCTGTCAAGGTATATAATATGATTTTTTGGGGTGGGGGACGGGCGAGATAGGAGATGGGATATGCTAATATATTACCCGTTATCTTTATTGTTTGTTTTTGGTGGGGTGGTAACTAGTGTCAGACTGGATATATTTTGTAGGGCAAACAGTATATTCTGGGGCCTAGCCGTGTAGCAAAGAAAAAAGCACCCCTGAAACCGCTGTAAATGGTAAGCGTAACTCGTATCGCTGTTGTTTATTCATAAAGGTTTATTAGTAATTCGTGATAATAATTTTCAGATGGTGGACAAATACAGTTATGGCAGTTTCTTTTGGAGCTTCTCACAGACCCCAAGAATGCAGCTTGTATCCGGTGGGAGGGCATTGTGGGAGAATTCAGGATGGTGGACCCAGACGAAGTTGCCAGGTTGTGGGGCAGCAGGAAAAACAAACCCAACATGAACTATGACAAACTCAGTAGAGCTTTAAGATATTACTATGATAAACACATCCTCACAAAAGTTCAGGGAAAACGTTACACATACCGCTTTGACTTCCGGGCTATTGTCCAATCAAATCGGGCGCTAGCTGGAGTGGCAAACAATTCCGTTCTTGCGCAGATAGACGCTCTTCAACATCCGGTTCGACGAATCTACAGATCTCCAAGATCTCCATTAATGACTCCAAGTTTTCAGAAACATTTGTCCTCTGACTATCATGAACCAAGAAGAGTGTCACAGAACCAGGATATTGGCCAGTATTGCTCACAGTTATTGCCTTGTTCTTGGAACCAGGTCAACTCAGGTTGTTCTACATCTTCCATGTCTCAGTCATTTCCGCCATATCAATATGACAGTCAATATTACCTTAAGTGCCACCAACCCAACTATTCCTGCTCAAACATCCCAAACTTTCTGTGATCAATGAGGCATTAGGTGGGTAAAGAGCCGTCAGGCGAGATTGAGTTTTCAAGGTTTCAAACAATATGTACCCAGGTCCATTGTTATGAGCCTGTTTATATGAAATCCGTACAGAACATACAGCTAACATATCTTAACCCATTCATGTCAAATGGAAATTCCCACCGTTATAAAATGGAACTGTCCATTTCTGGTTTAAAAGATGATGGGTGATATTTTCATTTTTATTCAAAATTTAATAGAACATTATGCAAGCAAACAGTGGAGACCCTGATCAGACGCCGCGTTTTTCGGCGTCTCGCCTGGGTCTGCACTATTTGCCTACATCCCATACAAAGGACGCTAGCCATATATGGGTTAATATACAATTGATACGTTCATTTGAGGTTAACATCGTGATTTGTCAACCCGAGAATGGTGATGTTCACAGAGGCTCAATAAGATGTCTCATTTGAGTACCCGGAACATGCTTAAACCAATAAGTAAGAAATCAGTCGCAATTTTGCTCAAGACATATTTTGCAATCTTTGGTATAATTTCTACTGTTAACATTTTTCTAATCCATACTGGTATGATAAAAGAATTTGTCCTGACTGTGTTCATACACAGGCTCGTCTTGGACTTGGCTGTTGGTCTATGTGCTAGTCACCAGGTGACTCGTATTTTGATGATATTAAGGGGACAGCTTTGTATTTTCTTTTTGTGGAAAATGTAATTATTTGCTTGAACGTTTTTATATAGACGCAAAACCAAACATAAGGGAACCCTTTAATTTCATTGAGTCCAAATCAATATTGGGGTTGTCCTCCATGTGACTTCCAGTAACACATGCACGACACCTGTCGGGCATACTGGAAATGATACGCGGAGTTCACTCCCGATATTGAATTGGATGCCATATCATTTATGTGTAAAATAAAAGAAATACCTCGAAATGAAAGGGTTTCCTTAGTTTTGGTTCTTCGTATATAATTATGACCTCATTCACAATGTAGTGGAGCCCATTGGATATTGTTACTTACAGTATTCGAGAACAGCAAAGTCTCAGACGAGCCTGCATATTTGTGCAGATTCGACATATCCATTGCTGTTTGCATGCATAAAGTATGAAAGTCTACCAAAGCTCGGATCAAGGTGTAGAATTCTAGCCTCACTGGGTAGTAATGCATGCACGCTTGAAGAACGACTGAACGCATATACGATAACAACTAACTGGCTCGCACATTTGGTTTTAAATTATACTCAACGTCAATGAAAAGTTACCAGTATTGAAATTTCGATATTTCGGAAAATATATTATATAGCTCTTTGGCTACTGTTACATTCATGTTTCTGGTCAACGACAAGCTGGTTTGGGGAGATAAAACAGTTACACGAGCTCTGGAACTTTGGTGCACATGATGCACGTGCATTTTATGCTTTTCGCAGTTTTTTAGAACTTGAAATCATCATTTTCAGAAGACAACATGCCAGAACATGCCCAAGACATTTTCATTGAAAACGCCACTAAAATGGTTTCGGTTACCCCGTCAAACGCGAAAAATGAGGATCAAACTTTAAGGTAGCACCAAAACTTTGCATTTTCCTATACAATGCAATAGAAACTACAGGGGTCCGTCAAGGAATGATTATACTGCATTTGGGTGTGATGGATGCCGTTTTCCATAGGGACGATGCATGGGACTCTATGCCATAAAATTGGGTTTTGAAGTATCCGCAGTTCTTCGCTCAGAATAAACTAAATATTGTCTTATGTTAAATGCATGTGATTTACTGGTAACTTTTCACTGACGTTGAGTATATAAACATTTTATTGAATAAACATATTGCACATTTGGTCTTGACCCATATAAGCCTAGCACATAGGCAAACGGTACAGGCCCAGATCAGACATTATGCAGTGTTTGATCAGGATCTTCACGGTTTGCTTACATAATGTTCTATTACATTTGAAAAAAAAGAAGAAAAATACCACCCAACATCCCCAAATCTGGAAAGAGCTACGTGCGTTAAGTGGCTATTTTGGCCCCAATGTGAGGCTAAAATATAATGATTGTTTTTCACCATTTTCTTCTCATTAATTTATTAGAAAAATAGCCCAAGTGTAAATATCTGGTATTTATATGGGTTTCACCGTTGTTATGGTAATAAAAATGGCCGCCAAAATAGGCTGAAACAGGAAATTGGCTATTTTGGAGCAAGTTTGAGACATTTAACAGAGAACAAGCAAATACCAAAACAATATTTTAACAGATGATGAGAATAATCATGACACACAACATATTAAAAGTTTATTTTGTATTTAGCTGTGCTGATATCTAATTCTTAAAAAATTGGTCTGCAAAAGCCTAAAATATGGTCACAAATGGCGATTTCTCTATTTTAAACCTAGTTTGTTGGCCATTTTTGTTACCATAGCAACCATTGAATTTAAATAGATGCCAGAATTTGACACTTGAGTTATTCTTCTAATAAACTAATCAGAATAAATTGGCGTAAAGCAACTTTCAGATTTGGGCTCCAGGGGGGGGGGGGGCAAATTAGCCCCTTAATGCACGTACCCCTTTAGACACGTTGCCAAAATTAAGTAAGCAGCAAAATTAGTCAAATCCAGTTGCAATATTGTGCACTATGTCAAATTTAACATCGCTATTTAAGAAAATCCGACTATATTAAAATCCATTTAAAGATGGGCGATGTATATACTTGCCAGCTGTGTGTTTACAGGGATTCATTGAATGCTTATACTCGAACGGGCAGTTTCCCGAATTGTACCTCAAATATTGAAATATGTTAATGTGCTGGGTCTGTCAGACAGACTTGTCAGCTAATATGTGCCATATATTAAACAAGAGAACTAGTTTGTTTTAATGCTCTAATTCATGTCCAAATGTTGATTAAAATTAAAAACATGATAAATTGTTTGCGAACGATGTATAGCTTTAACCCATGAAGAATGCCCAGATGCTGAAAGTAAACATTTTCTTCGTTGAGGTGAAAACAGAGAGCTCAATTTTACCCTGGTAAATTTATGAATGTTTTCTTCATTTCCTGAAAGCAAACCTAATCTTGATATTAGGACAGTCAGCGTGGATGTAACCCTTTGTATACTAATGCATTCTTCTACCTTACTTAATACTATGCACCTGCCATGGTTGTTTCATTTCACATAAAGGGTCACTGGTTAGAATTCTTCTTTTAAGATCTTCTTCAGCATCTGAAGATTGTTTGTATCTTAGCAAACAGTGTAGACCCTGATGAAATGCCACTTTTTGTGGCATTTCATCTAAGTGTTCACTGTTTGCCAAAGTACCCGTTTAGGGGTTTTCAGTATACAAAGATTTAATGTGCATCATAGGGCCAGTTAATATTTTCCAGCGTATAATCGCCAATATTTATTTATCCATCAGTTTAAACATGTATTTTGGGTGCTCAAAAGAACCATCTCATTGAGTCTTTTCTTTTGAGTACCCACAACATATATTTTGGTTGAGAAGTAAAAAAAAAATCAGTTACACACTCTTATCTGGGGGCCTGGGGCATATTATAAGCTGCATTACGCTGAGAAAATGTTTGGCATATATTTTAAACCAGCTCTCTAAGGCAAATCACAGAGTTAAACTAGTGGTTGATAGCTGTCAAGAGTTTGTTTATGGATGGACTGCTACTTATAGTTCACTCCGCCCCTTCATGTGCTTCACAACCAATCAGTTTGTACAGAAATTTCAATTTGTGACCAACTTAATCACATACTTTGTCAATATTTGTAATATCTATTTAGTAAATCATTAAGTAAATCGGTGAAGTGATCATTGTGACCATTTCTAAAGATGCAGTCATGAAAAAGGAGGAGAAAACTATAAGTAGGTCATAGATCATATATTACAATTATAAAGGAATTAAGTGGTTTACTCGCTGCGCTCGTTCCCCTTACTTCCTTTACAATTGTATTATATGATATATAACCTATACTTAACAAGCATTGCTGGTCTTTATTATCAAATTAAACAATAATATTACGTCCAAAACTACCAAATATTATAAAAAAACTGACCCTTGTTAATACGCTGGTCTTATAATGATAAATCTTAATTGAACTTAATCTTTTATTGAAGCAGTTCATACACTAAAACTAATCTTGACTAAAACAGATGACAAATAATATTACACTGTTCATGTTTGGAAACATGTAGAATTGATATTTCTTGTGAGAATTCATTATAACAATTAAAAGGCCAAATATACATTATATGTTCCTTTTTAAGAAGGGACATATACTACATATTTTGTCTGCTGCAAAGGGGTACGTGCATTAAGGGGCTAAAATGGCCCCATCTGGAGCCAAAATCTTAAAGTTGCTTTTCACCAATTTCTTCTAATTGGTTTATTTGAAGAATAACTCAAGTGTTAAATTCTGGCATTTATTTAAATTTTAATGGCTGCTATGGTAACAGAGATGGCCAACAATATATGCTTAAATAGAGAGAATTAGATATCAGCACAGCTAAACACCCCCCAAAAACCCATTAAATATGTTGTGTGCCGTGATAATTTTCATCATCTAGTAAAATATCTCTTGGTTTTTGCTTGTGCTTTATGTTAATTGGTCTGTCAAATGTCTCAATTTGCTCCAAAATAGCCAATTTCCTGTTTTCAGCCTATTTTGGCAGCCATTTTGTTACCATAGCAACGGTAAAAGTCAAATTAATACCAGATATTTACACTTGGGTTGTTGTTCTAATAAACTAATGAGAAGAAAATGCTGAAAAATAATTTATATTTTTAGCCTCTTAGGGGGGGGGGGGGGGGGGGGGGGGCAAAATAGCCTCTTAACGCACGTACCTCTTTATTATTAGGAACAGTATATGGATAATTTCTTCTGAAAATATACTTAGATGGAACATATATTGTATATTTTGTCTACTGAAAATTCATTGTAGAAGGAACATCGTAAGAATATTTTGATTGCTTAAGCCTTTAATGGCGCATATACAGCCAAATGTCATCGTGTTTTCTTCAATTTATTCGCATTATGTTTGGCCCTGAATATGATAGATATCCTTTTACCATTTTGTTTCGCAATTAATTTGATATCTTTCCCTCTGTAATTGATTGACAGGTGATGACAGCGCTTGTCATGACGTAGGATTGAGTGAAGTTGAGATTGTAATTGAGACAAGATATCGTTGACCACAGTAATTGAGACTGGGAATGCTGACCACAGAAATTGAGCCAGAATATGAGCCATGTCATAAAATGTCATATCTTTTGTCATGCGTAAACCAATTGACTGCACTTGCGCAGTCATGACTAAAATTTCAAATTCGTATTTTAACCAAAAAAAACCTAACACATACGATGGAAGAGCCCAATAAGCACAATGGGATTCTCAATCAAAGAATTGTTTTCAAAAGTGATTTTACTGTTTTTAATATAGATTCATTCATTCCTCACAAGTATCCATTTCATTTCAATTTCAAAAAATATTTCACTTTGATACATTTATATGTTTTTGTTTTAAAATAACTATTTGTTTAATAAAATAATTCACGTTGATGCATCAGTTGCTTAATTATTTATCTCACCTGAGTACAAAGACACACGCTATTGTAACCAGTCAATGTCTGTCGTCCATAGTCGCCTTGTGTAGCTCCTCCAACACACTAGAGCTAATAGGTTGGTTTATTATTTAGCTCATCTGAGTACAATGATTTAAGCTTTTGTGACTAGTCAATGTCCTTCGTCCAGAGTCGTCATGTGTAGCTCCCCCTATAAAATAGAGCCAATCGGTTGGCTTATTATTAAGCTCATCTGAGCACAATGATATAAGGTGATGTGAATAGTCAGTGCCGTCGTCTATAGTCGTCATGTGTAGCCCCTAGTATACACTAGAACCATTTGTTTGGTTTATTACTTCGCTCATCTAAAACAAAGATATAATCATTCAATATCGTCATGTGTATTAGATCCAAAAGGATGGTTTATTATTTGGCTCAAATGAGCACAAAGATATAAGGTATTGTGACCAGGCAATCTCTGTCATCCATTATAGTCAAGTGTAGCTCCTTCTTTATAATAGAACCGATAGGCTGTTTTATTATTAAGCTCACCTTAGCACAATGATATTAGTTATTGTAAGTAGTCAGTACCCCTCGTCCATAGTCGTCATGTATAGCTCCTCCTATACTTAAGAGGCAATAGGTTGCTTTATAATTAAACTCATCTGAGCACAAATGATATAAGTGATTGTGAGTAGTCAGTGTCCGTCGTCTATGGACGTCATGTATAGCTCCTCCTATACACTAGAGCCAATAAGTTGGTTTATTATTAAGCTCATCTGAGCACAATGATATAAGTGATTGTGTGTAGTCAGTGCCCGTCCCCTATAGTCGTCATGTATAGCCCACCTATACACTAGAGGCAACGGTTTGGTGTATTATTAAGCTCATCTGAGCACAATGATATACGTTATTGTGAGTAGTCAGTGCCCGTCGTCAATGGTCGTCATGTATAGCTTCTCCTATACACTAGAGCCAACGGGTTTGTTTATTATTAAGCTCAACTGAGCACAATGATATAAGTTATTGTGAGTAGTAAGTTCCCGACGTCCAAAATCGTCATTTGTAGCTCCCCCTGTACACTCGAGCTAACTGGTTGATTTATTATTAAGCTCACCTGAGCACAATGGTATAAGTTATTGTGAGTTGTCAGTGCCCCTAGTCTATAGTCGTCATGGAAAGCTCCTCCTATACACTAGTAGAGCCAATAGGTTGGTTTATTATTAAACTCATCTGAGCACAAGGATATATGTTATTGTAAGTAGTAAGTGCCCATCGTTTATAGTCGTCATGTGCAGCTCCTCCTACACACTAGAGCCAATGGGTTGGTTAATTATTAATCTCATCTGAGCACAATGATATAATGTATTGTGAATAGTCAGTGCCTGTCGTCTAAAGTCGTCATCTGTAGCTCCTCGTATATACTAGAGCCAAACGGTTGGTTTATTATTAAGCTCATCTGAGCACAATGGTATACGTAATTGTGAGTAGTCAGTTCCCATCGTCTATAGTGGTCATGTATAGCTCCTCCTATACACTAGAGCCAAGAGGTTGGTTTATTACTAAGCTCATCTGAACACAATTGTATATGTTATTGAGAGTAGTCAGTGCCCATAGTCTATAGTTGTCATATGTAGCTCCTCGTAATACACTAGAGCCAAAATGTTGGTCTACTATTAAGCTCACCTGAGCACAATGATATAAGTTATTGTGAGTAGTCAGTGCCCGTCGACTATAATCGTCGTGTATAGATCCTCCTATACACTAGAGCCAACGGTTGGGTTTATTATTAAACTCATCTGAACACGATTGTATAAGTTATTGTTAGTCGTCAGTGCCCATAGGCTATAGTCGTCGTATGTAGCCCTTCCTGATCACTAGAGCCAACAGGTTGGTCGATTATTAAGCTCATCTGAGCACAATGCTATACGAAATTGTAATTAGTCAGTGCCCGTCGTCTATAGTCGTCGTATATAGCTCCTCCTATACACTAGAGCCAATAGGTTTGTTTATTATTAATCGTACCTGAATAAAATGGTATAAGTTATTGTGAGCAGTCAGTGCCCATCATCTATAGTCGTCATTTGTCGCTCCTCCTATAAACTAGAGCCAAAAGGTTGCTTTATTACACTGACCCAAAATGAAAACTTTACATAGTATTCAAAAGTATATATTTTGATGATAAATTAAGTTTCGGGGTTAATTTTTTCGGTCATGGAATCTTCAATGCCTTATCGATGTCTCTGAAAATAATATTGGATGAAAAACATAAATTTCATCAATTTTAGAATAGTTCAGTTCAGAGGGGTCAAAATGAAAAATTCTAAAAACAATTAAACCAGTCACACAGATTTTTGAAACAAGAAATTACTGACTGCGTGCTTTAAGTGATGTTAAAAAGATCATCAGAAACCAGTGTGACCTTCATTTTTACGAATGCTTAGCAGAATACGTCGCCTCATTGAATTTACGTAACGTTGTATGGGCACGTTAGGGATACGTATGGAATGCTAACAGAGGTGCATATTGGAGTCATTTAACGCATCCATTTGATAATTGGACCTGACCCTCTGACCCAATTCATCCTGTACATGTTCTATGGGGTTCATATCCGGGGATGAAGCAGGTCAAGGCAAGAGGTTGACGTAACTTTTAGCTTGGAATTGTGTGGTTATTTACGTGTTGTGTGATGCCTTGCATTGTCATGCTGGAAAATGCCAGGCCGTTATTTTGCACGAAATGACCAATTAACTTTAGAGCATGAACCCCGTAAAAACGAGCAATAATGATTTCCGTTTAAAACGATTACGTGGGTGAGTTAACGTGTTTACGCGATACGGACGTAACGTCGTTACACCTGCGTGACCAGGTCTTTGCACGAGCTCTGACATACCCAGATCTGTTGTACCGCTTCATATGATAATGAATAGTCCGTCTAGAGCACCCAAGGTGATGCACGATATCATTTACCGTAGACCCCGCCTTGAGCCCGCCAATAACGTGGTTTCTTTGATCTTTTGAAAGACGTGCCGTCACTAAATCGAAGCGTTTTGTAACAATAAGTTATTTTTTAATAACAGGACTCAGCTGCAAATGTTTTCTTGTCAGTTTTAAAGCTGTTAATGACCCACCTGTTCCTCAGCACGTGCAGCGTACGAAACACGTTTTTCAGGCGTTGACGCTTGAATATACCTGGGATTTGAATAAAATTTGCATAATCGTTATCGGCGACGAAGTCTCGATAAGCATGCGTAAATCTTACAACGACAGGTATACTAACAAAACATTTATTCAAAGAAATAAAGTGTAAAGTTTTCATTTTGGGTCAGTGTATTAAGCTCATCTGAGCACAATGATGTAAGTTTTTGTGAGTAGTCAGTGCCAGTCGTCTTTAGTCGTCATTTGTAGCTCCTCAAATACACTAGAGCCAAAAGGTTGGTTTACTATTATGTTCACCTAAGCACAATGATATAAGCTATTGTAAGTAGTCAGTGCCGGTCGTCTAAAGTCGTCATGTATAGCTTCTCCTATACCCTAGAGCAAAAGGTTGGTTCATTATTTAGCTCATCTGAGCACAATGCTATAAGTTATTGTGAGCAGTCAGTGCCCATCATCTATAGTCGTCATTTGAAACTCCTCCTATACACTAGAGCGAAAAGGATGCTTTATTATTAAGCTCATCTGAGCACAATGATGTAAGTTATTATGAGCAGTCAGTGCCAGTCGTCTATAGTCGTCATGTGTAGCTCCTCCTATACACTAGAGCCAAAAGGATGCTTTATTATTAAGTTCATCTGAGCACAATGATGTAAGTTATTGTGAGTAGTCAGTGGCTGTCGTCTATAGTCGTCATGTAAAGCTCCTCCAATACACTAGAGCCAACGGGTTGGTTTATTATTAAGCTCACCTGAGCACAATGTTATAAGTTATTGTGAGTAGTCAGTGCCAGTTGTCTATGGTCGTCATGTATAGCTCCTCCTATACACTAGAGCCAAAGGGATGTTTTATTATTATTCTCACTTGAGCACAATGGTATAAGTTATTGTGAGTAGTCAGTGTCCGTCGTCTATAGTCGTCATATGTAGCTCCTCCTATACACTAGAGCCAAAAGAATGCTTTATTATTAAGCTCATCTGAGCACAATGATGTAAGTTATTGTGAGTAGTCAGTGCCCGTCGTCTATAGTCGTCATATGTAGCTCCTCCTATACACTAGAGCCAACGGGTTGGTTTATTATTAAGCTCATCTGAGCACAATGGTATAAGTTATTGTGAGTAGTCAGCGTGCGTCATCTATAGTCGTCATATGTAGCTCCTTCTATACACTAGAGCCAACGTGTTGTTTTATTATTAAGCTCACCTGAGCACAATGGTATAAGTAATTGTGAGTAGTCAGTGCCAGTCGTCGATAGTCGTCATGCATAGCTCCTCCTATAAACTAGAGCCAACGGTTTATTATTAAACTCGATAGTTGTCATGTATAGCTTCTCTTTTACACTAGAGCCAAATGGTTGGTTTATTATTAAACTCATTTGAGCATAATGATATAAGCTATTGTGAGTAGTCAGTGCCCTTCGACTATAGTCGTCATGTATAGATCCTCCTATACACTAGAGCCAACGGGTGGGTTTATTATTAAACTCATCTGAACCAAGTTATTGTTAGTCGTCAGTGCCCATAGGCTATAGTCGTCATATGTAGCTCTTCCTGAACACTAGAGCTAACAGAATGTTTGATTATTAAGCTCACCTGAGCACAATACTATACGGTATTGTAAGTAGTCAGTGCCCGTCGTCTATAGTCGTCATTTGTAGCTCCTCCTATACACTAGAGCCAAAAGGATGCTTTATTATTAACTCATCTGAGCACAATGATGAAAGTTATTGTGAGTAGTCAGTACCAGTCGTCTATGGACGTCATGTATGGCTCCTCCTATACACTAGAGCCAACAGGTTGGTTGATTATTAAGCTCATTTGAGCACAATGATATAAGTTATTGTGAGTTGTCAGTGCCAGTCGTCCATGGTCGTTATGTATAGCTCCTCCTATACACTAGAGCCAACGGGATGTTTTATCATTAAGGTCACCTGAGCACAATGGTATAAGTTATTGTGAGTAGTCAGTGCCCGTCGACGATAGTCCTCATGCATAGCTCCTCCTATAAACTAGAGCCAACGGGTTGGTTTATTATTAAACTCGATAGTCGTCATGTATACCTCCTCCTATACACTAGAGCCAACGGGTTGGTTTATTATTAAACTCATTTGAGCATAATGATATAAGCTATTGTGAGTAGTCAGTGTGCGTCGTCTATAGTTGCCATATGTAGCTCCTCCTATACACTAGAGCCAACGGGTTGTTTTATTATTAAGCTCACCTGAGCACAATGGTATAAGTTTAAATGAGTAGTCAGTGCCCGTCGTCTATAGTCGTCATGTATAGCCTTCTATACACTAGAGCAAAAGGTTGGTTCATTGTTAAGCTCATCTGAGCACAATGATATACGTTATTGTGAGTAGTGAGTGCCCGACGTCGTCTATAGTCGTCATTTGTTGCTCCTCCTAAACACTAGAGCCAACGGGTTGGTTTATTATTAAGCTCATCTGAGCACAATGGTATAAGTTATTGTGAGTAGTCAGTGTGCGTCGTCTATAGTCGTCATGTATAGCTCCTCCAATACACTAGAGCCAACGGGTTGGTTTATTATTAAGCTCATCTGAGCACAATGGTATAAGTTATTGTGAGTAGTCAGTGCCCGTCGTCGATAGTCGTCATGTATAGCTTCTCCTATACACTAGAGCCAAAAGGTTGTTTTATTATTAAGCTCATCTGAGCACAATGATATAAGGTATTGTGAGTAGTCAGTGCCCATCGTCTATAGTCGTCATTTGTAGCTCCTCCTATACACTAGAGCCAAAAGGATGCTTTATTATTTAGCTCATCTGAGCACAATGATGTAAGTTATTGTCAGTAGTCAGTGCCCGTAGTCTATGGACGTCATGTATAGCTCCTCCTATACACTAGAGCAAAAGGTTGCTTTTTATTAAGCTCATCTGAGCACAATGGTATAAGTTATTGTGAGTAGTCAGTGCCTGTCGTCTATAGTCGTCATATGTAACTTCTCCTATACACTAGAGCCAACGGGTTGTTTATTATTAAGCTCACCAGAGCACAATGTTATAAGTTATTGTGAGTAGTCAGTGCCCGTCGTCTATGGACGTCATGTATAGCTCCTCCTATACACTAGAGCAAAAGGTTGGTTTATCATTGAGCTCATCTGAGCACAATGATATAAATTATTGTGAGCAGTCAGTGCCCGTCCTCTATAGTCGTCATGTGTAGCTCCTCCTATACACTAGAGCCAAAAGGGAGCTTTATTATTTAGCTCATCTGAGCACAATAATATACGTTATTGTGAGTAGTCAGTGCCCGTCGTCTATGGACGTCATGTATAGCTCCTCCTATACACTAGAGCCAACGGGTTGTTTTATATTTAAGCTCACCAGAGCACAATGGTTTAAGTTATTGTGAGTAGTCAGTGCCCGTCGTCTATGGACGTCATGTATAGCTCCTCCTATACACTAGAGCCAAAAGGATGGTTTATTATTAAGCTCATCTGGGCACAATGATGTAAGTTATTGTCAGTAGTCAGTGCCCGACGTCTATGGACGTCATGTATAGCTCCTCCTATACACTAGAGCCAAAAGGTTGGTTGATTATTAAGCTCATCTGAGCACAATGATATAAGTAATTGTGAGTTGTCAGTGCCAGTCGTCTATTGTCGTCATGTATAGCTCCTCCTATACACTAGAGCCAACGGGTTGTTTTATTATTAAGCTCACCAGAGCACAATGGTATAAGTTATTGTGAGTAGTCAGTGCCCGTCGTCTATGGACGTCATGTATAGCTCCTCCTATACACTAGAGCCAAAAGGTTGGTTGATTATTAAGCTCATCTGAGCACAATGATATAAGTTATTGTGAGTTGTCAGTGCCAGTCGTCTATGGTCGTCATGTATAGCTCCTCCTATACACTAGAGCCAACGGGTTGTTTTATTATTAAGCTCACCTGAGCACAATTGTATAAGTTATTGTGAGTAGTCAGTGCCCGTCGTCTATAGTCGTCATGTATAGCTCCTCCTATAAACTAGAGCCAAAAGGTTGGTTTATTATTAAACTGATCTGAGCACAACGATATAAGCTATCGTGAGTAGTCAGTGTGCGTCGTCTATAGTCGTCATATGTAGCTCTTCCTATTCACTAGAGCCAACGGGTTGTTTTATTATTAAGCTCACCTGAGCACAATGGTATTGTAGCGTCCCTGATCTAATCACAAAAATCCATACGGACGAATGTCGGAGCCTTTGGTAACTATATATGTGTTCATACACAGGGGCTAACCTCTGTGATATGTGGGGGGTAAATGATACATAAGAATAAGACTATTTCACGCGTTTATATAGTATATCCTAACAGCTTTGAATGATGTATTATGTACAAATGGATGAGGATGACTACAGACTAAAATATGATGATTAAATGAGTGACTATAGCTTAATATATCTATTATGTATACACCGATTGCACCCCGTGGCACAGCAATAAGGGGTTTGGTGAAATCACATATGCACTTAAAGGGCCAATATATATCCTCAACACAGGAGGAGCCTTACAATCTACTAATGGCTATCACCATACTATGCACTGTGTATAGCTGTATGAAAAGGGGAGATGTGGGACCTTGTTTGTGTCTTGCTTTTATAAACCTGGTACCTCTATAGGGGCTTGTTTAGGATTCGAAGTGCTTTCTAAATCGTGTGACCAACAATACACACATATAATGCTGTTTAGAGTGCTCTTGACCCACTGTGTGGCAAATACCCTGGGGGGACTTAGGGCTGTTACCGAGGTAGTGGGAGTTCTATTCTCGTACCGGCTGACCAGTATACCACAGACACGGTAAAACTAAAATATAATTCCTCAATCCCACTCGGGGATTAGGCCTAAATATAAATGGTTAATTTACATCACCGCCTAAAATATCAAAGTGAAGCACCTCGCCACCGAGGTTTTCAATTCAACCATGCGCCCTCACCATAGTCAAAAAACACCTATGGAGACTCACCGGGCCACCCTCACCATAGTCAAAAATCACCTATGGAGACTCACCGGGTCAACGTATAAAATGATAAGGTCAAGGGCACTGTAAACCCTTACAAGCAAAGCACAACTTAAATATTCAACGCAACTTCGAATCCCAAACCCTCTAAATCAACCAGGCTACCCACTGTATCTATCAGATGATATACGCTATTGATCAATATTCAAAGGTATAATTCAGGATACAGATGCTAAATCTATCTTAACTTGATCTAATGCTAATACAAGACTGATACAGAGCGCCCTCCGATAGGAAGATGTCTGCAAGATCTCAAACCACGAATTCCAGCGTTCCAGGGTGGACGCAGCCGTTTTATACTGGGCAGTCTCCCAGTGGTCGTTGGGTGGTCGTAACTGACCGGAGTTCCAGCCAATCACTGGGATGGGTCGTAAGAATGGGAGATGCTGATTGGACTCAGCCTCACGCGCTAGCCATAGCTAGTGCGCGAGCACTGGCCGTAACTGACCGTTGAATCCGCCAATGACAAATCCTGTCATGCGCAATGGGTATAAACAATAAAATAAAATGGATGCCCCAGTGTTCGTGGGAAATTCAAGTGTGAATAAACTGTTTTCTTAGTTTTTATGGATGTGATTGGGACTTGAAATGTGTCATGCCTGTAGGCACGAATACTGTGACATGGGGATACTCTGGGCTTTGTGGGAATGCTGTCATATAGTTTCCGAGAGAGAAATGGACAGGTAATTTAGTTGTTGATAGATCAATTGTTTACTTTCATCATACCAGAAGGCTGGCAGGGATATTTCAGTATATTGTGAGTAGTCAGTACCCGTCGTCTATAGTCGTCATGTATAGCTTCTCCTATACACTAGAGCAAAAGGTTGGTTCATTGTTAGGCTAATCTGAGCACAATGATATACGTTATTGTGAGTAGTCAGTGTGCATCGTCTATAGTCGTCATTTGTAGCTCCTCCTAAACACTAGAGCCAATGGGTTGGTTTATTATTAAGCTCATCTGAGCACAATGATATACGTTATTGTGAGTAGTCAGTGCCCGTCGTCGATAGTCATCATGTATAGCTTCTCCTATACACTAGAGCCAAAAGGTTGGTTTATTAATAAGCTCATTTGATCACAATGATATAAGGTATAGTGAGTAGCCAGTGCCTGCCGTCAAAAGTCGTCATATTTAGCTCCTCGTATACACTAGAGCCGAAAGGTTGGTTTATTATTAAGCTCATCTGAGCTCAATGATATAATGTATTGTGAGTAGTCCACGCCCCTCTTCTAAAGTCTTCATGTGTAGCTCCTCGTATACACTAGAGCCGAAAGGTTGGTTTATTATTAAACTAATCTGAGCACAATGATATAAGGTATTGTGAGTAGTCAGTGCCCATCCTCTATAGTCGTCATGTAAAGCTCCTCCAATACACTAGAGCCATAAGGTTGGTTTATTATTAAACTCATCTGAACACAATTGTATATGTTATTGTGAGTAGTCAGTTCCAGTCGTCTTTAGTCGTCATTTGTAGCTCCTCCTATACACTAGAGCCAAATGGTTGGCTTACTATTATGTTCACCTGAGCACAATGATATAAGCTATTGTGAGTAGTCAGTGCCCGTCGTCTATAGTCGTCATGTACAGCTTCTCCTATACACTAGAGCAAAAGGTTGGTTCATTATTAAGCTCATCTGAGCACAATGGTATAAGTTATTGTGAGCAGTCAGTGCCCATCATCTATAGTCGTTATTTGTAACTCCTCCTATATACTTGAGCCAAAAGGGTGCTTTAATATTAAGCTCATCTGAGCACAATGGTATAAGTTATTGTGAGCAGTCAGTGCCAGTCGTCTATAGTCGTCATGTGTAGCTCCTCCTATACACTAGAGCCAAAAGGATGCTTTATTATTAAGTTCATCTGAGCACAATGATGTAAGTTATTGTGAGTAGTCAGTGCCCGTCCTCTATAGTCGTAATGTTTAGCTCCTCCTATACACTAGAGCCAACGGGTTGGTTTATTATTAAGCTCACCTGAGCACAATGGTATAAGTTATTGTGAGTAGTCAGTGCCAGTCGTCTATAGTCGTAATGTTTAGCTCCTACTATACACTAGATCAAACGGGTTGGTTTATTATTAAGCTCACCTGAGCACAATGGTATAAGTTATTGTGAGTAGTCAGTGCCCATCATCTATAGTCGTTATTTGTAACTCCTCCTATATACTTGAGCCAAAAGGGTGCTTTAATATTAAGCTCATCTGAGCACAATGGTATAAGTTATTGTGAGCAGTCAGTGCCAGTCGTCTATAGTCGTCATGTGTAGCTCCTCCTATACACTAGAGCCAAAAGGATGCTTTATTATTAAGTTCATCTGAGCACAATGATGTAAGTTATTGTGAGTAGTCAGTGCCCGTCGTCTATAGTCGTCATGTATAGCTCCTCCTATACACTAGATAAAACGGGTTGGTTTATTATTAAGCTCACCTGAGCACAATGGTATAAGTTATTGTGAGTAGTCAGTGCCCGGCGTCTATAGTCATCATTTGTAGCTCCTCCTGTACACTAGAGCCAACGGGCTGGTTTATTATTAAGCTCACCTGAGCACAATGGTATAAGTTATTATGAGTAGTCAGTGCCCATCGTCTATAGTCGTCATTTGTTGCTCCTCCTATACACTAGAGCCAACAGGTTGGTTTATTATTAAAACTCATCTGAGCACAATGGTATTAGTTATTGTGAGTAGTCAGTGCCCGTGTCTATAGTCGTCATTTGTAGCTGCTCCTATACACTAGAGCCAACGGTTTATTATTAAACTCGATAGTCGTCATGTATAGCTCCTCCTATACACTAGAGCCAACGGGTTGGTTTATTATTTAACTCATCTGAGCACAATGATATAAACTATTGTGAGTAGTCAGTGCCCGTCTCCTATAGCCGTCATGTATAGCTTCTCCTATACACTAGAGCAATATGTTGGTTCATTATTTAGCTCATCTGAGCACAATGATATACGTTATTGTGAGTAGTCAGTGCCCGTTGTTTATAGTCGTCACGTGTAGCTCCTCCTCCTCCTATACACCGGAAGCATTTCAATTTAGCCCTTTTTAATTCTGATGGATTATCCAATACATATTGATACAATAAGTATGGAGTTGTTAAGTTCTCATAAGTGGTGGCATGTCAAACTGTAATTTGTGCATTTTGTCATAGTTTGATATTGTTTTTATCTTAGCAAACAGTGTAGACCCTGATGAAATGCCATCTTATGCTGAATTCATCTGGGTTTTCACTATTTGCCAACTTACATGTTTTCTGGTATCCATACTTTATACCACAAGCTTTACCTTGATATCTGAGTAGTCACAAAATTGAACAGCATGTTTATTTTCAAATACTGCTAACTGCAGATGAAATTATTCGTTCACGCATAATTAATTCTGATGTGTTCCTCCTTTCAAAAGTCCACCAATAGCTTGACTCGACGCGACAAAACCTGTCTTCGAGGTTTCTGACAAAGCAAGACTCAAACCAGTCTCCTCAGCTACAGAGACTAGCTAGAAAATTTAAATTACAACTGTAGCAAGATAAGATAGGAAACTTTCCAAAATGCGAACAGCAACGGTGCTGATCAGACTGCGCGGATGAGCAGGCTGGTCTGTGCCTTTGTTGTACGCAAGCCCCCGAAAACAGGGGTTCTCGCGTCGAGGCCCAATTTAAATGTAATAAATAAAGTCTCTTGATAAGGGGCACATTTCCTATTTTTAAGGGAAAATTTGAGCTTGTGACGTATACTAGTCAAAACGAAAAGGGTTAAACGAATATGGTGCCGCCAGGTGTGGTTTACAATTGCAGTACATGGAAACCGAAATGGTCGCTAGGTAACCTTCTAGAATGCTGAATATGTATAAAGCAAAAAAAAAAAAAAAATAAAAAAAAAAAAATAAAAAGGATATAAATCAAAAAACAGTGCTAGATTTTTTTGAAACTAAGCACTTTCGGCTTTCGCCTTCATTAGAGTTTCAAGACACAATAGATTAGGTGAATAGTTAACAAAATATAACTATATACATGAATTATGTGATTATTTAAGCCCTAAAAGAGCCCAGCTATTGTACGTGTATTTTCGCAAATATGACTGCACAATATTAATGAATTAAATGCAGCGTACAAAATTGGCGTTCTGGCAAGAAATGTCTTGTACGAAAATTTGTGTAGAACAGAAGTCTAAAAGACCGTCTACAACAACACAGCACACCAAGTGTTCTACTATATGACCAGATAGAGTCAGTCACCCTTGTTGATGCCAAATGGACACAGGGTGTTCAGACGCCGAATCCAGTAGCTCTCACGGAGTTTCCTGGTCGAATCTGACCACTCCTTGTTGTGTTCAAGGCAGCAGACAGAGGCATTACTCAAGAAGTCATGATCTGCAGAATGAAAATGTTCTGCTGTTGGTGATCTTTCAAACCTACGGTGTCTCCAGTCGTCACGATGGCCATTCATACGTTTGTTCAATGGGCCTTTGGTTTCTCCTACGTACTGTTTGTTGCAACTGCTGCAAGAGATCAGATACACAACATTCTCTGTTGTGCAGTCTGTGTTCTGTCTCAGTCTTACAGTGGCCCCAGAAGATGACTTGACAGTGCCAGCAGAGGTCATCATTTTGCAGCATTGACATCTTTTTCTGCCACAGGGTCGACATTCACCAGTTTGGTTGTCATCATCAGAGTTTGGTTTGAGTCGTGCTCGTACCAGGAAATCACGAAGGCTTTTGGGGCGTCTGAAAGCCATGACTGGTTTGCTCTGGTAAATATCCTTCAACTCATCTGATGACTCGATGATGGACCAATTTTTGTCAACAATATCCCTGACCTTGGGTAGGTCAGGATGATATGTCATAGACATGAAATGGCTGCATGGTCGTGACAACCTAGATACCTTCCTACAAGAAGCCAATAGTTTTCACTCAATTATACGGTTTACAGCTGAGGTATCAAATGACAAGCACGTTTTTCTTGACACCCAATCCAGATTGGATGAAAATAGAATATGCACAGATCTGTACACCAAACCTACGGATACCCACCAATATCTTCTACCCACCAGTTGCCATCCTAAACACTGCTGCAAGAATATCCCATATAGTCTTGCACTGCGCCTCAGACGCATTTGCTTCGACTCAAACACGTTTGAATTAAGAGCCAAAGAACTGACAAATCAGCTACACCGGCGTGGTTATCTGAAGCAGGACATAGCTTCTGCCATTGACAAAGCCAGGCAAAGGAGCAGAGATGCTCTGCTGTCATACAGGCCAAAGTCTGCAGAGGTCGGCACTATACTCCCATTTGTGCTGACATATCATCCTGACTACCCAAGGTCAGGGATATTGTTGACAAAATTTGGTCCATCATCGAGTCATCAGATGAGTTGAAGGATATTTACCAGAGCAAACCAGTCATGGCTTTCAGACGCCCCAAAAGCCTTCGTGATTTCCTGGTATGAGCACGACTCAAACCAAACTCTGATGATGACAACCAAACTGGTGAATGTCGACCCTGTGGCAGAAAAAGATGTCAATGCTGCAAAATGATGACCTCTGCTGGCACTGTCAAGTCATCTTCTGGGGCAACTGTAAGACTGAGACAGAACACAGACTGCACAACAGAGAATGTTGTGTATCTGATCTCTTGCAGCAGTTGCAACAAACAGTACGTAGGAGAAACCAAAGGCCCATTGAACAAACGTATGAATGGCCATCGTGACGACTGGAGACATCGTAGGTTTGAAAGATCACCAACAGCAGAACATTTTCATTCTGCAGATCATGACTTCTTGAGTAATGCCTCTGTCTGCTGCCTTGAACACAACAAGGAGTGGTCAGATTCGACCAGGAAACTCCGTGAGAGCTACTGGATTCGGCGTCTGAACACCCTGTGTCCATTTGGCATCAACAAGGGTGACTGACTCTATCTGGTCATATAGTAGAACACTTGGTGTGCTGTGTTGTTGTAGACGATCTTTTAGACTTCTGTTCTACACAAATTTTCGTACAAGACATTTCTTGCCAGAACGCCAATTTTGTACGCTGCATTTTATTCATTAATATTGTGCAGTCATATTTGCGAAAATACACGTACAATAGCTGGGCCCTTTTTAGGGCTTAAATAATCACATAATTCATGTATATAGTTATATTTTGTTAACTATTCACCTAATCTATTGTGTCTTGAAACTCTGATGAAGGCGAAAGCCGAAAGCGCTTAGGTTCAAAAAAATCTAGCACTGTTTTTTGATATATATATATATATATATATATATATATATATATATATATATATATATATATATATATATATATATATATATATATATATATATATATATATATATGAGCGCCGATCTGAGAAAAGGGTTCTTCGGGCATTTTAGCAGTTTTTGTGTAATCAAAATTTCAAAAACGTCTAAATTTTCAAAATTTTGCACGTTCTTGCAATAGACTCAAATTGCTTCTAACATGTAATACAATCAAAGGCGCAAACAGTTATGATAAAATTAAGTGATACGAATAATGTATGTTGCCATGGCAACAGTTGTGCATATGGACTACACACTTTCTTGAAAACAGGATACCGCATTTCAAATGCTTTCTTAAACACGGGATGTGCGTATGTGGGTTATTTGTGCAGTCTATGCAATTGCATACGCATCAAATTTACAGAAACATGAAGCATTTTTGAAATATTGCTCCTAGCGTCTTTGTATTAGCGTCATATGTTAACACAATGGCGTTGACGTCAAAACGTCATTTACAACGTTAAGTGACGTCATTTTAAAATGCATCATATATACGAGTTTAAACGCTCATAACTTTGTTATTTGTAAAGATAATCTCTTCAAAATTTCTGTAATTGTTCACAACAGCTAGGTCTTTCTTTCTCTGTAGATATCTCACTTTTGACTTTTATTGTCAGAAGGTCCCTTTTGTCAGATCTTGGCTCATATATATATATATACGTACATTGGCTTGATTATACACCAGATACACCAAAATATAAACAATTGGGATCTCACCAATTTTTAATAGGTTCAATAAAACAACAGCCAAAGTGTAACGTTCTGGTATTTATTCTTGAATTGTAATGTCGTTTTAGTAACAGAACGTGTACACAGAAAAATGAGCAGAAAGACTTTCAATGTCATTGTGTCACAATTAATCTGGGTATCTGTGTCCTATATGCATTCATCTGTTAAAAGTCTCAATTTGGTCCAAAATTACCTTTTTTTATTCTTAGACTATTTCAGTGCCCATTTTTGTATTTTTACATACATTAGAATTGGATCGAAATCAAGAATTTCATAATAGATATTGTTCATGAATTAATAGTAAGAATGTTAGGCATATACTGCAAACTATACCACCCTTACCACCTTTAGCACGACATATCTTATGATGTGCAAGGTCTACATTGATGTAGGTAGTATAAATAGTTATACCATGTTTGCTCGCGGTCTATCTCCGCGTACAATTGCGACCTCTAAATAATCACTTGTCCTTCAAAATTAGATATGGGCGGATCAAAAGGGGGGTGGGCAGGGGGATGCGGATCTCCCCTGGAAAATCACAAGATCCTTGTTATATGTTTCCTTGGAAATACTGGTACGGACCCCACCGCCCCACCCCTCGAGAAGCAACTGGGTGATATGGTTATCTTCCAGTGTTGAACAAGTGTTAAGCAGCGGATAAAGTGTCTTGCTCATGGACACAACACAGTGACTCCGCCCGCGATCTTTAGCTAGGAAATTGTGGAAGATGTTCTAGCTTCTGTGTTGATGTTTGTATGTGCGTGTGTGTGTGGGGGCAAAATAGAGAGAGCCTTCAGAATTGGAAATAGAAGATAAGGTTTCATTCAACGAAAAGTGACACTAAGAACTTATTGACATCGAAATTGTTTCATGTAATCTGAAGGTCACACTGATATATTTGACCATCTGTGACACTCCTTACTGAGCAGTTTCCGTAATAGGATGACAAATGACATACGAGCCGCGAAGTGTGATTTCCAACAATGTGACATTTGACAAGTGTGGACTCAGACGAGCCTGTGCAGCCTACTTTTAAACTTAGCAACTCCAAATGATGTTCAATCAGTATCTTAACACTCATAGCATAGTCAAGCGACTAGCAAAGGCTCTGATCAGACTGCGCGTATGCGCAGGCTGATCTGAGGCTTCGTTGGTCGCACATATCACATTGTTTGAAATCTCATGTTGCGGCTCATATATATTACGCTTTCCAAGATAATCTACAAGTGTCGCCAAATTCTTTTAAGTGCTTTTTTTCTAGCTGGCATATCATCTCGCCGAGGAAGAGAGTGTCTGTTGTTTCGGTTGTTGATAATTGTCTATTTGGCTTACTCATTATGGTTAGAAAAAAGTTCATGCTCAACTAATTTGAGCATAACACTTTAACTATTGCCATCGCTTATCAGGTAACATTTCGTCACTTACCAGGTACGACAGTGCAAGCTCTTCGTTACCATGCCACATTAATACCTTCTGAACGGATTTGTCAGATTGCTTTGACCGGGCCGCGTAGCGCAGTCGGTAACGTGTCTGGCAACAGATGCGAGTCTGACTGCAGATCCAAGGGCCGCGAGTTTGATCCCGGCACCGGTCCCAAACTTTCGTGGAGATGGATCATGACATAATTTCTGTGGTCATTCTTCTCCCTTTCGTTTATCCATTCAAGAATGGTTGTTGCCAGTTACAAGCGAAAGTATGTGCACGAAGTACTGATTAACTGCTTGTTCAAGCTTGCCCAGGAAAAAGTGTGGTTTGGTGAACTGACCGTCCCGCCATGACCATAGCTGTTGACTTGTGCGTAAAGCAACAAAACAAACACGATTGCCTTGAAGTATGACAAATTGTTTTAGTGGAAACACTAATGCTGCTTTTGTAAACAAACATATAAGGGAATCAGTCATATATTTGTATAGAATGTTCATAAAACATTTTTTTTTATTTTATGAAATTTGGTTTTGTTACTTTAGATTGTCGTCTAGCAACCATTAACTGCCAAATTGTTTTAAATTCTGAGGAGATTTGAAGTGTTTCTGATAGGTATAGGGGTCAGCGCATGCGATTTCGGTACGACCGCATCAACGAGCTGCGAAAGCCGAGACAATCATGTGCATTTGCGCAGACACGCAAGAGCCTTCGCTGCTCGCATATACAGACCAAAACTTAGGACTCTATTTTTTGCGGATACGTCAGCGTGGCAATCGGAACTGCCTCGGCCAATACCGTGGAATCAGAGCTCGAATGCACACCGAGGATCTACTTTGATATCGTGAAGCTGACGTCACAGAGTCCATACCAACAGAAAAGCAAGTGTGATTGCAGCGAAACAAACGGTTACAACATTCCACAATAAACATTGCTATAGATGAAGTTTAGGTGCTTTCAATAAAATATCGCTATAGCGATATTTTATTGAAAAAAAAACACACACACATGAACTTCATTTATTCGAATAATGGATTTAATAGGACTGAACCCATATGCTACAGTGCTATTTTTCCTTACGCCAGTTGCAGCTTTTTAGGGAGCGCAGTGGCTCAGTGGTAGAGTGCTTGACTCGAGACCGAAGGGCCGCGGGTTCGAGCCTCACCGGCGTCACTGCGTTGTGGTCCTTGAGCAAGACACATTTATCCTAGCTTAGTACTGGTTCAACCCAGGAAGACTCGTCCCGCATAACTGAAAGATTGTTGAGTGGACGTAAAGAATCAAATCAAACAAACAAACAAACAAAAGTTGCAGCTTTTTCATACATTGTACTACGCCTTACATACATCTGAGGCTTGATTCTCGAATTGGGCCGAGATTTTCCGATTGGTCAGCGAGGTAGTTTATTAGAGGCATTGCCCATATGCAATAAGTACGGAAATTTCGTGCACTGGTCCCTGTAACCCGCACTCAGGAGGCCGTATTTCCTTTAAAGATCGAATTCTTTTGAGCTATTGTGGTCGAAGAGGTGTTTGATCCTAAATTCTCAAAATTGCTCTGACAATCCTTGACCAGCATATAGCTTACATTGCGGTCCTGATCAGCGATGACAGGTCTATATAAACTCGTATATAAGGTGTCACATACTTGTACAAACTCGAGAACATGCCATCCTAGGATGCACTGGACACCCGGGTCAGGTTTACTTTGCCTTCCGATACTGAAAAATGAGGATGTACAACTTACGTATGCACCGAAGGCACTGTGTTGTGTCCTTGAGCAAGACACTCTATCCGCTGCTTAGTACTGGTTCAGTTGAGGAAGACAGGAAAACGTCCCGACATGACTGATTGAGCGTTGACTGGGATATAAAACATCAAACAAACAAACAAACGAGCGTAATATATGCATCATTGTTTTAGCGGTCAATTTTACGCGTAAAAGTAAAATCGCTTGCCATGAGACACCTAGTAAACATTTAAAAAACCGGGCCTTCATCGGCCCGCCAACAAAACGCAAACGGCTGATGGTGGCCCGATACTGTGTGTTGGCTGGGCATGTATTCTGATTGTGACAAGACTGCTCAAAGCATATGGAAATGGTAGCTGATATATACATGTACTTCTTTAACTTTGTTAAGCATCATGATTTGAATCTCGTTTCCAGGGTACCCTTGTATTGGACTATCCAAAAAAGGTTATAGATATGTAGCAAACCCATCGCTTTATAAACGTTTTGAAATTACAAATTCATAAAAATCCCCAAAACTTGCGAGTGTGACTGGTGGGTAACAGATCTACTTTATTCGTTTGCCCCAACTTATTGTTGCTTTTCACCCCCAATTTATTCATTATCGAAATATTGCATCTTTGAAAATAAGGAAGAAGGCAAAGATCGGAATCGATACAATCAAGTACCACACCTGACTTCGGACACTATATGGGAAAATGTCAAAAAATACAAGAGAGCCAAGAGGTCAGCCCTTTCCCAGCAGGTGATCACAAGGCTGCAAGGAACAGACAAGGCAGTAAAGCAAAGACAAATACGAAACACAAATAACAAAAATGATCCACAAAAGAAGCACCGCCTTGGAACGGTAAGATTTTTTCACTCGAGGGCTTAACATGTTTAACGGTACCAACCTCACCCTTAATTCTGATGTGAATCAAGACACATAGATATTTGATTCGCATGAAAGATCCATAACTTATCGATGCATCATCTCCTTGTACATACTAATTAAGACATAAAAAGGAGATAAGACAAAGATAAGGACTCAACAGTGCATACCACTGAATACCGGAGCAAAAGAAATCCTACAGTTAACCCCCGGTTGGCTCGCCCACAGACACAACATCAAGCCCCAGCCATCTCATCTATAGATAAGTCTTTAAGTCGGAGCCGTCATAGAGTCTGTGGTCCGACCCGTCGGCGTGCAATTAAAGGGGAAAGCAAAGTTAAAGTATAATACAGACGTTTTGAAAAATCCAGAAATTTGTAATTTTGGGTAAAAAACATGTTTTTTTTCTCCTTGTTTTGTACTTAAAATGTTTTCTTTTGTACTTTTGTACTGGGAGTCGGATTCGAACATACGGGCATACGGACATATTTTCTCTGTACAGCGTTTCAAAAATGTTCCATCATCCGATGAAAATTCCCACAACAAATGTGTTACATCCAATAACAATTGCTTAAGGAATCATATATACAGACGATTTTGAAAAAGCAAATATTTTCAGTAAGTACTTTCAAGTGCAAACAATTCTTGACGACAGAAATGCTGCCTTTCTTGAATTACCTGAAACTTCCTTTCTCACAAGTCTTAGCAGTATCACATTTAATCTTCAAGTAGTTGAAGCAATTCGTAAAAGCCTAAAAACTGACAAAGCATCTGATCTCGATGGTCTTAGTTATCGTATTTTGAAGGAATTATCAAATAAACTTTCATCACCTCTGTGATCTCTCATTAACAAGACCTTATCCTTAGGGAATTTCCCATCGCCCTACAAAAATGCAAATGTAGCCCCTGTACATAAGAAAGGTGACCTGTCTCTTTCTGCCAATTATAGGCCTATATTATTGCTGAATTATGTGACAAAATTATTTAAAAACAAACAAACGCGTCTTTAAATATCTCTATAATCATCCAAGACAATAATATGTCGTCATTTTACAGTCGGGCTTCATTCCATGTGACTGAACTATTAACCATCTTACATATTTATACAATATATTCACTGAAGCACTTGATGCTGGCAAGGAGATAGGGGCTGTCTTTTGTGACTTCAGCAAAGGTTTTGATCATGTATGGCATGAAGGCTTGTTTACAAACTTAAAGCTGCTGGTGTTTCAGGAGACGTCCTCAGATGGTTTTAAAGCTACCTCTCAGGACGCCGTCAGTGTGTAGTGCTTCCATATAGCTTTTCAGAGTGGTTTACATCAAAGCCGGAGTGCCACAAGGCTCTATACTTGGTCCTCTTTTGTTTTTATTGTATATTAAATATTGGATCCAATATCCGTTTCTTTGCTGATGACACTAGTCTTTTCATTATAATATATAATCTTACAACAGCGGCTTTTTGTCTTAATTCTGACCATGAAAAACTCTCGTTGGGCTGCTATCTGGTTAGTTACTTTTAATTCTTCAAAAATGAATCTCCCTTAGTTTTTCGCAAAATTACTAAGCCAATCCAACCACCTTTATATATGCAAAATGTACAAAACCAAAGAAGTTTGCTCTCACAAACAATTCTAAAGGCTTATACTTCTCTAATAATTGCAGCTGGCATCAACATATTGATTATATTAAGCTGAAAGCTTGGTTAAGAAATCATATTATGTGAAACTTAAATTCAAGCTGGATTGTAGTCACTTGAAACTATCTATATAGCATTTATCAGGCCACTACTTGAATACGGTGATGTAATATGGGATAACTGTACCCATTATGAAAAGAATGAACTAGACAAGATCCAAAACGAAGCAGCGAGAATCACAACTGATGCAACAAAACGTGTGTCCTCAGACATTCTTTATAAAGAAGTTGGCAGGCAGACCCTGCACAAACGACGACACAAGCATAAAATTACCTTTTTTATAAGAATTTCAACAACTTACACCTACATACCTGTCTTCCCTAATTCCACAGCAGGTTAACGCTATTTCTCATCACAATTTCAGGAACTCTAATGCCATTTATAGCATCAAGTTTAACACTAGTCTCTATCACAATTCCTGTCTTCCATCGACCTTAAGACAATGGAACAGTAAAGGAGAAGAACTTGATAAGCTCTTGCTTCCGTTCTAATCCTAATGTTTGTATGATTGAAAAGTGTATGTATTGTATTGTATAAACTGATTTGAAATAAATATGTTTGAACCAATGGAACAGTCTACCAATTGAGGTAAGGCAGTTGAATACTCTGTCTTCATTTAAAATTTTCAATAAGAAAGATCTTCACTCTGAACTACTATGGATCCAGAAAATCGTAAATCCTTCATGCAAGATTACGTACAGGCTGTAGTTCTTTTAATCTGGACATCTTTTACAACTATATCACTGAATCTTCACTATGTCATTGTGGAAGCATCGAAGATACACATCACTACTTTTTTACTGCAGATTCTATCAGGGGCACCGCAACACACTTTTGAATGCCTGTACAGCCTACCAGGTTTCGTTCTAATCCTTTATAATGTTTACAGGTGTATGATTATTTGTGCATTCTTTCAAACAAAATTTGTTTAAACTAATTGTTTTCGAAAGTTGTATACCCTAAACCAATTTGTGTATCTGGAATCGGTTTTCAGTTCCACGCTCCCATCACAAAGGAAAACATTTTAAGCGAAACACAAATCTGAGGGTAAAAATCTCGTTTTTAGACAAAACCCAAAAACATTCTGGATTTGTTTTCAAAACGTCTGTCTTAAAAGTCTTGTGAACCTTCAAACTACTTTTTTCAAACTATTGATTGAAAAGCCAGTAATGAGAGAAATAAAATAGCGAAAGTCCCATCAAAACGTTCGAAAGAGTTACCGAGTTACGAAAGTTTCAAAATTTAATTAGATGAAAATATGCGAGAGGCTCATATGACGTCATTTGAGCTTTTTGAAATATTAAATTTAATATATTTCATTTATTTTAACATTATTTAATATTTTATTTGCTGAAAATGATTCAATATGATAAAATACAACATTAGCATATAACAATTTAATTGTGCTGTTTTTAATTGCTTAGAAATCGCACTACATAAAATATGACATTTTGAAAAAATAATCTCAAAACAATAATGTGGGCAGGGCTTATATGCTAATTTGCATAATTTTAAAACTTGCATAACTTTTGACTCGGTTGGAATTTTAAGATGGGGTTTTCAGCATTTTGATGTTTTTGAAGGTTCACAAGACCTTTAAGACTTCAAATATACACCATTTCGATTATGAATACATTTCTGCATTGAAATGCACCAGGGAGAAGGGACAAATTACAAAATTAGACAAGGTAGCCACCAGTCACAATCATAATTTTTAGGGTTTTTTGGTGTTACATTATTATGCGAAAACCGCTTGCAGTAAGAGGTAACATTGATTATATCTACTGGAGGATTGTGGAATCTCTAAAACAAGAAGCAGGGTGTAATCAAAGAGGAGCCTCAACCAACGGCGGGGCCTGACTTACCGGTCTTCGTGGAAGACGCCTTCTCCACTCAGAGCAGTATTTAGGCAATTCAAACTGCGTTGCTCTCTGCATGACCAAGGCACCTCATTCTGCTAGTGAGAAGCATCACATCTATATCCTTGATTCCAAGCTTTGTGAGATGTCAGTCTTAGTTGTTGATGTAAGTTAAACATTGCATGGATATCTACTCTCTGTTTATACTGTACTTTCCATTAGTTCTCATGAATAGACTCATTAAAACCAAGCCTGCTATTTTGTAATATTGTAGGTTCTCTCTATTTTCTGAAGGATACGTTTTCCAGATTATCTAAAAGAATCAATGTTGCATACGGCCAAGGAATCAGTTGCTAGGGCGGACCAAATGGTCGAGCAATTTGTAATGTGAATGCATTTAGATGCTAACTGTACCTCCATGGTTCAACTAGGATAATCAAACATGCTACTAAACAGTAATTTTATTCTTTCTTTATACAAATCAATGTCAATCCCAATAGGCATACTAACTTTTGTATTAGTACTTTTGAAATACATATGTAACTAAATTGATTATGTACGGGGTGACTGACACTTGATAAGTAACTTAAAACTGACAGCAGCGAACGACCACTACGAGCGTATCTCTCAATTTTCATGTTAATTCAAGTAAATCAAAACATATGAAAATTTAAACCTACAAATTCTGTCATTTTGAATTTATTAACAACAGAGTAGCACCTCATCGATCAATAGTTGTAATTATATCTTCAGATTGGTTTTAAACTACAGTGCCAGCATATGTCGTTTGCTGAGAAGACGAACAAAATAAAACTTTATTATGCACTTTCAATCGTATATATCGAGGGGTCACAGGTTATCATATATTTCCAAACGAAATTGTATTCCTTTCTTTGAACCTCTTTTGAGTCCTAGAACAACAGTGTAGACCCTTATGAAATGCCGCGTCATGCGGCATTTCATCAGGGTCTTCACTGTTTGCCAGAGTATGCGTTTAGGAGTTACTAGTATACAATGGGTTATATAAAGTATACGGGCGACTTATTGTTTCACAAAGCTTGTAGAAGTCATGATGACATGTATAGTTTTGGACAGCACCTTGAAATTGCACTGCCTCCATTAGAATCCAGCTAAGAATAATATATTACATGAGTATAAATTTTTACATATTCACTTTTAATATTAGAAATAGTGAGTATGATCAGGAAATACCACCATCGCAAATTGCAGAAAACCCGCGGAATCGTGAAGAAGAGCCAGATATGAAACTTTATATTTACTTCACGGTTGCAGTAGTCATGATAGTAGTGTGAAGGGTTTTAAGTGTTAAGCTGGAAATCATAAGCTTAAGTTCGTTTGAAATGACTTCTCTGTAAGATCTTATTTGTATCCAGCGGTTCTACAACTAAGCGAAAATGATACAGAACTGTTTACAAGCACATACCATAGCCCACCTACCGCACAAAGTAGAGGAAACACAAGATTAGCGCTCAACTTACAAGTTAATTTATACCCGTACAAATTAGCACAAAGTTAATCAAGGGACTAATCCAGATTATTGTCACAAAGCACACGTCACAAAACGAGGACAGATCACAAAAAATCCTACAAATAATGAGAAGCCACATGACGTACTTGGATATTCACAATGCCATTAAACAAGTACAGTAAAACCTGTGTAAAACGGCCACTAAAATAGACAAAACAAAGATCTTAATGATACATGGTAGCTTAATGATACATGGTAGCTTAATGGAGGTCGAAAGTATTGCAGAAGGCTCCTCTTGGAGCATTCTGCATTACTTTTGACATGCATTAAGCGATAATTGGTATTGGAAACCAATTTTTGGTCTTTTTGGGAGTTGCAGTTGTACACAGGGTTTACTGTACCTTAAAACAGCTGAATGCCGGTGACCAGCTCTTGCCTGTGTTGCTGACATGCCAAAATCAGATAATAAAATATATATTCGGCTTCATCGAGCTTCCTTCTATTGAAATGACTTACTGAAAATAATCATTCTTTGGGGCTATACACTTTAAATTGCTGATAATTCAAAGAAAAACCTCTGGTTCCGAGGACATCAAATTAACGAGATTCGACTGTAAAAAATGAGCCGTGACATGTGATTTTCAACAATGTGGCATTTTAACAAGTGTAGACTTATACGAGCCTGTACAGCCCCCTTTAAGCTTAGAAACTCCAAATCATGTTTAGTTAGTAGCTTAACAGTCAGCTTAACAGAAAATTCGAGCGACTTGCAAAGGCTCTGATCAGGCTGCGCGTATGCGCAGGCTGATCTGAGGCATTGCTGGTCGCACATACCACATTGTTGGAAATAACATGCACTGGCTCATATATATTCTGCATCATCAAGCTTCCTTTCCGCTCGCAGATAAAGGAAAATACAGCACAAATATGAGCATCGGCGTATTGGGATATATTTCTGTGAAGTGTTGAGATATGTGAAAACAGCGTTTTTTGAACAGGATTTCTAAGTTTTTCAGGCTGGTATGATTGACAGACTGTGTGGCCAGACGAGCAAGAAGAATTGGGAAGAATTTGTTAAATGTGGATTTTGTTTATGTACTAATCATAAGTAAATAAAAGTAATGTCGAAAATCTGAAGCAGAAGCGGCATTTCAAAACATATGTTTTGTGATTTTGTTTCTCTAGAGAGTAGTTTTTGAATTGTGAACCTGTTTTGCAATGCAAGATCTAGCCTTTAGAGTGTTAGAAAAGACAATATTTATTTTCGGATGATCAAAGAGAGGGAGAAAATAATTAAATTTCGGTTAACATGTCAATTTCAAAGATTTTTATACCAAACTTTGTATGTGTTGTACAAATGAAAGTTACAAAACACATCAGACGATTTTTTTGTTCTGTCACCTTGGTCATGCCCCTTGGGTGAGACTTTGGGGCGCTGGGGGTGCCCAGGGGGGTCAAATATTTTTTTAAACATGGTCATGTGGCATATCAAATCGACGGGGATGACGAGCAGAACAAAACATAAGTAAGATTTTCATCCTAGGGTCAAACTGGTGACCTTGGGGCGAGGTCAAAGGCTCAAATATCATTAAATTTCGGTACCATGTCAATTTCATTTTTTTATACCAAACTTTACGTGTATTCTCACAAATAAAAGATAGAAAACATATTGAACAGAATTTTCATTCTGTTGCCGGGATCATGCCCCAGGGATGGGACTTGGGGTGCTAGGGGGTGGGGGCTCAAAAACTTTAGCGTGGGGATTTGCGATGGCACCCCATCGACTGCTCGCTCTAGTTTTCGATTTGTTTTTCAAAAGATTACAGTTTTTGAAGAAAAAAACACATATACAAAAACCAAACATTTTTCTTCAGCTCTGGACGAAAACATACACCATTTGCAATTCCTTTATTCCTGTGGAGAATCTTGTTTTTATCTGAGCAAATTAACAATAATTCACAAGTTTAGTTGTCACTGAGTCCTCAAGGCCAGTTTATCCAGTCAAAGCTAGTATACTTTTGATTTGTGAGTTCAAAAGCTCTCGCCATCTGTGCTGCATCGATCAGCATAATTTTCACGACGTAATGCAAAAATACTTTCACTTTTAGAGGGTCGTTTTTTTTACTCAGTTTGTTAAATTAAGTGGCTCGTTTTTTATTATGTGCTGTTTACAATAACGCTAATATTCACATAAAAGACGCAATGTATTGCTTTGCCGAGGGATTTAAGTTGCATTATAATGCCAATTGGGCCATTTGTTCTATAAAGATACGCATTGGCTGCCCAGAAAAAGGGGTGTCATTTCTCATCCAAACTGTAAACTTGACGAAAACTGTAAATCTGAAAAAGTAATGACAAACTTTTGAGACTAGTGTTTGTATCATTTCTCTCAGGTAGCAAACAACTCTTCTTCGGAGGCCCCAGAGCCGGTCGAAGGGCGCACTAAGATAAATTATTCTTGCGACCAGTTTCAACCATAAAAGCCAATTTTATTTAATCTAAATCAGGATTAGAGATGTTGTTGTGGCTTCTAGAGAAATAAAACACTAAAATTGATGTACCATAAGAAAGTCACCAGCATAAAAATCATCTCGGACGATAATTTTACGACAAAATGTACCAAGTCTGATAGTCCTGCTGGGCAATGTGCACGAGCAAGCTTCTCAAATCTTGCTAAATCATGCAAAACTCCCATGATCATGTGGAACATGAACAACTTAATACCTGTCAGCCATAACCAGCTTCCAGTTTGTGTATATAATGAAAATAAAAGTTGAATTCCGAGTCATTTCCTGACCCAGCCACACTTTCGTATTTTGGCTTGATAGCCGCATTTAGTATTTTGAGTTGAAAGAAAATGCTTTAATTTGATGATCAAACATTCATAGACACACAGAAACAACAATTCATAGTATAGAATGCAACAAAATGTACTTAGAGCTAAGAATTAAAGGCTACCAATTTGCCGATCCATATGCAGCTGATCGAATCAGTGTTTTGCTACACCAGGGGTAGCAGTTGCCTGTGTTTCAAAAACATAACGAACATTGCACTATAGTTACGCACATTGAAACTGCCAAAATCAGCATTTCTTTGTGTTAAATGAAACAAAAGTTACTGAAAATTATTCACGAAGCGCTGACACATTCTAGAAATTGATGCTATAGTCTGGTAGAAAACCAGAATGACCTGGAACTTGATTTTAAAGTGTTTACTTTGTTGATTCTTGTTGTTCAGGCATTGTTCTTGATGAATCCAACTGACGCCACTCTGGTATCATTGAGCGTTTTGAAATATTAAAGATGGCGTCCAAAGCGGTCGTCAGTTAGGCTCCTTGGACCTATATGACAAACATACTCGATCAAAAACATTTTAATTTTGACTTGTTATGATGTTTAGAGGCTAAATAATACACAAAATTAACATGGAACATTGTTTTGATTTTGAAGGTTGAAATATTAAAGATAGCGTCCAAGATGGCCATCAGATAGGTTTCTAAGACATATCTGACCAACAAACTCGATATAAAACATTTAATTTTGACTTGTATGGATGTTTTGAGGCCTAATAATAGAAATGATAAAAATGAAGCATTGGTTTGATTCAGGAGGTTGAAATGTTTTAGATCGTGTCCAAGATGGCAGCCATTATCAAGCAAAATTCAACCTGAAATCCAAATCGCAGTTAATTACTATACCCGACAAAAAAAGAAACGCACCACTTAGAAATGTTCAACTCCCAGGAAGATGAAAGAGATAGGCCAGTTTAGTTTATATCAGTGCAAAGGTATGACAGGTACTGCTGCGTTACACGTCTTTTGCAATCTGGCGTCAAAATGTGTTAAAGAAAATTGGTCATGAAACAAGTGGGGGTCAAATTTTAAAGTCACAAGAAATAAGCGTTTTTGTAATGCTCTCTTGCTGGATAAGTTCAAGCAATGAGAATCATTTCAGTAGACCAAATTGTACTCAGACACTTATTCTCTGTAAATTCTATCTGTTAATTTATCATACGCGATAATTAAATCAGGTAGCTCATGTATTGTGACTACCCTTTGGACAACGATTCCACACTGGAGATAAACCTTACAAACCATTTAAAGATTTCAACATTGTTTTAATCAATTTTAACGGCCCTAACTGATGAAAATGGATTTTGGAATAACAAGTATGCATCAATAAACACATTGGTTATCTCACATTAAGTCAACGTATCGTTTTCAAACTTTGCAAATGTAAAACATACTCGGAATTTAATGTAGACAGTAGCATTGAATTAACGCTTCCGCAATCCATTTGCCATTCGCCTTTATACGTTTTGTGCCTGTACAGGGAAGGTATAGATACTCATCTACGTCACACTCAAGTTTTGGTAAGATTTGATCAGGAATGAATATCTTATGACAATTAACTTTTTCGTTTTAAAAGGAGATCTAAATGGGCAAATCATAGTGGTGCGTTTCTTTTTTTGTTGGGTATATTTTCTGATAGTTTTCAAGAGCGGTTGTATTTAGAGATTTTGACAGGCATGTTGTTGTTGTTTTTCAGCGTTGTAAAATATTCAAGATAACGTCCAAGATGGCAACACTAACAGGGTGGGGAACTAAATGGTTTTTGCTATGATACACTGCACGAAAAAAATAACAGACTCTTATTTTTCTTAATAGTAACGTGTTTTTGTCTTTGTTCTGGTAATCGTATCCATCAATCCATGCACCACTTTCCAGACCACTTTTGGCCGTTTCTGATATTACCCTTATATCATTTTATTCTCATAAAAATCCTACTTTGGGAAAACATTTTGTCAAAAAATGAAATGATAAATGCCTGGGTATACTGAACGGGCGATATCACTGAACACTTTGTGACAGTGTTTATCAAAGTATAAACCTTTTTTGAATCAATATGCGGAAAACTCAGCTGGAGAGTTGTGTATGGATGGATGGATAAAATTACCAAAAAAAGAGAGAAAATACTATCAACTTATAGAATGAAGTGTACCAACACAAAGAACAACCTCTTAGTAAGATATCTACATGCTGCAGATGTTCGTTACCATCTTGACTGCTGGTTGGATGTAGCTGTAAAATACAGATCTGCTGGTTCGGTGCAATTGAAACAACCATTACTACTATACTGGTCTAGTGCAAGTTCAACAGTCAGCGCAGATGGTTGGATATTGCTATAACAAATATTAATGCTGGTCTGTTTGTTAGGTTCGACTGTGAAAGACATGGCAAATGGTCGGATGCAATTGAAACTGTAACAGACATGTTTGCTGATAGTACTCGTATGCAACATATAAAAACATGGCTGCTGGTCAGGTGCAACTGAAACATACATGCCTGATTGTCTGGTGCAATTGTGCTTACCAGCCCGTTGGTTGGGTACGAGCATAGGGACATAACTGCGGGTCTGAGGCAAGTGCAACATATATACCTGCTGGTTCAGTCCCACGACTACAGATGTGCATGCAAGTCAGTTGCAACTGATTCAAACATATCTGCTGGTGCGAGCATGCATGTTGGTTGAGTTTAATTGTAACCGACGTGCAGAGTGGTCGGGTGCAACTGTAATAAACATGCCTGCTGATTAAGATTAAGGTTTACTTGTGATTCTTAACTTTAGGGTACTCATAGTTTATTCCGTACTATCAGAAAAAAGATTACAATTCATCATGTGCCCTTTATTTAGACTTACAAAAATAAAACTAGCTAGTCTGAAAGATTTAAATGTACATTTGAGCCAGTGCATGAGATTTCCAATAATGTGGTATGTGCGACCGATCAGCCTGCGCATACGCGCAGTCTGGTCAGAGTCTTTGCTTGTCGCTTGAATATTCTATGGGTGCTAAGCTACTGACTGAACACAATTTGGAGTTTCTAAGCTTAAAAGCAGGCTGCAGAGGCTCGTCTGAGTCTGCACTTGTCAAAATGCCACATCGTTGGTAATCACATGTCACGGAGCATTTTAAGAATCACACATAATGGGTATGCACAGTGTAAACTTTCCAGAGAGCAAGCAACAAAGGTGCTGATCAGACTGCGCGGACGCGCAGGCTGGTGTGCGCCTTTGGTGTTCGCTTGCAAGAAAATCAGCGTTTCTTGTGCCTAGGCGCAAATATTAAATTTATTTAATCAAATTTTAACAGAAGATAAATGAATGTATTTAATATCATTAAAATGAAAGTTAAAAAAGTCATCAGTTCAGATACTACTTTAGATCAAAAGCCATAAACTGGAGATTAAAATTATCATTTAAAGAAGGGGCTTCTTGTTATATGCAAACATTGCGTATGATCAAAGCAATAAAGACCCGATTGATTCTTAACTTAATCTTTTGAGCAAAATCAGCTTTTATATTTGCGATGAAAATGAAACTGTCCCCAAAATCATGAGTCAAGCAAACCGCAAAACTGGTGTTATCTTGGTATAATCAGGTGAAATCGGACATCTACAGTCGATGTCTGCTTGCGTGCATAGTCTGCACAAATTCGTTCTCCACTATTCAGAGAATTTAATAACATAAACGCTGCAATGCTCATCAAACCGCGACAATAATTTCAGAAACACACTCGCTATATAGAACTATATAGTTTTGGTTGGAAACGTCGAGCCGTGTCATGAAAAAGATAGATACTCGTACATTTTGTTTGATTTGTTTGATTTGATTCTATACGTCCACTCAACAATCTTTCAGTTATGCGGGACGGGTCTTCCTGGGTTGAACCAGTACTAAGCTAGGATAAATGTGTCTTGCTCAAGGACCACAACGCAGTGACGCCGGTGAGGCTCGAACCCGCGGCCCTTCGGTCTCGAGTCAAGCACTCTACCACTGAGCCACTGCGCTCCCGAATCGTACATTTTGTCCTCCTAAACTAGTCGTTATCTGAGCATACTTACACAGATATATAGTGGGCTAGATGTCCCGCTTTTGGTCTGAACATGCATTTGCTTCCATACATTGTATATGCGAGCAGCGAAAGCTCTAGTGAGCCTGCGCATCAATACAAAGTCGTATCATGAGGGAAAGAATAGTTTTGTCCTCATTGGAGCCATTATTTAACATACATATACAGCTATCTAGTGGGGCTAGTAATGTCCTGTTATTCGTCTGAACATAAATTTGCTTCCATATCTGGTATGTGCGAACAGCGAAAGCTCTGAAGAGACTGCGCCATGCGCAGGCTCGCCCGAGCGTTTGCTACTCGCATATGCGATAAGTGCATTTTTCAGATGTCCTGGATCGTATAGGTTTTTAGCGCAAAAAGGATGATTTTTACATAAAGTGGAGAGTCTTTCGTCGCTGCAAGTTGAAGGGTCATGCACACATGTGAACTGTCAACTAAACAATTGAGGATTTATGTCTTGGTTTAAAATTATAAAATGACTAAGTTTGCGGTTTTGTGAGTCATAAGTTAAGCGACTTGAAAACGGTATAAGGTTCCGAAAGTTTCGATACTAAGGGGTTTGAATGCGTGAAACTGTACCTTAGGAAAACTGCTGATTATATTCATACTGCTGCTGTTGCTGCTGCTGTTACAACTACTATATTTGCTTCTATGGCGTTTGCTATTGCTAATGCGTCTGTTACTACTGCTTACAACATGTACAACAATACTAAAACGAATGACAAAACAGTTAACTATAACTTGCGGGTATCATTTATACAATTAAAACGAAATTAATTGACTATACTTGTCTTATCACACCGTGTCATCGCATTGCAAATATGCACGATAATACGAACGTCACCCATTTCGATAAAATTCCCCTTTTAGATTTGATGACCTGATGAAAATTAATCAGCCTATTGGTAGACCAAGACAGACACTTACAAACTGTGTGGGTCCTGAAGAGATGGACCGTCTCATGAGTACCTACACGGTTTGTACATGTATTTCCGTGTGCCAATGTGAATAAAAATGGGATTTTGGCACATGTAGCGAAGGCTCAGAGGAGCCTGTGCAAAAACAGTCTCGTCAGAGCCGTTGTCGTTCGATGTAGGATCACGCCAAAGTTGAAGCCTCTTTATACACTACACGCATATGCGATAAATAAATATTATTTTGTGGCGATTTTCATATCTATCGGTAATTTCGCTCTACAGCTGGAAATTTAAGCCTTCATCCACTTCAAAAGTGTTTGCGAGCAGCGAAGCTCTGGTAAGACTGGTCGTTTGTTCACGCTCGCCTAGGCCTTGCGATAAATACCAACATCTCAGTATGCCTCATTTTGTCTATATGCTACTGTACTGCTACCAGATTATGGACATAAAAGGTGATATAAATAAGGAATAAAGAAACGCAACAGACAAAAATATATTTTTTTTGCGTATTTAAATGACGGTTTGGTGAAATCTCTAGGCCGGTAAAGTTAGCACTACTTTTGCTGCAGCAAAAAACGGTAAAGTTGGCAGTAATTTTCCTGCAGCAAAAAACGGTCAAGTTAGCAGAACAGTAAAAACGGTATAGTTGGCAGCAACTTTACTGCAGCAAAAAACGGTCAAGTTAGCAGCAATTTTGCCGCAGCAAAAAATGGTAAAGTTGGCAGCAATTTTATGGCAGAAATAAAACGATCAAGTAAGCACAAAATTTGCTGCTAGCACAAAAATTTCTGCTAGCACAAAATTTGCTGCTGGCACAAAAATTCCTGCTAGCACAAAAAAATTTGCTAGCAAAAAATTTGCTGCAAGCAAAAAATTTTCTGCAAGCACAAAAATTTCTGCTAGCACAAAATTTGCTGCTGGCAAAAAATTTTCTGCTAGCACAAAAATTTTCTTCTAGCACAAATTTTGCTGCTGGCACAAAAATTTCTGCTAGCACAAAAATTTCTGCTAGGACAAAATTTGCTGCTGGCACAAAAATTTCTGCTAGCACAAAAAATTTTGCTAGCAAAAAATTCGCTGCCAGCCAAAAATTTGCTGCTGGCACAAAAATTTCTGCTAGCACAAAAAATTTTGCTAGCAAAAAATTTGCTGCCAGCAAAAAAATTTCTGCTGGCACAAAAATTTTTGCTTGCACAAAATTTGCTGCTGGCACAAAAATTTCTGCTAGCACAAAAATTTTGCTAGCAAAAAAAATTGTTGCTGGCACAAAAAATCCTACCAGCACAAAATTTGCTGCCAGCACTAAAATTTCGGCTAGCACAAAAATTTCTGCTAGCACAAAGTTTGCTGCTGGCACAAAAATTCCTGCTAGCACAAAAAAAATTGCTATCAAAAATAAATTTTCTGCTAGAACAAAATCTTCTGCAAGCACAAAATTTGCAGCTGGCACAAAAATTTCTGCTAGCACAAAAAATTTGCTGCTTGCAAAAAATTTACAGCTAGCACAAAGATTTCAGCTAGCACAAAATTTGCTGCTGAAACAAAAATTTTTGCTAGCACAAAACTTGCTGCTGGCACAAAAAATTCTGCTAGCACAAAAATTCTGCTAGCAAAAAATTTGTTGCTGGCACAAAAAATCCTACCAGCACAAAATTTGCTGCCAGCACTAAAATTTCTGCTAGCACAAAAATTTCTGCTAGCACAAAATATGCTGCTTGCACAAAAAATCCTGCTAGCACAAAAATTTTGCTAGCAAAAAATAAATTTTCTGCAAGCACAAAAATTGCTGCTAGCACAAAAAATTCGGCTAGCACAAAAATTTCTGCTGGCACAATATTTGCTCCTGGAACAAAAATTTTGCTAGCAAAAAAATTGCTGCTGGCACCAAAATTCCTGCCAGCACAAAATTTGCTCCCAGCACTAAAATTTCTGCAGGCACAATATTTGCTGCAGGCACAAATGAGCAGCGACATGAGATTTCCAACAATGTCGTATGTGCGACCAGCAAAGGCTCAGACGAGCCTGCGCATACTCGCAGACTGATCAGAGCCTTTGCTTGTCGCTTAATTATTATAAGTGTTAAGCTACTGATCGAACTTAATTTGGTGTTTCTAAGCTTAACAGGAGGCTGCACAGGTTCGTCTGAGTCTACACTTGTCAAGATGGCACATTGTTGGAAATCACATGTCACGGTTCAAATATTCCTGAATACCGCGCCGCGTAGGTAGTCGGTAACGTGTCTGGCTACAGATACGTGTCTGGCTGCAGATCTTGGTGTCCCGAGTTTGATCGCAGCCCGGTCTCATACTTTCATGGAGATTGATCGTGAAATAATTTCTACCGTCATATCACTCCCTTCCGAGAAGTAGCTGTCAGTTTTAAGCGAAAGTATGCGCACGAAGTACTGGTTTGATTTGATTCATTACGTCCCATCAACAATCATTCAGTTATATAGGGACGGGTCTTCCAGAGTTGAACCAGTACTAAGCTAGGATAAATGCGTCTTGCTTAAGGGCACAATGCAACGCCGCCGTTGAGGCTCGAACCCGCGGCCACTCGGTCTCGAGTCAAGCACTCTCGCTCCCATGACGAAGTTCTGGTTAACCACTTCTTCAAGCTTCCCCAGGAAAGATGTGAATAGGTTAGATGACCGTCTCGCCATGGCAAAAGTTGTTGACTTGGGGACGTAAATCAGCAAAACGAACAAAACACAAATATTCCTGCTGGCACAAAAATTCCTGCTAGCACAAAATTTGCTGCCAGCACAAAATTTGCTGCTGGCACAAAAGTTGCTGCTAGCACAAAAATTTCTGCTAGCACAAAAATTTCTGCTGGCACAAAATTTTCTGCTAGCACAAAATTTGCAGATGGCACAAAAATTTCTGCTTGCAAGAAATTTGCTGCCAGCACAAAATTTGCTGCTTGCACAAAAATTTTTGTTAGGACAAAATTTGCTGCTGGCACAAAAATTCCTGCAAGCACAAAATTTGCTGCCAGCAATGAAATTTCTGCTGGCACAAAATTTGCTGCAGGCACAAGTGAGAAGGGCATGAGATTTCCAACAATGTGGCAGACTGATCAGAGCCTTTGCTTGTCACTTAATTATTATATGAGTGTTAAGCTACTGATCGAACTTAATTTGGTGTTTCTAAGCTTAACAGGAGGCTGCACAGGTTCGTCTGAGTCTACACTTGTCAAAATGCCATATTGTTGGAAATCACGTGTCACGGTTCAAATATTCCTGAATACCAGGCCGCGTAGGCAGTCGGTAACGTGTCTGGCTACAGATGCGTGTATGGCTGCAGATCCTGGTGTCCCGAGTTTGATCGCAGCCCGGTCTCATACTTTCATGGAGATTGATCGTGAAATAATTTCTACCGTCATATCACTCCCTTCCGAGAAGTAGCTGTCAGTTTTAAGCGAAAGTATGCGCACGAAGTACTGGTTTGATTTGATTCATTACGTCCCATCAACAGTCTTTCAGTTTTATAGGAACGGGTCTTCCTGGGTTGAACCAGTACAAGGCTAGGATAAATGCGTCTTCCTTAAGGGCACAATGCAATGCCGCCGGTGAGGCTCGAACCTGCGGCCACTCGGTCTCGAGTCAAGCACTCTCTCCCATGACAAAGTACTGGTTAACCCCTTCTTTAAGCTTCCCGAGGAAAGATGTGATTAGGTGAGCTGTCCGTCTCGCCATGGCCATAGTTGTTGTCTTGGGGACGTAAAGCAGCAAAACAAACAAAAACACAAATATTCCTGCTAGCACAAAAATTGCTGCCAGCAAAAAATTTGCTGCCAGCTCTAAATTTGCTGCTGGCACAAAATTTGCTGCCAGCACAAATTTTGCTGCTGGCACTAAAATTCCTGCTAGCACAAAATTACTGCCAGCACAAAATTTCTGCTGGCACAAAAATTCCTGCTAGCACAAAATTACTGCCAGCACAAAATTTCTGCTGGCACAAAAATTCCTGCTAGCACAAAATTACTGCCAGCACAAAATTTCTGCTGGCACAAAAATTCCTGCTAGCACAAAATTACTGCCAGTACAAAATTTGCGTTTTGACCCTCTTGTATGAATGTACCAGGTTCTGCTTCTTCTGTGTTTCAGATACTACTTTATAGAGAACGCACTCATGACGATGGTAGTTATGGACAAGGGTTGATCCGGACCATCTTAGAACAAGCTTAGAGAAAAACAAAAAGCATAGTCATTCATTTTAGCATATTTTGGCATATTAGCCCTGATGTCGATTATTTATCTTTTTTATTTGGTTGGAAAAATAAAATGTTTAGTGATAATGACAACGTCGCCACTAGTTCTGATGTTCATGTTAACATTTCCTCTCTGTTTCGATATGTTTTGGTATCTACATATGAGAGAGTCTGTCAAGGATTACAGAAAGTTACCTTTGGCGAACCACGGCTTTAAGTCGACTTCTCAGCAAAATAGATAATAAGTTTATAAAATATGGGCTAATACAAGGCCTATACCCGGATAAACGTCGTGTAATTATGATGACTTATAAACCCTTGAAGGCTGTTATGACATTTAGAGGGAAAATAGTACCGTACATCTACATAATTATATACTTTGTTCATTAATTAAAATAGCAGTTAAAAAAGACGAAGGTGCTAGTTAGCCCTTCATAAAAGTGCAGACCTTGATAAGATGTCACGAATCGCGATGTGATAGGGAAGCATCTATTCAGGGTAAGCTGGCACTGTTTGTTGGGATATGAACATTTTCAGTGACAACACTATCATTTAATTCAAACAGTTTAACCTGTGACCCAACAAGATAAATAATGAAAAATGAGGCCTGCACGGGAGCTTCGATCAGACTAAAACGAAGGCTTAAGGTATACAAGCGCGTGAGTGTACAAAATATGAAACCTGTGCAAAATTGCACAGGTTTCATATTTTGTACATTTAATGCGAATGTGAAATACATGTTCACAATGTATGTATTCTGTATATTTCTTGTGTCTATTGAATTAAATATGTTTAAACAAAAATAGAACTATTACATGCCTTTCTCAAGATGTTTGATTTTATAAATATGCTGTTAGCACAATATCAAAAGTATTGTTAAGGTGCGTCTGGATTTTCACTGGACTATTTATAGAAAGTCAAGAATTGTCCGCACCAAAATACCGATAGTTCAACAATGAAACAGCATTGATCAAAGCTGAGAACCGCTTTATCAGGTTCTTATATTTATTTTACATTGTATTTAATTTTTGTAGAAAATTCGCTATTTTGGCGGGAAACTAGGCCCTCAGATTTAATATTATCAACATTATCTGTCAGCTCTATCGAGGAGAACAGATCTCCTGATTGGCACCATACCTTAATTTATTTACCCCTTCCTAGAAATAAAATGCATTTGCTATTCTCTGAGTAGAGATCCTTGAACATTGTGACTAGCTGCTCGAAATTTTCTAAATAAGTATTAATGATACCGTTTGAATAGTTCAACTGTAACACGTGTGCATAGTCCTTTGCGTCATTTCTGGGCCCATATAATGTTTGGGACCAAAAATAATATATGCGCAGACCATGGATCAATATGGTTAAGTGTAGATTTATTTGTTTTTATTGCTCATAAAGCGCTAACTAGGATTAGCAGCATTTTCAATTTTTGTCACTTATAAGGCTTGATATTTCCTGTGACTCTAATACAAAACTGCAGAAGTGCATTAGAATTTAGATAACCTTATTCAAAAGTTTCATTTGGGGAGGTATATCATTTTACGTCTCCGCGCGTACATACACTGGCATCAGCAATATATACTTAAGGAATAAAGAAACGCAACAAACACTTCAAGTCATTGTAAGCATACAATATTATGCAAGTTTTTAGTGCAAATGATATTTATCCATAGGAGCATTATGTGTCCGTCAAATTACAGCAGGTTCAACGTAATTATCGATTACGTTATCATTTTGGTATGCACATTACCAGCCTGATCCCCGTAGTTAACTGCTGAAACAGGGTCAGTAAAAGCAAAGTTTGAATCAACCACCGATTCATTGTTTCAAAAAGTCTTGGCATAGATTGCAAATCAAGGAAATGATCAAATGGCGACGTTTCTGTAGGATTCTGAAACGGCTTAACGTCATTAACGTCAACTCTGAATACTGCGTGAAACGCGTAAACTTTCTTTTCTGCTTGAGATTTATTCATTACAAGGACGTTTTGTTCAAGAATTATGACTTGAGATCTTCAAACGTCAAAAAAAAAAAACTCAATTCTGACGTCAAAATTCGATATCCTACGTTTTAATGGTTTCCACGATGTTTATGTGTTTTTTGTAATGATAAAATGGTCCAGTGACAAAGTTTAGGTTACAGTTAACAAGTCTGGTGTTCACTCTCAGCATGTACATGTAATCAGATGTTTTCTCTTGCATTATGCTGTGTTTTGTTTGGCTAACGTCAATATAAACACCTTACCGGCGTATTTCTACGGTATCTGAAAAGTCAGTTTTCCCAAGAAAGCATGTTCTGATGTCTCTATATTTATCTTAACCCGTATATTCACCAGCGACCCAAACCCGGCGGCTCTAAGTGACGTTTATCGTTTATTCACTACCATTGTGTATCTTGCCATTCAAGTAGAGTGTTTTGACGCAATGTTTGACTGCATTCCGAATATGATTGGACGTTTGTTCAATTTGCACATTGTAAAGTCGACGCCAAATAACCAAACATGGAAAAAACGGGGCTTCTTGATCTTTATTCTGACGTTAACGTCACATTTTACGTTTTCATAATATGTTTTCATCTTGCAGCGTAAAATGTAGCGTTAAAATGACGTTTTGGTATTTCATCACATGCTATAAATACTCAATAAGAAATTTTCAAAAGAGATTTCAGGTCGGTAAAGTTAGCACTACTTTTGCTGCAGCAAAAATGGTAAAGTTAGCAGCAATTTTTCTGCAGCAAAAAACCGTCAAGTTAGCAGCAACAGTAAAAAACGGTATTTTGGCAGCAATTTTACTGCAGCAAGAAACGGTCAAGTTAGCAGCAATTTTGCCGCAGCAAAAAATGGTAAAGTTGGCAGCAATTTTATGGCAGAAAAAGCGGTCAAGTTAGCACAAAATTTGCTGCAGCGAAAAACGCTAAAGTTGGCAGCAATTTTACGGCAGAGAAAAATGGTCAAGTTAGCACAAAAATTTCTGCTAGCACAAAAATTTCTGCTAGCACAAAATTTGCTGCTGGCACAAAAATTCCTGCTAGCAAAAAAATTGCTGCTGGCACAAAAATTTCTGCTAACACAAAATTTGCTGCTGGCACAAAAATTCCTGCTAGCACAAAATTGGCTGCAGGCACTAAAATTATTGCTGGCACAAAAGTTGCTGCAGGCACAAATCTTCATATCGGGCCGCGTAGGCAGTCGGTAACGTGTCTGGCTACAGATGCGTGTCTAACTGCAGATCCTGGTGTCCCGAGTTTGATCGCAGCCTGGTCTCATACTTTCATGGAGATTGATCGTGAAATAATTTCTACCGTCATATCACTCCCTTCCGCTATATCATTCAAGAGAAGTAGCTGTCAGTTTTAAGCAAAAGTATGCGCACGAAGTACTGGTTTGATTTGATTCATTACGTCCCATCAACAGCTTTCAGTTATGTAGGGACGGGTCTTTCTTGGTAGAACCGGTGCTAAAGCCCCGTTCACACTGTGCAGATGGAGCCACAGTACATCCCGATGTAGGACAGCCGGTATACCACGATGCACCGGGACACATTTCATAAAAAATAAATTGCGTTCTCACCTTGCCGACGTTACCCCAGTAGAGCCCCGGTCCGGCAAGACGCCTGTTGATTCCCGGTTCACCACGGAGCACTTACAGTGCAGCACGGTGGAGCACGGTGGAGCCACGGTTCATGCCGGTATACCCCGGCGTTACCCAGGCTGTTTACGGTGATGCCCCGGTAACTGCCGGATGCGCCACGGTTACATGCCGGTAGGGCCACGGTTGCGTCCCGGTGTAACTCTACACTATAAACTCAGGATAAAAACGTGGAGTAACGTAAGTTTTCTTCTGTCTCTATCGCATAACAGTTATATCTTCAAAGAAAAAACATCGAACAGACACAAATTGGACTGCACAGCCACATACGGTAGATGGAGACTTGAAAATTCAGATTAAGTTACTAGAGGAATCATGATCTATGTAGCGAAAACAAATTAAATACAATGTAAAACAAATATAAGAACCTGATAAAGCGGTTCTCAGAATACATACATTGTGAACATGCGTTTCACATTCGCATTAAATGTACAAAATATGAAACCTGTGCAATTTTGCACAGGTTTCATATTTTGTACACTCACGCGCTTGTATACCTTAAGCCTTCGTTTTAGTCTGATCGAAGCTCCCGTGCAGGCCTCATTTTTCATTATTTATCTTGTTGGGTCACAGGTTAAACTGTTTGAATTAAATGATAGTGTTGTCACTGAAAATGTTCATATCCGAACAAACAGTGCCAGCTTACCCTGAATAGATGCTTCCCTGTCACATCGCGATTCGTGACATCTTATCAAGGTCTGCACTTTTATGAAGGGCTAACTAGCACCTTCGTCTTTTTTTAACTGCTATTTTAATTAATGAACAAAGTATATAATTATGTAGATGTACGGTACTATTTTCCCTCCAAATGTCATAACAGCCTTCAAGGGTTTATAAGTCATCATAATTACACGACGTTTATCCGGGTATAGGCCTTGTATTAGCCCATATTTTATAAACTTATTATCTATTTTGCTGAGAAGTCGACTTAAAGCCGTGGTTCGCCAAAGGTAACTTTCTGTAATCCTTGACAGACTCTCTCATATGTAGATACCAAAACATATCGAAACAGAGAGGAAATGTTAACATGAACATCAGAACTAGTGGCGACATTGTCATTATCACTAAACATTTTATTTTTCCAACCAAATAAAAAAGATAAATAATCGACATCAGGGCTAATATGCCAAAATATGCTAAAATGAATGATTATGCTTTTTGTTTTTCTCTAAGCTTGTTCTAAGATGGTCCGGATCAACCCTTGTCCATAACTACCATCGTCATGAGTGCGTTCTCTATAAAGTAGTATCTGAAACACAGAAGAAGCAGAACCTGGTACATTCATACAAGAGGGTCAAAAACGCATGTATCATGCCAGGTGGTTAACTTAACCGTGGTTAAGTGAAAAACCCTTGCAATTGATGTCTTCGTGCAGTTTATATGAAGGTAACACGATTTGGTGCATAATTGTAGGGCCTATGTAGATATAACAATACACATTATTAGACTTGCTCAACACCACCATATACAGTGTTAGGCTCGTGTGGATACCGGCATATGTATTGATGGACTCGCATTGGTACTACTGTACACATTACTTTAGCTTGCCTTGATACCACGATACACATTGTTAGGCTCGTGAGTGGGTACCACCATGTACGTAGTTGGCCACAATTCACATTGACACCACCATACATACATGTATTGTAGGAGTCACGTATTGAAATATGACTGGATACCTCTATACATAGTTTTGGGCTCGCGTAGGTACAAATATGCATATGGTTGAACTTGTGTGTATACCTTCATATATATTGCTTGGTCCTGTGTTGCAGCACGTTTTGAAATAATGTAATAATTTATTTCATTTTGATTTTTTTCACTTAGCCGTCCAATGAGACGGGCATCTGTTATACAAACCTCTCATCTAAGAGTTTAAACTCAATAGCCTTCGCGCTGCCAAGTTCTGCCTGTAGGATATTGATGCAGTTTATCATTCCAAAAGCCATAGGAGTGTATACTGCCTTATCCACAGGCGCTATGGCAAACGGTGTTTGCAAAGCTAAAATATTAACTTGCTGATCGTTTTTTTTCTCTCATTTCATGTAACTTAATATGAGACATGATTTATTTCAGAAAAATAAAGTTTTGAGCCCTAGCCACATCCGAGTGGTCAAAGGCGTTTGTTTGGACAAGTTCTTGTTTGCTTGCATGTTGTTCTATGCTTCATTCTATTCTATATGATACGCAACATGACCATATTCTGATAATTTTGCATCGACTCAAGGTAAGTAAGAAGGCAAAGATCTGAATTCGAATCAATCAAGTACCGCACCTAACCCAGGGCACCACATGGGAAAGTGACAAAAACACAAAAAACATCACATACAAGAAAACCAAGAGGTTAGCCCTTTCCCAGCAGGTGACCACAAGGCTGCAAAGAACAGACTAGAAAGCATGACAAACACGAAACATAAATAACAAATTGATCCACTCCCTTAGCCCAGCAAGACGACCAGACCCAGACCGCCAAATTTCCATTTTATATGTTTAATATCTTTTTCTTCTCTGTGATTAAATCATGAATATGACTAGGGATCTTTCAGGTGAACCAAACGTCTATGTGTCTTGATCAACATCAGAACTAAGGGTCTGGTTGTTACCGTTAAACATGTTTAAGCCCACCAGTGATTTTTGCTGACTGTTACAAGGTGGTACTTCTTTTGAGAATCCTTTTGTTATTTATGTTTCATGTTTGACTTTGTAATCTTGTCTTGTCTGTTTCATACAGCACTGCGATCACCTGCTGGGAAAGGGCTGACTCTTGGCTCTCTTGTGTGTTGTGTGTTCTTATGTTTTTGTCACTTACTCATATGGTTCCTGGGTCACATGTGGTACTTGATTGTATTTATTCTCGATATTTGCCTTCCTCTCTAGTTTTGTTATTGCAAAATTGAAATATTTGACCTTTTACCTAAGCAAAGTGAAGGGCACTTAAGAGCTCAAGATAAGCCCTAGTTGAGCCACGGTGGACCTAGTTTTCTTTTATATGGATATGAGGTAAGGTGGAATAGAGAGTAGAAATCATGTGTAGGCAAACTAAGTGCTAGAAATCATATACGTAGTTCTAAATTTATCAAGCAGCTAACCTGGATTTATGATAGACCAAAAAAAATACTTACCATTCCTCTCATATGTTTTACAATATTGTATAACATGACTTTAAGCATTCGAGTTGTAAGGCAAGAAGTCAAAAAGAGAATATTCAACTTTTAAAGGAGTCTTTTAAGTGTCTATCTGTGAGTCGTGAGCCTTTTTTGTTTCTTCATATTGTTTTAATTTGATTATATTGTTTCTCTGTGATGATAGATAGAAAGCCTCCATTTGAGCTAAACTATTTCTTGTGCTTAAACAATAGCGAAATCTAGGTCGAAGGTTTGGCATCAATAAAATGCATTAAAGCCGCCAGTGACTTAGGCTGCTGTCTGTTCTTTTGTTGGTGATCCCATTGCTTATTGGTGATGCCATTGTTTGTGGGGGTTCCGTATATGGTCCTTGTTTGGTTATACAGTCCTTAGTGTCCTTTCTAGTTTTGCAATCATCATGATAAGGAAGGAGGGGGTAGGCTGTTTGCTTTACTTTGATTGTCTTCCTAACGTCTTGTGACTGTTAGTGTTCTGAAATTCTTCCCCACGGTGTCGTGGGTTGGCCTGCAATGTTTGAATATGGTATCTCTTGATCATACACACTCACTTACTTTACAGACATTTGAAAAATTGAAATTGACGCATGCTGCTAATTATAACATATTTTCTTATTGTAAAGTGTAGACACAAGGAAATAAGAACAAACGATAGTTCAACGATATGTACAATTTATTTATCACACAGTATATATACCAAAATAATACAGAATAAAATAATTCAAATTCAACACCAAAAAGAAACAATTTATACATGAGCCACGTCACGGGAAATCCTGACTTTGGGATATTAAACCAAGCTTAGCTAAAACTAGTCAGCTCAGCTACAGAGACTGACATGAGTATTTATAATGCATAGCTGTATTCTCATGGCGTGGCCTGATAAATATATGTACATAGGTAACATTTTTGAACTTTAAAATATGTGTTTTAACATCTCCTGTGTTGTGCTAACGGACCACATTACTTAGCCGGTAACCAGCATAAGGTATACAAGTTGGCATGTGCGTACAGTGATGATTCTTATCAGTCTGCGCATCCACATAGTCTGATCAGAGTCTTAGTTGTCCGACTGAAAAAAATGTAAGATCCTAAAGCTACCCATACAGTGTCTATCTAAGACTCTGATCAGATTTCGCAGATGCGCAGGATGATCTGAATCATCGGTGAGCGCACATGCCAACTTGTACATTTTTCTGTATCCCGTGGCTCATATGTTTGCTCTGCATATTGTACATCTTCACATAAGCCAATTACACAATGCAATGTTATGGACGTCACAGGCTTGTGAGGTTGACTTAAGGAAATATTCTCATACAGATGAACATAGGAAATGTAACGAACTTATTAATATGACTTAAGGGAATGTAATGTATACATTCACTGAAAAAAAATTTTTATTGGTCACTTTTTAAACTCATTATTTCTTATCAAGCGCTAATAATTCTTATCAAGCGCTAATAATATTGAAATGACTTTTTGCCTTTAAGTGTAAAGTTTAATGGGCAAAAGTTTAGCGGTCTTTCAGAGAAGTTGTCTTTCAATCCATGTTTTTTTTTCTTGGTAAAAATGCAAAAATATGCTTTTTTTGAAGAAAAATGGTTTTGATTGACGTTTTATATCAAAGTTAAGTTCAATTGGTTATAGACTGCTCTAGTCGACTTCAAAAAAACACCTAACACTTGAAACTTTGACTAAAGTATATTTTTACAAATATTTTAAAATATCACATTTTTCAAGATTTTTGAAATTCATTATTGAATATTAGTAGCTTGTGCAAAAATTGTTGTATGCATTAATTTATCTGGACATGATAGCCCAAACAGAATAGAACTTGATTCGTCCATTTTGTGATGACAAACATTTCACTGCTGCTGCCCACTTCCGATTTGAATGTAAAACTTAAAAAGTCAATTTAACGGTACTTTGCATTATTCTTTTTTCAATTTCCAAAAATGTGACGTCTAGTAGTAATACATAATCGCTGAAAATTTCAATGCAGTTTCACCGAAAATAAGGCGTACAGAACAGTAAGAACTTCCTATGTAAACTGCATGCAAAAGCTGAATTTCAGTGATTTAGCTGCTGGTAGTTTTGGCATCATGCTATTACATAACAGAAAAGAGGAGTCTGATTGAAGCGAATCATTTGAAGTGAGTTCGTCTTTAATCACGGCAGTCAGAAACATTTTCATACATATAAAAATACAAATGGATGGTATTTCTGTGGAATAGTTCATATTGCAGGAAAAAATGTGACTTTTTGAAATGAGGGTACCTTTACTCTAGCATCGGCTGTGGAAGACGTACCAGTCATTTTTAAATGAAATGGCATGTAGAGTTTCGGCAAGGCATTGGTTGATTTATATGAGCATGAATTTTGTATAACCGAATCTTACTTTCAAAACTTACATAAAAATGTACAGTGACCAATTAGAAATTTGGCTCAGTGTATACACATAGAAAGAAGATTGAAAAGAATCAACTATACTTAGTAAGCTGACTTAAGGGGCTTCATGCGTGTAGTTAGATAGGGAAATGAATTTACTAAGATGACTTAAGGAAATATAATGTACTCAGTCAGATGACTTAAGGAAGGTGAAAATATTCAGTAAGATGAATAAATGAAATGTGATGAACTAAGTAAGAACACTTAAGGAAACGTAATGTAATCAGTAAGATAAATAAAGAAAATTGTAATGTTCTTAGTTAGATGACTTAAGGACATGTAGTGTACTCAGTAAAATGATTTAAGGCAATTGCAATAGTTTCAGTAAGATGCCTTACAGAAATGTAATGTACTCATTAAGATGACTTTAAAAAATGTAACTTACTCAGTAAGATACTTAAGGAAATGTATCGACTATACTTAGTAAGCTGACTTAAGGGGCTTGCGTGTAGTTAGATAGGGAAATAATTACACTAATATGACTTAAGGAAATGTAATGAACTCAGTAAGATGACTTAAGGAAGTGTAATGTATTCAGTAAAATGAATAAATGAAATTTTATGTACTCAGTAAGAATACTTAAGGAAGCGTTATGTAATCAGTGAGATGACTTAAGGTAATGTACTGTACTCGGTAAGATGACTTAAGGAGATGTACTGTACTTAGTAAGATGACTTCAGGAAATGTAATGTACTCAGTAAGATGACTTAAGGCAATTGCAATAGTTTCAGTAAGATAACTTACAGAAATGTAATGTACTCAGTAAGATGACTTAAGAAAATGCAATGTACTCAGAAGAATTGCTTAAGGAAATTTAATGCACTAAGTAATATGACTTAAGTAAATGCAATATACAGAGGAAACTAAAATCGAATCAACTCTATTTTGTGCTTAAGATCATTTTTTTTTCATTCTGGATACTTGTCAACAGGTACTTAAGGTAAACAGTGAAGACCCAAATGCAATACTACATCAGGGGGCATTTTATCAGAGTCTGCACTGTTTACTAAGATAATTCAGAGTAATTTAGTAATTCAAACGTGTAGCCCCTGAAAATACAAATAGATATTCTCAATCTGTAAGGAATAATCCACTAGAATTAATAGGTTTAAAGGAGAGTAATGTACTAAGTGAGATATGCGATGAAAGGACTAAAGAAAATAGAATGTACCTGCATGGCACAAAAGAGTATTCATTAATAAATAAGAGAAGGATAATGAACTCATCAAACTAATATAAGGCAATGTAATGTACATCATTTGTTTAGTGAGATGTACGTTAGAAACAGAGGAAGATTACTTAACCCTTAAAGCGCCACCTACAATATGCAGCAGACCACAATTTCAAATTTTGCTGCTTTTACAAAAATAATAAATAAGGTATGATATATCATGAGAATTGTCTGCTAGCAGACGATTCTCATGAAATATCATAACTTATTTTTTTCGAAATTTAGGAAAGATGTTGTAAAATTTGTCGTCTGCTGCAGTCGTGAAGGGTTAAACAAATCAACTTTACTTTGTGTGTTAGTTGATTTAAAGAAATGTAACGTACTAAGTAAGTATGATAAGGAAATGTGATGTGTTTAGCAAATGACTTTAAGGAATGTTCTGTAATTAATAAAAGAAAGACAATGCACTTATCAAACTAATATAAGTAATGTTCTTATAGTAAACTGACCCTTTAATGGAATGTAATGGACTTTGTAAGCTCACTTGAACCAAATTATGAGAAAAATAAAGGCAGAGATCAGTCTGCGCATCCACGTGGTCTGGCAAGCGCCTCTCTGGAGTGTGTACTAGCTAACATTCTACTATAAAAAGTACACATATACCCAAGTACTAAATTTCTTTCCCTAGAAATGACTTTTATAAACATTAACGGTTGAACAAAGCAGTGTAAATTCTTAAAAAAAGTGCATTGAGCATCGTATATCGTGCTTTTTGTTCATATTTTAATATTTCGTCTGCAACATTACCTGCATGGTCTGTGTTATATATGATCTATCCTTTTAACTGCTAGTATCACATGGCAATAATACGTGGTATATGATAAATGCCTGGACAAAATTTCAGGATTATGTAAGCGATTAAAATAACCAAACACTTTCTGGTTCATATATAACAGCATACATACCAGTACAGTTGGTTTGGCAAATTTTGCGTCAGTTGACTTTAAAAAAAATTAAATAATGAATTCCCTACATTTACACTTTTCTTTCATAACAGAACTGATTGAATATTTTAAAACAACATCAATCGATAATTAGTTCTGTGAACTTTGATCAATGTATTAGAAAACAAACAGAGTAAGAAAGAAGGCAAAGATCAGGAATCGATACAATCAATTACCACACCACCCAGCAGGCACACTTCATTAATACAGCGTAATATCAACGTCGATGTAAAGTCATGACGTCGCATCAACGTCGATACGACGTTGTTATGACGTCATGTGCCTGCAGGGCAAGGACACCACATGGGAAAAAGATATGAGCCGCTACATGAGTAAAACCAATCAATGTGGCTATGCGTTGTGATCAAATTTAGATCAACGTAGACCTGTATCATCCCAATCGGATCAAGGTCGTCGTTGTCTGAATTAAGAACGCTCGAGTCCTTAGTTACCCACTGGGCGCTCAGCACATAAGAATATATCATGAGTGTGAGGGTAGAATAGAAAAATCCGTCCAGAGGATCGCCGTTTGGCATCACGAGGCTTGCTGAGTGACGTCAAACGGTGATCCCGAGGGATGGATTTTTCTATTCTACCCTCACACGAATAATGGATTCTTTTTCTTGCTCACCACTGTTTTTATTCATTCATTATTTTGTTTATTTATTTATTTATTTTTCAAAAAAAAAAGGTTCCAGAAGTCCATGAATACGTTAAGATGCAATATCACATGACGTCCTGGGTAAGATAGTATGGGTAATATAAGATTTTCTATCCCAGGGTAGAATCTCAGATATTCTTATCCGGTGTGCAAGAAAATACTCTACTAAGAGTGAACAGATGCTCAGACATGTGAGTATTTGCTGGGTGCACACTTATTTTGTTGACTTGGTAATGCCATGGTCCTATCATATTAGGCAGTGAACTCTAAATTACCAAAACATAAAACGTATGAAATAGCACTAACAAAAAACTGTTCTGAAATAAATTCAATCATTAGATTTGAAAGGAGCAAGTAATGTTTTTCATTCTGATGAATTATCCTATTTTAATTGATACATACATAGTTATTGAGTTGTCCATTTTGTATTTTAAGGGGTTGCCGGTCAAAACATTCTATGAGTGATGTATTTCTGTCCCTGAAGATTATGTTCAGGAGTCCCCTGTCTCCCCTGTAAATATGGCAAGGGTAGTAAGAGTTACATTCTCTAAAAAGTGATAAAGCGCTAAATATGTTTGAACATTTGAACTAATAATAGTAATTACACTGGCAATTAGCTGCTCAAATTCTAAAACTATGTGTAAGCAATAATTGATTTCCACTGCCAACCTTTTCTGCTGTATTATGAAAGACGTATGACACTTTTCTCATACATCATTTTAAATGTCTTGATGATTTAATTGCAACTCTTTAAAATATCAACTATTAACATCATAGTAGCAATACGTTTGCCTAGACACTCATTTTGCTTTGTTTAATACTTCAACAAATGAATAGTTCAACCATTATGCGATAAACTCCGTCAAATTTGACACCTTTCATTCCATCTTTGGTATATGCCCATCAAAAATACAGACACATGAAACTGCTCATATCATTCCAAAAACTTGCCACTGCCTCCTAGATTGCTATTTTCTTGTTTCTAGATTTATACTTTACCCCGCCCATTCTTGTGCTTCACAACCAACCAGTTTCCACAGCTATTTAATTTTTTGGCTGACTTAATTACATATTTTGACAATATTTGTAATATCTATAAAGTAAATGATTAAGTTACTCCGTGAAGTGGCCAATACGACCATTTGAATATGCACAGTCATAAAAAAGGAGGAGAAAACTATATGCAGACCATAGATAATATATTACAATTATAAATGAATTAAATGGTTTGCTCGCAGCACTCGTCCCCACTGAATTTCTTTATAATTGTAATAATATGATCTATAACCTATACATAGAACTATTCTACATGAGATTTTTTCTTATGTCCATTATTTTGGGACTTGCTATGTTACCCCCAAAATTTATATCACACAACTAACCAGTTATAATATAAAAGTAATTGACAACCGCCACTCTCTTTATCAGTGAAACTCTAAACTAGACATGAAACAACCTCTGATTTCAAATTTACCTTCATTTGATGTAAAATTGATACTTACACAATTATATAATAAAAACAATCTATAAATATTTTCTCAGAATCAGTTAACCTAAGATAAAATGGACAGTAACATTTTATATACAATGATTCAAATTCAAAAACTAAGCTAATTGTATGTTTAGTTAAAACAACATCATGCTCATCATATACAAAATTAACAAAACTCTATACAGATGGACGGATCTGTTCTTGAAAATATGGTATAGTAAGAAAAAAAGGAGTTTTGTTTTGTAGTATTGACATATGAAAGCCTTGTAAGGATATGCCACAACCTAAAACCATAGCCTGCTTTTATAGTTCCCTCTGCCCCTTCATGTGCTCAAGACCAATCAGTTTGAACAGAAATTTAATTTTTTGGCCAACTTATCACGTATTTTGTCAATATTTGTAATAAACATAAAATAAAACCATTCAGTAAATCTGTTAAGCTATCAACGCGACCATTTCCAAGGAACAGTCAGAAAAGGGGAGGAGAAAACTATAAGTAGGTCATAGCTCACATGTTACAATTATAAAGAAATTAAGTGATTCACTCGATTTGCGTGTTCCCACTTAATTTCTTTATAATTGTAGGATAATAATTATGACGTATAACCTATACGTGCTATAATAGGTAGTGAGAAAAATACAAAGAATAATCCACAATGTACAAAATACGTGTACTCGTTTGGAGCAAAGGCTAAAATTTCCATAATATTTCAAAAGTATTCTAAACTTAACTTAAATAGTTCTTGAATTTGTTTCAATGTTGTCTAAAATAGAAAATGATGTGATGATCTAAATATAACCTATAGAGTAAAGGGTTAAGTGCACATGCTGACTTTACCACGAGCCTTCAATTATGTGGTTGGGCAACGCATGCTCTAGCAAGACTGCAGATGCACAGTCCGTCAGAGCATTTTCTGTTTTAAAAAGTACCAAAAAATCCCATAGGCCCACGCTAAACGTGAATGCATTGGTTTAGACAGCTCATTGATGAGTAGTATGATCTATGATCTAGATCTTCACTGTCTCCCTGGTCCTTTTTGACAGGAAACAAATGTTAGAAAGTTTAGACATTTTGAGCCAGTTCTTGAGATTTTGATACTTATCACAAAAGTCTCCTTTAACCGCCCATGCTAACGTATCAAGAAAGGCATGGGTGAAGTTCAAAATTTCCAAAATCCTGAACTTTTGAAACTCTAATCTTAAAACTTGCAGTATGCCCACTGAATATTCACAATTTCAAGTTGAACGCCTTTAGACAGACTGCATGTAAACAGGAAACCCTATTATAATCTTCCTAATTCACCATTTTGAGGCTGACTTTCTATGGAAAATCAGCCTCAAAATCCTGAATTCTGGAATAATCCTGAAAACCTTCACACATGGAAAGGGCAAACTTCTAAAGTTTATAACGAGAGTATGAAATAATTTGTGTATGCAAGCAGCGAAGGCTCAGACAAGTCTGCGTATTGCGCAGACTCGCCTGAACCATAGTTTCTTGACAATGCGATAAGTACCACATTCCCATGTGCTGGCTCATTCACAGAATATAATTGTTATATATAACAGCATAAGTGCCCTTTCATTTGCATATATTTACATTTTCAAAGCAATCCCTTATAATATACCTTTAGATTTTGCAACCGTTCATAGCCTAATGGTTGACACAAATTTTATTGACAGCTGCCAAGCTAACTTGCCCGTGCAATACGCTTCGAACATCAAAGTGTTATTGCAAGCGACCCTCATCGAAATCGCACGTTTAAAACAAGCCTCTTGTTTGCTCCATTACGCTGACTTTTTACACTCTAATAAAACCGTAAATACGATTTCATATCAAATACAAAACTGTTTTGTTTTGTTTTCTAAACTATAAATAATTTTTTTCAGGTATTTATAATAAAACGTAAATATAAGCAATAGATTCAATTTTTGGTCTGTTCATGGAATCATGATTGCAAAGTTAACGTGAAGCCCGAAAAGGCCTTCACGTTAACTTTGCAAGAGATCTGAAGTCTTCATGATTCCATGAACAAACCAAAAATTGAATTCATTTCTTAAATAAATGCATACACACTTTCTAAACAAAACAGTTCTCACGGACAAACATAAAAACTCACAAACAAAATCTTCAGTAACTTTTTGCCCACTTGTTAACTTTGCATGGTTATTTGTCGTCTGCTGCTTTTTCAAAATCAACTTTTCAAAAAGTTCTTTGGGGAACACCACCAGAGTGTCAGACAGTTTGGATCCAGATCAGACCCGACGTTTTGTTGGGTCTAACCTGGTTCCAAATTATTTGCAATTTTTTTCAGCAGACGACATAAGTAGGCAAATAGTTATATGGACTAGTAAAAATGAGTTGTGACATGAGATTTCCAACAATGTGGTATGTGAGACCAGCAAAGCCTCAGATCAGCCTACGCATATGCGCAGTCTGATCAGAACCTTTGCTTGTCGCTTGAATATTCTATGAATGTTAAGCTACTGACCGAACATCATTTGGAGTTTCTAAGCTTAAAAGTAGGCTGCTCAGGCTCGTATGAGTCTACACTTGTCAAAATGCCACGCTGTTGGAAATCACATGTCACGGCTCATAATGTAAACGTCTGTATGTTCTGAAAGTAGGTGTTCTACGCTGCCGAATCATACATTCGTTGTTGAGGAAGTTTGTTGCACATTGATGCGCTTTACTGTTGCATCTCTATGTAGATTCTTTGCGGTTCTGTAAGTAAAACAAAGTATAATTAAACAGGGAATACACCCAGGGGACACGGATGTCCCCGCTGTTGCAAAAATGACATTATTCTCACAAACGAACCCAAACATTGCATATTTTTTATGCAATGCAGATTTTAATACAGACTGTTGGTTAACCTTACTAGTTTAACTGGTTTTGTCTGGAAATATTAAAAAAGAAAGAAAAAAAGCTGTGAAAAATTTTCAGAGCTTTTTTCGCCCCCGACCCTAAATCTACCAATAAAAATGTTGGCCTTAAGCAGCCACCTAAGGTGTACCGTTTCATTCATATTTTACAGTGTTTCATGTGGGCATTGACGCGAAGAAAATCAAATTTCTTGGTTTACTGTCAGGGAAGGTTAAATCCAGCAAACTCAGATACAGAGACTAGTTCAAGTTTTCTCATGACGAGGTCCATTTATTATTATTTTACATTTGCTGAAATTAGAAAATGGGAACTATATGTCCACAAAGAGATTAACTCTTGGTTAACAGATAAAGTTTTCCGTTTAAGTCAGAATGGTACATTGTATGTTTTGAGGGGTGATATGTTATAATTTTCAAAAATATTGCCGACGACCAATTTTGTCTTTGCAAACGATGCAGACCCTGCACCATTTTATCGGGGTTTTCATTGTTTGCAAAACTTTCCTTTCTCCACATAAGGCAATGGAGTGGTGATAACACTCATTGATAGTAGCTCATTTTTCAAATGTGTTTATCTCCCTTCTGCGTGTATTTTCTTTTAAAATCTAAAATAGGTATAATATATTCCTGTGAGTTATGGTTGAAACTGAAATTAACGAGAACGGATATGATAAATGAAAGAGCTACGTGCATTAAGCGGCTAATTGGGCCACCTTAGCAGCCCAAAACTGACAGTTACTTTTCACAAATTTCGGCTGATTGGTTATTAAGAATTTCCCAAGTGTAAAAGTCTGGTACTATACGAGGGTTGTTCAAATATAAATGCAAGTAGCTTCATAATTTTCTTCATATAAATACTAAGGCAAAATGCCATACCTTTCTGGAAAGCAATATTTGTCGCCTTTAAAATGGTACCAAACATATAGAAACACTCACCGTATTCCTCGAGTTACAGACGCTTATATAAAGGTGATTTGTTTATGAAGCAAATTGGAATACACGTTTTGGTACATGTGCGGATATAGTGTCATAAATTTTGTAAGTTTGAGACAAAATGGCACCACATTTTAGATGCAAGAGGTAAGTTCAACTTAAAACTGAAAGGCTATGTTTTGTTTTACATTTGTTTGCGAACATAAAGAGACTTTAGTGAAAACTCGATGTAATTTAACAAAAACATGTGGGATTTTCGTAACGTTCACAGAATCATTTGATAAGAACATGGGGATACTTCAATAAAAAATCAAGATATTTCACCTGTTTATCAAAGAATTATACACCTGACTATATCACTATTATATATTCTCAGCATTGAGTTTGTTAGTTATTAGAGTTACCCTAATTCAAAGGGCTATAACTCGAAAAGTATACTGTATTTTTCTTTAGAACTGGTGCCAAATTTAACGAATATTATATAGCCCTTTATAGATACATATACCATTTTGTCGTAGCAAATATGTGAGGGAAGTTATGAAACTACTTGCATTCAGATTTGAACATCCCTCGTAGTAACAGAAAGTGGCCGCCAAAATAGTCTTAACATAGCGTCATTGTCAATTTGGACCAAATTTGAAGCTTTGTGAGACCTAAATCCTTTTTATATGCTGTGTGTCCTGATAATTTTTTCATCCCTTTCAATATTTCATTTCCGCTCTCAAATGTGTTCCAAAATGGTCACTTTCATATTTTCAGGGTTTCTGGGTGGCCATTTTTGTTACCATAGCAATGGTAATAGTCAAATTAATACCAGACTTTTTACACATGGACTATTGTTCTTATAAAGCAGCACGTAGAAATTTGTGAAAAAGCAGCTTTCAGTTTTTGCTTCATAGGGGCCCAAAGTAACCCTTTGATGCACTTTGAAAAGCTAAACGATTGATATTTTGTCAAATTTTGTACTGTGTTATTTACCTCCTTAGAGGCTATATAAACACTTTTGCCATACGAGTAGTACAAATATAAATCAAAGAGTCTACAGAAACCAAAGACACCAGGAGAAGATATTGAAATAATATTATACATACTTTACCTCATTATTAGGTGGAGTAGGATTCTGTTCTTTCATGCCTTCATATCTATCTCTAGCCATTCTCAGCGGTTCCACCATAACATTGTCAATTTTAGGAAACAACTGAAACAAGATTTACACTTAGTGTATTTAGACACCTAAACTGCTTTCCATAAGCATCTAACCTATCAATGCGGCAGAGAAATGGGCTTATTGTATATAATCATGAAAGTTACTGGAGTGGGAAATGTAGGTCAAGGTCAGAGTGTATGTACACAACGTACTTTGATGGCAATTACTATGCAAGGTTTGATAGCTTTATCAGATTGATTCACTGCTACAGAGAAATGCACATTTATGTAAATAAATGACAGTGGGAAATATGAATGAATGGACAGACTTATAGAATACAGGAAAGAAGTGTCAACTGTTTTGACCCTCCTTGCTTGGTATATAGTACATTAGATACTATGTATTATAAGTGTTTGTAATCAGATACTGTTCAAAGCATATATCTCAAAATCAAATGTTAAACTGGCATCTTATTTGCATATGCAGATGGTGACACATTACTTTATTTCTAGCTTTTAAATGGACTTTATGTTATCTTCAGCATATTTCTCACTGAGTTTTTACTGTTTAATGAATAAAAATGATAATTAAATCAACCGTAACATAGTATTTCTGATAATTTGCTTAAGCAAGTAAGCTTTATAAGTAAAATGATTTACTAAGAACAAATATTTCCATGAAAATGGTAAAAATAATGATGTTAATGATGGGTTTTATATGACAATGATAGGATCCAATTCAAAGAAACACGTCAGTTGTTACTCACTATATAAGACTTATTAGCTAGAATAAGGTTAGACCGACATTTGACCAGGTGACATTCAAGTTAATGTAAAATAGATTTAAAAGTGTTCGTTTAACATATGGGATGGAAAAGCAAAATATTTAAAACTGTGCTGTCATGAGATCTTACATATTTTAATAAATTAATTAATTAATTACTCAAACAGCTGATGCTTATTTCCACTATTCAGAATGTGCCATGACCAAATTATTGCAGAAATCCTTAATAGCAAAGCGTTCTATGAATATTAAACTAATAGATAATTTAATACTGCGTTTATCAGTTCAAGAATAAGCATAAATAGAATTGAATATTGAGTTCTGACAGAAAGCAAATATGGCTTAAGCCGGTGCTAGGGGGCGTGAAAATTGTTTCACTTTCCATTAGTTCTCATGAACAGATCCAATTTAACCGAGTCTGCTGTTTTCTTATATTGTAGGTGCTCACTATTTCTGAAGGATCCGTTTTTTCCAGATTATTTTGAAGCCGCAAGTGGCTTTGTCTGCTGTCCATTTAAAGGGGGTGGTTGTGTTGTTGTGGGTTCACTGTTTTTTGCTCCCATTGTTTGTGGGAGTTTTGTGCTTAGACCTGGCCCCGAGGTTATAAAACTTTTTTCATGCTCAACTCAACTGAGCACGAAATTTCAGCTGCTCATAGAAACTAAAATACTGGCAAATGAAGATGTTTATTGCTATAAGTCTCAGATATGTTGTATTAATCATGCTAATTAATGTTAAAATGCCAACAATTGTTGGCATTTTAACATTTATGAGCAGGATAAATTTCCTGCTCAGTTGAGTTGAGCATGGAAAAAAGTTTTATAACCTCGGGGCCTTGTTTTGTAATGCAGTACTTAGTGCCCTTTTCTAATTTTCAAATCACGTCGCTGAGAAAGAGAGAGCTGGTTGCTTTACTTTATACCACCCTTACCAACTTTAGCACAAAATATTTCACGATGTACAAGGTACACACTGATGTAGGTGGCATAAAATAGTTATACCATGGGTTGTCCACCTGTACGTAAGATAATCCACTCGCTAAAGCTCGTGGATTATCTCCACGAACAGGCGGACAACCCATGGTATAACTATTACTTAATTGTATGCTTGCTGTCAAGTGGCTGTACATGTTCATTGTCTCTTCCATGTGGTGCCATTGATTGGTCTGTGCTCTGTGACTGTGGCATTTCCTGGTCATACTCACTTGCTTTATGAATTATTCTTCCTTAAGAAGTACAGCCCTCCATGGGCGGATCAAGAAAGTTTTGTCAGAGGGGGTCCAACGCTGACAACGTTTTTTTTTAGTTGATGGGATGGAGAGAGATTGAAATGCCACTAAAAGTGGGTCATCATCGGGCGGCTAGCAAAACGTCACCATTGAATGCTGGCTTGGTAGCTTTGTGATTTTTATAGGATCCGGATCAATATTGCTAGGAAACCCTATATTTTTGTGATTTTTCAGGGGGGGGGGAGGTACCGACCCCCTGCCCCCATCTGGATCTGCTCTCTTAACTAAAGTCGATTTATTGAAACTGAATATGTTTGATTAAGAATTTGGAATCATGTTATAAATTTCAGGAGCGGACAGCTGTATTATAAAGATTACTCAATTCACATTAATTTACGTAGAATATGTGACGTTAACATGTCATTTTATCTCAGCCATACAATACACAATTACAAGATACTGCTAGGATGTGTGACAAGGGAGAATCTAAGAAGATTAGACTGAAACTGATGAAAGATAATATGCAGATGAAAGCATAATTAAGCGCAGTTCCAATCAGTTGTATTGTCTGATCAAAATGTAACGATGGAATAATTTTGCTATTAGAATACATTTCTCAAAAGGGTATGTAAATTTCAGTTGATAAGTATAGGTTATTCAATGTTTTGTGTTGTTTATGGAATATAGACAAGGGATCAAATCTCCCAAGTGTATATTTCATAACCAGCACAAAACATTGTATAACCTATTTAGCCCTGACCCAGCTGTTTCATGTGTTGCTGACAAGCAGGTTTTACATGGTGAAATATGCACATTATGAAGGATTTTGCTGCATTTCGTTTAGGAGTTTGTCATTTCTGGCTTCGCCATGGTCGCACTCACATGGGACAAATGGATTTTATTAGCAGCATTTATTAGATTTTTTTAATTATCTGTGGAGCATTTCACTGATCACACGCTACAGATGCATATGCTGAGCAGTCCCCACTGTTTGTGCATTCTAGCCTGATAGACAAACAGTGGAGACACACTGACTCAAATCAGCGTATATATCCATGTGCCGTTTGATCATGCTGTCTTTATCAAATAGCATTTTGGGACAAGTAGTGTAAATTCTGACCAGGCTGCAATGTACATATACAGCCTAGTCAGCGTTTTCAGTTTTCGCCACTTTTCTGTAAAACAGCAAAAATTTGAAATTTACATCATTTTGTGTCGATATTCTTATCACAGTTTTATTAAGGGTTCTAAAAATAAAAATACATTGTGTGAAATTAACATTTTGGACTGCAATTTCCTCTCTTCAAGTTATTGGAATGAGTCTCAAAAAAGTGTTGGTAATGCAAAATATATCACGCTGAATATGGTCTTTTTCTTGCATCTGATTGGCTGAAAACAAAAGGAAGTCGGCGGGTCATGGGCCAAACACTCGTACTAAGTCTTGTCAGTTGGGTTAATGAATAAGGTAGGGTCACGTGAAAATGTAATGCAAATTTGCTAGATATGCATCATAAAGATAACCAAAGTTTTGGTCTCTGTCATTTCATACTTTAACCCTCTCTCAATGACAAATCTGGTTTGAAGGCTAGGGCAAATAATTGGTCTGTAATGTATATTTTCTTTCCCCGGCCCCTCTACCAGTGATATATTGTCAATGTTGAATCAATATTTTGACAGCAACGACGAGGTAGAATTCAGTAGAATATGTTTTTGTGCGGCTATGAAGTTATTTGAAAACATCAATGGGATATAAAATGAAGTGTTTTTGTGTAAAACTATGTCCTTCGAGCATATGTTATTCGCAAACGTTCATAAACAAGTGAGATGCCCAGTCAAAGATTCTAATGCACTAGCGTTTGTTACGCGATGTCTGATTGGATAACGTCAAAAATTGCGACAGCATATCCTACAATAAACTGTTGGAAATAGTTTGACGTCATTAGATACGTCACATTTTATTGGATGACATACGCCTTTGTTCGGCTTTTGTGGCTTGCAACGCTCAAATTTGAGACAAGACTATAGAAGCGCATTCAAATGGGGATAACCATATTCAAAATTTTCATATGGGAATGTATATCGTCGGATATACATTCAGAAATAACGTTTTACGGCATCGTTTGTGCGTCGTCGTAAAACTAAATTTACGGCCGTATATCCAACGATATACCTCCCAAAATAATTTTTTGAATATAGTTGTCCCCTAATTACAAAAAACCAACCCATGGCACCAGAAAGAAGAGTCACTAGAATGAAATATTAATAGACACTAGCATGATAGCAAGTCGCAGCGCCAGCATTCGTTTTATAAAAAATGGCTATTTTTTTTAACCAATCACACTAATGCTGCTGAGGCAGGTGACCTGTGCTGAGGCTGATGATACAAAATCTGGATATAATGATTTTGTGCTCTAGTCGTTTGTCATTAGCTAATTTTTTGCAAACGTTTTACCATTATTGGCGGATGGAAATCAATTGGTTGGTTCGTGTTTAACGATGCATTAATCCATGTGGGTGGTGTCACAGTAAAACCTTTGTAAAATCGCCACTCTCAAAAAACAGAAAATTGTTTTTCAAGACCAATTATCGCTTAATGCAGGTAAAAAGTATTGCAGAATGCTCCAATGGGAGCATTCTGCAACACTTTCGACCTTCATTAAGCTACAAGTTATCATAAGACCTTTGTTTTGTCTATTTTTGAGTGGCCGTCTTACACAAATTTTACTGTTGAATAAACATGGTTTGGATGGAACAAAACAAAAAAGTACAGGTTATGTGACGATAAATCATCATTATTGGAAATTCGAGTAATGTGCAGGTGCAGGGGCATCATCCACATCAGTGCCCACCTTACACGTAGCTGGCTAGCTGTACGCATAGCAGATCTCACAACTGATCTCCAGGTGCTCCTTTCTTTAGGGTTGGCGGTCGTGAGCTTCAACTCACAGCAGTATTTCTCCGTCAGGTTCTTTCATGTCATTGTGGGCCTCCCCACCTGTCATCAGCCTGTATATACATGCTGTTCTGGCTGCAGCAATAGAACGCTCCACAGGTGCAATCCAGCAAAGCCTTCTGTCTCTCAAAATGTGTTCATGGTCCTCAAGCTCAAGTTTTGCCAGTTGCTCTCTTGATTTACTGTTGCCACATCCTCTGTTTTGATACTGCAGATATGTCCAAACGTGACCCTGTCGTTGAGCCGCTGCAAATGACCAAGCTTTCACTGTTATGGAGCATGACACGCTGCACGCAAGAGTTGTACACATGACCACAGGTCTTGTAAGAAAGGTGGCGGGATGTGATAACTGGTAGATGGTCCCTGAACTTCTTCCAGGCGGTTAACACATGAGTGGCGACCGCTAGTCCACATCCTACAACAGCTGAAAGCATGTCACCCAGGTAACTGAAGGAAGCTACCACCCTGGCTTATCAAGCCAAAACTTACTCTGTGGTCGTCCATCAATAGGTCGCGCAGCTCCCCAGCACCATGCGTAATTATAATCAGGATTTGGTGTCAGTCGTTGTAGCCCATGCATTTCTTATGTACCCGGAGTTTGTGGCTATTGCAGAAAATGCTGTTATTGCCTACTCCTGTACGACAGATAGTGCATGGTAATTGGCCGGAACTCTGCAGGGGGCCCTGGCCTCAAGGTTATAAAACTTGAGTAGAAGCTCAGACTCAAAATAAAGCTCGAAGATTGGCTGTTTGCGGACACGTGTCCGCAAGCAGCCAATCATTGCGCTTTATTTTGAGCCTGAGACTGTACTCAAGGTTTTATAACCTCGAAGCCAGGTGTTACCACAGATCAGATAAAGACCTTTGTCTTTCCTGCATCTACCGATTCTCATATTATGGATTCCTTCCATATCAAGAGCCTCCAGCGAATCAGCAATGATGACAAGATTATATGAACGAGACCTGTTTCATGTTTATTTGAACAGATTTGAAGTTCACTTTTTGCGGTTGCATGTATATAAAACTAACACATTTTACTTTCTCATAAATAATGGACGTGTCCCTGGTATGGCAAAATAGACAAAATTGCAATTTAAAACACAACCATAACACGGCGGCCCAAATACACGCTCCCCCGCACGTTTAAATCATTTTAAGAACTGAAACCAGTGTAATTTTCATGAAAATGCATATTTAAGTGTGAAATTTTCTTTTAAGTTTAGAGGAACATTCCGTCTACTATTTAAAAAACCCAGCTTCTGTGCGCCTGTTTTGCTTGACAACTGGGCTTAATAAGTTATACCATACAAATGCCCAAATGGGTATTCAATGTATAAAATGTGTTGTGGAAGAATTGTGAAAAACAAATTCTCAAAATTCACAGCCGACTCAAGTTTTTAGATATTTTAAGTATAAATTGGCGATTAAACTGATCACCAAATATTGTATTCAGGTATTTTTCATACAATTTATTGTTGCCTTGAAACTGTAAACTCTAAAATTTGATGTTCAAGGTGCTTCAAAACAGTGAATATCCAACTGAAATGCTTTATGTTCTAACAGAATACAAGTTAATAACCTATGTACAACTTATAATAGAGTCCAAGACAAATAAAGGAATCGTTTGAGAACTATTCAGAACATTTCGTGTCAGACAACATTTTAAACACTTAAAATTGGACTACTCATCATCAGAGACTGCTTCAAATCAGCATATAAAGTTAAGAACTATTTTCTTGGTGACAGCACATTTCTGGAGACCAGACTAAGCTATGTAAATCAGTTATTACAAAATTTAAAGAGGCTAAGTCTGCAACTATGAACATTTTTCAGAAAAAAATATTTTCTTTTCAAATCATTTGTAAAAGTAGAATTAAGTTATGTTTTCACAATAAATCTGTTCACTATAGCTGAATTTGCACGGAAAAGTGAATTATCATATATAATAGGTGTGTGTTTTCTATTGTTGGTAATTTTTGGCGTCCCTCCAATAATTATAGACAGTTAATTTTAACATAAATGCTGTTGTTTTGATAATGAAAATTTGTTAAGATTGACAAAATTGGTAAAATGTATACCGGAATTGTAGTTTTTTTCTGTGTTCTTGAAAAATAGAAACATCATTTCTAAAATTAAAAGATGAAAAGTTACAGACTATGCAGCTTTAATGAGAAATGATTGAGTTATGGCAATTTCAAATTTGTTCAAAGAGACATGAAACACCTCTTGTATTTAGGTCCTCCCAGGGAACTTGAGAGCTGAACTCATGTGACAAGGCTACTAGCACAATGTTGAAGAGCAAGAGACCAAGTGCGTAGCACTGCTGGACTGGTGAACCCTGACCTTTACCTCAAACTCTTGGCTGTAACACTGGCCAACATGGACCTGGCCTCGCGCGCTACGGTACTTTCCTTGACTATACGCACAATCCATTTTTCAACCCCTAGCTTCTGATGCTTTCCCTAGGTCTATGATGGCCACATAAAGCCTCTAGTTCACTACTAGATATTTCTCCTGCAGCTGCTGGAATACAAAGATTGCATCTGTAGTGCCTCTTCTTGGGACAAAGCCGAACTGGGAGTCATCAATAGACACCATCTGTCTTATGAGACATCAACATTCCTTTCTTTGGTATTCATGGCCTGTTTGGTCAGCTTGAGGCTTAGGTAGCTGCCTCTGTCCAGATCATTCTCTTTCCCTTATAAAGGTAGGCAATGAAACTTTGCTCCCAGTCAGTTGGGACCTTGTCATCACCAATAATCTAAGTAGCAAGATCCTGGATCATGGCGGCATCTGTATAACCTGCTGCCTTGAAAGCTCCACCACTATGTCTGATGGACCTGCAGCTATCCCACGCATCCTGGCCTTGAGGTTATAAAACTTGAGTACAAGCTCAGACTCAAAATAAAGCGCGATGATTGGCTGCTTGCGGACACGTGTCCGCAAACAGCCAATCATTGCGCTTTATTTTGAGACTGAGCTTGTACTCAAGTTTTATAACCTCAAGGCCTGCTTTGTCTCATTGCTCATTGACATTTCCTCAGCGTCGTTCTTCACCTCTGGCTTGTCGCCTTCAACATCATTCTCTTTTCTCATCTGGTTGGCGAGGTAGAAGACATTAGACCATTTGTGTTCAATGCTCTCATAGACCATCTTGTTTGCTGCATGGCGTGCATAGTGCACCACATGGCCTGATATGCGCTTAGCAGTGTCATACGATACTTATGTACATTTTCCAGCCTTTCATGCTTTAAAAGTTTGGTGCTTGGCTGTGATGGCATCTTCTGCTTCATTATTCCACCATCAAGATTCGTGTCGTCATCGGTGGAGCTGTGCACTTACCCCATATTTTGTCTGCAATAAACCTGTCTTAAGTTTCGACCAAATTTCCTCAGAAGTAGTAGCTGTTTCAGTTAACACAATGGAAGACTTCCTGGAATTGGCTGCACGTTTGCGGATCTCTGAGCTTCCATACTTTCAGACCAGGAGAGCGTGGGTGGCCCAGGGGCGATTTTGATCTTGATTTGGACCGAATTATCATTCATTATGTTGCACACTAGACTAATGCTGCAGAGCAACCTCCTCTCCAGGAACAACCTTCACATCCATAACATGGGACCGGGCTGGGATTGATTTCACAACCCCTGGATCTGCAGTCAGGCACGTTACTAACTGCGCTATGCGACCCAGTGTACGTCTTTGTAATTGGAATCTGTACTGCCTACGTGGCCATTCCAATCACCTCATGAAATAATGAAATAAAATAATGATGCTGGTATTATTGCATTTACAGCTCATAGTTGGTCGCAGAATAGAAGAATAGATCCTTTACAACATCACTGAGACCATACAATTTTGAATAGACAGACAGGAAGCTAAAGACTCGCTGACCGACTATTATTGTCACCAAGATGATCATAAATTCGGATGGAATTCACTATTATAATTTACGGTAAAAGTCAACTTTAAATTTAAGGTTGTTTAATATATGTATAGTTTAAATTCCAATTGAATATTCTGCAAACAAACGGTAATTACTCTGATCAGATGCAGTAGAATACAGCGTCTGATCTGGGCCTGCACTGGTTGCCTAGGCCCCATTTAAAGGAAGTTAGATATACCAATTCGGTTAATGTACCCTTGACAGTTGCGCGATGTCATGGCTAGGCATTTTCTATTGCTAGAATGCTAGCATTAATGTCGAATTCGTATGGAGATAATTTATAAATACTCCGTGAGCACTTAAAGACTTTGGATAACAGGTCATTATTCAAACATCCAGGCCTCAACTGAAAAGTGCGTATTTGAAAATTATTTTGCTTTTTTCTCTACCAAAGCATATGTCGTGAGCACTACACAGAACCGTCTCAATTTGATGGTTCTCTTGAGCATACAAAACAAATGTCTAAACTGATGGGTAAGAAACTAATTATGATGTAACGCTTAAACATTCTTATCTGGACATATCGACATGTGCACAAGAATCAATATATCTGAGCTAGATCTGGAGACTTTGATCCATCGTTGTGAAAAATGAAGACTCAGACGAGTCTGGAAACTTGCGAAATCTAACTCAAACCCTCACTGCTCGCATCACGTTAACAAATGAGCCACAACATGAAATTTCCAACAATGTGACACTTTGACAAATGTAGACTCAGACGAGCCTGTTCAGCCTCCGTTAAGCTTAGAATCTTCAAATGTTGTTCAGTCGGTAGCTCAACACTCATAAAATATGCAAGCGACTAGCAAATGCTCTGATCAAACTGCGAGTATGCGCTGGCTGATCTTAGGCCTTGATGGTCGCACATACCACATTGTTGGAAATCTCATGTCACGGTCCAAATGGAAGTAATAGAAGGTCAAACAAAGCTAAGAATCTGAAAGGTCACGTAAGCAGATCTTAAATATGATTTTAACATATGTAATAGGTACTATTTCTTATGAACAAGCTTAATAAAGGTTTCGCATTTTGTATAATAACTAGAATGACAATTGGAAAGAAGAGTCTCAGCTGCTTTCTGTGCATCCTTGTGCCTTTTTAAGGAAAACGTTCATTTTGAAATCTGAACCATCAAAACTTGCAGAAAACCGAACCTTTTGTTTTGCCATCTTTGTATGCTTCTTACTATTGCCTAGTGATCCTTTGTCTCAACGCTATTTATAGAAGATAAAGCTGCGTTTGCGTCGTGTGGGTGTAGTAAAACTATCAATTTATATCAATATAGTGTTAATATTCTTAAATATTCTGGTCCTTCTGGACATAATGAATAACAAGTGAGGTGATGCAGGACCTCCTCTGTAGCATTTACGCACATTGTGACGGATAAAGGCCAGAACACAGACAAATTAACACCACACAAACACACCCTAATCAAAGCAACCAGCTATTTCTCTTCCTCAGAGGAATGGTCGCTAAGTTAGAAAAGACGCAAATAATGTTTAAACCATTTACTACATAGGCTAGTTTTAGATGATGACATCATTTTCTATTTTAGACAACATTGAAAAATAATCAAGAAAAATTCAAATAAAATTTTGGACACTTTTGAAAATATTATGGAAAATGGAGCAAATGCTCGATTTTCTATAATATTTCCTCAACCACTCACTATTTAAAGTAAAATTAGATATTGCGTCTATGAAAAATTTTGTATCTAGACAAGATTAATTCATTCTGTCCATATTGATCAGTCAGGCTCTGTATATACAGAAGTAGATATTTTCTGTCCAAGATCTATTTCTTATCTCTGTCTGCCACTTTAAATTTGAAAGGCTTTCTGTCAGACAACAGGACATAGGAAATCAAACCAGACTGATAAGTTTAATTCAATGACATGTGAGCCCAATGGAATACAGTTTCAGCTCAACCAACAAAACACAATCTATCAATTGCGGTAAGATGACATTTGGTAAAAGTGCTATATAGGAAAGCATATAAAAAGTAAAATAGAGTTTGCAAAGAGAACAGATGCACAACCCCTCAGTGGCCTGTATTTTGTTAGCTTCAATCGCGGAGCTGTGACATTCGATATTTAAAAATTTATGCCTAATGGAATTTTAAACATTCTTTCAGGGGAACTATCAGAGTGTCATACGGTTTGGATCCGGATCAGGAATGACGTTCTGTCAGTTCTGGGTCTGTGTTCAAACTGTTTGCAAAGGCTATCATCAGACGATAAAAAGTTGCTGGTAGCTCATATACTGTGTTTACTTACCCTAGCCATTGTTTCAAACATTGGGATGAGAACAAACTTAATGAAGCCTATCTGTGCCGTTGGCTTTGTCACCTTGTCCCTGTCCATAAAGGGCGCAACAGGTAGGCCTTCCATTTTCTCTCTATCAGACTGAAATTGAAATAAAAAACATATGTCAGAATCCTTTACTAAATTTCCTCCTATTGGGCAGCTCAACATTAATACTTTATGAAATCGTTGCAATTTTTTAGCAAGCGCATAAGTAGATACACAATTCCAAACGATTCGCGTAATCAAGCATCACTCTAAGGCGTTATACTTATAAATGTGCTTTCCTCTTATCGGCCTGTGGTGTCTACTCTTATTTCCACTAGTCCATTCTCCGACCCAATTATTATTTCAAATATTTAATCATTTTTCTAAACATCTAGATAGGAAAATCACTTTCAACCCTGTCAACTGTGTCACTCTCAAAAACACACATACATAACCTCAAAATATATTCTTTTTGTTTAAGCAAACATATAATATTTAGAGTCGGCAGATAAAATAAAAAAATTTTTTTTAGAAATTATATTTTTTTTATACTTTCCAGAAAATAACAGTAGGAGGGTTTGTAAATCAACTAATAAACAAATTCTTGCCTAAAACTAATATATACCTGATTGAAATACTCTTCTAGAAGACAATCTACCCAGGGTTCAGAGACTTCCATTGGACGAACTTCGTTTGAGATATCACAGCATTTAATCAATACCATCTTCAGCTGTAAATAGAAAATAGATTTCAGATGTAAAAACGGACATGCAGTAATCTTATCTTAACATTTAACCAATATAAACCTAGTGGTGCCCTTTTTGGACATAGACAAACAGTGTAGAACCAGAACGTCAGGTCTGATCAATATGCCCAAGGCAAAATGTCTAAATCGTAACCCTTAAGGACAAAGAGGCGTCATAACTGAACAGAAAACATGATATACATTTTATTTCAAGAACATCGTTATGTAATAGTTATACCATGGGTTGTCCACCTGTATGTGGAGATAACCCACGAGATTTAGCGAGTGGATTATTTTACGTACAGGTGGAAAAACATGGTATAAATATTTTATACCACCTATATCAGTGTATACCTTGCACATTACAAGAAATTTCGTGCTTAAGTTGGTAAGCGTGGTATAAACAATCTATGTAGCTAGTACAGCTTTTGAATATGTTTAGTCATATAATTATATTTCCGGTAAAAGTGAAATGGCCAGTTAACACAAGGAATTCTCATGAATATGCTTTCGCATCCTAAACAATTGATTATATGGAGAATCCATTTCTATTTTTTTAAGAGAAATGAGTTTTTATCGAGTAAGATGTTTCATCTCTATTTGATTTGCGCTTATTAAAGTTGGCAAAAATGGAGACCCCCTTCCATTTCGTTCAACTGGCCCTTCTGATTACAGTTTTACAATTTACATTAAGACACTATGAACTCAGTTAGGAGAATTTGGTGTCCAATTTGTTACCCGTCTTCCCTGGACGTTTCTATTTTGTTTTCAACCACTGTCTCATTAAACGATATTTTTGCCAAAGTATTTGATGACGATTGCCAAATCGTTGAGTTATTAAGTTTGTATTCTTAGGACACAATATTGTTGTACATTGCTTGAAGTGGCTCTTTGTTTTCATTTTTGTGTCGCGGTTTGGGTCAAACTTCATTGTACTTGCTATAAATGTCATATACCCGTATCAGTAATAATGTTCTAGTATCTGCCCACTTGTTACGCTATATAATTGTAACATAACACGCCTTGATCATGAGGTTATGAAACTTTTCCATGCTCAAGTCAACTGTGTATGAGATATATTTATAATGCTCATAAATGTTAAAATGATACTGTTGACATTTTAGAATGAAAACAAGAAAACTATTTATTTCTCAGCATTTAAGTCTTCATGAGCTGATTTTTGATTTTGTTTTGTTCAACTGAGTTGAGCATGAACACAATATTATAATCTTGAGGCCAGGCCCCAAGGTTATAATTTTTTTTTTCATGCTCAACTCAGCTAAGCATAAAATTTCAACTGCTCATAAACACCAAAAAAAACTAAAAAGCACTGATTTATCTTGCATTTAAACTCTCAGATGTTGTATTTATTCCGATAATAAATGTTAAAATGTCAACAATTGTTGGCGTTTTAACATTAATGAGCAAGATAAAATTCGTGCTCAATTGAGTTCAGCATGAAAAAGGTTTTATAATGTCGAGGCCTGTTCTTATGCATGTGGATGCTAGGGTAGAATGAAACACTAACACAACGTATTTATACCACTATCTCCGTATATACCAATGTCTCCGTATATATTCGCAGATCATATTCCAATTTGATATTAAACTTATACTCGTACAATTTAATGAAGAAATAGTAATCTCTGTTATACGATCCTGCTCCTCTTAACTTGGTTATTGTCATGTAGGCTTTACGACAAACTCAGAAAGTAAACAAACACTGACTGCAGTCTCATCTGGATCTGTACTTTGCAAGCTTTAAGGCCTGAATATTTACATAATATCAAACACTGTAAGTGAGAACAGTGGTAGTTCTGGCGAGGCAGTTCTGTGCATGGGCTTGCTGAATCTATACCGGCTGTATTTGCAATAATAACCATTTTCATGTCTTATAATGAATTTCATTGAGTTTCATTGCTGTCTTAATATGATAGTAAAATCAAAGATTTGATTTCCTTTGCATGCTAAAACAGTAAACATGTACATTGAAAATCACGGTAGGATTTGCCTCTACATATCACTTGATTATACGCTGATTGCTTATAATAAGGTCACACTTATCAAGGAAAGAATTTGATTTCAGCCTGCAATGCCTTTAATTAAAAAGTAAGAGAGTATGACCAAAGTAAGAAAGAGGCAAAGATCTGGAATCGCTACAATCAAGCACCACACCTGACCAAACATACCAATGAAGAAGTGACAACTTCACAATTAGACATCACAAACGCGATGGTTAATTCTTTGTTGCTTTGTATGGATCTTTTATGTTGTTTTTTTCTGTCTTGTTGTAGCTATCTGTTTATATGTGTCTTGTGGTCACTTGTTGGGAAAGGGCTGACCTCATGGCTCTCGTTTGTGGTGTCTAACAGTGAGTTTGTCACTTTTCCACTGGTGTCCTAGGTCAGGTGTGGTACTTGATTGTATCAATTCCTGATCTTTGCACCCTTACTTACTTTGTCATATATTATACATAACTAAGGGTACACACGTCACTAGGTTGTCAATATTGAAAAGTTCAGAAATAGTTGAAATAAGACACAATCATTTAATAGTCTATAAACGTTTAGAAATAGTACCAACATGACAAATGCAATTTATTTATGTTTATGAACTAAACGGGTACTTTCGATGTTTAATCTGTTAATGGAGTTTATAGAACATTACAGTACAACTATTGATAGGCTTTGGTCTATGTGTGTGGCATTCCTTTGTAAAGGCAAACATCACATGTGTCTTTAATTTCACTAAACTCTCGTTTAAAAGATTGTAGACTTTATTTTATATAATATCTTATTTACTATGAAATTTAATACACAACGAGGAAGCAGCTGGAAGCAGAGGTAAATCAAAAAAATAAATTATATTAAGCATAATCTCAAGATACTGAACATGAGCTTATAGTACTAAAATATAGCGACTTAGTCAAAAGCGTTGCAATATTAGATAGTTTAGATATTTATTTTGTAAGATTATACCCGTCTAATGATAACAATTCTAGCTATATTATAAATATGTGTTTGCACGAAATATAATGAACAAAAGTGAAAACGCTACACCTGAATTGTTTGTCATTAACATACAAAATGATGCTCGCCAGTAAAGTAAATAAAAGTGTATCTAAATGTTTAAAGACTGGGTTATGCATAATAATAACAGTTTTATAGATGTTGTAAGGAGGAAACACATGAAAGCGATTTAAATGTGACAGGGGTCCAATTTTTCAAGTTACAAATTTGAACAGAAATCTCACAGAGTTTAGGCCTTCAGAAATCCGCTACCAATCAGATTCGACTGCACGAAAAGGTAGTCCAGACATGGGACAGCAGGAAATGTGAAGGACTTATCTCAAGTGTGTTTTGATCGTTTAGAAAAGCAATCTTAAAAAGCGGGTTTTTCATCAAATTGGCCATGCTTGAAATTTTATCACTGAAATCTCCATAGGAAAATCAAAGTGTTGTTCCATTTTAGTCTAAGAACATTACTAGTTGAGAAATGGTAGGAACAGTGTGCTGATATGTCTACCTGATTTGGTAAAAGAAAAATATCGAAAATCTTGATAAATCGAAGATTTCCAAACATTTAATATTCCCTATTGGTTTTGCCAAAGGGAGACAATTTACAATTTTTTACAAAGGGGTACGTGCATTAAGAGGCTATTTTGGCCCCCATTTAAGGCCAAAAAATGAAAATTGCTTTTCACAAGTTTCTTCGTATTAGTTTATTAGAACAATAGCCCAAGTGTAAAAGTCTGGGATTGATTCTATTTTTAACGTTGCTATGGTAACGAAAATGGCTGCCAAAATAGGCTGTAAATAGGAAAGTGACCATTTTGGAGCAAATTAAAATCATTTGACAGAGAAATTAACATAGAGCACAAGCAAATACCAAAAAGATATTTTAACAGAGGGTGAGAATTATCACAGCACACAATATATTAAAAGGTTTTTTTGGGTATTCGCTTGTGCTGATATCTAATTCTTTAAAAAATCGGTCTAAAAAAAGCCTAAAATTTGGCTCAAAACGACAATTTCTCTATTTAAAGCCTAATTTGTCGGCCATTTTTGTTACCATAGCAACGGAAAAAGTAAAATAAATGCCAGAATTTTACACTTGGACCATTCTTCTTATAAACCAATTGGGTGAATTGGTGAAAAGTAAATTTCAGTTTTTGGCTTCAGAGGGGGCCAAATTTGCCCCTTAATGCACGTCCCCCTTTCATAAATTCGAATTTAGTTCTGAGCTTGCTTCAAGTGATAAGTCATTTTCTTTTTTTGTTTTAATGCAACACACGAAGCATAACAATCTTTTCTTACGCATGCGCAATTGCAAAAATCGGTGAAATTTGGTGGAATTTCGACGAATCGTTTGCTGGATGTCTGGAAAACATCTTTAAGCTTTAGTAAATACTTTCTCATTAAATATAAAATTTTGTAGTGTAGCGTTTTCACTTTTATTTGGTATATATTGACCATGTCATGTAAAGAACAAAGGCATGAACTGGTCTGAGAATCCACATTAAGCATTGCTTCTCCAAGAACTCGTTGCCTGAGCCAAGCTATAAGTGCAAAGGAGATTCTGATTGGTTGGCTAGTGAGAATTTTCTTTTGATTTCCTGAAGTCACAGGAGGTGGACTCTGTTTGATGCCTTTAGATGTTAATGAAGTGAATATAACTAATTATCATCTTGGCGAAAGTCAACGAGGGCATTTAAAATGTTTTCAGCCTCACTTAAAAAAACACTGATGATTGATGAGGATACTTCGTCCAATTGTACTTGGTTTCTGACTTCAAGAATTGATGGGCTTGCAAAACCTTAAGATCACAACCAAAGCAACATGGACAGAGATGATACCGATACATGTACCCGTAGTGCCTACAATATGTTAGACTCTAACATGCCTATCATTCATGCGGTGAACAACCTCAATGAGATGATAAGTGGTCACATATTTTGGGTAACCCAACCACTCATTATCATTGCTTCCTTGTTTCTTTACAAAACAGTAAGAAACGATAAGGTGAACACGAGTTTTTTTCAAACATTTTACCATGCTCAACTGAAATCTTAACCGCTCATAAAAACTAAAACACTGAACAGAAACTTTTTCCCATGCTTAACCCACTCAGATGGTGATTTTATCCTACTAACTTATGTTAAAATGCCAACTATTGTTAATAATTATTGCTGGCATTTTAACATTAATGAGCAGGATAAATTTCATACTCAGTTGGGTTGAGCATGATAAAAGTTATATAACCTCTGGGCCATGTGTTGTCACCATGCCATCTTTAAATTTCTTGGTGTGCGTCCTTTGTATGAAGAAATTTTACTATACCTACGGTTTATATTATCAGTTAACAGTTTATCACAACTATGTATTATCAAAATCACATTGCCTTTGTAAACACAGAAGATAAATAGGATTTGTTGGATAAATTTCTAAGACCCTGTATTCTAGTTGTATGTCAAAATAATTAACGATTCCATTTTTAGGTGTTGCATAACTGTTTAACGTATGTTTCAAGTGCGTACATGCGATTGTATGTATTCGATTTACTGTAAAGGTATTTCAGTATATCTGCCCTATTTAAGTGCTAGAGTTTTATGTGGTTTACAAAGCATAGTCTGTTGCACGAGATTAACAAAGGCGTTTGTTGAGCATTTGCAGCGGAGCAGTCTGATAATTATGTTCCATTGTCACTTAACTTCTGGCAGGAATAATATCAATACATGCAAACATCCTAAGTTCTAACTAGAATCAGCATTATGCTAAAAGTAAGTGAGTATGATCAGGAAATACCACAATCACAAACTGCAGACCCATCCACGGCACCGTGAGGAAGAGCTACAGGACATTAACAGTAACAAGGCATCTGACAAATGCAAAGCCAGATTCTGAGATTTTGCCCAGATTAACTCTTTACATGCTTGGTAATTTGGCATACCTTTTTTCATGTACGGATCATGAAGACGGTGTTTTTAGGCATCAACGTATTTCACAGAGAGGTCAGTGCCAACCGTACTCGAGAAGCAATTGCTTCAAGTCTATCTAAGGAAACCTAAAGCCACTTGTGAGTTTCCAGGAGGAGGTATCCTGACCCCCTGCCCCACCCATTTTAGACCAGCCTATATTTCTGTCGTCTGGTGATTTCAATATATACTTTTATGAATGCCACCAGAGTGTCAAACAATTTGGATCCCGGTCGTTATCAGGCCTGATCGAGGCCTAAATTGTTTGCAGACAGAAAACATGTCACTGGCTGGTAAAGAGTTAAGAAGTAACCACTCCATAAGTTATTGATCTAGCTTGTCATTCTACAACAAATCAAAACACTAATCATAATAATGATGAAGCGATGCTATGCTCTATGAATAGGTCTACCATCTCTAATTGCTATTCCTTTCATCAGTTTGTACATTAGTGCTGATTATGTTGGTTCTTTGACCTTAATGTGAGAGTTTATTATAGTTTAGCAACATAACTAAAACATCCAGTTAAGAATTAGATCATGCTGTTATAAGCGAAATAATTATCAGGACACTTAAAAAAAACATGATATAATGATATCTTTTTGGGTGCTTGCTAATCTGCTAAGAATGTAGTGTTCGTAATATGGTTAGGCAACGGCGCTGTCCAAATACAACATAACTCAAAAGCTTAATTACTGCAAGTTATAATTGGGCCGGGACGCAAGAAAACCTGTCTTTGGGGTTTCTGGCAAAGCAGGACTCAAACCAACCTAATCAGTTACAGATACTAGCTAGAAAATGGAAAATTTGCTTGTAGTAAGTTGAGAGAGAATGCTTTCTATAAAGCGAATAACAATGGCACTGATCAGACTGTACATATGTGCAGGCTGTCTGCGCCTTTAATGTACGCAATCCCCCCCCCCCGAAGACAGGTTTTCTCGCCCATTAATTTTTTAATGATTTTGAGTGCAGAAATTATGGCAGAAAAAGCATAATGCCAGCTTTTAAACGGCGCACACGAGTGGCAGGTCATACAAACTAAGCAGAAAATAATTCTAGGCAAAATAATAAGCCTGTGTTGAGCAGAAAATGACAATAACCACGTGTTATCCCCATAGTTAGTTTGTATAAAACGAAACGGTTATTGGATCACTAAACCTTCAGGCTATTGGAAATGTGCGAACAGAAAATGTCAAATACCGGTCATCAGGTGAAATACAAGGGTAAATATTTGAGCCAGAGATCAAAGATTTTGTTGAACAATTAAGTTAATGCTTTGTGATATTATTATGCAAACAGTAAAGACGCTAATCCGACTGCACAAAATATAAGATGAAAAAGCAGACTGAAGTAATATTTCTAGTCTCATTGGATAGCTGAACATGCGTATGTAAAGACTGATGTAACATTTATGCGATAAGTAACAAAATCTCAAATAGAGGATCTTACACGCGTGATCATTTCATATGAAAGTTGTTAAACGAGCCTTCGGAGAGTTTAATAAAGTTAATATGAAATGACCACGAGTGTTTGTTTGTTTGTTTGTATTGTTGCTTTACGTCCCAAGTCAACAGCTATGGTCATTGCGGGACGGTCAGTTCACCTAACCACACTTTTTCCTGGGCAAGCTTGAACAAGCAGTTAACCAGTACTTCGTGCACATACTTTCGCTTGTAACTGACAACAACCCTTCTTGAATGATTCAGCGGAAGGGAGGAGAATGACCGTAGAAATTATTTCATGATCAATCTCCACGAAAGTATGGGACCGGGCCGGGATCGAACTCGCGACCCCTGGATCTGCAGTCAGACTCGCATCTGTTGCCAGACACGTTACCGACTGCGCTACGCGACCACGAGTGTAAGATTCTGTTTATCATATGACCTTTTATGGGATTTTATCAACTTCAAAGTTTGCTTATTTCAAAGCAAATGCTCATTGTTGTAACGGACGTCGTCGTGGCGTTACTTGTTTCCACTGAAAGTGTTATGTAACGTGTGGTCATAGCATTATTTATGACATGACGTAATCCACTGAATAACAGTAACTTCACATGATAAATTATAATATGAAATGCATTATGACACAACAAGCAAAAAAAGGACGTGTGCAGTGAAAAACTGTAAATATGTCTAGTCTAGACTAAACCTTTGCTCTATGTAAAAAGTGTAAAACCAGTGTAATAGTCTTCCTTTTTGAGAATAAAGAAGGCTCAGCTTAGTCTGGTCTTTCTAGGCGCACACTTGTTTCGTTGATTTTGTCATGCAACTCAATTGTCTGTTTGTGAATATATTAAAAAACAGAATTATGCTGGTCAGTAGGAGTCTGATATAGTATTACTTGACTTTTCGCTTACTGTAAAGGCGGCAACTTTAATATTCATATCTGGGCGTGGTTCGGCTATTTCATCTGCTAAGGAAGGGAAATCAGATTTTAATTATTATTTGGTAAAGAGTTAATAAGCTTTTTGAGCCGCGCAAACGTGCGTGCATTTCATGAAAATCGTAACCGTATACACACTGAACTCACATTTATTAACCCTTAAAGCGCATAATCACAAAATGTATGTTTTAGTCGTCCATTAAACTATTTGAAGCCTCATACATTTAGATAAACAGTATGAACCCAGATCAGACTGCTCCTGTAGGAGCAGTCTGGTCTGGGTCCACAATGTTTGCATCCCTGCTTATGTTAAATAGACATTTTCAGATGCAGTTATTTTGCTGGCGTTTTAAGGACTAAATAATAACTGAGGTTGTGGCACAAGATGATACAGTTACTTTTGAATAAAACCACGCCTCCTTTTCAGCTTTTACCTATGCCTAAGGTTGACTAGTCCTAATAACGCATTCATGGGGTGCCGCTTTTACAATAAGCAAAAAGTCAGATATAGTATCTGATTTCTATGGAATTCATGAATGTTTACCGTAAAGCGATGCAGGCACTGACAAAAATATTGATACATGTAATCTAAATGCGGTAAACGTAAACCGCCAATCAGAACACGGTGGAGAAGCAGTGTAATAGTATAACTGACTGCCTTCCTAATATTACTGAAACACTGTATAACGACGTCAAACCCAACACTTACAAACATAGTTAACATCGCTATCATCAGTTACTCGTTACATGCATTCAATGTCGTTATCATTCAGATTTTGTCATTATGTACCCAACGTTGCTATGGACGTCATTACATAGCGTTAAAACTATGTAAACCACTAAGGGTTTTTCGATTTTAAAACATGACGTTAAGTCATTCACACCAAACAAAACAAGCAAAGAAAAAAATCTACACAGAGCAGAGTGTACCAATACGTATACAAATAAGGACACAAACTCTTTTCATGCTAAATTGTTTTTCATTCTTTTGTTGTCATTTGCTGTCTGTTGTCAAAATTAGCCCTTTCAAAAATATTTCAGAAATATAATCAGATTGTCAACAAGTTTTGATCACGATCATGCCTGACATTTTGTCAGGCCTGATCTGGGTCCAAAACTGTTTGCAAAGGTTATAAGCAGGTTGCAAAAGTCTCTGCTAGCATGGAATGAGTTGAAACTGGACATTATTTACCGTATCAAGACTTTCTTTGTTCTTGTAATCAAATGATGATTCTTGCTTGGTCTTGAAGCTCTCTATTATTTCACTGTGTCTAGCCATGTCCGTTGCTAAGATTAATTGCGTCATACCCTGAAACAAAACAAGGATACTGATAGCCTAACCCGTTTTATGCTGATTTCCCATACAAATTGATACAATAAGGGTGGGATCATCCATTATTCATAAAACTGTTTACCAAAAGTAAAGGGTATTCAACTATTGAAAATTACAGCACTTACCAAACCGATGTCATGTACCTGAAACAGCTAGTATTACTTGACTTTTCGCTTACTGTAAAGGCGGTAACTTTAATATTCATACCTGGGCGTGATTCAGCTATTTCATCTGCTAAGGAAGGGAAATCAGGTTTTATTTATAATTTGGTAAAGAGTTAATAAGCTTTTAGGGCCGCACAAACGTGCGTGCATTTCATGAAAATCCTAACCGTATACACACTGAACTCACATTTATTGACCCTTAAAGCGCATAATCACACAATGTTTTTTTTTGTCGTCCACTAAAATATTTGAAGACTCATAGACAAACAGTGTGGACCCGGATCAGACTGCTCCTGTAGGAGCAGTCTGATCTGGGTCCACAATGTTTGCATCTTTGCTAATGTTAAATAGACATTTTCAGATGCAGCTATTTTGCTGGCGTTTTAAGGACTAAATAATGTGTTTTGCGTCTATACTGAGGTAATGGCGCAAGATGATACAGTTACTTTTGAATAAAACCACGCCTCATTTTCAGCTTTTACCTATGTCTAAGGTTGACCAGTCCTAATTACGCATTCCAAAGGTGCCGCCTTTACAGTACCCAAAAAGTCATATAATATCAATTAGCCAAGAAATCTCGCCGACAATATAAACACACATTTCTAGGATTAATCTAGTCACGTGTTTCCCAGACAACCACATTTAGGCCAGGGTATACTCTCTCAATTTTCACATGTGAATATCACGGTGATAGATTATGCTATGGGTTTTAATAAAATATCCTTTATTCTGTGAATTTTCTGTGAATCTCGGCACTTTTTTTTTAAAGATTTTGTCAGCGCTCTTTCTCCTAGAAATAGACATTATGGTACACGATTAAAAAAAAAAACAACAAAGATTTCTAAAATTCAACCTTAGATTTTATTATCGAAAGTATGTCAAAACATTTTTTTTTAGATATTTGGGTCTTAACACCTAGTTTCTTTGGTAAGCTATTAAGGAAACATTACTAAATGGGCTGCGGCGTGAGAAAACCTGTCTTTGGTGGTTTGCAAACAACAAAGACCCAGACCAGCCTGCGCATCTGCACAGTCCGATCAGCGCCTTTGTTATTCGCTTATTATAATGTATCAAATATAGACTTGCAAAATTTTAATTTTCTAGCTAGTCTCTGTAGCTGAGCAGGCTGGTTTGAATCTCATTTTATCCGAAACTCCAAAGACATTTTTTCTCTCGACGAGGCTCAAATTTTCAGCCCTCAAAGCATATAGGAGAACTGGCTTGTTAATGGGCATGGTTGTCATACAGCCCTAAGATTTGGCGTCAAGGCTAAAAATCAAGACACGCATCTTACGTTATACTGGTTACTGAACTCCATTCGCCTGGGTTCTATATTTTCATGTGCTAATATTCTAAAAGCTATAATAATAAAAAGATAATGCATGAAAGGTGTCGGTAGTCTGTTATTAATTTCTGTACATATTGAGGCATGGGGACTTTGATAGTATTTCCCTTTGATAATCCGATAAGCCGATTAATCTAATTATAGCCTATTCTGTTAGTGTGACGTGATAAAGAGACAATGAGGCTGCAACATCCACCATTATCATCCAGGTGATCATGGAGGCTATCAGTGAAAACTCCTCATAAAAAAGGAAATAATGATAGAATTTGTTTACTTTGTTTGAAACTGATCAATCCAAAACAAAGGATGATAATCTTTAAGCATTGGGAGGAAAGTGAAGAGCCAAAACTATTGTGGAAATTCTTATAGGAGACGTTGCTTTTCTTGTAATGCGTGTCTACAAAGGCGAAAAACTTGAACAATTTCAATTACAAACGAAGGAATCTGTGAACTATTTTTTTATATATAAAGTCAAATATACAGACAAAAGTGTTCATTCCAGCACAAAGACCGATGATAGAGAAGAAGAAGGAATATCTGTGGTAACGTTTGGCTTATTATTTATCTTTTCTATCAAATCAGCAAACGAGGCAACTGTGATTCCAGTTACTATTTATAGCATACTATAGTTTTCTGATAGAGTTTTTGTTCTTTACCAAACCCCTCCGAATCTGAGGGATAATCCAGGTGGTGCTGCCGAATGAAATCAATTTCCCCAGGCTGTCATTTTTGACCAAGAAATGGAAAAAAAAATGATCAGACTTTAACCCAGGCTAAAACTCTATAAAAACCCATATAAAGCTAGATGTATTGGAGGCTTCATAAATATTGCAATATATCATCACAGAGAAACAATCTAATCAAATTAACACACTATGATGATACAAAGAAAATGATTTATGACTCACAGATATTTCAAGGTAAAGAAAACCTCCAGTTGACCTACGGTGGGCCCAGCCAAAGACAAGATTGGTTATAACATTCATGTATTGCGACAGACTGCATGCTTGGTGGTCAACTCAATCACTGTTGACTACTTTCCTTTCCTCTTTAATTGTACGCCAGTGTGCCTCAGGCTCTATTACGGTTCTGCCTTAGAGACTTATCTGTAGATGAGATGGTTGGGGCCTGATGTTGTGTCTTTGGTCAGGCCCACCAGGTTTAACTTTTGGATTTCTTTTGCTCCGGTATTCAGTTGTATGAACTATTGAATCCTTATCATTGTTTTATCTTTGTTTCAAATTTTGATTTGTATGTACTTTGAGATGATGCATCGATAAGTTAGGGATCTTTCATGCAAACCAAACATCTTTGTGTATTGATCCACATGGGAATTACAGGTGTGGTTCGTCCCGTTTAACATGTTAAAGCCCTCCAGTGATTATTATTACTTATCGATCCAAGGTGGTGCTTCTTTTGTGGATCCTTTTTGTTATTTATGTTTCATATTTGTCTTTATTATACTGCTTTGTCCTTTCTTTGCATCCTTGTGGTTACCTGCTAGGAAATGGCTGATTGATTGGATTGATTCCTGATCGTTGCTTTCTTCTTTACTTTTATGTATTGTTCTGTGAAGAGATTGTTTGTTTCCCAATATACCCTACTTTTTGTGTATAGTATATTTTAAGGTAAGGTACAATGTGCTTAGGTGCAATAGGATTTATGAGCATTAGAAACAAGTCCTGGTGTACTGTGGCTGATTTCCGATTTTTGCTCTCCTGACACTTGGTCATGATTTATTTGTCAGTCTGGGAGCTCTCCTTAAGCCAGACAGCTCCAGCAATTACAATTAAATTTGTGTTGTTCTCATTTTGGGAAAATACTTTTGCCACCTCAATGTTTTCTAGGGTGGGAGCCAAGAGATTTTAAAAAAGTATGGTCTCCACAAACTCGTAAACATTTTAGGAAAACAAACAGGCCACACTCAGGATTTTGATGCTTATTTAGTTTCTTTTGAGATTTTTGAAGAAATATATGTGTTGATTGATGATACAAGAGTTGTCCTGTAGAAACTCTTAGTGTACTTTGAACATTTAACTATATAGGAAAATGCTTTAGTACAGTCATACCTTGAATGGCCACAGGAAGGGAACAAACAGTAAAAGTAGTGTAAAACGGCCTCTCAAAAATAGACAAAACAAATATCTTAATGACAAATGGTAGCTTAATGAAGGTCAAAAGTATTGCAGAATGCTTCCCTTGGAGCATTATGCAATACTTTTAACCTGAATTGGTATTGAAAACCAATTTTCGGCCTTTTTGAGAGTGGCCATTTTACGCAGGTTTAACTGTATGGTGTGATTCATTCCTTGAAGACTTTTTTACCATAGCAAACAGTGAAGACTGTGATGATTATCTGCATGGCAGGACAGTTCATCTGCTTTTTCACTGTTTGCCAAAATATCTGTTTATGGGTTTTCAGCGTAAAAGGAGCTAGTGTCATTATAATTGTGAGCTTTTATCATTCTGAGGCTGTCCACTTTTTTTATTCTTCTAAATTTTAGCCCCAATGCAAACAGTAAATAAGGGGGGAAATGCTGTATTATAACACTATCTTCGACTTCCAATAGATGGCATACTCCAAAAACTGACCTATCTGATCTAAGCATTGTGGGTACATGTTATATACTTGTTTAACAAATGAGTCACAAAGTCAAGTGGTTTCCCTGATTAATTAACATAATCTTGCATCAAACGATGTCGTCTGGGATATGCTCAGAAAATGGTATTATAATGGATATAATTCCACACTCAGTTGGTCTTCTGCTAAAAGTACCAGATGCAGAAATATGTCTCTGCAGTACAACATTAAAGTCAAGCTTTCTTTGCTGATTGATGCACCCTCTGATTAGGCTGTCTAACAAGTCATATTCTTTTAACACTTCATATTTACATGTTTACTAAGACTTGAGTACAAAAATAAAGTGAGTATGATCAGGAAATATCAAGATCACACACTGCAGACCAAATCATGGCACAGTGAGGCCGAGCCACAGAACACTAACAGTCACAAGACATCAGAAAGACAATTAATACAACCAACTCTCTCATCCCTGTCAAGATGATTGCATAACTAGAAAGCACGCTATGAAATGCACAACAAAACAAAAACTAGCACAGTACCCCAACAAACAGTGGCAGGTACATAAAAAGTAAAAAAAAAAAACAGCAGCAGAATCACCACCTTAGAACAGACAGCAGCCTAAGCCACCATGGGCTTAAATGCATTTTACTCACGGCAAATCCTCACCCTAAATTCTTAATACTGGAGTTGGACTATTCAGTTCTGTGTGCATGCTGTGGCTAATCAGCATATTCTGTGTCTTTATATGTGTAAACTGTCCTTTATTAACTCCTACTGTAGTCATGTGCTTTACACTTCTCGCGAGACTGCTCAATTGTATTTTAATTTAATATCTACTTCGCAATATGTTTGATTTATATTGTGTATGTAGGCGGTTAACGTCTGCGAACGTAGGTAGTGAATTTATGTGTCTTTAAAATCATTATTGCTGAATTCCCATGATAATCTCGAGAAATGAAGTCATTAAAATTGCTTGTCAAATGTCGAAACTGCTTCACACAACTCAAAGAAAAGAATACATTTCATAAACCGTAAATCTTATTGAGCCGATTCAGGGTCATGGTATTTGGCTGCATGCGCAAACAGTGAATACTAAGACATACTTTCCCATAATATACAGCGGCTAGAATCCTCAAAGTTGGAGAACATGTCAAAAAGAACATGTCAACTCATTTTTTAAAAAACAATTTCAGTACCACCGGCCTAATAAATACATAAATGTTTGTATTTGAACATACCAACGATAAATAGTGCCATTTCTAATAATTTGCTTCCATTATAAGGCATTGATCTATTGAAAGATCTTTATGAGCGTAAAATTATTATCATTTTCTTGTCCAATACCATAGGCATGTGTTTTTGGTGCCGTCTCATTGAGACGGTTTGTTTTGCGATCCCACAAGTTGAGAAATAAGAAGAATATTTTACTATTATGCATTGTTCTGACCAGCATGTGCAATTGAGTTCTTATCGCATATGCGCAAGAGCCTTCTGTAAACACCCACTGTGACGCTTCCAAAAGGGCTAGAGCTGTATGTTTTGGTCTGATACTTCATCTACCTGAATACTTAGTGTATGTGAGTTGCAAAGGCTCTGGCGAATCTTCGTTGCTCGACAATACGATATGTGCCAAAATCCCAAGTACTGACTAAATCCATCTATATCCAATATTCTATATCTCTAGAAGCTATAGTGACACGTTATAAATCATGCAGTTTTAATTCAGTTGAAGACACCAAAGTGTTTGGGGGAAATTCACGCAATAATGACATTTTTCTGAAGAAATATGATACAACTTGCGTTGGGTTACTACATGAAATAGGAATTCATCTGGTTTTCTATTGCTGTAATTGGCGTATTGATAACACATTGCTTGAATTAATATATTTGCTATTTGAGATGAAATATGAATAGCCAATTTAAAGAGGTATATACAACATATAGGTTTTTTTTTATTTATATCTTTTTTCAATTGATTTGATGTTTTACTTTGATGTTCAACAATGCTCAGTAATGTTGGGGCGTTTCCTGGGTTGAACCAGTACTATGCAGAGGCTGAAGCGTCTTGCTCAAGGACACAATACAGTGCCTCTGGTGAGCAACCCCTTGATTCTGAGGTTTAGCACTCTACCAGTGACAGGGGTGTTAATCTGGTGATCATGTTGGGGGCGTTTCCTGGGTTGAACCAGTACTATGCAGAGACTGAAGCGTCTTGCTCAAGGACACAATACAGTGCCTCTGGTGAGCAATCCCTTGATTCTGAGGTTTAGCACTCTACTAGTGACATGGGTGGTAATCAGTGACGCTTGCTCCAAAAAGTGTCAATGGAATTTTGTTCCCTCCACACAACTGGCAACTGGCAAGCTGGCACAACAAAAAAAACGTCAAAAGGTAGGACTCAATGAATGTTATCAATTTTTATTCATTTCAAAATTAACAATATAAGGAAAATATCTGGCAATGCTGTCCTGTGAAGGTATGTTTTAACTTTGTTCCTTGTTAGAATTTTCCGCAGAAATATGCACATGCCTTCGAACTCCCTGGCCAACCAGTATGTTTGAAAACTCCCCAATTTCCCACACATCTGACTGTTTACAGATGTAACCAATCAAATACATCAGGTGACAAAGAGAACCTAAATCATAAGCAAGGGTTGATTAAAAACTTAAATATCCTTATGATTCATCAAATCACAGAGAAATAACAACAGTTGCACTTGCTTCTTGTCGAACCAGATATCTCCTTGTCGAGTAAACAAGCAGACAGTCATTATATTGTCGTTTTTTTCTGTTTAGAGAGCTAGCTTGCCAGTTTCCATATGTGTTGAGGGAACACCATCCCTTTGACTCTTCTTAGATCTATTGTCGTGACTGAGCTGTTGTACTCCTCAAATATATCGTAATATAAATATTTATTTTAAATTTTTAATCTACAAGAATTAAAACATTTAAAGAAGATACCTACCGCCCTGATTCTTTTAAATGTATCTTTATCTACATTGCTAAAGATGTTGGTCTCTGGATTTGAAAGGATTTGAAAGGCAACTGCACAGTGATGATTTTCTAGAGGAGATATGTCATTGTACCGGATAGCGAGCTCGGTTCGTGCATTAATCTGATATCTGAAAGAGAAAGTAAAATCAAATGGTAAAGCCTAGTTATACAATAAGAGATTCGTGTATATAACAACTCGACTATACATTGGCTTTTACTTCTTATGATGTGTGATTCTGTTTTTCAGATCATATACAATAAACAATTGAAACTAGATAATACAGTAAAACCTGTGTAAAACCTCATTTCTCAAAAAGACAGAAATTGGTTTTCAAGACCAAATACTGCTTAATGTAGGTAAAAAGTATCGAAAAATGCTCCACATCGTTTAATGAAGGTCAAAAGTATGGCAGAAGGCGCAAAAGGTTTCGACCTTCATTAAGCTACCAGTCGTCATTAAGACCTTTGCTTTGTTTATCTTTGAGTGGCCGGTTTACACAGGTTTTACAATATCAGTTTTAACATACAAGATCTTAAAACAGACGTTAGTTACAGTCCAATGCCTAAAAATTAATATAAAAATAGAAATCCAGCTTTTCAGATATTTCAATGTGTGTTGCTCTTGAGTGTATATAATGTTTTTCAAATCAAACAATGAGCCAATTATTCATAAATAATTTAAATTTCATAAGAATAACACTAGCAGCCACAAAACATCAGGAAGACAACCAAAGTAAAGCACCAGCTCTCTCTTCCTCATCAAGATGATTGCAAAACTAGAAAGGACAGTCAGTACTGCATAACAAAAAAGGACAAAACAAAGAAATCCCATAAACAATGGGAGGCAACTTTTAACAATGAATCAACAACAACGAGACCACCGCCTTAAAACAGACAGCAGCCAAAGCAAATGGTAGAGGGGGGGGGGGGGGTAAATGAATTTTACTGACGTCAAATCTTTGCCTACTAGATCTTGCTGTTGTTAAAACACAAACATGGGTGCTTCTTAAATTATGCAATGCATCACCACAAAAAAACAATATATTCAAATTAACACACCATGATGTAACAAAGAAAAAAAACAGCTTATGACTCACAGATAGTCAGATTTGTGGCTGTTCCTCACGGTAACGTGGTTCGTCTTCAGTGTGTGATTGTGGTATTCCTTGATCATACTCACTAATTTTTTAAAGAGAAATCTTAAGTTGGGTCATGGTGGGCCCAGCTGGGCCATAGTGGGTCCAGCCAAAGAAACCATCAGGCACCAACCCAAATTCGTAGGAGCCATTTAAGAGATTTTGGTAGTTATTTTATAAGTCAACACTGAACAGCAAAGACTTCGATAAAACTGCTCAACTGCTGAGTACACACATAATGACGAACCAGACCCTCTGCTGCTCGTGTAACAAAGAAGGGTAGTGACAAAAAATTAAGGTGTCTAAAAAGCTGTGAGATTATGCTGCTGCACACAGGTTAAGATAAAAAAAAATCAGCGTAAAATTGTAAACATTTTCTTGATTATGATTTTTAGCATATGTTTTGGGTACAACATATGTTTCAATTGAGAATTAAGAAAAAATAATTTTCTATTACACACTCTTTACTTAATGTCTGTAAATTAAAAAAAATGCATATTAAATAACTACCAAAATATCATAAGCTATTCTACTTACGTATTGTTATAGCCAGGATGATCCAGATCATGACAAACGCTTGCTGTAATTAAGACTCCTATTTCTTCTTTCGTCATGACATCCCAAAGCTTACAGAGATGAACCATTCCATACATCATTTGTGTAACACAAAAACAATGTCTGAAGTTATGAAACGGATTGTTTCGGTAGTTCTCTTGAACACAAAGCTGGAAAAATAAAATACACTCAAAATTGAATGAGAATGAACTCAGTAGCATCTGACCAGGTTTTATATTGTTTGTATGCCAATTTTCATTATATGTAACAAAACGCGACCGGAATGGTTATAGTACTAGACAGTTTGTAACTGCCCAAGGGTTTATGAGATATTAAGTGAGACAAAAACTCTGTAATGTGATATTAAGCTCCTGCTTTGACCTTGTATTTGTGTGGAGGTTACTGAAATGTTGGTTCAGTAAGAATGCTAATTATAGTGAATTTGTGCGAAAAATGATGTAAACTTTTAAGAACCATGTCTGTTCAATTCAGTATAAATTATCATGAAGAAATGAAGAATGCAAGAACTTACAAAACATCTAAAACGTGCACTATGATTGGTATCATTCCCTAGTGTGCATTTTGTGAACATATACCTGAGTGAAAAATCGAAAATAAATGCATTAAAATATATCATCATCCATCAAACGTTCGCTTTATTAATAGCTAGCGTCATATATTTCTGACAGATCGTATATCAAAATAATATTCAACAAAACGTTATCCCCAAAAATAAAAGAATACGTTTTACAATGTATTTATATTGGTAACTTACTGAAAATTCAAAAGAAAAATTGCAAAAGTTTTATTTCCGCAAAACTTAGTATTCGCGAAGTTTCTTAAAAATAAAATTCTCACGAAATTGATAAATCACTCTGCCATTTACTGATGTAGGTAAATCATGCACCAGTTGCGACTTTTTAACATCGCAAACATGTCTTTCAATGTTATTTGCTAAATGAAATTCTCGCGAAAATTTCTGAGTTTACACTATATATACAATAATAGCAACTACTTACCAACCATCTTTTGAGTGTGATAGGGTTCATGTTGAACTCTTTAACAAGATCTAATTCATGGTACATGTGTTCTAATAAACTCAGCATCTGAAACAAATTATAACCACTGCTTCACTGGCTTGATCCCACATCAAACTACTGCAACAATATATAGAGAATACTAGGTGAGGATCTTTTGATATCAAGTTTACCAGGCAAGGCTTTGAGAACGCTTGTTGACATCGCGAGGCTTGCCGAGCGATTCAACATGCGTTCTCATAGCCGAGCCTGGTAGACTTGATATTAAAAGACGTGAGCCTGGTATTTTATTTATCAGTTTACCCAATGTTGAATATTCTTCAAACTAGCGATTATGACGTATTTTTTTTATTTTTGTGTTGATTCAGCGTCATTAGCGACGTCATTCAAAAAGTGCAACGTCATCATGACCTGATAAGGTAACATGTCGTGAGATAGAAAACGTTTATTTGGTTTTGTTGAAATAATTCAGTTAATATTAGGGGTGACTGATAAAAGGGACTATACTGCAGCTACTTTACAAATGACAAATCTAAAACGGTTGCCAGAGATTTGTTGTTCTGTTATTCTAATAAGTTATTACATTAATATGAATGTGAATTCGATAATTTCTGCGTAAAAATGTCATCTGGGGTAGGAAATTCAGTAGCGTGTTTCACTGCTAACTTTAAACAGGATCGTCACTGAGTCTGAGGCTGAAGGTGTTTTAAAGTTTCCTAATGTATTGATTTTAGCGCTGATTTCCGTTTGGAACTATGGGCTTCTGGCGAGCGAAGGTAACCACTTGGTCAGGTGATAGGGAGCTTGAGAGTTGTTGCACTTTCTACCAATTCTCATCAACAGACTAAGTCAAACTGAGTCACTGAGTCTGATGTTTTCAAAATCTGTTAGTTCAATCTTAAGATGAAGTATTCATTTTTTCATTATTGAAAAGGTGTTTGCATGCAGCCTAAAAGCAGATATACGTAGACAGAGTTTAAAGGGTATTTTAAGGAACAAAACTTATTTTTATACGTTTTCAACCACTAGATAAACAGGAAAAAATGGTCCTTCCTAAAAAATAAAATCCACACGATCTGAGAAGAGTAGACTTGGTTCAATTTATCTATCTATCTATCTATCTATCTATCTATATATCTATCTATCTATAGTGAAAAAGGTGAAAGGCGCCCAAACATGTATTGACAAATCAACTGAATGTACAAATGAGCCGTGACATGAGAATTCCAACAATGTGGTATGTGCGACAAGCGAAGGCTCAGACCAGCCTGCGCATACGCGCAGGCTGATCAGAGCCTTTGCTAGTCGCTTGAAAATCCTTTGAGTGTTAATCTACTGACCAATCAGCATTTGAAGTTTCTAAGCTTAAAAGGTGGCTGCACATGCTGGTCTGAGTCTACACATGTCAAAATACCACATTGTTGGAAATCACATATCACGGTTCAAATATCCTTATTTTCTCCTAGACTCAACAGTTACAATACTTGCAAAGACCTACTTACCTCGTTGGGTTCCCAGTGCCATATATCAAACGTTGGCTGTTTGAGATAGTCTATAGTTTCCTGCGATAGCGTGTACTATATAACATAAATAAAACTATTTAGTATTTAGGGCAGCTGCAAATAGTAAATATATACATTAATGATTAGTAAAGTATTATTGATAATATTTCATAAAAATACTTTATTTAAAAGACAAGATGCGTTTGTACAATGATTAAAGGATTAACAAAATAAACACTTATTTTCGAGGGTCACACTTGAGAATAGTTAAATTAAATTGTATTTCTATATCAGATCATAGCTTTAAATATGACAAAAAAGACAAAAGCTTTTTCAGCATATGAAATAGGTATACACTATTCATTACACATGTTTTATCAAAAGTAATTTAAAGAAAAATGTCAAACTAACTGGCTATTTAATCAAATGACTAATGGATTATATTAGATAATCATTCCATCCAGATATATAAGGTTATTTTAATCAGAAGATATTATGCCTGTCAATTACTATAATGTAGACTGTTAATTAAATGATGAAATGAGAAGCATGAGCTATTTCTATTAGATTAAAATTAAAATACATTATCAGTACCAATCATCCGTTATTACAATCCAAGACACAAATATGGATAGCATATACTGACTTATATAATGCTTCTTGTGTATGGCAATCATCTTAATAACACAATTACATATCGATACAAAATAATTGGGTCCATGTCAAACATTGCTAATGTTCTGACAAAACATTGTTAACTTCGAGATCCTCAGAAATTATCGAAATATTACAATCGATGTTGACCTTTTCGTGTAAACATTACTTAAGAAAAGATAGCGCCCACTGAAATACATACATATGATTAATGTACAATTAAGTAAATGCCCTTTAACAAATCAACTACTGAATATCACCGAGTAAAAAATTGTTTCGTTTGCATCCTTTTCAAACAAATAATTTAATATTTCTTTCTTTCTAGTTTTTGTTGAAATGTAACTACACATGGATAGCCCATCATCAGTAAAACTGACATAGGTCTGTTTAATTCAAGTGATAAACTTGGAAACTGTAATAGATGACCCAGCTGGAGACGATGGTACTTATTGTATAGTCGTCGTGTGACGGATCATATGCTCGTCATTTTGGGGCCTTAAAATTCCTTACTCTCACACAATGAATATGGTAGCAGACGAAGGTTCACACCTAAATATATCACCCTTCCTCGTACAAACACGCACTAAACACTTTCGCACATATGTGAGAAGAAACATCATCTCATCGCTGGTTTAACTTCATTGTATTTTAAATGTCGTTTAGAATTCTAATTAACTGATCTTTGGTATCATTTAGCTGGCATTAATGTTTGAAATTAAAATAGTTTTTGATGACTGGATGCATCCAAGTAAAATGCACTAAATAAGAGATCAATTAAAACTTTACGTTGTCATTACCTACGAAATTATAATGATAGAAAACGTATCATATAAACTTAGTGCAAAAGGCTTCATGCAAAAATAGAATGCTTCAATGTATTATGCAAACTATGAACCTTTATTTTAGAGAGTGTCTGCCTAGTATGCTCAACAGGTTGAAAACCACAGAACCTGCCTGAGCGCTCACTTGACACTGAAATTCAGAGATGTTCCATAGGATATTTAGATACAATCAGCCAAGAAGGTTTAGAGAAGATGCAAGAACAGAACAAACGATAATTTACTTTAGGTGAAAGATTAAAGATGACCATTGACCTCATAAATGTAAACTATACAGAATCTTTAGCGATTTCATTTTTTAAAAAATAAGAAAAAAACAAACGTTTTTCAAGATTTTTCCCGATACAAAATCATTTAGGTAAGGATCTTTTTTGAGAAAAAGATGGTTGAATGTAGTCCAGTATAAGGACGTTGAACGAAGGACAATATAAAACCTTAATTTTTTGTACATTTTGAGCATTGCGTCGCTAGGTTATGTAGTATGGGTAATAAATTTTGGCTTCAATATCTTGGGAAAAACTTTAAAAAAAATTCCCATGTAAATATGTAAGGCATAAACTTGAATTGCCATAATGTAGATCATGGTCAACCTAAAATTCTATTTGAACAATAATGATTGAGCCAACTTCATTAATGCTACATGCTATATTGTTTGTTCATTGCAGACTTGTGGTCCCCTGGGGGCTCTGGTATCAAACTAATTTGCTTTATTTAACTTAAGTACTGTAGGATATTTCTAACCTTTAGTACATATACTGAGCCAAAGGTATAACACAACACTTTAAGGGCCAAAATTTAATTCGACCAATTAATGTAGGGCAGATTATGTTAGAAAAATTGATCAACTAATCATGAAGCTGCCGAAAATATTTGCCCTATAAAAGCTAAAGAAATCAAATTTGACCTTGCTGTATAGTAGATAAAGGTAGATGCCTCTGGATTTAGGACACTATTTTCAAATGGGGAGTGTAATCATCTTGGTTATGTGACCATACCCATTTGAACAAACTTCAGGTCAACCACACTTTTAGAGGTCTCAATATGAAGTTCAAGTTTGATGAAAAGATGTTTGAAAAAGTGGACAGACATACAATGGCGCCGAAGTATTGGCATACTATTAGCTCACCCATGAGCCTTCGTATCATCCCTAAAAGCGCCAATCACAACAAAAATCGTATGCTGAAATGTTTTAAAAGCATCTTTGACAACAGTGTAGATACAAGGCAGAATGTATATGTAGAAGCAGCCTGTTCTGTGGCCACACTTAGTCTACATAACTATATACTTACATTAAACAATAATGTTATGAAATATGTGCAGCAGACGACATGAGCAGACACGATTTTTGGATGCAGTTATTTTGCTGACGCTTTTAGGATTACTATTCATAGTTTGCATGACTTGACTCATTAGATACACTCACAGACTTCAAGACAAATAAAACGAATTTAAACAACATTAAAACATAAATAAACTCAATTAAACGTTAAGTATTGGTCATTACTATAAAGTTTGACTCATCTACATGTAAAATATGATTTTTTCTTTAATAAGCAAATTGGGTCGATCAGATTGGAGGCAAAGTCTTCATTTAGTATTGTTTTATTTTATGTATTCCTTTTAAGAAATCTCTAGATTTAAATATGATTATAAATGTAATTTTTTATAACATGTTTATAACTAACTGATTCCCAGATTAACTTTCTTACTACAATGTAGGGTTGCAATTTATAAGTTCTCTTACCCGTAAATACGCACTTTGGCAAACAGTGAAGACCCACATAAATGCCACAGAAGATGACATTTCATCAGGGTCTGCACACTTCACCATGATGTAAACACTCTCTGGGGACATAATTACATTGTAATTCCTAAGTATCAAGACGTATAGGAAAATCTACTTAAGTGCAAGCAAGTCAAGGTGTGTCGCTTTACATTAACATGCAAACAGATTTCTAGCGACAATGTGGCTAGTTTTCCTAGAAACAAATAATTAGCATATTCTGATAAAATTGGGATGCTGTATATCTTCACATAAGATACGCAGACCCAGTTTTCAAAGAACATAAATGAGCCGCAGCATGAGATTTCCAACAATGTGGTATGTGCAATCAGGAAGGGCTCAGGACAGCCTGCGCATACGTACAGTCTGATAAGAGCCTTTGCACGTCGCTTGCTTGAACATTCTATGACTGTTAAGCTACTGACTGAACAGCATTTGGAGTTTCTAAACTGAAAAGGAAGCTGCACAGGCTCGCATGAGTGTACACTTGTCAAACTACCACATTGTTAGAAATCTCATGTCGTGGCTCAATTATTGTCAGCTTGAAATAATACCAGGAAGTTAAGATTTTGCATTTATTAAATGGCAATGTATTCATTTTGGTCAGTAGATGCATTTATCCTACAAAAATTAGTTTGATATACAAACTTATTACTATTATATGATGCAATACCCATTAACCAATCTCCGAGTTACAACGTAGCCCTGAGTGAAGACAACATGGGATGTTTAGTTTGTACTGACTTACAAGTAATTGCCATGGGAGCATGATTACTTACAATATATTATAATGAGCCAGTGCATGAGATCAACAATGCGGCATTTTGACATGTGTAGACTCAGACGAGCCTGTGCAGCCTCCTGTTAAGCTTAGAAACTCAAAATGATGTTCAGTCAGTAGCTATAAAATCATAGAATACTCAAGCGACTAGCAAAGGCTCTGATCAGACTGCGCGTATGCGCAGGTTGATTTGAGGCTTTGCTGGTCGCACATACCACATTGTTGGAAATCTCATGCACTGGCCCATATAATACATTCTAAATTGCATATATTGTAGACCACTATACAGACGATCTAACATGAATGCTCATTATTATTGAATCATTAAACCAGTTGAAACGAAAATTCTCCCAAGGTAGCTGTTACTGTTGCGACTCGTTCTAAGACATAAGCTATGTTGTTTGCATTATTTGATTGTTGTGGCTCCCATTCCGTGCGTGGCTTTCTTGTTTCGTCACAGTTTTGAGATGTATTTTTGTCCATTCTAGTTTGTCAATTATCTCTCTGGGAACAAGAGAGCTGGTATTTTTGTTTATTGAATTCTTGTATTCACTTGTTTACAGAATGATTTATTTAATAAGAATGCTCTGAATAAGTATTTGGTTTTATTTGTATGCCCACTCAAATATTCCCTGATGCTTTATCCCCAGCCCTTAATCCGTTTCACTGGTGTAAGTGTATGCTGTCCAATTTTATGCAATGGCTATGTTAATGCTAATTCTATGTTCATGCTATTTTGTTGTCCCTCTTGCAAGTGTATGTTTGGTCATGGTTATGATGTAGCGTGTCGTATCTTTCTAGTTTAACAATCATCTCCCTGACTATCAAACGAGCTGTCCGTCATCTCATAAGGAATTTTCGGCCTCATCTCACTGGGATAAAGAAAGTTGTTTGCTATACTGACTTTTGTCTAGCTAGTATATATGACTTGATGGATTCATTTCGTATTTTAAGGAACCAAAGGTCAAATAACTTTGAAATGATATATTTCAGATCCTGAATAATTCCTTTTTCTTACCTTAGTGATTAGTGAAGATCCGGATAAAATGCCGCCTGTGACTTAACTGATCGCCAAAGTACTTGTTTACCGGTATCCAGAATGAAAAGGGTTTGTTGTGTTCTTGTGTCTCCACCTCGTGGCAAAATACAATCCATATGCTGTAATATGTGATTGTGGCATCGCTTGTTTAAGCTCAAGTATAACTCATTAATAGGTTGAAGGTATATAGGTATTTATGTATTTAGGCAACAAACTGCACTCTGCAACAAAATTTACTTTGGTCCTTCTTAATAGATTACTGAACATGTTTCTTGTAGTCCTCTTCGTTATCCCAGTATGAGTCAAACCTATACACTCAGCTGCATGGTGATAACTTAAAAATCGTTCTGTAGAGAGTTAAGCCATTCTTCCCATATAAAGGCACTGTGTGCGTGGACGCCAATGGCGTGTTTTCTTTCTGATTATGTCCGTTTTTGTATTGGGATTTTTTACCACAGTTATTACGCATTTACACCTGTTGCCATGGGTTTGATTTTGTAATTTGATTGTGGTGTAAATTTATCCCAGTTGTATGCATGTATTCCCAATCAGAGTAGAAGACAGTGTGGTTCTACAGTGTTTGCAAAAACCAATAAATCTGGGTCATCAGGACAAGACGTAACAAGTCATCATGATGGTAGGTAAATATCTACAGGATTTATTCTAAAAAAAAACAGTTTGAAGTTTATTGGAGCTGAAGATCCATGTGACAAAACCACTACATTCTGTGGGTGTGAAAGGTGTCCCCATGTAAGTGTTGCTGCAATGCTTATTTTATGCAATGAAAAAACGTTAAAAACTAAAACGCAATTAAGCGAACATATCGATGCTGAAAGTACATTTATTGAAAGTTCATTCCTGCCATAAAGTAAATATACAGTTGTCAAAAATAATTGTTTTAACCTATACCTCTCTTCCACTTGTTGGCAACAAGCATGTGAGTACAATGTATGTTTAAATGTCAAACTTAATTTTGTACTATTGCATAATATAGGATATATAAAATATTTACACGATTCTTTTCCATGAAGCGATTAAAAATGCAATTTTACAAGAATGTGTATTACAAATGACACACTAAGTGTTCTGCTTGCACAAATCTATGAACACTTTGTCAACAAAAACTTTTCTGTGCTAACTTTCATGAATATTGATATTTTGATCGTTTTAATTAATCTGTTTTCAGTTGGCCTTTTAAAGGTTACAGTAATGGAACTAGTTTGTAACTCGGATATTGGTCTATTTGCATTAAAACATGCCATTGTGAAGCAACAAAGACGAAGCACCATGTGCAGTGTAGCAGATACAGGGGTTAGACGAGGACAAAAGCGTAGACCATGCATGAACAAAGAGAAAACAGGCAACAACCATGTGCAATGATATCAACTGCACGGGGCAAGGTCAGCGCTGATGAATATTTCATAGCTGATATGGCCGTTTTTATATCACAAATATAATCCTTTATTAATTATAGCTATAGGTAAAAACAAAAGCAGAAACAAAAAAAGAAACATTTAGTGCCAAAAAGTAACAATTCAATTATTTTATTAGGTAGTGGACCTTACCAAAAAAAAAGAAGTGCATGTGTTTCCTTTTCGACGCTAGACATCTTGTGTTTGTACAATAGATATACCTATAATACATACTGCATTTAAGTACAATATCAAGTCTTAATTTGAATATTTGTGACTACAGGAAATATTTTGACCTTTGGAAGGGCGTTGGTCTTTCCCTTTAAGAGCAGCCCTGTTTTCTCTTTATTCGTGAGTGTCCTAATTAATATCAGAACCACGTCAAGTGAAAAGAGTAATCAAATAATGAAATGTAATTTTTGAAAAAAAATATTTGCTTGCGATTTTTTTGCATGGTTTATCTATTAATTGCGAAGATAGAATACTTCTTCTTTGATTTGATAGCTCAAGTACCCATGGCACCTTGAGATAAAAAGATCAATTACAGTCGCTTTTTTTATTATTTCTGCAAGTAAACATTATCATATAATGTTGACGTCGGTACTTAATTCAATGATGTAATGTTTTGTATTACCCTCGTACTGTTGTAAGCATTTTTTTCAGTTAAAAGCGCCATATAAAAAGTTTTCATAAAGCATTTAGACAAATTAAAATTAACAAAGCTACATCATATTGAATGTACTGGTTCCATAAGGCTGCATTTGGTTCAGTTACTCTTTTCAAATGACATGGTTTATTAGTGCTGATTTCAGAATGCAGACAAGAAACAAAGAAAGCCTATTCATATGAAAATGGTACTTATAGCTTAGCCAACAATTGAAAGCTGAGACAAGCCTGCACACCGACATGATCTCATCGTAGCCATTATTGCTGCTTGTCCATTCATTTGATATTTTTACCAGCAGCCGCTATGTAAATGTTAGGCAAGCACGATAAAAAAATAGTTGCATTCTACACAAATAGGTTAACTCTTTTAAGTGCTGAATTTCTAAACTGGAATCTTCCAGTTGATCTTCTAGTTGATAATCTGGACTAATCCATACTTAAGATATAGATCAGCTCCAGCAGTGAATTGTTGAGTAATAATTCAGGTCAGTTTTAAAGAAGATCAAATCACGAGCGCGCAGCGCGAGTGATTTATCTTCGTACAACTTACCGACAAACAGTGAATTATTACTCAACAATTCACGCACTGGAGCTGATCTATTTCGATTCTAACACTCAATAAAAGACGAAAACACATTCGAAGTCTTCAGCTTCTTCCAACTTTCCGCCATTGCAATGAAGAACTCCTGCCAATACTTAGACTACGTCGCATACGTTTACATGTAATTGTAACGTCTTTCAAGCGTAAAAACGACGTTACACCGTCTAACGCCATGAATTACGTCATTTTCCAGTGACGTCAGCTATCACACACTTTTGCGGTGAATTATTGTCCGATATATCACAGCTTGTTACCGTTGGCTCTATAGGTGAGGTGTGTTAGAATTGTTTATAAAGCATACTTTGCTGAAGAAACTGAACAAATAGAGCAGTCTAAATTGAAACTATTTGTTTGTGCAGGCTTTTCCTGTCAGAGTGATATGGTTCTGGCAACAAAAGAGTTAAGCAATGGATCTATGGAAGACAAGAAGTACCATAATCTCATGACACGGCTGAAATGCAGATAGGTTACCTTTGGATATGAAGGGACATCCCGTTTTAAGCAAATCTTTCTCTCGTCGCTCAGAGAACTATAAAAATTATCGAGAGTGTTACTGTTACCATACAATAGGGGTCTGATGACGTCATTGTGCATGCGCCCACAGGAGGGATAACATAAAAAGAAAGAGAAATGAGCACAACTGTTAACAATTAAAGAAATGAGAGATTTAACACAACTAAAAAACATCACAGAACTAGTCTATTCAGTCTGGTTCTCGTGTCTCTTTTTCCCACTATTAAGTATAATGCCATATTTTTTCCCGACGTTGGTAGGGTTGTACGTCAATAGAAAACACAATGCGAATTAAAAAAACATTAATTCACCATTCATATGAGTATTTTGTTTACTCATAAAATACGTCTTTTGTGGATCCTTTTTGTTATTTATATTTCATGCTTGTCTTTGTTATGCTGTCTTGTCTATACCTCGCAGGCTTGTGATCACCTGCTGGCCTCTTGATTCTTTGGTGTTATATTTTCTTGTGTTTTTTGTCACTTTTTCATATTGCGTCCGTGGTCAGGTGTGGTATTTGATTGTATCAATTCCTGGTCTTGCTTTCTCCTTTACTTTTATTTATCATACAGCAGTGTGTAAATACAATTATTATAAGGCCGAGGTGTGCCTCTAGGTCATATTGGCAATGGGGTAGCCATATCCGCCTGAGGATTTAGCTCGAGACCCATATTGCTACCCAGTGCCAACACCACAAAGAGGCACACCTCAGCCATTTTATTACATCCGCGCAAATTCATTTAACTTTTCTAAAATCTCTGTTGCGTCGTTGAGAAAGTGAGACCGAAAAACTGACGTGATGAAAATTGCAACAACTAAGAGCGTGACATAGATCAATGACGTCATAAGATAAACATTGTTTACATTGTCATTGACAGCGAGACATTTCAACAGACTTTTGTCAACAACAATAAAACAATCAGAGGCAGCCTTAAGATTAGCATTCATGCATATCTAGATTGTGGTATACCTTTCTTCTTACACTGTGTTTCATAGAAAATAAACTTTTTCCGAAAATATTTTATTTGAAGAGCTGACAGGAATTTAAAACGATCCCAGGTAAGGGTCTATCATCCAATCAGCTTGACATCCGTGTATTTTACCAGCCTCAGGCCAGTCAGGGCTAGTCATTTTGTTTGTTTAACTAACACTGGCAAAAAGCCTTACTGTTCCATGTTATGATGTCCCATTCTTTAGTTTTCTGGCATTTCGCTATTTTATGGGCCGAATCAAGCGTAGAATCTACATCAGAAAACAGGGTGTCGTAACAATTCTTAAATCTACTCAGCCATGTTGTAAGGAGAAGAATCGAAATAGTGCACAATTTCTATATGTAATCACTATGAGGTAGTACCAAAAATCCATATTGATGCCTCAATATTGATTTTGGCATCGTTATGTGACTGTGCCAATATAGATTCGGTCCAATGGAAAATATTACTGAGTGCTAACGGCAATTTTACTATGTAAGATGTTGAAGGCATGTAATAAATACAGGTTATTTTATGGCGGAGGTGTGCCTCTAGGTCATATTGGCACTGGGGTAGCCGTATTGGCCTGAGGGCTTTAAAATAGCAGGAGGCCCTATATGGCTATCCAGTGCCAAAATGACATAACGCACACCTCGACCTTATTATAAACCTTTTTATAACATCCACGTAAATTCGTTTCTATAATCTCTTTTGCCTTTTCTAATCAGAGCCAGTGAGACTGAAAACCTGCAGAGATGAAAATTGCAGTAACAAAGAGCGTGACATAGAAAATGACGTCATAAGATACTTATTGTCATTGACGACAAGATATTTCAACAGACTTTTGTCAATAAAAACAATCAAAGACAGCCTTAAGATTAGCATTCATGCATATCTAGACAAGTGGTTATACGGGTTTACCTTTCTTTTTTCACGGTATTTCATGGAAGTCAACCTTTTCCCGAAAGGTGTTTTTTTTGAAGAGCTATCAGGGACTTAATGATCCCCGCTTACGATCGCTCATTGACACAATATTAACCTCAGGGCTAGTTATTTGTTTGTTTTACCTAAACTGGAAAAAAGCCTAGCTGTTCCATGTTTTTATACTTCTGGCATTTTGCTATTTTATGGCCCCAATCACGCGGAAAATACATCGGAAAGCAGGTCACATAACGATTCTAAAATCTACTCAGCAATGTTGAAGTCAAATCGAAAAAGTACACGCTATCTACACGTCATCACTATGAGGCAGTGCCAAAAATCCACATTGATACCTGAATATGGATTTTTGGCATCGTCATGTGACTGTGCCAATATGGATTCAGTCAAACTGAAAATATTACCGAGTGCTAACGGCACTTTTAATATGTAAATTTTAGAGGGTATGTAATAAAATTGTTTATCTTATGACCTCATTTTCTATGTAACGCTCTTTGTTACTGCAATGTTCGTCTCCCTAATTTTCGGTCTCACTGGCTCTTCTGATTAAAAAAGGCAAAAGAGATTATGGAAACGAATTTAAGTGGATGTAATAAAAAGGTAATAATATGGTCGAGGTGTGCCTCTAGGTCATACTGGCACTGGATAACCATATAGGCCCATAGGCTAAAGTCCTCATCCTGATATGGCTGCCCCAGTGCCAATATGACCTAGAGGCACACCTCGGCCATATAACAACCTGTATTTATCATATAATTTCGCGTTTGGGATTGAAATAACACCATGCAATAAAATCGATAAACCACAAGTGGTTTACAAATTTTTGGGAAATGTTATGACGTCCATAGCAACGCAACGTACGCAACGTACATTCTGACAAAATTATAACGTTTTTATGGCAGAAATGATATTGCAAAGTAATCTTAATGTCATATGACAAATAGAATCTAACATTCGTGCTCTTGTATTGTTGAATTTATTAAACTCGTTGCAAAAAAGAGATAAAATGTACGGCAAGCCTCGAATTTTATCTCTTTTCCCCAACTCGTTTAATGACTTCAATGAAACATGAATACCCATGTATAATCCTCTATATACAGCAGCGTATAAACAATTTAAACAGATCTGTGTTTAGTTCTGGTTTTGTGCAACACGCCGAGAAGAGAGAGCTGGTAGCTTTGATTGCTCTTTCGTACTAGAGGCCTAGAAACACTCTGGTAATCTTTTGAGAAAACATTAAATATGTAACTGCATATTGTGTGATTTGGGTCTGAGATAATGCTGTTTTAATTTCATCACACAGTATTTATTTACATTTTCACGGTTCAGTTTGTAAATCACGTGACTTTTGGTATACTTTTATCGGTGGTGACGTTTTCCTTTGCCCTTTTGTTGCATATTTCGGTTTTCAAGCCAGTGCAGTTAAATAATTACATTTATACCAATGGAACATATGCTACATGACAAATACTGTGGACTCTGATCAGCAAGCAGAACCAACTGATCTGGATCTGCACTATTTAAAACATGGTTCAGCACGACAAATACAAGGGAACCTTCAATTTTTGCAGACACGCCATATATTGTTTGAAATTACTTTATGCGAGAACCAGACTGACAACCAAGCAAATTACTCGAAATTTGAAATTTAAACAAAGAAAAGAATTTAACAAAATATTTGCCTAAATTAAATAATCAATTTCCCTCTTTTCTTTATTCATTTCAGTTGAGATATTGGCCTAGTAGCAAGTTTAGATATTATACTTTCCAAAAACCGAATAACACAGGCGCTGATCAGTCTGCGCTGATGCGCAGGCTGGCTTGCGCCTGTGTTGTTCGTAACCTCCGAAGACAGGGATTCTTATGAAAACCTCACTACATGCACAATTATTATTTATGGACCACGTTGCTAGATTTTGTTGCGGTCTGGTCAGCGCCGTTGTTATTCGCTTTTGGGAAACCACGATGTCTAAACTTGCCACAACTAATCTATGTAGTTGAGAATACTGGATTGAGCCTGACCACACCTAATTGGTGTAGTTGAGAAGACTAGATTGAGCCCTACCATATGACATTTCGATACTTACCGCATAGACAAACGGTGGACTCCGACATGCTTGTGCGTATATATAGCATGCACACACAACGTTTTACAGAAGACAAAAATTGATGTCATTAACTGAATTAAGATTGGTATCATTTTCATAGGCCATTTCGAATGCAACAATTGACTATTGTTCGTAAATTACTAGTAAAGTAGTTAAGTTGTTTCACAAATCGGATGACTGTTTGTCTATGTGGTTAGTATCGAAATCTCATAAGCTGTCCGTTAATGAATACATGAAACAGTGATATATTTTGCTGACAAGTAGGATTTTTCGGTTTGGTTTGGTTAGATTCTTAACGTCCCAGTCAACAGCTATGGTCATGTCGGTAAGGTCAGTTCACCTAACCACTTTTTTTTCCTGGGGAAGCTTGACTAAGCGGTTAACCAGTACTTCATGCATATACTTTCGCTTGTAACTGACAGCAAACCTTCTTGGATCAGTGGAAGGGAGGAGATTGACCGTAGAAAATATTTTCAAGATCAAGCTCGATGAAAGTATGTGACTGTGCCAGGATCAAACTCGCGAACCCTGGATCAGCAGTCAGACACATATATGCAGTCAGACACGTTACCGACTGCGCTACGTGGCCCGGTGTGAAAAGTAGGAGCATTTCAGCTTAAATACATCAAGGCGTTAACTAATCGTGTTATACATATTGCGCTACGTTGGCTAGTCCACGATATATTATGCCATAATGTATGTACAAATCAAATTTAAAGATGAGTGTTTAATATATGCAGGAAACATGGGAATTTCTGCAAACATATTATTGAAATTCACGTGGTTATAATATAACATAGCCAAAGCATGCACAATCTAAAATTACATAATCACGTAGCAATACCATCATAAGAATATACATCCAAAACCAAAATCTATTGACTATACTGTCTTTGAGAAAAAACAACATTTTGTTTAAAGAGTATTTTTCAGTATTTTATTAGATCAATGGCTATTAAAGTGCTTTTTTGAATCAGAGGTTAAACCTTCCTTTTATTGACTCAAAAAATCAAATTGAGTTCGACCCTAAAAGTCAATTTTAGTTGACAACAATATCTTGCTCTCTTACATATTCTGTTTTTAATATAATGATAATTTTATTGACATGTCGCGAAAAATCAATATTTGTGGAGCCTTACAGACTTATCAGGTCAAGTTCATAAACGGCATAGGCTCTTGAAAATATTGATGCAAGATTAACGGTTATTTTCGTATTAAACCAGTAAACAAGTTAGCATCGATGCCTGGTCTGTGTCGTTGTTGTTTACATACTACAAGACCCTTTGTCTTATTGCATGGTCCATTTGGTATAAATGTCAAGCAGCAATCACATCATTCTGCCATGTGGAGTAACGACAGTTCACAGCCATCTCAATTATAAATAACAAATATGTTTCAGGCTAGGGCTTAGATCTCATTCTTTATATGATGTTTTGGTGTTGTCATTCAAACTTCTAACTCTTAGCAGTATTTTGATGTTTATCAAGACAGTTATCAATACACTTTGATTATTGTAGTATATTTGAGGCATTGATTGGCAGGCATATAATTACCACGCCCGCGAGAAGTGGTGTCAAGATTAGGTTTAGTGTACCTCTTTTCTGCTTATCACCATATAATCACTATGACATCTTAAAACACGTGAACCCAGCAAAACTGTGAGTGCCTTCATAAAAGAGACAGAACTGGACTGAACAAGCATTAAAGACTGTAATCACAGTATACAATGATTGCATGAGTCACCAGGTAGTTTTTTTGACTTTAGGATAAGTTCGGTTAATAAAGAAGGCATCAATTACGTCAATTAATATTCGACATTCCTGGTTGCACGTGTGATAATTATCTCTTTGGTATTGATGGTCTGGAGCAATGATGTGTTATAATGCATACAGGTGCCATAAGAACTAAAAACTAAAACGCATGCCAAATTCAAACATAAGCGTATAAAACAAGACTACTATGATCATTAAATCTAACTAGCATGAAATTCTGTAACAAGTGAATCAAGCATACTAACGATTAGGCAATGTTCTTTTATAGTATAACACTATCTATAGTTAGGCACATTAAAACTGCAAGTTACTGACGGATTTAGCGGTTACGGCAGATGTTTCTATATTATGATTTTGTATATGTTTTCTTTTTAAATGTTTTTAACGCCTCATGTTTTCAGTTGTAAATTTAAATATTTCTATATTATGCGTGTTAATCTTTTTCTCTTTTTAATGACTTACAGTCTGCATGTCTAATTGTAAACCCAATCACGGATTATATCTACGGTTTCCTCTTTAATTGCAAGACGATGTGTCAGACCTCGGACTCAATGACGTCCCTGACGCAAAACTTTAATCGGCTGGCTGGTGCCTGATGCCTGTCATCGACTGGGCCAACAGTGGCCCTATTTGAAATGTTCTTTAGCTAGGACTATCTGTGAGTCATAAGCTCTTTTCTTTCCATCACCTTAGTGTGTTAATTTGCTTAGATTGTACATCTGTGGTAATACATTGCAATAGTTAGGAAGCCTTCGTACGAGCTAAACAATGTTTGTGTTTTAACATCAACAGAATCTAGGGCGAAGATTTAGTACCAATAAAATGCATCTAAGCCCCTAATGGCTTAGGCTGCTATCCGTTCTAAGGCGGTGGAGTTATTGTTTATTGTTGCTCTCATTGTTTGTGGGGGGCTCTGTGGTTGATCCTTGTTTTGTTATTCAGTACTTTGTATTCTAAATTTGCAATCATCTTGATGGGGAAGAGATAGCTGGTTGTTTTACTTTAACTGTCTTCCTGGTGTCTTGTGACAGTCAGTGTTCTGTTGCTATTCACCATGGTGATGTGGATTGGTCTGCAGTGTGTGGTTGTGGTATTTCCTAATCATACTCACTTGCATTATTGTCTTTTCTTTTATACGGAAGTGGATATTTTGATCAAACTGGATGGATGTCCATGCTGATCTGGGTCTTGACTTTTGTTTGTTTTGCTATGCATTGGCTGAAATAATTTCTGGTCCCTAACTTTCGCACTAAATATATGAACAATAAAATCAGGTACCTTGAAAGAAACACATTGCAAATGAAACTAATTTAGGTACGTTAGTTGGCTGTCATTCATGTATCATTTGCAGTTTGTATGCCACTAACGCTAGATATTGTCTTGCTGCTATGTCTATCAGTAGTATGGGACTTAATCTGATCTCAAGAGTATGAAAGTTTTTTCATGCTTCACTCAACTGAGCATGTAATTTCAACTCATAAAAACTAAAATGCTGAAAAATAAGATTTTTCTCTCCTTAAAACTCTCAGATGTTTTATGTATCCTGCTTCTTAATGTTAAATGTCAACAATTGTTGGCATTTTAACTTTTATGAGCAGGATAAATTTCATGCTCAGTTGGGCATAAAAAGATTTTATAATCTCGTGGTCAAATCAGTAATGTCCTCTTTTTCTACTCTGACAGGGACTATGTCTATATCACTGTATTAATGTCATACACATACATGTGCCACTCTTACAATTTATTACTTGATATGATAAAGTATGTGTTTATTAAAAGCTTTCCTGCGTTAAACGTTACAATAATGAAATATGTGAGTGGGAAAGCTGTTACCTAGAGTTAAGCTATAAACCTTCACTGAAGGATAATATCGATTACTATTAAAACCAATAACATCGTTTCTCTGCAAATGATATTTTAATAAGATTTAAAAGTGAAATTAATACCATCTTATATGTACTATCAATTCTTTCATTTAACAACATTTTCCTTTTATTTAATAGATACGCGTTTGGTTCTATTAAAACGTACTTAAATTAGATTTTTGCGTCTGGATATTAATGCAAAACACACTTCTTATAAGCAGCCAGACATCATAGGCCCAGATAAGGAAATTTTATTTGCGTGAAAGTTTGATTATTTTCTTACCCATTAATTTAAACATGTGTTTTGGGTGCTCAAAAGAACCGTCTCATTGAGACGGTTCTTTTGAGTACCCACAACATATGTTTTGGATGAGAAATAAAGAAAATAATTTTTCAATACGCACTCTTATCTGGAGGCCTGCAGACATTGAGTGAACAGAAGACGAAACAAGACGAAATACAAAGACAGAGTGTGACATCCCTTAAAAGTGTTTTCATCATTGTTAAATTTTCATTTAATATTGTTTTCATACCCAGGATTGGTGAACATGCAAAACCCGTTATTATAGTAGCTAAAATTATTGCTGATGTTATTGTGCGACCGTAGAGAGCTATGTTCATCGTGAAGAAACGATAACGCAACATTTTAGCCATACATTAACGAGTTGTGCATACACCTAGTTGACTGGGTGTAGCTGAATCACTCTTACCTCGATTTGTCTTCAACACTGAATATAAATAGGTAAAGACATATATACTCGGATATAAAGACGAACAATATCAGCCATACCTAGACAAATACATGTTAACATTAGGCAAAACCTTAAGGGGCTATCAACATAACAAAGACTGTTTGTGTATGAAAAACATGTCAATCGTTCACTGTGACGAGAAAAATGGAAAGCTTTCATCTATCATGTGTGGCCAGTGCATTACTCATTCGTAGATGCATTTGTAATATACAGTGTGCAATTTCACACTTTAGTAGAGAGTTTATTAGTATTGTTTTTTCATTCACTTCCATGTTTGATATGGTTTACCATATCCGGGTTTGCAATATTACTAAGAATGAGAATAATTGATAAAACATGCACTACAGCAATCAGAGTGACTACGAAATAGATAGAGAATACTAGGTGAGTGTCTTTTGATATCACGTTTACAAGGCAAGGCTTTGAGAACGCTTGTTGACATCGCGAGGCTTGCCGAGCGATTCAACATGCGTTCTCAAAGCCGAGCCTGGTAAACTTGATATCAAAATACGCGAACCTGGTATTCTATTTATCAGTTTACCCATTGTTTCAATCTTCAAACTAGCGATTATGACGTAATTTTTAATTTTTGTGTTGATTCAGCGTCATTATCGACGTCATTCAAAAGTACAACGTCATCATGACCTGATAAAGGTAACATGCCGTGAGATAGGAAACGTTTATTAGGTTATGTTGAAACGATTCAGTTAATATTAGGGGTGACTGATAAACAGTTTATTTAGTGATTTAATGTATAATTAAGTCGCTAGGAGCAATTTAAGTGACTGAAAATAGCAATTGTTGCGCAAAACTATAAATTGCATTCAATGAGCTGTAAATTTCTTCTATTTCGTATTTCGTGTGTTCAGGAGACGTTTGCATTGCTGAGAAAAAACACACTGCATTTTAAACAAAAGTGATGAAGACAGAATTCAAAGACATTTTCCTTTGTAGGACAAACTACAGTTTATTTTGATATCTCTATCCACCTTAGAAACTTATTGTTATGTTTCGGTACCATTATTTACATGTGAAAAGAGAAACTCGTTCATATTTGTTAATATTATCCCACCAATGAATGTAAATGTTGATAACCCCTAACAATAGTATGCATTATTTCAACAATAACAGCACAACAATGCTTAAAACAACACAGGATCCCTCTTCAATATTTACTGGGATTGCAGCTGTGCTCATGCCTTAAATAAACGAGATAAGGGGATACCAACTGCAAAGTGCATATGACAGCATCATGTCATCAATTTCATTAATGTCCAATTAGACCCCATAAATGCTGTATATCTGTGTGATGACAGAATGATATAATTCATTGCACGATTATATGCCTTTAAGTCATTAAATATTCAATACAAAAATAATTGTAGTAGAAAAATATAGGGTTGCAGATATAGTTCTATGCTTATTTTGAATATCACGAGCAATACTTCCTGGTTAATAAATGTTTTCAAGCCAAAAATCTACCAAAGATTTAGATAGTCTAAAATGTCTAGTCAATTCTCTAAATATGAATTGAATCCTAATACCTACACAGATTTGGCAAAAATAAAAAGATTGCAGATAACTTTAAAGGCGTAGTTAAGGCGGTACAAGTCACCCAGCAGACATCTAAATCATCCAGATAGCTGCGCATGCGAATTCAAGACACATCTTAAAGAATAGAAAAACACCATCATCTGACAGCACGTGAGAATTTGGTATTTACCGCATTGGTGAGTAGCAAAGGTTCGCCAGAGCCTTCACTGCTCGAAACAAAAATATGGAAGTAGACAAATAAGCAGACCAAAATAAATCTTTGCCCTCTTCCTTACTTTTATCCAAGTGGATAGCTTCACATGCACGTTAAAGAGAACCTTAACACAAATGTGATAAATAACATTATCTCATGGACTCGTCCAATAATTTATCTGATGGTGCTTATCGATTCACTATAAAGGTAAAAAGATTAAAGGTTCGTCTAGGTATGGTTTTCTAGAAAACAACATAAGCTGATAATAAGCATACATACTGTTCATAACCAATGCAAGAGTGTCTCGGTCTGAAGCGTAATAGCAACAAAATTCAGTGAATCATATTACACCTCATATAAAAATAACTTTATCATATGACGTTGCTTCTGGGAGTGAAATAACGCCATGCAATAAAATCGATAAACCACTAGTGGTTTACAGATTTTCGAGAAACGTTATTACGTCCAAAATAACGTTGCGTGCGTAATGACAAACTTGAAACGTTTTAAAGCCAGAAATGAGATTTCAAAGTGAACTTTATATCATATGATAAATAGAATATGACATTCGTGCTCTTGTTTGATTGAATTTATCAAACTCGTTGCGAAAAAAGAGATAAAATGCGAGGCAAGCCTCGCATTTTATCTCTTTCCCCAACTCATTTTATAAAATTAATAAAACAGGAGCACCCATGTATCATGGGTAACAACAATATCAATAAGGATTATTGCGTGACTCTTTTTGTTTTAGTTCTTAATTGCCACTTAATTATCATCCAGCAACAACACATATTGACACTGGTAAAAGCACAGAAATACCAATTATAAAATCAATAATGCAAATTGTTCTATCAAAACTTAATTGACCCACATTATATGTTAAAAGTCTGTCAAAATAAATAGTATTTCAAAAGCGTTGGCACTTTAGCGTAATTACTTTTTCTTTCAATGTTATTATGAGCCATCCTGAGATCATTGATATTATCTACCTGGCTTTGGGATTTAAGTTTTAAAATCACACCTTTGTATACTGGGCGCTTGTAAACGTGTACTTTTACAATCAGTTAGAACCCAGATACAATGTCTACAGACAACATTGCTTTCACGAGATAAAAACCACACATCTCCATTGACTGAAACCTACACGTATTTTAAATTTAAAGTCCTAGTCTATGTACCACCACTTCGATAATATTATCTAGAATAAACATTAGAGTTGTTACATATATACCAATTAGCATTACATGTTACAATCTCACACACAAAACCTAAAAAAATACTTATCTAGTGGTTATCTTTAGCACTGAAAGTCTGTTTGATATTAGTCATTACCGGCAGTTAATTTGGTTTTGATTTTTTCTCTGTGATGATATGCTGAATAAGTAAGGAATCGTCCATGCAAGATAATCATTTTATATGTTTTATAAATCTATAGTGATGATTTGGCTAGTATAATATATCTAAGCCTCCTTGAGGCTTCAGCTGTCTGTTCTAAGGTACTGATTCTATTATTATTATTTGTCCATTGTTTGCTGTTGCTCCCAATATGTATAAGGTTTTGTGTTTGATCCTGTTTTATAATACAAGAATCTATCATGAGTGTGAGTGTGGGATAGATAAATCCGTCCCGAGGATCACAATTTGGCATCACGAGGCTTCCCGAGTGATGACAAAGTGTGATTGCGAGGGGCAGATTTTTCTATCCCATCCTCACATTTTTCTTGCCCACCACTCAATATCTCATTTAATATTAGAAAACGTGAAAAAAGACTTCCAGAAAATCCTGAATACGAATAGATGCGACATGTTGACCTAATTCTAACATTACAATGACGCCACGGATCGACATGCTAGCAGCGTGCAGCCGACGTGCAGCTGTTCGTTTTTTATCTTTCCAACGGTCTGGTACAGGTACATGCATGTGCGTCTTGGAAGATCAAGCGCGTTTGCACAAGTGGCTACGGGGCCTTATCACCTCGTATGCTAGATAGAATTACCTCACATGGGTAAAGCAACGGAAATCCCGATCTTGTGTGCAAGAAAGTAGTTCTATGTGACCTTTTTTGCAATTAACTTGCTTAGGAAGAGAGAGCCAGTTGTTTCGCTTTAACCCATTTAAGCCCAGCGTCCTTTTGTGGGACATCGGCAAACAGTGTAAAAAACCAGATCAGACGCCGCAAAATGGGGCGTCTGATCAGGTTCTCCACAACAGAAGTTTCATTTAGATTTTGCATAAAAATAAAAAATACCACCTAACAACGTTAAAATTGGAAATGAACTCGCCCAATTGATACGGATGGGAAAATACAATCAGCATAAATTGGTCAACTGTATTCTTCTGTTTGTGTATGTGTCTTTGTCTGTGTTTAACTCGTTTTTGGCAACAATTTAATCTGATGAGGATGGGTATAATATACCACTACTTGATGAATAGTTCAAAGATGTAAACCTTAGGCGTGAACAAGTATAAGATGTGACTGTAGAAAAATAGTTAAGTCTGGCAGGTTGCCTATGCGACAAGTAACACAACTCTGTGTGCTGATCCATAAACCTAATTGCAAATACAAATCTAATGTATTTTGATATGATGGTTTAACAAAGCATTATTCCGAGATGATCTGTACTAAATCAATACTTTAATAAGTCATGACAAAAAGCTAAATAATTCTGAATATCTATTATAGGGATCATTTCAAGTTCTTTAAATGAATTAACATTTGACGGATCTTTAGGAAGCTGCTTGAATATGAGGCCGTTGAACCAAGAGTCCAAATACTTCAGAGAGACCAAATAGGTTTAAATGCACTGAAACAACATGTTTGATCGTACATGTTTGCATTTTACGGTATTAAAATTCGTAGGGAGAAGTTTTGTCCAGTAAAATGTTTTAAGCCCCAAAGTGGCTTCAGCTGCTGTCCATTGTTACTCTCATTGCTTGTGTGTTGTTGTTTTTGTGACTTGTCCTTGTTTTGTTATGCATTACTTTGTGACCTTTCTAGTTTTGCAATCATCTTGCTGAGGAAGAGAGAGGTTGTTGCTTTAACGTAATGGCCTTGATGTTATTATCACTATAATGTTTTTAAGAGAGCCAACTTCTAGCTAAAAGGTCATTATTAATTCCGTTGCCATCAGGTCATTCCATATTAAAGTGTAAAAATTGGCAATGAATGGTTTAATGGTACGTTATATCCAAAAGTCATTACCTACCCAATCATATAGGGTTCATTTTATTTTATTTTTATATAATTTCCTGCAAAAAATGAGTTATTCAATTTGAGGACTGTCTAAAACAACCGTGTGTCTGTTTACGTTTCCCTTCAGCAGTTGCGTTTTGTTTTTGTTTTGTTTTAAGCATTACTGTCACATTTAGCAGATATATGTTTACGTTTATACGGTTTACTTTGATGCATCCATTACAGAACTCGTTTAACGTAGATATATAAGATATTTTATGGTCTTATTATGAATGTTTTTCTGTTCAGTTCAATAACACATTGCGTTATATCAGCCTCATTACGTTCCACTTGTTTTGCCTAGAAATCTATTAGAAACCCGCCCATTAGAAGTAATCCAACTAACCCATCCCTTTTAACTAGGTTAATAAGGCGAAACGCTAAAACACTTTTATTTTATACATGCTAGAAACCCTATTTCAGAAAATGTGAGTGTTGAAACTTTAATTCACTTTGTACAAAAAATGCCTGAAATGGGTTTGTCTTATTGAAAATCAGTTCAAACATATATATTTACGCTCCGTTTGAGAGCTTTGCTTATGATGCCGGTTGTTTGTCTTTTTATGCATTCTGTATACATTAAACAAGGGCTATGAACAAGTTATCATTTTTGGCAACATCAATTTGTGTTTCTTAATTATTCATTTTGTAAGAATTAAGTGTTGTCTCATTATTCAAATAGGCGGATCAAGGTCCGAAAACCCTTGTAAAATCACAAGTGGCTATAGGTTTCCTTAGACATTCTGGTACAGACCACCATCGAGAAGCAATTGGACCCTAGAACCATACGGCCCTCTGTATAAAAACGTTGTTGACTGCAACAAATTGTCAGGACCCCCCCCCCCCCTCGACGGAATTTTCTGGATTCGCGCGTGTTATTCATATACATGGTGTTTCTGAGTCGAACAAGTTGTCTCTTCAAAACATAGCTAAGGAGTGAGGTCTTTTTATGTTAACCATTTGTGTTTTTTACTGATTCAATGGATTTTTTTCTTCTGGTTTTATACAATACATGTGGGATGGTGTATTGTGTATATTAATGGTCACAGATTATAATATACAAATTAATATTATATTAATTTCTCTAAAGATCGATTTGGTCCTAGCATATAGTGCAGACCCTGATGAAATGGCGTGTTATGCGTCTGGTCTTTACTGTTTGCATAAGTACTTAAAGGATTAACAAAAAAAATGACAAAAGCACAGCCTTTGAGTCACGATTAAGTAGAAGTACAAAGGAAATAACCTATGAAGGAAGACCTAGTAACATATACTCCTCAAAATAATTGAAGGACCAATACTATCAATTATAACAGTGATGCATTTTGTCTAGAACGTATTTCGAAAATCAATTTTACGATCTAGCCTAAATTTTTCGGACATCTTTGACGCCTTATTGCCGAGTGAAACAGCAAAAAGAAAGTGGTAGAAAATGTTACTAACAAGGATTTTTTTGTCATTTTAAAACTTGACCTAAATGTATTGGAATGTCATTTTTTGTGTGTAATCCATGGACCACATAACTGCATGAAATAATTAAATATTGCTTTCAGATGCGGAAATCTCTGTTTTCGCATAATTTATGGTGTTTTGATCCCGCCGTTACCACCCACCTCTTCCTGTGAGGAAAAAATGCACCATTTGGCTGTGGCGTAATGGCCAGACTATAGATTCAGACGACTGGTTTTGGCGTTTGTCTGTGACAATCTTTATAAAAATTCGTTGGGACATCTTCCTAACACTCAACGGCAAAGAATGACGATTCAAAATCTGATTCTTGATGACCAAGTACAAACATTGTTTTCAGAAAACAAAACAATGTCAAAACTCCATTGTCAGAGATGAAAATGCTTGCTTCCCAGTATATTGAAACTGTTTGAAGATTATTTTGCATGTAAGCTGAATTGTTTAAAAGCAAGTTTAATTTGGTGTCACTTTCATTCTACTCGAATGACCACAGAAGAATTTCTTTACCCCACCCACTGCCTTTTGAAAGTGTGTATTTGAGGGTATGTGCATTCGAGACACAATAATGGCAGAATTAGGCATGGGAATCATTAATAATGATTCTTGATTTATGGGAATAAAGAATAGAAAGATTTGGGCCAAGTTTTACAGAATTTAAATGTTTGAGCTAATTATACTCGAGTTCTAAAATCTTGGTCCTTTAATTATTTTGAGGAGTATATGTAAGAGCATATGTATAACAACATGGATCATAAAAATCATAATTTTAAAATCAGCCATTGTGCAAACCTATAAAAAGCATAAAAATAGTAACTGAGTATGATCAGGAAATACCACAATCCCAAACTGCAGACAAACCCATGGCACCGCGAGAAAGAGCCACACAACAATCACGCGACATCAGGAAGACAAACTCAGCAAAGCATTCAGCTCTTTCTCCCCGTCAAGATATTTGCAAAACTAGAATAGACACAAGGTAACGCACAACAAAATACAAGTGTAGATCAACTACAGAATCCCACACTGGGAGAAACAATCAACAACGAATCGCCAACAACAGAACCACCGCCTTAGAACGAACAACAGCCTAAACCACTGGGGTGGGGCATAAATACATTTTAGTGGTACAAAATCTTCGCCCTAGTTTCTGCTATTGTTGAAGCACACAAAAACTTCAAGCTCGCTTGGAGGTTTCCTAAATATTACAATGTATCATCATAGAGAAACAATCTAATCAAATTAACACACTTTGATGAAACAAAGAAAAATCTAAAATTGCCAAAAATATTGAATCGTTTGGGACTACTGTAAAACACTTATATTTTGTTGCAGCAAATGCTGATAGTTTGTATATATGGCTCTTTAGCAAATTTATAATTTGGTGGATTTTCCATTTTCGAAATCTGACAAAGCCCTGTTGTATTTTTTGCGTGCAACTGTACAAGGTATTGCAAAGTAAGTAAGGGTGTAGAGATCAGGAATCGACACAATCAAGTACCACACCTGACCCAGGATACCAATGGGAAAGTAACAAACTCACAGTAGACACCACAAAAGAGAGCCAAATGGTCAGCCCTTTCCCAGCAGGTGACCACAAAGCACATATAAACAGACGCGCACAAAGACATAGCAAACACAAAACAGAAAAAAAACATAAAAGATCCATAAAAGAAGTACCGCCTTGGAACGATCAGTAAAATATTTTACTGGAGGGCTGAAACTGGTTTAACGACGTCAACCTCAACCTTAATTCAAATGTGGATCAAGACACATAGGTATTTGGTTTGCATAAAAGACCCCTAACTTATCAATGCATCATCTCCTAAAACACATAAATCAAGATATAACAAGGAGATAAAGCAAATATAAGGACTCAACAGTAAATAAAACTGAATACCGGAGCAAAAGAAATCCAACAGGTAAACTCTGGTGGGCCGTAAAACAGCCAAAGCATCAACCATCTCATCAATAGATAAGTCTTTAAGTTGGAACCATCATAGAGTCTGCAGTCCGACTCACCGACGTGCAATTAAAGAGGAAAGTAAAGTTGCCAACCATGATTGGGTTGACCACCAAGCATGCAGTCTGTTGCAATACATTAATGTGTTATCCAATCGTTTTATAATGGGAAACTATTTTAATGAACTGCGCTGAAAAATTATTAGAGCCAACAATCAAGTCATAATATGGTGATTTTCATCTGCTTTTACAGATTGTTATTGGTGTTTAAGTGAATACAATCAGTTATATTGTTATGTTAATTAACTACGTGTAAAGCGTCGAAGTATTACTATGCATGATAATTGCTTTTACAATTACAGCATTCGGCTCCTAAGGAAGTAATCTCACATTTTTTCATTGTCACTGAAAATGCCCTTGACTAATGCAATGTTGTATTTCCCTTTATCATACTTTAAATTTGTAGTGGGAATATACAAATCTTGCTTTCTAGTTTTGCAATCATCTTGATTAGAAAAAGAGAGCTAGTTTTCCTGGACATACTCACTTACTTTTTGCGTTCTGGCAAAAAGGGATCTTACAGGATTACGCATGTATTACTGAATCTATTAAACAAGTTGATGAAATGAGATTTAAATGCATGGCCTGTCATAACATACGTTTCATAACCTAAAATACTATGAATGGGTAAATTTGGATCTATTTTACATAGAAGATCTAATGTATTATTGAATTTATTAAATCAGTCGAGGAAAAGAAAGAGATAAATAAGAAATGATAATACAAAACACTGATCCGTCCTAGCCTAATCCAGATGATTTAACAGTGGTCTAGAACCCTTACTTAAAGAAAATGCATTTCTGATTGAGAATGTTCAGCGTCGAGCGACAAAGTTAGTTAGTGGACCACGTCATCTGTCATATGAGGAAAGATTAAGAAATTTAGGCCTCCCAACCCTGATTTACAGAAGATGCAGAAATCATATGATTCAAGTTTTCTAAATTCTAAAACAAATAGACGATATCCCAGTTGAAAAGTTTTTCAAACGGTCATTAGACTCAAGAACTCGTTGGCATAAATTTAAACTTGTAAAAGGACACAGCAGTACAAAACAAAAATCATGTACGTTTTTCTCAATGGGTGATTGACCCATGGAATAGCCTTCTCTTTTCATGTGTAGAAAATGAATCCATCAACATTTCAAGTCAACAGTTAACTCAGCCTGAAGGATTGTCCGCTCAAGTTTACATATACATATTTTTAAGTAAGACTTTTATCGCTTCCCACGGTTTTAGTTTTACATATTATTGATATATACACTTGGAAATAAGTTAGGGAACACCCAGTTTTCTGCAAACTATTTCACGTGGGAGTGAATAACAAAAAGATTATTTCCTTAACCCGAAATATTATCATTTCATTGTAAAATTTAGAACAATATGAAGTAAAAATGCAAAGGAAATAATGTCAATTACCATATTTAATTGCTTGTCAGCTGATTTTATGTGAAAGCTAAATTTTTGTAAAAAAGTACTGGTTGAGAAGTATGGGCCTAACGGCCTTAAATTTTGTGGTAGGTTAACATTTGTGGTCTCGGGGCTAGAACAGTCCTAGGTTGACACAATCAGTAAATAAAAGTCAGTAAGTCAGTCGACCTCATAGGTCACGTGCAGTTATTGAATTTTTACATCAAATCGCTATTTTCACAATTCCATGGCCTGTCCATAGACCCAATCTGAACCCTATTGAGCATTTGTGGGACATTTTGGGCCGAAAAGTTAGAGCAATTAGCCCCAAGCACAGAATCTTGCCGAACTGGAAGCTGCTTTGCATCGAGAGTGGCGTCAGATATCCCAACGTCAAATTCAACGTCTGGTCCAGGGTATGCGGAGGCGCCTTAGAGCAGTGATTAATTTGAAGGGAGGGCATCGAGATACTGACTTTTATGTTATGATTGTGTCAACCTAGGACTGTTCTAGCCCCAGAAACCACAAATATTAACCTATCGCAAGGTTTAAGGCCATTAGGCCCATACTTCTAAACCAGTACTTTTTTTTACCAAAATTAGCTTTCACATGAAATCAGCTGACAAGCGAATAAATATAGTAATTAAGATTATTTCCTTTGCATTTTTACTTCATATTGTTCCAAGTTCCACAATGAAATAATAATGTTTCGTGTCAAGGAAATAATTTTTGCGTAATTCACTCCCATTTGAAAATAGTTTGCAGAAAACTGGATGTTCCCTAACTTATTTCCAAGTGTATATATATTTGTACTAAGAAGATTAGATTAGAAGCTGAGATCGGCCTTTAAAAGCACCCATGCCTGGTACTCGTAAGTTACCCATTGGTTATGTGATAAGGTAGAGATTATTTCACTTTAAATTTACTCTGTTTCTGTTCAATTAAACTACTTCTACTTGTTTCAAAGTTTAAAGGTCAACTCTATCTCCAAACGATCCGTATTTCAGTGTCTTTTTAAAAACACGCTGTCACCTCATCAGGGTGTGGCTTGATGTTTCACACAATATCGTTTGTAAGCACTATAGAGGGAAAATTCAAATGATATATACTTTTTACGTTAGGTAGTTTATAGTGATTTGATAAAAGAAGAAAAGTGGGGAAGGTCATTTAGTTGATTCATTCTTGGGTCAGGTGCTACCTGATTGCATCAGGTTATAACAGTCTTCGCTGGTTGTTTTTACGATAAGTACCACAATTTCAAATGTTAGTTAAACTGGCGTTTCAATTATTGAGGTGTCACAGGTTATTTCCCAAAAATATTGTATTTTTTTCTCTGAAGATTTAATGGATTTGAGCAAACCCTGATGAAATGCCATATTATGCAGCAGTTCATCTAGGTCTTCATTGTTTGCTAATATACATGTTCTTGTGTTTCCGGTCTACAACAGGTTAAGGCACAGGATATTCTTGACATACAGTATTTTCTAATTTGTTTACATAATATTTGGTTTTCTTTATCAAAATTACCTTGAACTGTTTTTAATGACAATAAAGCGTTCAGTCAATACGATAACAGAAAAAACATCCTTTAATAGAAAAATATAATTGACCTTCAGAGTAAAGTAGCGGAAAAAAAACATTTGTTCAACTTCATCGCTAATGCTATTAAAATAATTGTGAATAAAGCCGCTAAACTCTCACAGTTGAATAACTTTTGTTATTCGCTTCAGTTAGTTGTAAAATTCTGAGATGACGTAAAACAGATTAAATCTTTCATTAAAATATGTCAATATGTTAATCAGTGCACTACTATAACATCAAATATCACACTATATTTCTTGCACCAAGAGTACAAAAAGAATGAGACATCACATTATACTTCAATGAGGTAGACATGAGGATTGAACTACTCATTAAAAAGATATTCAGCAAGACCGAGGTGAATATAACTTTTAAGGGTAGATAACTCCTTAATGTCTACCGAAATTGAAAATATAGAGAAGGGCAAAGATTGGAAATTGAATGAAAAATTTCTACTTTTACCTTTGCAATTAGATTTGTATTGTTTAAGTCATGTTAAACCTAAGGACTTCCTCACAAGTTTGAGCAATTGTTTTTTATGTTTATGTAGTATTTTGCATTTTAAAAAGTTTATAAATTCCCAGAATACAGAATGTAAATCATAAAATACTTTTTTACATTTTGTTTATTCAAACAATGAAAAATGAACAAATATAACAAAACTGTTGTTAAAATTCATTGAAAGTCTTTGATTTACCTGCTAGGAGTTAAACAGCAAATCGTGTCAATTTCATTTAAATGTCATACTCATTATGCCAGTTTAGCTCTCTAGAGGGTGATATAAGAAAAGACGTCAAAAACATTAACATCTGGAAACTAAATTGAGCTGGTTTTCATCTCATGTCAACCTATAGGCTAATTTAGGCCAATTTTTAGGTATACATGGATATTTATTAAGACAAATCGTGTCAATCAGGAGACAGGAATCTCTCGTTATATAACAAAACAGAGTATCACATTGCAGAGCAGTTAATAAATAATTAATCCAATAGCCCCTGATTTAGAATATTGGTTCATTTAAGGATATACTTAACTTTGTATTTCTATTGATTATATTCAGTCCTGCTTAATTAATTAAATAGCGTCATATGAAAACTAATATTAAATATAGTCGTTTTAAGGCCGAAATGTAAACGTTAGAGATTATAGAGAGAATACAAAAGTCGCCTAAGTCATGAGAGTATTAGTATGTTGCATAAGTATGTGCATTTAAGTATATCTTTCAAGCCCATTTACGCACATAATTACAAAAGTTAAGTGCGTATGACAAGGAAATGCAGCAATCACAGACTGCAGATTAACTCACGGCACCATGAGGGAGAGACGTAGAACACAGACAGCCACAACACAATTAAAGTAACCAAACAACTATCTCTTCCACAACAAGATTATTGCTAAACTAGAAATTTTTAGATTAAATTATGGTCGGAAGAAAACAAACCTTAAAGTTAGAGTTATTCTGCACAGCTGGCAACATGGATATGAAAGATGATCTATCACAAGAGCTTTGGTTAGGCGTTTCATGCATTGTCATTCCTATGCGTTTGATAAAGGTGTAAATATATATTGATGTTGAGATTGACAGTTTTTCTGACATTTGCAGAAAAAGTGCTAACAAAGAGCATTGCTATGGCGATGTTATATAATATTATTTAGGTACACCAGGACTTATAATATGCTGTAGGCCCAGTTCAGCAAAATAATTGAGCGTAAAATTGTCATTATTTCCTTATCTATCAATTTAAACATATATATTTTGGGTGCTCAAAAGAACCGTCTCATTGAGACAGGTCTTTTGAGTATCCACAACATATGTTTTACTCGAGAAATAAGAAAAAATATTTTTTTAATAACACACTCTTATCTGGACAAATGTACTTGCCCACCATCATTTTTGCTTGTAATCACATTATGGTCATTCATTTGCTCGTATTCCTCAGACCAATATCAATGCAATATAGTCGGGACAAGCAATAATTTCTGGACACTGTCAAGAATATTGATTGAAAACGTAATAAAAAGGACAATTCCACAGGTCTTCTGTGATGTTACCCATTTGAGACGTGCCAAACAATAAGTAGGATTGCTTTCTATTACCATGAAAGCTGACCTCTTCGTCCAGTCTGTCTGATTACTCCATTGATAATCTCTTGAATGACATTCTAATATAAGTTATTGACAACAACAAGTAGACAAGGTCGTGTAATAAAGACACTTATCGCATATGTCAAAAGCAGTTCTATAAATGTACGTGAGTTGTTCTCTATAAGTTTAGAAACTAACCTTTTGTCAGCATTTGAACAAGTGCTATATATATATGAACAATGAATTCTATAACATAACACTTGGAATAAGTACTACACTCTCATGAACTGGTTTAAACGCAAGCTAAACAAATTGTGTGTTTTCAACAGCAGAGTCTAGGGCGAAGAGTAAAGTTAATTTAAGCCCTCTATGGCATTGGCTGCTGTCTGTTCTAAGGTGGCGGATCTGTTGTTATTTATTCGTTGAGTATTGTTGCTACCATAGTTTGTGGGGCTTTTGTGTTAAGTTATTGTTATGTTGTATCGTACTTAGTGTCCTTTTTAGTTTTGTAATCATCTCACTGGGGAAGATAGAGCTGGTTTCTTTACTGTTATTGTCTTCTTGATGGCATGTGGCTGTTATTGTTCTTTGCTTCTTCATCATGGTGCTTTTTGTTGGTCTGCAGTGTGTGATTGTGGCATTTACTGGTCATACTCACTTACTTTTTAATCTGATTAGACAGGCAGGCTTTCACATATTTTGGTTGTCGTAAAATGATTTACATGATCTTTTACATAATATAATATACCATCATTAAGTGCATTTGCGTCTTTCCCTGTTACAAAATTTGTATTTGTTTGAGGACCTTAACAGTGGTATTTATCGTAACCTTGTATTTTACAATGATTGGTGTTTGAGGTCATAAAATGAATAGAATGTCATCTGAAAACCTCATATATTGAATCTAATTTTAATCCTAATATGTGATGACTTTCATAGCATTATGATACCAGGCGTTACAAGAAAGACAAACTGCTTGATTAAGGCAGCAAAGTCGTCTTATAAACAAATAACTTCTAGTTAAGCATTCACTACATAGGTATATATACTGAACAAAAATGAAAACGCTACACATGAATTGTTTGCCATTTATATACAAAATGATGCACGCTAGTAAAGCAAATGAAAGAGTTTCAATGTTCAAATACTGAGCTATTCATAACAATAAAAGTTTTACGGATGTTGAAAGGAGGAAACACATGAAAGCTATTTAACTGTGACAGGGGTCCAATTTTCAGGTTAAAAATTTGAACAGAAATCTTACACACTTTAGGCCTTCAGAAATCCACTACCAACCAGATCTGACACCAAGAAAGGGTAGACTAGACATGTAACAACCAGAAATATGAAGGACTTATCACAAGTGTGTTTCGATCGTTTAGAAAAGCAATCTTAAAAAGCGGGGTTTTCATCAAATTGCCAAGCTTCAAGTTTTAACATTGAAATCTCTATAGGAAAACCAATGTGTTGTTGCATCTTATTCTGATGTCATTACAAGCCGAGAAATATTAGAAACAATGTGCTGATAGTTTTACCTATTTAGGCAAAAGAAAATTATCGAAAATCGTGATAAATCGAAGATTACCAAACATTTAATATTCCCCATTTGTTTTTGTCAAATGAAGGCAATTTACAATTGTTTTAACAAATTTGATTTTGAAATTGATTTTTGAGCTTGTTTCAAGTGATTAGTCAGTTGTCTTATGCTGTTATGCAACACAATTATGACCAATGCTGATAAGCATAAAAAGCTTTTTGCGCATGCGAAATTGCAATATTCAATAAAAAAGCTAAAAGAACAAAAAGGATCATACCTCAGACACCAAATGAAGCAAATTAGTGGAGTTTCGACTAATCGTTTGCTGGATGTCTGGGAAACATTATTTAGCTTTCGTGAATACTTTTTGTCCAATACTTTCTCCCAAAATATAAAATATTGTAGTGTAGCGTTTTAGCTTTTGTTCAGTATATATAATAACTTCATTGTTTAAAATTGAATTTCGTTGTTGTAAAGCCGCTATTTCTAACCAATAAAACGATGGCTTTAAACAAGTAGGCACATGAGTAGTTACGGCAAATGCTCTAAAATTTCGAACACTTTTCTTTCTTTCTGTTCTTAAATAAAATGTTGGATATCAGGGCCCAGAATTACAATGCTTCTTTAAAGTTAAGAGAGACTTAAGTTAAGTATTGGTATTTCAACATGTTACATTAATTGCCTGATAAATTCCCAGGATCGACGCAGTAGGTGTGGTCAAAGATTGCGTCGTGATCTATAGAAAAAATGAAACTATTTTGATTTTAACCACTTTGAAACTTTATCTATCGCACCCTGAAAAATCAATACTTAACTTAAGTCTTCCTTAACTTTAAGGAGGCATTGTAATTCTGGGCCCTGGACGTTAATTCACAGAATGAATATCAGAATAGCAAACAGGGACGGCCCTGATCAGAGTGCTTCTGAAGAAGCAGTCTGATCTGGGTCTGCGCTGTTTGTCTATACATGTTTGGCATTTCTAATAAAGTTTGAAACTATGAACATTTACTGTAAAAAACACAATTTCTCAATTAGAAGTGGTGGTACATAGGCGGAGGTTAAAATCATATAAAATCGTTTCAGATGCAAGTGTAACAAATAAGACAGAAGGAATGGAACCCTATTTATGCTTGAATATGTCTTTTATTGTACTTCTTCTAAATAAACTATTAAAGGAGGGCAAAAATACAATGAGCTGAATTGTTCCCAGAACTCTTGTTGCAACAAGTAATGATTCAACAATGGATCTTGGGTATTTATGTACAATAATAGCAAGCGGGTGGTCATATATGCACATAGGAAAATACGACGATATGAAGCTTGCTATGTAAGCGATATGACCCTAACATCTCATTATACCATATACCCTAAACTTTCTATAATTTAAATGCGCCAGCTTTTAAGTTGTATGCTCTTATTGCATAAGTAGGCGGCTAGCAAACACAAAGTCAACCAGGCGATATTTTGTACAAAAGCCTGAATTGGTACAATTGTCCAAATGGTGGTTTGATTAAAGCTTAGCTGTCGATTTAGCAAACAATGACTGCTCAGACAGCAACTTGTGTCTTTTTCTCCATTTGGAGGGAAGTTCTTGAATAATAGACATAGCTTTGGTTTGATTCATTGTATGAATGACGTTGTTTTGCCTTAACATTTTTTGATTGATATAATTCTGCTCGTAATGTCACATTTTAACCCTTTTCATTCTGATTGATTTTCCCAAAACATATTAATACAAGAGGTATGGGATAGCCTATTATGCAATTTAAAGGACCACTGGTCGAAATATCTAAATTATGATGTATTTATGCCCATATAAATTTATTTATCTTAGCGATCAGTGCAGACCCTGATGAAATTCCACGTTATCATCTGGGTATTCACTGTTTGCCAAAGTACAGTAAGCCCTGTGTAAAAAGGCCACTCTCAAAAAGACCACAAATTGGTTTTCAAGACCAATTACCGCTTAATGCAGGCCAAAAAGTATTGCAGAATGCTTCAAGGGGAGCATTCTGCAATACTTTCGACCTTCATTAAGCTACCATTTGTCATTAAGATCTTCGGATTGTCTATTTTTGAGTGGCCGTTTTACACAGGTTTTACTGTACCAGTTTACTGGTATCCAGAATGAAAAGGGTTACTCCTTGTATGACTGCCACAGTATTTCTTGAGTGCTTGTACGATTGACATAGTTTTAGCTCAACCCTTCATCTATGGCATATTTTACTCGTAAAAAGGACTTTGTATAATGACCTGTTTATTGTTTCTTGAAATTGTATACGATTGACATTGCTTTGCACGAGACGTTGTGAAATTGACACAATTAAGACAGCACATGAGGTTTTGATACTTATCGCATTTTCAAGTGTTGAAAGCTAACGCAAGCCTGTGCAGATGTACAGACTCGCCAGAGTTTTTGCTGCTCGCATAAGCAAAATGTGTATAGATAACATTAGACCCTCTAGCCCCGCTGACTACCTCAGCAAGGCATTTTTGCATACAGAAAAAACTGTGTAAAACGGCCACTCAAAATAGACAAAACACAGATCTTAATGACAAATGGTAGCTTAATGAAGGTCGAAAATTTGCAGAATGCTCAATATTTTTGACCAACATTAAGCGATAATTGGGCTTGAAACCCAATTTTCGGGTTTTTTGAGAGTGGCCGTTTTACAAAGGTTTTACTCTTTTTTAACATAACATAGAGTTTATTCGACTTAAGCATATACAGCTCATCGTCATATAACATATATACAATGCGTGAGTTACATGCTCTTGCTGTGAGAGTGATGGTATATTTATACTCTTAACCCCAAAAGGACACAAAGTTTTCGTTATATAATAAGTACTACATGCACTCTGAATGCGGGTAAATACCAAAATCTCGCATGCTGATCTGTGTCTCGCTTGCAGCCTGTTTACATGTTACAACGTTCATACAAGCAGATGTTCCGAAAAACACAGAAATATGTGCTACGCAAACAGGCGATGCACAAAATGTTGACATGTATGAAAATGCCATTACAATATTTATAAAACATTCAAAAACGCTCAACATTACCACAGCCTCATTCTTGTGTCTAAACATGTAACATCTAGCCCTTTTTCGGGTGTATATATGAATTACTGTATAGTACATTCTCGTAAATTCGAAGTGCTGGGGACTAGCGGTTTCATTTTGAATTATCAGAAATTCGAATTATAGGGATGAAGCTATAAAATATGTGTAACCCCCAAAATGATAGTAGCATCAACATTTTTCTAAATATATGTGTTTGGTGCATAAAAGAAACGCCTCAAGGAGACTTAAATAGTTTATAAATAGGCCATATTCTCTACATTTATTGTGGCATTTATGTCTTGTGGTTGTCATGCTTTCGCGTCTGTTAGTTGCTGCCTTGTGGTCACCTGAAGGGAAGGGGCTGACCTTTATGCTCTTGTTTGTGATGTTGTTGTGATTTTGTTACTTTCCCATTTGGTATCTTGGGACAGGTGTGGTGCTTGATTGTATCGATTCCTGATCCTTGATGTCTTTCTTACTTTCTAGATCATTTCAGCAGACGGAAAAAGCAGATGACTTCTGGTGTGATTGGCGCGTAAATGTTAACCATCACGACTACAGCAGACGACAAATTTTGTGACATCTTTCCTAATTTTCAGAAAAAATCAGGTATGATTTTTCATGAGAATCGTCTGCCAGCAGACGATTCTCATGAAATAGCATGCCTTATTTATTATTTTGAAAAATCAGCAAAATTTGGAATTGTCGTCTGCTGCAAATTCTATGTGGCGCTTTATGGGTTAACCAGCCGACGATTAAAATATCATGCCTTATTTATTATTTTTGAAAAAGCAGCAAAATTTGGAATTGTCGTCTGCTGCAATTTCTAGGTGGACCTTTATGGGTTAATAAGATTTGACATGCTGTATACAAGAACGAGGCTGGAATGATGAAGAGCCTGATCTAGTTGCATGAAAAAGAGGGATAAAATTTCAAGAAAACAAAATGGCTCACCTCATCCTGTTGTAGTCAACAAATTTCTTCTGAGCTGTCCAGATCTGGTCCTTGATCTCAGAGATATCTTTCTTGCATTTTTCAATCTCTACTGCTTTGAGACCCTCTACTGAAATACAGTCATGAGTATCTTGTAATTATCTGATCATTTCTCAATCTCTACTGCTTTGAGACCCTCTACTGAAAAATAGCCATGAGTACCTTGCAATTATTTGTTCATTTTTCTATCTCTACTGCTTTGAGACCCTCTACTGAAATACGGTCATGAGTGCCTTGTAATTATCTGATCATTTTCAATCTCTACTGCTTTGAGACCCTCTACTGAAATACAGTCATGAGTACCTTGTAATTATCTGATCATTTTTCAATCTATACTGCTTTGAGACCCTCTACTGAAATACAGTCATGAGTACCTTGTAATTATATGTTCATTTTTTAATCTCTACTGCTTTGAAACCCTCTACTAAAAATAGTCATGAATGCCTTGTAATTATCTGATCATTATTTTTCACTCTCTACTGCTTTGAGACCCTCTATTGAAATACAGTCATGAGTGCCTTGTAATTATCTGATCATTTTCAATCTCTACTGCTTTGAGACCCTCTACTGAAATACAGTCATGAATACCTTGTAATTATCTGTTCATTTTCAATCTCTACTGCTTTGAGACCCTCTACTGAAATATAGTCATGAGTACCTTGTAATTATCTGATCATTTTTCAATCTCTACTGCTTTGAGGCCCTCTACCGAAATACAGTCATGAGTATCTTGTAATTATCTGATCATTTTTCAATCTCTTCTGCTTTGAGACCCTCTACTGAAATACAGTCATGAGTACCTTGTAATTATCTGTTCATTTTTCACTCTCTACTGCTTTGAGACCCTCTACTTAAATACAGTAATGAGAACATTGTAATTATCTGATCATTTTTCAATTTCTACTGCTTTGAGACCCTCTACTGAAATACAGTCATGAGTACCTTGTAATTATCTTATCATTTTTCAATCTCTACTGCTTTGAGACCCTCTCCTGAAATACAGTCATGAGTACCTTGTAATTATCTGATCATTTTTCAATCTCTACTGCTTTGAGACCCTCTACTGCAATACAGTCATGATACCTTGTAATAATCTGATCATTTTTCAATCTCTACTGCTTTGAGACCCTCTACTGAAATACAGTCATGAGTACCATGTAATTATCTGTTCATTTTTCAATCTCTACTGCTTTGAGACCCTCTACTGAAAAGTAGCCATGATTACCTTGTAATTATCTGATCTTTTTTCAATCTCTACTGCTTTGAGGCCCTCTACTGAAATACAGTGGTACCTTGAATTATCTTATATGAGCCAATGCGTGAGATTTTTGAACAATGTGGCATTTTGGCATGTGTAGACTCAGATGAGCCTCTGCAGCCTCCTTTTAAGCTTAGAAATTCCAAATAGTGTTCAGATCATATAATACTCAATCGACTAGCAAAGGCTCTGACCAGACTGCGCGTATGCGCAGGCTGATCTGAGGCTTTGAAGGTCGCACATACCACATTGTTGGAAATATCATACACTGGCTCATATTTTTCATGCTTAGACAAACGCCCTGCACATAAATGCTAAAATGCCGAAAAATATTTGCATTTTAAATATCATTTATTAGGAGTTTTGCTTAACTGGACTAAATAAATACATGTATGTAAGGACCCTAATGTGGAGTTTCTAAACTGTGCCCCCTTAATATATACACAATGAATAAAAACGATACTATGTGATTGGTTCAAACCAGATACTAGAAGCACAAGCATTATTCTAGTGCACATGCGTTTGTAACGCGACGTCTGATTGGATAACATCAAAAATTTGCGACAGTATATCCTGCAATATACTGTCTGAAATAGTTTGACGTCATCAATTACATCACCTTTTGTTGGATGACGTGTGGATTTATACGGCTTGCAATGCTCCAATTTGAGATCAAACTGCAGCGATGCATTAGAATGGAGATAACCATATTCAAAATTTTTGTTTGGGGAGGTATATCCTCGGATATACGTTCGGAAATCACGTTTTACGGCTCCGCTCGCGCGTCGCCGTAAAACTAAATTTCCGACCGTATATCAAACGATATACATCCCCAAATGAAAATTTAGAAAACAGTTATCCCCTAAATATTAGCACAAAGCTATGCTAAATAGGTCGCATATTTATAGACGAAACACGTCATACTAGTGAACTTCTAAATAGTTTAATTGCGGCGGCTATGCCGACGCTCTATTATCGCTTTGAACCTAAATTTTATGTAAATTTTCGCCAATCAGAAGCATTCTTAAATTGTAATATTCATCACACCAGCTAGAAAACAATGCCCTCATTGGTTAATGCTCAGACTGACCACACAATCTTATTATAGATGCAATTAACTTGAAAATTTCCATGTAAATGGCCGAGAACCAGTCTGCGCACTAGTCCGATCTGGAATATAGGTCAACTCCCGCTATACAGCATTTTTAATTTGCTTTAATTTATTACCATTCTTTGCATGCCTTGCTTAATTGCACATAGTAAATAAGTGCAATATAAAATAACTCGCCAAATCCTAAAGGACTTTAACAGCATTATATAAAGCAAATCTTTGTGTTTTTTATTCAAGCCATAATCATATTAAATGCATTACACGATTATAGTCTGTTTCATAAATTTCGACAATAGGTCTAGTCTATTTCTAAAACAAATATAACAAGTGTATTTAATGCGTTACATTACAAGGGCGTAAAATTCATCGCGAATTAGAGAGTAACCTCGGGGTTCAGGCGAGTAAATACGTACAAAGCTTGCTCTGACCAGCAAATGCATTTTCTTACAAGGACAGTGTAGCTATCGACAGACTCTTTTTAATCAGACACCATGGTGCGTTATAAATAGACAGCAAAAAAAAAACCCACGTTGTAATGTCTATTAATAGCGCTTAACAAGATACATCCTTTTAAAAAAAGATGTATCTTAAAAAAGAGGTTATAATGGGGATGGATATTTAATGAAAATAATGGCACATAATTTCCTACAATTTGAATGCGCCCAAAACCCACAATCCTACACTTAGACTCAGATCAACCTGCGCAGCTGTACAAGTATCAGCGTATTTTGCTATTTCCTTTAGGAAGATGACAAGCACAAGCTCTAGTTTCTTTAACTATATGTAGGTCAGACGAACATGTATCTTATAAGGCTAACTTGCAAACAGCCAGCACGTAATCTCGGGCCACTATGGGCCCGCCAGCGAAACGTTTTTCAGATGGTATTTTTCTGGCGGGCCGAGAGTGGCCCAATTTTACGTGCTTACTAGGAGCTAGTCGATCAGTTTTTGAGTCTACATGCATTTATTCCCCGACCCCGGCTATGGCGAGGTGCCACAGGATATAGAAAGGTTATAGGAGTTAGTCCCACACAAAAGCGATTTGGTATATCAGCATTTTTCTGTAAATAGAGACATTCATAATATGTAAATAGAGTAGTGGAAGTGTAAACCATTTAAAACTTGAAAAATACTCCAAGTTGAGATCCGAGACGGGCAGAATCTAGCCTATGTGACAACAACAACAACAATATGGCATGTTTTTTCCGGGTTTTCAGTTTGTTTCAGTACATACATTTATCGTCAAAATCTCCCGTTGTCTTAAAAACTTTAGGACTAATAACATTGTTCCCTAGCCTTTGCTGGTAAAGTGCCTAAAATTTGGAACGATTCAGATGCATATCGCTCAGCGAAAAGAGCACCAAGCAAAAGAGAGACCAGAAACATAACCACAACTTCCAAATTCGCTGGTTTTAGATGGAACATCCTTTTCCAGCATGCAAAGGGGATTTCGTCATTTAGTTGTGTTAAAATTGTAAGTATTTAAGAGCCGCAGAATATCTTTTTAAAGATATTTCTTGTTTTTACCTCTTTTCAGTAAGCAATGTCATGAATAAGCTACAGATTAAAATGGTCAACATGGAGATAGGTATCCAATACAGTATATGGGAGCACAGTGGCTCAGTGGTAGAATGCTTGGCATGCGGTTAACCCAGGGAGACCAGTCCAAATATAACTGAAAAAGTGCTGACTGACGTAAAGAATCAAATCAAACAAACAAACCAACACAGCATGTGCTTCGAAGAAATGATCATGTATTTTTATATATCACTTCGGAAGATGGTAAAATGTGACGTCAGAGCTTGTCTTGTTAAGTTGACATCGTCCATTGTTGTAAACGGGTAACAGAATTTCGCTAGTATTATTATTCTTGTATCATTTAAATGTACGTTGTCGGTTTAGTGCAGTGGTAAGACGGTAGACCACTATGCTTAAGGTTTGACGTCACTTTCAACTTACATTTATCTTGCTCTAATCTCAGAAAACACTTTAAAGCGGGCACTATTGGACCACCAAACGAAACACCATTTTTGAATGTCCGCTGGTGGGTCAAACAGTGACCTGAGATTGTTTACTTGCTTGGAAGTGGTTACAGCAAGTTTGTTTTGTCTTATTAACAGCATGTTACAGTCGGTTTGTTTTGTCCTTTTTGTGGGACATGAGCAAACAGTACAGACGCTGCATAACGCAGTACCTGATCAGGGTCTCCACTGTTTGCTTACAAATGTTCTATCAGAATATGACTAAACACCCGACATCCCTTCAAACAGAAATAGACTGCCCATATTGATAAGAGCAGGAAATTCCATTCGGCTTAAATGGGTAAATTAATACAATAACATGCACCCCTTGTTTACTTTTTGCTAGAATTCAATTAACTTACAAACTGCATTCAGAGGGAATATGGGATTTTTTTATTCTTACATAGAATACACACAGGATGGATATTTAAGGATATTACCTTAGAGACACACACCCAGAGTTTAAAATGTTGGGAGGAGCTTCTTTGTATCTCACGATTGCAGTACCAATAAGTCATTCTATTAGTGTGTAGGCATGCACGTTGGTGACAGCAATAGACTGACACATTTGTCTTATTGGTAGCTTAATGGCTGAAATCCTAATTTTTTTTTGCTTCCGCGACAGACATAAAGGACACGATTGAAGTGTCTGAGTTATATTAAGCCATTGATAAAGTGCACTGATGCAGTCAGGCTGTAAACACGAGAGTAGATGAAAATATACAATTGGATTACTCATCTTGTCTACCCTATAGAAAAGCAATTGACCTGACAATAGCGCAGTCAATCGGAACTGCCTCGGCGGAATCAGACCTCGGATGTACATTGAAGGTCTACTTTGCTAAAGTAACGCTGACGTCACATAACATGATGCTGTCATCACAGAAACCATATCTCGATTGCAGCGAAACAAACGGTTATCATGCCACAAGAGGCTATAAATTAAGTTTATGTTTAAACTTCATTAATTCTGTTGACAGAATAAGGGATTTTAATAGAGCTGAACCCACATGCTACTGAACTGATTTCCCTAACGCCAGTTCCATGAGTTCCGGCTAATAAAATGCAGCTTTTTCATACATAATACTACGCCTTACATATATCCGAGGCTTGATTCTCGAATTGGGCCGATATTTTCGGACTGTAGCGTAGCAAGAACCCTAAAATCTTTATGTAATAAATGGGAGACTACTGGAACGAGCAGTGATTCTCACCAATTGTGTCCCTTTTCAAAATGTTGTCTCTCTTATACGAAAGCATTTGCTCACTCCCGGAGCGAATGCTTTCCTTTAAGAGCAGTCCCTTATGGTATGGAAGAACACTATTTCCGCTTTAGGTGATTTACATTGAATGGCAACAGTTTTTCTTACGCACGTGCGTAACTGCGTAAGCGGAGCCACAAAAAAATTAAATACTTTTCGCGTAAGCGTCCAGCGATGGGTTAGGCGAGGCTGCGCATTAGAAAGTAAGTGAGTATGACCAGGGAATACCACAATCACACACCGCAGACCAACCCATGGGACCGTGAGGAAGAACCACAGAACACTAACAGTCACCAAAACATCAGGAAGACAATTAAAGCAAAACAACCAGCTCCCTCTCTTCCTCGCCAAGATGATTGCAAAACGGACAGAAAATAGGCCAAGATGATTGCAAAATGGGCAGAAAATAGGCGGCATCATTCTAAACCATTTATGGTGGCAACAATGATAATGAAATTGGGCAATCAAATGTGCAACAGTGACACTTTCAGCCTCCGGATGAAATTAAAGATGTACCCCAAACCTTAGAAGAGGATATACTTAAATGGAAACCCGTCACCCTGAAAATGATCGCATATTAAACAGTTTGAAAGGGTTATTCAAATCATTCTAGACAACTCAGTGAATATATTGGCTTTGTGTGGCAAATACTGCTTAATGTTAGACTAGAAATTGTATAGTTTACATCTAATGAAATTTGTGCTCTATTCTGTTTGGTCAGTTCTGAATACCGATGATTGCAGCATTAGAGTATATTGTGCATATCTTGTCAACAGGGAATTCCTATATGAGCCGTGACATGTGATTTTCAACAATGTGGCATTTTGACAAGTGTAGGCTAAGACGAGCCTGTGCAGCCTCCTCTTAAGCTTAAAAACTCCAAATGATTTTCGGTAAATAGCTTAACAGTCATAAAATATTCAAGCGACTAGCAAAGGCTCTGATCAGACTGCGCGTATGCGCAGGCTCGTCTGAACCTTTGCTGGTCGCACATACCATATAGTTGGAAATCTCATGTCATGACTCTCATATATAGTTATGAGACTGCACGTAACCAGTAAGGCGTTGATTATAGAGTATGGTTAGTCCTTTTTATTTAGCAAACATTGATTCCTTTCATTTGTATTGCGTGTTATGTCATCTCTGATCAGACTATAATCATCGAAAGACAACAACGTCTTACCGCTCTATGTGTGGAACTATTACTTGCAAACAGACAACATGTGTGCCAGCACATGAGACTGGTACTAATCCCAGTGTCGTTTAATGAATGCTAAGATGAATCTGCGCCTTCGCAAATGCGTAGACATGAAGGGATCAAGAAAATGTTGTCAAAGGGTATCCATAGTGTACCAACTCTGACCACGTTTTTTTAAATATTTTTTTAGTTGATTAGGGAAGAAGATCCAGTTTTGCTAAGTAACCCTATATTTTTGTGATTTTTAGAGGGTGTCCGGACCCCTTGTCCCCTATCTGGATCCGCGCATGGCAGACTCACCTGAGCCTTTGCTGCTTGCACACACAAAGTTTTGGTGTAGATGAAAAATGCAGACCTAATAGTAGACCTTTTTCCCGCTTTACATCAGCATGTGGGTTTAAAGGAAGTTTTTGCAGATTATTAATTCAGTCTGCAGCGTTACTAAATTCACTTTAAGAGAGATGCGATTGCTAACGGCCAAGATAAAGCTGCTTTTTATTCAGTACTCTAATTTGTGTGGACAATCGTAGGCTTAATTGTTCCTTAATACAGACAGTAAGAAAGTAATCACTCTTTTGTGAAGCGCCTGGCCTGAGGTGTGACTCAAGGCGGGTTTATAAAGAAATCTACGGCTTGCATCGCTCATTGCATATGAAATACGTTTCCTTAGTAATTTCCTTTTTCAGAAATGAAGATTGAATTTACTAGGAACGAGTCCGCCGAGAAAGAACATCGATTGAAGAGCAATAAAATTTATATTGCGTGCGTGTATCTGCATATAAAGTATTTAACTAAACTGAATTTGTAGATCGCTTAAAGAAAATGTGTGACATGGGAGACACATACAAGGCAATACGACCAGAGTCAATAGTGAAATAAAGAAAATAGCAGAAATAACCGTTTCAAGCGCCATGAAACATTCACCGCATATAAAATTTTCTAATTTCCATGCATCTCTAAGGAACAATGCAGGTTGTAAATCGTCGAAATACCGGTCCTTATATTCACTGAAAACCAAGAAAGATATAAACTGTTTCGTTTCTGTTGCTTTTATGGTCAAGTCCATCTAACGCCGCATTTCATCAGGGTATACACCATTTGCCATAAACAAAACGAAAAACAACTGATTATTTGGAAACGAATCCTGTGGCACATTGAGATATCCAATGGACCATCCCAAATCACATGTATCAAACCAGAAAGAAGACTCCATTGGTACATAAAGGGTAAAGTCTTGCACTTACTTTCCATTTTTCTTTCCAGTGCTGTTAGTCTTGCTGCAATCTCTGACTTCATCTCTTCTACCTTGAATGCCCTGAAATAAGATGAAAGAAATTCAAAATACAGCTGGAATTTCAATAGCTTTAAACCTACGAGTCGAAGTCCTAAGCGGTCACTCAAAAAGAACACTAGAATATGTTTACAATACCGATTATCTGTCAAAATGATCAAGTCAAAAGTATTGCAGAATGCTCCAATGGGCATTCTGCAATACTTTCGACCTATATGATAAGCTACCATTTTCCATTAAGGCCTTTGTTTTGTCTAGTTGCCGTCTAAGACAGGTTTTACTGTAGGTATAGGATACTTTGGATTACAAGAGGAACAAGGGAACATGCCAATTAATTTCAGGGCAGCAAGGGAATATGTACCCCATTGGTAGGCCCTCGATTATGACCATAACTGTATCCATTTCCTAACTGTAGGTACTTTAGAAATAATTTGCAGTGCATGAGTGTTATTCATGCAACACAACTACATGACTGAGCAATGACATGAGATTTCCAACAATGTGGTATTTTGACAAGTGTAGACTCATATGAGCCTGTGCATAGAAACTCAAAATGATATTCAGTCAGTACCTTAACAGTCATATAATATTCAAGCGACTAGCAAAGGCTCTAATCAGACCACGCGTATGCACAGGCTGGTCTGAGGCTTTGCTGGTTGGTCGCACATACCACATAGTTGGAAATCTCATGTCATGGCTCATGTATTGGCCACATTGACATGATTAGGCCTCGAGGTTATAAAACTTTTTTTCATGCTGAACTCAACTGGGTATAAAATTTTAACTCATAGAAACTAAAGTGCTAAAAAATAAAGACGACTTTTCTTCCATTCAAACGCTCACATGCGAATAGATTTAAACATCGGTGAGCATGATAAATACGGTGCTCTGTTAAAATTTGCATGAATAAAGTTGTATAACCTCTGGGTTAGGTTTCAACAAAGACAATAGTTTGTTTTGATTCGGGTTTTCCAAATAAAAACAGTCGAATTATCAAATATTATTTTAAAAGCATCACGAATATGAACATGCATGCTGATTAGAAATGAATAATCAGGCTTCCAGATAAGAGTGCGTAGTCAAAAATTAATTTTCTTATTTCTCAACCAAACATATGTTGTGGGTACTCAAAAGAGACGGTTCTTTAAAGCACCCAAAACAAATGTTAAAACTGATAGATAAGAAAATATTTACAATTTTACGCTAAAATTTTGTACTTATCTGCTGGACCTATTAATGATGGGAAAGAAGACACTGTTCATGTTTTCGTCTAAAAAAAGTCCTGTAATGGTCTTTTGTCGAGGCGTCATAATAAGCATTCTGTTTATCAACTTTGCATGGAAATATTGCGTGGAATCGCGAGTCATGCTCGTTGGTTTTGTTCCATTCCACCGTATTTGTTTCAACTGACAATTTCTTAAACAAAAAGCATTGCAGCAGCTGCATACTTAATTGAAAAAAAGAACTGCTTCAGATATTTGGTTAATCATGTTTTAGCGTGCAATGCTTTTCAAACACATGAGCAGTTGTAAGAGAGTTCCTATGTGGGGTGTTCGCATCCTGTTTACATCACCTAACAGCTACATAAAATGACTAGAATCTTTAAAAACGTGCTGCATAAAGCAAATGGTAGGACACCAATGTCGCTGATTAAAGGGTGCGTATGTACTGTTTTTCTATGTGCTATAAGGACGCTAGACTTATTTGGGATTTTGCGCACCAATATGTGAATATGATAGAGATATTGCGGTCACTTATTATAGCATACCAGTGCCTTCGTTGCTCGCACATAGCATTAGTACCAAAATCCAATGAGTTAGGTTATAGAAGTATGATTGCCAAGTTCAGTGCCTGATAATAGAAATACTATAGAACATACGATATTAAGTGCATGTATTGTATATGTGTGTGGGGGCGACTTGGGGTCACCACACAACACAGAAATCAACGAATTGTGTTACACGTGTGACCCATTATATATAGACAAAATCAAATAATTTTGCTTGCAAATAGCAACAATTTACAGAGATCTAATGGCCCGCTAATGTTGACAAGGCATAATTCTCTGAAAATTACCTCGATTACACCGTCTAATCACCCTGGTTTGTATAGAAATCAGCAATAACATTAATTTGGTAACTGTTATTTGCTCTGTTGCTGTTTTTGGAATAATTGTTGCTATTTTCTGAATCGTAAAGTGAACGCTAATTGCGACCAATTATGGCACAATTGTGCATGATAAGCCAATCTGAATCCTAAAATGCTTGCATTATTTTTCGAATCATATGATGTGGCTGCTTCGATTTGTCGGCTTTTCGGAGTACCCAAATCATATGATTTTTGCAGCAGCAGAGATTCATTTGAAACAAAACTTCGAAGCGCATCATTTTTTTCTGGTGACCCTTTCACGTCTAATACAGTCGTTTTAGTACATGCATAAAAGCTCCATGCTGACCAACAATGTGTGAGCTTTACTAAAACCAGCGTCTAGGGTGGCGGTCTCCAAGTTACTGTATTTTCTCTACTGAGTAAGGTGACGACTCTCTTGTTTGTTCTACATATTTATTATATACTCCCCACATTATGTTGTTGTTGTTGTTGTTGTTGTTTATCCACTGTACCATGGCGGTTCTTTTATTGTATGTAGATTGTTTCATCAGATAACCTATACCACCCTTACCAACTTTAGCACGAAATATCTCATGATGTGCAAAGTCTACACTGATGTAGGTGGTATAAAATAGTTATACCATGTTTGTCCACCTGTACGTAAGATAATCCACTCGCTAAAGCTCGTGGATTATCTCCACGTACAGGCGGACAACCCTTGGTATAACTATTACTTAACCACTTACCTCGGCGTATCTATGCACAGTCTGACCATAATCTTCAATGTTAACCGAGTTCCATTTGCTTTATTCTGCAGTGCTGTTCTGCAGTTCATTTGTATTTAGAACTGACTTAGTGCACATAGGCGTGCAGCTTTGAAATTAGAAGTTCGCACAGACTTTGCGGAAATGCAATTACATATGACAAATGACAACGGAGGCTATAGACGTAGAAAAGGCGCGAGAGAATACCAACTTTATAGATTCTTCCTTCAGCCTCACGCACCAGTGGTATCAGCTTTTATTCTTCAAGCCCAAACACTCGTCTTCTAAATTAATATAAATGCATGCTCGACTCCACTGGTAAAAAAGAACATGAACTAGATTGCTAAAGAATAACGAATTTTCTTGCTTTGAAGCACTCAGATGTAGTAATTATCCTGCAAATAAATGTTAAAAAGCCAACAGTTGTAGTTGGCATTTTAACATTTATGAGCAGGGTAAATTATATACGCAGTTGAGTTGAGCATGATAAACGTTTTTAACCTTGGGGTCCGGTCATTCAGAGGGAACACAGCTTAACCTACGACCAAATCGTATTAGCGTGACAAAGCGTGACAAAGCGTGGTCATTCAGTGGGATCACAGATTAACCTACGACCAAATCTTATTTGCGTGACAATGCGTTGTCATTCAGTGGGAACATAGATAAAGCTACGACCAAATCTTATTTTGATGACAATACGTGGCCATTCAGTGGAAACAAAGAAATCGGGTTTACGTGACAATGCGTGACCATTTACCGGGAACAGAAAAAACTGCTACCAAGTCGTACTTACGTAACAATTAGGCCACTGGCTGGATATGGTTTACCTCCCCCCCCAGGGGGAATTTTGTAGACCATATTTTTCTTAAAGCCCAATGTCTTGCGAGCATTTTGCAACATGTTAGCCCTCTGACAATGGCAGCGTTAAGCTGTAACAGCCTGTTACATACGTTACCCTACAAAATATTTGATAATTAAAATTCTTTTTAAGCCACCAGAAAAGTACAAAAGATAAGGTAAGATTTCCAAATTGGTTATATTTTCTAAGTAAGCTATTACTGGGCCACATATTTTGACATTTGAAAACAAATATAGTCACCCCCGGTGTAGTGTAAGTTACATTTTTTCATTGAACCCCCTTTTAAATGATAAATGAACCGAATATAGTTTGTCTTAAATTTTATTGAAACCAGTTTTTACTCATTAATTTGGTATTACATTAAAGAATTTATATTTACCTTTTCAAAACTGCAATCATTACGTTTCTATCTTATATACTTTTTGAGTTATTAGATGTTGAACAGGGTAGCCCAATATCACACAAAACTGTAAAATGCAATTATCTAGGCCTTGTGCTTGCTATAGACCCCACCTCCCCCAGGGGGAATTTTGTACACTATGATTTCCAGATACTACATTATATAAGCCACAAAATGAAATAAGTTAGCACTCTGAGAGTGGCAGCGTTAGCGGGTAACATCATGTTACGTACGTTACCAGCAAAATAACATTAATTTTTCCTGATAATGTCTCCAACCTGACATATTCACACTTTTTTAAGTCTGGCACAGGTTTAAGAACTTCTTATAGCACAGTTACATAATTTTAGCATTTATTTTATAAATGTCTTGAGTTTTTGCCGTTGTATATGTTACTTAGTGTTTCATATGTTATTTGCAAGTGTCAGTATGGCAGTTATTGACTATACATGTATTACATCCGTCAGTGAATATAGCAAATATATAAAAATTCTATTCAAATGGATTTAAGTTCCTTATTATGGTGTCTTACACTATTTTACAGCCCAGGTTACATACAGTACTCTCTGAATACCATTAAAAAAGATCAAAGAAAGCCCATCAGGTAAAAGATCAAAGAAAGCCCATCAGGTAGAAGTTATAGAGCTGTTTCTTGCAAAGCTAGCAACTCTTCGCATATTACCCAAGGGTTTAAAGAATTTTCCAATACAGCTTACTATTAGGAGCCACCGTAATGTAGTGGATAAACCGCTTGTCTTGTAAACCAGGGGCCTCAGGTCCGATTCCCGGCTTCACCAGTCTGTCGGATAAAACTTTAAGCCATGGCCCTGTCTCTATATAACCTTAACTGTTGGTGGGACGTTAAACACAAACACAACAACAACAACACAGCTTATTAATCCTCTATCAGATTCATTTTGCGAGGATTTTGCAATATGCTAGCACTCTGGTAATCGCACCATTACCTTGTAACAGCCAATTACATATATTACCCATCAACATCTTTGATAATTTTAGTAAATGACATGACTTCTGAAAAGTGCAAACCATAAGGTAAGATTTCCAAATTAGCTATATCATCCAAGCAAGCTATTTTTGCATTACAGATATGGACCTTTGAAAACAAATATGCACCCAAAAGTGTTACGTATGTTACATTTTTTTTTCATTAATCCTATATAAATAATGTATGAAACTAATATAGTTTGATATTTTTTTAATGTGAATGTGCTTACTAATTCATTTTGTATTAAAGAATGTTTATGTAACTTTTGGAAACGGAAAATAATATGTTTCTATCTTTTATAAGGTTTAAGTTGTTGAGCTTTGAACATGGTAACCCCATATCACACACAATATGAAATACAATTCAGTGGCTCTTTTGTTAGGGTACAATCAAGTTTTCTTTCACCCAGAGGTACTTGATTTCCTTCCCATTTATTTTCCACACATTTTGTCTATATCTGTAAAGTCTGACTTGTTTTCATGGGAAAGACTTGATAGTTCAATCTTTGTATGTACATCTTAAGGACAGTAAAGCAGGGTGGAGGTATAAGCTCATGTTCATGTCATTTGAAATAGTCAGTACATGTGTATGGCTTTGGTACTTTTTTCAGAAAGGTGTCGTACTGCAGCTTATTCACATTTACATTAATAGCACATGTTAGGGCTTCATGTCACTGGTGAGTGCCTAGAGCAATTCTTGGTTTGTTTTCTTACCCTGCTTAGAATGTTGATGAACTAGTGGGGGAGGGGTTTTCTATCAGTTTGATAGGAACAACCTTTCTGTGGTAGTAACACATCGGCACATTGGTAGTGTCACAATTTTTTAAACACTGTATTACTGTAGATCTCTTCCCCCATATTCTGGCCAATGTTGTTGACATTCAGAAGGTGCACCTTTTGTTGCATACACCATTGTTGAATAAAACACCCAGGTTATCCCCTACGAGAACATTTGTAAGACTTTATAGACTGCTGTTTATACATTGTATATGTATCAGTGACAAAACCAACATACCCTGCCTTTAGTGCCTGGTTGACTACTGATGCCGTCAGATCTTTGAAGGTGACAGGAAAAGCTATTATGCTCTGTAGTTACGGCATTACCATCAACGTTATGTCCAGCACTACATGGCTCATATAATGCTGGTTCAATGCGGAAGTTTGGACTTGTCAGTTTAGGTGGAAGTTGACAGTGACCATGGTACAGTTCCCAGAAGGAATGGCAGTGCCACTTAAGGTCAACATTATGTCCAATAGAAAGGTCATGCTGACCAAAGACACTCCTTTAAGCTCTCATCTGGTTGTTTACGTTTTGTAAATTGGACAATTTCTACTAGCTTGACCTCGCAAGCCTCAAAAATTTACTATCTTGTAGCATTTTATTGGGTTGTGAAAGACATATTTTTTAGCTAAAAGTGAGTCAATGAAGCCTGCAATAGCCTTCCTGCCAATGTCATCAGCCTCAATAAGATCCTTAGCTATGCCAGGCTTAGCAGGAACACCGAAAGACAAAAAGTACAGTTCATTGTCTTCAAAACTATAACTAAAAGGATTGGTGAAGCCTGACACTGCCTCTAGTACTCGTTCTACTTTGCATCTGAGCAGATTGAATATTTCTTTTCAGTGCATTGAAGAGTTGTTTCAATATATTGAGCTCTGATGTGATGAGTTCAATACCCCATTCCATCTGTAGAACAAAGCATAGTTCTAGTTGCTGAAGCCTATGTTACATCTTTATTGTTTGCCTGATAGTTATGTCAAAAGCATTTCTCAAGCAAAGAACCAATGGTTGTGACACACTAAACCCAATTTGTTCAAGAAGTTCTTTGCATCTGCGATGTGTATCAGACAAATTTATGAGTGTGATCAGTTACACAGGTACATATTGTGCGTAGTTGTTGTGATCGTTTGCAATGAACATTGGGAACAAGGCATACAGATAGAGCTGACTAGCAATTCAAAGTTGTTTTCCTTGTAGGCCTAATCAGTGTCAACACCATCTGAATTATATCCATAAACCTTGCCCAGAACTGAGCTGTTTCACAGTGACTGTCTTTCAGAACTTCCAATTTGAATGCATGGTATATACTGTTTATGTGAGCAAACAGCGAAGGTTGATAGATCACATTATAATATTAGTTTATGTCACCATAAATTAATAAGGAACTTCAATTTATTTCAGCCTTATAGATTTCTAAATTCTCTGACAGACTTTATACATGTATAGTCAACAACTGCTATACAGATACATGTACTCAGAATAACTCATGTATCTTTTGGTAACATACATAACAGTAAAAGCTCAAGGCATTTATTAAATGAATACTTAAAATAGATAAACCTTGTTAAAAAGTACATAAACCTGTGCCAGCATGGAAATAAGTATAAACAGGGCTTGTTAGAGACATAAACTTGAATGTTTAATGCTATTTTTGAAAGTAACATACATAACATGGGCCTGATAAATAATGTAAGCGACCATAATATAGTACTATAAATTATTTAAGTAGCAGCATCATAGATTTACTATATTCTGTGACAGATGTAATACACATACAGTAATAATAATACCATACTAATACTCGGAAATAACGCACGAAACACTTAGTAACGTATACAACGGTGATAACTCAAGACATTTATATAATTTATACTAAAAATATGTAACTGTTATAAGAAGTTTATAAACATGTGTCAGCATGCAAATATGTACAAACATGTCATGGTTGAGACATTATCAGGGACGTTTAATGCTATTTTGGGGGGTAACGTATATAACGTGTCGTTACACGTTAACGCTGCCACTCTCAGAGGGCTAACATCTTTTATTTTGTGTCTTATATAATGTAGTTTTAGAAAATCATAGTGTACAAAATTCCCCCTGGGGGGGGAGGGGGGTCTATAGCCAGCTCAAGGCCTAAATACGTGAATATTCTGCTGTAAATGCGAAGTGTTCGATACTTGGATCCATCCATATCATTTATAACCGCTCTTATAATTTAACAGTTAGAGAAAGTCAAATTGGCCAATTTATAATTTAAGAGTTCGAGAAAGCCAAATTGACCAATTTAGAATTTCAGAATTCGAGAAAGCCAAATTGGCTTGTAACAATTGCTCATATATGGAGTGTTTTTCCCCTTTTTTCATTGTGATTTATAGCAACTAAAGTATCGATATGTGATATAGATAATCCGCTGGCATGTTATCCACAGGCATATCGACTATATGACTTTAAACAATAAATAATAGCTGTATGACAAACCAACCAAATGACCTAAGTTCACATGCGTTATCTATGAGATAATGCCAATGCAAATAAAATGTATGAATTTATTCTTTTTTATGTCGTATTATAGGCAATTTAAAGTGATCCACTCTTCGTTATATGCCATTGAAGTCGTTATGGCCAAATTGTTGCCATGACAACATCATTCAAATAAAACCTTAAATATAATCAGATACGTTTGCTATTATGATGACATCAAGCTATAGAAAATTTTTCGTTGTAATATAAAAGCATGTCAAATTTGGTCATTTAGGTGTTTTTCAGATGTCTCTTATGTAATAATTGCTAGAATGCCTTAAGGACCATTTTCTCAGATCCGCGCTCATTTAGTTTTATAGAGTAGTAATCATTGTTGACATGAAGAAACATCGACCGTGTGCGAAAGTAGAGACTGTGATCGGAGGAAGCCACCTGTCGCTTTCTTTGTTTTATCATTGTACTGGTACTTTGCCCATCTGAATGATAACGTCTTTGTTTTGCAATCAAATCTCTCTCTCTGTGCGCGTGCGTGCGTGTGTGCGTGCGTGTGTGCGTGCGTGCGTGCGTGTGCGTGTGTGTGTGAAGCAAAGTGCTTGTTGTTGCTTTTTTCAATACTGAGGTTAAAAAGATAGTTTAGTCTGTTCGTTTGGCTTTTCTTGCTACTCCCATTTGTGAGTAATGATCTTTTTCTATTACATTTCCTGGTCACATGTACTTGCCATATGCATGTGTAAGGTGCTTTATCTTTCCAAGAGGATAATATAGCGGTCATTACACAAAGCAGTGTCTGACTTGACGCTTTAGAAGAGACGGAAATGTTTCGTCTGGTGTAAAAACAGTTAATTGTTTCTGGTATCTCAACCGAATCCATTGGCTGTGCCCAACATAACATTCATACATGCTTGTGTATAGAAAGTTTAGACAGCTAGCGTAGAAATCTTGTTATAATATGCAGTTAACATTTGAATATATGTGAACACATGTAGTGATTTTGTTCATATATACAGGACCCAGTAAGCATATAAAGGATGGCCACCATTGACCCCACAAGCGATACGTCATTCGAGACCTCGAGACTGTACATAGCTCCTCTATTATACACGATAATACAAACAAATGGCAATATAATAATTGAAATGCGGCGGCTAAGGCATAAGATAAGACCATTTCTACATATATATACATAGGCCTAGGAAGCTTTTCAATATGTGGGGGGCGGGGGGCAAAGCCAGCGAGGTCAACTTAAATACTTGGGGGGGGGGGGGGGAGTAGTGCAAAATGCACATACACGCATGTATGCACACATATGTACATGCTGCTTAATGTTCATACACCCATGCATGTACGGCCAAGTTTGGTCCCAGGGCATAATTTAAACTCAACTAGATGATGCTACATATCAAATATCTAGGCTCTCTGCCTAGTGGTTTCAGATAAGAAGAGTTTTTGTATATTTTCCCTAAATACACATATGTAAAACATTTAGCCCCAGAGGTATATTTTGAGCGAGCTTGGGTCAGGCCAAGGACGACGCTGATTCAGGCCTCAGCCAAAATGATGGCTCTACCGTTCAACTTGGGCTTTTCCTTTGCTCTGACTGTATGCGAGTCATGAGCCATTTTCTTTGTTTCGTGGTATTTCCTGATCATACTCACTTACTTTTTGGTAAAGTCCGTCCAGATAAGAGACGTTGGACGGTTCTTATCTAAGTTCAACCCCTAGACAAATACATTTGGAAATCGGTTAGTCAGGTTGCATTGTTTGCGTATTCACCCATCTGTGAAACTCTCCACACCAAAATTATATACCTGTCGTATTGCCATATCATGAAAAATAAGCGTTTTGAATTATTGCAGATGAATCTGATCAGTCCAGAAACTTTGTTTGAAATATGTACGTACATGCACCTTAAACACGCACGTGTATCTTAAATTATACAAACAAAATATCAATCTTCGACAATGAAATCCACAATCACACAAGATTTTATTGTTTTATAAAAGAGCTGTGTACCCTCTCCCCTTGGCCTAGATATTGAAACCTTACCATGCTGAATTTTACTTTGCGTTTTGTGTGTGTGTGTGTGTGTGTGTGTGTGTGTGTGTGTGTGTGTGGAAAAGTGGGCTATTTTTATGTGGTTGTTTTTTTCTAATGCTATTTTTTCGAATTCAGAGCTAAACACCAAATCATTTTCTTGCCAAAAAAATAGAAGTCGGAAGAATATTTTCATCGACAATATATATAATGCGAATATTTTCCAAGTAGCATGCTAAAGATAAACCTGTGTACCAGTAGACGCACACAACTGCAGCAAAGTTTATAGATGAGTGTCTCTTTTGTTATTTTGAGTTAATTTTGTTTATTTGCATTGATGTTTTGCGCCGCTGCCAACATTTTTGCAGACATGACGCGACGTTTCCCTGTCCACCTAGGTTGGACCAGTACTTAGCAGAGAATTAAGTGTCTTGATTAAGACATTACAAAGTGCTTCGAGTGAAACTTCTCAAAATACAATCCTTTAATCACAGGTCTAACACATTAGCACTGAGCAACTGTGGACCTCGATAATTCGAGTTGATACTTTACATCCCAGTCAAGAAATTTTCAGTCATGTCGGGACGTTTCCTGGGTTGAACCAGTACTGAATAGAGCATAACATGTATTGCACAAGGACACAACATGGTGCCTCCAGAGTAATTCAAACCAACGACTCCTTAATCTCAAGTCGGGCACTCTACCACTGGTTGGCTCTACAGGTATTATACAGCCATTTGGTCACTTTATCGCCACGTGGTATGCGATGTCCAGTTGTCATGTAAAGCTTACGGAGACAGGAACCAGTTGTGGGCGTGGCTAGACACTAAAGCGCAAATAAACTAAGTAAAATGTGTCAGTCAAAAATTTACATTGTACCGCCCTGATTCTAGTAGAAAGGCGACGGATGGCTTGTTCAATTATATTGAAAATCGCGCCTGATTTGCCCGAGCGTTAAGCTAGTTGGGTAATCTCGAAACTGTCCGTTTAGGAGCCCGTGCATAAGAGAAAATGATAGCGTGTCATGCGATATCACAGCTTCTGTACCTTCAATTGACCATGCTCATAGTATATTCTGAACATGCATAGTCATTCTGAGTCTACATACGGCAGAATGTGCTATAAACAACCGTTGAATAACTTAATATACACCCCTTATAATTATTCTTTGAGACGAACCCTTTCTGTCACGCCTCTACGAAATTTACCTGTCGATAAAAGTCTGAGTTTGGCTGAGTTTAATTTATTGCAAAATTTTCATCTATGTACACAAAAAAACTGGTTGTGCCACAAACTTCAGACCTCTTGGAGAAATTGGCGCCTATTTTTTTCCACAACTTTCATCGCGAACGCAGTGTGCTAAAATTATTAATAAAAAAAGTTATCGCCGAAAATCAATGTGAAAAACATAAAAATCGAGTTTATGAGGCACTGGCCAGTACCAATGCGTCTGTAAACAAGTAAGACTAAGGGTTTCTGTTTAGATTTGCTTGCCAATGTTTACCAGGCATACTAACATTTTAAGCTGGTCGCCTTTGTCGTCTGCGGTTCATTTGTTTTGCACGATTAAAGCGTACCTGTGCTGTTTTACCCAATTTACTGTAGATCAGTCTAAATTGACAGTGAATGGCAGTGTTCTTTCTGACACGCCCAACGTCCGTTACCTGGTCGCACTATAGAGGATCACTAGATGATGATACATGCCAAATGCCTCCTGGTTTCAGACAAGAAGACTTTCATGTTTTCCCTATAGAAGCAATGATAGGTCTGTCGAAGTTGGCGTAGAATAAAGATTATTGGTTGATATAGAAGCAGCGCTTATCATATTTGTTAAATGTGCATGCACATTCATTTTTGATGATCTATCATCAACTTCCAGATGTTGTGTGTGGGAGCAGATGCGCTGTCTCATCTGAACCTTCACTTGATTAGCTCACCATCAAGTACTGAAGTATTGCATAATTGTTGGGTCTCTTGTTTACCCCATATGGTATAATGAAGCTTCAGGAGTGACCATTTCAATATAATGGAGGCAGTAAAACATCCAGTAGTGGAGCTTATGGCAGCTGAATATGCAGGGCAGAGGTCAGCACCATATGTAAATTTGCAGTTTAAAATCAAGTATATGTGTCGCCTGAGAGCCAAGATATTTGCTGTGTCAATTTTTAATGACAACCATTTTGAAATTCAAGATGGCCGCCATAATTTGGGATAAATCACATGTGTCCTGCAATTTTCTGAAATCAAGTCATATATAGGGTAACTGTGCCAAGTTTCACATTTTTATCACATTTAGAACAAGTTTTTCCTTACCCTTCGGACTAGTTGGCAAAACAAATAAGGCCCAAAATCAACATACCTTCCATTTAAATATCAACACGTTTAACGTACACATTGTGTGTATTCCCCCCTCTGCCTGCGCATGCCTGGAAGTGTACTAGCGGTATTCCCCATTAAAGAAATTTAGCACGCGGAACTAAAAATACAATGTGACGTGATTGGGTGTACTTATTTACGTACAGCAATATAATGCACTGTTACTCATATTGATTTTGTCTGGCTTTGACCTATTTTAAATACACCGGGTATTTTTACCCGCAGAGCTCCAGATAAGAAAATTTTGACTAATTGTACCCAAATTTCTTGGTTGACATCAGCCATACTACAGTATATTTTTAGCAAAAGTGTAGACCATGATGGGAAGTTGCGCGGCGCCTCATCAGGGCCTCCAATATTTGCTTTTATAGGCGCAAAAATAGTAATACAAGCGAATCTGTCGCCCCAATTTTGTATATGCGCAAACCTACCCGAAAGTCTAGCTCTACAAATATGGGTGGGCACTTTCCAGCCAAAAAGAATCTATTACTCTTCAACATGAATTTGCATCTTACCCTTTGAGAAAAAGTCATTCTCATACAGGGAGATCATGTATTTGTGTATTGTATTCCAAGGAGGCTATAATCATATGTACTATGTTTAATGCCTAATAAAATTATGTTATGTTATGTTATGTTATTTAAATATCAATTTGGCCACTTCATTGCATGACTGATAGAAACAAAACTAATGAATAAATGATGTGTGTGTACACTCGAGGGCAAACTTTTCTGTGTAAAATCTGTAATCCTCGTTAAGTCATTACAAAACAGTTTTTACCCATCATACAGCTGTATATATGCTCATTAGGAGGGCTTCGGGATATGTCAAATGAACACATTAACAATTATGACATTTATAGAGCTGATAGTGTTATGTTTTATCTGCCGAATATATCCTCCGTTTCTTGTGGAATAGTGTTCGTCGCTCTAAGGTTTTTGATAATCTGACGATCAAAAACATTTTGCCACCTAGCAGCAACCATAAAAATAGTTCTTTGGTGCAACAAAGTTGGACAGTGAAAACAATTCTAGGTTCCAATTAAAGCTACCCACGCACATGTTGACAATGAAGAATATGTTTACCTTAACATATAATTTTAGCTTGTATAATATTTTTATCAAGGATTCTAGGCAAAAATAGGTTAATTGTCAAGGTCCAGGTGCTAATGAACTTTAAGTTGCAATTAACAATCATTTATTTATCTATTCTAAATAAATCACCGTCTCTAGGGATGCATCCGATTAATAGATGAAGTATATAATCTGAGCCATTTTCAAGAAGAAACTGGTGTTCTGATTTTCGGTTAGGTAAGACTCAAACCAATATGTTAAGCTTCAAAGACAATGTTACATCTTGAAAATCAGACCGAAGCATGTATAGTTATTGTATTTACAAGACATTGAATAACAAAGACGCAGCATATGCGCAGGCTGATCAGCGCCTTTATTATTCATATTCGCTTAAATCTTTTGTCTTATGCAGCAGCTCATCTGATAATTGTCAGATTGGATTTAATTCCCTGATGACCATGTGCAATCAAAGGCTTCTTGACAAAATCCATACAGATGGATACAATATCAGCAAAAGCCTGTTCGTCTATTCTTGGGTTTGATCTTCAAAGCATTCTTTTGGCTTTGAGATTATTTGATTGATTCTCTCAAATTTCAAAGAACGGTTTAATTTTGTAGTGTCGGATATGTCGGTTAATAGTTTACATTCATTAAGACCTAGGTGAATTTAAAAGGTACAGCAGCGGGAATAGCGATAGAATATGTTCTAAGAACTGCAAGCAGTGAATTAGAACAAAAACGTAGTTAAGACAGATTTGATTTGCTTTTTATTGTCTTTTATCAGGAATAAACGACATACACTGAATAGGGTTTTCTGGTTTATAAATGCATGTACTTTTACAGTTTTGTGATGTAGGTCCCATTTCAACCTTTAATTACCTCATGAAATAGAGTAAGAAAGAGGACAAAGATCAGAAATTGATACAATCAAGTACCACACCTGACCAGGATACCAATGGGAAAGTAATAAACTCACACTTAGACATCACAATCGAGAGCCAAGAGGTCAGTCCTTTCCCAGCAGGTGACCACAAGGTAACAATAAACAGACGCGAAAGAAAGCATAGCAAACAAAAGACAGAAAAAACATGAATGATCCACAAAAGAAGTACCGCCTTGGAAAGGTCAGTAAAAATATTTTACTGGAGGGCTTAATGCTCATCTTATAAACACCCAGTTACTTCCAAGCTCCAAGTCACGAAGTAAAATGTTAAAACAATATTTTAAGCAATACATTATAACAATCTGTGATAATCATTTCTATCATAAATCACTATGGACAATGTTAGTCTGATCAAGTCTATCATTAGAAAGCACCTAACAAGGTCCAAAACGCTGATATCAAGTGTAAATGAAGCTTAACAGTTTGATTTCTTTTTGCCAAAAAGCATTTTGAATTTTTTTTTCTGTCAACCAAACATTTCCCCTTACTTTTTTTTAAAAAAATGCAAGGATGACGTTTCACAATGATATATGATATGAAAAAATGTTTTCGCCAAAAAAAATCAAAAGCTAAAGCATTGTGAGCTGGCATTTTTTTCCTGACAATTTGTACGGTACCTAGATTTACCGGAAAGACTCGAATACCGGAAAGACCGCCAAAATACCGGAAAGACCAAAGAATAATATGGAACTATTTATTGGTGCTTCAGCAAAAACTTTTATTTATTAATAATAGTATATGCTGCTTATATTTTAATAAGTTTATTTCAAAATGACAAAAAACATATCTTAGTAAACAAGTCATTCAATAAGTTTGAAAAAATGCAGTGTCAACTATTCACATGCTGGTATGTTCGCCTTTACTAATTATGTATGTTGATTGGATTGTTAGCTTTTGGTTAGTTTTCGCTGAAGCACCAATCGACGAAAACTTTTATTTATTAATAATAGTATATACTGCTTATATTTTAATAAGTTTATTTCAAAATGACAAAAAACATATCTTAGTAAACAAGTCATTCAATAAGTTTGAAAAAAATGCAGTGTCAACTATTCACATGCTGGTATGTTCGCCTTTACTAATTATGCATGTTGATTGGATTGTTAGCTTTTGGTGTTAACAAGGGTCCTTTAATTAGGCTTTAAACATACAAAATGTTTTTCGCCCAAAATAGTTTAATTTACTTAGCATAAACTAAGTGGATATCATATTTTGATTCGCTATTATTCTTTGGTCTTTCCGTTATTTCGGTGGTCTTTCTGGTAATTCGAGTCTTTCCGTTAAATCTAGGAACCCCAATTTGTAATAAATTACTACTTTCGATTTCGAGAAGCATCTGGCGAATCATGAGCAAGTTTGGTATGTTTGACATCAAGTGTAACAGTTCGCTAACTATTTGTAAAAATATCAATTCTTGCTTTGACCACTATGTTTCTCCTTTACTTTCGACATCACGAAGCATACTAAAACATTAAAAACATATTAGCAGTGGGTTTCATCGTGTGCTTAGACTTCCCATGGGGAAAATTCCTTAAAAACATCTCTTTCATGAAAATCAGTCCTTGTTATCTTCCATGATATCCTCGGATTGAAAAATTTGAAAGTTTGTGACTTCCAAAAATACTATCCAATACCATCCCTTGCTTTAAATACGTAGAAATTCAACCGCAGATATCCATTTGCCGGTGTGTGCCACTTGGCAGGAAAATTTTACTTGCACGACGGTGATTTTTCCATGTTTGACATTTGCATAGATGACCTCAGACAAAATTAAAGTAAATCTTACTTTCACATATTTGTCAGCGTTTTGCCTAAATACTTAGATCTTTCTTAGATAATCCTCTCTGATTATTTATATTCTCTGCCTGACTGTCTATTCTGTTTGTCTGTTTGTTTTACATTTTCTTGTTCCTATTTTTCCTCAAAATGAACGGTTCGAATATGGTTTCTTTGTAAACCACGCCCACGAGTAAAAAATAAACTATGACGTAATGCAATAATTGACAGAATACTAGAAATAATTGTGGATCTATTTATACCAATTCTACGAGTTTCTTAGTTTGTGAATATTAGCTTTGAATTCTTATTTATAGTTTATGAATCTGGCAATTACTACGTCCCAAAAACGCTTACCTGTTAAACTGATCTGCGACTTGTGCCATCAAATGAGTGAACACTTCGCTGTCCCCTGTAAATAAACAAACAAATTAGGTAGAATGCACACACGATAAGAGTAGTAAGGAAACAGATTTACAGTTAGAAATATGAAAGAAATACCTGCATTTGTCCAATCAAGTGAATACAGCAACTACTGTCCTGCCAGCCAAGAGTGACAGTGGTGTCATGTTATGTTTACAATGTTATCAGGGACTAGAAATCGATAGATCACTTGTGTATTAATCCTATCCACAGGATAGGATTAATACACAAGTAATCTAACGATTTGCGTTAGCTGTTTTACTTAACAATTGTAAACAAAATATTACAACACTCTCACTTTTGGTTGGCACGACAGTACGTTACTTCACTCTGATTGTGTACAAAGTATATTTTAAATCCTTAGCCATGTAAGCCTTGTGTCCTTTTATGAGACATAGGCAAGCCGTGCAGCTACAAAACGCGGCGTCAGATCAGGGCCTCCTTTGTTAGCTTAAATATAATACTCCATTAAAATTTGAATATAAATCACCGTACATCCCAAAAATTGGAAACGGACTCGCCCAGTTGATAATGATTGAAAGTCCATTAGGCATATACACAGTGAGATGGTCGTTTTTCTTGAGTTAAGTTGTTTTCAAGAGTAAATTAGTGAATAATTAAAATTTAAAAAGGTATAATAGGATATAATTCCGTGACCTGGATTTTCAAAGTTTTTCATGCTTCAATCATACCAGATTGGTTCCTTGGGGGTAGTGCTCTGAGTGCATCTTTGGCTGGAAAGACGAGACAGATGATATTGTATTTTATGTGGATTTTTGTTGATTTTGTACAATCATATATCTAAATAAGTATAAGCTTTTCAAAAAAGCTTTCTGTCTTTCAGCGTTTAACTTAAGTTGGTTGTTGTCTACTGACTGAAAGTACAGAAGCCACTTGAGAGCTGTCTCAAAGGTATTAAATGGCACACCCAGCTCATCGTCATCTCCGCAGAGATGGGGATGAGCTGGGTGTGTCATTTTAATGTTGTGACACCATGAGACAGTACATACTGGTACTTTATACAGAAAAGGCTATCCCAGGCTGCACCACTTAGCTGGTGCTACCATGCAGTTTGCAAACGGTGCCAATTATATATAAAATATTTCAAGAAAGATGGCAATAAAAGCAATATCTAAAATCTGAAGCAGAAGTGGCATTTCATAACACATGTGTGTTTCTATTTCTCTAAAGAAAAGATTTTTTGAATTGTGAATCTGTTTTACAATGCAAGATCTAACCTTTATAGTGTTTAGAAAAAAATAATAATTTATATTTTGGGCCGATCCCAGAGAGGGAGAAAATAAAAACCGTGATAGGGTTTATAACCAAGCATGCAGACTGTCACATAATATCCATGATATAGCTCATTCTTTCATAACGCTTGATGTTTTTAGCTAATCATGAAAAGAAGGTTTACCAATGATTCTTTTTGCTTTATAAACTATATCGTCATAAAATATTGGCTCTGACATGCCTGGTTGCAGAGAAGTTTTTTTCAAAGTAAGAAAGGAGGCAAAGATCAGGAAACGATACAATCAAGTTACACACCTCACCAGGGATACCACATGGGAAAGTGACAAAAACGCAATTAAACATCATATACGAGAGCCAATAGGTCAGCCCTTCCGCAGCAGGTGACCACAAGGCAGCAATGAACAGACGCGAAAGCATGACAAACACAAGACATAAATAACATAAAAGATCCTCAAAAGAACTACCGCCTTAGAACGGTCAATAAAGATATTTTACTGGAGGGGTTCAACCGGTTTCACGGCGCCAACCTCACCCTTATTTCAGATGTTGATCAAGACACATAAATGTTTGGTTTGCATGAAAGACCCCAAACTTATCCATGAATCATCTCCTACAACAACTAAATCTAGCCAACGTTGTATTTAACGTTCAACTCCGAGTGTTTTGGATAGCATGTACAAACTGTTATACAATGTTTATGATATTGGTAGCCTTGTTTTAGTAAATAAGCAGTCAAAACTTGGTTTCTTTTGTTGATGCCACTTACATTTTAACATACCTTTGCAACATGAATAAGCTGTGAAATATATACACAATAAGAAGGGATGCAGGGAATATTTCAATCCAAAATGGAAAATGAACTATTTCAAAATTTAAATTATCTCATTTATCGTAAATTGTAGATGAAACTATGCAATTAATTATTGAAAATTCCAATGCCAATAAGGGGGGCTTCAGTGTCCAAAGAATTTGCTTTATCTAAGTTCTGTGAAATATATCTTACTGTCTGAACTAAGGGCGAGGTTGGCGCGCCTCGAAACCGGTTTAAGCCCTCTAGTAAAATATTTTTACTGACCGTTCCAAGGTGCTGCTTCTTTTGTGGATCATTTAATTTATTTCTGTCTTGTTTTTGTTATGCTTTCGTGCACGCCTGTATATTGATGCCTTGTGGCCACCTGCTGGGAATGGGCTGACTGACCTTTTGGCTCTCGTTTGTGATGTCTAATTGTGAAGTTGTCACTTTCTCATTGGTATCCTGGGTCAGGTGTGGTGCTTAATTGTATCGATTCCTGATCGTTGCCCCCTTTCTTATTTTTACCATTTGTTTAAAAAAGGGTTATCAATATTCAGTAAGTCATCTAGGTATAGCTCGTGAAAATTAACCCCGTACTCATGAATAAAATTTGCATAGATTATACGGTAGTTGCGTAGTTTATTAATAGCTTCGTACATTTCCGTATTTGCGAAGAGGGAATTGAATTGACAAACCAAAGTATTTATTGGTATTTGAGAGCGTTGCAGCAAGTAAGCAGAGATTAGCTGAGAGGTAATGTGTAGTTTTTGAAACCTTGTGGTCATGAGTTCGACTCCGGAAAGGGTAACGATTTTTTCCCTTTTTTTAATCTTTTTTTTTCATGTAATTTACTTTGTTTTGCTTTAAGTTTTGCATTGATGTTTCTTTTTTTATTTCCCTAATTTCTTTTTTCATAAGTTTTATTTCATTAGATAATACACAGAAAACAATTTACAGAACAGCGAAAAAAACAACAACGTCATTTCATTTTCCTTCACTGGCCGTTTCCGTAGAGGCTGGTGACGTTTCCTTCTTTGATTCCTGCAACGTTTGCAACGATCTGCTTTGCTTTCGACCCTAGAGAGCCTAAAGACTGCAGTTTACTTTCTGACATGTGACAACGCTATAACAGTAATGTAGATTTCAGTGAAACTCAAATAATTATTTGGGTAGAACGATAATTTCAATTAGCATGGAAAATTGGTGGAAAAATATTTAAATAAAAAAAATAATTAAAAAATAACAAGCTCGAACTCGCAACCTCAGAGTTCATATCACTTTGCTACAACCACTTACCTTCTCGGCAGTACAACACCAGATTGATTGCATATACTGTATTTCTATCTGCACAATCGGAAATACACGGGAAATTGCGAAATATAACGAGTTGTTTGGTCGGAAACTATTTCAACCGTCAAATTTATTCATCAGTACGGGGTTAATTTTCACGAGCTATAGTTGAATGCTTCAATTACATCTGATTGGTTGTTAGATAGAGACAACATGAAGTCTCTCTCAAGTTACCTAATGAGAGTATTATGAGCTCTCTGCATGGGGTCATAAAGAGGCTCTTGGAGGCTTAAGCTCTTTTGAGAGAATTACGCATACGTGTACCTGTGAATTTGATTAAAAGTTGATAATTAAACAACCAGTATGGGGCCCCATGCAGTATGATGAGTCATTCGGATGCACTTGATTTCGCTGCAGGTAGTTTCTTATCATTTTAATCCTTAAAGCCATCTTCATACTCAACCAGAAGCCGTTCACAGGGGTAATAACTCACTTTACTATCGTAGCTATTCGGTATAATACTTATGCTTGTTGAGTGTTATGTTTATTTCATTCGTAAATGTCTTGCATTTCGTTTCGGCAAGGGATCTGATTGCAATGAAGCCGCCTAGCATAACCACTCATAATACTTATGCTTGTTGAGTGTTATGTTTATTTCATTCGTAAATGTCTTGCATTTCGTTTCGGCAAGGGATCTGATTGCAATGAAGCCGCCTAGCATAACCACTCATAATACTACTTTAAAACAAATCGTGTAAATATAAGCTTGCTTTCAGAGTTTAATTTCATAATATATGCTATGCTTGTCTCTTGTATATATAGTTACATGTACATGTATGTTTATGCTTTGATAGTTTGTACTCTCCTCCTTGGAGGAAACTCGGACTGGTCCGAGGAGGAAATAAAGAAATGTATCTTTCTATTTATTATCACAAATATAGGCATTTACAGTTGAAAACGATCACTTTGCTAACTTCTTCTTTCATACGTGTATTGCTTACGCGCGCGTGGAATAACATTAGACACATGTCAGTTATCTAGGACAGGCACACATTCTGTGGAATTGATAAAGACCTGTTGACAATGTCACAAAGAAGGGCAGATCAAAATGATAAAGTAGTTAATTAGTTCAAGGGATGATGCGACTTAATTCTCTACCGATTAATTAATCAGATAAAACGGAATTTTAAATCCCAATGATTAATTGAAATGCGACAGCGTAAAACGAAAGAAAATAGTCAGCCAAGTTAAACAAACCAGGGCCCGAGATTATAAAACTTTTTCCATGCTCAACTGAGCTGAACACGGAATTTATCCTGCTCATAAATGTTAAAATGCCAACAATTGTTGGCATTTTAACATTTATTGGCAAGATAAATACAACATCTGAAAGGCTTAAAGCAAGAAACTTCTTAATTTGTCGGTATTTTATTTTTTTATGAACATTTGAAATTACGTGCTCAGTTGAGTTGAGCGTGAAAAAAGTTTTATAACCTCGGGTTCTGTTGAACGGAAGAAAGGGAGAATCTGAACAAACGTGCGAATATGGTTCTTGTCGCTTGTCGAGCATTCGGTTCCTACGCAAATGTGCAGGGGCCTTCGTTGCTCGTATATTTGGTTGTAGGTGAAGACTCCCAATGGAGAAGTCAGTTTTGGCGTTGAAATGGGGCTTTTGTGTACATGCGATAAGTACCAAAAGTACCAAAATCTCATGTGTAGTATTAAATAAATTGTACATCATGCTCCTGTAAGTATCATACTTTATACCTTGTTTAATGACCCAGGTGATTTGGAAACGTTTTAATAGAACCACTTTAAAAGCATGTTGGTATAAAGTAGATTCCCATTAACTCGGAGTCTAATGACATGAACACAGAGAGAGAGAGAGACAGAGAGAGATAGAGAGAGTCACGTTAAAGACTCACGAAAAGTCACACCATACAACCTAGATCCAAATGTGAATTTGTGCGTTCATGTGTATGTAATAATGATATTCCTGTCCTAAGGAAAACAATTTGTTTGAAATATTAATTCTTATTTTCCAAGAGAATATTTTGATGACTGTCTTTACTAATTAAAGTCTGATACCTTGAAGCTTATGAATATTCAATTATTGAAGCCCACGACGCTAGCGACGTTACACCCTCTAGGACCTAGCAAAGTCGAGAACAAACTAATGAAAGATCTAATCATGCATAGCAATGGAATTGCAATTAAACACACTGTAATTGAAGCACGTATTAAGGGAGAGAAGCTTTCCTTAGTATCAAGTATGCGTATGTATACAATATATGTTCTACCAAAGCGCGTCTATACGAGGGGCGCTCAATATGTAATGAAAACAGCCCAGTATACCCGAAAGTTTTATATTTACACACTTCATGATTACTTTCATTAAAAGGTCTGTTTCTTGGCTAAATGAATGTAAAATTGCAGTTGTCCAGCTTCTTATCTAATTTACACAAGCCACTTTCAAGATAGGGTTCTGAAGAACACTGCGATATGAAATAAAACAATGTTTTCAAAAGCAGATAACTACATGAACGAGAGATGCTTTCAGTTTGCTTCTTCGTGTGGTTAATATCCATATAGTGACGATTTAAAACTACAAAAATATTTGATATTGCTTAATATTCTATGAAATACTGAGGTTGTCATTTTGGTTAAAATCCTTGATGCTACATTCTCTGGCATTCCAATGACAGAGACGTTTTTGCGTGAACGATTACATAGTGACAATGTATACGAAAAACACTTGTAACATTTCTTCTGGTAGCTTTGATGTTCATTTGCAAATAATACAGCCGATTTTGAAATTTCCATATCTAATCTCACTAATAAAGTAACCCCAAATACGTCATTTGAAATAAGAAAATCACTTAAAAGAATGCCATCTCTGGCTTACACTGAAATAGATCACACAAAATGCCGCGTTTCATCGATGTTTGCGTTCGGATGCATTATTTGGGCATTGATACACGTATTTACATGAACAAAATCGGGCTGGCTAGTTTCAGACGATAAAATTATAGGAAACGAAAATGATATACCACTCAGATGAGATACCCCTAGATATTGGTTTCAGTTTAAATGGTCTGCTGCCTATGCACTGTGTGTATTGAAACTTCGATACAATCAAAATTGTCCTTTTCTGGTACAAAGCCATATTTCTGATTTCAAGAACCGTGTGTATTTTAGTGTTGTGTCCGTTGCTTTAAACGACGTCAACGTAAGAGGGGGTTACGTAATAAAACCGTTTGCACGAGAAATCGGTGCCGGTCAAAAGTTTGTATCGTTATAGCAGATAAAAGGGAAATGAGTCAGAAAACGATGGATATGTGATTCATGCATGTTAAATGTTTGTTTTAGAAAATACGACATACCTTTCTACCTTTGTTGAAAAGAGTCTACAATTCGGAGGAAAATATATGCAGTGTATATTACTGTGCTTTTTAAAAAGTTTGTAACTTATTAATTTGGAAAGATAGAATAATGTTTAATACACCATTAGAATGGCCACGCTTTGATCTTTCGTTTGGCATATAGCATAAAATCCTAACGCGTTTATGTATGGAGTTATGATTGGATTTTCATTACATATTGAACCTCCCTCGTATAGCCCAGTGAGACCAAAGTTAGAATATTGTATACAAGCATGGAATCCGTCATTAATCAAAGATATAGAACTACTTGAACAAGTTCAACACAGAGCAACCAAGTTGATTCCTGAAATAGCTCACTTGTCATATCATGATAGACTTAAGTATTTAAATCTTACCACCATAGAGCTTATCATGATAGACTTAAGTATTTAAATCTTACCACCATAGAGCTTATAAGACATCATGAAGAACTTATAGAAATTCAAAATACTTAAAGAATGTGAAGGCATTCCCTCGTATAGCCTTTTTGAACTAAATACTTCTGTACCTAGAGGAAATTCTCTCAAGTGTCAAGATTGAACATCAGACTCGTATAATAATTTTAGTCAAGGTGTGGTCAATGCATGAAATCAACTTCCAGAGCGAGTAATATCACCTACAACTGTGAACGCATTCAAAACAACCTAGATAGATATTTTCAAGAATTACATGGGGTTTCTATGACTCGGTCGCTTAACCCCTAGGCTGCACTTTAGGGTGTGGCCAACAGGTATAAATAAGTAACAAAATTGCGCCTCCCCCTGCAGGAATCACTTAAGCAAGGGGCAGATTAATTATGCTGCCACTCTGTTGTCTTGATCTTAGATGATGAACATTTAATGAAAAACTCCATCGATACATTTTTCGTTGTTTAGTGGGAAAAGTGTTCGACCTGTTTTTCTCTGTAAATATTGATAGTCAGGGGCAATAACTCATGTTTGAAAAAACTGACCATCAGACAGAATGATCTTTTGTTACCTGTTTTCTTATGTAAATATTGATAGTCAGGGGCAATAACTCATGTTTGAAAAACTGACAATGAGACAGAATTATCTTTTGATCTGCAATTTGCTAGGTAATCTTGAAAACGCGTACAATTAGTTTTATCCTTGCGTTTTTTTTTTTTGTTTTTTTTGTTTTTTTTTTGTTCTTTTTTTTTTTTTTTTTTTTTTTTTTTTTTTTTTTGTGAATCCAGTAACTTCAGTAGATTACAGATGAATATTGTATCATATACTCAAGTATTGAGGCAAAATATGTTAAGTTTTGCCACAGTTATGGTTACATGTGCCAATAATAATCAACATAGGAAATAGAAATAGTTTTAGAATTGTAAATATCTAAAGAACTTAAATTCTTACTGTCTCTCACAATTCTTTTAGAATGACAGTTTTATATATACTTGTGTATTCTAAATGTAAGATATGTTTTACTGTATACACTGGTGAGACAAAAAATAAACGATACTTACTTACTTGCTAAGACCAGTTAAGCAAAAAAATTTAGCGTAAAATTGCGATTATTTTATTATCCATCAGTTTTAACATGTGTTTTGGGTGCTCAATGAGCCACCTCATCGAGATGGTATCCACAACATATGTTTTGGTTGAAAAATGAAAAATATTATTTTCAGTTACGCACTCTTATCTGGGGGGACAGAATCAAGGAAGGAGTCAAGCTCAATTAACATGACATTGAAGTTTCTCACTATTCATGTAAGAATCCATAGATTGAAGTTGATAATCAAACATTTAAGATAGCGACTTAATTGTTTCATGCAATATGTACTTGCGGCACATTAAATAATGGATCAAGCATTTTTAAAATAGTGTTTTATTGCTTATGTACGCTATAGGTGTGCTAGAATCGATATGAATTAGTGATGAAACGTTTGAGAGATAAATCTAGAGAATATTCAAATTCGTTGAATGAATATGACATTTAGTTCATCGAATGAAGTGAAAAAATATATGCATTTCGTGAGTGGCGAAGCTTCACAAAATGAAGTAATGTCATATTCATGCCAAAAATTTGAATTTTCTTTTTGTTATATACAAATCTAAAACTTGTCTGACTTGTTGTACTTATGACACATGACGTCATATTTATGAAGACGTTGCATAATGCGTCTGTCTTTCAAACACTGAAACTACAAGAGCAGAACAAGCTGGAGTTATGAAAATGAAAATTTTAGCAAAGGTAGACAAATAGCACTACCGAAAATGCTCCCTTAAAATGAATACACACAGTTAGAGTTTTGTCCACTTATAAGAAATCTACAGGCGTTTGAAAGTCAAATGTGCATGTGGGCTCAGGGATGTCACTGGTGAAAGAAGGTGACATCACATTTCATCAATGAAATGGGTTATACATTATATATCACATGTAAAAACATAACTTTTGAAATATACATTTTATGTAACTAATATATCTCAATACTGCTCAATCTCTTTTACTGCTGTATATATGATAAAGAATTCTGGATGTTTCTTGCTCGAATCGACATGTTTTGAGCACATTAAATTACAGATCAAATATTTGAAAAAATGGTAGTTTTATTGTTCCCTGTGAGATAGATTGCTAGAATTGATATGAGTTAGGGATGAAACATTTTAGATATAACTTAATTTGCTTACATACTATATATATATTTATATGTGTTCAAAAGGCATATGAATAAAACATTTCAAGACATTATTTGATTGTTTCTTGTTGGCTATGTATGCTAGAATCGAAATAAACAGTGAACATAAAGTTATTGATCAAACTTTTCTTTAAGAATAGCACTTTGTTTGATTTTGTGAGCTTTGTGTTCTCGAATCGTTGTGGGTACTGGGTACATTAATTAAGTTAGAGATCCAACATTTTAAAATGGCAATTTTATTGTGTCCTGATTAAATTACTATGTGTGCTCGAATAGAGATATAGTAGTCAAATTAAGGTATGAATTAAACACGTTCATCGAAGCGTTTTAGCTATTTTTACTAGAATTGATAAGAGTTAGGGATAAGTATTCAAGATAGAATTTTAATCTTTTCTTGTTCGCTATTTGCGCTCGAATATATATATAATAATTTATGTACTGATCATATCAAACTGATAGTTTCTTATAAACTGTGTGTGTATTGACGAAATTGAATAAGGTGCCAAACGTTTTAGATATAGAGATTCTTACACGCGTGCTCATGTATTATGAACTTATTAATCGAGTTGGGGAAAAGAGATAAAATGCGAGGCTTGCCGAGCATTTTATCTCTTTTTCGCAGCGAGTTTAATATATTCAATAATACAAGAGCACGAATGTTAAATTCTATTTATCATCTAACATTAAGCTTACTTTAAAATCTCGCTTCTGACGTAAAAACGTTATAATTTTGTCATTATGTACTCAACGTTGTTAAGGACGTCATAACGTTTCCCGAAAATCTGTAAACCACTAGTGGTTTATCAATTTTATACATGGCGTTATTTCACTCCCAGACGCGAGGTCATATGATAGAACGGTTTAAATGTGCCTTGTTATTCTTGTGTGCTATATGCAGATACCACGCAGAATGTCCGTCTGGAATAAAACGTATAAGATAGAATATCTAGGTCTACATACTTTGTTCCAATTTTGATTTTCTACAGAAACGTTGGAATTTAAATGCACGCTCTTTCTGCGTGGGATTTCCAACCTTGGGCCTATATTTTGTCACGTCAGTCGTTTTAATCACATTAATATAATCAAATATGCATATGGAGACAAATCACTAAGGTTTTCAATTTCCTCACTTCATGAAAGTTTTGTAAAAGAATGCATTATTCATCCAATTTGACATTTTCTAAGAGCCAAAGAATGGAAATTCTTACCGTTTAACATTTATAGCTTATCAAAGAGACGCATAATCAAATCAATTTACGAATGGCATATTACTTTCATTTAAGACCATTAACCCGGTTTAAGCCTTCCAGTAAAATATTTTTGCTGATTGTTCCAAGGCCGTGCTTCTTTTGTGGATCATGCATGTTATTTCTGTCTTGTTTTTGTTATGCTTCCGTGCGCGTCTGTTTATTGATGGTTTATGGCCACCTGCTGGAAAAGGGCTGACCTCTTGGCCCTCGTTTGTGATGTCTAATTGTGACGTTGTCACTTTCCCCATTGGTATCCTTGGTCAGGTGTGGTGCTTGATTGTATCGATTCCTGATCGTTGCCCTCTTTCTTACTTAATTGCTGTGCCTTTGCAACAATCTGGAAAGCGGAGAGTCAAAAGTTTACTTTAATCACAAGTGAAACACATAAATCTTGCCCACCAAAAAGTTCAGGTACAGTAAAGTGCGCAGACACGCCATAGCCTTCACTACTCGCATACACAAAGTATGAGTTGACTCAGACCAACATGTAGACCTCTAGCCCTGCTGTTTACTTCCGCATGGGTATTTAAATGAGGGTTTTTGTGCAGTAAAACCTGTGTAAAACGGCAACTCAAAAATAGGCAAAACAAAGATCTTAATAACAATTAGAAGCTTAATGAAGGTCGAAAGAATTGCAGAATGCTCCACTGGGAGCATTCTGCAATACGTTTGACCTGCATTAAGCGATAATTGATCTTGAAGAAAGATTTTGTGTCTTTTTTAGAGTTGCCGTATTACAAAGGTTTTACTGTGTGTTATAAGTACCAAAATCCCACGTGCTTTCTCATATGATCATGTGGCACGAGAACCATGTCCTATCCATATCTGTCAGGGTGCGTGGCAGATCCCAGCACAAATGGTTGGGTGAAAAAGCAGCCATTTAAAATTTTGAGCACTGCATTATTCTCAAATCCGATAATTGGCTGCTGTTGATGAATGACTATTTTCAAGTCCCATCAGGCTTCTGCTTTCAATACCAAGTCCAAAGATAACAAGCTTTTGTTTTTGTTTGATTTGATTCTTTACGTCCCATCAACAATCTTTCAGTTAAACAGGGACGGGTCTTCCTGGGTTGAACCAGTACTAAGCTAGGATAAATGTGTCTTGCTCAAGGACCACAAAGCAGTGACGCCGGTGAGGCTCGAATCCGCGGCCTCTCGGTCTCGAGTCAAGCACTCTACCACTGAGCCACTGCGCTCCCTAAAAAGATAACAGGCAGTCCAAACTGTGTTTCCCCTATTTTTTTCAGTAGACCATATATCGTTGTTGCGCAATAGATGCGTTCTGATGAGATGCATCCAACGAGACAAAAAAAGATATATATATAAAAAACAATGTTATTGTTTGATTAAAATCTAACAGCCATAATGATCTCTGTTACCAAAAATTGATGATGCTTTTCCCATTTCTAGGTATAAACATATGGTATGTTGCCCACAGGCCTCAAGATTTAGCCGCAGACATAACCTATGTATTTGTGGAGAAAAAAAAGAAAACTAATGGTATAGATAGTCAGCTTATCCAGGGCTTTCTGATTTAAAACTATGAAGTCAGTTGGATAAACAATCTGCTCATTTGTGGAAGCGAGCACCTAGAAGCAGTTTATTTCCCACTAAAACGCTATAGGCTTAGCTGTTGCAGTATTTTAAAATTTGTTCATTAGTGTTTTCACGCGAACAGCGCCAGAGGCAGAATACCTAATGGCAATTAAGCTACAAAGCAGATAATACCATGTTACAAGAACAATTTCGACCTCTTAAAAATAACATTCAGTCGCTGGCTGTCTCTGGTTTATGAACCCATTTCTTTGTTTATCACATTTAAGTTTGATTTTATGGTTTCTCGGTGAGTGTGCATTTAAATGGCGTTTCGCTGGCGGGCCGATGATGGCTTGCTTACTTGCTTATAGTCATATTTGGACCCTCTCATCAAATAAAAATATAAAAAAACTGTCAAAGATGGACCCCTCTGACAAAACTTTCTGGATCCGCGCATAAACAGCCACATGAAATCAAGAAGACCATTAAAGCAAAGCAACAGCTCTCCCTTCCCCAGTGAGATGATTGCAAAGCTAAACACTAAAACCGTACAATAATACAATGGCCAAACACAACATCCCCCCAATAATGGGAGCAACAATAAACAACGAATTAACAAAAACAGAACCAATGCAAAATGATTGGCAATGAAATAATTCTAATTATTAACACCTCAGTGTTTTGGTTATCTGGACTTAAGTGGTTGCATTTGCCAATGATCGTGTGTCGTAGGCATTGACTGGTATTATAAGGCTATTGGGTCAATGTAAAGGCGGCACCTCTTGAATGCGTAATAAGGATTGTTCTAGCTTAGACTTAGGTAGAAGCTATAAATGAGGCGTGGTTTTATTCGAAAGTACTGTTAACACCTCAGTAAAGACAGTAAAGACACAAAACGTATGATTAAACCCCTAAAACGTCAGCAAAAAAACTACAACCAATCATGTTTGTTTCATGGTTAACATAAGTATGGAGTCAAACAGTGTGGATCCAGATCAGACTGCTCCTACAGTAGCAGCATGATCTGGTTCTACACTGTTTGTTGAAGAGGCTTCAAAAATATTGCAGCAAGCTTACTATTTTTTGTATGATATGCACTTTAAGGGTTAATAAATGTGAATGCATAGTATAAACCGTCACGATTTGTATGACTTCCATGCACGCTTGCGCGGCTTAAACAACTTATTAACTTTTTATCAAATGCATTGAACCTGATTTCCATTCTTTAGCAGTTGATATAGTCAAACCACGCCCAGATATGAATATTAAAGTTACCGCCTTTACGTTGACCCAAAAGCTCTATTATACTAAACTTATTATTCCACTCACCTTGATGTCCCGAAGGTTGTGACACTGACACTTTGTAAGGTGTGCTGAAAAAGGAAATAAAGAAAAATAGGTTACATGATTTAACCCTTAAAGTGCTAATCACGACCGCAGCAGACGACAACTTTTATGACATCTTTCCTAATTTTCGAAAAAATAAAGTATGCTATTTAATGAGAATTGTCTGCCAGCAGACAATCCTCATGATATATCATGCTTTATTTGTTATTTTTGAAAAAGCAGCAAAATTTGAAATTGTCGTATGCTGCAAAATGTAGGTGGCGCTTTAAAAGTTAACCCCTTCGCCTGGTACGAAAAAAATGCATCTCAAAATGCCGTCTGTCGAATTCGTCTGCCATATGTATACTACCACGACCTATCAGTAATGACCCTCGATTCATTAAATGCATTAAACGCATTCATTGAACGCTTCAAAGCTTTTTGTGGAAGTATAAATGCACAAGGACTAATTCGCCATACAGACAGTGTAGATCTTCATCAGACTGCACCATCGGGTGAGCAATGTAGCTCACTTGGTAAAGTGACAGGATCGTGGTCGTGATGTTACATTCTCGATTCCCGCCATCTGCGAGGTCAATGCAGTTTTTTTTGCAATTGCTTTGTACTTTTTCAATCCAATAAAACGGCATGATAAGTATGACTGAAAAATGTTGATCAAAACATCAATTCAAACTAAGGCCCAGATTTTTTATAAGTTGATTTACAGATTTTTTTCAGATTTAGGGTCGGGGGACGAATTAAAGAAACCTCTGGAAATGACCATATCTACAGAAACAAGAAATATCTTTAAAAGATATTCTGCTGCATTTCAATTGTGGAAGTTGTTTTATATGTATAGCTGTTTGTTGCAATTGTAAACAGATAAAATGCTGCATAATGCGGCATTTCATCAGGGTCTGCACTGTTTGCTACGGATAAAAAGATCTTTGAACAAAATAATACAATATTTAGTAAAACTATAACCTGACACCTCTAGATATCTACAAAGAACTACCCCAATTGTATTGTATCAAACCTGAAGGAAGAATCCATTAGTATACAAAGGGCTTACGTATTGCAAGGGTTTTTAAACCAATACAGAGCAACCCCTTTAAACGTTACTCAGCAATTTTCCCAGTGCTAGATCAATACACATTTCGAGACGACATTATGACACTATTTTATTACTCATAGGGGAAAGAAAGTTTTTGTGAAACAGTTATTTTTCATGACTTAAATATAGCAAGAAGTGAGCAACCCTCATATACCCCCGGCCGTAGGCATCTGAGGCTGTAACACTTTCAGAGAAAAGACAAAATTGTTAAATATTTCATAATCCTAAATCAAGTAGTCTCTGAGAAACCTTTGATTAATAATGTTATAAGAGTGACAGAAGGAAAAATTAAAAATTTGAAAAAAGAAGGCAAAATGAGGGTTAGCATCTTAATTTTCATTTACACATTACACTTTGCCTACCTGAAAGTGTACGCAAGATTTCATAATCCTAAATCAAGTAGTGGCTGAAAAACTCTAACGAAAAACGTCCATTTGTGTTATATAGGACTGACAGAAGAAAAAATGAACAAGTAGGCAAAATGAGCTTTAACGTCTTTATTTTCATTTACACAATACACTTTGCCTACCTGAAGGTGTACATAAAATTTGAAAACACTGGCTCCAATAGGAACCGAGAAATCTGTCACAGAAATTTTCATTGGAGAGAAAGAAAAATGAACAACTGATAAGCAAGATGTGGCTGGTTTTGTTACACAATACAACTCATTACTATCAAGCTTTTTACCAAATTTCCGAATCCTAACTCAAGTAGTTGCTGAGAAATCTTTGACAGAAAAAATGTCCATATGTTATAATGTATAATATAAGAGATAAGAGTGACAGAAGGAAAAATTAAAAATTAACAAAAGGAGGCAAAATGGGGATTAGCAGCTTTATTTTCATTAACACAATACAGTTTGCCTACCTGAAGATGTACACAAATTTGAAAACACTGGCTAAAATAGGAGCCAAGAAATCTGGGACAGAAACTATTATTGGAGAGAAAGAAAAATGAACAAATAAAAGGACTGATAAGCAATATGTTGCTGTTTTTGTTACATATTACAACTCATCACTATCAAGCTTTGTACCAAATTTCCGAAACCTAACTTAAGTAGTTGCTGACAGAAAAAAATGTCCATATGTACTATATTAGAGTGACAGAAGGAAAAAATGAAAAAGTGAAAAAAGAAAGCAAAATAAGGATAAGCATCTTAATTTTTATTTAAACAGTGCACTTTGCAACCTTAAGGTGTACACAAAATTTTAAAACACTTACTCCGATATGAGCTGAGAAATCTATGACAGAAATTTCCATTGGAGAGAAAGCAAAATGAACAAATAAAGGGACTGATAAGCAATATGTGGCTGGTTTTTTGTTCCACAATACAACTCATCACTATCAAGCTTTGTACCAAAAATTCAGAATCCAAACTCAAGTAGTTGCTGAGAAAACTTTGACTGAAAGAAGTTTACAAACAGACAGACAAACAAACACAATTACAGAAAAGGCAAATACTATATACCCCCTATATACTTCGTACTGGGGGTATAATTAATGTTCTATTCAACAGTGACCTCTCTGAAGAATTTTTATGGATTGGTCTAAAATAAAAGTCTACTTTCGGTTTCTGAAGAAGTATTCGTCTGTTTCAGTCTGTTTCCAAGGTTTTGCACTTATTTTCTGGTTATTAACCAATTGGCTCTTCAAATATTTAGCAGGTACTCTAAACTGCAAATTGCTGACTATTCCTCATTGGTTGAAATTAAGAAAGGGAAAACAATATCATACGGCTGCAAGCAGTCGGAAAGCAGTAAAACCAGCAAGGTAAACCAACAGCCTGTATTAAATCTTTAAATATTTCATTATTTTCCTAAAATCTGGACAGGACACTCACTTTCAACAGTGTCACTCTCAAAAATACACAGACAGAACCTCAAAAATATATTATTTTTTCCAACAAAAGCCCTGTTCTCACTGTCTAGATCTAAGGGGTCAGTTAATCCCGGTTGATGATCCAGGATGATCAGTGATGAACCATTTCACAATAATTATTGTGGCGGCACTGTGTACAACCTTGGGGACCGGGGATGAATCTGGTGGAACTGGCAAGCCTTGCATTTTATCTCTTTTCCTCCTCGTATAATAAATTCAATAAAACATGAGCACTCGTGTAAGATCCTCTATGTATTTGATTTTGGCAAATTTTAAAACAACTGACAACGATTATGCATATCTGCTTATGGCATTAACATATTTTTTCATGATGTGGCTAATTCATAGCCAGGCACTAGAATAACACCAATTTTGTTTGATGCACTGATCAAAATTAATACGTATGCAGTAGGAAGTGCACCGATTAATACACATCAAAGTCACAAGACAACGATAATATTGTTATACTGACGTATATCCAATAACAGACAGTCCTGTTTTATCTCATTTCACATTTGTTGCAAGTCAAATAATGCGTTGCTAGGGAAACCTGGCTCTCTTTCATCATTAGTATTTAATTATTTGCGAATTAGTGTTACTCATTATAACATTATATATTCAAAATTAAAATGTGACGTTTGATTCCGTTATTATCTAGCTCTTGATTAATTAATGTAACGTGCCACGTGGCGTTTGATTGGAATTATAACTTGTAGTAATATTATCTTGTGAGCGGCCGTTGCCCATTCTAAGGATGTGTTTTTGTTGATTTTGATACATTGTTTATTGCTGCTCCTATTGTTTGAGGGTTTTTTGTGTTTGGTCCTTGTTTTGTTAAGCAGTTTTTAGTGTCCTTTCTAGTTTCGCAACCATCTTGCTGAGGAATTAAAGAGAGCTGGTTACTTTAAATTAACTTTCTCCCTGGTGTAATGTGACTGTCAGTGTTCTGTAGCTCCTCCTCCGCGTGCCCTGGATTGGTATGTGGTGTGTGATTGTGGTATTTCCTAAACATACTAGCTTAATTTTTCATATAGAATCTGGTATCTTAAGTAACAACTACTATCGCTCCACAGCTACATGCTGTAGTATATTTGCTTACTCATAAGGTTGGTGGCTAAACTATTGTATTTTTAGTGCAAATAAAGCATATCTTGTATTGTATATACAGTTTATAAGTATTAATGGTGGTTACCATGGACCTACCCAGAACGAAATTTTTTTTACAGCTTTCACTTGTTGCTTTTTTGTAATCCCTATTTGCACTATCCCAGTAAAACTCTAATTGCTCACAAGTTGAATGTGAATCCCATGAACGCCCATTCCAAGAGAAAGACTAATCAAATAAGGACTTCATAATGCCGTACATTTCAAAAATATCATTTAGAATGTTCTAAAAGTGAATAGAAAACACTAATATAGATGTACCATGACCTCTGATCAATGACCTTTGGGTCTTAATATTTCAAACGAATGATGCAGAATGCGTAAATTGAGCCAGTCCGGATGGAACATATGTGAATTTCAAAACTTTTATAATAAATGTAAATAAAAGCCTGAACCCCTTTTTTCTATAACAACATATCGATATTGTAAATAGAGTCACGCTTCAAAGCTTTTGGTTTATCTGTAGATTAGCAAGCAGAAACTTAGTAAATAACAAATCGTTTTAAGAGAGGCTGTGAGTTTGTCACTTTCCCATTGGTATCCTGGGTCAGGTGTGGTACTTGATTGTATCGATTCCTGATCTTTGCAACCTTACTTACTTTAATCAATTTAAGAATAATCTCCTAGAGGTTAAGGGCATGTAAATTGATTTGAGTGGTTCCCTGTGGTGATACATTGGATTTGTAAGGAATCCTCTATATGCACAAAACAATTTGTGTTTTGACAACAGTAGAATCAAGGGCGAAGATTTCGCCATAAAGTAATTTATATAGATATAGAGATACATGTAATGTGTTTATTAAAGACCCTTTTTTGCAGATGTCTTATAGTACTTATGGAAGATAACAGGGTTCATTTGAGAGGGTTAACAATATTTGTGAATTCACATGTGGGGATTTACAATATTTATGAATGTTTGTTTAAGTTTGGTTGCAGATACCCAACACACGTGTACAATGCACACTTGTAAATAACATGTTTATGTTTTGATAGGGAAATCTGAGTTCAGTTTCTTAATAAAAACGTTGATAAGCCTGTCAATGCTTATGGGATGCTTCAACACCTTCAAATGTCGTGTAGATAAACGTTGCTTACATTAATAAAATTTCATAAGCCAAATAAATAGATCATGCTGACTGACATTCGTGCTTATTCATTCTGTGTTAACTAAATATGAGCCACAGCTTATAGAATTATAAAACAAATAACATGGATTTGCATCACAAAAAAGACCAAGATAAGTATTGGCACTTGGGTCCTTAGTTGTCTATTGAACGCACAGCAAAGACTCAGATCAGACTGGACAGATGTCCAGGCTGATCAGAGTCTTCACTGGGCACACACTCATTTTGTTGATTTTGTCATGTCATGGTGATTATGTCATTGGATTAATGGAACTTTTAACAGTGTTTTAACAGTGAGTTATACTTTTACGAAAACATCTTAACGCTCTTCAGAAGGCATTTAGTTTAAGGACTAAAAAAGTTGACAACAGTGCAAGACATTGCTTACCTTGGCGAATTGGAAGGCATAGTTGGAGCCATAGAAACGTGAGCACCATTGCTATCTCTCAGTTGTATTACACAATACCTGTTAGTAAAGAAATAAGCAATTATATTTATGTATTACACAATATCTGTACATGTTAAACAAACAAAAGATCTAAGCAAATGTATTACACATACCTGAAAACAAACAAGAAGCAATTTTATTATATACAAAGCAATACAATACAGGAAAATATTGAATAAATATAATGTATATTTGAAATTATTTATATTTCACATGTGAAATTTAAAAAAAATGTTGTATTTTATTTGAAAATATAAAATATAACTCTTTTCGCAGCAGAAATCAGATGTCCTTGATTTCTCCTTTGACTTCCTTGAGCCCGCTTCAGATTTTCAAACTGTGAAATGCTGGTTTGAAATTAAAGCCAACGAAATGCGATTCGTGGATTGTTATAGAATAACTGCAGCAAGGACTGTTAGTATTCCATTAGATAGTCATTTATGGAAGTAGTGCTGAAAATAGCATTTACTTTGAAAAAGTAGGTATAATTGAACCTTCCAATCAGCTAATGGAAAAGAAAAATATATTGAGTGGAAGGGCATTGACCAATGAAAACATACAAGTACCAGTATGTTTGATGAACAGATGATCCTGCTGTTATAAGGGAAGGTATAATAGTAGGTACATTTGAGCCAGTTGGTGAAGTTAAAGAAGAGAGTGAACGGAGATGTAGAAAAACCAGTAGCAACGTTCTTCAAAAACATTTACAAATTTTACTTAAGAGTTCTAAACACCTAGACAGAGTACAAAGAAGTAAGCTAAAAGCAACCTTAAACAATAACCAAGATGTGTTTGCGCTGAATGATGATGATACGGGGTAAACAGAAGCTGTGAAACATCAAATAGACACAAATTGCGCTAAACCAATCTAGCAAAGGGTAAGAAGATTACCCCACCAAATGTCAGAAGAGGCCAAGGGACAAGTGGATGATATGTTAAAAAGAGTAGTAATTGAGAAATCAAACAGTCCTTGGGCTGCTAGACTTGTTTCAGCTAAAATGAAAGATCTTCAGACTTCATATCTCTAAATGATGTCATAGTAAAGGATGCTTATCCATTGCCAAAAATATATAAAATCTTAGACTGTTTGTCAGAAGCAGAAAGTTTTCCATGATTTATACTCAGGTTATTGGCAAGTTGGGGTAGTAGCGGACGATCAGTCAAAAACTGCAGTCATAATAAGAAAAGGCTATCTCAGTTTCACATATTACCATTTGGACTTTATAATGTTCCAGCTACATTTGAACGATTTATGGAAGCTGTTTTGCAGATTTCATACTCACTTACTATTTACAATGGATGGGGAAATGCTTAATTTATCTAGATGATGTCATAACCTTTGGGAATAGTTTTAATGAAGCAATTGCAAATCTACAACTCATGATGAGAAACTGTGAATTGCTGGTTTGAAATTAAAACCAAAGAAATGCAATCTCTTGCAAAATCAGACCCCCCCCCCCCCAAAAAAAAATAAATAAATAAAATATATATATCAGCTGTACAGAAATGGCATGTACCTGTTAATTAAACAGAGGCCAGAAGCTTTCTTGGGTTATGCGATATTACAGGAGATTCATCAAAGGATACTCTGAAATTGCTGTACCACTATATATACTAACAGAAAAGGGGGGGCCTTTTGTATGGACAGAAGCTTGCCAATATGCTTTTGAGAAAGTAAAGAAACAGCTGACTGAAGCTCCAATCCTTGTTTACCCAGAATCACAAAAGGTTTCATTTTAGACACTGATGCCTCAGGGAACAGTTTTGGTACTGTTCTATCACAGAAGATAAATTGGAAATAAAGAGATGTATGCTTTGGTAGTAATACACTCAGTAAGTCACAAAGAAAAACAGTGTGACAAGGAAAGAGCTGTTGGCAATAGTACACTTTGTAAAGTGTTTTAGACATTATTTGCTTGGGCGTAGGTTTGTGATAAGGACGGATCACAGTGCACTTAAATCCCTCATGATAACAAAAGAACCAGAAAGCCAGGCAGCGAGTTGGATAGAGACTATCTTCATATGATTTTGAGATGCAACATCTTCCCTTAAAAAGACATGTGAAGTCCCTGGAGGATCGCCTGAGGATTTGCTGGTCGCTGCATAGTTAAAACAGTTGGCTCATATATGATAAATATCAATCTGTCAGACTGAAATAGCTAGTATACCACATGGTTTTATACAACAATGTCAACGATTGCTGTCTCAGATAAAATCATTGCATTATTCTCTACATAATTGGCCAAGCCATTAAATTTGGTTTTGTTTTAATCATGAATTCATACCTCGGTATTTTTACGGCTTTTTATATGCAAAAGTATCAAGTACTAACGTCAATGCTTCGAAGATATAATGAAACATGTTATTTCTTTTATTCTGCTAAGCGCTGAAACATTTTTAACTCGATTTTCCGTGCCGTTTGTAGAAGTGTATCAAATTATCTAGATACGTCTAGTACGAGTGTCAGTGCAGCTCGGTAACTAGGGCTGAGGTCATGTTGGTATAGGCATGCGGTTGCCGTGCACACAACTTGACACTGCAAGTATAGGGTTTTCAGATACAGCAAAACCTGTCTTATACCACCACCCAAAAATAGACAAAAAACAATCTTAATGACAAATGGTAGCTCAATGAAGATCAAAAGTATTGCAAAATGCTCCCCTTGGAGCATTCTGCAATACTTTTGGCTTGCATTAAGCGATGATTGGTCTTGAAGTCTTAAGACAGGCTGTACAGTATTTAATTTGATCTTTGAATAAAAATGCAACTAATAATGTTTAGTTGTCTGTCTTGATAACTCATTCAAGCCCTTTGAAATGCGCTAAAACCATTTCCTGCCACAGGGCTTCATCCCTGACCCCATACTGGGGAAGTACCCCAGAACCCTTCAAGAGTGCGTACTCTATAAATCGCCCATGGAACACGTTTTGTTGCGGTCCAATATTTTAATCCACATCTTTCTCCCACCTGACCCATGAAAACTGGAATTCATCACTGTTTGTTCAGGGGATATTAAAAAAAGATCTGAGAAAAGCTCTTTTTCGCCCCCTCCCCGACCCTCAATCCGAACAAAATCCCGCAAATCAACTAATAAAAAATTCTGGCCTAATGTATAAAGTTCATAATTGCAGAATGGCCAAAATAGCACAACGTTTTGTCAATAAAAATGCAATAATTTATGTATAAGGCTTATTGATTTTTAAAAGTCTGAATATTCTCAAAACCGAGATATTTTGCAAATTTCGACCAAAACCCTTTAAAATGTACAATAGACCAGACAAAGATGATATTGAACATAAGAATATAATATGTTATATAATAGTTATACCATTGGTTATCAGCCTGTACGTGGAGATAATCCACAAGCTTTAGCGAGTGGGTTATCTTGCGTTTCGGTAGACAAACATGGTTTAACTATTTTATACCACATACATCAGTGTTGACCTTGCACATCATGAGATATTTCATGCTAAAGTTGGTAAAGGTGGTATAATTGGTATAATTGATATTAATAGGTTAACCTATTCAAGCCTAGCGTACATGTTGCTGGATAAAGGGAAACAAAGCAAGGTTTCCGCTGCTGAAAACACGAACACAACAATCATACATTTGAAAATGGACTCAATCAATATTGATAAGGGAGGGAAAGTTCATTATGCTAAATAGGTTAGACAAAAAACATTTTATCTTGCAAAACGATTCTTATTTTATTGTTGAGTACGAGATATTTTACAGGCAGAAATTAATGGAAAAGCTATAAGACGATTACTCTCTGCATGCTGGGTAAATTTTGCATGCTTATTTTTCTGGTCTGTTGATATTTCTTTTCAGAATTAACTTTAAAAAAATCTTTCAGGAATGTATCTAGCGTCTCAAACAGTTTGTACCCAGAACAGGCCCGGCAGGTCGGGCCTGTTCTGAGTACAAACAGTTTGCGCAAGTCATCAGTAGACGTCACTAACAGGCAAATATTTAAGTTTCTTGTGATTTTGTTTTTCTAAGATAAGAAAGGAAGGACAAATCATTATGATTATTTTTATTGATCTTCCGATGGTTTTAACAGAATAGTAGGTGAAAATAATGGTAAAAGGCTAAATCAAAATGGTACGGACGTTCAAACAAGCAGAGACAGAGAATCGGATGGACAGAAAGAAAGACGAATATGTAGACAGACACGTAAAGAAACAATTCGAGCTAATGATGAAGACCATTAGTATTTTAATCATTCAACTGGGATAAAGTATATAGTGTATGTGCGAAAGTCTTAAGAGGTTGTTGAGAAAGTTGCTAAGCAACAACTAATAAACATTAATAGTTAACGGACAAACACTGGACGTAATGGTAGGCACAAATGGTGACGCGATAATGGATGGCTGTTTTCAATGAGTCTTTTAAATATATAAAACAACAGTATATTCCCGCAATATTACGTTCCCGCTTTTTGGGAGCGCAGTGGCTCAGTGGTAGAGTGCTTGACTCGAGACCGAAGGGCCGCGGGTTCGAGCCTCACCGGCGTCACTGCGTTGTGTCCTTGAGCAAGAACATTAATCCTAGCTTATTACTGGTTCAACCCAGGAAGACCCGTCCCTTTATAACTGAAAGATTGTTGATGGGACGTAAAGAATCAAATCAAACAAACAAACGTTCCCGCTTAAATTCGCTAAAAGCTTTAATTGACAAAAAAAAGAACAACATAAGATTATGTAAAGTTAAAGACAATGACAAGGAACTTTTGCAATCAGAACTATAGTCCTGTTATCCAAAAATAATGCTACAAATATGTCCAAAAATAATCGGCATTGTGTTTACCATGAGAATTGCCTCTATAAGTCTGAAAATTATGTGGTAATTATGCAATAGATTGGTTAAGCAAAATTAAGAATGTGTTCTTATAGCGTAAAGAAAAATAACAAAAACAACTAAAAACTACCCAACAGAAACTAATAAATGACTTATATCCAGCAAGTTTACCATTATAGTCTTAGATTCTATAATACGCATGTGCGTGTTTTTGTGTGGTTTTTTTTCAAAACGGAAGTTAGTACGCTGGTGGAGTTGGTATTCAATTTAAGGTGAACCAACATTTGGAACAAAGTAGTAATAAAATTATATCAGAAAAAAAGGGAAACTACTTGAGAAATAATGCAGACAAAAAGAGTTCAATGGTAGCGGAACTGACCCCCTTTTATCGAATATTACCCAACATGTTTATATATTTTTCATTTTTGGTTTGTCGCTCTGGCGTTTCTACTAGACAACATTTTATATGATTTGGCACTAAGTTGGATTGACAAACTGAAGGAATTACTATGGACACTAATTGAGTTCCCCTAGTCACGGATTTATTCTTGTTTTTAATGATAGGAATATTATGATATCTCTTTTTTGTAATAAGCAGGCTGACATAATTGACGCTATTTGGATGATATTTTTCAACATACGTAAATAATATGTATTCTGACAATTATTTGGTTAGTCAAAAATAACCTTCCTACCTTCAACTTAATAACGCCAAAACCTCTGATAACGAAGTCTCATTTTGGAATTGCTTTTGTCCGTTTCTAATGATATTCTTTCTGCCAAAACTGGTGATACACGTGACGATTTTGATTTTGAAATAATTATTGTCAACTCATTGTAGATGGTGATGTTCCTCGCACTACATCTGTGGAGTTTTTATTTCTCAACTCATCAGATTTGATCGAGAATCTACATGTAGCCATGTTGCAGACTTCAACACTCGTAATATACTTTTACAGAGAAACTTCTTAAACAAAGCTATCGGTTTCATAAACTGCGTAAAACTTTTTTTCTAAATTTTATCGTCGATACTATGATTCAGATTTGATATTTAAACTCAATTTCGGACTTAAATCTCTCCCAGCGCTTTTATGGCGACTCATTGTATATTTTAAAGAAAATTGTTGGCACTAATATTTTTTCACCGGAGTTCATTAGGAGTGGTACTTGATTGTATCGATTCTTGATAATTCGCCTTCCTCTTTACTTTGTACATTACCGCTGGCGTCATTTAAAAAAAAAAAAAACTATTTCGGCTGGTCAATATGGCGTTTATGAACGCAAAAAAGTCAGACCCATCGTGAGATCTCACATCAACAATGCAATTTGAGCCGCGACATGAGATTTCTAACAATGTGGTATATGCGACCAACAAAGGCTCAGACCAGCCTGCGCAAACCCGCAGTGTGATCAGAACCTTTGCTAGTCGTTTGAATATGTTATGACTGTCAAGCTACTGTCCGAACATCATTTGGAGTTTTTACAGGCTCGTCTGAGTCTAAACATGTCAAAATGCCACATTGTTAGAAATCACATGTAGCTCATTTAAGTCTGCACTGTTTGGAAATGTCCAATTGATGGAATGCTAGATTTATAGTGAAATAGAGGATCTTAGATGAGTGCTCATGATTTAATAAATTTGTTAAGCGGACTGAGGAAAAGAGATAAAATGCGAGGCTTGTCGAATATTATATCTCTTTTTCGCAACGAGCTTAATAAAGTCAATTATACAGGAGCACGAATGTAAGATTTTATTTATCATATGACATTAAAATTATTTTTAAATAATATTTTTAGCGTGAAAATGTTAGAGTTTAGTCATATGCGTGATGCTAAAAGCGTCATTTTATAACGTTTCCCGAAAATCTGTAAACCACTATTATTGCATAAAAAGCCTTGTCGCACCCTATTAACAGCCATGTTTTAACCGGCAAAACCCCATGTATTAATCAGGCAATTCACGTGCTGTTGATGCACGGCTTTTGTACTTCACATATACGCATTCTAGGCCGTCACAAAAATTGACGTCATCAACAGTAACGTGCATAGGAATGAACGTAATTTAGTGACGTTAGGATGACGTAAGCCTTTGCCCTGGAACAGGCGTTCTCAAAACATACGAATCCTTCATGCTTTTGCGCGCCATTATAGTAATACAAAATGAATTTTTCGTAGCGTTTTTCCAAAGTTTTCAAGTGTCAAAATGACTTAATGCAATAATAACGATCAAACATGTTTTTCGGATACATTAATATCTGCTAGACCAGCCCCTCGGGGTCGTTAAAACCATGGCCTTTCATGCTCGGGTATCAACATCACCCTCGGGGTCCAGCAGATGTTAGTGCATAGAAAAGCATGTTTGATCCCTATAGTGGTTTGTCGATTTTATTGCATGACGTTATATCACTCCCAGAAGCGACGTCATTATGATAAACGGATTTAGAAATGCCATTCCTTTCCTCGACAAGCCTTTAAATAATTCAATAAGAACCTGACGGCCTTATCCAAGTTTATAGCGAGAAAATACAATAATTATGGAGTGTGACTAAGGAATTATTCAAATGATTACTAGTTCTTTGAAGCTCTGTGTGTTTTATGCTCTTTGAAGCATTATGTTTTGCAAAAACTAGTAGTTAAATGCTGCTGGAAAATAGACCGTATAATAGTGCACTTTCATCACCACGAATACCCGAGGACTTGGGTCTACTCCATTTATAGAATACAAGGCTTAAAGAGGACATCAGCATTGAAAACAAGTTAATCTAAAATGCAAGCCCTTTCAAAACCACGCTATCTGCCAAGAACCTGATCAAAAATCGGGTGTAAAATACAGGTAACAAAGTTACAGCAATTCTGACTTGCAACAAGCCAACAGATGGAAACCGCCATTTTGAAGTTTTAATTTATGTCTTGTACATTTTGAAAACAATTATATTGCAAGATTTACAACTAAAATTAACTATATCCAACAGTAGAATCAATAAGTATACAAAGTTAGAATGATTAGCCGGAAACTAGCCATTCCATTTATATGCATATCTAATTAGTGTCGTGTGACGTCAAATAGCATAAAAATGGCTATCCTACATAGCTTTCAATTCTCTACCATACAAACAACTGTAACTTTCTTATTGTTCATTCGATCCCTATTGATTGGATTTGTGTTAAATTTCAGTGTATAGTAAGGACTTGCAATTCATTAATATTCACTTGTTTTATTGCTGTCCCCTTTAAATGGGCTAACATTGTAACAATGGTAAACAAGTTAGCCTGTTGTTCAATTTTACGAGTGTATATACGTAGGTGGGACGAGTCGAAGACGAGTTTCCCCCACCAAGAGGGAATATATGTATATTCACGAGTATTTGTACAATAAAATACTTGTATCATGACCAATAAAACAACCACCTTTTAATTTTTTTCATCAGATATTCAAGTCAATTATAAGCTCGACCCTTGACAGGGTCTTCTGGAAATTATTGAACAGCATATATATCAAAGGAAAGGCAGCAAATTCATGATACAATGACATTTATTTTAACCAGCTTAGATTGCAAATTTTTTTTACAATTTAATTATGACACTTCTGGGGTCACATCATCCTACTGGATGTAAACGATATAACGACATCAAGCCCATATATCAGACGGTATTGACATCTCACATCGAATAGGCGGCAATCGAAAACGTAAATATTATCGACGAAAGTAGATCAACAATCGTTAGAAGCAGAGTTTTCGATTGTCATTTGTCAAATGGCAATCAAAAATTCTGTTTCTAGCGATTTTTTATCCGTACTCGTCGATTGTTAAGAGCGTTTTCGATTGCTGCCTATCCGGTATGAAACTGAAATTACTGGATAAATAATACTAATTTCATGCCAGTGTACGAGATTTCAGTACATATCGCAAATACCTTTAATAAACACATATGCTGACGTATCCGACAAAACTAGAGGTCGAGATTTTGGCCTGAGCCTTCATCTTTATCCATACTTCGGGTAAGCGAGCAGCAAGGGCTCTGATAGGTCTGTGAGTATGCGCAGACTCGCCTGAACCTTCCCTGCTCACTGATGCGATAGGTACCGAAAACCCATGTACTAGCCAATATCAAGGTACGTACTTGCTACATCCTGACGCTTGTGCCACCAGGTCGTGGATATCACGTGAGCTACAGTGCTTACTGAACACAATCTGAAAATATAAATAAAAACATTTGAGCCGTGACATGTGATTTCAAACAATGTGGTCTTCTGACAAGTGTAGACTCAAACGAGCCTGTGGAGCCTCCTTTTTAGCTTAGAAGCTCCTAATGATGTTCAGTCAGTAGCTTAACACTCATAGAATATCCAAGCGACTAGCAAAGGCTCTGATCGGACTGCGCGAATGCGCAGGCTGATCTGAGGCTTTGCTGGTCGCACATACCACATTGTTGGAAATCTCATGTCGTGGCTCATTTACAATAGAAATCGTCGTCAAAAATATTTCTGAAAGAATGCTACCTGGTACCATGCGCGGGTCCAGAGGGGGCGGGGACAGAGAGTCCGCGAGGTCCCCAATCCCCTCTGAAAGTTCACAAAAAATATAGGGTTTCTTAACAATACTGGTCCGGATCCCCTGAAAAAATACAAAGCTACCAAGCCAGCTTTCAATGTTGGGCCCTCATTGGCACGCCAGCGAAACGCCATTTAAATGGTATTTAAGTGGTATTTGGAGCTCAACAACAAACAAAAACAGAAAAAAACGTTGTCATAGTTGGCCTGGCCCCTCTGACAAAACTTTCTGGGTCCGTGCATGCTTTCACTGCTCGCACACGCAGTCAATCACTTCATAAAAAATGGAGCACAGTTTCTTTCCAGCAGACTTTAGTATTTGTAAACTAGCTGTGCCCAGCCGTAAACTTATAGTCTAGTCACTACCTTAGTAATATAGTATTTCAAGCCTCGCCGTAATATGCAATCTTAGAGAATAAAGGTTTCTCGTCAAAGCGAGATTAAAACCAGTATCCTCAGCTACAGAGACAATCTGGAAAATTTTAATTTCACCAGTAGCAAGTTTATGTTTGAATTTTTTTTCAAAAGCGAATAACAAAGGCGCTGATCAGACTGCGCGGATGCGCAGGCTGGTCTGCGCCTGTGTTGTTCGCAAACCCGCGAAGACAAGGTTTCTCGCGACAGGCCCAACTGTGAGCGGTGTCGATAATTCAGTCCCTTAGGCCACATACTTTTCGTATAGATTTGCGATGGCAAACCTGTATATCTGTCAACTTAAAAAAAAAACAAGTAAGTATTTAAATTCAAGACAATCATATTTAGGAGGCAGAAATAATCAATCTGCACTGGTTATACCTGTCCACTGAAATATAAACAGCTAACCTGTTGACAGAGACGATGGTCTGGATGGGGTATAATGATTAGCGAATAATGGCCCTTTTTTATAATGAATAGTGAATAATGAGCCAAAAAAAAGAATGAAAAGTGAATATTGAGGGCCTAAAAAATAATGAATAATCCTATTTTCTTAACGTGCTTAATGAATTGACCCCCCCCCAATCCAGACCCTCATAAACAGCTGACCTGTTGACATAGACTCAGTCCATCAATATCAGCAGGACAATCTCTTTGCGTGCCAAAGAACATGTCAAGAAGCAAAAGCTAAAATGGCAAACATCTTGTATGAGACAATCTGTGGGAGACATTTTATCTACTGACGTAAAGGATGTTGATACAGTGTCTAATAACAATGGTATAAGACCCAAATCAATACAAGCCGCGCTAAACAGAGAGAAAAGGGTCCAAATATTCACAGTCTTTCAAGATCAAGATAGCATATGTGCCCATGATTTTAAGCATGCATAATTATTGCACTCGAAAAGGAAAATAGAGGTAAACAATATGAAACACAAGCAAGCAAAACTAATCAATCATAACAAAAAATGAATAAAATGATATGAAAAATCAGTTCTTACATAACCTTTATGTAACTGAGCGCAATAGACGTCTCTACCAAGTTGAGCAATGGGTCATCCACCCAAGTACTCGCCGTAAAGACGGTACCCGAATGTGTAACCGAGGTGCTGTAAAAAAAAGTAAGCGATGTCACAATCGCACGCTGCAGACCAACCAAAAGGTACCGTTAGGAAGAGTTACAGTAACAAGACATCCGTAAGACAATAAAAGCAAAGCAACCAGATCTCTCGTCCTCTACAAGATGATTGCAAAACTAGAAAGGACACAAAGTAATGCATAACAAAACAAAGACAAACAAAGAACGCCACAAACCTGGGAAGTACATTAAACAATTGATAAACGACAACAGAACCACCCCCTTAGAATCGACAGCAGCCTAAGCATTTTACTGGCGCCAAATCTTCGCCCTAGATTCTGTTGTTGTTAAAACAAATAATTGCTCAGCTCTCATGGAGGCTTCCTAACTAATGCAATGTATTATCAACATTAACAACATAATTTTATCATCAAGAAACAATCTAATCAAATTAACACACTATGATGAAACAAAGAAAAGGGCTCATTACTCGCATATAGTCAGAGCTAAAGAAAACCTCAAGTTGAGCTACGGTGGGCCCAGCCAACGACAAGCACCAGGCACCAACCAACCAATTAAAGCTTTACGTTAGGGCCAACATTGAGTCTGAGGCCTGACCCACCATCGTGTAATTAAAGAGGAAACCATAGCTATAAACCATGATTGGGTGATTGCAACTTTAACACGAATATTTGGCGGGTAATTTTATTTGGCGCTACTGACGGTATCATCAAAACTTGCCAAAATATGAGTTCGCGAACCAAAGTTTAGCATTCAGTTACACTTACGGGCTTTAGTATGCTAGTATCAGTATCATCAAAAATCAACTTTTGAATAGTAAAGTATGTCTCAACGTGGAGGAGATCACGTCTTAACGGAGCTAGTATTAAAGGAAAGAATGTCCTCCCTATTAAAGGAAAGAATATTCTCCCCATAGGGAGCATATTCTTTTCTTTAATAGTAGCCCCTGTGAGATTAGATAATAAATTTAAAGGACATTAAATTGAGAAATCGCGAAAATTAAATTACTCCAATATATCAGTCTTTTAAAATCGCCAAATGTTGATACTGCAAATATCAAGTATTCTACAGTAATTTCATATTATTCTTATTCTATGTTGTGCATCTCTATACTACTCAACAGAGGCGAGTTCAACAATAAAAGCGCTCGATCAAGCACTTTTCAGTGCAATCATTACATTGGTGAACGATAGCGAGCGCTTGCTCAATAAAAAATGGCTGCGCCCTGTAACAAACCAATCAAACCATCCCAGTGGTTGAAAAGCAAAGCCAAACACCTTTCTACCTTCAGTTTTACTTGATCCATTTCACATGTTCACAAAAAAGATACATCGTCATTCCAAAAATCGAATTTGAAAATATTGCGTGCATGGTTCCTCACGAAAACTCATTATAATTTTGGTAGCCATCTTGGAATATCGAGCAAAACACCTTACGTTGAATCGCCTTGGTGAGCGCTTGCGTTCAGAGGAAAAGCACTGGATAGCACTCGGAGTGCTCGCATTGTTGAACACTCTTCAGGTGTACCAACTTGTATACTTTAGTTCAGACTGTACTGCAGATGAGCAGACTAGCTTAGATCTTGTCTGGTCACACACACTGAGAACAGGGTTTGTCATGATATGGTTTCGATAGTTTATTGAGCTTAATCAACCAGTCAACCCAGGCCTTGCCAATTACATTTGTAGTTACATACAGCTAAAGAACCCTTGTCCAGGACTAACCATTGTCCTGTTGAATCCGGATTTATCCTTTTTTGAAAACACTGTAGATCCAGATCAGACGAAGCCATCTAATCAGGATCCACATTGCGTACCATTCTGATTGAAAATGCATGCTTATAAATGGAATGCTGCAAGTAGACAGGATAAACCTTACGGAGGAGGAGTGTAGTACATAAACTATGGGCCGAGACGCCAGGAACCTGTCCTCGGGGTTTCTAACAAAGCGAGACTCAAACCAGTCCCTCAGCTACAGGGACTAGCTAGAAAATTAAAATTTCGCTCGTATTAAGTTTAGATATGATACTTTCCAAAAAGCGAATAACAGACGCTGATCAGTCTGCGCGGGTGCGCAGGCTGGTCTGCGTTTATGCTGTTCGCAAACCACAGAAGACAGGTTCTCTCGCGTCACGGCGAGGCCCGTATTCAGCATGGCAAGGCTTCATTAGAAAGAAATCAGTTCAGAGAATATTTCTTGGATTTGTGACAGCGAACAGAAGTAAATTAAATTAATGACACCAATTTCCACCAAATGATGCAAGTCTACCGGAATTTAATAGGACAAAAGACATCTTATGTTAAGGTGCTGGACTTAAGATAAATGTGAAGTACTGAAAAAAGCGCGCAACCAGAAAAATGTCCAAATTGAGCCAGCCAAATTATGACAGTGGAACCAGTGACCGTGATAGGCATGAGTTTATTTTTCAAACGTGCATGCACATTTATCCAGCGGGACACGGTATTTAGATTTTGGTATTAGATAATGAATTTCAATTTTTGGATGTTCATGAAAGTATGAACGCCATATCAGCCAGCAGACGATACTGGACAACTATCGGCCCTCTTTTATATGTGTTCAGTTCATCGTATATGGAACACTTCTTTTCAATAATTTCAGTTCAAATTGATTTCAACAACCCTTTGGTTTCACGTTAACTTTGAACTGAGTTGAATATAGGACATATTAATTCTTTCAGGAGGGATGTAACGATAATTTTGAACTGAACCTTTGGTGCTCATTAAGAAATCTTTTCGTTTTTTGGAATCATGATTACCTCGGGTCTCTTGCAAAGTTCTCCTTCAACAGACCAAATATTTAATTTATCATTTATATTAACATTTTATTATAACTATCTAATATATAAAAAAACAATTATAATTAAGGAAACTAAACAATTTTGTAATTTGTATGTAATCGTATTTAACTCTTTTGTTGGACTGTAAAACGAACAACCGGTGTGAACACGGATAGCCAATGGAGCAAACAAGAGGCTTGTTTTGCACGTGCGAATAAGGTGTGGCTGGCTGTCAATCACAACACAAGTGTCACTTCTGGCGAATGAATTCGAAGAATTTCGAAAAGCGGGCAAGTGAGCTTGGCAGCTGTAAATCATATATATGTTTTCATGAGGTTATATCTACATTTTCGAGACAAGCCTTTAACAAATCTTTAGATTTCTGCAACCGTTCATAGTCTAATGAATGACACAAATTTGATTGCCATCTACCAAGCTCACTTGCCCGTGCAACACGCTTAGAACATCGGACTTATTCGCCAGAAGTGGCACTGGTGCTGTGATTGACAGCGAGCCACACCAGAGTCGCAAGTGCAAAACAAGCCTCCATTGGCTGTCCGTGTTCACGCTAGCTGTTCCACTGGTTTATTTTAGGGCTGGGCAACATTGTATAATCTTTCAATAATAATAAAGTATTTGTATATGTTTTACACTCCGAAAATAAACATTAATACAATTACATATTACATGCAAAACTGTTTTGTTTCCTTAATTATAAATATTTTATTTATATTTTAGATATTTATGATAAAATGTAAATATGAGCAATAAATTCAATTTTTGGTCTTCACTTACTTTGCAAGGGACCCGAAGTATTCAGGATTCCATGAACATTCCAAAAATTGAATTCAATTCTTAAATGAACGGTTGCAAAAATCTAGATTCTAGATTAAATATAGTTTGTTGAGAAACGAGGTGCATCTCTTAATGACTGTCTTGTTCTGTTCTTATATGTATATATCCTATATACCGTGGCCAGTATGCTTAGATTGGTTCCGATACGCATATTACAATTTGTATCGTCTATTTAGTTTTAAGTAGAGAATCCTACTACAAACTGCAATGTTTTTTTTTTTCAGTTGCTACGGTTTGATAATTTAGAATAGGAGACAAATATATAAACTTAATAAAACGGCTTGTTTAAAAAAATGCACTTTATGTCACGGGTATTTTCCAATACCACGTCACTCATGACATCAGTGTGTATGCATTGGCTACTAGACTTTACCTGTCTTAATATGCTGACAAGCTATTAAAGGGAGACCAGTTAACAGTATGCTGACACACAGATAATCGGTCAAAGCAGCGCGGACAAAACCAACTCTGATACTCACGGTGTCTGAGTAAGTGTTTTGTGTTTAACCCTTAATGCGCCAATCGCAACAAAAGTCGTCTGCTTTTCTCGTCTGCTGAAATGTTTAAGAAGCCTCTATGGCAAACATTGTGGACCCAGATCAGACTGCTCCTATAGGAGCAGTCTGTTCTGGGTCCACGCTGTTTGCTTCTATACTTAATTCGTCAGAAATGTTAGGCAATTATTTGCAGCAGACGACTACAGCAGACGACATTTTCAGATGCATTTTTTTCTTGGCGCTTTAAGGGTTAACATTACAACAACAGCTACGGTCAGATGGAGACAGGCCACAGCTTAGAGTCTCTTCCGACATGCGATCCCTGGTTTTTATTTACTTCCCTGGTTTACAAGGCGAGAGGTTTATTTATTACACCGCAGCGCTTTCTAAGATAACTTTGAAGAAAATGACATTAAACTGCATATCTGTCAATATTTCCTAGGAAAAACACGTTAATAGTATCTTATTAGAAAACGTGGCCTTGGTGAACTATAAATTGGCAATTTATGGAAAAATTCTCCAAGAAGCTATTTTAAAATCAATGTCTAATGACGTTGGCAAAAACTGGATAAACGCACTAAGAACAAAACTCGTCATCTGCCGAGACCAATAGCGAAGGAGGGAATGCCCTTTGATCAGATGGACAGCCAATTTGTGGAAGGGAGGGTTCAACGGAAATTTTCATGTGTAGGCCGAACTAGCTTATTCCTTTGGATCAGTGCACGAGCTTTCGGTACTTATCGCTTTTTTGTTAGATAAAATCATTAGATTTTTCGGCAGTTTTACAAGGAAATGTGTGCATTTCATTGTAAAACTGCCGAAAAATTTAATGATTTTATTTAAGAAATAGATTCGCACTCGCAGTATTTTGTTGCTTAGTACATCACTTGCTAGAGGTCAGTTGTTGAAGTGGATATATCATGAGTGCGGCTGACCTCCAGCCAGTGATGTATTAAGCAACAAATCACTGTGAGCGCAATCTATTTCTGAAATAAAACCACTATTTTTTTTTATAATGCAGACTCACAGTGAACATTGTAGGAAATAAGAGCTATAGCGAAATACTAAAAAGTCACTAATTCTTGCCAGTTTTGTTACAATTGTGTGCATTTTATTGTGAAACTGCCGAGAACTTTAATGATTTTATCTAAGAAATAGATTCGCGCTCGCAGTAATCTGTTGCTTAATATATCACTGGCTAGAGGTCAGTTGTTGAAGTGGATAAATCACGAGCGCGGCTGACCTCCAGCCAGTGATGTATTAAGCAACAAATCACTGCGAGCGCAATCTATTTCTTAAAAAAACCACTCAGTCTTTTTATATTGCAGACTCACAAAGAACATTGTAGGAAATAAGAGCTATAGCGAAATACTAAAAATTCACTAACTTTTACAATATGTGTGATTACTTATCGCATCGGTGTGCAGCTTTGAATTTTTGCCAGTTTTGTTACAATTGTGTGCATTTTATTGTGAAACTGCCGAAAACTTTAATGATTTTATTTAAGAAATAGATTCGCGCTCGCAGTAATTTGTTGCTTAATATATCACAGGCTAGAGGTCAGTTGTTGAAGAACACGCATGCTGGCTCCGGCATATGGTGTTCTTGGTACATAGTAGCGGATCCAGAAGGGGCTCAACCAATCAGTCATTCAGTCACCTCAAGAAACCAACTAATTGGTAAATCAACTCGTCTATCAGTCAGTCAATGCCACAGTTGTTGAGTGGACCACTTTGTCAATCACTGAGCCAACCATCAATTTCACCAATCACATTGTAATGCGTAAGAGGACGGATGGTGTGCGGATCGAGGTCAGCAATCTCTTCAAAATGTCAATATTAAGCACCTTCCTTTTAAGACGCTTCTTGAAAGCTATTTTGGTTCGTCATGTTCGTGAACTGATGAAAAGATTCCGAATGTAGCAGCTTAAGAGCGATTAACTCAAATATCAGAAGAGTTTTGTGTGTTTTTAATGTCTCATTAGCTGATTATTACTTTGCAATATTAGATACTATCAAAGAAAACAAGACAGGGATTGAGAAAGCTCATGTGAAAATCGGACATGTTGAATAGCCGAGCAGCGACGATTCAGACGAGGCTACGCAGCCGCGAAGTCTCGTCTAAATCTTCGATGCTCGTTCGCACAACGTGACTGTGCAAGTAATTGTGGATTAAAAGCAAAAGATCTAGCTGCACTCCATAGCTGTGCATGCAATCTTATTTTGAATGGTTTTACATATGTTTGCTAAGTACTATTTTCATATGTTTTAGATAAATCAATCAACAAAATACATCTGAAGAAATGATTGTATGCTACTTCACAAAAGCCAGGGTCTTGAGGTTCAAAGAGAAGATTTGTTCGGGTAATTTTAGTAATACTTGAATTGGTAAATTTTCTATATAAGGGATTGCGTGGTAACACAGCACACGTAATCTGGTCAGCACATTTTTTGATCGCCGCTTAACTGGATTATTGAATAGGTGTGCTTGCTTTTTGTATCAAGATTTAGATACAATTTAGTCTCTGTATCTGAACAGGCTGGTCTGAGATTCATTAAGACTCACACTTCAAAGGGTATCTCGTGAAATATAGATAACGGCGAAGTAAAGTGCATTCTTTCTGTCACATACGAAGACGTTTCTTCCAGTGCATAATTATTAATAAGACAGAAAAGGGAAAAACAGACAAAACTATTTTATTAACTTATGATAAATGAACATAACGTCTGTTTGCGGCATTGATTTATGCCTCGCAAATTACAATTATTGTTTCAGACCAAATACCGAAAATTGGATTTCATCCTCTAAAATGTTTTTGAAGATAAGAGCATTTGAAAGCATATATTCCAGCTGTCATTCTAAATTGTCTGGGTTAAACAAACAAGTGCGAAGCGTAATTTGCATACCATCCTTTCATGTTGGCAAAAACAGTTTGTCTTATCTGAAAAATGGATGCTTAATATTTTAACCATGTTTGGGTTAAGCTAACGTTCAAATTTATTTTAGATGATGAATTTGTTTTTGTCCGGAAAATAGATTTGAATGAGCCCCGTTTGTTGTGTCTCCTACATGATCTTACAACGTTGCTGTTTATCTGAGGGCTTATTTTAAGTAATGTTTGTGACATAATGCCTTATGACATATCTTTTGTAATTTTTGCAATCACCTCGCTGGGGAAGAGAACGGCTGGTCCCTTAAAGTGTAGCAATCTAGAGAGCTGATCCCATATATGTATATTTTACTTCATCATTCACTTCACTGGTGAAGAGGAAGCTGGTCCCTTATATTGCGGCAATCGATTTGCTGCTAGTTCCTTGTAGTGTGGCATTCCCTACACAATGGCTGAAATGTCAAATTCGAACTACTTTTTGTTTAAAATTATCTCCTTTAGTGAATGTTTAGGGTGAGCTCGAGTGGCTATCTCCTTTACTTTTTGAGTTTCCACATGTTATGTTCTCAAAAATTACCACATGGCTCATTGTGTTTGTCTTTTGCCATTGTAATCTCGAATGTGGAAAATAATTAATTAACAACCACGTGTAAATTTAAGTCCTGAGAAAAAAGCTATTCTCCAGCACTGTCAAACAGATGCATTACAATGAGCCTGATTTTCCGTTGCTTTGACATTTTGATGCATGATAATGTTTACATGGAGTAGGAAGATACTCAAATAATTGTTAAGATTTTGAATAAAAATCCGTTTCAGGCGCTATAGTTCATTTACCATTCGACCAAATGCACTGGGTTTTTTTTTCTCGCAAAGTATGGACTAACCAAATGTTTTTTTGTTTTTTTTGTCTTTTTTTTTTGTTTTTTTTTTATGGTTTTAAAAGGTGGTAGGTGTCTCTTCATGGAAGAAGGGTCATTATGCCTCAAATGTGCCGCTACCCAGGTCACGAACACACATGGATAAAGGCCAAAAACAGAGTGACTTTCTCATTATATTTTTCATCAGGAAAAGGGCTTGTCACATATGGTACACCATTGTGCCCTTTATTCCGTAAAAGCAGATATTCAGCATATTATGGTTGTAGTAAAAACTACTTTGTTTCGTTTTTGTTGTATATAGATTTAGTGTTTTGCATTTTCGCCCCAGAAAAACAATATTCTGTAACAGTATAACGTTTTCGGACCCAGGGGTCCTTCTTCAGTACCTTAGCAAAAAATCAAAAACACTGTTGTGTGATTTTGCTAAAATCTATATTTGACCGATTTTCGTCGCACAGGGCGCAAATAATCGTCGTGCGAAACGCTAATGAACGTCGTATGAACTGCACATTGTCATCGCACAAGGCGTGGATTGTGTTTGTTACTGTGCTTTTAAACTATGTTTTATAGAGTCTGTTGGGTTGGTTACCAAGCTGTGTAGACTCTTGTAGAGTTTTAAGAGGTGGCAGGTGTCTCTTCATGGAAGAGCCATGTGTAGACTTTGCTGTTTATTTTAGAGTCAGGTGGGTTGTTTACCACGCTATGTGTAGACTCTGCTGTTTATTATAGAGTCTGGTGGGTTGTTTACCACGCTATGTGTAGACTCTGCTGTTTATTATAGAGTCTGGTGGGTTGTTTACCACGCTATGTGTAGACTCTGCTGTTTATTATAGAGTCAGGTGGGCGAAAAAGCAAAACACTAAATCTATATACAACAAAAACGAAACAAAGTATTTTTTACTACAACCATAATATGCTGAATATCTGCTTTTATGGTATAAAGGGCACAATGGTGTACCATATGTGACATACCCTTTTCCTGTTGAAGAATATGAGAAGGTCACTCTGTTTTTGGCCTTTATCCATGTGTGTTCGTGACCTGGGTAGCGGCACATTTGAGGCATAATGACCCTTCTTCCATGAAGAGACACCTACCACCTTTAAAAATAAAAAAAACAAAAAAAACAACAACAGTAAATTCAAATATATAAACTTAATAAAATGGCTTGTTTAAAAAAATGCACTTTATGTCACGGGTATTTTCCAATACCACGTCACTCATGACATCAGTGTGTATGCATTGGCTACTAGACTTTACCTGTCTTAATATGCTGACAAGCTATTAAAGGGAGACCAGTTAACAGTATGCTGACACACAGATAATCGGTCAAAGCAGCGCGGACAAAACCAACTCTGATACTCACGGTGTCTGAGTAAGTGTTTTGTGTTTAACCCTTAATGCGCCAATCGCAACAAAAGTCGTCTGCTTTTCTCGTCTGCTGAAATGTTTAAGAAGCCTCTATGGCAAACATTGTGGACCCAGATCAGACTGCTCCTATAGGAGCAGTCTGTTCTGGGTCCACGCTGTTTGCTTCTATACTTAATTCGTCAGAAATGTTAGGCAATTATTTGCAGCAGACGACTACAGCAGACGACATTTTCAGATGCATTTTTTTCTTGGCGCTTTAAGGGTTAACATTACAACAACAGCTACGGTCAGATGGAGACAGGCCACAGCTTAGAGTCTCTTCCGACATGCGATCCCTGGTTTTAATTTACTTCCCTGGTTTACAAGGCGAGAGGTTTATTTATTACACCGCAGCGCTTTCTAAGATAACTTTGAAGAAAATGACATTAAACTGCATATCTGTCAATATTTCCTAGGAAAAACACGTTAATAGTATCTTATTAGAAAACGTGGCCTTGGTGAACTATAAATTGGCAATTTATGGAAAAATTCTCCAAGAAGCTATTTTAAAATCAATGTCTAATGACGTTGGCAAAAACTGGATAAACGCACTAAGAACAAAACTCGTCATCTGCCGAGACCAATAGCGAAGGAGGGAATGCCCTTTGATCAGATGGACAGCCAATTTGTGGAAGGGAGGGTTCAACGGAAATTTTCATGTGTAGGCCGAACTAGCTTATTCCTTTGGATCAGTGCACGAGCTTTCGGTACTTATCGCTTTTTTGTTAGATAAAATCATTAGATTTTTCGGCAGTTTTACAAGGAAATGTGTGCATTTCATTGTAAAACTGCCGAAAAATTTAATGATTTTATTTAAGAAATAGATTCGCACTCGCAGTATTTTGTTGCTTAGTATATCACTGGCTAGAGGTCAGTTGTTGAAGTGGATATATCATGAGTGCGGCTGACCTCCAGCCAGTGATGTATTAAGCAACAAATCACTGTGAGCGCAATCTATTTCTGAAATAAAACCACTATTTTTTTTTATAATGCAGACTCACAGTGAACATTGTAGGAAATAAGAGCTATAGCGAAATACTAAAAAGTCACTAATTCTTGCCAGTTTTGTTACAATTGTGTGCATTTTATTGTGAAACTGCCGAGAACTTTAATGATTTTATCTAAGAAATAGATTCGCGCTCGCAGTAATCTGTTGCTTAATATATCACTGGCTAGAGGTCAGTTGTTGAAGTGGATAAATCACGAGCGCGGCTGACCTCCAGCCAGTGATGTATTAAGCAACAAATCACTGCGAGCGCAATCTATTTCTTAAAAAAACCACTCAGTCTTTTTATATTGCAGACTCACAAAGAACATTGTAGGAAATAAGAGCTATAGCGAAATACTAAAAATTCACTAACTTTTACAATATGTGTGATTACTTATCGCATCGGTGTGCAGCTTTGAATTTTTGCCAGTTTTGTTACAATTGTGTGCATTTTATTGTGAAACTGCCGAAAACTTTAATGATTTTATTTAAGAAATAGATTCGCGCTCGCAGTAATTTGTTGCTTAATATATCACAGGCTAGAGGTCAGTTGTTGAAGAACACGCATGCTGGCTCCGGCATATGGTGTTCTTGGTACATAGTAGCGGATCCAGAAGGGGCTCAACCAATCAGTCATTCAGTCACCTCAAGAAACCAACTAATTGGTAAATCAACTCGTCTATCAGTCAGTCAATGCCACAGTTGTTGAGTGGACCACTTTGTCAATCACTGAGCCAACCATCAATTTCACCAATCACATTGTAATGCGTAAGAGGACGGATGGTGTGCGGATCGAGGTCAGCAATCTCTTCAAAATGTCAATATTAAGCACCTTCCTTTTAAGACGCTTCTTGAAAGCTATTTTGGTTCGTCATGTTCGTGAACTGATGAAAAGATTCCGAATGTAGCAGCTTAAGAGCGATTAACTCAAATATCAGAAGAGTTTTGTGTGTTTTTAATGTCTCATTAGCTGATTATTACTTTGCAATATTAGATACTATCAAAGAAAACAAGACAGGGATTGAGAAAGCTCATGTGAAAATCGGACATGTTGAATAGCCGAGCAGCGACGATTCAGACGAGGCTACGCAGCCGCGAAGTCTCGTCTAAATCTTCGATGCTCGTTCGCACAACGTGACTGTGCAAGTAATTGTGGATTAAAAGCAAAAGATCTAGCTGCACTCCATAGCTGTGCATGCAATCTTATTTTGAATGGTTTTACATATGTTTGCTAAGTACTATTTTCATATGTTTTAGATAAATCAATCAACAAAATACATCTGAAGAAATGATTGTATGCTACTTCACAAAAGCCAGGGTCTTGAGGTTCAAAGAGAAGATTTGTTCGGGTAATTTTAGTAATACTTGAATTGGTAAATTTTCTATATAAGGGATTGCGTGGTAACACAGCACACGTAATCTGGTCAGCACATTTTTTGATCGCCGCTTAACTGGATTATTGAATAGGTGTGCTTGCTTTTTGTATCAAGATTTAGATACAATTTAGTCTCTGTATCTGAACAGGCTGGTCTGAGATTCATTAAGACTCACACTTCAAAGGGTATCTCGTGAAATATAGATAACGGCGAAGTAAAGTGCATTCTTTCTGTCACATACGAAGACGTTTCTTCCAGTGCATAATTATTAATAAGACAGAAAAGGGAAAAACAGACAAAACTATTTTATTAACTTATGATAAATGAACATAACGTCTGTTTGCGGCATTGATTTATGCCTCGCAAATTACAATTATTGTTTCAGACCAAATACCGAAAATTGGATTTCATCCTCTAAAATGTTTTTGAAGATAAGAGCATTTGAAAGCATATATTCCAGCTGTCATTCTAAATTGTCTGGGTTAAACAAACAAGTGCGAAGCGTAATTTGCATACCATCCTTTCATGTTGGCAAAAACAGTTTGTCTTATCTGAAAAATGGATGCTTAATATTTTAACCATGTTTGGGTTAAGCTAACGTTCAAATTTATTTTAGATGATGAATTTGTTTTTGTCCGGAAAATAGATTTGAATGAGCCCCGTTTGTTGTGTCTCCTACATGATCTAACAACGTTGCTGTTTATCTGAGGGCTTATTTTAAGTAATGTTTGTGACATAATGCCTTATGACATATCTTTTGTAATTTTTGCAATCACCTCGCTGGGGAAGAGAACGGCTGGTCCCTTAAAGTGTAGCAATCTAGAGAGCTGATCCCATATATGTATATTTTACTTCATCATTCACTTCACTGGTGAAGAGGAAGCTGGTCCCTTATATTGCGGCAATCGATTTGCTGCTAGTCCCTTGTAGTGTGGCAATCCCTACACAATGGCTGAAATGTCAAATTCGAACTACTTTTTGTTTAAAATTATCTCCTTTAGTGAATGTTTAGGGTGAGCTCGAGTGGCTATCTCCTTTACTTTTTGAGTTTCCACATGTTATGTTCTCAAAAATTACCACATGGCTCATTGTGTTTGTCTTTTGCCATTGTAATCTCGAATGTGGAAAATAATTAATTAACAACCACGTGTAAATTTAAGTCCTGAGAAAAAAGCTATTCTCCAGCACTGTCAAACAGATGCATTACAATGAGCCTGATTTTCCGTTGCTTTGACATTTTGATGCATGATAATGTTTACATGGAGTAGGAAGATACTCAAATAATTGTTAAGATTTTGAATAAAAATCCGTTTCAGGCGCTATAGTTCATTTACCATTCGACCAAATGCACTGGGTTTTTTTTTCTCGCAAAGTATGGACTAACCAAATGTTTTTTTTTTTTTTTTTTTTTTTTTTGTCTTTTTTTTTTTTTTGTTTTTTTTTATGGTTTTAAAAGGTGGTAGGTGTCTCTTCATGGAAGAAGGGTCATTATGCCTCAAATGTGCCGCTACCCAGGTCACGAACACACATGGATAAAGGCCAAAAACAGAGTGACTTTCTCATTATATTTTTCATCAGGAAAAGGGCTTGTCACATATGGTACACCATTGTGCCCTTTATTCCGTAAAAGCAGATATTCAGCATATTATGGTTGTAGTAAAAACTACTTTGTTTCGTTTTTGTTGTATATAGATTTAGTGTTTTGCATTTTCGCCCCAGAAAAACAATATTCTGTAACAGTATAACGTTTTCGGACCCAGGGGTCCTTCTTCAGTACCTTAGCAAAAAATCAAAAACACTGTTGTGTGATTTTGCTAAAATCTATATTTGACCGATTTTCGTCGCACAGGGCGCAAATAATCGTCGTGCGAAACGCTAATGAACGTCGTATGAACTGCACATTGTCATCGCACAAGGCGTGGATTGTGTTTGTTACTGTGCTTTTAAACTATGTTTTATAGAGTCCGTTGGGTTGGTTACCAAGCTGTGTAGACTCTTGTAGAGTTTTAAGAGGTGGCAGGTGTCTCTTCATGGAAGAGCCATGTGTAGACTTTGCTGTTTATTTTAGAGTCAGGTGGGTTGTTTACCACGCTATGTGTAGACTCTGCTGTTTATTATAGAGTCTGGTGGGTTGTTTACCACGCTATGTGTAGACTCTGCTGTTTATTATAGAGTCTGGTGGGTTGTTTACCACGCTATGTGTAGACTCTGCTGTTTATTATAGAGTCAGGTGGGCGAAAAAGCAAAACACTAAATCTATATACAACAAAAACGAAACAAAGTATTTTTTACTACAACCATAATATGCTGAATATCTGCTTTTATGGTATAAAGGGCACAATGGTGTACCATATGTGACATACCCTTTTCCTGTTGAAGAATATGAGAAGGTCACTCTGTTTTTGGCCTTTATCCATGTGTGTTCGTGACCTGGGTAGCGGCACATTTGAGGCATAATGACCCTTCTTCCATGAAGAGACACCTACCACCTTTAAAAATAAAAAAAAACAAAAAAAACAACAACAGTAAATTCAAATATATAAACTTAATAAAATGGCTTGTTTAAAAAAATGCACTTTATGTCACGGGTATTTTCCAATACCACGTCACTCATGACATCAGTGTGTATGCATTGGCTACTAGACTTTACCTGTCTTAATATGCTGACAAGCTATTAAAGGGAGACCAGTTAACAGTATGCTGACACACAGATAATCGGTCAAAGCAGCGCAGACAAAACCAACTCTGATACTCACGGTGTCTGAGTAAGTGTTTTGTGTTTAACCCTTAATGCGCCAATCGCAACAAAAGTCGTCTGCTTTTCTCGTCTGCTGAAATGTTTAAGAAGCCTCTATGGCAAACATTGTGGACCCAGATCAGACTGCTCCTATAGGAGCAGTCTGTTCTGGGTCCACGCTGTTTGCTTCTATACTTAATTCGTCAGAAATGTTAGGCAATTATTTGCAGCAGACGACTACAGCAGACGACATTTTCAGATGCATTTTTTTCTTGGCGCTTTAAGGGTTAACATTACAACAACAGCTACGGTCAGATGGAGACAGGCCACAGCTTAGAGTCTCTTCCGACATGCGATCCCTGGTTTTTATTTACTTCCCTGGTTTACAAGGCGAGAGGTTTATTTATTACACCGCAGCGCTTTCTAAGATAACTTTGAAGAAAATGACATTAAACTGCATATCTGTCAATATTTCCTAGGAAAAACACGTTAATAGTATCTTATTAGAAAACGTGGCCTTGGTGAACTATAAATTGGCAATTTATGGAAAAATTCTCCAAGAAGCTATTTTAAAATCAATGTCTAATGACGTTGGCAAAAACTGGATAAACGCACTAAGAACAAAACTCGTCATCTGCCGAGACCAATAGCGAAGGAGGGAATGCCCTTTGATCAGATGGACAGCCAATTTGTGGAAGGGAGGGTTCAACGGAAATTTTCATGTGTAGGCCGAACTAGCTTATTCCTTTGGATCAGTGCACGAGCTTTCGGTACTTATCGCTTTTTTGTTAGATAAAATCATTAGATTTTTCGGCAGTTTTACAAGGAAATGTGTGCATTTCATTGTAAAACTGCCGAAAAATTTAATGATTTTATTTAAGAAATAGATTCGCACTCGCAGTATTTTGTTGCTTAGTATATCACTGGCTAGAGGTCAGTTGTTGAAGTGGATATATCATGAGTGCGGCTGACCTCCAGCCAGTGATGTATTAAGCAACAAATCACTGTGAGCGCAATCTATTTCTGAAATAAAACCACTATTTTTTTTTATAATGCAGACTCACAGTGAACATTGTAGGAAATAAGAGCTATAGCGAAATACTAAAAAGTCACTAATTCTTGCCAGTTTTGTTACAATTGTGTGCATTTTATTGTGAAACTGCCGAGAACTTTAATGATTTTATCTAAGAAATAGATTCGCGCTCGCAGTAATCTGTTGCTTAATATATCACTGGCTAGAGGTCAGTTGTTGAAGTGGATAAATCACGAGCGTGGCTGACCTCCAGCCAGTGATGTATTAAGCAACAAATCACTGCGAGCGCAATCTATTTCTTAAAAAAACCACTCAGTCTTTTTATATTGCAGACTCACAAAGAACATTGTAGGAAATAAGAGCTATAGCGAAATACTAAAAATTCACTAACTTTTACAATATGTGTGATTACTTATCGCATCGGTGTGCAGCTTTGAATTTTTGCCAGTTTTGTTACAATTGTGTGCATTTTATTGTGAAACTGCCGAAAACTTTAATGATTTTATTTAAGAAATAGATTCGCGCTCGCAGTAATTTGTTGCTTAATATATCACAGGCTAGAGGTCAGTTGTTGAAGAACACGCATGCTGGCTCCGGCATATGGTGTTCTTGGTACATAGTAGCGGATCCAGAAGGGGCTCAACCAATCAGTCATTCAGTCACCTCAAGAAACCAACTAATTGGTAAATCAACTCGTCTATCAGTCAGTCAATGCCACAGTTGTTGAGTGGACCACTTTGTCAATCACTGAGCCAACCATCAATTTCACCAATCACATTGTAATGCGTAAGAGGACGGATGGTGTGCGGATCGAGGTCAGCAATCTCTTCAAAATGTCAATATTAAGCACCTTCCTTTTAAGACGCTTCTTGAAAGCTATTTTGGTTCGTCATGTTCGTGAACTGATGAAAAGATTCCGAATGTAGCAGCTTAAGAGCGATTAACTCAAATATCAGAAGAGTTTTGTGTGTTTTTAATGTCTCATTAGCTGATTATTACTTTGCAATATTAGATACTATCAAAGAAAACAAGACAGGGATTGAGAAAGCTCATGTGAAAATCGGACATGTTGAATAGCCGAGCAGCGACGATTCAGAAGAGGCTACGCAGCCGCGAAGTCTCGTCTAAATCTTCGATGCTCGTTCGCACAACGTGACTGTGCAAGTAATTGTGGATTAAAAGCAAAAGATCTAGCTGCACTCCATAGCTGTGCATGCAATCTTATTTTGAATGGTTTTACATATGTTTGCTAAGTACTATTTTCATATGTTTTAGATAAATCAATCAACAAAATACATCTGAAGAAATGATTGTATGCTACTTCACAAAAGCCAGGGTCTTGAGGTTCAAAGAGAAGATTTGTTCGGGTAATTTTAGTAATACTTGAATTGGTAAATTTTCTATATAAGGGATTGCGTGGTAACACAGCACACGTAATCTGGTCAGCACATTTTTTGATCGCCGCTTAACTGGATTATTGAATAGGTGTGCTTGCTTTTTGTATCAAGATTTAGATACAATTTAGTCTCTGTATCTGAACAGGCTGGTCTGAGATTCATTAAGACTCACACTTCAAAGGGTATCTCGTGAAATATAGATAACGGCGAAGTAAAGTGCATTCTTTCTGTCACATACGAAGACGTTTCTTCCAGTGCATAATTATTAATAAGACAGAAAAGGGAAAAACAGACAAAACTATTTTATTAACTTATGATAAATGAACATAACGTCTGTTTGCGGCATTGATTTATGCCTCGCAAATTACAATTATTGTTTCAGACCAAATACCGAAAATTGGATTTCATCCTCTAAAATGTTTTTGAAGATAAGAGCATTTGAAAGCATATATTCCAGCTGTCATTCTAAATTGTCTGGGTTAAACAAACAAGTGCGAAGCGTAATTTGCATACCATCCTTTCATGTTGGCAAAAACAGTTTGTCTTATCTGAAAAATGGATGCTTAATATTTTAACCATGTTTGGGTTAAGCTAACGTTCAAATTTATTTTAGATGATGAATTTGTTTTTGTCCGGAAGATAGATTTGAATGAGCCCCGTTTGTTGTGTCTCCTACATGATCTAACAACGTTGCTGTTTATCTGAGGGCTTATTTTAAGTAATGTTTGTGACATAATGCCTTATGACATATCTTTTGTAATTTTTGCAATCACCTCGCTGGGGAAGAGAACGGCTGGTCCCTTAAAGTGTAGCAATCTAGAGAGCTGATCCCATATATGTATATTTTACTTCGTCATTCACTTCACTGGTGAAGAGGAAGCTGGTCCCTTATATTGCGGCAATCGATTTGCTGCTAGTCCCTTGTAGTGTGGCAATCCCTACACAATGGCTGAAATGTCAAATTCGAACTACTTTTTGTTTAAAATTATCTCCTTTAGTGAATGTTTAGGGTGAGCTCGAGTGGCTATCTCCTTTACTTTTTGAGTTTCCACATGTTATGTTCTCAAAAATTACCACATGGCTCATTGTGTTTGTCTTTTGCCATTGTAATCTCGAATGTGGAAAATAATTAATTAACAACCACGTGTAAATTTAAGTCCTGAGAAAAAAGCTATTCTCCAGCACTGTCAAACAGATGCATTACAATGAGCCTGATTTTCCGTTGCTTTGACATTTTGATGCATGATAATGTTTACATGGAGTAGGAAGATACTCAAATAATTGTTAAGATTTTGAATAAAAATCCGTTTCAGGCGCTATAGTTCATTTACCATTCGACCAAATGCACTGGGGTTTTTTTTCTCGCAAAGTATGGACTAACCAAATGTTTTTTTTTTTTTTTTTTTTTTTTTGTCTTTTTTTTTTTTTGTTTTTTTTTATGGTTTTAAAAGGTGGTAGGTGTCTTTTCATGGAAGAAGGGTCATTATGCCTCAAATGTGCCGCTACCCAGGTCACGAACACACATGGATAAAGGCCAAAAACAGAGTGACTTTCTCATTATATTTTTCATCAGGAAAAGGGCTTGTCACATATGGTACACCATTGTGCCCTTTATTCCGTAAAAACAGATATTCAGCATATTATGGTTGTAGTAAAAACTACTTTGTTTCGTTTTTGTTGTATATAGATTTAGTGTTTTGCATTTTCGCCCCAGAAAAACAATATTCTGTAACAGTATAACGTTTTCGGACCCAGGGGTCCTTCTTCAGTACCTTAGCAAAAAATCAAAAACACTGTTGTGTGATTTTGCTAAAATCTATATTTGACCGATTTTCGTCGCACAGGGCGCAAATAATCGTCGTGCGAAACGCTAATGAACGTCGTATGAACTGCACATTGTCATCGCACAAGGCGTGGATTGTGTTTGTTACTGTGCTTTTAAACTATGTTTTATAGAGTCTGTTGGGTTGGTTACCAAGCTGTGTAGACTCTTGTAGAGTTTTAAGAGGTGGCAGGTGTCTCTTCATGGAAGAGCCATGTGTAGACTTTGCTGTTTATTTTAGAGTCAGGTGGGTTGTTTACCACGCTATGTGTAGACTCTGCTGTTTATTATAGAGTCTGGTGGGTTGTTTACCACGCTATGTGTAGACTCTGCTGTTTATTATAGAGTCAGGTGGGCGAAAAAGCAAAACACTAAATCTATATACAACAAAAACGAAACAAAGTATTTTTTACTACAACCATAATATGCTGAATATCTGCTTTTATGGTATAAAGGGCACAATGGTGTACCATATGTGACATACCCTTTTCCTGTTGAAAAATATGAGAAGGTCACTCTGTTTTTGGCCTTTATCCATGTGTGTTCGTGACCTGGGTAGCGGCACATTTGAGGCATAATGACCCTTCTTCCATGAAGAGACACCTACCACCTTTAAAAATAAAAAAACAAAAAAAAAAAACAACAGTAAATTCACTGATCAGAGTGGTTGGATGTCCAGGCTGATCCGAATCTTTGCTGGGCACACTGAATGGGCGGATCCAGAAATTTTCGTCGGGGTGGTGGGGTGGTTGGGGTCTTGCCAACGGTTTTTAGTCATCAGTGGATTTCACAGAGGGCCATACAAACCTCCCTCGAAAAGCAATTGCGCCTTAAGGGTCTGCATAAGTATTCTAAGGAAACCTATAGCCACATGTGTTTTTCCAGGGAGTGGGTCTGGACCCCATGTCACTCCCCACTCTGGATCCGCCCATGCACTAGTTTTCCCAAGCACCTCCTCCTTTTATCACTTGAGCCATGGCATGACAAACAATCAGTGTGCACAAAGCGAAGACTCAGACCAGACTGGGCATCTGCCCAGTCTGGTCAGAGTCTTTGCTTTGTGCTCAGTGGGTAACTACGGACCCAAGCTGTGGACTTCGAAGACTCTGATCAGACTGAACTGATGCCTCGGCTGGGCTGAGTCTTCTCGTGGTGCATAACCATATTTTTTCTTATTATTTTACAGCAAGCCCACACCATCAGGCTAAATTCAACTTTTTCATTGCTACAACAAGGAAAGCATATATCTATGATGACCTGCTATTGACCCAACAATCCGTTTATGCATGGTAAGCAGTTGTTTCTTGATTATGAGAGTAATGTTTCTGCTAACTTCATGTACGTGTTCGATATCAAGCATAACACGTCTAGGAGCCGTGAAAGTTATTGCATTGCCCATTAATTCTCATGAACAGACTCAATGGAACGAATCTGCTGTTAACAAATTATGTAATCTCTATCCCTGAATGATACTTAGAGATTGCAACAACTGCCGTTGTGCTGAGTGGAGTTGGTATTAACAGACTAAATAAAACTAGTTCTGATGTTTTCTAATATAAGTGGAAACTACCCATTCAGCCTATAAAAGCTGGCCACTATTGGTGGCAGTGGCCCGAGATTGTGTGCAGGCCGGGTAAGTTTCTCTCTATTTCTGAAAGATTGGTTTTCCAGATTATTCAACACATTCAACTGGATACAAATGACAGTCTTGAATTAATGCTTGCCTTTTAGCTCTTTCCCTACTTGGTATTTTTTCATATCTTTCTTTGTCATCTGTTGATTTTTTAAAATCAACTTTTTCTAAAAGTTCTTTTGGGAATACCACCAAAGTATCAAATAGTTTGGATCCAGATCAGGCCTGGCTATTCTCGGGTCTCATATGGATCCAAACTGTTTGCAAAGGTTAATAGCAGACGACACTAGTGGGTAAAGAGTTAACAAGTGCTAATTTCTACCAGCTGTGAAAGCTTTTGTCACAGAGAATAACTCTCGCAAATCCCAAAGCTCGTTAAGTTTATGTAAAAGCACCCATAATAATTCTGAGAAAAAAATGTAACTTTTCTGCACTCAGGTTAGCCTGGATCCAGGCGTCAATATTTTTGCCAATATTTTCTTATGCTATACTCTAAACTTAAGATAATAAATAAAAGATAACACATCAAAGGTGTCCGTGGTCTGTTATTAATTTCAGTAGATAACCCTTCAAAAAGTAAGTGAGTATGATCAGGAAATACCACAGTCACATGCTGCAGACCAACCCACGCCACCGTGTGGAAGAGCCACGGAATAGTTATAGTAACAATACATCTGTAAGACAATAATAGCAAAGCAACCAGCTTTCTCTTCCTCTTCAAGATAATTGCAAAACTAGAATGAACACAAAGTAATGCATAACAAAACAAAGACAAACACAGAATTCCCACAAACAATGGGAAGTACATTAAACAATAGATCAGCAACAACATAACCAACCCCTTAGAACGGACAGCTGCCAAGCCACCAGGAGGCTTAAATGCATTTTACTAGCGCTAAATCTTCGCCCTAGATTCTGTTGTTGATAAAACACAAAATTGCTTAGCTCGCATGAAGGCTTCCTAACTAATGAAATGTATTATCTGGTGCAGAGAAACAATCAAATCAGATTGTCACATTATGATGATACAAAGAAAATGGCTCATGATTCCCAGATAGTCAGAGCTAAGGAAAACCTCAAGTTAAGCTATGGTGGCCCAGCCAACGACAACCGTCAGGCACAAACCGACGTATTAAAGCCTTAAGTCAGATCCGCCATTAAGTCTGAGCCTTGGCCCATTCACAGCGCGCATTATGCTTCAGAGCTTTGGTCTACCTAAAAATTGTGCCAAAGTGCCCCCATTACTACTAACGGTGATTGCGTCACATGACATAAAATTCGAAACTAAATTTCGGCTCTGTGTGCTATGTGCCAAGGGAGATAATGCAGACTGATTCCTTTTCAGGTGGGTAAATTGGAATACAAAAATAGGTGGGTTTCCTAAGGAATGGGCAAAAAGTTTGTTGGTTACCGTCACTTCTGATATTATTTTTCATAGTAGTGCCCAGCTACTTTACACACTCACGTAGGTGTGAATGACTGCTCCCTTGCATGTATTTTTACAATCAGATAAAGGAGCCGCTGTGGTGTAGTGGATAAACCGCTTGCCTTGTAAACCAGGGATCGCAGGTTTGATCCCGGCTTCATCAGTCTGTCAGATGATACTTTAAGCTGTGGCCCCGTCTCCATATGACCTTAGCTGTTGGTGGGACGTTAAACACAAACACAACAACAACAATCAGATAAACTAAGGCGGGTGGGGGAGACCGAGGGATTTTTGTAAGAAAAAGTGGTGGTTGAGGGGTAGTGACTATTAGATGGTAAGCTTGTATGGGGCCAGATAGGTTATTCTATATCATTTAGTTTTGGCTCAAATATGGTTATCTTTCAAAAGCCACCACCCCTGAAGTTCAAAAATTGGCCCAAAAAACTGGTACGTCCAACATTAACGAACATGCAATAAAATCCTGTACAATCGTCTAGAAATTTGTAGTACGCAAGTCCATTGAAGATAAGAAAATAAGCTAGTTTTTAACTTCAATCAATTGCACTTTTAAACCGGTTTCAGGTGTGAGGTAAGTATGGAATTTCCAATTTTATATTCTAAGCGGTCACGGGAAGAAACTTCTTAACTTTTATGCATCTATGTCATGAAGATTTGGCTTTTATCTTTGCAAACAGTGCAGAGTACCTGTTTACCTATAGATTAAAGACAAGTTTCATGGAACATTAAGATGTGGCTTAGCATTAATTAATAGATCACTCTGTCAGATAGGGGTTTAGCTCTGCGGCAAAAAGATGTACCAGTAGAATGGCCAATGTTTACATCTTGTGATCTGGGACAAAGGTGAAAATTTGAACTCTAATTCGCATTTCTCTGCTGAAAAGCATGGATTTATAATATATAACTATCACTTATATGGTTTCCAACAACAATCAAGAAACAACTATGGACAGTAAATAAACACAGCTAATTGTTCACTAGGTAAAACAATACAACAAATATGCAATCATATTTCATTTGCCAAAAACAAAAGAGTTGGCCACAAAATCAAATTAATTTCACACCATGCGTATGGATTGACTATATTTGACTAGTAGGAAATCCTAACATTGTCAGACTTCCATTGTCAATATACTGGCAATACGCACGCGTGCGTACTAAAGACCATGCTACTTAATAATGTCACTCCCTATGTACGGTAAATTAAATAATTCTATTTTCTTCCTTGTTCAGACTGTTATTTTTATCTAACTATTCTAACCACGTAAACGTGTCGCTCATTTACAAAATCGGTGAAAGACTCCAGTACAGACAGTAATAAAATTATATGCTCCCAGAGATAATTTGCCATGAAAATTCTATGAATCTACTTAACCTAACAATTCCTAAAGAGTGGATGAAGCCGAGGGCGAGAAATTGTGTGCGTTACAAAACCTTCAGCATTTCCCCTAAGACATTTGGCTCAAGTAAAAGAAGGACTTTCTATTTCCTAACCAATGGTCCTCGAGGCCCTATAGGTCTATATTGGCGTACCAACACAAATGTTTGATTTACTCATGATTAAATACAACATGTTTTGCATGTTTATTGCTTAGCCAGTTTTCGACACGACACTGCGCGGACCCATCAGGGATTACCTATGTACACTGTATAAGCACAGCAGGACCACTGTTAGTCTAATGTAGCGGTATAAAGTAAGTAAGTAAGTAACAGGCCAATTTCAATATTACCTACACTTTCAAAAATAATTGAAAAGTGGGTTCATATGAAACTTATGTCATACTTAAATCATCATCAACTTTTAAATCAAAAGCAAAATGGATTTAGATCTGGCCACTCAACTGAATCTGCTCTACTTCATATGACAGATACATGGTAACAAGCAATAAATGATGGTAATATTGTTGGTTGTGTTTTAGTAGACTTTCGCAAGGCTTTCGATCTGGTAGACCATAAATTACTTCTTCAAAAGTTAAAACAGTATAAAATTAATAAATTAAGTCTTTCATGGTTCGAATCGTATCTAAGTCACAGAACTCAACAAGTAAAGATCAATACAAATCAGTCAAAAACTGGAAGTGTACTATATGGCGTACCACAGGGTTCCATTTTAGATCCTCTGTTATTTTTGATATTTATAAATGATTTACCCCTATTTATTGGGGATTCAATTCGATCTGTGGATTTATATGCTGATGATACAACATTGTATGATATTGGTTTAGATAAAGATACGGTAGAAAATAATCTGCAACACTCTTTGAATTTACTTAAAATGTGGTGTCTAAAAATGGTATGATAATAAATATAGACAAAACAAAACTAATGTTAATATCAAGTAGACAAAAGAGAAAATGTATGAAAGATAATAAGTAGGCAATTGAGTATGATAATTTTGATTTGCAATTAACAAGCTGTGAAAAGGTGTTAGGTGTCCATATAGATGGCAACTTAACATGGACAAATCATTTTCAACACGTTTCAAAAAAGATATCGTCATACCTTTGGCTTTTGTTTCAGATAAAATCATACCTTTCTTTACAACACAGAGTGTTATTTTACAATGCTTATATTAAGCCTCACTTTGAATATTGTTGTGTGATTTGGGGGAATTCGTTTAATTCTAATCTACATAAAATTGAAAAATTACAGAGAAGAGCCTGTAAATTAATACTTGGTATAGATTATATATCATTGGAAGATGCGCGAAGACAATTAAATATATTGTCATTTGAAGAATTAGTTTTCGTCAACAAAGCTAAAGTAATGTTCAAGGTAACTCAAGGCATTTCACCAATTTACATCACGGAAATGTTCCAAATTAAAGGGTGTAATAATGAAGATACAATGACTTTGCGTTCAGATTCAAACAAACACCGAAACCTAAATTAAACAAGTTTAAAAACAGCTTATTTTATTCAGGTACTTTAATTTGGAATAAGAAATGCCAAATACTATTGGTGGTTTTGTTAAAAAATGTATAACATGGATGAAAGACCTTTAGTTTATATATTTGTATTCACATACCTCCACCGCCGAATCAGTTTCGATGTTTTACAGAGCCAAAATGTATTTAAACATACATTATTAAAGGTTGAATTTTTCACCCCCCCCCCTTTTTTTAAATTTTGCATCATTTTCTTTCCACTCATATTAACTTGTATTTGTAAATAATTTATTGTCATGTTTGTTATTTCATGTATGCTATGCTTGTGTTAAGAGGGCCTCAGGGAAGATTGGTTATACCAACTGAGTCACCCTCATAAAATAAAGTCTTTACTTATTTACTTTCTTTACTTACTTTGCATAACTGACCCTATGGAACTGTTAAGCGATGTTACCAATCCCGATTAACAGTCGTAAATGTTTGACGACGTCGCGTTACTCTCGCAATGTTATTGATCGTACCGGCATCCTGTTATTTTGTTTAACTAAATAGGACAAAATGTAGCTTCTGATCGGCAATATGGTCAAATTCATTTTATACCACAACTATTTAACTAATGATCATTTAAGAAATAAATTAAATTTTTGGAATGTTCATGAAATCGTGAATAATTCTGGTCTCTTGCAAAGTAAGTGAAGCCCGAAGTGCTTCACGTTAACTTTGCAAGAGACCCGAAGTTTTCATGATTCCATGAACAGACCAAAAATTGAATTTATTGCTTATATAAATTTACATTTTATTATAAATACCTAGAATATAAAATTATTTATCATTTAGTAAACGAAACATATTTTTATTTGATATGTTATTGTATTAACGGTTTTGTTGGAGAGTAAAACGGAAAAGCGGAACAGCCAGTGTGAACACGGAAACAAGATGCTTGTTTTGCATGTGCGACTCAGGTGAGGCTCGCTGTCAATCACAGTGTCACTTCCGACGAATCTAAGCGTTTTGCACGGGCAAGAGAGCTTGGCATCTGTCAATCATGTCTGTGTCATTCATAAGGCTATGAACGGTTGCAAAACTCTAGAGGTTCATTAAAGGATTGCTTCGAAAATGTAAATATTTAGATGATATCAAACTTTTATTTGGTAATTCTTTCAATGCTAATTTTAAATGGATTCTATGTCAGAAGCTTGGAAGAAGAAAGTGCAAGTCTCTCTCTCTCTCTCTCTCTCTCTCTCTCTCTCTCTCTCTCTCTCTCTCATAATCACGTCACGCTCATAATCACGTCACGCCGTTGGTGTGAATGTATGTACTATTATCACCATTTCTTGAGATCGACATGTCCAAGTGTGGGGTCATTTTATCACTAAGCCTCCACATATTTTAAAAATTTTGTTGATAATTTACAAGCAAGCCATGTCATTATGGAAGATAAAGGTTCATTTGTATCAGTTAAGTCACTATTTAGACGCACGTGCACAACTCCCCATTTTGTGTTCGCATCCTGGTCTTTTGTTTTATCCTTCATCTGCATCCATAATATGTTTATCCGAGCAACGAAGACTCTGGCGAGACTGCACAGCCGTGCAGTATCGCCAGAGTCTACGTTGCTTTAACATGTAAAAATTTATCCTTTTCATTTTAGCTGGCTGTAATGTCTAGTGTTATTATCTTTTCTCAACAGCTAATATTTACCTCCCCGAACACACTATGACGTCAGACGGTAATTGCAATCAAATTCCGCATTCATTTCGTGATATCACATATTCGAAATATCCCCTGGCAGGCTCCTAAGTGTTCGTACATAAGATACGGAAAATGGCAAATGTCTCAAACCTCCATGCCTAGTATTGGATAAATTCAACGAAGTGTGTTCATTAAACCCGGGTTTTGCCTTTCTTGGACCATCAATGCAAATAAAGAATTATTTTTCTCTTTTCATTCATGCTTAGTTGGTAGTGACTAAAACCATTGCACTTAGCATTTGTAATACAATAGAAAAAGGCTGTATCTGTCACAAACTGAATTGCTGGCCAGTGTCCAAACTAAACTAAGAGCACACTCTTGTGCCAAACAGACAAAAATGGGCTAGATACCCAGTGGTTGGTGTATGCTCCGGTACTCTGTTGTATACACTGTTGAGTCCTTATCTTTGCTTTATCTCCTGCTTATATCTTGATTTGTACACGTATGTACTTGGAAATGATATTTTAAATCGATAAGTTAATAATCTTTCATGCGAACCAAACATCTATGTGTCTTGGTCCACATCAGGGGATAGTTTCGTATTTAAGAGTGTACGTATTTTAAATCGATAAGTTAATAATCTTTCATGCGAACCAAACATCTATGTGTCTTGGTCCACATCAGGGGATAGTTTCGTATTTGAGATTGTACGATTTTTAATGTATTCTGGTACAGGGATCAAACAAGTCATATTGAGATTACTTGTGTGATATGACATGAAAACACTTGTAGAGTGTGTGCTTCTACAAGTTGGAATTTAATACATAGCCATTGCTTTCTATTTGATAGCTTTGCTGCATATTGTGTCACAGGGTATGCGGCGGAGGCCCGAAAAGAGCTATAAAAACCTGGCCCCGAGGTTATATAACGTTTTTCATGCTCATCTCAGCTGAGCACAAAATTTATCTTGCTGATAAATGTTGACATGCCAAAAATTGTTGGCATTTTAACATATATAAGCAGTGTAAATACAACAGCTGAGAAACTTTAAGCAAGAAACTTCTTCATTTGTCGGTAATTTAGTTTTTATGAGCAGTTGAAATTTCGTGCTCAGCTGAGTTGAGCATGAAAAAAGTTTTATAACCTCAGGGCCTGTTCCATGATGCCTAAGGGTGATGTTGATACCGTTAAACCGTTTTCAGCCTAAGCCTCCAGTGATTTGTTGCTGACCCCTCAATGGTGGCTCCTTTTTGTTACTTTTATTTCATGTTTGTAATTGTTATGCTGCCTTGCCTGATCCCCACCCTCTGGGAAAGGTCTGACTTCTTACCGGCTCTCTTTTGTGTTCTTGTTTTTTGACACTTTCCCATGTGGGTGTGGTACTTGATTGTATCAATTTCTTAACTTTGTCTTCCACACTACTTTACAAAATATTAAAAAAATCGCCTTACGGATACTGAAATAGACCCATGGCGCTATGGGATATTCTACAATAATAACCGTATATATAGGGCTGTTTTATAGAAACACACGCACACACACACACAGGCACACCATTAAATGCATGAAAGTAAATAAAGATTCAGGCAAAACGCTAGGCGCATCATAAATGATAGCCACGAATTGTTTCATCCTTGAGCGTTTGATTTGTTTTTATAGGAAATTTAAAGATCTCGGATTTTTTAAAAGGCTTCAAATTTCCCCCAAGAAGCGGTTATCAGCCTTTTAGCCTCATCTGATGTTTCCTGAAGTTATTGTTCTAATATAATTCTGATCCGATCATAGCTAAACTGTGCTCCACAGCGGATACAAGATCATATGAAACAGGAACTTTTCACAAATTGCGCTCGTTATTATGTTCTCGACTAAGGTTGTCTGCCTTGTTGTCTGCTACTTTCTTCCGCAAGACTTTGCAGCAAAAAGGTGTGGTCACAGATCCGACTGCTTATTTTCGAAACGCCGAAATGTTAAGGTAGAGTCAGGTAAATTCGGACATCGGGTAAATTCGGACACACGTTTGCAAACAGTGGAAATCCAGATGAGACACATGCGCGGATCCAGGAATTTTCGTCAGGGGGGGGGGGGGGGGGGTTCAGGTCAGTCTGATTTAAATTGTGATTTTCCAGGGGGGTCCGGACCCCCTGTCCCCCCCCTCTGGATCCGCACTTGAGTCTCATCAAGATTTTCACTGTTTGCTTAGTTAATTTATTTTTATTCCAATAATTGAACTATGAAACAAACAGACAGGTGGCTGTCCGAATTAAGCTGTCTGTCCGAATATACCCGACTTTACCCTACTGAGGGGATTAAATATCAGAGGAGGGCAATCGAGTTCAGTTTACTTATACGTGTCATAAAGTTGTTTCTCTCGTGTTTGGGATGACATGTCAAGCTCTTGTTTTAATTTTTCAATAAATACCCATTTATAAAATACGGCACACTCGAGTAAGACGTTCACCTGAAGAGTTATTAGGTGGTAAATATGTCATCATGCTGTTGGGCTTTCAAGCCTCACTTCGTGTCGTCTAGAGATCTATTGTCGTGCCAACCAAGAGTGACAGTGACATAATCTTTGTTTACAATTGTTAAGTAAAACATTAACTTGTAGCGCCCGTAAGTGTCTACACGCCCGTTAGTGTCTACGTCGACACTAAGAGTTGCGACTGCAACCGTTAGTATCTACAGGGCCATGTTTACCCTAAGCGGCGATAATGTACAGTATCAACCGTTATTGTCTACATTTTATGAAAATCGAAAATTAAGAAATATGACCATAACACTTTCTCAGACATGACAAAACAAACCAATTTGAGTTCTCGCCGAGTGAAGACTCGGGACATTCTGGACACCCGCCTAGTCTGATCAGCGTCTTGGGTGGCCGCATAAAGAAAGCTGGATGGATGTGCACAGAGCCAACCAATATCGTTGGTGTTTCAAATTAATCGGCGTTTGATTGTCGTTCAGCCTTTAATTATATCTCCCCCTTTAGGGTTGGGAGACTTATTGTTTTTCCCCGGACATCAATAAGTCTATTCGTTCTCAAGATACTGAACAAAGACCGAATTCTGACGTCTATCAAGGGCTGTAATTTTGTTGCAGTTGCGAAAAAGAATGTTTTTTAACAATCCTTAAGTAGATGTTGTCAAAGATAATGTGTATACAAAATTTGGTCCCAGTTAGTCTATTCGTTCTCCAGATATTGAAGAAAAATTGAATTCTGACATCAAACAAGGGCCATAACTCTGTTACAAATTTGTGGAGAATGACGATTTACAAGCCGAACGTACATCTTGTTTACGATAATGAGTACACAAAAATTGGTCTCAATAAGTCTAATTAAAAAAAACTGATGTCTGATGTCAATCAAGGCCCGTTACTCTGTTGCAAATTTGCGAAAAAGGACAATTTACTATCCCAAACATAGATCTTGTCAATAATAATGTGTATACACAGTTTGGTTAATTTCTGTCCATTCGTGTTAACAATATGTTTCTAAACAAGTTAAGATAATAAAGACAATGAATTGTGAAGATGGCATATACTAAGAATGCTAAATGTTTGGTATTAATTGCTGAGAAATTATCACGTATAACCCTGACGTATAACCTAAATCAGGAATAGAATAATAAACTGGCATTGGTTTTAAAAATATTTTATTTTAAGTATTACGTAGCCCACATACAATGGCAATGACAATGATTTATTTGCAACGAAACACATCTACAATAAATGGCTGTGGCAAACATATAAAACAGTAAATGACGTGGAAATAAGTTGAAAATAAGTTGAAAAGATGCCCGGGCAGTGGTGACAAGTTTAGAAGTGATCAAGTTCTACAGTGCAATCAAATTATACAGTGCAGTGCGTTGAGAAACAGTTGAGGCAGGTGTATGTTATCAAAGTCAATGTGCAACCGCAATTAGCTTTATAAGCACCCATCAGGGTAGCCCAAGCAAAGCACTACCAATGAATACTTAGAGCCCAAAGTCAAATAGGCTCTGTCTGATCTGTAATTTAAAAGGTCTTCAAATGAGGCAGGTGTCTATATTTTGTATGAATATTTATTAAAGTCTAATTTTGAACTACTAAAAATGGAAGAATCCTGCTCTTGTAGGGTTTGTTTGCACATGGCTAACGTAAGTGTGAACTTGTGTAGCAGGATCTAATTACATGTGAGAAAACCCCTAGTTTGTTTAAAATGTCTAAAATTTTCTTTGTCCATGAATCTATGGCTACTGTATCATAATAAATCTTGTTAATACGAGTATTATTGGATGATAGGATATGCTACCAAAACTTTAATGCATTTGCTTTAGCATTGTATTTTAGCTTTTAAAGGTAGTCTATTTAATTCTGCTCTACAAGCTGCATATGTTGATTTATAATGTATACCAATACTTTCTTTGATAAAGTTTAGGATATGTTTGCAGACATAAATAAACAAGCATTGGGATCTGAACGAAAGCTTTCAGCTTATCGAGTTTATTTCCACAATTTTTCAAAGAATAAAATCAACAACTAGAGTTTTACTGTTACAGAATATATCAGTTATAGACGTGCTATTTCTGGAATTCCGGCCAGTTTCTCCAGGGACCACGAGTAAATGACATGTGATGTATGAACTGACATGCCAAGACATATTGTGTCTGACAGATCAGGCGATACAAGTCTCACAAGGAGTCGAATGTGTTTAGCTAACATATGTAGCCTAATATAAATGCAATGACTCCGGTCGGTCTGTGCACAAGAGCTAGAAGTTTCGTCCTTATCTTACTTCAATAGCCTCAAAACAGAAAGCTCACAATGCCATTACGTAGTGATTTTGTGAGCTTTTGGTTTTGAGGCTATAGAAGTGATATAAGGACCAAACTAAGGCCAAACTTCAATCTCGTGTGGTCTGCGTTGATGCGTTTCCTGACGTGTTACAGTGTATACCGTTGATTTTTTTCAGACCAATGGAACTTTCCATTTGGCTACATACTATAAGTCAGGATGGCCCATTGTATATATTGATGGGTCACATGTGATATTTCCAAAAGTAAATATCGTATTTCTTTCTAAAAAACTTGATTTTATGTTCTAGGAGATGATGCATTGATAAGTTAGGGGTCTTTCATGCAAACGAAACATCTATGTGTCTTGATCAACATCTGAACTAAGGGTGAGGTTTCCGCGCCGTGAAACCGGTTTAAGCCCTCCAGTAAAATATTTTTACTGACCGTTCCAAAGCGGTGCTTCTCTGTGGATCATTTATGTTATTTCTGTCTTGTTTTTGTTATGCGTTCGTGCGCGTCTGCTTCTTAATGCCTTGTGGTCACCTGTTGGGAAAGGGATGACCTCTTGGCTCTTGTTTGTGATGTCTAATTGTGAAGTTGTTACTTTCCCATTGGTATCCTGGGTCAGGTGTGGTGCTTGATTGTATCGATTCCTGATCTTTGCCCTCTATCTTACTCTGAAGATCAGTTTTGACAGTGCGGACCCTGATGCTGCATTTCGTCGGGATTTTCACTGTTTGCCATAGTACCCATTTAGATGTTTCCAGTCCGGAAATGCTTAAAATTTGATTTAGACCTCTTACTAGCCATGTAGCCCTGCATACATTGCCTCCTCGCCTGGCGAAATCTTACTTTTTAGTGTTAATGAGCGGAGTCATTTATGGGGGGGGGGGGGGGGGGGGGGGCATTGGCACGATCGAAATAAAATTGGAATATTTGACCCAACTCCATATTACTATAATTTTGGTCATGCTTATTGCAGTTATCTCCCTTTGCTTGATACAGCTGATCGAACTACCTTTTTTCCTTAGATCAATCTTTGTATTACAGCACTTAGAACGATGTTCTGCCCCCACCCCAACTCCCCATCAACCTGACATCTAAACCAATTTGCCACCGTAACTCAACTAGCAAATAGCCTTTTGATGTATATATTTACTTTGTGTATGTTATATGCCATGTCTTGATATGTCTATTGTAAATCAGCTCGATGTCATGTATTATGACCGGAGTTTATGAATAAAGTATTTCGTATCGTATCGTATAGGTTGAAGCATTTTGCTTTGGACTGCAATTTGCGGGCATTGGCGTAGCACCCATTACGCAGGTTACGCACCTACGTAATTAAATTAGTAACATTCAAGGGAGGTCACTTAATGTGATAAAAGTGATTTTCCATACCATAAGCAATTACTCGTAAAGGAAAGAGTTCGCTCCCTCTGGGAGCAAATTCTTTCCTTTAAGAGAAATTCCCATTTGAAAAGGAACGAAATCGAAGATAATCTTTGCTTGATCCAGTAGTTTCCCTTTGATGTGCGTAACTTGTTCGGCGTTCTAGCTACGCCCTTTTAAATGGCCTCCTAGCCTGGCGAAATGTTACTTTATAGCGTAAAAGCGCGGTGCATTTATGGGGGGCCTTGGGACGAACAAAATGATAAAATTGGAATAGTTGATCTGGCGTGATTGAGGCATTTTGCTTAGGACTGAAATTTGCGGGTATTGGCGTAGCACCCATTACGCAGGTTACGCGCGTGCGTAACAAAGATAGTAACATTCAAGGGAGGTCACTTAATGTGAAAAAACTGATTTTCCATACTATAAGGAGCTGCTCATAAAGGAAAGAATTCGCTCCCCCCCTCCCTAGTTTTCCTCTGATGTGCGTAACTTTTTCGGCGTTCTAGCTACGCCACTTTAAATGGCCTCCAAGCCTTGCGAAATCTTACTTTTTAGCGTAAAAGCGCGGTGGCATTTATGGGGGACATTTGTACGAACAAAAAAAAAGGAATATTTGACCTAGCGTTATTTAAACATTTTACTCTGGACTGCAATTTGTGGGAAAAAGTATCCGGCCGCAAAGGCATTACTTTGTTGGATAAAGCATAATCAAAAAACGATAGAAGCTTTGTGCTATTAACTAAGAATAAATCCTTTCACAGATACGGTTTAATTGTTTCTCTTACGTCATTCCATTTCATCGAATTACAAATTAGTTCTGAAAACAGGGATTTTGTTTTTTGCTTAACTTGTACGCATAACAGCAGCAGTAATCCGTACTGAATTCTTTTTTCATCAGATAATAAAGTTCCCATTCGTTTTCTTCCTTTAGAATAAAGGGAAAGACGGGAGTTATTATTTGAATAAATATTACAATACAATAGCTTTAGAGGTTGATAATCGGCAGATGAAATTCGACAAACAATCGTTAGATACTCGGCAAAAACGACGAGCTTAGTTTAACTTGTCATACGTGAACGGAGGATCGCTTTGCAAACAACGTTTACATGGCTAAACACCGACTCTCCGTTAACCCCCTCATGGACGTTATAGACGCGTACCTCTTCCCTGTCAAGAATAAACTAAACAAACAACAAAACAATTACGTCTAGTTCGATAGCCTTGAATCGCTTCGTCGTCCATTAAAAAGCTATTAGGGCATCTTCATCTCCATTTAGAAGCGGCCACAATTACATTACGCCGTTTGTAATTGTAGCTTCTTTAAAAATGCTTCAGAAAAGAAAGTAGACATTTTGGAAATTGACGTGCATATTTGTAGTTAGAGTTCCATTAACACATTCTTAAATGCGCACTTTGGCAAACAGTGAAGAGCCAGATGAAATGCCGCATTAACACAACAAAACAGTCTTCAGAGAAAGAAATATATTTTTTTCATAAAGTACCTGTGACCTCTCGATATATACAATAGCCCATCACAAGTTGATTGTATCAAACTCGAAGGAAGAGCCCATTAGTACATCAAGGATAAATAGAATCACAAATATTTGTCCTGCTTTCCTTTATACAGAACGTGTTAGGTTACTACTATTAAGGAAACCCTGTCTTCGGGCTTTGCGAACAACAAAGGCGCAAATCAGCCTGTGCATCCGCGCAGACTGATCAGCGCCTTTGTTATTCGCTTTTTTGGAAAGTATTATATCTAAAGTTGTTTCAAGCGAAATTTCAATTTTCTGGCTAGTCTTTGTTGCTGAGGAGACTGGTTTGAGTCTCGCATTGTCTCTAGGAACCCCGAAGACAGTTTTTGTTGTGTCGATGCCCATTTTACAAACGGCTGAATTTTTTTCTTCAATAAATTCATAACCAAATCATGCTCATTTTTTCTTCTTATCAATACCATGTTGTCAAAAGTTGCCTTTTACCAAATAACATTTTAAGCATTTACTATAAATGTTGATGCGGATTGCAATGAACACTAAAATTAGCCGGTATCCATGCAGTTTGCATGTGCGTACAGCGAATATTCAAATCAGTTTGCGCATCCGCACAGTCTGATCAAAGTCTTAGTTTTCCTCCTGAAGAAACATTGGACCCTTGGCTACCCATAGAGCGCCAATCGTAGACTCTGATCAGACTGTGCGGATGCACAGGCTGATATGAGTCTTCGATAGGTGCACATGTCAAGTTGTACCTTGGACCCTGGCTAATTGAATACGAAAAGCATCCGGCCACTCCACCCTTTAAAATCTGATTGCGCACGTGTGGCGTTTCGACGTCAGTTGGTGACGCTCCTGACAAAGAAAGCCAGAATAGAAGTTTACATTGGTACTTTGAATAGTATTGAAGTAATTAAAAACTATATTGCCCCCTTAAAACTACATGTATAAGAATCCTTTTGAAATTATTCAGAAGGTAAGTAAAACCTTCAGCCCATAGGTCCAAATAAAAAATTATTAAGTGCAAACTTGTGAATATTTTCTTATCCATCAGTTCTGTACATAAGTGTTTGATGCTCAAAATAGCCGGCTTTTAGACACACACAAGATATATTTTGGCCGAGAAATGCGAGAATTGTTTATTTTTAATCAGGCACTCTTATCTAGGGGCCTGATTCAGTTGCATAGAAACTTTCTACTTTCATACCAAAGCCCTGTATGTTTTCAATCATGTGTATGAGCAAGTCAATGTTAAGAAACAGCCCAATATAATTTGTTTGCCTATGATTTCTGTTTAACCACATTCAAAAGCATTTTAAAGAGAGCCAGCACGAGATTTCGGCACATATTCGCATACAAGTATGCGACCAGCGAGAGCTCATATGTAAAAGCTATGGCTAGTCAGTGCGTGTGCGCAGGCAGAGCTTTCAATGCTCGCCCACACAAAGTATGGAAGAAGAGGTTGTTCAGACAAAGCATTCTAAATCTAACCCATCTTTTTGTCAGTTTATGAGTTTCGGTACGCATCGCCAATATTCAAACACAGTACCTTACTTCTTAATGATATACGACAATACAGAACACCAACTTTGAATTTATTACTATATGGTGATCCATTACTATCAAATGAAATAAACCAAAGTATCTTCCATCATGTCCAAAAGTATATCTTAGCAATGCAGCGTTTCTAGTTCTCTCATCTTTACTGTGCATTACAAGTGTTACCATATCATGTGATGACAAAAGAAAACTTAATATTATACATGTCATTAAGTCTGCACTACTCCCCACATCCCTTCAACATTCAGCAAAGCAATACAATCTGAAAATATTTCATGCTTTTTTCAATCGTTATTTGTTTGTAATTTGTATCATTTTTAATTGTTTGTTTTTTCTCAATATTGATTTTGCGCAATTATCTTCTTTTCATATTTATAACACTACTTTGTATACTCACTTTGCTATATGTAGATAAAATACTGACATATGCAAGTACACTATATAGTCACTCTCAACAGGAAAAGAACTCTATAAGCATTTATGCTTTCGTTCTAATCCTTTGTTTGTCTACAATGTACGTATGTTGTATATCATTTGTATTTATTGAATAAAATATGTTTAAACCAAACACAGTAAAACCTGTGTAAAACAGACACTCTAAAATAGCCAAAACAAAGATCTTAATGACAAAAAGGTAGCTAAATGCAGGTCGAAAGTATTGCAGAATGCTCACCTTGGAGCATTCTGCAATACTTTTGACCTGCATTAAGCGATACTTAGTCTTGAAAACCAATTTTAGGTCGTTTTGAGAGTGGTCGTTTTCACAGGTTTTACTGTACCTGCATATCTATCTAGTGGTGTTAGAGGCATTGATTTTTGTCCAGCATTCACGACTTCCCTACTTCGTGCGTGCAAGCACCAAAGGACCTGCTGAGACTGTGCGTATACGCATGCGTATGCGCAGGCTCATCTCGCCTATGCGATAGGCTACGCAAAAACAAAAACAAAAAAAAAACATTTCCAGCTTTTCAAAGAGGACGATTATCTCAGGGACAAGTCTAGACTGGCTCCAGTCCTTAAAACAATTTTTCACCAATGTGTCATATCATATACTTGTCTTAATAAAACAGAACCATCAGCGTTAGACTGGCTACAAGTATATGATATGACACATTGATGAAAAATTGTTTTAAGGACTGGAGCCTGTCTAGGACAAGCTTACTCAAATGGAGTGAGGCAAAATCTCTTACCTTCTCCTGTTTTCCATTTATATCGAGGTAGACAACAACCGAGGCATCTATCGAAGAAGCGTTTCCCATCTTGAACTCCCCTGTGTATTTCAGCACCCGGGTATTTTCAACTCCCCAGGTATTTCAACTGTTCGAATGATTCCTTGTTAAAATGTTTCAGTGTGACGTTTCAATACATTCCTTGGCATATATGTTGTCACGGAATAATATGTTATTGTTACTCTTCTATTCTCTGTTAGGTTTGCTTGTAACCCACCACAAATCTTTCTGAACTTTTGAATTCCTTTTACAATAGCATGTTTATTGGATCAAAATGTTTACTGAAAACCCAAGAAAAATCAAAATCTCTCATTCGAAGGTATATCATATGAGGCACGTCACAAGAACAACGATCGTTGAGATTTTCGACCAGCCTGCTCAGCTAGTTAGCTACAGTCATAAACCATAAACGTTGACTGTAATAAGCATAATCCTTTCTAATGACATATCAGATTATATACAGTAAAACCTCGAAAATTCGAACTTCGATTTTTCGAAATACTCGCTTATTCGAAATACACTTGGAACACACTGGATTCAGAGAAAAGAACCTATTCATTATCTATTTTAATAAATGTTTGTAATAACATATGTTTTTGTGTGTAAAAGAAACGTCTCAATGGAGACGTTTCTTTTACGCATCCAAAACATATGTTTATTGGGAAAATGATGAAGATAATATCAATTTGCGGGGGAGGGGAATATTATAAGAATCTATCATGGGTGTGAGGGTAGGATAGAAAAATCCATCCCGAGGATCGCCGTTCGGCATCACGAGGCTTGCCGAGTGATGACAAACGGTGTTCCCGAGGGACGATTTTTTCTATCCTACCCTCACACGAATAATTGATTCTTTTTCTTGCACATTACTGCTGTTATTTATTTTAAAATAAGCTTCCAGAAGTCCCTGATTACGCTAAAATGCAATTTCACATGATGACGTTACTTGACGTCCTGGATAAGATAGCATGGATAAAATAAAATTTTCGACCCCAGGGTAAAATCTCAGATATCCATATACGGTGTGCAAGAAATATTTTTCTGTCCACCTCCCCATAATTCAAACTACTGATAATTTGTAATAAAGCCTCTAGTCCCGAGGACTTCGAATTTCCGAGATTATACTGTAAGTCATATAATCTGCGCCTTTGCTGTTCGCACATAAAAATGGTTTCTCGTGTCATGGCTCATATTATATTGATCAATATTACTTATGAGAAGGATTCCATGGTGACGCACAATAGTTTTCTAATGATCCACAAAACGTGTAAATTAGAACTCTCCACTCTTTGCAATGGCAAAGCTCCCATCACGCAATTACGCACGTGCGTAATAAAAATAGTAACATTCAAGGGAGGTCACCTAATGTGGTAAAAGTGTTTTCCCATATCATAAGATACTGCTCTTAAAGGAAAGAATTCGCTTCCTCTGCGAGCAAATTCTTTCCTTCAATTTCGAAAAGGGACGCAATTCAGGAGAACCACTGTGTGATCCAGTAGTCTCCCTTTGATGTGCGTAACTTTTAAGGGCGTTCTAGCTACGCCACTACTTTGCGTGTTGGGTAATTTTGCATGTTCTCTTGTCGTTTGCTGACTTTTTTTCAAAACATAAAGTTTTAAAAAAATCATTTAGGAATACTGTCCGAGTGTCATACAGTTTGGAGCCAGAGCAGGACCGACGTTTGAATCCAAACTGTTTACAAACGTTATAAGCAGACGATAAAGTCGCCATTGACAGGTTTAAAAGAGTAAAATGAGTATCAGATCACCTGAGATCATTCAAAAGAGTTTCACAATATAATTTAGATAAATTAACTATTTGTCTACTGGTGTCGTCTGCTGATAATCTTTGCACACAGTTTGGACACTGATCTGATCAGGCCCGACGTTTTTATCTGGGTCCAAACTGTTTGGCACTCTGATGGCATTGCTGAAAGATTTTTTTCAAATAATTTAAATTGATTTTGATAAAAAATCAGCAGACGACAAAAACATGCAAAATTACATAGAAGGCAAAGAGTTAATACTGAGAAGACATTCAGTAAAATACCTTATCATAGAACCCTTCAAAATATCAAAATTCCGGCACCAAATTATAAACCTTCTCGTGTCTATTACGCGTCCACATTCTCGAAGACTGATACTAATTTAAATTCACCACCTTTTTACTCGTGTTCAATAATTCAAAATCGATTGTTAAAATCACTAAATGAATGGAATCCGTGCGCCTCCTGTCATACGAAGCTTCTGTTAGATTCCATCGCTGAACTATACGATTTAAGCTGGCGATCTGCGTGCTATCGAAATCGCGCTTGCGCACTTCCGCTATCTGGAAAAGCCCTTCTGCTCGTTACCAAGTAGATGGTAAACACAACAAATAAAAGGTTACTATGGGAACATCTCCACAGTTATCCCTCATTAGCACACGAGCAATAATTGTTTATTAGCTTAGAAATCCACGCGCACTACAATAGTTGTGAACTGGTCAACCTCTCTGTAGCAATTGAAGAATGATAGAGATATATGAATATCGATCTTTATATAGATAACATGTCATATTTATAGCTTTATATTACAAATGATGCTCTTTGTATATGGCTTTATTTTTTTAAGTTATATATTTATATAAGACAAATAAATTGTGACGCTCGAAGGTAAAAAATAAGTCACATTGACGTTACATTAACGCTAACCCTCTTTGTATGCTGGGTAGTTTTACATTCTTTTTGTCATCTGCTATCAACTTTTTCGAAAAATTCTTTCAGGAATACCATCAAAGTTTCAAACAATTTGGATCCAGATCAGGCCCGACGTATTGTCGTTGATAAACGTGCATCTAAGGGTCATAATCATATTTCAGCGTCACAGGCATGGACAGTTGTAACAAAACTAAGTAAGGATAAAATCAAATCAATTTATTACTCTAAGGTTACATAAATATAACAACACAAGGAGCAATATACATAATGTCGCACATATATTGCTATGGCGGCACTGCGACTCAAAGAGTTTTACAGTGGTCTTAGTAGAAGGGCAACGGTAAATTTTCGTTTCCTAATAATTTTCTTCTCAACGTATTATGCACGAATTAATCGAGGTGAAACGTGCTCGTTTTCACTGGGTGGAAACGTACACCGGATATTGCTCCAAAATGAGCCAATACTTACATAATTTCAAGAAAATACACACAGCGAAGGGAAGCAAATCTGGATTTTCTCCTCTTTCATTATTTTTTCGGTACTTGGCAGGTGGTATTTTAGAGCCACTATACCCATATTAAGCACATTATATAAATGGATTGGTATCAGACACTGTAAATGATGGTGGAAATCACAAAATGAGGGCCGTGCTCACTCGAAAACGTTTACTCCTCTCCGAAAAATCAAATATTATTGAAACAATTAGGAAAGTTATCATAATTCTGAATCGGCCAATCTTTTTAAATGTCACTTAAATATCATTCCAAACAATTTCAGCCACGTAGGTTGAAATTAGACGAAGATATGGATACAAACCAATGGCCAATCAGTCACGATAAGGGTAGTGGGGATTGATAACAAGTGTACTGGGTAATGCATATTTTCTAAATTTGGTGTACTGAGGATTGGCAGTTGATTTATAGTCTTTTATGCTCTCCTACCTGTCGAAATCCAGTTTGGGAACTATAGGTTTGCTTGCTTTTGTCCAGCAGTCCGTCTGTCTTGACAGACTCCCGATACATTATTGGGTTATATAATCTGTGCAGGCGTGTTTAGTGAACTTAGGGTTAAATGCGTTTGAAGGGTTAATCTTTTGAGGTTAACCTCATATTGTAAAGGTCATATACAATCGTTCAGTTCATTTTGAGGTTAACCTCATATTGTAAAGGTCATATACAATCGTTCAGTTCATCCTTTGAGTACATCCATCCATTCGTCCGTCAGTAACACTTTCATGTTCGGTGATATTTCCCTCAAGTGTAAGCCTATTCCAGTATATACTAGGCCAAAAAAGAAACGCCGCTATGTATGAAAAGTGCCAACTGTACCAGTTATGTATTTCATTAAAAAAAAACACGCAGTGATTAGAAAAATAAGAGTAAAATGATGCTAGAGAATGCTCTTTGCCAGTTTCTCAATTCATTAAGACGTTGGTACTACCGCAGGTTTCTTAATTTGACGTAAATACTGCGCCAAAGTTAAGTTCCGTCAAACGTTAAGAGGTGGGGTTCTTAAACAAATCTCTTGAAACGATTTTCACAGTTTGAGCCCTGATGTTTTGATTATGAATTCCTTGGGGTGTCCTAGCTATGACTGACTCCAGATGAAATCGATTGCACAAATGAGACGTCTGGATGTCTCGATCTTGACGTCACGTGGACACACGTCGACGCCCTGGACGCGGACGGTGTGACGTTGTCTTAATTTGTTGGAAAGGATTTTTAAGACGTCCAATCGTCCTAACATGGCACCGAAATTGCTTGGCTACTATCAATGGCGTCACGTTAGCTTTTAACGTTCCTATTGCACTTTCACGTTCCACATGTGTCAATTTTGTCACCGTAAATTAGCAATGTGTAATCTTAAATTCCGAATTTTTTAATGTTTTTAGACTTTTGGGATGTTCCACTAGATATTTCAGTAGTTAGTACACATATAAATCTGAATGGACTGGGTGTGCACGTGAAAAACAGGAAAATGGAAAATCGGTCAGTACATTGTTTTTGATTGACTCACCCCAATAAATCAATGGAGAAAATGTGCGGAAGAAAAAATAGCAAAACATAGACAGATGATGGAATTTTGCCACTTTCATTTAACACACAATATTTTTAATCATTGTATGCGGCGTTTCTTTTTTGGCCTAGTATAATTACACATACCTACATTATTACCAATTCGCACATAACACTTAGCCACAATGTCAAGGTGACACCTTTGACTCAAACTTGAACAGAAGCTGTAATACTCAGAATCTCGTTTCCGGCCTTTTGCTCCCACAAGGGATGGGTAAATTTATTTTAACTATACACGATTATTACCCTTAGGATAAATTATGAGTACTTGGTTTAGATAGAGACAAATGCTTACTCTCACAAGGTCATGTGTTCAAATCTCAGCATGACCAAATTTTATATACTGAACGAAACTTCTAAACCGCCAGTTACCAAAACACATTTTTTCAATATAGCTCATTTATTATTAAACTATTTAAAATGATATTTTGTACAGTATATTTGGGCACATGTATCCGTCGATAGAACTCAACAAAGTTTGATTCAATAAAGATGTTCATTTATGCGTAACGATAGAGTACTAATACCAGTTTTGCAAGGGCGCACAATACTAAATGTTGTTCACCTTGTGTAAACTCGTATTTTCATCCACAACTATCCGACAACTTTACTTTATCACAAAAAATGCCAACGTTTTGGTTGTATGATTATAAAGTAGAGGGGATTGGCTGTTGGTTCAATCGAAAACGGGGCCTCGCTGAGACTTATTCATAATTCATCAAAAAGTTTGACATGTTTTGATAGAGCCGAAAGTTTACACGACAACCTGTTGGTCATTTTTATTTTTGCACACGTACGACAAGAAAAATTGACAAAAATTGTCCTGTATAGTCCACCATACTTTGGTTCGGTGATGTACAAATGCTGCACTGGAACGTCGGAAGTGTCGAGGTTGATGTACAGTACACAGTTAATGGGTGACGGATGTTTCAATAATATTGTAGACAAAAACATTTCATCACCATTTACATATTTCTTTGTTCTTTTTGGCCATATGGGCCTCCATAGGAGAACTAAATTGCATGAAAACTGCTACATTATTACAAAATAAACACAATAGTATTCAATAATGTGCATTTACAGCATCAGAAAGTTTCAATAATATTGTGGACAAAACATGTCATCTCCATAGAGCATTCTTGTGTTGTTTTATGGCATATTGGCTTCCATAGGACATTCTGGATTACCTGAAATTCCTACTTAATAAAAGCGAAACCCAAAAAAGTTCAATAATGTCCATTTCTAACACCATAAAGTTGCTGTTTTTCACTTTAGCTCCCTGGAATACTCGGTTTTAAGCGATGAGTTCAAATTTTTGCGTTTGTGTGAAAATAAAATGCGATGGTGCCTTTATACAGTCTGTTAATTGAGCATGTTAATTTCAATTTATGAAAATGAAATTTTGACAAGTTATGTTTATTTGATTTTTCCATATTGAGTGTAAATTGTAGCCATGTATGTTTCATATATGTTAAGATATATGAGAAAATATCGAGTGTCGGTTTAGAAGTTTCGCTCAGTATATAATTTTATTATAACGCCTTTTTAAGAAAAAAATGTATATTACTTTTGCATCAAAGTCGGTTCATCGTTCCCATTTGTGTGTGCATACGTCCGTCCATCACGTTTCTTGTAAATGCATCACCTTCTTAAATGTTTGACGTAGCAGCTTCAAACTGCAGATACCTAGGTCACATGATGTAAAGGGTAATGAACAACATTTTGTGTGACCTTGAAAAGATCAAAGGTAAAATAATGCATTTTTCTTGTAAACTCATCTCCTAACGCAGTCACTTAAAACCTTTGCATGTGCGTGGATCACATAATGTAAAGGGCATTGAGCAATATTTCCAGTGACTAATGTCAAGGTCAAAGGTCAAATAATGAATTTTCTTTTAAATGCATTTGAATGTAACATCTTCCAACTTTGCAGGCAGATAGGTTACACGATGCAGACGGTTTTTAGAAATGTTTCGTGTTACAGGTAAAATGAGTATTTGTAATAGTGTACCCCAAGGGGAGCCAGGTACTCTTATTTTTTCTTCATTCGTAGGCTTGGACCCAGCATCTACCGTTCACCCAAAAAAATATCAGGAATTTCAAGCACACTAAAAAAATGAAATTTTAGCTGCCCCAAAAATATCCCCCCCCCAGTTCTGTACCTTGACCTTAAGAAAAGACCCTAAAATGCATAGAAATGAACCCTAAATATAGTCCAATTTTGTGATGACCCCCAAAATATACACAAAATCTCCATACCCCAAAAAGTGTTCACTGTCTGAAAACCCCCAAAAATATTAAAATTCAAAAATTGAACCCCAAAAAATGACCCAAGCCTACGTATGTATGAAAATATCAGAGTAACCCCCCCCCCCTCTGGGAGTGTACCATCGACTGAAGTCTAGATCTATTTTTATTTTTTATTTTATGAACTCTCAAATCATACCATGTGCAATCAACTTCTTGTGCTTTATTTTAAATTGATGATTTATGACGAAGTACGAGCAACAGTAAAGTACTTAAATTATTGTATGTGTTACCTTCCACATGCTAAGCATCCACATGAACAGAAAATGTTTAAAAAGGCTATGTGCCGTATGCCATAGTACAAAACTAAAACATACTTTGGCGAACATCTACAACTATTTTGTTGGAGACTCAGCTGGATTGCACGTGCCAAGGTTTATGAATTCATAAATGCGCAAAAGAAGTAGAAACAATCGGGGGCATACATGGGACGTTATGGCTGAAAACTTATCATACTTCTCGAAGCAATAAAAGAACAAGTTTAAGTTTTTTAGAAAAGCTTGCCATTTTTAAGAAACATTTCCAATATTAATTATCAAACATATACAGTACATACTTCAATATCAAACACTTTTTCAACAACGGTTAACTTTCTTTCTTCCTTTCTTTCTTTAGATTCTGCAACACCCCTCGCGAGGATTCATGCAGGTTGATTACGCCTTACAGTCACGGTACTAAGTTTAAGAAAAAGAAAAAGGGTAGAGATAGTTTGTTGAAAGTACATGTACAAGAAGAGATAAAAACAGGATAAAAACGTTGAGTTATGGGATGAGATGAGTATGCACCCGTACTGCCACACTGAACTGGCCCAGAGTGGGCAGAAGTACGATCTGAGCTGGAAGCTGATTCCAATAAACAACAGTTGAGGGGAAAAAGGCAAATTTGTAATAATTTGCCGTTGTATGAATCTGACGTATTGCAAGGGGGTGGCTATGCCATGTCAATCTCATTGGTTGTTCGAAGTATGGTGGCACAGGTATGGCAACAAGGCCATGTATAATTTTGAACATCATAATGACTTTAGCATCCACTCTTCTCTGTTCTAGCGTTCTCAGATTTAGTTGCTGTTGGAGTTCAGTAACACTTTGGTAAGGAGAGTAGGAGCTGAGAATCCAGCGAGTAGCCCTTCTCTGAACTATCTCTACCTTATGGATGTCTTTTTTAGTGTACGGACTCCAAACTGATGAGGCATATTCAACATGTGGTCTTACTGTAGTTTTATAGGCTGCCTTCCGTATACCCGGATGTTTTGTTTTAATGTTTCTTTTCTTCTTTTAATTAATTAACTTTTGAAGCATTTGCTGTGACGCGGTTGATGTGATGGTTGAAATTTAGGTCACATGAGATGTCGACACCAAGGTACCGTGCATGGTCTATAGAGTCAAGGACTTCTCTGTGCATAGTGTAAGAACGTTTTATTGGGCTGCGAGACCTGGATATGTGCAGGACTTGACACTTGGATGGATTAAATTCCATATCCCATGCTTTTTCCCACTCCTGAAAATATTAAGGTCATCTTGGAGGATATCTGCATCTTCCTGTCCTTGAACTGTCAAATACACTGCCGTGTCATCCGCAAAAAGATGGACATTAGATTATATATTGTCAGGCAGGTCATTAATATAAAGCAGGAAAAGTATCGGGCCCAAGACTGATCCTTGTGGAACCCCAGATGAGACTGGATGTTCAGTCGAACTGTCACCATCTAGGACTACACACTGTGTTCCCCCAATTAAGAAGGATTCAATCCACCCAAGTGTCTTGCCCTGAACGCCATGCAGTTGAAGTTTATAAAGCACTTTAAGCTGGTTCATCTTATCAAAGGCCTTGCTAAAATCCAGTAAGATAAGATCTGACTGCTTACCTGAAGCCATGCCCCTAGCAAGGTCTTCCACAATCTGAATTAGTTGAGTTTCACAGGATCTTTTTTTTCACAGAAGCCATGCACGAGGTCATAAAGTATGTTATTTTGGTTAAAGTGTTTGCATAAGTTGGATGAAATTATGTGTTCCATCGTTTTACATAATATACATGTCAGGGATATTGGACGGTAGTTGGCTGGATCTGTCTTGTCACCTTTTTTGAAAAGATGGCATACTTTGGCCTTTTTCCAGTCTGAGGGAAGGGTGCCGCTATCCAATGAAACCGGGAATATTATGGAAATCGCAGGTGCAATAACTTGGCCGAGCTCTTTCAGGACTATAGGCCTGAGGGAATCTGGGCCAGCTGCCTTGGACACATTCAGGTTTGAAAGAAGTTTGAGTGCCTGATGTAGAGATATCAATGTCAGGCATAGAGGGGTACTTGTAGTTTACACTTTCCGGTAATAGATTTAACAGGGATGCAGTGCCATTGAGAAGTTAACTATGACATAACTTTGAGAGACTGAGTGGTGATCTGATTGAAAAGACAGATTGAAATTGTGAGTTTAGTAGGTTAGCCTGATCCACGTTACCTGTACAAGTTGCATCTCCTTTCTTCAGGACAGCTATGCCTTGTGCATCTGCACGTGAGCTTTTTATGAAACCAAATGGCTTCTTCCTACAAAAGGGTAAATTACCTCAAAGCAATTGTCTAGATATCAGCAACTTCTAAATCATTTAAACAGCTTTGTATCCCAGAGTATGCTCGCTTAAAGTTGAAGGCCTATGAAATCAGAGATAAGCTTAGATTTGAGAGAAATATTAATCGTCTGCAATAACATAGTATTTTTACAGAAAATCTGTATATTTTATTTCTGCGACTGATCTGTTTACATGAACAGTAAAGGAATAGTGTTGTTAAGACACACATAAGGCCACACAAGTCACTGCACTGTCGAAACAAATGATGAGTGATAACGACATTCATTTAACCCTTACGCACTGATGGATTCAGAAATTTAACTATGGATGAGCCATCGCATATATTGAGGGGTTACAACTTATACTCGTTTTTGACTTAGCAAACACTGTAGACCCAAAAGGCAACATTTTTCTGGATCTTCTTTCTTTGCCAAAGAAACTGGTTTACAAGGAGTAACTGGGCTGACCTCTTGGCTCTCGTTTGTGGTGTCTACTGTGAGTCTGTCACTTTCCCATTGGTATCCAGAGTCAGGTGTGGTACTTGACTGTATCGATTCCTGATCTTTGCACCCTTACTTACTTTTATTAGTGGTTTAAATTTTAGCATGCATGAGATTTTTATAAGCTTATGTGGTCGTCTGCTCTTAATATACATATAGTCTGGTACCCTGCCTACAGAACTCTGTCCTTCATGGGAACCTGGATAATGTGGGGTATTAGGATAATGTAATAGACTGTTGCATAGTTCAACAAATTCACTGTTGTAAATTTTGACATTATACCAGGTTGGTGTAGCCGTCTACTAATGTACAAGCTCAATGTACAGGGTTGGTGCAAAATTCATCGATCAAACCTGACTGAAAATATACCACCTTTCTCGAAAGATGGCAATAATAGTAGCTTTAAAAAGTACACATGAAACATCAAAAATTGAGCAAAAACTAAATACAGATTGATCAGTGTGTGTGAAATTAAGGATCTGTTACAGGTATAAGATTTACAATTTACACAACCCCTAATCTACGTTCTTACTGGATGTGTTGGCATACCTGTCCGCTTTGCGAACTGGCAATGGAATAATCATTGTGTATAGCCAAATGTTCAAACATGTATTGTAAGTTAAATACCATGAGAAGATATCAAGCCAGTATTACTTAATGATAGTTTTGTGTGTTTGTTTCTAGCACGCTAGAAAACCACTGCACCTAAAAGCGTGGTCAGTGTGTGTCGGTTGCCGTCAAAATGCTACGTTTTGGTGCACCTGGCTGTAACAGAAGGTAATATTTGGTATCTGATTAACAAGATTCACGTAAATTGAGCGATAGTTAATCCAGCGTCTAGGGAGCGCAGTGGCTCAGTGGTAGAGTGCTTGACTTGAGACCGAAGGGCCCGGGTTCGAGCCTCACTGACGCCTCTGCTTTGTGGTCCTTGAGCAAAGTAAGTAAGGGTGCAAAGATCAGGAATCGATACAATCAAGTACCACACCTGACCCAGGATACCAATGGGAAAGTGACAAACTCACAGTTAGACACCACAAACGAGGGCCAAGAGGTCAGCCCTTTCCCAGCAGGTGACCATAAGCACATATAAACAGACACGCACAAAGACATAGATAACACAAGACAGAAAAAACATAAAAGATCCACAAAAGAAGTACCACCTTGGAACGTCAGTAAAATATTTTACTGGAGGGCTTAAACCGGTTTAACCCCACCAACATTTATCCTAGCTTAGTACTGGTTCAACCCAGGAAGTCCCATCCCTATATAACTGAAATATTGTTGATGGGACATAAAGAATCAAATCAAACAAACAAATCAAACAATGCAGCTTCTGATTAATAGTAAAAAGATAATTTTCAATAAAGAAAGGATGAAAAGCACTTTTGTTTATGTGCATAAACTAATGATTACGGGGTGTGTTCAGAAAGTTCTGAAACTGGCCCAATAACTCTGTAACCAGCAATGTCACATTGCTAGAATTTATACTAAATAAAGATATATTTTTGTCTATACACACCTCCAAAACTTCTATCAACCTTTGAAATATAATGATAAAGGTCGTTACTCAGAGGTCGTGGTACATCTTTACATGTTTGCTCCTTCATTGTTATTACATGCCACTTTAAACGATGTTTCAATTATTTCGATATGTAAGTTTATTTAACAATGATTTCTGGGTGTCAAACAAGTACTAAGTAATGTAAAAAGGAGGCAGATATCAGGAATCGTTCCAGGACACCACATAAGAAAGTGACAAAAAAGAAAAACATCACATACAAGAGAGCCAAGAGGTCAGTTCTTTCCCAGCAGGTGACCACATGGCTACATTGAACAGCAAGTAAACATGACAAACACGAAACATAAATAACAAAAATGGTCCACAAAAAAGCGCTGCCTTGGAACGGTCAGTATGCCTGAAAAAAAAGCTGATTCAGATGACACTTTAAAATAAAAAATGTATGTAAGGGTCAAACAGCAGTGGTTTTACAGATAGCTTAGCCCGCAATACAGGACTTATCTGGACGAAAAATTAAAGTCCCGCCATTCGCCAGGGATGGGATTTTAAAGCAAAATATAATTAATGCCAGAATTTTATACTAGTGCTTTACTTCTAATAAACCACCCAGAAGAAATTGGTGAAAAGCAACTTTCAGTTTTTGGCTCTAGAGGGGGCCAAAATTGCCCCTTAATGCACGTAGTCCTTTGAGACATTTGACAGAGTAAATAACAAGCACATGCAAACACTGAAAGATATTTTATCAGAGAATGAGAATCATTAAAACACAAAACATATAATAAAGATGTTTTGGTATATAGCTGTGCTTATTCATGTAATTCTTAAAAGATCGGTCTCCAAAAGCCTTAAAGGTTCAGAATGGCAATTTCTCTATTTTAGGCCTATTTTGTTATTCATTTTTGTTACCATAGCAACGGTAAAATTTAAATAACTGCTGAAATTTTACATTTCAGTTATTCTTCTTGTAAACCAATCAAAAGAAATTGGTGAAAAACATGTTTAAGTTTTTGGCTCCAGAGGGAGACAATTAACACCTTAATGCACGTAGGGCCTTATTACATTTTCACATTTAGTTGTGCTACACACGCACCGGTTAAATCCTTAATATGGATGAGCAAATGTATGAAATACGTAAAAGCTACCCTGGAACTCTTTAAGTTATTTAAATATTACTTTTCAGCCGCCTAAATTATCATAGATTCTTCAAGCTGTTTAACGTTGTTAATTATGACGTTGATTAACGTGGATATTGATGCTAGGCTCCACCCTCTAAGGAAAATAAAAAAAAATCAGTTTCACGTTTGAACATAGAATAAATAAATTACTTGTTAGGTCCACTAGTGTCAGATTGTATCTAATCATATTTCCACTAGCAAACAACGAAGACCCTGATCTGGTCCCCTAAATGAGCTTAATGGTTAATAAAACACTAGGGGTTGGCGCTATTATGACACAACTTGATGTTGCATGTAAAAATTCAATTATTTGGACCATCTCCTGTTATTTATCGCGTATGCGTTATAGTCACCCTCCAAACATGCATGTGCTGCCATCTAGTGGGACAAAACGCCTTAATCTCGGGCTGTGTATTCATCCAGGTGCAGTGGTTATAAACCTTTTTCATGCTGAACTTAATTGCTAGCAATTTAACATCCATAAGCATGACAAACACATTCTTTGTTTTATTCGCAATTTAAATCTTGTGCTAGTTTTAGTTGATCTGTTGTTTCACCTAATTAATTCTTTTTTGGTACTTGGCAAGTTGTGTTTTAGAGATACTATATACGCATATTTAGCAAATTAGTCTGGGATCTTATTCAGCATACTGTGCACCATCCCAACCCCAGGACATTTTTCTTTGGTTCCAAATTGTTCATCATGCAAAACAAGGTCATCCTTAAAAATTACCTAAAAATAACATGTTTAAATTATACATTGCTTAGCATCAAACACAGTACAATGTTGAAAATCACAAAAAATAAAAATGTGTGCTTACGCAAAAAATGTAAAATGAAGCGCCTGCTTGATCATCAAATTGAAAAATGAAAGTAGAACGGTAATAAAAGAATATTTAGATAGAAAGTAGATATACTTAAAGCCATTAAAAACGCAACTGGTACAAGTGTTGTTTTTCCTGTAAATATCAGTTTTATACACTATGTCTTGGTACTAACAAGCGTTCCTAACGTAGGAGAACGTTTTGCCAAACCTTGAGCTCAATTGCACACTTCTGCCAAAAAATTTGGTGAAAAATGACAAATTCATCAAATTTTTTGGTAGCCATATTAAATCTTTAAATTTTATTTAATTTCAGCGTGAAAGTACTGCGTTTTACTCAAACAAACAGAAAAACGGTTTACAACACAAAATTCACTTTGCTGGAATGACCTAAAATTTATGTTTAAAATTTCATTTTTCATGAAATTTCCCCAAAATTTGAGAAATCACTAAAGCTTCAATTAAACTGTATCAGTTAGAAATTGGCATACGTAAGTTGTAAGGTCATAACCTATGCTTATCATTTATCGCAATATTTACCGTCGAAAGTGTCGCATTTTCGTTTACTTCCGGTTTTCATGCTGAAACTTTGAGAACATTTTTGAAGGTCAAAACTTCAAGACCAAAAAAATCTGTTGCGTTTGCATAGAAAGTAGAGCAATGTTGTAATTTTCCGAAAGTTTGAATCCAAATGAGTCTGAAGAGATTTAACAATTGTGCAGGCTCGACTAAGCCTTCCCTGTTTAGATACCCTCATTTAGGGTTTATAAACAATTTATTATTCCCACTGCTTAAAAAACTAATTTTGTTGCATGCATTGCATTCGCAATAAATTGATCAGTGTCCTTGTTGTTCGTTCTGTGTCAGCCTGCCACATGCAAAGGTTCCATATTTTACATACTCTTTGAAGCTGAGCATAGTCACATACTTTCTGGCGTTGTGGCCCAACATTATGCATGGGTTCGCGTAAACCACCCATTAAAGATACAAGGATTGTCTATTAGTGAGATCAGACACCTTAAATTTTGGCCAGTGCGCTAATCTCCTTCCATATTGTTTGTATACAAGCATTGTGATATGCATAGCTTTGCATGAGCGGCTTTGTTGCTCGCCTATCTGTATAAAGCTTGTAGCTGCTATATTTTAAAGGCCATCTATAAATTGTTCCAATCATCAACCAAACTACTTTGTTCTTCAATGCAATACCTTATGGAACTCCATGACTCAGTTGTAGAGTGCTTGACTTGAGACCGAGGGGCCACAGATTTGAGCCTCACCAGCGTCACTGCATTGTGGCCTTGAGCAAGACACATTTAACCTAGCTTAGTACTAGTTCTACCCAGGAAGACCCGTCCCTACATAACTGAAATATTGTTTATGGGACGTAAATAATCAAATCAAGCCAAAAAATCAATTCAATACCCAGTTCACTAAAATGCAATACTCCTGTACACTAAATCCAGGATTTATCAATCCCCAATACTCTTATCATGACAAACTGACCATTGATTTGCAGCCGTAACTTAGTCAAATATCAACATTCTCAGTATTAATATTTAAGAGACATTTAAAAGATTGGCCGATTCAGAATTTTGATAAATTTCTTACTTGTTTCAATAATGTTTATTTTTTGGGAGAGGAGTATACATTTTCCACTGAGCACGGCGCTCATTTAGTGATTTTCACCATCATTTACAGTGTTTGAAACCATTTTGTGTATTGAATATGCTTAATATGGGTATAAGGGCTCTAAAATGCCACCTGTCAAGTACAGGAAAAATAATTAAACAGGAGAGATTCCAGATTTGCTTACCTTCGTTGTGTGTATTTTCTTGAAATTTTGTAAATATTGGCTCATTTTGGAGCAATATCCGGTGTACGTTTCCACCCAGAGCTTCTTGAAAGTGAAAGTTTTCGTTTCATTATTTGATTTATGGGATAACTGTGTTTAAAATTTTGATCTGGGGAGGTATATTGTCGGAAATTTAGTTTTACGGCAACGCGCGAGCGGAGCCGTAAAACGTAATTTACGAACGTATATCCGACGTTATACCTCCCCAAATCAAAATTATGAAAATGGTTATCCCCATCCTAATGCATTTCTGCAGTCTCGTCTTAAATTTGAGCGTTTCAAGCCGCTTACAGCTGCACTAAGGCGTACGTCATCAAATTAAATGTGACGTAATTAATGCCGTCAAACTATTTCCGACAGTATATCGCAGGATATGCCGTCGCAAATTTTGGACGTTATCCAATCAGACGTCGCGTTACAAAAGCAAATGCATTAGGGTATAGATTTATTTAGCTTCATGAAAGAACAAGGAGAAACACGCGGTAGCAGTGACACTGAGTCTTCCAGAAGGTGGAAAGAGGAAAATAAAGGAAAAGGTATTTGGTTAGCTGGAACTGGGTGTACTAGACAGCGAAAACGGCATGAGTGTACTTTTTGGGCAGATATTTGTTGGAAGATGAGCTGATGAATAGTTTGAATAAATATGAAGATGTTAAATCTGAGATGAAACATGATCAGAACATAAGATAGTATGTAGCTGATTTTGATCTGAAATTCAGAGAACTTGAACACTACACTTAAAACTACCATCTGAAATATTTACATTTAAACTGCTTATAAAAGCAAACCTAAGTTAACAAGAAAGATTGATTGTTTTGACTGGTGTGAACTTTGCAGATAAAGTGAACATGTATATGGAAACCGAACCTACTTTAACAAAACTCATGGGAGATTAAGCTGAAGGAAACCCTAGATCTGGATTAGACATAAATTTGGAGCCAGGATGGAGGAAGTCAATCAGCAGCAGTACTAGGACTGGACATGTACCGCGTTGTAACAGTAGGTGGGTGGGTAAAGAAATCCTCTAGGGTCAGATGGAAAGATCTTACTGTGAAATTCATGTAGCTCATACAGATATTGTGGCTGAATGTAAAGACAGCTGGGTAAACCTAGTGAAAAGGAGAGCCAGTGAATTTAGTGTGAAGTTGATGGGTCAGAATGATAAAGATAAACAAGCCATGACATGATATTTCCAACAATGTGGTATGTGCGACGAGCAAAGGCTCAGACCAGCCTGTGCATACGCACAGTCTGATCAGAGCCTTTGCTAGTCACATGAATATTCTATGACTGTTAAGCTACTTTCCGAACAGCATTTTGAGTTTCTAAGCTTAAAAGGAGGCAGCACACGCTGGTCTGAGTCTATACATTTCAAAATACCACATTGTTGGAAATCACATGTCGCGGCTCAAACAAAAGTGCAAAGAAAATAGTGGGGTACAAGTTGATAACTAACAGTTAACTGGAGAAGAGACATAAATGAATACAGAGATAAGAAATTTGAAAGCTGAAATCAAGGAAATAAAAGTGGTAGCAGATTAAGAACTGAAAAGACAGAAAGAGGAGTTTCTAAGTAAGTAAGGGTGCAAAGATAAGGAATCGATACAATCAAGTACCACACCTGACCAAGGGCACCAATGGGAAAGTGACAAACTCACAGATATACACCACAAACGAGAGCCAAGAAGTCAGCCCTTTCGTAGCAGAAAATTAAAGAATCGATGAACAGGAGAATGAAGGATAATTGAAAGATCTAATTCAAAGCATAATACAGTAAGAGAAAGAGGTAAAGCTTGAAGATACAGAATTTTTCGATAAAAAAACAGCAGCAAGAAAGACACAAAGACAGAAGAAATGCATACTTAGCTAAACAAAAATAATGGGACAAAGCAGAGACTCTTAGAAAAAGCCAAGAAAGTCAAACTAAAGCTATGCTTGATCTCAAAGAAGGAAAATTACATCATGGATAAGTAAAAACAAATGAAACAAAAACTGTATATATATTAAACTAACCAAGTGAGACAGTTGTCTTGGTGGTCTGTAGAGAGGCAACAGCTAAATGATATGATATTACAAATGATTACTGGAAACTGGTTTTCAAAACGTTTGCACAACATATATGTGGTAAACGAAATTTAAGAAGATACATGAAAACTGGCTACAAAATAACTATTTCTAGTTCTATGTGTCATTCATATTAAAATTCATAATCCCATTTATCAATTTAATCAGACATCCAACGCTTTCAGCGAGAATCACTAGGCAATATTTCTTTTAAGTATTTTTTTTCATGTTAATTACTGATAATTCTTTTCTAACATCAACTAAAAAGCATAAATATCAAGTTATAATGTTATCACATTCGTCCAAGGGACATACTCCTGCTTCAGTGATGTCTTATAACTGAAGAGTTATCTTAAATTGTATTATCACATCATTAACATTATGTTGCTTAGTGATGATGTTATCTATGAGTTGGTGTTATCTAGTGTTGTCAGTAAACATCTGTTATTGGCACTGAGTGTTTTTTGTATGTTGTGAAACTAACATGGGTCCAAACTGTTTATTAAGGTTATCAGCAGACGACACAAAGAGGCAAAGAGTTACTGTAAATTAGGAAATTTTCGCGAGGGTTTTATTTTCGCGAAACTTCGCATATGCGAAGTTTCGTGAAATTTAATCCTCGCGAAATGGCAATATTATTCTGTCATTTACTAATGAAGGTAAATCATGTCATAGTCGCGATTTTTTACGTCGCAAATATGTCTTTTAACGCTATTCGCGAAAATAAAATTCTCGCGAAAATTTTCGAATTTACAGTAATTAGTTGATTTATGTCGCCTGTGCATCTAACATCTGCTGAGAGAACGGTGGGTCATGGAAAGCACGAAGCCTCTCTTTCTCTCTCGATAACCGGAGGTGCGACTTGTGTTACTTAAAGTACGAGGGCCCATCAAACATTTCGTGAACTAATTTTACTGTTTCAAAACCATTTGACATCGCGAAATGAAATTTTGTTTGGTCAGATATCAATCTTTCTTTAATCAATTCAGCATACGCCGACGTCTTTGACGTCACTATTTATGATGCAATGTCAATATACTGACGTAATATCAGCAGCGTTTATTGTAAAATGGCGTCGCAAAGTGTAAACGAGCTCACATATTGTGATAAACTTTTATACTTTACAGTTAAAAACGGTTCTGCAAAATTCGGGAAGATTTGCAGGCTGTTAATGGGGGCACTTTTTTTATCGAATGGTGGTATTTCGAACTGGATGAAGCGCTATATACAACCAAACCTCAGGTATATCTTCAAATATTGACAAAAACACCTGCAAAGTTTCACACAAATCTACAATATACACAGTGACGATATGCTTGGGTAGAAGTGGAGCCAAAAAATGACAAAGTTCAAACTGCTGAAAAGGTGACAAAAATTAATTTGTGGATAACATACACTGTTGTCTAACCACTCTGATTGCGCTATGATTGGTAGCGTATGCCCCATACGCAAACATGATTGGTTTGAGTTTCATGATGAACTCGTGATACCAGCAGGTAATACTGAGCTTTTCAACTTTATTTTGATCATCAGAAGTAATCACAGTTTGCAAAAATAAATTTTATTGTTTCTCTCGTACATGTTGGTTTGGATTCCCCCGTACTAAACTTCACAACCCTTCATAATTTGGGTGCTCATTTCAACATAAATATGTTGAATCGAGACACGACACTCAAACAATGCATTTTTGCATATTTTAAACGTCATAATTGGCTTAAAAACGCAATGAAACACTTTGGTTTAATTATTTTAACAACCCCAAAAGCATGGGATACAACACATTGACCTTTCAAATAAATTTTAAGCATAAGCAAATTCATCAATAATTCGATTGGTTTTGATTTGTTTATGGTCAAACCCCCTAGGGGTCCAATTGCTTCTCAAGGGTGGTCTGTACCGGAATATCTAAGGAAACCTGTAGCCACTTGTGATATTCCAGTGGGGTTCAGACCCCCTGTCCCCCATCTGGATCCGCCCATTTATATTGAGACAGCACTAAATTTCTAAAAAAATTATTTATAATCAAGAAACACAAATTGATGTTGTCAAACATAGCTTACTTGTTCATAGCCTTTGTTAAATGAATAGAGAATGTATAAAAAGACATATAAGCGGCATCGTAAGCAAAGCCTTCAAACAGAGCGTAAATAAATGTTTGAACTGTTTATCAATAAGACAAATCAATTTTCAGCCATTTTATTGTACAAATTGAATTGAAGCATAACCAATGCTTTTTTCTTTGATCTTTGCTGATGTTTAAACGAACACCCTAGAATAACGACGAAGGAGGAGCTTAAAACCGTACTCTAACTTCCAATTTTAGTTAAAACAGCGATGTAGGCGGGAACTTCCTAAATAGCGACAAATTAACCCGTAGGTAAATGTAATATAATTGACAGCTTCCGCCGGATTCAGGAAGGACCGAATGTAAATTTCGTCAGGTGTCAGTAACACGTGTTTGTTTGCGCCTGCGCCATACTACAAGCTAAATAAAGGATTTTCCTCGGCTTTCTGTTTAAGCCGCTCGGTGGGCTAAGCCCACCTTGCAGTTTCAACAAGAAAGCCTCGGAAAAGTATCCTTTATTTATTACTTAACATTTCATTTTTACATTTTCTGAAATAGGTTTTCTAGCAAGTATCAAAAGAAAACTGTTTTAGCGTTTTGCATTATTAACCTAGTTAAGGGATGGGTTAGTTGGATTACTTCTAATGGGTGGGTTTCTTATAGATTTCTAGGCAAAACAAGTGGAACGTAATGAGGCTGATATAACGCAATGTGTTATTGAACTGAACAGAAAAAACACATTCATAATAAGACCTTAAAATATCTCATATATCTACGTTAAACGAATTCTGTAATGGATGCATCAAAGCAAACTGTATAAACGTGTACATATATCCGCCAAAGGTGGCAGTAATGCTTAAAAACGCAACTGCTGAAGGAATATATAAACAGATACACGGTTGTTTTAGACAATCCTAATGTTGAATAACTATTTTCTTGCAGGATAATATCAAAAAGTAAAATCAACCAATATGGTTGGTTAGGTATTAAATGGCTTTGGATATAACGTACTGTTAAAACATTCATTGCCAATATATATAACACTTTTATATGGAACGACCTGATTATTCCAAGATGGCAATGAAATTCATAATGTCATTTAAGCTAGAAGTTGGCTCTCTTAAAACATTACAGTGACAATAACAACTTAAGTTGGTTTCAGGACTCCAGATAAGAGTGTGTAACTAAAAATTATTTTCTTAATTCTCAACCAAAACATATGTTGTGGGTACTCAAAAGAACCGTCTCTATATGTGACGGTTCTTTTGAGCACCCAAAACACGCTTAGGGATGTCTGTTACTACACAAGGTGGTTCTGGACGACAATCCATTACTGGCTCATGACGACTGTGTTCTTGTGCTGGACGACAAATAACAGGTTTCAGACGACAGATTTTGGGTTTTGGACGACAGTGGAAAGGGGTTACATACAAATCAGTCACAGAAAATGATAATATAGTGTCATTTGCTTGTTTGGGTCTTTACTATCATTTAAGTGTTTGTTAGATTGGCATTAGAACGACAAGCGTCGTAAATATTTGTAGTTAAATCGTAAAACTATAGTCCCGACTATGGTCAATTACTTGTATTTTCGCCATAGGATTAGAATAAATTGTCTAACAATATAATCCACATGAATTTTCAGTCATCTTTAACATGTTCTTATTTAAAGAAAATTGAAAACCTCAGATTTCATTTTTTTCAAATGTTATTGGTCAGAGGCGACTGTGTAACAGGTAATAGACGATGTCATATTTTCTGTAGCAGGTTACAGACGACAATTTTCTATCTTGAACAGATGTTATAACTGCCCTTAAACCTTTTCAAGGCTGGTCAAATACAAGGCCCGGGTCATCAAAATACAGGGCCACGACACTAAGTGTACTCTTGATAATATAGCTCTTGATTCTGCAAATTTGAACCAGTTCTGGTTCAATCAGTAGTCCTATCAATAAAATGTAAGCACCTCAACAAAAGGCGTGCATAAGAAATTATGCAGTGACATATCACGAAAGGATGATCAATCATTCAAAAAGAAATCCGGGATTTAGAGCAACTTACCCCTCTTTCTGAAGAAACCCGAATATCTGTAGATCAGATGGTATTGACATGGATTTATCAGGTATTTCAGTAACTGTAGATGATTGTTTGGACCAAGATCAGGCCTGCATTTTGTCAGTGGCGAAAATGTTTGGGAAAAGGCTGTCAGCATAGTACATACACATGCAACAATATCAGATTTTCGTATGACTAGGTCAATACATTTCACACTTATTGTTCAATAGCATGTTGTCATTCCTGAACAAAACTTCCCTATGTATAAAGTATCACTGGTATCCTTTTAAATAAGAAGTTTGATGTATCTTGAACGAGAATAGGTTATTAGTTAAACATATCCTTGTTACAATATAGGAGATGATATCAAAGGGGTGGGGAATGAGTAATTATACTACACCAAAACATTTAGTATTCTTTTTTTCATTTGTAAGGGTATTATAACATCAATACCCACTTAAAATAAGTAAGGGTGCAAAAATCAGGAATCGATACAATTGATCACCACACTTGACACAGGACACCAATGGGAAAGTAACAAACTCACAGTAATACACCACATACGAGAGTCAAGAGGTAAGCCCTTTCCCAGCAGGTGACCACAAGGCACATATAAACAGACGCGCACAAAGACATAGCAAACACAAGACAGAAAAAAAAACCATAAAAGATCTACAAAAGAAGCACCGCCTTGGAACGGTCAGTAAAATATTTTCCTGGAGGGCTTAAACTGGTTTCACGGCACCAACCTCACCTTTAATTCAGATGTGGATCAAGACACATAGATATTTGGTTTACATTAAAGACTCCTAACTTATCAACTTATAAAGTCACATTTGGAAGTCTTTTAAAGTCAAAATCAATAATATTTTGATATTGTTGTTGTTGTTGCTGCTGCTGCTGCCGCTGTTGTTGTTGTTTGTTCTGTGCCAATAAAGTATACTGCTCAACAAAAGTTTAGCACGGATAAATAAAAATTATTTTTTATTTGAGCAAATGGTTTAAAAGTATAAAATATCTGCTGAAATTATGGTTTGGTATGTGATAAAGTTGAGGAAGCAATTGGTGTGCTTTAATTGGATTTCTACGGCGTCGTTCGTTGCTTTAAACAAGAGAGGGGTCAAAAACGTGTTTCAACTCCATTAATGGCAATACAAAATTGGTGCAGCATCAGTTTATAAAGTCTCTTGTTTTACAGCTTGATCGAATAGGCCATTCTGAAAAAAAGACATAGGTCGTCTCCATTGAGCATAGGTAGCAAAAGTTGAGTCTTGAAAACAACTAGCGCCGTTGTTATAATAACGTTTACAAGTCAAAAACAGTAGTTTTCGCTGTGTAGGCATGCTTAATTGAAAGGGTTTTTGTGTTTAAGAGGATGCCAAAAGAGAGACAGTTTAAGGAAAGATAAGTTTATAAAATTTTGTCTCATGGTATTTAATTCATAAAAAGTGACGTTAATCTGAAGTTGAGGCTAAATTAAGGCGATGACGCTATCTAAAGAAGACGTTTTCAAAGGACAAACTACAGACATGTTCCGGGTGTTTGTGCCAATCTAACATCAAACAGATTACTTGATCTCTTGATTCAGTTCGCTGAAAAGTCAAGAAGTGTAAAAATGCCATTTTAACGTCATAATGGAACGGTAAAACGTGACATAAACGGGTATCAAACTTTGACGTTTTTAACGTTTTTCATCATTAAGAACCTTTGGCTTTACTCTAAAATCAAAATTTTTAATTTCAGATGTAGGCGTGTATCCTTTGCATGCCCATGACATCAAATTTAACGTCGATCCACTGACGGCTTACCAGATAACTTTTTGTCTGGCGGACATGAAAAAATGTAAATTTCAAGATCCCCATATATGTTGATTACATTAAATAAAATGGTTCATGTTCATTCAAAGTGGGACATCGTTTTTAAATCCGTGCTAAACTTATGTTGAGCAGTATATATTCTATTTTGATGACAATAAATATAACTGATGTAGTTTTATGCAGCAATGTACCACAAAAATTCGTCCATGCAATAAGTACACCTATTCAGGGGCCTTGTAGCTTAACTGTAAGTGTATGTACAAAATCATCTAACAACAGAATTTAGTAACGTTAAAAGGCCAATTTTATAATCTGAGACAAATTTACTAAAAGCTGATATATTTCAGGACTAAGGAGCTATGTGAAGGAAACTTACTCGTACTAATTATAACATTATATTTGAAGAAAAAAGTTTTAAAAGAATACACACGAAAACCTATATATTGGGTTGGGGAGGAATTGTGCTAAAATATTTTTCTATGTTCCTATATATTTTATACAAAAATGACCATTTTAGCTCCTCAAAAATAAAGCTGTATATCCATTTAAATAGTAACTAACAGCGAGACTATATATGTAGATGAAAACATTTTTATCCAAACATATAGGCACTGTGAATTAAGTACCACTGTCAGAGGTCCTTTAGACTAAGATAGTTAGGGTTTCGCAAATGATCGAACCACTGTACACATTCTCAGTATGTTCAAAGTCTTCTTCGGTAAGTCCCTCATCAGTGAAAATATTTAAGGGCATTTCACCTTCACCCAGAATAGAAGGTATTTCGTATAACAGAAATCCAGATAAACCATTAGACTATCGTCTCTACATGTACCTGTAAAGCTGACGACATTAACATGTAACAAATTTTTTGAAGTCGTTACACACCTGTAACATTGGAAAATGACTGAGGTAGCTGCAGTTTGGTTTTAAAAACGTGTTTGTCCAAAGTAAGCTGATTTACAAGAGAAAACTTATTTCGCCTATGTGATGGACAATGCAATGCCTCATCATATCAAGTCATAAAAAATGCAAAGAAAACGAAAGGGAACGCACAAAATAAGTATATGTGGGCATATGTAGTAGTAAAATAAAGTTTCATGAACAATAATTGTATCAGGTAAGCGTAAACCGGATAAATTCGCCTTACTTCAGGATTAATTAAGTTTTGATAAGTATCCTGAACAAATATACAACGACAAAATAAATATTCTTGCGGTTTAGTATGCGTTAAGGCTCTCAAACACATTACACATTCACTACAGAACTCTTTATTTCGTCAGGAACCTGTAACATATTGTCGTCCAGAACCACTTTGTGTAGTAACAGACATCCCTAAGCGTGCAAAACACATGTTTTAACTAATGGATTTGAAAATAATCGCAATTTTACGCTGAAATTTTTTGCTTAACTAGTCCTATGTGGTTTACTCTTTGTATTCCAAAATGTTTCTTTAAATAAATATTCCAAGAATCAGCAGATGATAAAATAAGCATGTACGAGGGGTGATCAGAAAGTTCGCGGAAAAGTGCTATTAAATCGCATTGCTTTTATCGATTGCAATGAAAATTCATAGATACAAACTACCATTCATAGCAAATTGACTGAAATTGAATTTTTGAAAATGTGACGTCAGACGTATGAGTACGAGGCGCCGCTGTGACGTCACTTCGCTGGAACCGGCCCATCTGTACCCATGGGTTGCTTCTCGGGCTAAAATCCGTTGTTGTGTTTGAATTAAATGGTATTTTTAACGAAAAATAATGTTCCGTCATTCTTTGAACATAGTATGAGGTTTTTTTGTTATTCCGTTTCGGTATGTATTCAAATTAATAGGTTTCAGTCCGAAGGGCAGGCCTAAAATGCGTCAATTGTTTGAGTTATTTGTAAATTTTAAATAAAAAAACTTATTTTCTTGTCAGCGTTCATCACAATGAATATAATATCGGACTTAACTATCAATATTAGATCTACTGTCCTGAAAAAGGGTGTTTTTCGAAGTGTGTAAATAGTTCATTTTAAAGAATTGACATACCAAAACTGGCAATGGGTTCACAGATGTTGAATGCTTTGCCTTTTTGTCAGTACTGTTATTCGTTTCGATTTAGAACACCGCCAGTTAGATATAAAACTTTGAAAGTTTGCACAGAAGAGGAGTAAATATGTCGTCACATATGCCTGGACCGCAATATGGGCTATCACAGAAAACCAAACTTTTACAAAACGTTGAAGTTTAATTGGTTGTGTAGTAAAACGTCAAAATGCAACGTAAAATGGGCCGGTTCACGCTATATAGCGTTGCCCTGACGACAACTGTAACGCACGTAGAAGACTAACATCAAGCATGTTGTAACCGATGAACTGCATATGTTTTGCAGTATTATGTGCTGTAATTCCAACTCTAGTGATCAAACGATGTAGAAATGGCAACTATTTTCCACGAACTTTCTGATCACCCCTCGTATAATTCACAGTATCGATTCACTGTGCGCTTGAAATGAGTGAAATCGACTGAATCAGTAGAATCGAGAGTTTTTGGCCTAAATTCGTGAGGGGGTGGTAAGTATTTTCGCATATTTTCTTATAGTTAGTATTGTTCTTCCGCCGTGGATCTCATTATATTTCTTTGATATATGCAAACATGTCATAATATCGTGCGAAAACAGCGAGAGTGTATCTTTGGAGCGTAAGAAACGCATTCCTTTAGATGGATAGTTGTAAAAAAGCGAAAATCCACAGCTTTTTATTTTCCCGTTTCGAATTCAAACAACCTAGCTAAAAAGATTTCCACCAGAAGTTCGAGAGGCTTATGATCCTACAATACCAGAAATCTCGGACTGATCTGTGTTTTTTTTTTTGTGTTTTTTTTTTCGATTTCGAGATATTCAACTATATATGACTTAACCCCCTAGTAGCAGTGAACTAGAAACTGTAGCAGTAGAATCGACGGCTATTTATTTAATGTACGAAGCAAAAATTACCAACTGCACGAAGTGAAAGCAAATGTTGGTCATATAATCTTCGAATTTAGAGCAGAAAGTAGGTTTTTTATTTCACCCTGTGTATATCATTGACTTCTAAATGTGTACTTTGGCAGACAGTGAAGACCCAAATATAATGCCAAATCATGCGGCACTTCATCTGGGTCTTCACTTTTTATTAATACAAATATGATGTTCAGAGAAAGAAATGTAACTTTTTTTAAAATAAAAACCTTTGACCAGCAATATATATATATCGTACCACCCCAGGTTAATCCAGCAGGCAGAATTCAATTAGTACATAAAGGGTTAACAATACGTCAAACTGTATCACTTTTTTCAGTCTGTTAGAGACTCACGCATCTGTTGTCTGTGTGTAGGTTTGTAGGCTTACATTTTAATAATTTCATCCTGCTTTAAACAGCTGTATGGTAAGATTAAATGGCAGTGGAAAGTACATTTCATAAGACCCACTCTGGCAAAACCTACAATAAGGCTTCTGCACTCAACGAGCAATCAGATTACATCGAGTGGTCAAATTTTTCTTATGATATAATTTATACATCTTCCCCTGTCCGGCTCACTTCAGTTTTGAATTTGTTGCATAGACGTTTACATATACAGGTAACAGGCTACTGTAAACATAGTATTTGTAATTCACCAGTTTCTAATTGCATGGTGTTATGCTCCACCGAATGGGGAGTATAATATGCAGGTAAGTTCACCTCGTGCTACATGTATCGCTTTGTTACATAAATGTTTATGAAGGTTAGATGTTTATAAAATAGGTTTGTTGATTTTTTGTAACAACATCTTTACAATAACACACACACAAATGCACGCACACACGCACGCACACACAAGCGCGCACACACCACACGCACGTGCACTTGCCACCATCGCAAAAAATCAACTGTCAGACCTATCAACAAATTAGCGAACAAAACATTATCTCTATTGAGTTTTGGCTTGTCCGTCCGTCCGTCTGTCCGTGGGTTGTCGTGGTCACTCTAACTTAGTCATTTTTAATCAGATTTCTTCCAAAGGGGCTCTTACATGGTATGGGAAATATAATGAAAGTCTGCCCACGCTTGGAGCTTGGAATTTGATTTTTTTATGTTATTTAATTGTCTGGGGTATGACTTTTATATTTATGGTGCATTTGAGTTTTTATGCAATTTCATTGCTTATTTATGACGTCATGAATGATATCACAATAATACCTTAGGGTACCCAGTTATAATCATTTCTAAAGTAATTGACATATCATGTAACGGGCGCAGAAATGTTTTATTAAATAACTATAACGTTGATAAGTTCGTTGTTACTAAAATGGCTTTGTATGAATTAGGGTATTGGGTGGGCATTCATTTTTATGACATGGTACCTTAATTTTCAACTGTATATTTTGCATTCAGTCAAATTTGGAATTAACATTTTTAAACGTTGGGGTCTTTGTCAAGATACCATTTCAACATATGAACTATCCATATATGTTAAGAATATGTAGACCAACTTTCATGAAATTCAAGGCCCGGTAACATATTTTTTCAACTTTATGTAAACACATGGCCCTAATTCATCGAATTGTAAAAAATACAATAATTATGTTTCAGTGTAACACATACTTGAATTCCTGCTTAGTTTGAATCATCATGCTAGTAGGTTTATTGGTAGAAGTTGATATGTTCAGTGTTTTCCCTATTATGGATTGGAAAAAAACAATATTCTTTGATATTAAGTGTCACGATTAATATTTAATGAAGTGCCTACACAATAATATTAGCCAAAATGATACAATATGGTGACACCTGTACTTACCACATCTAGTTTCTAATGTTAAAACTACATCTAACCAATGTAACACTTAATATGTAACATTATTAAGAATTTAAATTCATACACAAGAGAAACCTTATGACAAGTCAGTTCACACAGGAGAAGAACCTTATATCTATGAGCCTCATCAATAAACCTGTTTCACAAGAATAGCCCCCCTGCCAAACTTATTGATTAAAATTAACCAATTTGGTCACAGAAAACTTTTAAACATTTAATTTGATATGCAACATGACCATGTTCTGAAAAAGCTAATTTTGACATTTTGACCCCACCCCTAGGGTCTTGTGGGGGTAGGAGGCGTCTGCGGGCAAAATATTTGCTACCACATATCTGCATTTGTGATTCTATTTAACTTGATATGCAATCTGACCATGTTCTGAAAAAGTTGAATTTTGATCTTTTGGCCCCAGGGGATGTGGGTGAGCGGGGCTCTGCAGGCAAAATATTTGCTACCATAGTGCTGCATTCATGATTCCCTTTAATTTGATATGCCATATGATCATGTTCCAAAAAAGTTGAATTTTGACTCCACCCCCTAAGTACACCAAGGGAGTCTGGCACATGCCTTCGATCAAAAATCACGTTTGATATGTTTATTATTTTATTGTAACTCTGTCTGCATGCGAAATTTCAGTAAAAAATATTGACAACTGACTGAGTTATTGCGAAATTTACATATTTGACCTTTGATCCCACTAGGGGGGGGGGGGGGTAAATTTTTAAACACCGTTATGCTTATCTGCAGGCACTGGGTAATCATGGCCTATAGTGAAAAGTTGTAAGATATAATAGTTTTGAAAAAATATGATGTTTATTCTACAAAAAAGCCAATATAGCTTTTGCATTAGCCTAAACCTAAGTCAAAAAAGGGCCAAAACTCAGTCAAAAACTGGCGAATTTCCTCCAAATTCGAACTTGGTCTGTATTTTATAATGCTTTATCAGTTTAAAATTTGAATGAAATTGTTGCATCACTCCAAAAGTAATTGATCGGAAACCACAATTTAGCCAAAATCTAAATAAAAAAGGGCAATAACTCTTAATAAGTTTGTGGATAACCGCCACTTTCGAACTTAACCTGTATTTATGATGCTTTACCCTGCTGCAAAGGTTGATGAATGATTAGATTGATGAATCCCTTCAAAAGTTATTGATCGCAAACCAAAAGTGTGACAACACGAAATACGACAAGGATGCCGTCGCCGACGGACATATGATCCCTATGTGTTGATTATGCTTCGCCAGCGACTCAAAAAGCGGGTACAATTATTTTACGAAGGGGCAACAATGCAACGAATATATACACTGGGTCTTCGCCACTTTAAAGAATGTTCTATTGTCGTTAAACCATGTTAGGGTTTTGAAGCCCTTCCGCATATCTCGTATCAAACTTTGGCCTCTGTCACGAGAGAACCTGACTGTCGCATGTGAACAACAAAGGGGCAGACCAGTCTGCGCATCAGGCCAGTCTGATGCGTGCCTTTGTAATTTGCTCCCTGGAAAGTTTAATAGCTAAACAGCTAAATTTGGCCCATTCAAAGCTTCAAGCTTCTGTCTAGTCTCTGTTAATGAGCAGGCTGACTTTAGCAAGATCTGGTTGGAAACCCTGAAGAAATGTGACGCAGCACACATTGAGCCCGCTCATTATCCTTACCAAACTGTTACTATTCAAGCTGATCGAAGGCACTTTCATGCTACATGTACATAATTGTTAATATTTTGCCAGTTACTAACAGCCAAACTTTTTAAATCAACTAAAGAGGAAGAACAGCCAAAAGCGTTTTCATGGAGGGTGCACAGTGGCTTTGTCTTACAATGTTTGACTCGATACACAGGAGCTCCCTGGTCTACCCTCGTCGGCGTCACTGCTTTATGTCTTTGAGCAAGACACATTAATACTTGCTTACTACTGGTTCAACCCATGAAGAGCCATCCCACTTAATACCCCTATTCCACACAGGCCCCGAATCCCACGAATTGACACGAATTGACAAATATTTGGATTCGTGGCTGAATCGTACTCAGTTCGTGAAGGTCTTAACTGATTCGCACAGTCCGTAGTGAGTTCTTGCAATTCGTAGGTCTATCGGGAATTCGGCTCAAAAGTTTTGAACTGTTCAAAACTTTGGCCACGAATTCCCCGATTCGAAAAATCGTGCGTGATTCGTACCAAATTCTTAAGGCATTCTTGGATATCCTAACTGAATCGTAATCGATTCGGGAGCGTTTTTGCATTGTTTATGACATTCGTAGCTACTCTTAGCTCATTCGTGGGGAATCGGGAGATTAAGCCGAACAATAAAACCAAGGAAGAGATAGTAGAAGGATTTTCCCTAAGGTTAATTACCCCGTCTCGCGCATGTAAGCAGTCCTAGAAGTTGAAACAGATTTGGCAGATTCTGGAGCACAAGTAGCTCCTGGCTTGTGATTTTGCCAATGGCGAACTGCCATATTTCTAAGTCAAAGAGTCTGGGGAGGGGCCTCTCGACTTTAACGTAGTTGTTTTCTTCTAGCTATATAAGAAGCCACTCAAGTTGCAGGATCAATTCTACTGCTGCTTGACGAGGAACTGATGCCCCCGAAGCATAGATGGGCCTTTTTTTTTTATAACTATTGTGAGAGGAAATCTCGCGAATCGTGGCGATTCGTCGCGGATTTCTGTTAATTCGTGCCCAATTCGTGCTGCATTCGGCATATTCTTATCTGATTCGTAATTGATTCCTTAACTTTCGGGCAGCATGCTCTAATGTTATTTTTCTATTCGTAATGAATTCTTGTGCGATTCCAGCCGAATTGAGCCGATTCTCCCGAATATTCGTGACGAAATCCTATCTGAATCGGGACTGACTCGTACACCATCACGATTGGAGAAATTTTTTTTAATGAAACCTCACGAATCCCCCCGAATCAATAAAAAATCAATATGTGGCAATTCGGGCGATTCGTGGCCTGTGTGGAAAAGGGGTATTATACCCCTATTCCACACAGGCCCCGAATCCCACGAATTGACACGAATTGACAAATATTTGGATTCGTGGCTGAATCGTACTCAGTTCGTGAAGGTCTTAACTGATTCGTACAGTCCGTAGTGAGTTCTTGCAATTCGTAGGTCTATCGGGAATTCGGCTCAAAAGTTTTGAACTGTTCAAAACTTTGGCCACGAATTCCCCGATTCGAAAAATCGTGCGTGATTCGTACCAACTTCCTAAGGCATTCTTGGGTATCGTTACTGAATCGTAATCGATTCGGGGGCATTTTTGCATTGTTTATGACATTCGTAGCTACTCTTAGCTCATTCGTGGGGAATCGGGAGATTAAGCCGAACAATAAAACCAAGGAAGAGATAGTAGAAGGATTTTCCCTAAGGTTAATTACCCCGTCTCGCGCATGTAAGCAGTCCTAGAAGTTGAAACAGATTTGGCAGATTCTGGAGCACAATCAGGATCAGTCAGTAGCTCCTGGCTGGTGATTTTGCCAATGGCGAACTGCCATATTTTTCAAAGTCAAAGAGTCTGGGGAGGGGCCTCTCGACTTTAACGTAGTTGTTTTCTTCTAGCTATATAAGAAGCCACTCAAGTTGCAGGATCAATTCTACTGCTGCTTGACGAGGAACTGATGCCCCCGAAGCATAGATGGGCCTTTTTTTTTATAACTATTGTGAGAGGAAATCTCGCGAATCGTGGCGATTCGTCGCGGATTTCTGTTAATTCGTGTCCAATTCGTGCTGCATTCGGCACATTCTTATCTGATTCGTAATTGATTCCTTAACTTTCGTGCAGCATGCTCTAATGTTATTTTGCTATTCGTAATGAATTCTTGTGCGATTCCAGCCGAATTGAGCCGATTTTCCCGAATATTCGTGACGAAATCCTATCTGAATCGGGACTGACTCGTACACCATCACGATTGGAGAATTTTTTTTTAATGAAACCTCACGAATCCCCCCGAATCAATAAAAAATCAATTCGTGGCAATTCGGGCGATTCGTGGCCTGTGTGGAATAGGGGTATAAGGTAGTACCGGACTCACCAGCATATGTCCAAAAAGTTACCATCTTTTGATATGTTAAAAAATAGCTCAAAACTCATCTATTTTGACAAAAATAACAGGACCTTACCGTGCTTTTTAAAAAGTTATTAAACTTTAAAAATCGTAAAATATGAGTTTTTCAAAATATCAATTTCTCATATTTTTAAAAAAAATGAAAGTGAGAAATGCCATATTTGTTCCTGGGAATGCGCTACATGCTATTGGCTAATAAAAGAACACAAAAACAGCGAAAAAAAGGCATGTAGCTTATTTCTTAAGCTAAAATCTATTTTGTAAAAAACAATTAAGGCCAAACAATCGTTTAAATCTTGAATAAAAAAAATGTCACACAATGTAACTAAAGAAACAAAAAACTTATTATTTTGAAGGAAATTTTGCATAGAAACTTATAATTAATTAAAAATCATATGTCACCGTGCTCGTTTTTCTTTTTTGTGCTATTTTCTGTTTTTACCTCTGATATAAAAACAGGCATGGAGTGCCATACCTGCTTCATTGTCTAATTTAGGTCCGTGTGCGTAGACAGTGCATTGTTTGAGTTGATGTTGTTTAATTTAGGTCCGCGTGCGAAAAGCCTATTATTTGTCTACTCCTCATTTGACACTTTCTAGGACCCCTTAAAACCTTCATAAATGCGTTCGTGCGCGCGCGCTTGTGTGTGTGCCTAAATGAGGGTGAGTGTACGAGAGAGAGAGAGAGAGAGAGGGGGGGGAGGGTAATTCACGTGCTGTTGATTCATAACATTTTTGCTGCTGCTTTTATTCTTTTCTTCTTTTCTTTACTATACGTACAGTATACGTATTCTGCATTCGTTACAAAATTGACATCATCAGCAGTAACGCGTATAAAGTGTCGTCAGGATGACACAAGTCTTTGATCTGGAAAAATGTTCTATTTCGAAAACGTTGTTGCAAATTTTCAAGCGAGAAAATGACCTTATATTATGCAATGATGGTTTTCTGATACACTTATATCTGATAGACCCCTCAGGGATAGTCATAGCCCTCGCCTTTTGTGTTTGGGTTTCAACACCACCCTGGTGTTCTAGCAGGTGATAATGCATAGAAAATCACGTCTGATCCCAATATTGGAGTTATTAAACGAGCTGTAAAAAGAGATGAAATGCGAGGCTTGCCAAGAATTTTTCTACTTATCCGTGACAAGCTAAATAAATTTAATAATACAGGAGAACGACTGTTAGGTTCTATTTATTGTATGAACCTAAAACTACTTTTAAATCTCGTTTAGAAATTGCTTGGAACTATGCTTCGATGTTGACATATAATTATAAGAGAAACCATTAGGGACGTCATTACATAGCGTTACCAAAATTTGTAAACCACTAGTGGTACATGTCGTTATGTCACTCACATGATAAACACAAACGAACAAACAAATAAGTAAACAAAGAAACAAGCAATAGGGCTCAAACCAGGGACTACTTGATCTCAAGTTGAACATTCTACCACTTTGGCAATGGGTAAAGAAGGGATAGTACACGAGTTTAGTCCTTTTCATAAATGCAATTAGTTAATGGTAAGACAAGCATGCACATGTAAATGGCCACATTAGATCATTCACAGCTCGCTTATATATATACAAATAAGCCTCAGTTCAAAAACTCCCCACTGGCTAGCTAAAAATAGGGCAAAGGAACGCCCCAGCATTTGGCGAACACTCTCACAGTGTCCAATATGTTGCCCTTGGGTTTCATCCAAGCTATAAATGGAAGCCCTCCCACCTACGACGCCATGTTTACAAAGATAATGGACTTAAGAAGCACAGTGGCTCAGTTCGTAGAGTGTTAAACTAGGGATCGAAGGATTACTAATTTATTGAATCACCAGAGTCTTAGTGTTGTGTCATGGGACAAGACCCTCTACAGCGAATAGTACATACATTGAATACTTTTCTGGCCAGAATTGCCTGACCAGGTATTAATCGAATTTTCGCTTACTGTAAAGGCGGTAGCTTTAATATTCATATCTGGGCGTTGTTCGGCTAGTTCACATGATAAACAAGAGAAATCAGGTTCTATTTTTAATTTGGTGAAGAATTAGTAAACGTGCGTGCATTTCATGAAAATCCTAACCGTATACACACTGAACTCACATTTATTAACCCTTAAAGCCCATAATCACAAAATGTATGTTTTTGTCGTCCACTAAAATATGCGAAGCCTCAAAGACAAACAGTGCGGACCCAGATTAGACTGCTCCTATATGGAGCAGTCTGATCTGGATCCACAATGTTTGCCTCTATGCTTATGTTAAATAGACATTTTCAGATGCAGTTATTTTGCTGGCGTTTTAAGGACTAAATAATGTGTTTTGCGTCTTTAATGCGATAATGGCGCAAGATGATACAGTTACTTTTGAATAAAACCACGCCTAATTTTCAGCTTTTACCTATGCCTAAGGTTGACCAGTCCTAATTACGCATTCATGAGGCGCCGCCTTTACAGTAAGCGAAAAGTCAAAGTATATAACTCGGAACGCATTGAGGGGTGAAACTGGACAAGACGGCCAAACATATTTGGTCATACATATGTGTTGATAAATGATATTTTTGTGAACGCCAATACTTGTACGTTTTAAGACAATAAATAAAGATAACTCTTACTTTTTTAAAAACACTCGGTTATCTTTTGACATGGGTCCCGTACTACGTTAACTGAAAACGTGTTGACTGGGACGTAAAGAATCAAATCAAGCAAACAAACAAGTATTTTCGTCCAAAAAAATCTAAGAATGTACCAAGCGTGTATTTGTTTACAAACTGAAGTTTTAAACAAGCTTTTATTATATTTTTAGATTTCTGGTATTGTAGGATCATAAGCCTCTCGAACTACATCTTCACCAGCGAAGGTTTCGTCGAATCTACCTTTCGACAATCGCAACCCTTGGTAGGACAAGATGCTCGAACTTCTGGTGGAAATCATTTTTAGCAAAGTTGTTTGAATTCGAAGCGGGTAGATAAAAAGCTGTGGATTTTCGCTTTTTTACAACTATCCATCTAAAAGAATGCGTTTCTTACGCTCCAAAGATACACTGTCGATGTTTTGCACGATATATATGACATGTATGCATATATCAAAGAAATATAATGAAATCCACGGCGGAAGAACAATACTAACTATGAGAAAACCTGCGAGAATACCTACCACCCCCTCACAAAGAATTTCTAGCGATAAGGCGAGCAATCTCCCTAAACGAGACGTTCGTTTTATTTTGTTGAAATAACGACTGGAGAAACTAGGCACATTCAACAAATATAGAAGAATTTTTAGAAGAAGAATTTTATTAACCTCGTAATAGGTCAATAGGGGTCGAGGCCATCCCCCATTAACCTTACAATCAAAACAAATATTATCTGCAATAGGCCATACAGGCCCTTGAGCAGATAATCATTATAAACAAGTTTACTAAGTATCTGCATGGCGGACAGTGTAGAAACTATATGGCTCTGTATTTAGACCGATTTAATTCAGAGGAACTGACAAAATGTCGTGACGCACGACCTCTCGTCTTTTCCCTGAATTTAGTTATGCTTTACTTATGTTTTACTTTTATCAATATCTTTCAAGATTACATTTAAACCAGCATTTACTGTTAACCGCCATAAAGATGCAAAAATACAAATTCCTATGTCAAATAACACAATACTGTGTATCTAGATATAATATTATGTTTCTACCTTACTTACAATGAGAACACACAAAAAAGACGTAAATATATACATATATAGGTATATATACATATCAGATAGATAGATAGATAGATAGATAGATAGATAGATAGATAGATAGATAGATAGATAGATAGATAGATAGATAGATAGATAGATAGATAGATAGATAGATAGATAGATAGATAGATAGATAGATAGATAGATAGATAGATAGATAGATAGATAGATAGATAGATAGATAGATAGATAGATAGATAGATAGATAGATAGATAGATAGATAGATAGATAGATAGATAGATAGATAGATAGATAGATAGATAGATAGATAGATAGATAGATAGATAGATAGATAGATAGATAGATAGATAGATAGATAGATAGATAGATAGATAGATAGATAGATAGATAGATAGATAGATAGATAGATAGATAGATAGATAGATAGATAGATAGATAGATAGATAGATAGATAGATAGATAGATAGATAGATAGATAGATAGATAGATAGATAGATAGATAGATAGATAGATAGATAGATAGATCGATGGATGGATGGATGGATGGATGGATGGATGGATGGATGGATGGATGGATGGATAGATAGATAGATAGATAGATAGATAGATAGATAGATAGATAGATAGATAGATAGATAGATAGATAGATAGATAGATAGATAGATAGATAGATACATTGATAGATAGATAGATTATTGAAACTACCAAACTATTTACAAAATGGTAGCTTTAATAGCGCTCGTGTTTCCAGTGCAGTCAACTTATATATATATATGATGCACCATTGCCCCCAATTTGTATATTTAAAACGGGTTTTCCTTCATGCATGAATTAACTCTACTTTTTATTGAATGAGAATTTATTTCGATCATCAACTGTGCTTGTTATTCAGTAACATATATGGGAACAAGACCGTTAAACAGGGAGCCACGCGATGTACAGTAAAACTATTTATACAGTTGATGAACAATAAAAACGACCATCTTGCAAAGTGGTCTATTTTTGTCAGATATTTAATGTCTTCTTTCGCTTATACAACCCCTTTCCCCCCCCCCCCCTAGACCCAAGACGCCATTTACATATGTTATATATTTTATAGCGGCATTTAATTGTCCAAAGGGCATCTTGAGTCTAGGGGGGGGGGAAGCATCTAAAACAAACTGAAAGACGCCAGTTTCATCTTTTCAATGATAAACGTCACAAGTTTAAGTATATTTCGTACGCATGCGCAGAAGGAATACCGCAAAGTTTTGGAAATGAACGGCACTTATAATCTCAATATTTTAGCACTTTAACTTTTTGAAAACCTGCAAAGGATTCACTTAAACTATCGTCTAAACGGCACCCAGTCTAAAGACGTAAAATGAGGGGTGGGAGTAGAGGGCGCAAGTTTTCACAGCTTTGTAAATGATGGATCGCTTTGAAACCTATTTGGATGCTTTTTATGCATATTTTACTACCGAAACAGCCCAATTTTAAAAGTATTAGGGCAATTTGAAAATTTAGGGTTTGTAATCATGTCAACTAGGGAAAATATACGCCTTATCGCTAGAGCTCCTTTAGGCCCAAAACTCTAGATTCTACTGATTCAATCGATTTCACTCATTTCAAGCGCACAGTGAATCGATACTGTGTAGAGTGGAGGTGTATTTAGAAAGTAGCATTGTTTGAGGTGATGTTTTTGTCCCAGAAAGACAAAAGCAGTCATATCGGGATGTCTTGTGTGCTAGCCAGTACTGAGTACTTGGCGTGGGAACACAGAATGGCAACTTCGTGCTCAAATATCGATATCCTAGGCTTCACTACTGTGTTATTGACAAGGCTGTTGTTTTAGTGGCAAGCTGCTCAGGCATTGACAGGGAACTTGTAAACGTACTGATGATAAACCTACAGTAATGCAGAGCCAGAGGGGTCCCCGAAGGGCAGCTGACGGATCAGGGCCATATGCCCCTGTGTCAAAGCTATCTAGTTGGTGCCGCTTTGGTGTGGCTATCCTTGAGTCGGCGCAATTGGGGATTCATTTTTAGTTTTAATCCATTATTGACAAAGCTGGTGTATAAATGGCAAGCTGCATTGACAGGGAACTTGTTACAGCACTGATGATAATCCTACACTAACGCAGAGCCAGATGGGTCCCAAAGGGCCCCTGACAGATCAGGGCCGCAGGCCCCTGTGTCAAAGCTATCTAGGCAGTGGCCCTTTGGCGAGTCCATCGTGATGGTGGCACAATGGAGGATTTTGTTTTAGTTTTAATCCGCTATTGACAGAGTTGTTGTTTTAGTGGCAAGCTGCTCAGGCATTGACAGGGAACTTGTTAAAGTAAAGATGATAAACCTACACAAATCCAGAGCTGTGACCACCCCCCTGCAGACAAATCAGGGCCATAGGCCCTTGTCAGGGTTCCCACAAACTATAGAAAGTAAAATTCCCTGACTTTTCACTGACTTTTCCCTGACCAATTTCCAAAATTCCCTGACTAAAAACGTCGCTTTTCGCTAAGCCTAATTGGTCACCTATGAGCAAGATTAATAAATGTTGGTTCCAATCCTTCCCATCAGCCAACCCCAAAACCTTTAAATCAGAATATGCTTTACATTAATGGTTTCCTTGTTGTTATTCAATTTCTGTTTTCTTATTTTTTTAATGAACGAACAAATGAATGCTCAAAAATGACTCCAAATATCAACCCTAAGAGTTCGTTTGAACATCCCAAGAATTTAGACAAATTGATCATTTAAGGGTGGCACATATACCCCCGGCTAATGCGCTTACTGTTCTCATAATACATAAAACTAGTTTTTGACCTCTTTGCCACACCCTGAGACATTGAACCCTGAGGTCTGCCTCACAGAGTAAATGCCAACCCTTAACAGTAACAATGGAATTAATTGTTTAAATATGAATACTTCGAAGTCGGTCAGATATCTGCATAATTCAGAAAATTAGAATAGCACTTTGAAGATGTCCTAGATCTTGACCTCTAGCCCCACCCTGGGTCATGAACCCAAAAGTATGAGGTCATAGAGAGATAATACCTGATATTCAAAATCAAATAATTCTATAAAAAAGAAAATCTTACGATATCCTGGATTTTGCCCTCTAGTCCCGTACTGGGACGTTGACTCAATGGTCTGAAGCTGTTGAGTGAAGCCAACGATAAATGTACAAATTGTCCAAAAACATGTATGAATATTTTCTAATTAATGGTTTGTTAAATATCTACATAACTCAGAAAAGCCGAATAGCACTTTTTAAAGATGTTCTAGATTTTGACCTCCAGCCCCACCAGGGGAAGGAACCCTGGAGTCTGGAGTATTCCAGGGTAACTATGGTTCAAATATAAATGGTTTCTGACAAGCTACTGAGAAAGTTTAACCAAAATTGTGTTGTACTTTCTAAAGTTGTCCAAGATTTTGACCTCTAGCCCTGGAGCTGGGACCCTTGGGTCTGGAGTCATGGTGAATGCCAACCTTCAAGGGTAACTATTATCCAAATGAGAATGCTTCTGATAAGTGGTTATTGAGATATACACCACTTGTGACTTGAGAAGCTTTAACTAAAACATTCATTTCCAAATGTAGAGGAAGCATGAAAGAACTTATCAACAAAAAAAATCAAAATTATATACCACTTGGGTATAATAAACAAGGCTTTTATTAAAGATAATGTAGTTGTAGTGCCTTACTTATGAAACTGATCTAAGAAACTACTATAGCCACTTTATCATTTTCTTTTATTCCTCTTATAACCCAAATTTTCCACCCTCACTTCTGAATCTAAAATTCTCTGACTTTTCCCAAAATTTCAATTTTCCCTGTCTAAACTCAAAATTCCCTGACCTTGAATTTTTTCATTTTTTCCATGACTTTTCCGTGACCGTGGGAACCCTGCTTGTGTCAAAGCTATCTAGGTTGTGGCTCATTGATGTGGCCATCTTGGCAATGGCCGCTGGAGGATCACTTTTAGTTTAAAACCATTATTGACAAGGCTGTTGTTGTTTTTTTGCAAGCTGCTCAGACATTGACATGGAACTTGTAAAAATTACCAATGATAAACCTCTATACACTAATGCATTGCCATAGGGGCCTGAAGGGCCCATGGAAGACCAGGCCCAGTGTCAAAGCTATGAAGGCAGTGGTCCTTTGGTTTGGTCATTTTGGAAGTGGCACAATGGGGATTTTTTTTCTAGTTTTAGTCCGTTACTGGCACTAAGCTGTTGTTTTAGTGGCAAGCTGCTCAGCCATTGACAAGGAAATTGTTAAAGTACGAATGATAAACCTACACTAATGCAGGGCCCAAAGGGTCCCTGATGGATCAGGGCCGCAGGCCTCTGTGACAAAGCTCTCTAGGCTGTGGCCCTTTGGTATGTCCATCTTGGCGGTGGCACAATGGAGGCCTCTGTGTCAAAGCTATCTAGTTGGTGTGGCCATCTTGGCGGTGGCGCAATTGAGGATCTTTTTTAGTTTTAATCCACGCTAGAGAACCTCTGTACTCGAACTTCGCAGTCGTCGCGTGTTGGTCACAGTCGACGAGTGGAAAAAATGGCGTGTTTATGTGCACCTTGTTGTTGAAAAGGGTAATAAATTTCTTAATATTTTACTTCTGAGAGTATTTTTTGCTGATTATTGTCAGAAGCGATAGTCAATACAGCGCCTTATTTATACAAAGAAGGTGATTTTTCTCCAAAAAAAGGATGAAAGATTTTTTTTGTTATATTCTGAAATTTATGCTTACTTTAGATAAAACGCTAATTGCCATGGCTTTAATATGCAAAAGTTTGAAATCTGTGGGTAGAGTATTTTGAAAGTTATTCAAGTATTTAATACTGTACGCACAGTTCTCTATATCGGGTGTTCTGGCCCAATGATCAGGTGCTCCTGTACACAGTCGTCTGGATCAGATAAAAGAGAACTGTACGCATATGTCGCGGGTCGTTCATGCTATATTTGAGCCAGCACATGTGTTTTGGGGGTAAGTGTTGCATTTTCGACCAACGAAAACCCAGGCAAGCCTGTGTAGACTCACATTAGCCTTTGTTACTAATATACACACATTATGGATGAAGATAAAGACTCGAAACAAAATTTGGACCTCTAGTCTAACTAGATGCGTCGAAAATCTTTAACTGACCAACGCAACGACACCTTAGCTGGTGGCATGCCCCCATTAATAAATTCAGACGTGTTCAAGCTTCCAATCAAATCCATGGCCAGTGGATTTAACTCGTTGCATGGTGGGGTATTTTCCATGATTTTTGTCATCTGCTGATTTTAGCTGATCTGGGTCCAAACTGTTAACTAAGGTTATCAGCAGGCGGCACTTGTATATAGAGAGTGTGGTCAGGCGCCCTTATCAACTAGCTCCTCGGGCAGTCCAAAATCACGTTCATGGTATTGACCAATTCGCGCCGGTTCGGCACGGCCCGGTGACAAGTCAAGAGCTCTTTAAAATTGTAGGTATACTTTCCAGTATCTCACTTCTGGAAAACGGAACACACCTTAGATAGTCCACGCGTCAACTAAATGGTAAATTTGCTGGCATTCCATTGCTAATTTACAGCCACAAAGCGATCACGGTCCACAAGGGGAGGGAGGGGGGGGGGGGGTTACTCTGATACTGTTTGATACATGCGTAGGCTCGGGACATTTTTTGGGGGTTTAAATTTTTGAGTTACATTTTTTTTAGGGGGGGGGGGTTCAGAATATTTATATTTTGTGGGTATGAAGATTTTGTGGATATTTTGGAAAGTCACGACAAAATTGGACTACTTTTAGGTGTCTCTTTTATGTATTTTAGGGTCTTGTCTTAAGGTAAATGTACAGAATGAAAATGTTTTTGCGTGGCAAAAATTTCAAATATTTTTTGGGGTGCTTGATATTCCCGATATTTTTTGGCGGTAAACGGTATACGCTGGGCCCAATCCTATCTATGAAGAAAAAGTGAGAGTACCCCCCCCCCCCCCCCCCACACACACACACACACACACTCACCCTGGGTCACAGTCTATGATGAGAAGTTGCTAGCTAGGTGATCTGTGATGGCGGATTGAGATGATTTCTGGCGATTTTATCATGTTTATAGAGGATGCTACTTGTTAATCATACATGTATTAAATCTGAACATTTGTTGATCTATGCTCTACGAGAGTTCGGCTTATTCTATATTATGGAGCTCCTAATGGTCCGTGATCGTAGTAAAATTATGGGTTAATCTCACAATAGTTTTTAACCCCGTAAGGCCAAGCTACCCACACCATAATCTAATATCCACACGCAGAACCGGTTTCATCCCCATAATGTTACATGGCAATGTATCAGCGGACGGACAACGCCAAATATCTCCCCAAAATTTTCGGAGGATAAAATAAACAAGAATCGGGCAAAATCGGGCCACTATCGGCGCGCAAGCAAAACGCCATCCGAACGGCGTTTCGCTGGCGGGCCGATAGTGGCTCGAGATTGGATACTGGCTGGGCATATCATCTGCCGAGGTCGAACGTTAGAGCGGCAAACAGTATTGACCCAGATCAGACTGAGCGTACACTGTTTGCAAAAAAATATTTCTAAAATGTCTCAGCAAAGGACAAAACAGTTTTATTGTGATTAGCGTTTTTTCGGCCTTAGAGATTTTATTTATTTCCAAAATGTAATGCTTTTCTCTGAAAAGTGCGCAGACCCTGATCAAAAGTCGTATTATGCTCGCGGCCATCACAGTTTGCCAAAGTGCCTCTAAAAATGAGAAGAAAGTACAAAAGGGTAAACTTGCAGTGGTCGTAAGTTACAGTAGCACCACGACCTCTAAGTAATGACCCTCGATTCACCCAATGCATTTACCGTTGCAGTCGCGCTTCAAAGCGTTTTGTGGAAGTATACGTCATACCCAACACGTATCATAGCAATGTTTTTGTCTTAACTCTTTGCATGCTGAGTAACGTTTTTTTTTGTCCTAAACATTTCTTAAATCTTACGGACCTTTTTCCTTCGGGTCCTGCCAGACGTTTTGCTGAGCCTGATCTGGGTCTAAACTGTTTGTATGATCAATCTCAGACATTTTCATTTTAAAATGCTTCCAGAAACACATGTACTATTAACGTTTTGCATGCTGATTCTTTTTTCCGCATACTATTATGTCATCATAACCACGAGCCAACATCCCATCACGGGCCACTATCGACCCGACAGCGAAACACCAGTTGCCTGATTTCTAATATAATAGGTGCTTACTGGGTACAGGCACTAACAGTTCGGATCCAGATCAGGCTCCAAGTTTTGTCAAAAATAGTGAGTATGATCAGAAAATACCACAATCACAAACCGAAGACAAACCCATGGCACCGCGAGGAAGAGCCACACAACCATCACGAGACACCAAGAAGACAAAATAAGCAAAGCAACCAGCCCTCTCTTCCCCATCATGATGATTGCAAAACTAGAACGGACATAAAGCCTGGTCTCAAAGCCCCCGGAGCAATCTGATACCAAACTCGACCCTTCCCCGCTAGTGTCAAATAGTTTGATCCAGATCGAGTTGACATTTCAAGCTTTCTTCCGACCATCCGTTTATTCGCAGATCGGCCATCTATTGGCCTCTTTTTTATTCTACGTGGTTAGCATATGGCTAAATATGACATCCACATAATGGAGTCCCTCCTAGGGGTTTTGGGAAACAGGGGAAACGACATTTATTCCAGGGCAACAGGGAACAAAGGTCACATTATGAGTGGAACAGGGTACAAAGGCAATATTGGGGATCATGGAACATAAGAAACCAATTTTCGATTCTTGGGGAACAGGGAAACAAGCTTATTTAATTCAGGGGAACAAGGGAACGGTTATCCCCCTAGGAGGGTCTCATAAGCGTTCCAATTTTCATACCATCCACCAGTTTGTTTGTCTGTTCATCCGTCTGTCAACACGTCATATTAAATGGTGTCTCTAAAGCACTGACAGCTGTGAACGTCAAAACATGCATATTAATTGTCCTTTGCATACTCTTCCAAAATACACTGTAATTTGTGACCATATACAATGATCAACACCACATTTGCAGTAGAGTATGCAGCAGAGATATATGTAGTGTCATTGTTGTCCTGGGCATACTCCTCAAGCACGCACTATGCCATAAATCGCACGTTTCATTGCATTTTATGATTATGTAAAGCGCATATATCTTTTTTTATGAAATCCGTAAAAAATCAACCTTGATCTACGTATCACTCGCCAGTGACCTTGGTTATTTCATGCACTAATATGCATGTATTGCCTAACTGATACCTGGCAATGGTTATAAGAGAGTGTGACACAGCTTGTTTTATGTATTGGCATTGCTTTTAAATTGTTGCCGAGACGGTTTGGCATCGCTGGAGACAAATAAACAGCAGTTCAATCGCTCTGGCTTTGTTAAAACCGCTCGTGCTCCCATCGACTGCGTCCAGATACAGCTTGACGAATGCGTACAAATTAAATATTTAGGTACTCGACATATGGGACAGTCCACTTGACTACTCAAAATTTGCGTACAGAAGAAAAATGGCTTGGCACTTCGTTAATAATAAACAGAAACATTTCAAACTTTCTAGTCCTCCACTTATAGGTATTCTTCATTATTTGATGAAATAACATGATAATTGATGACTTTAATAGCACATTTATTAGTCTTTGAACACATTTCAGGCACATAAAATCCAATTGACAAGCCAGAAACTGACTGGTACTCTGCTGGTTTTAAAATTAAAAGGCTACTTATTGGGCCAGAATGGACTACAATACCTAAGCAATAATTCCAAATGAAAAAAATATCGTGAAAATTAAAAGCTGTAAAGTACTGGCTCATATAATGGATCACAGTAAACCCAGATAGTATATTTTGTGCACCCGACGACTGCGAACACCACGCGATGACTGCGCTGTTCGAGTACAGAGATTCTCTAGCGTGTAATCCGTTATTGACAAAATTGGTGTGTTTTGGCAAGCTGTTCAGGCATTGACATCGAACTTGTTTTAGTACTGATGATAAACACTAATGCCAAGCCCAAGGGGCCTGAAGGACCCCTGACAGAACAGGGCTGCAGGCCCCTAAAGCTATCTAGGCAGTAGCCCTTTGGTAAGTCCATCGTGGCTGTGGCACAATGATTTTTTTATAGTTTTAATCGGTTATAGACAAAGCTGTTGTTTTAGTGGCAAGCTGCTCAGGCATTGACAAGGAAATTGTTAAAGTGCAGATAATAAACCTACCTAATGCAGAGCCAGAGGGGGCCTTTGGGCCCCTGACAGAACAGGGCCACAGGCCCCTGTGTCAAAGCTATCTAGGCAGTGGCCCTTTGATGTGGGTATCTTGGCGGTGGCACAAAGGAGGATTTTTTAGTTTTAATCCATTATTGACGAAGCTGGTGTTTTAGTGGCAAGTTGCTCAGGCATTGACAGGGAACTTGTTTAAGTACTGATGGTAAGCCAGCGGGGGCGAAAATGGCCCCTGATAGATCAGGGCTGTAGGGCGTGGCCATCTTGACGGTGATGCGTCTTTGCGTAGTTACGCTTCCACAACTCCACTCTGTCGGTAATGTCATGGCGAAGTTTCGCAATCGACAACTCCACTCAAGAGGATTGCATGTCTTCCCAAAGTTCCGCAACTCACCTCTGGGGGTAATATCATGGTGAAGTTCCGCAACTCTGCTCAAGGGGATATTATATGTCTTCCTGAAGTTCTACTTCGTCAACTCTGCTATAGTGGAGCTGTATTTGCGAAACTTCTGCTCTGGGGTATATCTTCCTGAAGTTTCACTTCCACAACTCCGCGATAGGGGAAATATATTTGCGAAACTTCTCTTCCGCAATTCCTCCTTAGGGGGAATGTCTCAGTGAAATTCCACTTCCGCAATAATGTTTTTGTTTGATTTGATTCTTTACGTCCCATCAACAATCTTTCAATCAGGAACTGGCATTCCTGGGTTGAACCAGTACTAAGCTAGGATAAATGTGTCTTACTCGAGGACCACAATGCAGTGACGCCGGTGAGGCTCTAACCCTCGGTCTCGAGTTAAGCACTCAACCACTGCGCTCCCTTCCGCAAAAATGAAAATTTTACCTTTTTATAATGAAATGTGAATAAAGAGCTAAAATAATAATGAAGTGAATAATGAGTGACTATAAATAATGAATAATCCTATTTTTCTTATGGAGGGCCCTTGGTCGCTCACCTGAGAATGACTGTTTATAAAGGTGTAGGAGAGGATAGCTCCTCTCAAAGTCCAGCTATGAATTTGGATAGAACAGCAGTTTCATGAAGACTTAACAAGGGTTATGTTGACAAAATTAACAGGGTGTAGAACCTCAACAAATAAAACAAGTGATAAACTGTATGCGGCAGGGCCGTTTTTGGCTGCCAGAGCATTATTTGAACAAACTTGGTAGAGGTTCACAATATGATGCTACAAACATAATATCAAGGCTCTAGGCCTAGTGGTTTCAGACAATTTTTTTTTATGTTTTTGGTCCCAGAGGCATTACTTGATTGAACTCGTCTGATAATGGGGAATAAACCCTTTGTATACTGGAAAACCCTGAAAGGGTAGTTTGCTAGTTTGCTGCATTTCATCAGGGTCTGCACTGTCTGCAGAAGTACACATTTATTAGGAAAGTCTACCTTTGATCCCTTAAAACACATAATGGACAGTGTAGCTATCTGTATAAGAAAATCAAACTTGAACCAAGAGGGAAAAAAACTTTACAAACAAGACAGCCACATTTGCAGGATTTGTTTCCCTTGCAAGACTATTATACTAGGACTTTGCAAAAGAGATAGAAGTCAAGGACTTACTTAATATATACTCAACTACAAAAGAAACCCATCAGTCACTTCTCGGTGCAGCATTCTTCGGAATCCGTGGCCATTCTTAATGGAGAGCAATCTGAAGCTGCCGAATAATCAGAGATTGCACTGAACGATCCTGGATGCATCGCCAGAACTCATTCCACAGCTGTTCTATCGGATTGAGATCCGGGCTTACTAAACTATCGCGGTTTGGCTTCTACACACACTAGATGGCCTCGTCAGAGAGGGACATACCGGTTATTGGAAGAAGTGAACTGATTTAGACGAGGACATGAGTGAAAACCAATTGTCTGAAACTTGTCATTTTTAGAAATGACCCCTTGTCTATACCTTGGCGTACAGCATGAACGGGTTAAAGTAAAACTGTTACATTATTCGCTATTTTGATGCATAATTGATTGTTCAAGAATATGGTATAAAATATATTTTCATTTCTTAATTATTTTTCCATTGTTGCCCAAAAAAGTAACTGATGGGTTTCTTTTGTAGTTGAGTATATAAAGCACCAATCTCAAAAAAATGTTGTCTGCTTATGTGGTCATGGTCAGGCAAAATGCCCTAGAAATCTCTAGTTGAAACAGTATGGTCCCAGATCTGACTGCTGCAGCTTATATATAACAGCCAGATCTGGGTCCACACTGTTTGCCTCCATACCCAAGTTAGTCAATAATGTCAGCAAAGATATGCAGTAGATGACTAAAGCAGACAACATAATATATCAGATTCCCCTAAGAAAAAAGAAGATTTTTCTTCTTGTTTCTGAAAGGTATTATAATAGTCCATGAAATAAAAATAAATTCTTAAGATTTTTAACATCAGATTTTTTAATATACGATTTATTCTAAAAACAAATTCCGATTTTCGACGAATTGCCAAAATATATTAGGCAGTATCTTGTCAAAACTTGGGATAACAAATAAACTTTCACATTTTCTAAAAGGTTTGAGGTCATGGGCAATAATGTAAGTTAATAGAAAGAAGCTGGCTGAAGATTACAACAATTTTAGCTCGATATTTAGGACTAGTGTTATTCTTTCATCTGTTTAGAAATTTTGTCAATTGTTGAAAACTTCCAGATGAGATTGCGAACAAATGAGCACGGTGACACATCCTTTTTATTTCAAAAATAAATAGCCCATGCTTAAAACAAACTGTACAGATTTCAACATGGGAAGTATTAAGTAGCATATGTCCTTAATCTGTGTGATGTGTTTTCAGTCCTTAAGTATATAAAAGATTTAATTTGGACTTGGTGGTTCAGTAGTAGATCTTTGTTTGATTTGATTCTTTACGTCCCATCAACAATCGTTCAGTTATATAGGGACAGGTCTTCCTGGGTTGAACCAGTACTAAGCTAGGATAAATGTGTCTTGCTCAAGGACCACAACGCAGTGACGCCGGTGAGGCTCCAACCCGCGGCCCTTCGGTCTCGAGTCAAGCACTCTACCACTGCGCTCCCTAGTAGTAGATCTTATTTAATGACATCTCTCATCTAGAGCTCTGGCAGCCCCTTTAATCAGATGAGTGAGACATGTGAAATTTTGGTAGAGTGCATCAAGAACAATTCTGTGAAATTATTTTGAATTTGAACCAGTGGTTCAGAGGAAATGCTGTTTAAAGGTATTTCTAATCTTGAGCTATGAGTGTCCTTTTGTTCGGCGGAGTGTAAACATTTGTGCAATTTTGGTGGAGGGTATAATGAGGAACAAATGTGATGTTTTGAATTTGAGTCAGTGGTTCAGGAGACGTTGTTTAAAAGATTTTTTATCTGGAGTTCTGACTGCCCTCCTGTTCGGAGGAGTGGAAACATTTATGCAATTTTGAAAGGCATCATGGGGAACATTCAGGTAACGTTATATGAAATTTGGACCAGTGGTTCAAGGAGATTTTGTTTAAAGACATTTCTTATCTTCAGTTGTGACAGTCCCTTTGTTCAGCAGACCGGAAGGAACCATTTGTGCAATTTTTGTAGAAGGCATCATCATTAGGAACAAATCTGTGAAATTATTTTGATTTTGGACCAGTGGTTTAGGAGAAAATGGCATTTAAACATATTTCTTATCTGGAGCTCTGGCAGCCCTTTTGTTCGGCAGAGGGTAACCATTTGTGCAATTTTGGTAGAGGGTATTATGTTGTATACCTCTACCAGTGTAGCTGGTATATCATTTGCCTGGCCACAGCACTCTTCATTCATGTTTTCTTATCAAATAATCTGATCTATGACCTCTCACTCCAACAGACAGGTGAGATTCACAGGAAATCCTAGAGCCATATTTGGCATTGCTACTATACACAAACCCAGATCCCAGGGCTCTATACACCTGTCAGAGTGCGGGAAAACTATCTGACAGGAAACATAGTAGCCTTATATGTCTGCAGGAGGAAGAGTCAGTTGTTCAGCTTATTCAGTTGAGAGAAAGTTACATCTAATGCATTATTATTTTTGGACTTTACCAGCTTAAATTGTTATATATTGAATTAGTAACTCTATTCATTCAACCGAAAACCTATTTTATATTAAAGGAAGAAAAAGAATCTAGTTCTTTATTTGAATTTAACTGCTTTTTAACATATATTATGTTCTATTGTTTTGATCCGCAGAATAACTACATCAATAACAGGTTGAAATGTTTAAGATTTATACTGGGGAAATGCTAGCCTCAAGTTGTAATTGAAAGGCTGTAATTTTCACAAATGTTGTACCGTAAAGCGCTGATCAGTGTTTTATTTTCCAGATATATAGAGTGTAAACACCCTTTATAATTTCCCACGAATTTCTCCCAGATTGAAATAACCACTCACAAATATAATAATGAAAATATTGTCACTTCCATATAAGTTCATGGAGGCGTTTCAAACAGTCTTAGTCTGCTTGCGTATTTCTCAATTTTTCCCCCAACATACCAGGGCTTGCCAGAAGCTCGCACAGGCAAATAACTTTTTGCTTGTTTGATTCGATTGTTTACGTACCATCAACAATCTTTCAGTTATGTAGGGACAGGTCTTCCTGGGTTGAACCAGTACTAAGCTAGATTTAATGAGTCTTGCTCAAGGACACAACGCAGTGAGGCCGGTGAGGCTCGAACCCGGGGCCCCTCGGTCTCAAGTCAAGCACTCTACCACTGAGCCACTGCGCTCCCTATGCACATAACTTGCTGAAGAAATTAGGGGAGGCCTACATGAGTAACTTTCTCGTAGCAATGTAAGACCTAAAACAATGTATGAAAGCAGGAACTGCGAAAAACCGGTGCCACACAATTTCTGAACGTAGTTTAGATTTTTTTTTGTTTGTTTGATTTGATTTTTTACGTCCCATCAACAATCTTTCGGTTATATAGGGACGGGTCTTCCTGGGTTGAACCAGTACTAAGCTAGTATTAATGTTCTTGCTCAAAAAAGATAATTTTGAAATAAGTCAGCAGATGACAAAAATATCATATGAGGGCCCTAGATCGCTCACCTAAGTCCTGGCACATAAGTAGATGATGTATTGGCCTGTGGTTAAGGAGATATGATACCGTGTAAAGGGGAGCGCAGTGGCTCAGTGGTAGAGTACTTGACTCGAGACCGAAGGGCCGCGTGTTCGAGCCTCACCGGCGGCACTGTGTTGTGGTCCTTGAGCAAGACACATTTATCCTAGCTTAGTACTGGTTCAACCCAGGAAGACCCGTCCCTATATTACTGAAATATTATTGATGGGACTCAGAATCAAATCAAACAAAGATACGGTGAAAAATATATTTCTATTTTTAGCTCTGGTAGCCATGTTGTTCAGCCAAGCAGAATCTTCTGATCAATTTTGTACAGGGCAACCTGAGGAACATTTCTGTGAAATTATTTTGATTTTGGACCAGTGGTTCAGATTTCATTTGAAGAAATTTCTAATCTAGAGCTCTGCCAATCCCTTTTTCGGCTGAGCAAAACCATTTGTGCAATTTTGGTAGAGGCATCATGATGATCATTTCAGTGTATATATTTCAAATTTGGACCAGAGGTTCAGTAATAGATGTCATTAAAAGACACTTCTCGTCTAGAGCTCTGGCGATACCTGTATTAAGCCTAGCGAAACTGTTTGTACAGTTTTGGTAGAAACCATCATGAGGAACAATTCTGTGATATTATTTTGAATTTGAACCAGTGGTTCAAGTGGAAATGTCATTAAGACATTTCTTATCTAGAGCTCTGGCAGCATAAGGAATAATTCTGAGAAATTATTTTTAATTCGGACCAGAGGTTCAGGAGATGGCATTTAAACGTATTTCTTATCTGGAGCTTTGGCAGCCCTTTTGGTCAGTGGAGCGGAACTATTTGAGCAATTCTTGTAGAAGGCATCATGAGGAACAATTGTATGAAATAATTTTGAATTTGGACCAGTGGTTCAGGAGATATCGTTTAAAGATATTTCTTATCTGGAGCTCTGGTAGCCCTTTTGTTCAGCAGAGTGGAACCATTTGTGCAATTCTGGTAGAGGGTATTATAAAGTACAATTCTGTAAATGATTTTGAATTTGGACTAGTGGTTCAGGAGATGCCAAAAGATATTTTCTATCTGGAGTTGTGGCGGCCTTTTTGTTCAGCGGAGCGGAACCATTTGTGCAATTTTGGTAGAGGGTATCAAGAGGAACAATTCTATGAAATTATTTTTAATTTGGATCAGTAGTTCAGAAGTTGTCGTTAAAGATATTTCTTATCTTGAGCTCTAGCAGCCCTGTTGTTCAGAAGAATGGAACCATTTGTGTATTTTTGGTAGAGGGGATTATGACGAACAATTCTGTGAAATTATTTTGAATTTGGACCAGTGGTTCAGGAGGTGCCTTTTTAAGAGGTTTCTTATCTGGAGCTCTGGCAGCCCTTTTGTTCAGCGGAATGAAACCATTTGTGCAATTTTGGTAGAGGGTATCAAAGGGAACAATTCTGTGAAATTAATTTGAAACTGGACCAGTCGTTCAGGAGGTGCCTTTTAAAGATATTTCTTATCTGGAGCTCTGGTGACCCTTTTGTTCAGCACAGCTGAACCATTTGTGCAATTTTGGTAGAGGGTAGCATGAGGAACAATTCTGTGAAATTATTTCGAATTTGGGCCAGTGGTTCAGGAGATGTCGTTCAAAAGATTTCGTATCTGGAGCTCTGGGGGCCCTCCTGTTCAGTGGAGCCGAATCATTTATGCAATTTTGAAAGGGGGCATCATTGGGAACATTCATGTGAAGTTATATGAATTTGGACCAGTGGTTCAGATGTCTTTAAAAGAAAAAGTTTACAGACGGACAGTCGACGGATCACAATAGCTCACATTGAGCCTTCGGCTCAGGTGAGCTAAAAATAAATGATGAATAATCAGATTTTAATGAACTATGGGTCTTATTTTAATAAATAACCCAAAATTTTAATGAAATGAATAATAGGCTAAATTTTTAATGAACCTCATTAAAGCTGGTAGTTTGTTTTTTTTTTTAGTTAAGGCCCTGGCAGTGAGATTTTCGACAGATTGAATATATTAAGGCTATTTTTAGTAGGTCAACAACTATCCATTTCTGTCCAAATTATTTTGCATTCTGGTCACACCCAGGTGAACCGCATGTATAGATCTCGGAGGGTGTTGGCTATCGGAGGTAAACAAAGAATTTTTGGGTTGGACATGGTCTGTATTGAGACGATTTTATTTCATTTAGAGTCGTTTTGAGGGATAAGAACAACATATAGGTCGATAGTATACAGAATGATGATAACTCTGAAAACAATAAATGTTTCGAAACTTAATCTGTTCGAGTTTAAATTGCATTTGAATTCGGAAATGCAGTAATTTGGACCAATATTTCGAATTCATCAGTTAATATTCATATCTATTATTTTATTTTTACTTGATTCACAGCCACCGCTGGAATGTATAACCTCTCTTTGGAATGAATCAGTCAAATACAATTCAAAAATACATGTAAAACATTTATTTATTTGCAATTTCATGACGGTGGTATCATGTTTATAGGTAGCTTTCCGTTCGGAGGTATGTTGGGTAGCTGTCGGAGGGAAGGCATGTGCATGTTAACATTGATTACGGAGAGGGCAAATTGATTATGCTCAACAAACAAGCTCTCGCATACGGAAACAAAAGTGTAACGCTCAAACACTTTCAAAAACAAGTGGTTCGATTGGCGGGGAACATATCAAAGGAGAAACAAGCTTAAATAAACCAATTTGTTAGAGTTTTTGTTCAACACTTAATGGGTGTTTTTGTGCATTAGTTTGTTTTGTTTGTTTTAGCCTACCATATCTATTTAGCCCTTTGCATCACATTAAAGTAACAGTGCAGTAACATAACATGCCAGAACATTATACAAAGAAATGGACACATACCTTTTTGTGAAGTTGACGGATCAAGTAGCAGTACAATTAGTATTACAGATGTTTAGACGAGCACCTGTACGGTCTAATCAGTTTTCACTAGATGCATAAATTTAACTCTCTCTTTCTCTACTCTCTCTTCTCTACTCGCACTCCTTCTCTACTCTCTTTTTCTCTACTCTCTTCTCAACTCGCACTCCTCTACACTCTATTCTCTATTCGCACTCATTCTCTACTCTCTCTTCTCTACTCGCACTCCTTCTCTACTCGCACTCCTTCACTACTCTCTCTTCTCTTCTCACACTCCTTCTCTACTCCATCTTTTCTACTCGCACACCTTCTCTACTCTCTCTTTCTCAATTCTCTCTTCTCTACTCGCACTCCTTCTCTACTCTCACTTTCTCTACTCGCACTCCTTCTCTACTCGCACTCCTTCTCTACTCGCACTCCTTCTCTACTCTCACTTTCTCTACTCGCACTCCTTCTCTACTCGCACTCCTTCTCTACTCGCACTACTTCTCTACTCGCACTCCTTCTCTACTCGCACTCCTTCTCTACTCGCACTCCTTCTCTACTCACACCCCTTCTCTACTCGCACCCCTTCTCTACCCTTCCTTTCTCTACTCACACTCCTTCTCTACTCGCACTCCTTCTCTTCTCGCACTCCTTCTCTACTCTCTCTTCTCTACTCGCACCCCTTCTCTACTCTTTCTTTCTCTACTCACACTCCTTCTCTACTCGCACTTCTCCTCTACTCGCACTCCTTTTCTACTCTCTCCTCTCTACTCGCACTCTTTCTCTACTCTCTCTTCTCTACTCGCACTCCTTCTCTACTCGCACTCTTTCTCTACTCTCTCTCTTTTCTACATGCACTCCCACTACTCTCTCTTTTCTACTCGCACTCTTACTCTAGTCGCAATCTGCCTCTACTCTCTCTTCTCTTCTTGCATTCCTTTTCTACTCTCTCTTCCTCTACTCGCACTCCTTCTCTACTCTCTCTTTCTCAACTCTCTCATCTCTATTCGCACTCCTTCTCTACTCTCTCTACTCTACTCGCACTCCTCCACTTTCTCTTCTCACTTCTCTACTCGCATTCCTTCTCTAATCTCTATTTCTCTACTCACACTCCTTCTCTACTCTTTCTTTCTCTACTCGCCCGACTTCTCTACTCTCTCTTCTCTACTCGCACCCCTTCTCTACTCTTTCTTTCTCTACTCACACTCCTTCTCTACTCGCACTTCTCCTCTACTCGCACTCCTTTTCTACTCTCTCCTCTCTACTAGCACTCTTTCTCTACTCTCTCTTCTCTACTCGTACTCCTTCTCTACTCGCACTCTTTCTCTACTCTCTCTCTCTTCTACATGCACTCCCACTACTCTCTCTTTTCTACTCGCACTCTAACTCTACTCGCAGTCTGCCTCTACTCTCTCTTCTCTACTTGCATTCCTTTTCTACTCTCTCTTCCTCTACTCGCATTCCTTCTCTACTCTCTCTTTCTCAACTCTCTCATCTCTATTCGCACTCCTTCTCTACTCTCTCTTCTCTACTCGCACTCCTCTACTTTCTCTTCTCACTTCTCTACTCGCATTCCTTCTCTAATCTCTATTTCTCTACTCACACTCCTTCTCTACTCTTTCTTTCTCTACTCGCCCGACTTCTCTACTCCCTCTTCTCTACTCGCACTCCTTCTCTACTCGCACTCCTTCTCTACTCGCACTCCTTCTCTACTTTCTCTACGCTCTCTTCTCTACTCACACTCCTTCACTACTCTCCCTTTCTCTACTTGCACTCCTCCTCTACTCTCTCTTTCTCTACTCTCTCTTCTCTGCTCGCACTCCTTCTCTACTCTCCTTCTCTACACTCTTTTCTCTACTTGCAATCCTTCTCTACTCCCACTTCTCTACTCGCGCTTCTTCTCTACTCTCTCTTTCTCTACTCGCACCTCTTTTCTACTCTCTCTTTCTCTGCTCGTACTCCTTCTCTACTATCTATTTCTCTACTCTCTCTTCTCTACTCCTTCTCTACTCTCTTTTTCTTTCTCGCACTCTTTCTCTACTCTCTCTTATCTACTCGCACTCCTTCTTCACTCAGACTCCTTTTCTACTCGCACTCCTCTACTCGCTCTCCTTCTCTAATCGCACTCCATCTACTCCCTCTCCCACTACTCACACCCCCTCAACTCACACTCCCTATACTCGCACTTCCTCTACTCGCTCTTTCTCTACTATCTATTCCTCTACTGGCTCTTTCTCTGCTCTTTCTCTCTCTCTCTCTCTACTCGCACTAACTCTACTCGTTTTTCCTCTACTCTCTCTTTCTCTATTATCTCTTTCTCTCTCTTTCTCTACTATCTCTTTCTCCGTCTCTCTCTCTGTCTCTCTCTGTCATTGGTCTGTCTCTGTCTGTCTGTCTGTCTGTCTGTCTGTCTGTCTGTCTGTCTGTCTCTCTCTCTCTCTCTCTCTCTCTCTCTCTCTCTCTCTACTCACTCTACTCTCTCTCCAATGTATTTGGTAATTAACTTAAAATATCATGAGCAGTACGGGAATATAATGAAATGAGTGTTCGACTCCCATGTTCAGTCCTCCTCTGTCAAATTCCAAGTATGTCATCCGATGGTAAAGAACTGTAATAACGTGCTATTAGCAGGGAAACATTTTTATCATGGAATTGAGAGAGGAGTTCTCTGTATGCCTTAACAATGGGGCCCTCTCACGAGTTAGGGTGTATTTGTACAAGCCATTTTATTCTAGGGAAAGGGAAAATGCCAAATTGAGGGGAACAAGATTGTCAGAGAACAGGGAAATAAATAAAACATGAAATATGGAAACAAGTCAATATTTAAGAAGAACAAGGGAACAGATACTTCCTGGGAGAGCCTCTATTATAGATAATAGAACAAACATCACAACTATAAAACTACTAAACTTGATCTGTTTAAAATATATTGTACCCAAACTCTAAATGAGTAACAGCTAGTTCACAATCCGATTGCCCATCTCTTTCTGAAAAGGACGTCACCCAGGTACAATTATTGAACTAAAAATAATTTAAAGCCGTACTGCAAATAGTTGCAGAAAGATCTAATTAAACATTCGATTTTACAGAAATGGGAAGCTACATGTTATAAATACATGTTGTTTTATGCTAATGGAAATCGCTAGAAACAGTGTTTTTGATTGCCATTTGTCGCCAGTCGGGCGACAAATGACAATCGAAACATCGGGCGACAAATGGCAATCGAAAACCCTGTTTCGAACGATTTTTGATCCACGTTCGTCGATAGTATTTACTTTTTCGATTGCCGGTTATCCGGTGTGAAACTTTTAAAAATATCTTAAAGATGTACAACTCATCTTTATTGCTTCTTACAGAGTGACAAATGAGCCACAACATGTGATTTCCAACAATGTGGCATTTTGACATGAATAGACTCAGACGAGCCTGAGTAGCCTTCTTTTAAGCTTAGAAACTCCATTATGTTCGTCCAGTAGCTTAATATTCATATAATATTCAAGCGACAAGCAAAGGCTCTGATCAGTCTGCGCGTATGCGCAGGCTGGTCTGAGCCTTTGCTGGTCGCACATACCACATTGTTGGAAATCTCATGTCGCGGCTCAAATAATATTGCTTTAAAAGATGCCATCGTGGGGGCTTGGGCTGCTGTTACCGGGATATGAGGACCGAGGCCCGAAATTACACTTCCTCCTAAAAGTTAAGGAAGACTTACTGAGTTACTTACTTAAGTATTGATTTATCAGGATGCGAAAAATAATGTTTGAAACTGATTAAAATCAAAATAGTTTCATTTTTTTTCTCTAGATCACAATGATATCTTTTGACCACAAGTACTGCATCTATCCAGGCAATTTATTTAGCATGTTGAAATATCAATACTTAACTTAAGTCTTCCTTAACTTTAAGGAGGCTTTGTAATTCCGGGCCCTGTACTACTATGTAAAGTTTAAAAACGTTAAAAGAACGGATTACATGTACCACCGAAACTGCAATATCTTCAATATTTTACGGGTATTTGTTATATGGATTACTTTGTCCACCTATACAAATATGCAGTGAAAATCCAGATAAGCTTACATGTATATTAATACTTTTAAGAATGAAGTGTCAACAGACCAAAAAGGTAAATTGCTTTTAAATACGTGTGGTATTTTATTTTACTGTCGCAATGGCGAAAAGAGTACAGCTATAAAACGTATGCAAACTGTACAGGGTTCATTATTACGTTTTTTTTTTTTTATCTTACTCTTAACATCCAAGTAAACAATTTTTCAGTTATGTCGGCGCATTCAACTAAGATTAAGATGCGCGGATCCAGAGAGGGGTGGCAGAGGGTCCTGGCCCCCTCCCTGGAAAGTCGGAAACCTTTGGGGCTCTTCAGCAATACTGGTCCAGATCCCCTGGGAAATTAAAAGCTACTAAGCCAGTATTCCTCGCCCCGCCAGCGTTTTGCTGTTGGGCTGATGATGGTCCGCTTTTAGTGGTATTTTGATTCCTCATTCCATTCATCTAAAAGAAATGTGTCTGTTGAGTTAGACTTCCTCTGACAAAACATTCTGGATCCGCGCATGATTAATTGATGATAACAACATCACATTAGCTTGCCCATTCGGGAACATTTGGTATTTTTGTATAAGTATGTGCATTTTCTCACTAAAATTTTACAAAATCGAAGAAAGCGTATCAGTGCAAAGCTAGATGTCGGTACAAGAAATGGGCACACCCTATGTCACATATGAAAATAAATAAATAAAGAGGGTGGGCGGGGGCGCAGCAATGTGAACCCTGCATTTAGTAACCCTGTTGGCGCATTTTGTTAATACACTGCGTTGCCAAGTAAGAAAACGGGTATAGATCTGGCACTTGTTCTTATCTTCCTTCAGGGACCATCCCTTCGCCAACACCACCCCACCAACCTTGCTATCATATTCCCTTCCTAATTCAAGCAGACTGATTTCACCTTAAATGTATCAGTGCAGAATTTAAACACGTTTTCCCTGACCGACTAGACCAGGGTTCATACAGACAAGATTGTGTAAAATTCAAGGACTTTTCAAGGACTCCTAAAAGACTTTTCTACTGTCTTCAAGGACTGAAAACTTAAGAAAAATACTGATTTACACGTTAAAATTCAGCACCGGAAATGCTAGAGTCCATTACTAAAGATATTAGTTCAAGAAAATTAGAATAAAATTGAGGTGTCTTTATTTAAGGCACCACAATTTGATACTATTTTAGGTCTCCAAAACACTGTTGAATCCTCCTGTAATGGATAAAATTCAAGGACTTTTCAAGGTCTTTGAGTGTTTTTCAAGTACTTTTCAAGGCAAATTTAATTTTCAAGGATTTTTCAAGACACTCCTGTATATTCAAGTACTTTTCAAGCCTGTGCGAAGCCTGTAGACAAAACATGCATGCCCCTGACTGAAGATGAGGGCTTTTCACAACACTTAACAGCTGCAAAACCTCTCAATTTGTCTTCTGAATTTCGTTCCCTGGTAGTCTTCCATTTGTAGCATTTTTTGTAACTTGGCACGCTTAAACTATATCAGATTCAGGCACTAAGTGTGTGGCAGTATGTATCAATCTCCGAAATCAAAACCACTGTCACTCCGATAGCAAGCATACCAGCCGTCAAGTAACCTCTGCACATTTTGCTAACCATCAAAATGATATGACCTTAAGCAAATTTCAAGTATTGATATTTAAATAGCATTTTGGGGACATGGCTCTTATATATCATGCACGAGAATGATATAGAATTGTGGCGGCACATGCAATTTGTGTCAAAGGTTGGTGTAATTCCAGCTATGATCAAAAGAATAGCCTTTTTTCATTGAAAATATTGCAATTGTCATTTGAAAAGTCGCCCTGGGTACTACGGACATATATCAAAAGCATTTAACACTTTCCGAGTCCTTATCATTCAATAAAGAAGCAACCTGTTTGCTGCTTTCGTCTCTAAGGAACTCTCTATAAGAAATAAAAATGGATAAATACAGACCCTGTCCATCCATATTTTGTTTGTTTACCTCCGGTAGCCAACACCCTCCGAGATCTACACATGCGGTTTACCTGGGTGGGTCAGGTCAGCCAAAAATTAGGACCCCTGTGGCAGCCATGATTTTGACAGATCAAATCTATTTTGATAGTGTCATCCTGGAAACATTCCAGTGAAGTTTTGTTAAAATTTGCCCAGACTGCCCCAGAGGTATAGCAGTTGTCACTTAAAGCAAATCGTTGACGATGAAGGACTGGCACAGCGACAAACATTGATTCCAATAGCTTACTTTGAACAGTGTTCGGGTGAGCTAAAAACACACATCACAACTTTAAGGCTCGAACTTGTTTTATTCATGATCACAAAAAACGACTAAGTTGTTCTAGTCAAAAAAAAGCTCAGATGTAAATGAGCAATAAATAAACTTAACAAAGCATATGAACTTGAAATGAAATGGTAAGTTATACGATGATTATTAAAAACAACAGCATGAAAAAGAGAACACTTAAAACATTTGCTTGAATGTCAAAAGCAATATAAATCAAAATTGAAACACTATAGATAAGGCTATGATGTTAGCAATAAATTCAGAACACCAAAAATCAATGAACTAATTTGCACCAAAAATGGCCTAACCGCCCTAGCTCAGGTGAGCTAAAAAAAAAAAACAACTGGAGATATGCTTGAACACAAATACACAATGGAAATTTTCTGGATAATTGTTCTGTTGGTGTAGCTGTAAAATTGTGTTATTTGAAAGGAATAAAAGATCTAATTTGAGATGTGTTCAGTAAACACCAATTACCAGAAATATTCAAATGAAACGCCCAAGATCATATATGATCATCTCAGTTCTGTACTGTAAAAGTAGTTTAATCCTGGCAACACTGCTTGCATGATCCATTCCAGGAGAAATGAGCATGCTCAAGTAAAATTTTGAGCTTAGCATGTATAGCAATTTTTTTCTATCCAGAGTGAATAACAAAAGTGCAGAACACCCTGGTTTTGATGGAGCACATGTAAGGCTGTAAGCCCAAGAAAGTGGTTAATATGAGATGATCATTAATTCTTTAAATTTCTTATTTCTAAACCAAGCATATGTTAGGAGTACTCAAAAGAACCTTCTCACCGAGACGGTTCTTTTGAGCACCCAAAACCAATACATGTTTAGACAGATGTACAACTTTACACTAAAAAATTTGCCTTTCTAGATCTATGCATGGGTGTCTCAATATTAAGGGTAACTGATGAAAACTTTTCAATGCTATCTATTTTAGAAAAACCTCATCTATTTTAGAAAAATCTAGAAATGATGCCATATAAAATGTTGACTCCCAATTATTGTTACTGCACAAAATTTAAGTTCTTAGTCATGTCTGCTGCATTAATATTGTTGCCTCAGGACTAGGTATGTATGCTTTTATTTAATCAACCTCTTCAATGGTTGGTCCCTGACCTCCGGCTCCGCCACCTGGGGCTGCACCACCTGCACCACCAAAGTTTGGCATGCCACCTGGCATACCCCCTGGGGGAGGAGCACCACCAGCCTGCTGGTACAGCTTTGTGATGATGGGACTACAGACTCCTTCCAATTCCTTCAATTTGTCAGTAAACTCATCTTGCTCAGCCATCTGGTTACCATCTAACCAAGTGATCACCTCGTTGCATTTATCTGTAATTGTTTTCTTTTCTTCTTCGCTGACCTTGTCTTTAAACTGTGGGTCTTCCACTGTGGATTTCATGTTAAATGAGTAACTCTCCAATTGATTCTTAGCTGTGATTCTATCCTTCTGCTTGTCATCTTCTGCCTTGTATTTCTCGGCATCATTCACCATTCTGTCTATATCTTCTTTGCTCAGACGACCTGGAATACAATTATCAACAGGTTAAAATAATCCAATCAGGGGACAAAATATTTCAACAATTCACTTGTCCTGCAGGAGGGGTGACTTACAATTTTCACTCATCCTGTAAACACAATGAACTTGTCCTTTAAAAGTGTATGCAATAAAAACATAAAGGAATTATATGTAATGTGCCTTCCTCGAGTAATTCTTCTTAAAGCACTCGTCCTAGAGGACGAGTGCTTGGGAAGAATTACTCGTCTTTTCTAGATTTCACTCGTAATTACGAGCGGACGAGTGGAATTTTTGTCCCCTGCCAATGAAGATATTGAACCGTTCCGTCATGCGTTTATGTGTTAATTTTACAATAAAATTGTTCAGCACCATTTCATCTATTCTTCAATATTACCTTCCTTTCAGCCACACTGAAGACGTTCATCAGAAGCTGCATTTAAACAATATCTATACTGTCTGCTGATTTATTAACTTTTTTATGAATCCTTAGTATGAAATCATAAACTGTAGCTATAGAAGTGTTTGAAAAATATCTTAAGATTTGTGGGCTACAACTTGCCTCCTTAAGGTGAGTCTGCCCAAACATAGTCTTGCCAGAGCCTTTGAAGGTCATACAGTTACAGAGGGGCAAAGATCTAGATGTCTGTCCATGTTTAAAGAATGGGTTATGCATAATTATACTGACAAACATTAATTACGCAACCCTTAATTCCCTTTATATCTTCCAAAAGACAGTTGAAAGTATACTTTCTTTGCTACGATAATGTCATCAGGAGTTGGTTTCATCAGCCAACACTTAATTGTACAACAAACCTGGTGACTTTACTGCTTCGTATAAATTTAGGTCACCGAAATATGTCTTAAATAGAGGAGATTTTAAGCCATCGAAAGGGTACAAACAGATAAACTTCAAATAAACCAAATGGGCTGCATCGACGGCCTGTCAAACAATATGAGAGTGATTCCTCGATGACTAATGAAGTCCATTACACAAATTTGATACTTCTGGTGTTTCTTATTTTTAAGGAGTAGGGAATCTTTCACTGATAACATTTTGTCACATGAAACAATTGACCCCTATCTAAAAAGATTACATTTTCAATGCATTAAATTAGTTTTAATTGGGCAAATTTTATAAGTATTCGTTCACTTGTAGACCTACAAGTGAACACTCTTTAAAATACAACCAAAATGATCGATTTGCTATTTTTTTTTTAGATCTATATTAAAGCTGCTATCGAAGTATTGCGTTTTTAAAGTATGTCAGTATAAGAACCAAACTTTCATGAACTAGCTCATATATGTTTTTCTTGATATATAATAATTACCCTAATAATATCTGATCCACCCATTAAAATAGCCACTAAATGAATTCCTATCTGCAAAACTGAAGTTATCTTCTTTGCCAAAATGAAATTTCAAATTTTCCAAAATCCTGAACTCTTGAAAATCTTATCTTAAAACTAGCAGTATGCCTATAAATATCAACAATTTCGTTTTAAATGGTCAATTGTGTTAAGATAAACTGAAATCAAAGAAGCCATTAGAATCTGCCTAATTAAGGATTTTGAGGCGACTTTCTGAGGAAAATCAGCCTCAATATCCTGAACGCTTTCACCCGTGAGAAACACAAGAGCATCCAAGGCAGTACAATACACGTGTTTCTAATTGAAAATTGAATACCAGTTTTATATATACATGATAGACTACATTGTATATGTACCCCATTGCCAAGGCCTGTTTAACCAATCTTTGTCAGTGTGTATTTGTGTGTGTTGATTTTTGTTTGTTTTGTTGCTTAACGTCCTAAGTCAAAAGCTATGGTCATGGCGGGACGGTCAAATCACCTAACCACACTTTTTCCTGGGCAAGCTTGAACAAGCAGTTAACCAGTACTCTGTGCACATACTTTCGCTTGCAACTGACAACCCTTCTTGACTGATTCAGCAGAAGGGAGGAGAATGACCGTAGAAATTATTTCATAACCAATCTCCATGACAGTATGGGACTGGGCCGGGATCAAACTCGCATCTGTTGCCAGACACATTACCGACTGCGCTACTCGGTCCGGTAAGTTGTGTGTGTTGAGAAAGTGTAGGTTACATTTTTGAAAAATTACCTCAAAAGGCTTTTTTTTTACCTTTGTCATTTGTGATGGTTATCTTGTTCTCCTTCCCAGTACTCTTGTCCGTGGCAGAAACGTTCATGATACCATTGGCGTCAATATCAAATGTCACCTCAATCTGAGGGACACCTCTTGGGGCTGGAGGAATGCCTGTCAGCTCAAACTTTCCAAGAAGGTTATTGTCTTTGGTCATAGCTCTTTCTCCCTCGTACACTTGGATGAGTACACCAGGTTGGTTATCTGAATAGGTGGTGAAGGTCTGTGTCTGTTTTGTTGGAATAGTTGTGTTTCTCTTGATGAGTGAGGTCATCACACCACCAGCTGTCTCAATACCCAGAGACAATGGAGCAACGTCCAACAATAGAAGATCTTGTACCTCTTCAGATTTGTCTCCATGAAGAATAGCAGCCTGGACAGCTGAAAATATAAAAACTTTGTAAGATTCTCTATTTAAAAACTGAAACAACCTTTTAAAGGTTGTTTCAGTTTTTAAATAGAGGATCTTACAGGAGCGCTCATGTTTTATTAAACAAGATGAGGAAAAGCGATAAAATGCAAGGCTTGCCGAGCATTTAATAACTTTTTCGCAACCAGTTAAACAAAGTCAATAAAACATTAGCACGAATGTTAGATTCTATTAAGATAACTTTTAAATTATATTTCTGGCAATTAAAAAAATCAGATTTTGTCATTACGTACGCATTATTATGGACGTCATTTCATAACGTTACCAAAATCTGTAAACCTAGTGGTTTATCGATTTTAATGCATGGCGTTATTTCACTCCCAGATGCGACATCATATAATAAGAGGTATAATTGCATAAAATCAGTGTCAAATGCTTTTAAGAGTCATGTTTCAATGAGGTAATTCACGTGGTGTTGATGCACAGATTTGGTACCTTCAATGTACTCTTTCCAGGCAATTAAATTTTACGTTTGCTGATCTGTTATATAATATGATTGGCACTGGAAGTTGGATTGTGATTGAACACATCCAGCCATGTATTGACTGAAATGGTGACATTAGTGCCTCATTTTGAACCAATAATTTGAGTTATTCAAAACACCTGGTAGATGTTTGTCTTAACCTTATATATTTAGTATGCAGGGATTCAGTTTGGCGTCGGCCATAGTCCGAAAATAGTTCCAGATGTCCGAGAGTTTGCTGTCCAGTTTGTCCGAGACGAATTTCGGAAACGCACACTGTACAGTAATGCACAGTGATGCAATAATATTTTTGTTTTAAAAAACTATCGCTGATTGGCCAAATTTCTGTTAGTTTCAGTCTGGTTTGCCTTATTTTACCATATAAACACTTATTCACAAAAGCAAACCAGTCATAGTGTCTTGTTACGCCACGCCTGATTGGTCTGTTGCATCCTAAAGTTTTCTTCCCTTGATTTCATCTCGAAGCTGACAGCATATTTTCATTGGCATTTACCGATAAAATGACTAAAAAACTTAATTGCCACCAAGAAACAACAGGAACTCAAGTTTTATATGCCCCAAAACAGTTTGCTTTTTCCATCATTACCTGAACAGTCATTTTCTGTGGCTAACGAGTCGTGCAGCAGCCAAAAAATAGTACCCCACCCACTTCCACCGATCAACAAGCTCCAGTTTCCTCATTAAAATAAAAGGCCAGCCAATCAATCAGGCCACACTTACCATCCGAAATGGTAGCAAAACTACCCCTGGTTTCAATATGAGAAGGGCAGATGGCAATTTCCGTTTATGGTGGTAGAAATGAGCGTTAAAAAAAATGTACTAAAAATTTTACAAATGTCCGAACAATATTGGGGCTGCTTGGACAAGATGTCCAAAGTAAATTTCAGTCCAGCTGAAACCCTGGACTATGCGGAGATACTTTTGATGATTGACATCACAGACCACTGATTCTTTTCAAAAATTAGTTTTAGCACTTTTTAACTCGAAAAGATCACTTGGTCCGCTTTTATACAAAAGCTGAACTTGTCCAGATATGTCTCTAAATCGAAGCTCCAAACAAGAGGGTCAACATGACCCTTTATCGATCACTTGCCATAGGTACATGAAGGAAACTGGCCATGCCCCCTGGTGGCATATTTTTGACATATCAAATTTGTTTAAGCTATTTTGGTAGGTCATTCAGTGATCATTTCTACCAAATAATTCCGAACTCTGACCAACGGTTTCACAGATTTTTAGCGTCTTTGTTACCGTGATAAGCCATGCCCCCTGGTGGCCATGTTTTATGATGGATTAAATTTCTTTTAGCTATATTTGTAGAGGGTCACCTAATAACCATTTCTGGCAAATCAATTTTAATTCTGAGTCAATTTCTGACCACTGGTTTTAGACTCGAAAGTAGATGTTTAAAGTTATAATATGATGTCGCGCGTTTGGGAGTGAAATAACGCCATGAAATAAAATCGATAAACCACTAGTGGTTTACAGATTTACGGGAAACTTTATGCCGTCCATAACAATGTTGCGTATATAAAGACAAAATTATAACATTTTTACGGCAGAAATGAGATTTCAAAGTAATCTTAATGTCATATGATAATAGAATCTAACATGAAATAGAGGATATAACATGAGTGCTCTTGTATTATAGAATTTATTAAACTTGTTGCGAAAAAGACGTAAAATGCTCGGCAAGCCTCGCATTTTATCATTTATCCCCAACTGGTTTAATAATTTCAATAAAACAGGAGCACTCATGTTATATCCTCTATTTCTTACTCATGGGTACATAAAGGAAACTGGCCACACACCCTGGTGGCTATGTTTTTGACAGATCAAATTCGTTTTAGCTTTTTCTGTTGAAGGCATTCAGTGATCACTTCTACAAAATTATTTTGAATTCTGACCACCTCTTTCAGAGAAGATAAATATTTAAGTTTTTGTTACCGCAATGAACTATACCCCTTGGTGGCCCTATTTTTTGACGGGTAAAAGTTCTTTTTGCTACTTTTGTAGTTACCTAGTGACCATTTCTGCCAAATTATTTTCGATCCAACCCACTGGTTTCAGGAGAAGATTTTTTTAAGTTTATCCATAGGTACATAATGGAACAGAGCTCTCGGAAACGTAGAATTACGCGTATTGGTACGCACATTTTTTCCCTGGGACGCATGATTTTCGCTAGGCAGGAGTTCCGCGTACGCATGTCTATTTAGTCGGCACGCACTAAAAATCCAGTGGCTGAGATAAATACACACCGGGAGATCAAAAACCCTTTGATATTATCGATCGCGGCACGCTTTTCGAGCAGCGGGAGACGTGATTATTGTCCTGTCTCTGTTGACCAATCGTATGACTCGGACTGCAGTGTAGCAATTCTGACAGGTGATTGACAGGATTACCGATGCGGGACAGTGTGATTATTAAGAGGTGATTATTAAAGTAATTAAGCAAGGATTATCGGATAATTGTTTGAAACAGATGCGCTACCGATTTACCGTTAATTAAAGGGAGAAAAACTAATAGGGTATTGTAATCAACATCGGACTACCAACTTCCGAATTCGACTGGTTAGGGATGAAAGAGAAAACACATTTAATTGTATCGCTTGCGATTTGAGCAACATAAACATGGAGAAAAAAACAATAAGTTTACTTCATTCGTTCATTGCTACGGCAAAACAAACGAGACTGAGAATTGTTGAAAAAAAAACGGTACAGCGGTAAGCCGTATACGGTAACGCCAAATGAAGCTACATGTACACTACAAGCCGTGCGATCAAGTATATCATCGGTCTAGATGAATAAACACAAACAAATCACTTTCAGCAAGTAATAAATCGTTCATTCTAAATACTGGAAGCCATGTAAATGGCTAAGTATTGTCAGTCTATTCATTGCAATCGTCGTAGACACTAGCGAGATGCGTTTTTTAGAAGAAAAAAACTTCCATCTGCGTAAGATTATACAAAACAGAGGGCTGTTGTCTATCTGTGCCTGCCTGCCTGCCTGTCTGTCTGTCTGCCTGCCTGTCTTGTTAATGAATAAAACATGTACCAACAGTTTAATCTTTTATTTTGATAAGGCCAAACAAAAAAATGTGTGTTCAGGTTACACAAAATTAAAAAATATACCAAAATATTTTTTTGTTAAGTAGGAACAATACATTAATGCTTAAAGGGTTAAAATCAGTCAATCTAAAAATTATTCAAATGTATCACTTCCGGCTAAAATGGAAAAGATATACAGTATGCACAAATTGGTGGGACTCTAACTTTTTGGGATTGGGACTCCCACTTTTTCCAGTGGGACTCCTACTTTTTGCCAGATGGGAGTCCTGAACTCCTGTTTTCAAAATCCTAGTGAGAGCTTTGATGGAAACTGGCCACGCCCCCTGGCGGCCATGCTTTTGACGGATCAAATTTGTTTTAGCTATTTTTGTAGGTCACCAAGTGCCTATTTCTACCAAGTTATTCTGAATCCTGACCCCTGGTTTCAGAGATCTTCAAAGTTTTGCAACCAAGATAAGCCATGTCCCCTGGCGGCAAATTTCTTTTAGCTAGTTTAGTCACTCAAGGAACATTTCTGTGAAGTTTGGTAAAAACTGGCCCAGTGATATAGGAGGAGTTGTCATTTAAAGAAAATTGTTGAAGACCGACATTGACAGATTCCGATAGCTCACTTCATGCTCATTTGTCAGCTAAAAAGCCTCTCTATTTGTCTTACTTTGGTACTCAAGTGTTTTCATGACAAATACAAAGACTGTATGGTACATTTTGTTTTAAAACTTTGAACATTAGTTCCCTGCCAAAAAGGCCAAGACAAACAGTGCAGACCCATCAGGGTCTTCCCTGTTTGCTATCAGACCTTAACTAGCTGAGTTAAGAGTGTGTAACGAAAAAATAATTTTCTTATTTCTCAACCAAAACATAAGTTGTTGGTACTCAAAAGAACCGTATCAATGAAACGGTTCTTTTGAGCACCCAAAACATATGTTAAAAGGCAGTGATTTTATTTGGCCATTTTTGAGGCCGTATATGGGAGTCATTCCCAATCCAAAAATGGCCTTTATTTTCCCAATTTCATGTATTTTAGCTCTTAATTTCCCAATTTTAATAAAATATTTTCCCAAATGTGTAGGAAAAGGTAGCTTCCCAAAATCCCAAATAAAATCACTGAAAAGGAAAGGTAAGAAAATATTAACAATTTTACACTCGAAAATTTAAGTTATCTAAACCGGTGTTGCTATTCTGACCTTTCAGCTCTGAAAACCATATTGAGAACAGAAAGAGAAAATTTTCGAATTTATTGTATAGTGTTTTGGTTTTTTTTTTTTTTTTTTTTTTTTTGGGGGGGGGGGGGGGGGGGGGGGCAAAAGCAATGAAGATAATTACCTGCTCCATAAGCAACTGCTTCATCTGGATTGATACTTTTGTTCAGTTCCTTCCCATTGAAGAAATCTTGAAGTAGTTTTTGGACTTTAGGAATACGTGTAGATCCACCGACCAATACAATGTCATTGATGGCTTGTTTGTCCAACTTGGCATCTCTTAAAGATTTCTCGACGGGTTCCATAGTTCCACGGAACATGTCAGCATTCAACTCTTCAAAGCGAGCTCTTGTGACACTTGTGTAGAAGTCGATTCCCTCAAACAGAGAGTCTATTTCAATACTGGCTTGTGTACTTGAAGAGAGTGTTCTCTTTGCTCGCTCACATGCAGTTCTTAGACGACGTACAGCTCTCTTGTTGTCACTTAAATCTTTCTTGTGTTTACGCTTGAATTCTTGTATAAAGTGGTTGACCATTCTGTTGTCAAAGTCCTCTCCTCCCAAATGAGTGTCACCAGATGTGGACTTTACTTCAAAAATACCATCTTCAATAGTGAGAATGGACACATCAAAAGTTCCACCACCCAGGTCAAAAATGAGAACATTTCTTTCACCACCAACCTATAAAAAATACAAAGCTTTCAGGAAACAGATTCATTTTCTCTACTGAAGGATTTTTTTTTTATCTTTCCAACATCAAGTTAGGAAGATAAAAAAAAATCCTACAGTCACATCTTCTGTGATGAGAACAAATGAGCCTGGATTGCTCACTCGAGTCCTGGTTCATAATATCAAAATAAAATTTAGCATTGTGGCAACTCAAGTAAAGCTTGTTGCCCAATATTACGGTATATATGGCATTATGGTGAGTGTTTGTGTGAACATATTTTGAATTTGGGCCAGTGGTTCCCAGCGGAGATCAGGTGGTTGTCTACAGTTTTTGAATTTCTACTTCAAGATTTCAGTCAGCTTTGTTCAGGCAAAGTGAACCTTTTCAGAGGGCCCAATGAGGGAACATTTTGTGCAATAATTTTAAATTTGCACCAGCTGTTAAACACTAACCTATTCTTAGCTATACAACCTGTGTAATTAAGGGAGGGAAATTTGTGTAAAATTATTTGAATTTGGTCATGTACATGCATAGCTCCAGATAAGACTGCGTATTGTGTATTTACGCAATTTCGTGGACCTGAAAACGCAATTAAATTCATTTCTGTGCATACAAAAACGCAATAAAAATCCTTCATACGCAATTCCGAACTTTTTCGTAGCGTATGACGCTATAGTATTCAGTTTGCGATTGTCGTTTTTCGCATCACAAGCTGTTGTTGGGTACAAATTTATACACGTCGTGGCGCCGAAACTAGTTAATTAAATTGCAAACCAGCCCAGGGACATTCTTATCGCTGTTTAGCTTTACACAATATTTACACGATTACGACATTCCTCTTGCTTTACAATAGCAATGGCGTAACGTGGGCGAAAAAGCCTTAGAGCAATTGAATGATATCATATTGTAACTAACTCTAATACCGGGTTGGTGATTCGAAGACCAAAGATGAATTGATAGATACGTTGGATTTTCAAAATAAGTTGGAAATAGCGATCTCAGATATACTAATATTGCAAGAGTGCTTTCTGAAAGTGAAATCGAAAGTAAACAAAAAAAGTCAGGACAAACAAGGCCCGGTTTGATTGCTTATTTTCTTTCAGATAGATACCCAATACAAAAACTTGAAAAACTCAATTTGAAATACCCAATTAAGCCAAAAAGAGGTGGGTTAATACCCAATTGCCTCCAATTCTTATCTGGAGCTATGTACATGTAGTTCAGGAGGTGTCCTGTAAAGACTTTCTATTTTAGCCCTGGTGGCCATTTTGTTCAGCAGAGCAGAACAGTTTATGCAACTGGTATAATAGTATGTAATTGGGAATATTTGAGTGAAAATAATTTGAACTTGGGCCAGTGGTTCAGATGTTGGTTAACCATTTCTCTATCTTAGCTCTTAATTACATTGCTCAGGACAGCCGAACCATTTGTGCAATTTTAGTAGTCCACATTTTGGGTAACATTTGTACCCGTTTAGAGGTTTCAGGTCCTGAAAGGGTCAATATAAAGCAAATAGAAAAACCAGAATAACAAAACACAATTTTTTCTTGAGTCAGATCTCAACTTTACTGATCCAGAACGCACCTTTTTGTCTAATCCATAAGCTATGGCTGCAGCTGTGGGTTCATTGATGATTCGGAGCACATTAAGACCAGATATGGTTCCTGCATCTTTTGTGGCCTGCCTCTGAGAGTCGTTGAAATAGGCAGGAACTGTTACTACTGCATTTGTTACTGTCTGAAATTAGAAGCGTACACACATTTTAAAGTGATTGGAATTAAATGAATACCCATCAAAACCAGGGGCGTAGCTGAGACTTTATTACTTCACTTTTTCAGATAGTGAATAACAAAAGCGCTGAGCAGACTGCAGATGAGCAGGCTGATCTGTGCCTTTGTTGTTTGCAAGCAAAAATGTCAGAGTTTCTCGCGTTGAAGCCCATATGAGCTGTGACACGAGATTTCCAACAATGTGGTATGTGCGATCAGCAAAGCCCCAGATCAGCCTAAATAATAAGGGTTTTTTTTTAAAAAAATGACTATGACACTGTTTGCTTATATAGCTACACAGGTTTTTATGTTACATATGTTTAACTGTTTGTTAAACAATGTAAAAGATGTTGAAACTGGGGGACTTTTTTTTTACCCAGGTGCCAAAAAAAAAATAGAATCACATGGGACTAAATAGGGTTGGGTTACCCTAAACAAACCTTAATAGGCCTAGTATTAACAGGAAGTAACATTGAGAGTTCTGGAGTCCACAAGCTTTCATCTACGGACTGATAGACACCAGACTGATCACTATATATTAGGGCTGCCACGTTTACATGCGTAAACGGTACCGTTTCATGTTTTTGCAATAAACATTTACAAAATTGGCCTACTGTTTACACGAACTTTACCACGTGACCAGCGTTGTGGTTTATTAATAGCATTTCCTAATGAACATTCCGGTCTGGATCATCAATCAGTCTTGTTTGTTTTCTCAGATTCGGTAATATCTACTGCAATAAGAATTACGGCAGAGATGCTCAACGGACAGTATTTTACGATAGGGAGAATTTTTTCAAATTCTTTGAGTATCGGGCCTGCGCAGACAGTGGCTCAAAGGGCCATAAAAATGTCACGAATATCGTCTAACTGAGTCACTGCTTGGATCAAGTATATTCATGCATTTTTAAAATTCATGCAAAATATTGGTGGAGACACATGTATGGCTAAAACTTTTTCTTTTGTTTACTTCCTGTCGGCGTGTGTATTGATGCGTACGTGATGATTGGCAGTTATGTCTAGTGTGTGTCAACTCATTAATTACACACTTGCAACTGAAGAAAATGTCGGTAATGAACCAGTCTGAGCATGTTGCAATCACTTTCCAATTTCTTGAAATGAGTTCTATCACAACACCAAACCTAATAATTTCGAATATTCGCACAAGGTACATTTTTCAAAGATTTTTTTTAAAGAAATATATCAGCGACTTTACCAAACTGCATAATGAAAAAATCAAATCTGGAAGTTCCGTGTAAACGGAAATGTTTCGGTTACTGGAACTCATGTAAAGGTTTACCAAATTTCATAATCGTGGCAGCCCTACTATATATACTTCACAGCAAAAGAAGAGCATATAAATTGGGTGTTAAATATTGACCTAATGATCTGAAAAGTATCAATGATGTAATATGGAACATGTGTATGATTAAATGCATAACAAAACGGATAGCTCCTTAGAATAATGCTAATATGGGGGGATGACTCTGGACGTAATGAAATAACTAATAATTACGGCGAACTTCTAGATGTTGGTTATCTAAAACCACTGAACAGATTTTAATGAAAATCACCCTGCATCATAATCAGGACATAGACAGTACTTTGACTAGCAAAAAATGGTTGCAAATAGAATACCTTTCCAAGATAAGCCTCAGCTGTCTCCTTCATCTTAACAAGGATCATAGACGATACCTCTTCTGGGAAAAACATCTTCTTTTCACCTTTGTACTCGACCTGCAGTTTGGGTTTCCCACCATCATTAATAACCTCAAAAGGCCAGGTTTTCATGTCTGTCTGCACTGCCTGGTCAGCAAACTTTCTACCAATCAATCTTTTTGCGTCTGTAATATAAATGATGATATAATCAATTCTATCTGGGATGAAGATATCATACTGCTTGAAGCTACCCAAAAACTTTCAGTGGGAGCAGAGCTCAACACATTGGAAATCAGTGGTTAGGACTTCTAGAACTTTACAACCTTTTGGAACACACATTTAAAACCCTGCACTACTATTAAACACCTGTATTACCCCGAGTCAGTGTTCTTTCTGGGCATTTTGGGAACATGGTCCAACCCACAGAATTGGGAATTTTTTGTGTCGCTTTTATCAAAACTGGGGAAAACTTACATATGATGGTATAAAAAAGTCAAATACTTGGTTCATTCAACTCCTTTTAAGTTTGTTTGTTTGTTTTGTTGCTTTAAGTCCCAAGTCAACAGCTATGGTAATGGCGGGACGCTCAGTTCACCTAACCACACTTTTTCCTGGGCAAGCTTGTTAACCAGAACTTTGTGCATCTATACTTTCGCTTGTAACTGAGGAGAATGACCGTAGAAAGTATTTCAAGATCAATCTCCATGAAAGTATGGGAAAGGGCCGGAATCAAACTCACGACCCCTGGATCTGCAGTCAAACTCACATCTGTTGCCAGACATGTTACCGACTGCGCTACAAGGCCTGGTACTCCGTTTAAGTCTTATGGACCACAGACTCAGTGGCTCAGTTTGTAGCGTGTAAAGACTGGGGATCAAAGAGTTGTTATTTTTGAGTCTCATCGCTGGAGGAGTCACTGTGTTGTGTCCTTGAGCAAGACAATTTTTCTGTCCCTCAGTATTTGTTCTGAAATTCAACCCAGGAAAACCTGCCTGGATATGACTGAAAAAATTTCTGATTGGGATTTAAAGAACCAAAATAAAACAACAACTTTTACATTTCCCGGCCTTAAAAGCACATTTTTAAAATTTGCTATGGAAAAATACAATTTGCTGTGGCAATGTGTCGATAAGATCTTAGGTGATAGTGGCCCTGGAACGCTCACTTTTGTTAAGCATAGTGGAATCAATTGAAATTGAGCAACATAAGGAAGATGGAAGTATCTTACAATCTGGACCAATGGATCAGATGTTGTGTTAAAGAGTTCTAGACTATTTGAGCTCTGGTGACAGTTTTGTTCAGCAGAGGAGAACCGGTCAAGCGATGTTGTCAGAGGGCCTTATAAACATGTGATTTTTTTTAAATTTGGACCAGTGGTTAAGAAAGATATGCCGTTTAAATATATTTCTTATCTACAGCTCTGGCTGCCATCTTGTTTGGCTGAGTGGAACCATTTAGGCAGTTTCGATAGAGAGGAGGGTGAAATTTTTTTGAATTTGGACCAGTGGTAGCCTTTCCAAAGTCCTAGAACTATTCAAATTCATTTTGAAAGTACAATTTTACGAGAAATTTCCTTTTTCTTTGGAAGTGAGTCATCGAGGGTGCACCGATTCATTTTTGGGTGGTCACTCTAATTGAAAATGCGCCAAAATGCAGGATTTTGTGCATCAAGGAAAACCTGGAACACTGCATAAAATACTGCAGCAGCAGGTGTCTTTCTTGCTACTTAAGGCTTCAAACTGAAAAATCTGTAACTTTCTTAGTTTTCATCAGATTTTTACGATTTCTTTTTACCAAAATGTAGGGCATTTTATGTAGTTGGAGAAAAGGGGCATGACACTGATGAAAAGGGCATGGTGCTAATGTAAAGGGGCATGGATGATGGTGTGGCGCCATGCTAAAACTGGCTAGGGGAAACACTAATTTACATACGATGACATCTGATGAAAATGCATGAATATTGCTCAAAGCAAAGCGAGTAAAATTCAGGACATTCAACATTTTCAGGGCTTCCGTTAGGTGGACGTACGTTGCCCCCCAGGGGTTTTGGGGATCTGGGGAGAATGGCTATTTATTTTCAAGGATCTAGGGAGCACTGGTTATTATTTTAGGGGAGCTGGGGAGCAAGCTCATAGTTTTGGAGATCTAGGGAGCCTTGCCAAAAAGCAAAAAAATAAAATAAAGGAAAAGCCTCCATTTTGTTTGATTTTATAAAACTTCTTCTGCTTCTGGAGGGATAACCCCCCACACCCCCCTTGTAAATCCTAAATGTACTTTTTTCATATAACATGTGCATCTAGATTGACCTCAGGGAAAAATATGGCAAATAACTTTTGTTGTTGGTTTGTTCATTCATTACCCTTGAAATTGTTGATTTTTAGCTTGGTAATAGCATACTTTGGAACGCCCAGATTGCACCATTATTATCAAAATTTACCCCGGGGAGCATGCCCCTGGACCCCCCTAGCACAAGTCTTGCTGTGGATTGTTACAGTGCTACCTATGCACCTGCCATGTAATCCTCTTTTTAGATAATAAGCTCATTTTATTAGAAACTTAAGAATGCTGATCAGTCTCATTTATACTTATTTAATGAAACTGAAGCTAAACAAGTGTTTAGGGGCTAATAGCAATTGTAGAAAATTTTATTACAAAAAAATACTTTCCTTTGTCTTTAAAAGATCTAGTTTAAGCTGTTGGAAAAAAATCAGCCCCTGCCCCCCAACCAGAAAAACAAATGGTCTGTCTCCAATTAAAAAAATCAAATCTAGAGAGCATTCCACCATGCCCACTCTACAAGGTACAGCAACAGCATTTTAAGGAATGGCCTCATTCTTTGAGCCATATACCATGCATTTCATTGAAATAATTATATGTCATGTAATCTATATGTCATGTAATCTATGACTAAGCCCTGTCTTTACATGTAAGAGGCTGTTATTAAGTTATCGTTAAGTCGATATCATGCGCTCTTGTATAGCTTCATAGTTTTTAAGTATGTGATTTTAATCCTACAAAAAGAAAAATACATTTTAGGGAGAAATGACTTATATTTTTGGGGATCTGGGGAGATGCTGGTCTATTTTTAGGGATTTGGGGAGCAAAGACAAAATACTTTTAGGGAGGCAATTATTTTCAGGGATCTGGGGAGATCAATGCATTGTTTTCAGGGATCAAGGGAGCACAGACCCCCCTGGGGGCCTCTACGCTGTATATAACATCTTAAAATCAGTTGCTTACGCCGAAATTACACATCAAAAACGTACCGCGGACTTCTGGAAATTCCTTCATATGGCCAAAAATGATTATCGAGACATCCTGTCTGCAGAAAAAACCTGCCCATATTTACCAGATTGCGTGATTTATGTCCCACCTTCGTATTGGAAACTCATTTTATTTTGGTACCACATTGAGCCCCTCAAAGAAAACCTACCAAATATTGTGTTTGTTGGGTTCATGGCCACCTGGTTCTTTGCTGCATCTCCGATCAATCTTTCTGTATCTGTGAAGGCAACGTAACTTGGTGTTGTTCTGTTACCCTGATCATTGGCAATTATTTCAACTTTCCCATGTTGGAAGACGCCCACACAAGAGTAAGTAGTTCCCAAATCAATTCCTATAGCTGGAGCCTTAGCCATTATGTTCTGTAAAATAAAAATAGTTTTCATTTAAAAAATAAATGAATAAGAAAATTCTAGGCTCTCATTGAGTGATTGGGTAGAGCAGACATCAGGTATGAAGACTAACAAGGGCCCAGTAGCCCATGGCCCCTAAATTTTGGAGAAAATGCTCATATCCCTTACAAGTTACAATACATGTTAAATTTTGCTTGTGTTGGCCCCGAAGTCAAAATTGTTAGCCTGTTTCCCTGGAGATATTTTTGTATCCATATTTCAGTCTAATGAACAAGAAAACGCTAATCATGACGTGTACAACACAGATGTGCCTAAGCAAACATCAAAAACTTTGTTATGTTTGATTCTTTTCGTCCTGGTCAACAATTTTTCAGCTATGTCTGGACCGGTCTTCTTTTGCTTTTGCCGGTATACTGGTATGCCCTCAACTATGAGGATTATCACCAGTGGAATTATGGATTATCTTCCCTAGTTGAACCAGCACTAAGCCAGGATTAATGTGTCTTGCTCAAGGACACAATGCAATCCCTCGGTCTTGAGTCAAGCAATCTACCACTTAGTTTGAGTTTTCTCTGACGTTGAAGTGGCTTCTGAGACTCTCAGCTTGCCCCCAGCAAATTCTACCCGAGGGGGGCAAGTGGGCAACTGCTTATTTCTAACACTGCGGACCTTGAGCCATTCCTTATAGGCGAGGCTCCAGGTCCGGTACAGGACTCAGACATTTAGTCTAGGGGTCCGCTACCGTACACCGAGACTCGTAGTCTCGGGGTTAGGTACCAGACCCCGAGATACTGTCTTTTCTTTGTTACATCATCATCATCATATATCATAATCAGATTTTTGATTAACGTGCAGGTGCATCATCCACATCAGTGGGCCCCTTTCTAGGTAACTGGCTAGCTGCATGCATAGCAGATCTCACACCTGATCTCCAGGTGCTCCTTTCTTGAGGGTCAACTGTGGTGAGCTTCCACTCACGGCAGTCTTTACAAAAAGCCATCAGGTTCAGTTGATCATGATTTCTAAGTATATACTTCGATCGAAGTATATACTTAGATCACGGCCTCCAATCTCTGCCTCCTTCTCCAAAAAGAGCAGAACGTAAAGGGAGGCGAAGACCCTTCCGGGAAGCAGGCAGTGGGCATAAACAATGGAACACGGTAAGTTGTGTTGACACATTTTCAATCATAAGTAAATTTCAGCGCAAAAGTCGAAAATCTAAGAATGCTATGCTTCGGGCAATTGTTCAAGCTATCCGTAGAGCATGCTGTTTGCACATTTGAACTTAGTTTGTAAGCGTGAGAGCTTTTCTCCCGTTGCACAGTTGTCCAAGAAACGGTGGTTCCCGCATGGTTTTGCCTTCTAACCAAACGTATAGTAGCGTTTGGACCCTTACTCATACTACCGAGGCCCCTCCACACCCATGTTGTCCCAAATGCAATTTTTCGAGATATTTCAATGATAATTGAGTGATTTAGAGCCAAATTTCTTTAGGAGCAGGAGGCGAAGGGCAGGAGAAGGAGGCTGGGAGAGGAGGAGCAGGCGGCGTTGATATCAAAATTTGCATTGATTTTGCTTATTTTTAATAATATACTTATCCAATCTATATCAAACTTGCATGTATGAATATTTCAAACCATTTAAATAAATCGAAATTACTTCGCTTTAAAAGCCACCACCAACGTAATGTGTGGTTCACTTTTTTTCTCATTGGAATCATGTAATGCTCACAGATTAGTGATACTTGTGTATTTCTCCCTAAGTTCTTGGGAAAAGGATTATCAAAAATCTCAGACTGGGTCGAACCTCTGTTTTATACCCACCCCCTCTCAAGCTTTGATTAAGAGCAACAATTACTGATGGTGCGAAAGACTTAGATGCAGAAAAAAGAGGAATTCAAACCAAACCTAACCATCATATAACTGATATAACAACTCGTGTATAAGAGCAGTCTCAAAAGATGTTAACTTAATTATTGCAAATCTGATAATGTCCATACACGCATTATAAAGGAAACAAAAGTGTTTCGCTTATTCTCCCATTGTGTTGTTTGTTTAACCCAGAACGTCATGAGCTTGCTAGAGGTATATACATGTATATTATAAGAGAGGTATATATAGCAATGTTTGTGATCAGAATAGGATAAGTATATTATTAAAAATAAGCAAAATCAATGCAAATTTTGATATCAACGCCGCCTGCTCCTCCTCTCCCAGCCTCCTTCTCCTGCCCTTCGCCTCCTGCTCCTAAAGAAATTTGCCTCTAAATCACTCAATTATCATTGAAATATCTTGAAAAATTGCATTTGGGACAACATGGGTGTGGAGGGGCCTCGGTAGTATGAATAAGGGTCCAAACGCTACTATACGTTTGGTTAGAAGGCAAAACCATGCGGGAACCACCGTTTCTTGGACAACTGTGCAACGGGAGAAAAGCTCTCACGCTTACAAACTAAGTTCAAATGTGCAAACAGCATGCTCTACGGATAGCTTGAACAATTGCCCGAAGCATAGCATTCTTAGATTTTCGACTTTTGCGCTGAAATTTACTTATGATTGAAAATGTGTCAACACAACTTACCGTGTTCCATTGTTTATGCCCACTGCCTGCTTCCCGGAAGGGTCTTCGCCTCCCTTTACGTTCTGCTCTTTTTGGAGAAGGAGGCAGAGATTGGAGGCCGTGTTAGATCAAAGTATTGAGATTGAATGGGATTGAATAAGGTTGATGATTATTTTCGTAAGGATACAGAATTGCAAAATTATACTAAGGCAGGGGTGAAGAGGATCATAAACCCTTTTATATATCAAAATAATTTCCAATTTTCACCCCTGCATTTTTGCATTTTAGGAAAAAACATGCATTCAGGATATTTTTGAGGCTGTCCCCCATGTCACTGTGAGGAGAAAAATCATCAAGCGTGACATGAGTGTGTATTTCTGTTTTATCTGAGGGAGCATCTCAAAAGAAACCCTTAAAACATTTTTTTTCAAAATAAAGAAAATGCACAGGTAAAAATTGAAAATTATTTTGAAATATAAAAGAGTTTATGATCCTCTTCACCCCTGTCTAAGTATAATTTTGCAATTCTGTATCCTTACGAAAATCATCAACCTTATTCAATCCCATTCAATCTCAATACTTCGATCGAAGTATATACTAAGAAATCACGATCAACTGAACCTGGCCATAAAGCGCATGCGCAATAGTTATGGTAAGGTGGTCGATTACATGGCAAACCAGGCTCATGGACCACAATAATGATGTAGATGTAGATGTAGAACGCAGTGACGCTGTTGAGGCTCGGACCGGCGGCCTCTCGGTCTCGAGTCGAGCACGCTACCACTGTGCCACTGCACTTCCCCATAAATATGACCTTCATCTCTGAAGATACACATTTTGGCTGCAAGATTAGCTCAACACTCTGGATGAAATGTTCCTTTCTTCATCACTGATCAGTTTGTCGATGTGCCTCAAACATCTTCAGAAAGTTGAAGGAGGCGGCAGACTAGCCGACAGAAAATGCAATTTTCTTGTGTAAATAACTACATTATACGCAAAAATCTAAATATAAACATGAACAGTTGTAATTTCTGAAATTACAATAAGCTAAATATACCTTATTTTTATGATCTTGAATAAATTGAGAGCCTTTTTCTTCGCGTTCTTTTGTGCCGGTGTTCTTGTTCCGTTCCTGAGCAACTCTGACACGAGGTTTGTGCGTTGGCGGAAGTGACGTCAAATTAGAACGTTCCAGAACCCGCCCATGTGAGTCTTTGTCTGGTCTTACATATTAACCAATGAACTGCTCAGTTAAATATAGATAAACGTGATTTCCCAAAAAGAAAAACCAAACTACGGAAGCTGGTTAGGCTCAATAGCCGGTCCGTGTATTCACAGGATCGGGCTTGATCACCGGATCGGACCGGATCGGGTCAGAAATTGGGTCGGGTCTGAAAGCCCCTGCCGAGCCGAGCTACCGACCCACATAGTTTATTTGTCAATATCATAATCTGTGGAGATTTTTCAAAAATAAATATTATCTAAAAACATCATATATAGACTAAAAGCAATAAGTGGAACATTAATAGTAATAGTTAACAGTTATAATTTGGATTTCATTAAGGTCAATCAAAATGGCCTTTAGGAAAATGACGATTTTCGTGAAATTAACACATTTTAAGTAAGATTCCTTTAAATTTTTTCTTCAATTATCTTTTACTTTCAGAATGTTTGCCAAACTCGCTTGTAGACCTCTCAAATTTCCAATAAAAATCAACTGAAACCTTGTTTCACTCGGCTGTGGCTTTCAGAACCCCTGCGAGCAATAAAATGGCAATAAAATCAAAATTATTCTTATTTACTATTATAATTATTGTTCCACTTATCGATTTTAGTCTATGTGGTGATATTAAATAAAAATTATTTATGAAAAATCTTCACCGAGGATGAATTTGAAAAAATAAACTATGGAGGTCGGCACACGGCAGCTCGGCTCGGCAGGGGCTTTCAGACCCGACCCAGAAATTGGCCATTTTGCCCTTTTTTAAACGTTTTTTATTATTCTTAATATGTTTGTAAAGTATGTATATGATCATAATAATGATGTCTGGATCATTTGGTAGGGCTTATTAGGTTGCAGCGACCATTGATACAAGAAGCGGCCGTCTTGTTTCGCGTTTAGTGGAACTGAACCTCACAGAATCGGGCCCAAAATTGGTCAAATAGCTTATCTTTTATTATCTTTTTTGTATGATTATGTTTGTAAAGTATGTATATGATCATAATAATGATGTCTGGATCATCGGGTTTTACTTTTTAGGTCGCAGCGACCATTGATACAAGAAGCATACGTCTCGTTTCAAGGTCGGAGACGATAACTACTTTCTTACCGAATCAGGCCACAAAATGGTCAAATAACTCTATGATATAATCATCTGACGTTTGTAAAGTAATTAATGACGTCTGGACCAAAAATGGCTTATTTGTTCTGGCTGCTGTCAATGAGCATGAGAAGTCGTTGAGACGCTGCAAGTTTATTGATCAAGAAGATAATTGGTAATCAAACTAATCACCGTTCTTTAATCCAATAACACGTTTATTAACATTTATTGATTGGTATAATTAGCAGCTTTAATCTAAGGTTGATTGGTCAGAGGCTAAGAAATGTGCAAAATAAAGGTTAAGCGTGTTTTTGCTAATCTTTGTCCTTAAAATGCTTTCTTTACACAAGATCACCCGCGCAGTCTGATCAGCGCCTTCTTTTTTTCGCTTTTTCGGAAATGAAACAAATAGACTTCCTAGAAACGACATTTCTTTTTTGTAGCTAGTCTATGTAGCTGAGCAAACTGTTTTGAATATCAATTTGTCAAAAACCCAATTTTCTCGTGTCACAGCCCCTACTATACAGACCAATATGCACACTTGTGTTTTTTTTTCAAGATACTAGAAAAGAGCCCACGCAAGCGCGGAAATATTTCATGATTGTCAATTTACCTTTATTTTGCATTTAAAAAAGCTGAAACTTGTATCCCCCTTTCATGTGTGTTAATTTTTCACAGCTTTATGAAATCTGAAACTTGTATTGGCGATTCTAGTCGCCGAAATGACCATGGGCCCAAATAGGTATGGGCCGAAATGACCCGAAACCGGCGAGTTTTAATTTTTTTTACAAAAGCTGATACTTGTAAACATGATTATGCTTATATCTTCTCATCTTGAAAATCACTAAAAATCTTCAGCGAGGTGACTTTTACTATATTTGTTTTCCTCCAAACAATGCCAAAAATCGCTCAAATCCAGGTTCTTATTTCTGAACAATGCACTTTTTTAAACAGATTTTATTGATAGCGTCATTGCCTACTGCGTCAAGTGGTACGACCAAGCCTATCAATGTAAGCTGTTTAGCGACCTTGAAACTTAGGATTATTGAGCGTGAGTCAGAGAAAGGTGTCTTGAACTTTCATAACTCTAGTTGCCATCAATGGTAGTAATTAACTATTTTATAGAAGTTCTGTTTGTTTTGTTACTGTTTTGTGAGTCCCCCCCAAAAAAAAAGTCTGTACTTGTTTAAAGCTAGTGTCAATTTAAGTTTATACTAAGGTCTGCTGATTATTATAGTTTAGTGTTGTGTTGGTTACTGGTACTGTCCAAAAATAGGGACAATGTCGGAAAAAATAGTCTGCAATTTTTTAAGTGGTAGCTGCCCAAACCAATAAATGAGTGGTTTTCACACTCAAAATGCAAAGAAATACAATATTTAAGGAAATTTTTGTATACCAAATTATCTTCTTCAAAGGCAAACCTGGAAATGTCGTTACTTTTCGTGGTTAAAAAACAAACTTTTTCTCCTTATTTTTCTTCCAACTTCTGATTGGGAATTTTACTGTGCCAATTGGGAAAAAGGAGGTGTTTCGCCTTTGGGAGTGGGGCCGAATTTCGCCCCCCAAAATGGCCTGAAAAGGAACACTGATGCCGAAATGGTTTGGATTGATTGGTGTTTTACGTCCCGGTAAACAATTTTTCAGTCATGTTGAGACGGAGCCACTTCTTCCTGGGTATTATTAGTACTTTGGGAAGGTGAAAGTGCCTTTCTCAAGGACACTACACAGCGGTCGTGGGGTTCGAACTCGGGGCCTCTAGGTCCCGAGTCCGACGCTCTACCACTGAGCCACCGCGCCTCCATATGCCGAAATACACTTCCCTTTTTACGACCATTATAGGCGAAACGGAGCGGTCTGGGGCGAAGTATTTCGCCGATTTGCCCTCAAACTGGAACCCTGCTTGTACCTGAAAGCTAACATATAAAATTTGGGTTTGATTGGCCCATCAATTTCCGAGAAAAGCCAGTTTTAATTTTCATATACGTAAATGACCTTTAGCCAAGGTCAAGAAATGACCTCGGCCTTCAATACTCACAATTCTTCATTATTTCAGTTGGTTTCAGGTCAGAGGCTGAAATATTTGTGAAAAAATCAACAGCTTTCACTTTTTCCTGTAGAAAAGCCTAAGTTAACAAATTTGACCTTGTTGTAAAATTGGTCAAGGTCAACCGTAGGTCATCATTTGAACAAAGTATGATGGGCAGAGTCACCACTGCTACATACCAAGTTTCGTGGAAATTGGTTCACCGGTTCCGGGGAAGAAGATTTTTGAAGGGTTTTTACCATATATGGGCGTGGCGGCCATCTTGGTCATGTGACCCAGATGCAACAAACAAACTTTCGTTCCCCCTACCCAAAGAGGCTCCACATAAAATTTGTCTTTGATTGGTCAAATGGTTTCCGAGAAGAAGATGTTTGAAATTGTTGACGACAACGGACCATGGGCATCCTACCTATAAGCTGACATATGCTGCTAAGGTGAGGTAAAAACAAATTCAACCTCAAGCCCTCACCAGTAGCTTGCACCTGACCGTTCTAAGGTGGTGATTTTGGTGTAGTTCTTACTTCGTTATTTGCATACCTGTCAACTTTTTGAAATCTTAAAGAGTGAGATTGCGCGCGACACCCTTAAAATGGTTATTTTCTGCTCGCATTTACCGCGCGGACCAATTTTACCAAATTTTTTAGGAGTGAGATTTATTTTTTTCTAAGAACCAAAAAGGGATTATTGGGCCGAAATGACCATGGGCCGAAATGACCCGGAACCGACGATTTTTTTTTTATTTTCTTTTAACAAAAGCTGATACTTGTAAATGCGGTTATGTTTATTTCTTCTCGTCAAGAAAATCACAGAAAAACTTCAGCGAGGCGCCTTTTACTAATAATATTTGATAGCGTCATTGCCTACCGTGATATAAGTGGTACGACCAAGCCAATCGATGTAAACAGTACATTATGCGCAGCGACCTTGACACTTAGGATTATTAAGCGCGTGTCGAAGAAAGGTGTGATGATTACCGCGACTAATAATCAGTTTTGATAAGGGATTATTTAAAATTACAGCCATATCTTTTTTTCTTTGGCGAGTTTGGCGGCGTTTTCCCCATTGTTGTTTATAATATGGCCGACTTGACACAGCATAATACACATATACATATGACATATACACAAAAATTCGGAACGCTTCGGTCATCTCCATTCAGTTTGTATTGGAAACCCAATCGATCTAAAAATAGTGACGCGTGACCATGAACGTGACATATACTAAATATAGAAACATTCGCCAGAGGGCGCAGTTCTTTTAGAAAACACACTTAATTCCAAAATTCTCTAAATCTATGCTAAATGAAAACTCATCCTAACCGAGATTATCAATGAAAGCAATATCTTAAAGTAACAGTAAAGAAATCAAGCATGAAAATGACCTCGATTTTTCAGTTTATGCGGTAATTCGTTTATTTAGTAGTATAGATATTTGTTTTAAGAAGTAGTTATTTATATCTGTATTCATTAAAGAAAGGAGATATGGGTGATCAGTTGAAAGCAGTTGAATTACCAAAAGGCACTTTGAGTAAATTACCAAAACGCACTTTGAGATCCATTGAAAGTTAAGCAAAGTAATATGCCAATTTCGGGTCCGATCCGGTCCGATCCAGTGATAAGGCCCGATCCGGTGAATACATGGACCCCTCAACAGCTTAAGCTGAAATGGGCAACATTTATTGCGGTCGGCCATGGCCGGCCGCTTATATAAACTTCAATCAAAACACACATCAAATTCAGGTTTTGACCAAACCTTTGTGCCGTGCTCAGGCTATATTTTATTCGCTGCCGAACAACGAGTAGGGTACCAAATATCGTGGGTTGACCTACAGTGCGAAGTAAACTGTCCGTGAAATCTGTAGGGCTACCTATAGCGCGAGGCAAGCTCGTTTGCGAATTTAATTTTCGCAAAGAAGGCGTTAATAAACGCAATAAGTATTAGCTTTTCAAAAAGCTGGTGAAAGCAAAACGTCCCAAAGTCAAAACGTCCTTGATTGGAAAAGAGTGCGAGCGAACTTCACATCAGTAAACGTACTTATATGATTGTCATCCACATCTGATCACATAGAATTACTATGAATTCAGGCACTGTCTTATGACGGTCATGACAAACAGGAATTTTATGCCATCAAAGGAGGCATATAGTAATCAAACTGCATGTCCTTAGTGTCCTTGAGTGTTTGAGTGTTCATATCATATCTGGAGTATATCTCCTATATTATTTTAGGTAGGAATGCCAAAATTCGTGTCTTAATGCGTTTAGGGTCATGGAGCGTCACACACCTTTACCACTTCCATCAGATCTAGAAAAATCGTGTCACGAGCATAAATCCTAGGAATCCCAAATTTGGTTTTTCGGAACACATCTTAGGGTCACGGAGTCTGTACATATACAGTAAAGCGACCACTGTGACCTTGATTTTCTGGCATCAGTTTTAAGAAAAATGTGCTGTCTAGTGTTGTCAAATGATTTTCCATAAATGTGTTTCATGCTAGATACATGACCATAAAATTCCATGCATAAGCCGGGTGCTTTCGAAAGATCAAGCAACATCCTCGCTGGAAGCATGTGTTAAATGGTAACAAATCACAGTTCAGATTTTAATAATCAGAGCTTAGAATAAATCTACGTGAACAAGCTCTAGAAGTTCAAAATGGAAGCATGCAGTGGGCAAGAATATATACAATGATAGGGCTAAACGACCGCCAGCTTTTTTGAAAAGCTAATACTTGTGTTAAAAAACAGTTTCACAAACGTTGCCAGCAGCGCTGACATCGAATTTCTTTCTGGCACACTCCAGCTCCCCCAAATGAAGAAAATGGCCATTGGTGCATATTAGAGGGTCTGGATGGGGGTCTGGTATTAACTATTCATTTAAAATTTAGCCCATTATTTATCTCATTTAAAATTTTGGGTTAATAATTAAAATAAGACCAATTATTCATTAAGGTAAGAAAGGTGGCAAAGAAATCTTCTTTTTTTGTTATTTATATCTTTATTAAGTCTTCCAATCAAATAGTACAATTCTATGCATGACGCTTAACTATATACAATAATTTAATTGTAACGATTACCCAGTGCATAAATAGGAATATCGGACTGGCAGGCTTAACAATGATCATTTAAAAAAAGAAAGAAAGAAGAAAGAAAGAAGTAAAAAAGATAGAAAGGGGAATATGTGACTGTGATGCATTCATTATGTAGGCATTTTATAGTCCGATAGTTTATTTTAGAACATTTAATTTTTGGGGTGTTCAGAGTCTGGTCAAGTATAGGGGGCAAAGAAATCTGATTATTCACTATTCGTTAATTTTTTCTTCAATTCATTAAAAATAGGAATATTCATTATTTTCTAGGCCCTCATTATTCACTATTCATTATTTTTTTGCATATTATTCACTATCAATTATAATAAGGGGCCATTATTCACTAATTATTATACCCCATCCAGACCTTCAGTATTATAGACCACTGATCCCAGCTTAGTACTGGTTCAACCCAGGACGACCATTCCCTGTTTAACTGAAAGATTGTTGATGGGACGTAAAGAATCAAATCATACAAACAAATATTATAGACCACTGGATAGAGTCGATGAGGAATATCTCACCAAAACCACTGAGACGACCTCAGCTCCGACAGCTCTAATAGTAGAGGACCCAGGGTCCAGAAATGTCAAAAATAAGCATTTTGGTATGCCCCCTTTTTAGCAGAATTTTCAATTGTTTTATCTGATAGTACATGGATGAAACCGGATATTGCACTCAATTTAAGTCTTGCAAACGTAACATGTAACAGTGTGTTTATTACGTTTCCCATCATTTTCTTGAAAACAAAAATATGTAATTAAGTCTTTTTTAAGGTAGTAGTTGAACCGCTTAAATGAACAAAACAGATATGCAGTCCATAAGAACATGTTATTGTCTACACATATTGACTTTTGTTAAAGTTGTTTTGGTCCATTATAATGTCGATTACGTTACATTTTCAACTATACCCTTGAAATCAATAATATTCTGTCAAATAGCTTGCGTTGACAAAATACTTAACATATAGTTTTGTTAATGATAACATGTATTGATAAGGCCATTTACTGACAATTTCAAAACTGCAGACAGATACGTTCTAACATAAATACATTGTCAAATACACACCGTTTGATAAGATGACCATCGGTAAAACGTTATATTAGTTTAGAACCTTTAAATTCTAAAAATAAGCAAATAGTAAACATGTTATTATTTCTGTCAGCTTTTAGACACCTTCTGATTATTGTAGTTATATCGCTCCACATAAGAATAATACTTAACAACATTTATGGTGTAAAATATCCTTTGATGTCTGATTTCCAATAGGTCACGTATATAACAAAGTTAAGGAAAACAAATATTGCTTAATTCATTAAACTATATATCACTAGTAGTTTCTTTCATCTATGAAAAGGAAGCTGTATTTGACAGGATGTGAAGTAACTATTTTTCCAAAAGAAAATGTATCAGTTGTAATAAAGAGGTTACGTGTATATGCGTGCATATTTTTATTTTAAAAATGGTATATATCTTAGCCTAAAAACACCACCACATTGTTTGCTATTTTTTTCTCACTTATTTTAAAAATTCAAAAATTAAAATTTACAAACTAACACATTGATAAGTCTAATTCAACATCTCACCTAGAAAACATTCTCTTGCAATGTCAAATGTTCCAATGATACATACCTATAGAACCTTATATCATGAGTTCATATTGGACTCAACTTTTTCAGTATGTAACTGAGCTTTTAAATCCAGTGATTTTGTTACCTGCGCATCCTGCATCTTTTGCGCATAATTTTGTCTCTGGGATGCAAAATTTTTATTTCAGCGAGTCACAGGATGCAAAAGTATTGCAGACTTGCCATTAAAAATAGTGTTGGGACTCATTGATTTGCAGTTGGGCTCATTGATATTGGAAACAGCGAGTCCCAGGACCCATAAGCCCAAAATTGTAAATGAATCACTGAAATCTAAAACAGATATAGATGTTTGCATATTATTCTTTCTTTAATTGGAAAACAAAATAATCAGATTTTTAAAGCGACCAAGGCTTTATGTAAAACCAGTTCACACTTGTTCACATTATATAAAAAGTAAATAAAAGATTTGACATTATCAAATATATTAGGTTCATTTACGATATCTACGAATTACTGAAATGCTGTAAGAATTGTAGAAACTTTGTTTGTTGTTCCCCTCAATGGTCGTTGGAGTTTGTTTGGGAGTTTGGTCCGTTGTTTTTAAAGTTTGTTCTTGATGCCCTTTATAGTTTAGCAATCATTTTGCTTAGAAAGAGAGCTGGTTGCTTCACTTTAATGTGGTGTGGCTATCCGTGTTCTGTGTCCCTTCCTCATGAAGCCATGGGTCAGTTAGCAGTCTGTGATTGTGAAATTTTTGGGTCATATTCATTTGTAGAAAGAAGACATTTGCTGGCAATCCAAGTAAGAAAAACAGCAAGGGTCAGGAATCTATACAATCAAGTACCACACATGTCCCAGGATAACAAATGGGAAAGTAACAAAATCACAATAAACATCACAAACAAGTAGCATCAAGCCTTTATAAATATATGAAGTAAAATGTTGTATACAATGCATGAAATATAAGACAATAGATGTGCATGTAATCATTTATTCTATCAAAAGAGCGGTTCCATTAATCAAATAAGATTCCATTAATCAAATTGTTTGTGTATATCTATTTGTGCATGTATTTAAAATCAGAGGGTTACTTTGACTTTATTCTGGCTATTCTCAATTTTAACATGGCTTTCATTGTACAATTAATGAAACTGATAATCTTATTGAATTAAAATACTAATCATTTTCTAAAGCAAAGGATATGTATGTGGGTGCTAAATGTGAAGCAGAATTTATTACCATTTCCACAAACTTCAGTTGTTGTTCTGTTTTTCATATGACCAGGATGAATGCATTGTTTTAATATTTCACTTCTTGATTTGGACTTCTGCTTGGAATGACTTACAGCTTTTAAGGTTGTACTTTAGCGATTGTGCCTTACTGTTTAAGGCATAGCTGTTTTAATCAACTTAGCTGATTTTCAAAGCAAATATTGATGCCTTATACAATGGGTGATGGAGCTTACAATGTTGCTACATGCTTTTTATTTATTTCACCAGAATTAAGCTGTTGACAGTGAAGCAAAATGCCTTGTAGATGTCATTTACTGCATAAAAAGAAGCAAATACATGGTACCATAGTGGAACAGAGATAAAATAATCATTAAAACATTTTTGAAACAAAACATGATTTTGAAAAATAAACACATTTTAAAATTCCTATTTACATAGTTCCTAAAACATATTTGATGGTGTTGTCATGTATAAAATAGCTGATTTCAATGAAACCAGCTATTTTATACATGGCAACACCATCGACCTTTGGGAAATTGCGCAACTGGTGTGACTACGAGTTTTATTTTGTATCTTCTGATTGGTTGATATAAATGGAAGCTTACCTATGTAGAGGGCGCTTTATAGTAAACTTGAAATATGTTTGGTTAGTGATAATGTCATTAGGTGGCGCTGCGAACAGCTTATATCACGTGACTCACCTTTAAGTTGGACAACATTTTTATTCGAATTGGCACCAAGTTGTATAGATAAGTAGTTGGGATTCCTATGGGCATTAATTGTGCTCCCTTGGTTGCAGATTTATTCCTGTTTTGTTATGAAAGGGGCTTTATGATGTCTCTTTCTGATGATAAGTAGGCTGATATTATTGATGCTTTTAATACTACATCCAGATATTTGGACGATATTTTAAACATTTATAATATTTATTTTGATACTATGGACTAGTCAAATATACCCTTCAGAGCTCCAACTTAAAAATAAAGCTAATACCTCTGATACCGAAGCCGCATTTTTAGACTTGCATTTGTCAATTTCTAATGATATTGTTTCTACCAAATTTATGATAAACGTGACGACTTTGATTTTGAAATTGTCAATTTCCCATTTTTAGATGGTGATGTTCCTCATTCTATCATATGGAGTCTATATCTCTCAACTCATTCGTTTTGCTAGAGCATCTAGCTATGTTGCTGACTTCAACACTCGCAATAGATTGTTAACTTAGAAACTTCTTAAAACAAAGCTATCGGTATCATAAACTTCGCAAAACATTTTAAAATTTTAAAGAGGATACTATGATTTGATTTCTAAATTCCAAGTTGGACTAAAATCTCTCTTGCGCCAAGGACTTTTGGAACCTGATTTCTATGGTGACTTGGTGTATAAATTGAAGACGATTGTTGGCTCTAATAATTCTTCAGCGCAGTTCATTAAAATAATTTGCCATTATAAAAAGATTGGCTATAACATTAATGAATTGCAACAGACTGCATGCTTGGTGGTAAACCCAATCATGGTTGGCAACTTTGCTTTCCTCTTTAATTGCACGCCGGTGTTTCGGACTTCAGACTCTATGATGGTTCCGACTTAAAGGCTTATCTATTGATGAGATGGTAGGGGCCTGATGCTTTGGCTGTTTGCCGGCCCACCGGGGTTTACCTGTTGGATTTCTTTTGCTCCAGTATTCAGTTTTATTTACTGTTGAGTCCTTATCTTTGCTTTATCTCCATGTTATATCTTGATTTATATGTTCTAGGAGATGATGCATTGATAAGTTAGGGGTCTTTCATGCAAACTAAACATATATGTGCCTTGATCCACATCTGAATTAAGGGTAAGGTTGGTGCCGTTTAACCAGTTAAAGCCCCCAGTAAATATTTTACTGACCGTTCCAAGGTGGTACTTCTTTTGTGGATATTTTATGTTTTTGTTCTGTCTTGTGTTTGCCATGTCTTTGTACGCGTCTGTTTATATGTGCTTTGTGGTCACCTACTGGGAAAGGGCTGAACTCTTGGCTCTAGTTTGTGGCGTCTAACTGTGAGTTTGTCACTTTCCCATTGGTATCCTGGGTCAGGTGTGGTACTTGTATCGATTCCTGATCTTTGCACCCTTACTTACATTGCATTTGTCAATTTCTAATGATGTTATTTCTACCAAAATTTATGACAACGCGACGACTTTGATTTTGATATTGTCAATTTCCCATTTTAGATGGTGATGTTCCTCGCTCTACATCCTATGGACTCTATATTTCTCAACTCTTTCGTTTTGCTAGAACACCTAGCAATGTTGCTGACTTCAACACTCGCAATAAATTGTTAACTCAGAAACTTCTTAAAGCTGCATAGTCTGTAACTTTTGATCGTTTAATTTTCGAACAAATGTTTCTATTTTTTAAAAAAAAACACTGTAAAAAAACTAAAATTCAGGTATACATTTTGCCAATTTCGTAAATCTTAACAAATTATCAGTATCAAAACAAGAGCATTTATGTTAAAATTAACTGTCTATAATTATTCGAGGGACGCAAATAATTACCAACAAGAGAAAAGCACACCTGTTTTATAAGATAATTCACTTTTCCGTGCAGTTTTCAGCTATAGTGAACAGATTTATTGTGAAAACATAACTTTATTCTACGTTTACAAATGATTTAAAAACAAAATAAAAAAAATCGAAAAATGTTCATAGTTGCAGTTTTAGTCTCTTTAAACAAGGCTATCGGTATTATAAACTGCGCAAAACCTTTTCTAAATCTGATAGACGATTCTATGATTTAATATCTTAATTCCAAACTGGACTTCAATATCTCTTGCACCAGAAATAACATACTATTAAATGATCCACAAAAGAAGCACCATCTTGGAACGGTCAGTAAAATATTTTACTGGAGAGCTTTAACAGGTTTAACGGCGCACCAGCCTTACCCTTAGTTCAGACGTGGATCAAGGCACATAGATGTTTGATTTTCATGACAGACCCCTACATTATCAATGCATCATCTCCTAGAACATATAAATCAAGATATAAAAAGGAGATAAAGCAAGATAATAACTCAAAAGTAAATAAAAGTGAATACCGGAGCAAAAGAAATCCAACAGATAAGTCTTTAAGTCGGAACCGTCATAGAGTCTGAAGTTTGACCCATTGGCGTGCAATTAAAGAGGAAAGCAAAGTTGCTTAACCATGGTTGGGAAGACCACCAAGCATGCAGTCTGCTGCAATACATTAGTTAACTTTGATGTATATTTTAGATCACAATACCGTGACCTTTTAATACGTTTAACTGGCAAATGCAAAACTGCAAACTATACTATGCACAATAAGTTTAGCAATTTCTTATGTTTCGCATCTGTTTTGTGCGCATCTATGTGCAGTGCCGATCAATTTTAATTGCAATGACGAGAACAGGATCTTAGGCAAATGAAACCACGAAATTTCAGACGCTGTTCTTTAAATAGGCAGTTTGGGAGAGCAAGAACTGCAGAAGGGGTCAGTAAGCAAAAATCACACCCGTTGTAAGTAATGCTAAAGTGATAAGCATGTGATTTTTCGTTTGGAGGTCTTTCATCTTCATCATGCACCATACGCCTATAAAAACTATTGGTTGTGTGAAAGATGTGATAGAGATTTCATGCTGCAAAAAGCAGCTGCCATCAATGGTGTCAAAACGTAGTCTTCATTTGATTTAACATCTAATGTTAATTTGCATTTCAATTCAACAGAGAATCAGTTTACAAAGATATCATAGGCTTACAATGTAACTCATCTTATGATTTATTAAAATAATAAGGTTGCAAAGATCAGGAATCGATACAATCAAGTACCACACCTGACCCAGGATACCAATGGGAAAGTGATAAACTCACAGAAGACACCACAAACGAGAGCCAAGAGGTCAGCCCTTTCCCAGCAGGCGACCACCTTTAATACTGAAAAATAGTGCGACGCATTTGCGAGATAACGGTGACGTTAGATTTTATCTTTCGGCTCGTGCACTATAGTAGTTAAGATGTTTCATTCAACAGTATTTGTCTGAATGTGTTGGAAGGCATAAAGCAGTTTTACTTGTTAATGTGGTTCAAGAAACCCCGACTAGAAACACCGTTTAAAGGCGATAACGTTAAAGCATTAGTAAAAACGTCAAATTGTGAAAACTTGGTCCTTTATTTCTCTGAGAAAGTTCAGAAAATTGCGGCGTATGCTATGCTTTTTTGGTTTTCTGTGACCAAACAATCGCTTGAAAATGGTTTCGGCTTCCCCAAATGATCAGAAATACCCACGTTACTCGCTAGTCTTAAAATTAAACGTCACTTTAGCACGGGCGTTGTGTTTGGTAATTCTGTATTTTTTTAAATGGAAATTCTCGTCAGATGATCAGCGCTTGTATCTTCATGACAGCAAATGAAACTCGAGATCTGATGTGGATGGGCTCACCCATACAAAACAATTGCTAAATTTATTGTGCATAGTATATTTGATTAATTTACAGAAATTGTAAGAGTTGTAGGCTGCTGAGTATTATGACCCTGAATAGAATGCTTTAAAAGGTAAAGACCTTTGCATTAAAATGCAGCATGTAATCCTATCTGTAAGCCTTTAAACACCTTAAATAATGTGAGCATTCTATGAGCATTCTGTTGATAAAGAATACAGTGAGCCACTTTATTTACGCACCACCTTTTCAGGGCGGGCCCACATTTTTGACAAAAATGCTGGAATCAAGCATTCGCTATGATAATTTGCTTATTGGCATTTTATCTGGTAGATGACATCGAAAAAATATCGTATCCACTCATGCGAATCAATCTGCAACGTCAAATGCAATTTTGACAAAAATGCTCGTGCAACTTGAACGTCTATATTTTCTAATTGCTTTTTGCGTAAGGAATTATCCATGATGATCGCTGTGACAGAAAAACACCAAAAACAATTGTTTTATTCAAGTAAAACCCCTTGTTTTGGTCGTTGAAGTTAGTAACACTGTTACTTTTTGAAGAAATGCTCGTTTGGGCGCCATATTAACGTCATTTACAATAATCAAACAGGTTTTCCTTCGCAAATTCCTTTGTAAGGAGTCACTTGTTGACATAGAAGTATCAAAACACTAAAACATCTTATCATTGACACGTCTTATAGCCTAGGTAGTAGTGACGTCATCACTTACGTCAACACCATGACACAAATTAATCCATTTATTTTTTTACGAAAATAAACGGCGGATACGTGGTTGTTTAAAATGAAATTATAAAAGAAGTGTCTTGATAACTAGTTTACTCAGACTCATACGAAATTTTATCTAACTTTAAAAAAGTCATGAAATCAACTTTTTCAAACCTTGGTCAGCTGGGAACCAAAATAGTAAAACGTTTAAAAAAAACTGATGAGGTTAACAAACACATTCCACTCTTAGATTTGCCAAGAATAAATTGACTCTTATCTCTGGCATTGCAGAAATTTGACCCTGAAAAAAGTGCAATATGATCTGAGTTTCATTCGAAATAATGCAATGTGAAATGGTGTTTTGAAGGTAGTGTCCTTCAAGATCCATTTTCTCACTTGTTTCTCATCTGATCACAATAATATTTCAATGGCTAATGCAAATATAAATGCGCTTTACGCTGGTAGTCTCAGAATAAAAATAGCCTATTTCCTTTCAGAGTAATTTTACATTTTATAAGTGGTGCGCAACTAAAGTGGCTCACTGTACATAGTGTAAAGTGATATTCCACAATTGTCTGATGTATATTATCATACCGTTGCTTTATATATATATATATAACGTATATTACTAATATTAATGCAGTATATAAAATGCTTAGTTTTTGCTTTAAATTTAACATAGTAAGGTTTTGAATTTATCTTAAGTAAGTAAAGGTGCAAAGATCAGGAATCGATACAACAAAACCTATTTTGTACTACGAGTACAGCTATTTGTTTGTATAGATAGAACTTAATATTTATTGTTTGAAGCCATCATCAATCCTTATTTATCTTTGCAAAACATAATAGTTTTTTTAACTTTTTCAAATAACAAAATTATTTTATTTGCCCAAAAATGTAGGTTTTAAAACTCATAAAAAATAAGGTATGAATGAATTCAAGTAACAGCTGAATAAAGACAATTCTCATGTTCTATCAAATTTGTTAAGGTAGCATATATTATGATATGAAATATATGGGCCTATCTTCATCCAAAATGTTGCCATGAATATTAAAGTTTTAGCCTGAAATGCAAAGATACCGTGTCTCTAGATCGCTTTAATTTTTATATGGATTAATTGATTGCTTGTTTGATTGAGTAAGAGTTAAACATCCCAATCAACAAAAAATCAGTCGTGTTATGGTTCTTTACAGAGGGAGGAAGAAATAACAGAATAATATGATAGCTTAAATGGCTCTACCCAAAGTAAGTAAGGAGACAAAGATCAGGAATCGATACAAACAAGTATCACACCTGACCCTGGACACCACATGGGAAAGTGACAAAAAATACAATAAAACATCATACATGAGAGCCAAGTTTGCCTCATGTATGGTGTACCAAAAGGGTCAAAAAGCACCGAAGTGGTCGACCACTCGTTGTACGCCTATTTTGATATACACGTCCACGTCTAAATATAGACGTGCACGTCTATATTTAGGCGTGGACGTCTAATTTTATATACACGTCAACGCCTAAATATAGACATTCACCCGCAATTTAGACATCCACGTCTAAATAGACGTGGACGTCTATATGCGGGTGGACATCTATATTGCGGGTGCATGTCTATTTAGTCGTTGACGTGTAAAATAGGCGTACACGTCTATATTTAGGCGTGGACGTGTAAAATAGACGTACACGTCTATTTAGACGTGGACGTCTAATTTGCGGGTGGACGTCTATATTTAGGCGTCGACGTGTATATTCAAATAGACGTCCACGCCTATATATAGACGTGCACGTCTATATTTAGGCGTGGACGTGTATATCAAAATAGGCGTGCACCGAGTGGTGGACCACTTCGGTGCTTTTTGACCCTTCTGGTACACTGGTAGCGGTCGAGGAATATTGCAATATTGAACGAACCAATCAGAAGGCAGCTCTTATATCCGGGTTGTAGGCATGCTGTGTAGCCGCACAATGGTAAAACACTCGTTTAATTCAATGATGAGTACTTCTAGAAAACGATGGAAAATCAATTTATACACATATTTATTTATTTATTCATTTATTTATTCAGTACCGGGTCCAGAGAGGGTTAAAGGCTGTCGTGTTTTGTTTAATTTTCATAGAAATTTCTTAGTAAAATGTAATAAAAGAGGGTAAAGTTGACCTCTCCCCATCACCTTACCCTCTGTTGTTATTTGTTAAATTAGTGATTACTTACTTATAGATTCGTTAGCATGTACTGGACTGTCACCAACCAAAACTTGATCCGCAGCTGGTCCCATATTGATGGCAGTGCGAAAATAACTGGCGCATTAACTTAAATCTATGTTTCATGCAATAGAAAAATACTTATGCCATTATAAATCCATAACAAAGCTCTCTATATCATACTGACCCGTTTAAACTTTCCCATCCATTTAAATTGCTTTTTTAAATACATCCATTGTATCTGTTTGCACTTTTTGAGGACTGAGAACTGTTTAAATGTTCTTTGACTAAACAGGTATAATATTGTTAAGTTGTACGTACATTTCTCTGACTCTGACAGCAATAAACATCATGCCATCCTAATAAAATAAACTTCCTGTCATAAATTGTCTAAACACCTTCATAAATAAGGTAATCTATCTACCTGTGATGCCGAGTTTCCCACCCTTACTAATTGGATGAATCCATTTCGAATTTAAGGGTTGTTGGATGGTAAGTTGCAATTTCATTCAAATCTTAACAGAACATCTTAATAAACTGTGGATACCCTGATCTGGTTCTGCACTGTTTGCCTATGTCCCACAAAATGGGCGCTAGGCTTATATGGGTTAAGAACGTTTTTCATGTCTTAAATACTCATTTCTATTTACACCCTCCCCCCTCCCCGAAAATTTTAAACACGCACCAGAAAATAAACTAGTCGCAGCTGACCCAAATCGGATGAGGCATTGGGGTGCTTAAGTGCGGTCAGAAAATAGCTGGTACATTAACTTTAATCTATACCCATGCAACAGAATTTTTTAAAAAAAAAGTACAAGATTCGACAATAATAAAAATATTGAATAATTCATACGATTATTAAATCATACATGTAATTATAAAACTCTCCATCTAGTGATCCGTTTCCAAGCCATTATAAGTAACCCATAAATACATCCCTTGTAACTGAATGATTTCGAAGAAGTAAGAACTGGTAAAAAATCTGCGAACTTGTATTAACTTTTTCATGATTGTTTGATAGAGTATTTATGATAGCAATAAATACCGTTACAATATACATGAATTTCCTGTCATAAAATGTCAAGTTTTTAGAAATTTTCACACCTTCATAGATAATGTATCTATCTACCTGCGTACCGAAATCATGAACTGTCTAGAAAACCTGCCTGCGGAGTTTCCTGTGAGAGAAATATCATCCGGCTTTGAAGGGCAATTCGTCAACTTAAACCTTAGCTTGTACTTTAGTCAACTCAGTGGCGGATCCAGAGGGGGTTCAGGGGAATCCCTCAACCCCCCTCCACGCCGCCCATTTTTTAAATATGCTATGTAAAATGAAATCATTTGGTCACACGTTCATGGTATATTTGACAAAAATGAGATAAAAACAGGAAGGCGAACCCTCATACTTTTATGCATAAGAACCCCCTTCCTAGACATCCTGGATCCGCCCCTGCAACTCGTACCAATTTTTGTTCAACTCGAATATTAATTAGAACCTTAAATTTATTCGACATGCGACTTAAATGCTGTTTTTATCTTTATTGTCTTCAGTTATTGTTTTATCCCCAGAGAAGATGACACGAACCTCATATTTTATTAATCCAAAACCGGATAATCGCATATCAACCATGCCATGGGAGCGCAGTGGCTCAGTGGTAGAGTGCTTGACTCGAGACCGAGGGGGCGCGGGTTCAAGTGTCACTGCCAAGCGTCCTTGAGCAAGACACATTAATCCTAGCTTAGTACTGGTTCAACATAGGAAGACCCGTCCCTATATAACTGAAAGATTGTTGATGAGACGTAAAAGAATTAAATCAAACAAACAAAAAATCAACCGTGCCATTACCAATCTTTTCTTAACTCTCAAATTCTCTTCATGTTACAAAAAATCATGTCATAACCGATGTCTATTGAACGTGACCGAAAATGCATAATTGCAATAATTCGCATATACGAGAAGAGTGTTTTGCGTGATAAGCACGTTAGGATATGTTATGTACAGGGCTCTGGGTTCGGGTGGAGATCGTACAATGTTGGCAGTTTAAGTGGTCACACTGTTAAATTGTAAGCAGACAAAACACAAAGAGTATTTTATACATTCGAGAACCATAGATTTCAAATGATAGGCGCGTTGCTGAATTTCATATGAGGCTTACTTTTTGAGAAAACTTACCTCATCGTCATAAAGGATGAAACCGATCTCAAATCAAAACTAAATGCCTCTACTTTAATTTTGATTGGGTCGTACGTTCGAAAATTGGTAGCGTCATATCTAAAAAAGGGGAGATAACTCTATCCTTGCAAAAAAAGAAATTGTGAAGTACGAATTTCGAATCGATTTTTTGCAGTGTTAAAACATTATTTTTTCATAAAATATTTTATTTTCTAAAATCAATTTAACTTTTATTTATTTTTAAATCAAATTTGGCTCATTTTCTTCATTTGCAGATATAGCTAATGAGGGATAACTCTTACTACCCTATGAAATAGAACATTTCCCTAGATATCGTTTCTGATAATACCGTTATTTTTGGTAAAAATGCGTAAAACTTGATCAATTCGACGAAACATATAAATTTGCTATTCAAAAACGTGATTAACAGCATTCTGACATGCTTGACGGCTCCGAAAATCGATTGCAAAGTTGCTACCCCCATGTGAAAAATACTCTGTTTTCGTGCATTTCACCAATACACTTGATATACTATTAGGCGCAGTCTCTGAATGCTTTTGAGAGAATTTACCTCATCATCCTAAAGGATGAAACTAGTCTTCAATTGAAGATAAATGTCTACACTTAATTTTTGGGGGTCACACACTCAGAAATTGGTAGCGCCATATTGAAAAAGGGGAGATAACTTTATACTCGCAGAAAACAGAATCACGAAATACGAATTTTAAAAGTATCAAGTATGGACTTATTTCTGAAGACAAAGGGTCTGACACATTTCTTTAAGCTAATTTGGTATGCTAAATCCGAAAAACAATGTTTGCAAGCTAAGAAATGGCGTCTTATTGAGCTTATTTGCATGTTTTCAAGATGGCCGCCAAAATCATACAGAATCTTACATTGTTGTTGATTCATTGTTTACTGTACCTCGGAATATTTGTGGGGGTTCTGTGTTGGTCTTTGTTTTATTATGCATCTATTTGTGTTCTTTCTATTTTTGTTAACACATTGACGAGGAAGAGAATGATAGTTGCTTTGCTTTTATTGTCTTCCTGGTGTCTTGTGACTGTAAGTGTTCTGTTCCTCTTCCTCACGATGCCGTGGGTAAATCTGCAGTAGTGATTGTGGTTTTTCATGTTTATACTCACTTCCTTTGTGCGTATCTAGTGTCCAGCTATTGTAAAAAATGTTTCATTCATAGCACTATTTTGGACTAGGTTCAAGCTTTTAAAGTGATAAACGAGAAATGAGTTTTGAGAATCAACAAGTAGCTTTGATTTTACTGTCGTCATAATGTCCATTCTTCCTAGCAATACCCACAAAATGTGTTACACTATCTATATATCAAAAGTAAAAGCATTTAAATTCCTTAGTACCCAATGGTCGAATTAGACCAGCCTTGCGCCCTCAGGACACCTTCTCATGGGCGTCAAATTTTTTTGCTGGAACGCCTTCTATAGGTAAAAGTATTGACCTCAAAATAACCCCATTTGAGCTATGTGAAATTGCGTGGTTTCCATGGCAACAAACAATGCGCTTCAAAACAGTTGGGGTTGTCCCTACAAATTACTTATATCTCAGCAGAAACTCATCCTAAAGTACTAACTCGATAAAAAACAAAAGTAAGACACAGCAGCTTCATTCAGCGGTAAAGTATGCTAGTGAGCAAATTTGCATATTCATGAAAATTAATGAAAACATTAGGAAATCATTAAAAAAGTAAAAAGGTGTACCCACAAAGATACTTACAACTCAGCTGCGAATTATTTTAGGCAACCACTCTTGGTACCAAATAATGCCAAATCACTGCACTTTTACCAAATTGTCCATTTAACAAATTTTTTAACATTCTCACTCATAAATATATAATCAAAATATAAGGAATAAGAGAAAATTTTGGAAAAATTAAAGGGGTGTACTTACAAAATTAAACATATGTAAGTTGCTAGTTATCCTATTCTAAAATTAAAGCCTAAAACTAATTTTTATTATTCTGTGTTCTTCTTTCTTTTTAATGTTTTCTTATACATTCATGAGACAAGCAAATGAGATCATTTGTATATTCATCATAGGTCTCAACTTTTATTTGGTACCATGGATGGTAGTCCAGGATATATGGCAGCTGAAATGTAGGTTATTTTGTAGGTCAAACCACTTTAGTTTTCTACTATTTTTGAATTATTCTTTTTATGTGTTCTTTAATATTCGTGAATATGAAAATTAGATATTTCGAATACCTTTAATCATAGGGTCACATACCTGTATCTCAACTATTATTTGGTACCAAGTTTTGTAGTCTAGGATAATAAGCAGCTGGTGTAGAGGTAATTTGGAAGAGATACCACCTTAATTAATCTACCAATTTTATCTTATTTCTTATGTTTAAATTAATATTTATGGGTAATCAAATTAGATCATTTGTATATTTAATCATTTTCATCAAATGAAAATGTCTCAACTTTTATTTAGTACCTAGTTTTGAAGTTAATCATAGTGGTTGAATTAGTGGATATTTTGAACGTAAATACCTAATTTTTCTACAAATTTCCTCTTATTTCTTAAGTATTCATTAATATTCATGAATATATTCAAATTAGATAATTTGTAAATTTAATCATTTTGGTCAAAATGCTAATGTCTCAACTTGAATTTGGAGCTAAGTTTTGCAGTCAACGATAGTTGGTAGTAGAAATATAGGTAATTTTGTAGCTATACCCCCTTAATTTTTCTATCTATTTTATCTTATTTATTATGCTTTCATTCATATTCATGAATATTTGAATTATAAAATTCGTATATTTTATCATTTTTACCAAATGGCTATGTCTCAAGTTTTATTTGATACCAAGTTTTGTAAGATAGGATAATTTTCAGCTAGCGTCATGTTAATTTTGTAGGTATACCCCCTTAATATTTCTACCAATTTAGTCTTATTTCTTATGTTTACATTAATATTCATGAATATTTCAATTAGATAATTCGCATATTTAATAATTTTGGTTAAATGGCAAAGTCCCAACTTTTATTTGGTACCAAATTGTATAGTCTAGTCTAATAAACAGCACACATATAGGACATTTTGTAGGTATACCACCTTCATTTTTCTACCAAGTTTCCCTTATTTATACTTTTTACATTAATATTCATGAATATTCAAATTATTTTCTTCGTATATTTAATCATTTTGGTTAAAATACAATGCCTCAGCTTTAATTTGGTACCAAGTTTTGTAGTCTACGATAGTTAGCAGTAGATATATAGGTAATTTTGAAAGTATACCACCTTAATTTTTCTACCAATTTTCTCTTATCTCTTATGCTTTCATTAATATTCATGAATATTTAAATTAGATAATTCGTATATTTTATCATTTTGATCAAATGGCTATGCCTCATCTATTATTTGGTACCAGGTTTTGTAAGATAGGATAGTTAGCAGCTAGCGTACTGGTAATTTTGAAAGTATACCACCTTTATTTTTCTACAAATTTTGTCTTATGTCTTATGTTTACATTAATATTCTTGAATATTTAAATCAGATAATTCGCATATTTAATCATTTTAGTCAAATGGCAAAGTCTCGACTATTATTTGGTACCAAGTTTTGTAGTCTAGGCTGGTACGCAGCAGACATATAGGACATTTTGTAGGTATACCCCCTTAATTTTTCTACCAATTTTTATCTTATTTCTTACGTTTACATTAATATTCATGAATATTTAAATGAGATAATTCGGATATTTAATCATTTTAGTCAAATGGCTTTGTCTCAACTTTTATTGGGTACCAAATCTTGTAGGATAAGATATTTAGCAGCTGGTGTAGTGGTAATTTTGTAGATATACCCATTAATTTTTCGGCCAATTTTCTCTCATTTCATATGTTTTCATTAATATTCATGAGTATGCAAATTAGATAATTCGTATATCTATTCAGTTGGTCATTTTGCTAATGTCTCCACTTTAATTTGGTACCACGATTCTTAGTCTGGAATGATAAACAGCGGCATATAGGTAATTGTGTAGGTGACACCCCTTAATTTATTCTACAATTTTTCTCATTACTTACGTTTTCAATAATATTCTTGAATATGCAAATAAGATAATATTAATATCTAATAAGATCGTCATATTGCTGTTTCTTAAATTCTATTTTATCTATATAAGAAAGAAAGACTAGACATTTCAAACAGATATACTTTTGTGTGAGTAAAAGTAAAAAAAAAGCAGAGAAGCAATATTTCAAGGAGGTACTTTACGACGCTCATCTATGCTGGTTTTACATTATTTCTAGTACCAGAGTTACTTCCCCATTTTATGAATAACGCTACTCTATTTTAACGTACAATCCTCACAAATTGATAGCACAGATATATTTATCTTTAATTGAGTCATGTATCATCAGTTAGGACGCTAATGTAAGTTTTCTCCAAAAGTAAATCAGCGAATCTCCTATGCTCGTATCAAGTGTATTGGAAAAATGCATTAAAACACTGTTTTTCCCCACAGGGGTGGCAACTTAAGAAGCAAATTTCTGAGCCAACAGGCATATCAGGATGCGGCAAATCATGTTTTTAAAAAGCGAAAAGACAATTGTTTTAGAAATTATGAAGTTTTGCGGGTTCTGATTAAATATAACGGTATTATAAGGAATAATATAGAGGAAAATATTAAATTTTATAGGGTAGTAAGAGTTATCCCCCCCAAAATACTATGTTTAAATTTATCAAAATCAATAAAACTCATACAAATATAAATGACAGTAAACTTACTTTTAGAAAATAAAATAATTTGCGAAAAAGAACGTCTTTTTGTCAATACAAAATCAGTTTAAAAACCGTACTTTACGTTTCCGTTTTTTGCAAACATTGAGTTATCTCCCCATTTTTTAATATGATGCTACCAATTTTTGAGCGTACGACCCAATCAGAAATAAAGAAGAAGTATTAATCTTGAATTTAAGACCTGTTTCATTCTTTATGACGATGAGGTAAGTTTTTTCGAAAATTTGAATTTCAGCAACGCGCCTATGAAAAGAGAAGTTCGAAAGAATTATTTTTATCGGTTCATCAAATATTCCAAAATAAGTTTCTATTTTACCTACCTACCTACCTGCCTGCCTGCCTACCTGCCTGCCTGCCTGCCTACCTGCCTGCCTGCCTGCCTGCCTGCCTACCTTTTTGCATTAGACTATTCGCCGGAATGGCCTTATCTCACAAGCATAATAGTGAGTACCAACAACGTGGCATTTTGACATGAATAGACTCAAACCAGCCGGTGCAGCCTCCTTTTTAAGCATAGAAACTTCTATGCTGGTCGGTCAGTAGCATAACAGTCATATAATATGATTTAAGCGACTTGCAAAGGTTCAGATTAGGTTGCGCGTATGCTTATGCGCAGGCTGATTTGAGATTTTGCTTGTCGCAAATTCCGCATTGTTGGAACTCTCATGTTTTGGCTCAATTATTTTGGAATTCATATTGGAATTAAGCCATCGCTTCTCTGGCGTTTAACCAGTGTAATGGAGAGCAAACAAAGTGTCTTGCTCAATGACACACTCGGTGGTTTCGAAACTTATCGTCGTGTTGGCACATTTACTCCTCGAAAGTACTGGATGTTGTTTACCTAGGAATATGTTGCTCCGTCCCGACACGAATGAAAAATTGTTGACTGGGACGTTAAGCCACAGAACGATAACAACACTCGGCAGCGATAATTTCTATACCCTGACCGTTCCCTCAATGTCCGCCTCTCTACCACCGAGCCACTGACTCCCCAATAATATGCTGACTCGTTCGTAAATAGCATTAATGGTGATAACTATCTCGTATTTGCATTTTCAGTGAGTAAATTAACAAATTTAAACTTCTCCTTTGGATTTTTAATCCCCCATCACCATTTATGTAGTGCATGCTCAAACCCAGAGGGGACAGGCGTCCGGACCCCTCCCCCCTGGAAAATAGTAAAGCTTTAGTGTTCCTGGTCCGGATCCTTTAGAAAATCGAAGCTACCAAGCCAGTATTCAATGTTGGGCCATCATCGGTCCGCTAGCGAAACGTCATTTAAATGGCGTTTCGCTGGCGGGCCGATGATTGCCTGCTTTTAATGTATTTGGATCACCTCTCTCCTCACCAACTAAACAGAGAAGAAGTTTGTCAGAGTTGGACCCCTTCTGAAAAAACGTTCTGGATCCGCGCATGTAGTGGCTAGGAGTACGGATCCGTGCCTCTAGCCCACTAGGCCAGGGATACAGATGGATCTGTATTTATAGCCGGCCAGCCAAAGGATACGGATCAGTATCTCGGGCCAGCTTAGCATCTAGAATCTTGTTTATTATTTAAAAATGCAAAACGGAAAAGTCACTTGCTCGACCAGTCGTTGACGCATTTGTCTTATCAAGGTGAAAGGACAAACAACGTATTTACAATTTTTTGAAATTATTAGCTCACCTGAGCCATTGGCTCATGGTGAGCTATTGTGATCGTTGGATGTCCGTCGTGCGTCGTCGTGTATCGTGTGTCGTCAACAATTGCTTCAAAGGACATCTGCGCCTAAACTACTGGCTGGATTTTGATCAAACTTGTCAGAAATGATCCTGATATAGCCCTCTTTAATAATTGTTCAAATTGTTTGAAGTCCGTTGCATATCTAGGTCACACAGGCTAAAAATAGATTTTCGAGATAACTTTTTAAAAATCTTCTTGTCTTAAACCACAAGGCATAAAGCCTTGATATTTGGTTAGTAGCATCATCTAGTGAACCTCTACCAAGTTTATTCAAATTATGCCCCTGGGGCTAAAAATGGACCCGCCCAAGGGGGTCACATGTTTTACATAGGCTTGTATAGTGAAACATGAAAAAATCTTCTTCTCTGAAACCGCAAGGCCTAAAGCCTTAATATATTTGGTATGTAGCATCACCTAGGGGACCTCTACCAATTTTGTTCAAATAATACCCCTGGGGCCAAAATATGGCCCAAACCCTTGGTTCACATGTTTTACATAGGCTTATATATAGGGAAAACATGAAAAAAATCTTCTTGTCTGAAACCACAAGGCCTAAAACATTGATATTTGGTATGTAGCATCACCAAGTAGACCTCTACCAAGTTCGTTTAAATTATGCCCCTGGGGCCAAATATGGGTCTGCCCCGGGGGTCGCATATTTTACGTAGGCTTATATCCCTACTGCATAAACTGCCATTAAAATCCCGTTAATTGCTCCCATTAAAATCCCATTAAAATGGCCCAATTAATGGCCAGTTTTAATGGGAAAATGCTCTTCCAAAATCGAAAATCTGTCAAAATACTATAAAATTAAACTATTAATAAAAGTAATGAGCATCAAATAGGCATTATTTTTTGTGTACAAAAAATAATGGTCATTAAAACATTCCATTAGAATTGTTACTGGTTTATATTAATGCCCATTAATATGATGTAATTTTCATGACTATTTATCTTTTGGCCATTATTAGAACCATTATTAATAACTTATTATTTTTAATGGCCATTAGAACAGAAAATGTAGCTACAAATTAGTGGGTATTACTTTCCCATCAATATATTGAAGAGAAAAATTATGGGCATTATGTTTTTAATAAACAGCATATTAATCAGCATTAAATATGGAAATAGTCATAAATTTAATGGCCATTAAAGAAACATGATAAATTTCAAAAAAGGGTATATTAATGACTATTATTTTTTCTCGTTTGCTCACTGCACTGTTTTCAAGATCCTATTTCTTGTGCTTCTTCCTGTTTCCCATTCAGAAGCAGGAAAAACAAGCAAAAAATCTTGCTGGACTTTGGTTTAAGTCCCCTGTTATCTTAATACCCATAGGACAGAGACCAAATACCTTACTAGACTCAAGTAAGTCAGTTAACACCTCTCCAGCAGCAGTACTAACATCTGGGTGAGATGACAGGTTCTCTGGGTAGTAGTACTGACTTCTAGGGAAAATTACTTGGACTCTTGGTACTCATACTAACATCTAGGTGAGATGACAGGTACTCTGGGTAGTAGTACTGACTTCTAGGGGAGATGACTTGGACTCTGGGTACTAGAAATTATCTCTATGGGAGATGATTTGGACTCGAGGTACTTGTACTGAACACCAGGGGTGATGATTTGGACACTGTGTACTAGTACTGACCACTTTAGGAGGTAACTTGGGCTCTAGTAACTAGTACTGATATGTAGGGGAGATGACTTTGACTCTGAGTACTAGTACTAACGACTAGAGGAGATGACTGGTACTCTGGGTACAAGAACTGACATCTAGGGGAAATGCCTTGACTATTGGTACTCTTACTGACCCCAAGGGGAGATGACTGGTACTCTGTGTACTAGTACAGACCTCCAAGGGAGATGACTTGGACTCTGCTTACTAGAACTGATCACTAAGGGAGATGCCTTTGACTCTGGGTATCACTACTGACCTCTAGGGAAATGACTTTGACTCTGTGTACTAGTACGGACCACAAGGGGAGGTGTCTTGGACTATGGGTACTAGTAATGACATGTAGGGGAGATGACTTGGATTCTGGGTACTAGTACTAAACTTTAGGGGAGATGACTGGTACTCTGGGTACAAGTACTGACTCAAGGGGAGGTGATTTTGACCATGTTTACTGGAACTGACCACTTGGGGAGACGCCTTTGACTCTGAGTACCACTACTGTCTTCTAGGGGAGATGACTGGTACTCTGGGTATTAGAACTGACCTTATTGGGGAGATGACTGGTATTTAAGGTACTAGTACTGACCTCTAGGGGAGATGACTTGGACTCTGTGTGCTTGAACTGATCATTTTGTGAGATATTATCGACTGTGTGTTTTAGTACTGACAACTAGGGGAGGTTTCTTGGACTTGGTACTAGTACGGACTTGTAGGAGAGAGGACTTGGACTCTGGGTACTAGTACTAGAATCTAGGAGAGATGACTGGTACTCTGGGTACAAGTACTGACCTCTGGGGGAGATGACTTGACCATTGTACTAGTACTTACCTGATTGGGGAGATGACTGGTACTTTAGGTACTAGCACTGACCTCTAGGAGAGATGACTTGGCTCTGGATACAAGTACTGACCTCTAGGAGAAATGCTTGGACTCTGGGTACTTGAACTGACTTATATGGAGATGTATGGGACTATGGGAACTAGTCCTGACCTCAATGGAGATGACTGGGACTCTTGGTACTAGTTCTGACGTGTAGGGGAGGTGACTTGGACTCTTGGTATCAGTACTAAATTCTAGAGGACTCTAGATTTGACTCTTTATGCTAATTCTAACATCTAGGTGAGATAACTGGTACTCTGGGTACTAGTACTGACCTCTAGGGGAGATTACTTGGACTCTGTATACTGAAACTGACCTCCAGGGAAGATGACTGGTACTATTGGTACTTGTACTGACCTCCAGGGGTTATGACTTGGACTCTGTTTACTAGTACTGACCACTAGGGGAGGTGTCTTGGACTCTGGGTACTAGCACCCCAGTGGGGTACTCTCATTTTTTCTTCATACGTATGCTGGGGCCCAGCATCGACCGTTCACCCACCAAAAACATTACTGGTACTTAAGCTTCTTGTACTGACCTCTAGGAGATATGACTGGGACTCGGGATACAAGGACTGAACTTTAGGGGAGATGATGTGGACTCTGGGTACAAATACTGACCTCTAAGGCAGATCGCTTGGACTCTGGATACTAATTCTGACTCCTAGAGAAAATGTCTAGGACGCCAGGTATTAGTACTGACCTCTAGTAAAGATGACAGGAATTCTGGGCGTTATTGCTAACCTCTAGCGGCAATGACTTGGTCACTGTATACTAGTACTTACCTCAAGTTGAAATCACTGGGTTTCTGGGTACTAGTACTGAACTCCAGGGGAGATTCCTTTGACTCTGTGTACCACTACTGACCTCTAGGGGAGATAACTTGGACTCTGTGAACTATAACTGACCACTATTGGAGGTGTCTTGGACTATGAGTACTAGTACCGACATATAGGGGAGATGACTTGGATTCTTGGTACTAGTACTAACATCTAGGGGAGATGACTGGTACTCTGGGTACTCGTACTGGCCTCTAGGGGAGATAACTGGCTCTAGGTACTAGTACTAACCTCTATTGGAAATGCATTTGACTCTTGGTACTAGTATTGACCATAAGTGGAGATGAAGGGGCCTCTAAGTACTTTTACTGATCTCTAGGAGAGATGACTTGGACTCTGGATACTAGTACTGACTTGTAGGGGAGATGTAGGGGACTGCGGGTACTATTACTGACCTCTAGGGAAGATGACTGGTACTCTTGGTACTTGTACTGACCTCCAGGGGAGATAACTTGGACTCTGTGTACCAGTACTTACCTATAGTGGAGGTGTCTTGGACTCTTGGTACTAGTATTGACATGTATGGGGAGACGACTTGGGTTCTGGATAAGGGAATAACGTCTAAAGGAGATGACTGATACTCTTGGTACAAAAAATGACCTTTAGATGAGATAACATGACTATTGGTACTTATACTGACCTCTAGGGGAGATGATTGGTATTCTATGTACTAGTACTGACCTCAATGGGAGATGACTTGGACTATGTTTACTAGAACTGATCACTAGGGGAGATGCCTTTGACTCCGGGTACCACTTTTGACCTCTAGGGGGGGGGGGGGGTGACTTGGACTCTATGTACTAATACTGACCACTAGTGGAGGTGTTGGGACTCTATGTACTAGTACTCACATATAGGGGAGATAACTTGGTCTCTGGATACTAGTACTAAGATCTAGGGGAGATGACTGGTACTCTAGGTACAAGTACTGACTTCCAGGGGAGATAAATTGGACTCTGTTTACTAGAACTGGCCACTAGGGCAGACGCCTTTAACTCTGGGTACCACTACTGACCTCTTTGCGAGATGACTGGTACTCTGGGTACTAGTACTACCTCTATTGCAAATGCCTTGGACTCTTTGTACTAGAACAGACCACTAGGGGAGATAAATGGGGCTCTGTGTACTTGTACTGATCTCTAGGGAAGATGACTGGTACTCTTGGTACTTGTACTGACCTCCAGGGGAGATAACTTGGACTCTGTGTACCAGTACTTACCTATAGTGGAGGTGTCTTGGACTCTTGGTACTAGTATTGACATGTATGGGGAGACGACTTGGGTTCTGGATAAGGGAATAACGTCTAAAGGAGATGACTGATACTCTTGGTACAAAAAATGACCTTTAGATGAGATAACATGACTATTGGTACTTATACTGACCTCTAGGGGAGATGATTGGTATTCTATGTACTAGTACTGACCTCAATGGGAGATGACTTGGACTATGTTTACTAGAACTGATCACTAGGGGAGATGCCTTTGACTCCGGGTACCACTTTTGACCTCTAGGGGGGGGGGGGGTGACTTGGACTCTATGTACTAATACTGACCACTAGTGGAGGTGTTGGGACTCTATGTACTAGTACTCACATATAGGGGAGATAACTTGGTCTCTGGATACTAGTACTAAGATCTAGGGGAGATGACTGGTACTCTAGGTACAAGTACTGACTTCCAGGGGAGATAAATTGGACTCTGTTTACTAGAACTGGCCACTAGGGCAGACGCCTTTAACTCTGGGTACCACTACTGACCTCTTTGCGAGATGACTGGTACTCTGGGTACTAGTACTACCTCTATTGCAAATGCCTTGGACTCTTTGTACTAGAACAGACCACTAGGGGAGATAAATGGGGCTCTGTGTACTTGTACTGATCTCTAGGGGAGATGACTTACTATTTTGGACTCTGGATACTAGTACTGACTTATAGGGGAGATCCACGGGACAATGGATATTAGTACTGACCTAAAGGGAGATTTTGGGACTCTGGGTACTAGCATTGACCTTTAGGGAAGATGACTGGTACTCTTGGTACAAAAAATGACCTTTAGGGGAGATAACATGACTATTTTGTACTCATACTGACCTCTAGGGGATATGATTGGTATTCTATGTACTAGTACTGACCTCAATGGGCAATGACTTGGACTATGTTAACTAGAAATGATCACTAGGGGAGATGCTTTTGACTCTGGGTACCACTTTTGACCTCCAGGGGGGATGACTTGGACTCTGTGTACTAATACTGACCACTAGTGGAGGTGTTGGAACTCCTGGTACTAGTACTCACATATAGAGGAGATAACTTGGTCTCTGGATACTAATACTAAGATCTAGGGGAGTTGACTGATACTCTGGGTACAAGTACTGACTCCCAGGGGAGATGACTTGGACTCTGCTTACTAGAACTGGCCACTAGGGCAGACGCCTTTGACTCTGGGTACCACTTCTGACCTCTATGCGAGATGACTGGTACTCTGGGCACTAGTACTACCTCTATTGCAAATACCTTGGACTCTTTGTACTAGAACAGACCACTAGGGGAGATGAATGGTACTCTGTGTACTTGTACTGATCTTTAGGGGAGATGACTTACTATTTTGGACTCTGGATACTAGTACTGACTTATAGGGTAGATGCATGGGACAATGGATATTAGTACTGACCTCAATGGAGATTTTGGGACTCTTGGTACTAGCACTGACCTCTAAGGAAGATGACTGGTACTCTTGGTACATATACTGACCTCCAGGGGAAATGACTTGGCCTCTGTGTACTAGTACCGACCACTAATGGAGGTTTCTTTGACTCTGGAAACTAGAACGGACCTGTAGGGAAGATTACTTGGACTCTGTGTACTAGTACTGACCACACGGGGAGGTTTCTTGGACTCTTGGCACCAGTACTGACCTAAAGGGGAGAAGACTTGGACTCTGAATACTAGTACTACAATCTAGGCTAGATGACTGGTCCTCTGGGTACAAGTACTGACCTCTAAGGGAGATTACTTGCTTATTGTACTATTACTGACCTCATTGGGGAGATGACTGGTACTTTATGTACTAGTACTGACCTCCAGGGGAGATGACTTTGACTCTGTGTACTTGAACTGACCATTTGGAGAGAAGTCAGTAATTGAACCTAGAGTCCAAGGCATCTCCCCAAATGGTCAGTTCAAGTACACAGAGTCCAAGTTCCCCCCCCCCTGGAGGTCAGTACTAGTACATAAAGTACCAGTCATCATCCCAATGAGGTCAGTAATAGTACAATAGTCAAGTCATTTCCCTTAGAGGTCAGTACTTGTACCCAGAGTACCTCCAGGGGAAATGACTTGGACTCTGTGTACTAGTACCGACCACTAATGGAGGTTTCTTTGACTCTGGAAACTAGAACGGACCTGTAGGGGAGATGACTTGGACTCTGTGTACTAGTACTGACCACTAGGGGAGGTTTCTTGGACTCTTGGAGATGACTTGGACTCTGTTTACTAGAACTGGCCACTAGGGCAGTCGCCTTTGACTCTGGGTACCACTTCTGACCTCTATGCGAGATGACTGGTACTCTGGGTACTAGTACTGACCTCTATTGCAAATACCTTGGACTCTTTGTACTAGTACTGACCACTAGGGGAGATGATAGGACTCTGTGTACTTGTACTGATCTCTAGGAGAGATTGCTTACTATTTTAAACTCTGGATACTAGTACTTATAGGGGAGATGCATGGAACAATGGATATAAGTACTGACCTCAAGGGAGATTTTGGGACTCTAGGTACTAGTACTGACCTCTAGGGAAGATGACTGGTACTCTTGGTACATATACTGACCCCCAGGGGAGATGACTTGGACTCTGTGTACTAGTACCGACCACTAATGGACGTTTCTTTGACTGGAAACTATTCAGACCTGTAGGGGAGATGACTTGGACTCTGTGTACTAGTACTGACCACTAGGGGAGGTTTCTTGGACTCTGAGTACTAGTACGGACCTATAGGGGAGATGACGTGGACTCTGGGTACTAGTACTAGAATCTAGGGTAGATGACTGATACTCTGGGTACAAGTACTGACCTCTAAGGGAGATGACTTGACTATTGTACTATTACTGACCTCATTGGGGAGATGACTGGTACTTTATGTACTAGTACTGACCTCCAGGGGGGAACTTGGACTCTGTGTACTTGAACTGACCATTTGGGGAGATGCCTTGGACTCTGGGTTCAATTACTGACATCTAGTGGAGATGACTGGTATTCTGGGTACTAGTTCTGATCTCTATGGGAGTTAACTGGTACTCTGGGTACTAGGCTGACCTCTATGGGAAATGCCTTGGACTCTGGGAACTAGAACTGACCATTATTGGAGATGACTGGGACTCTGGGTACCAGTTCTGACGACTAGGTGTGTTGAATGGGACTCTGTAAATTGTACTAACGTCTAGGGAAGATGACTGATACTCTCTGTTCTAGTTCTGACAACTTGGGGAGATGACTGGTTTCTGACTACAGGTACTGACCTGTAGGGGAGATGATTCGGACTCTGGATACTAGTAATGACCTCTATGGGAGATGACTTGGACTCTGAGTGCAGGTACTGAACTTTAAGGGAGATGACTTGGACTCTGGATACTAGTACTGAGCTGCAGAGAAAATACGTGTATCTTGGACTCTGGATATTAGTACTGACCTCTATGAGGATGATTGGGACTCTGGAGTCTATTATTGACTTCTATTGGAGATGGCTTGTACTATGGGTATTAGAACTGACCTCTATTGGCAATGACTTGGAATATGCATACTAGTACTGACCTCTAGGTGAAATGACTTGGACTCTGGGTACTAGTACTGACCTCTAGGTGAGATGACTGGTACTCCAGGTACTAGTACTAACCTACAGGGGGATGACTTGGACTCTATGTACTATAATTGATCTGTAGGGGGAGGTGACTGGGGCTATGGGTACTAGAACTGACCACTAGGGGGATGCCTAGGACTCTGGGTACTAGTACTGACCTCTAGGAGAGATGACTTGGGCTCTGGGTACAAGTACTTACGTCTTAGGGAGATGACTTGAATTCTGGATACTAGCACTCACTTATAAGGAGATGTATGGGACTATAGGTACTAGTACTGGCCTCAATGAAGATGACTGGGACTCTTGGTACTAGCTCTGACGTCAAGGGGAGATGAATTGGACTCTTGGTATTAGTACTGAGTTCTAGGGGAGATAACTTTGACTTTTGGTACTAATTCTAACATCTAGGTCAGATTACTGGTACTCTGGATACTAGTACCTACATCTTGGGGAAATGACTTGGACTCTGGGTACTAGTACTGACCTCTAGGGAAGATGACTGGTACTATTGGTACTTGTACTGACCTCCAATGGAGATGACTTGGATTCTGTGTGCTAGAATTGAACATTTGGGGAGATGCCTTGGACTCTGGGTACTACTACTGGCCTCTAGGGGAAATATCTCGGCCTCTGGGTACAAGTACTGACCTCTAGGGGAGATAACTTGACAATTGGTACTTGTACTGACCACTAGGGGAGGTGTCTTGGACTCTGGGTACTAGTACCGACATAAAGGGGAGATGGCTTGGATTCTTGGTACTAGTACTAACATCTAGGGGAGATGACTGGTACTCTGGGTAGTACTTCTGACCTCTAGGGGAGATAACTGGTAATCTGGTAACTAGTACTGACCTCTAGGGGAGATAACTGGTAATCTGGTAACTAGCACTGACCTCTAGGGGAAATTCCTTGGACTCTGGGTACTAGTACTGACCTCTAGGAGAGATGACTGAGACTCTGGGTACTAGTACTGACCTCTAGGCTTAATGCCTTGGACTCTGTGTACTAGTACTGACCAGTAGGGGAGATGAATGGCCAAAATTTGAATGCTGGCTTGGTAGCTTTGTGATAGTTCAGGGGATCCGGGCTAGTAATTATAAGAAACCCTATACTTTCGTAATTGTTCAGGCATCTAGTGGCACTGACAGGGACTTTGAATACTAGTTCTGTCCTCTAGTGGCAATGCATGCTACTCTGGATATAAGATTTGACATCTTGTGGCAAATACAGGGACTCTATTGGTTCCTGGCTTTTCTTCTGAGGCTTCACTACATTTATGGGGCTCGTCGCGAGAAAACCTGTCTTCGGGGGGTTGCGAACAACAAAGGCGCAGATCAGCCTGCGCATCCGCGCAGTCCGATCAGCACATTTGTTATTCGCTTTTTGAAAAGTACCATATGTAAACTTGCTTTAGGTGAAATTTCAATTTTCTAGCTAGTCTCTGTAGCTGAGGAGACTGGTTTATATCTCGCTTTGTCAGAAACCCCGAAGACAGGTTTTGTCGCGTCGAGGCCCATTTAATAGATGTACAAGTCAGTTTGTTGTATGGTTTTGTCGTGCTGTTGTCGAGTTAGTATATTAAACTCATAAACGCTTGTATACCGATTTAAGCATTACTGCACAGTTTTCAGGTAGGCCTATATAAAGGGGACCATTTTAGAGTCTGCTAAGCACACCATAATAGATGCCAGTACCAGTTTAGAAGCTGGTCATGACTAAAATAGATGCCAGGACCAGTTTAGATGCAGGACCACTTTAGATGATGTATAGATGCACATTGATCACTGTGTGCCTGGTATCTTCTCTGGCCTCACACTGAGTAGATTTATATCCGTCCTGGTGTCTATTTCATCAATAAAGTTCAAGAAAATTGTGTCTTCGTTGTTTTTTTGAGAAGTGCATACGTTATATAGAAACCCCGATAATAGAAATTTGTTTGTCACTAAAAACCATCATCGGCTCACCAGCGAAACGATGTTTAAATGGCGTTTCGCTGGCGGGCCGATAATGGCCATTGAAATGGCGTTTCGCTGGCGGGCCGATAATGGCCAAAATTTGCATGCTGGCTTGGTAGCTTTGTGATTTTTCAGGGGATCCGGACAATTACTTATAAGGAACCCTATATTTTCGTAATTGTTCAGGGGGTTGGAGTCCGGACCCCTGTCCCCTTTTATGGATCCGCGCATGAATTATACGTCTATATCAAAAGAAAGCATAAATACAAAGTGTATTTCGGTAATTCTGTTACTTTCCTATATTTCCATAATGGTCGTAGGCTATAACATGACAGGTCGATTTTATCACTATTATAACCAGCCCCTGAAGCTGAGCATGCTACCTCAAAGACTAAGATCTGTGTAGCTTTTATAGTGTATGAGCTTACATGCGAGTTGCATGCGAAAAACAAAGATACAGCCTTGCATCGGCGCTGTGTGATCAGCGCCTTCGTTATTCGCTCTCTGCAAATTTCGATAGCTAAACTAGCGACACTATAGCCTCTGTAACTGAGCATGCTGGTTTGAACGTGACCGGAAAAAAACGCTAAATGTGAGCTGTGCAAGATTCATATTATTCATTGTATTGTATTAAATAACTTAGTTTAGACCGAGTCCATTTCTATAGATAAAACGTTTGATTATAACTATACAAGACAGAAAATCCTGTAGATGGTTTTGGGTCGAATCGACCATGGCGGCGAAACGACTATTGGGGGTGGGGGTGGGCGATAAGTAGGAACCGTCTTGGGCGAACGATTAGGGGAGGAAACGGGTTTGGGTTATACGAGTCCAAGTTATACACACCAAGGAAAATGGGTCGTAGCATTCTATTTTTGGTTAACCATGTTATATTAAGTAAAGGGTGGTCTTAATTGTAATTTTTCGAGGTATTTAAACCTTTGTCGATTTTTTATTTCTCTTCAGCCTCTATAACCGTGTGGAATGCAGCAGCCTTGGTTGGTAAATTGGGAGCATAAAAGATGTCAGCTGTGACACCTTTATTATTTGTCTTAAATATTCGACAAAAAGTACGAAATTCGTAAATTTCAAACGTTTGATGAAACTTGATTTTTGACGTACGAACTTTTTTAGAGGTCGCAACAGCTGTTGTTGTGCCGCGTGGAGTTGGTAACACTTCATGCCGTGATCTTGCAACGACTCAATAAAATCAAATATGCTGTTTTCTGATATCTTAGGTTCTCTCTTTTTCTGAAGGATCTATTTTTCCAGATTATCTAGATGTCGCAACAGGTGTCAGTTGGTAAAACACCTCCCCGTACATCGATATAGTGTTGATATTTTTTTCGTATTCTGGTCCTTCCAAAATATTGGGTTCTGACGGAAAGCAGAATACCACATAAGCCGGTGCTAGGGGCGTGAGAACTGTTGCACTTTCCGTTTGTTCTCATGAAACAGACTCAATATAACCGAGTCTGCTGTTTTCTTGTATTTTAAGACAAAATAAGTCGTAAACGCTTTTGGTGAAATTGGAATATAGTTAAACCCGCAGGCAGGTTTTCACGCGACACGTTACAATAAGGGATCACAGGTAGATAGATTACCTTATTTATGAAGGTGTTTAGACAATTTATGACAGGAAGTTTATTTTATTAGGATGGCATGATGTTGATTGCTGTCAGAGTCAGAAATAGACAATTAAAGAATATACGTATACCTTAACAATATTATGCCTTTTTAGTCAAAGAACATTTAAACAGTTCTCATTCCTCAAAAAGTGCAAACAGATACAATGGATGTATTTAAAAAGCAATTAAAATGGATGAAAAAGTTCAAACGGGTCAGTATAATATGGAAAGCTATGTTATGATTTTCCATCGTTTTCTATAAGTACTCATCATTGAATTAAACGAGTGTTTCACAATTGTGCGGCTACACAGCATGCCTACAACCCGGATATAAGAGCTGCCTTCTGATTGGTTTGTTCAATATTGCAATATTCGTCCACCGCTACCAGTGTACCAGAAGGGTCAAAAAGCACCGAAGTGGTCCACCACTCGGTGTACGCCTATTTTGATATACACGTCCACGCCTAAATATAGACGTGCACGTCTATATATAGGCGTGGACGTCTATTTGAATATACACGTCGACGCCTAAATATAGACGTCCACCCGCAAATTAGGCGTCCACGTCTAAATAGACGTGTACGTCTATTTTACACGTCCACGCCTAAATTAAGACGTGTACGCCTATTTTACACGTCGACGCCTAAATAGACGTGCACCCGCAATATAGACGTGCACCCGCATATAGACGTCCACGTCTATTTAGACGTGGATGTCTTAATTGCGGGTGGACGTCTATATTTAGGCGTCGACGTGTATATAAAATTACACGTCCACGTCTAAATATAGACTTGCACGTCTATATTTAGACGTGGACGTGTATATCAAAATAGGCGTACACCGAGTGGTCGACCACTTCGGTGCTTTTTGACCCTTTTGGTACACCATACTCATGTGAAGCGAATCCCATCCTGCCAATAAGCCAAATATGATGGACCATCTCTATGAAAGCTGTGACAGGGATGGCACCTCCTTTTACTCAAAAAAATATATGCTTTTTCATAGTTAGAATTATACTGCAAGTCATTTGCTTTCAAATAAAAAAATGCATGTAAGAATAAATAATAATTTGATAAGATTGGGAGAGCAATAGAAACTTGAATTAAGAGCAAAAATTTTTCAAGCGCGCAAAGAACAAGAACACAGCCAATCAATTTGGGCGTCTCATACTAGCGAACCAATAAACGACTCTGATAGTCATACAGTGACGTCAGATGGCGCTAGGGCGGAGACAGTATTTGTACCTACGAATAGAATAGAACAGAACTGGAAAATTATACACCGTGTCCTCGAGTTAATAACTAGCTATGAAACATAGCTTCACTATGTAAAATTGCAGTTGCAGATATATCTTTAACAACCAATGTCAGAGTTGTCATTTATTTTTTTCCGAATCGGACAAATACGTAAGTCATGATCTATTTTAGCCAGGTCCAGGAAAAATGAAATTTCTAGGTTCTTTACCTACACCGAGGTTTTAAACCTCCTTTGAGGTTCTGTTAGCGTGTATAAAACCTTCAAATATGAGTTTATTTCAGCATGTGTACAATATCGCAAGTCATTCCCAATTCAACATATTGGAAAAGGAAATCCAGCTTTCACAGATAAGAATGAAAACAAATACACACCCTACACCCGGGATGCAACAATTTTTTTTACGTCGCAGATCAGTCGCTTGCGGGAATGGATTGTGGTAAGTTGGCGTTGTTTCTACTTTTACAGACTTAAAACGAGGAGTTGCGAGTCAAGAGTTTGCAGAAGAACATAGTGTACCTACCTTTATGTTTCGCCATTAGTAGTAATCAAAAAAGGATCCCTTTGCAACAGAAATAATTTGTTTTTCATGAGAATATTCCACCAAAGACACGAAAATTGGTTACACTTGCTAATTGCTCGAGTTCTTTTTATCCGATTGTCCTGGTCGAAAGTTCAGGATATACCTGAAACATTCTTTGTTACGTATCATCAGGAGACAATAGTGAAATCAAGCCAGCTTTTACAAAATATGATGCTAAACACACACAGGGTAGTTCGACTAGAATACTATCACCATCGATGAGTGAATTATCTGGATACAAGCAACTTCGGAGAGTTTTTTTTTTTGAAAAATGACACAACTTCCAGCAAAGAGTACTACCAAAAAAAGACATAGTTTACAACAGATACTTTTGCATATTGAAAAGCGCAAGTTCCACGGACGCCAGAAGTCTCCAGATGCCAAACGCTGTTCAGTCAGTAACTTAAGTCATAGAACATTTAAGCGAGTAGCAAAGGCTCTGATCAGACTTTGAGTATGCGCAGGATGGTCTGAGCCTTTGTGGGTCCCACATACCACATTGTTTGAAATCTAAAGTCACGGCACGTACACTTATCTGAATATTTCACTTGGGGAACACGTTTCCGTTACATATTAAGAATTCACGCTACGCAATTCAATCCGTGAAGTAAAGCTTGTCAGGGATTTTTTCTATCAGTTGGACGGGGGCCTAACAAGCCTCCTTCTTGACAAAAATTCCTGGATCCGCCCATGTTGGGTCTGTTCTTTGTCCAAACTGTTTAGAAAGGTTATCAGCAGGCAACACTAGCAGGCAAAGAGTAAATTAATAACTTCACAAGTAAATGCAAGCCATTTGGATGCTGGGACCTTACAGTCGCGCAAATACTGTAAGCTCATGCAAGGGTTGGGCAACAAAGGCTACTTTGACGAAGTTACAAGTGCTTGACAGCCGTTAATATAGGGAAAAGAATGTTATATCGTCATTGTTATATATCTTTCTTACAAGCACAAGCAGTTCCAAATAGTTTCATTCAATTATATGCAGAACTCATGAAGCGTACAACGAAACCACACCGGATAGGGGGCACTTGAAAACGTCGAGACTGTCGACGAACGTAGACCAAATATAGTTAGAAACAGAGTTTTTTTATTGTCATTAGTCGCCCAACTGGCGACAAATGGCAATCGAAAACACTCGTTGTAGCTATTTCTGATCCGCGTTTGTCAATTTATAGCGTTTTTGATTGCCGTCTATTCGGTGTGGAAACAAAACTATTTTTTTCAACTGTAAATTATTCCTAGTAGCCCTTGTAGTTTCGGATTGTTTTGGCTACGGTTTCAGTATATTCAATAAACACATCAGATAGGCGGCAATCGAAAACGTTAATACTACCTGACTCGCGACAAATGACAATTGAATACATTGTTTCTTGCGATTTATGATCCACGTTCATCGATTGTTCAGAGCGTTCTCGATTGCCGCCTATCCAGTATGATAAAGGAGCGTATTTATGGTAATTGAAATAGTTTGGTCATTTCTCTATAAAACTTAAGCGACAATATCTTAACTTGTAGACGATGTCCTTGAGCGAGCTTAAATGGCAATGAAGCCCTCTGTTCCCATTTATTAATGGGAATGAAGCCCGTCGCCAGTGATTTGTCGCATCGCAACATGTTAAACTTAGATGAGAAGAACAACTGTCAGCGATTGAAACACGTCAGGTTTCTATATAGGGCCATCATTGGCACGCCACTGAAATGCCTGCTTATAGTGGTACTTCTGCTTATAGTGGTGATCTTCCCTCCCCTTATCAACTGAAAAAAAAAAATGATGTCATATTTGGACCTCCTCTGACATAACTTTCTGGATCCCCGCATGGCGACCCACAAAGGCTCAGTCGCTTATAGTGGTACTTGGATCGTCCCTCCCCTTATCAACTAAAAAAAATTTAAAATAATAATTAAATAAATGTTGTCAAAGTTGGATCCCCTCTGACAAACTTTCTGGATCTCCGCATGGCGACCCACAAAGGCTCAGACCAGCCTGCGCATACGCACAGTCTGATCAGAGCCTTTGCTACTCGCTTGAATATTCTATGACTGTTATGCAACTGACCGAACAGCGTTTGGAGTTTCTAAGCTTAAAAGGAGGCTGCACAGGCTCGCCTGAGTCTACACTTGTCAAAATGCCACATTGTTGGAAACCACATGTCGCGACTCATATTAGCAGAGCTGTTCTAAAATGTGAAGTTTAAATTGAGATCATTCTCACTGTAGTCATACCACTACGGCAATTTGGGTCTCGTCACTTATTCCGGTGTTAAGGTAACTTTCTCATCATGTTCAATTTCTCCATTTAATCACAGATAAACGCCCCAAAATGCTTGGGTTCCGATTATTTTTTGTTCATCAAATTCATATTGTATCTTTTAGCTTTAAAATTATATGAAAACTTTAACGTTTGATGTCTAGGCATGAAATAACTTATTACGGTTTCGTCATCGTGGACAATTAATCAATGACGAAACCGTATAATTATGACTAAACCGTAATTGACATTTTTTTAAAAATATAACTGTAAAAATACATTGAAAATCTGATTTTATCTTCGTTTTGGCAAAACAACACAGAGGTTGTTAACTAGACGATGTAATCTCGAAGCAATCATATTCGAAAGTTCTCATTTTTGTCAGCCTTTATTTGAAGGTAATTTTACTATAACACCGGAGTGGGTGACGAGACCAAAATTGCCGTAGTGGAATGACTACAGTGATTCTAACCACATCTGGAAACTTCTGGCGTCCATGGAACTTGCGCTTTCAATATGCAAAAGTCTCCGATGTAAACTATATCTTTGTTGGTCGTACTCTTTGCTGGAAGTTGTGTCATTTTTCCAAAAAAAAAACTCTCCGAAGTTGCTTGTATCCAGATAATTCACTCATCGATGGTGATAGTACTCTAGTCGAACTACCCTGTGTGTGTTAGCACCATATTTTGTAAAAGCTGGCTTGATTTCACTATTGTCTCCTGATGATATGTAACAAAGAATGTTTCAGGTATATCCTGAACTTTCGACCAGGACAATCAGACAAAAAGAACTTGAGCAATTAGCAAGTGTAACCAATTTTCGTGTCTTTGGTGGAATATTCTCATGAAAAACATATTATTTCTGTTGCAAAAGGATCCTTTTTAACAACTACATATGGCGAAACATAAAGGTAGGTAAACTAGGTTTCTCTGCAAAATCTTGACTCACAACTCCTCGTTTTAACGCCTGTAAAAGTAAAAACAACGTCAACTTACCACAATCCATTCCAGCATGCAACGCGTGAGCTTGTTTCTGATCTGCGATGTAAAATAAGTTGGCATCCCGGGTATAGGGTGTGCATATATGAGCTAACAATGGTCACTTGTGAGAAAGACTTGGAATTAACATTTCAACTTGACATGCAATTTGATATTCATACAAACAATATTGTTGATAAAGCCAACAAACTATTGGGCCTAGTTAAAAGAACCTTTTCTTATATGGATGGGCCCCCAGGGGTTTTGGGGATCTGGGGAGAACGGCTGTTTATTTTCAGGGATCTGGGGAGCACTGGTAATTATTTTAGGGGAGCTGGAGAGACAGCATATAGTTTTGGGGATATAGGGAGCCCTGCCAAAAAGCAAAATATAATAAAGGAAAAGCTTCCATTTTGTTTGATTTTTTAAAATTTCTTCTGCTTCTGGGGGGATACCTGCTATGTAATCCTCTTTTAGAAAATAAGCTCATTTTATAAAGAAAAATTTGAAGAATGCTGATCAGATATATACTTAATTGTTGAAACTTGAAAATGAAGTTAAACAAGCGTACAGGGGGTAATAGCAATTAATTTTATGGTTACAAAAAATAAATGCTTTCACTTTGTCTAAAAAATCTAGTTTAAGCTGTTGGAAAAAATGAGCCCCTGCCCCCAACCAGAAAAACAAATGGTCTGTCTGTATTTTAAAAAAAATCAAATCTAGAGAGCATTCCTCCATCATGCCTACTCTACAGTGACAGCATTTTAAGGATGCCCTCATACTTTAAGCCATATATCATTGAAATAATTATGTGTCATGTATTCCATGGCCAAGCCCTGTCTTTACATGTATAAGGCAAACTATTCTTGTATAGCTTCATAGTTTTTTAAGTATGTGACTTTAATCCTACGGAAAGAAAAATACGTTTTAGGGAGAACTGGCTTATATTTTTGGGGATTTGGGGAGAAGCTGAACAATTTTTAGGGGTTTGGGGAGCAAAGGCAAAAGTTACTTTTAGGGAGCCGAGGAAATTATTTTCAGGGAGTTGGGGAGATCATAGCATTATTTTCAGGGATCAAGGGAGCACAGACCCCCCTCACCCTGGGGGGTCTATGGATAGAAACGTATATTAATCAATCATAAGGCCTATAGTTAATTATGGAGATTCTGTGTGGAATCCAAGTATAAAGAAGCGTATTCAATTATTTGAAACCATTCAGAGGAGAGAATTGGTAAACATAAAATTGCGCTGACAGACTTAAAATGCTAATCTTGCCCACTTTGAAGTACAGAAGAAAAAGAGGTGATCTAATTAAAGTGTTCAAGATATTGAATGGACATTATGATATAAACTGGGAAGACTTTTTCACACTTGATACTAATAGAACACACAATACAAGAGGTCACACGCAGAACATTAACATCATTGCGACAGAAAAGTTTTTGTTATATACTCAAACAAAAAGATACGTCCGATTTTCATGGTACTGTATCTTTCGATTCAGTTAATATGTTGCAGCAAACAATAAACCAAAATGTTTATCAAACGTTCGACACACAAAAAATGGTAATAATTTGATTTTATCTTCTTATCTGGAAGAGTTATTTAACCTAAAGTGAAAACAGCTCATTCCACTATCATCAGCAAGTTGATCATCAAAACATGACACATTTTACGTTAAATGGCAACCAGGAACGTCCAACGATGATAAAACATCTAACAATCCCAAATGTGCTTATTGGACGAGCGAAATGCAATTCAAAACCGTTAAATTGCGAAATTTACTGAAATTACCTCCCTTTGAATTAAACAAATAACAAACTAAGAACCTACGATTCTCCTTAACCTAACATCTAACCTGACAACTTTTTTGTTTTCATTTGTTGTGCTTGTGTATGACAACGATCGCACAAAAGATGAAAATAAAACTATGGCAGATGTCGACCATCACATGTTCATTAGATCTGGGTTTTATACCCCACCCCTTACCAAAAAAAAAAAAAAAAAAACACAAGTGAATTTCCAGTATTAATTGTTTTGATGATGATTAGACTTAATAATGATAAATGTTAAGATGCTTGTGATGACGAAAAAGAAATTCAAATATGACCGACTCTTTTGATTATCAAAATGCTGGACCATCAATGAATTTTCTGTGTGTCTTCACGCACGCTCTTGATCGATGTATTGTGACGTCAGAGTATGTTACAGATTAATGGTTGTGGCCGTAAAAGCAATGCATACAGCTAACATGCATAACATCTTACTAGAGAGTTTGCTCAGTGATGTTTAAATGTGCTTGAGCGGTTCGGAGTTATGATGGACACCCAAGCCATTGATGCTGTGACTTGATTTTAAGGGTACTCGTGTTCTCTGAGTTGTCAGCGGCTCTACTGGTTATCAAACGAATTTTGTTTAAGTGCGTTACATTTCTAAATAATAACAGTTTGTTATGTAAAAATTTGAATGTATACATTTAGAACTGACAGACACAAACGTCAAGCGGACATACCTTTATTGTTTCAGTATAGAGTGGTAGATCAACTTAACAGAAGAAATTGTTACTGATAAAACAGTTCAGTTACCAGTTTCAAGACATTGTCAGATAAACACCTTGTGCGTGAACGTGAATCTTCTAACAAATGTAGATTAAAATTTGCATCCAAAAAACTCATATTGACTTTTATTATCACACTGTAAGTCAAAGAGTTTTTGAGAAGATTATAGAGGGAGAAACATGAGCCATCAGGGCTCCTCATTTCCATACAGAAACAGTAAAAAGTAAATTAATTCAAAGACAAAGAATGATGGTGATTTTTACCACCCAGGTTGCTTAGATGTTTAGAGCGCATGACAAGTGTTCGAGTAGCAAAATATACTGACGGGCTTTAAAAACGCTACACTAATTTCCTGTTATATCTTTCAAAAGACAGTTAAATGTAAACTTCCTTTGCTTCGATGATGTCATCATGGAGTGGCTTCTTCAGTCAACACTAAACTTTAAATTGTACAACTATCCTCGACGACGTTATTACAGGAATGAAATTTTATTTTTTGGTTTTTATCGATGTGTAAACTCCGGCGAATCACTCACAAATTCAACATAAAGCCCTCGGAGGGCTTTATGTTGAATTTGTGAGTGATTCGCCGGAGTTTACACATCGATAAAAACCAAAAAATAAAATTTCATTCCTTATAATTCCAACTTTACAACAACACAGCACATTTGTAAAAGGTTGTTGACAAAATTTCAAATTTAAAAGCCCACTGAAGAAAAATAGTTCATAACCGCTGTCTATGAAAGATCGGGCAGCCATCTTGAAAATTCTGTCAGTTCAAATCTTTGTTTTGCTAAATAATGATTAAAATTGCACTCTATTTAGGGCGAATATGTGAGTATGGGCTGACTGGGCTCAAAACAACTCCATTTAGTTTGGAAATGTTTTCTTATGTCAAAAGTGCGTACAGCTTGCTGGGCTCATTGAAAAGGCCCTACCACGGATTGAGCCACGGATCGAAGCACTTACCTTCACAAGTCCTGCCTTAAATCACAGGAGCTTGAAGTTCGATCCTTAAGTCACCCCTATAGCCTCAAAACCAAAAGCTCACAATGTCATTACGTAGTGACACCGTGAGCTTTTGGTTTTTAGGCTATATAGGTGATATAAGGACCGAACTTCAAGCTCCTGTGCTTAAATCTCCGAAGTAGATCTAGGATCTTAACGTCAATTTTAAAAGTGCGATTTTACAAGTTCAAACTGCGTTGAAACATTTCGTTGTTGATGTAAGCCTTGACATTGTTTTGATGACGATTCCCTTCAAAGACGTGACTATTTGTAAAGTGACGTCACATAACTCCCCATCCATTTCATTTCTTAGAGTTCCCCCGTTGCTTTGAAGGTGCACCATCATGTACAGCGTAAGGGCTTTTAAATAAGCTTTAGAAAATACTTAACTATATTTAATCTGGTAAAAGTTATATAGTTTTCTGTACAGTTCGTTATTATCAACACAATCTAGCACTGTGAAATAAAGGCAGTTATCAAATATTCCTACGCATGGGTTTTATCAAAGTGTAAAAACAATTTAATTTTGCCAACGGACCAATCAAAATCTCCGAAAAAACGATAAAAGCAATGAGTTGGAATTATTGCTTTGTAAAGTTTTAGTCACTGAAACTTTTCTTAAGTAGCGGAGTTTTTAAGTCATCGAATGAACGGGTACACACAGATTGATAAAAAAATAGCGAACCTGCTGTATCAAAGACCTGTCAATCAAAATGAAAGCCATTCCGCGATGACTAACAAAGTTCATGACACACATTTGATGCTTCTCGTGTTTCTTGATTTAAACAAGAAGGGGATCTTTCGCTTAAATTTTTTATAAAATGAAACAGTTGACCCCTATCTCAATTAGTTTACATATTCAATGCTTTAAATTAATTTGAAGTGTATATATTTTTCATGTGCTACTCACAAATGCACACTCTTTATTATACAATCAAATTGATTGCTTTGCATTCTTTTTTGAGACATACATAAACGCTGCTATCCTTGTGTAGCGTTATTAAAGCCCATCAGTATATATCTGCCTGCTGCCTTTTAGCCTGCCCACCTGTATGTCTGTTTCAACTAAGATCTATCCGAGTAATTGCTTGCAGTCGAGATTTCTTGCGGTATTCATACTATATACATTCAAGGACCTCTGACACTTTGATAGGGTATCTACCTATTTTTCAGATGCTTCCCAAAACTTCCCTAAGCATAAGATATGACTGATATCCTTTTGAATAGGACGCTTGATGTATTAGGACCGAATATAGGCTATAATTAGACAGGTCGACCCCTACGACAAAACAGGAGACGTTACCAAAGGGGGTAGGGGTTGCAAAATATGACCTCACCAAAACATTTAGAAATCAATTATTTTCACGTGTAATGGTATTATATCATCAATACTTGATTGAAAAATCACAGTGAAAGTATTTTAAAGTCCAAAACCATAAGCATTTTAATGATTATTTTTGTTGTTGTTTTTTCTATCTGATTTCTTAAGAAATATTTTGAAGCGCAACTGTAGTCCATAATCAACCTTGATGACAATGTATTTTACCTGGTGCAATATTATGCAGCAATGTACTATAACCATTAATCCATGCGTAAAGTACACCAAGCCAAGAGCCATGTAGTTTATGTGTATTGGATAGATACCCAAACAAAAAAAATGGCCCAATAAACCGCTCTAATGCACCGCAGACAAATTACGGTTTGTCTGTGGTTTTATAGTGGTAAAATTTCACATGCAAATGCGCTAACAGACCGCTAATTATAATAATAATGAATCGCTAAAAACCCGCAGACAAACCACTACAAAACCATACCCTACCTAATAAACCGCTATAAAACCGCAAATAATAGACCGCTTTCGGATCGCTCCAATTGTTAATAGACCGCTCTCAGACTGCTCTTATACTTAATGGACCGCTCTCAGATCGCTTTAACAGACCGCTCTCAGATCGCTCTACTACCTAATGGACCGCTCTCAGATCGCTGTAATTAACCACTCTCAGATCGCATCAATACTATACTGACGGGCTTTAAAAACGCTACACTAACTTCCTGCTATATCTTACAAAAGACAGTTAAATGTAAACTTTCTTTGCTTCGATGACGCATCATGAAGTGGCTTCTTCAGTCAACACTTAAGTTTTAATCGTACATCTAAGCTCGACGACGTTATTGCTTAGTAAAGTTTTCGTCACTGAAACATTTCTTAAGTAGCAGAGTTTTTAAGTCATCGAATGAATGGGTACACACAGATTAACGTCGAAAAAGCAGAACTGTTGTATCACAGACCTGCCAATCAAAATGAAAGTCATTTCTCGATGACTTATTAAGTTCATGACACACATTTGATGCTTCTGGTGTTTCTTGATTTAAAGAAACAGAGGATCTTTCACTGATAAAATTTGTCAAAGGAAAGAGTTGACACCTATCTCAAAGAATTTACATTTTATATGCTTTAAATCAATTTGAAGAGGGCAATTTTTTTCATGTGTTACTCATAAATACACACTCTTTTAATATACAATCAAATTGACTGCTTTGCATTCTTTTTTGAGACATACATTAAAGCAGCTTTCTTGGTGTAGCGTTTTTAAAGCCCGTCAGTATATGTTCATCATGCTTCCTGCTGCCGTCAACATCATTTTGGCCCTTTTACATAGATCATTTTGTTTCCCTGTTGTTATAAATGTTTAATATCGGAACAAAGGAATATATTCAAAACATTTTACAGTGACACAGCAGTGTTGATTTTCATTTTTCCACACTTTGATATGACCATGCGACATGCCCTATGCATACAGTGAAATTAAAAAGCAGGGTTTTATTTATTTTGTACATACCAAGATTAATTGAAAAATATTGACTGGGTCTTAAACCATCAACTCCAACAAACCAACTAACAAATCGGCACATTTTTTGGTCCCAGCTTCTATAATACAATACAAATTCATTTGCCCCCTTCAAAATATTCAAGATAATTGATAGTCTCTGCAGCTGGGCAGGCTGGTTACAAGTAGAGCTAATCTTAAATACCACCAGAGTGTCAATCAGCTTGGACATAGATCAGGCCTGATGATTTTGGGCCTGTGATCTGGGTCCTAACTTTTTGCGGTAATCAGCAGACAACGTACTGAATCAGGTGTTTTGTAAACTTGATGACGTGTGAAAGTTTTACAGACTGTCAAATTAACCTTTAAAGAAGTTAAAGATGGGAAAAAGATTTTCTTTCACACCATACATTTATTTGACACACACCAAAAGGCTGTGATATACACTCAATGGGCAATAAACTTTAGGCGTCTCTCCAAAACTCGAGTGTAGATCATTGCGGTTGTGCAATAATATACTAATACTCAATGAAAGATTGAGGCCTACATAATATACAAGTTGGCTCGGGACTGAGTTGACTATAAGATGTGAGTCACCCAAAATGGGGGATGGGCTGACTCAGGTACATCTTGACTCGGGGGCACGTGTGTACTTAATACGAGATAATAGACTTCGAGCTAAAAAAAGGTCCTGCTCCCCCCCTAGGGAATTTTGCAGACATATCCTATCTTGAAGAAAATTCCAAGCCGCATCTTTTAAGAGATGTTTGCACTCTGTGCTCCGGGGCGTTAGTCTCTGACAGCCTGTTACATATGTTACTCTAACAAACTAAGGAAAAAATCAAAATGAAAGTTTGAGCTACAGAAAGAAGACATTAAACCATCTAATTATTCAAATTATTTTATGTAGTTTGCAAGCTTGATGCCGAAGCTACATAAAAGCAGCATTTTAAACAAAATTACAGCCTTCAATGGTGTTATATGCGTTACATAGATTAAATTTCCCTTTGAAAGTTGAAATCGTGACTAACATCATTCATTTTACAGACGATTTGTGCATTTTTACATGTGTTTTTAATCTTAGTTTACTAAAGTACTCATTTGACTAATAGAAAAAACAAAGTTTGCTTTTCTATCTCAAATACATTGTTTTATATGAGCTATTAAACAACCCTACCCCCAATTTAAAGTATCCAATTTTGGTATCTATTATTGAAGAAAAATATATGAAAATATTTGACGCTTGTGAATATCTTACATTTTTGGCACTGTCTTGCTAATGCAATAAAGAATCATACATTTGCAAGTTTGACATCAGGATCAGAGCACTTATTAAAGTATGTAACGTATGTTACATGGCATAATGAATGAGCTAGGAAATTTTCTTGGAAGTAAGAGATGATATTTCAGAAAAATGTGTCACATGTTTAGCCTCTGGCACCTTAGCCTTAGTAATTACAGTCATTGCTGATAACAAGCCCATGGAATTGTGTTACCTATGTTATATATAACCTTTTTAATCACATATTTCCTAATGCATATAATATTAAAATATATAGACATATAGATAGAAAATAATAGTTCTCATTTAAATGACACAATGTAATAAATATTCTATTAAATAAAATTATTCAAAAACAATCTTTATTCAAGTCACCCTCACAATGTCTATCATTGTGTCTGCTTCTATTGCAAAATAATAACCCATTTCATCACAACCAGTATAATCATGGCATTGCATTAGGACTGCAAACTGAGTACAATCCTGTTCCTCTCCACCCCTTTGGGAATTGTTCAGATATATCCTACCTTAAAGAACAATTCATGCTGCGTCAAATAAGAGATGTTTGCACTCTATTAACTAGGGGGTTAGCCTGTAATGGTATGATACGTATGTTACCATATCAATTTAAGAATAAGTGAATTGAAAGTCTGAGAAACAGAAAGAAGACATAAAACTATCTATTTATTTGAATTATTCATGTAGTTTGCATGCTGAATACCTTTGATACATAAGAAAAGATTTTTTAACAAATATACAGCTTCCTTTGGTGTTATATGTGATACATTAATTAAGATTACTTTTTAAAATTGGTAATTGTGACAAACATCACTTATAAGCATTTCGTGTGATCCTCCTCTTTAGCCATCAAAAGACTTAATTTTCTTTGTATGTGTGGCAAGTGCCAGTGTCAAACAAATTGACCAGCTATAACTTGAATCCTTAGCATTCTTCAAAAGCAGAAACAGCATGTCAGTGTCATGGGATCAAACACCGGATTAAATATGGGTTTAATGCCATTTCACATATATGCATACAATGGAGTATGACTCTGGTATATATCTCTTCCTGTGAATTGGCAAGAGCAATCTAACTGCAGCTGCCTCTGCATCCGTGCTAGTCAAATGATAACTTTGCTCTGATTTTGCAAAATCTATGTCTCTACCGTGTACCTCTGAGAATACTTTAAGATTTCTGACATTGGTCAAACAGAAATTTGATAGGCTGCTTTTTTGCATCATTTGCCATGGAACCTATCCAGTCTTTTGGTGCTTAAGTCCTCAGGTCTAAGTTCAATAGTATTTTGCTGCGCCCAAAGAACTTTATAAGTTTTGTTTAGTTACAATGTTGACTCTTGATGGTTTTGGCAGACCGTCTGAAATAATTTCTGTTACACCTTGAAAGTTATCTGGTATAAGAGAAAGAATATGAAATTGGACATTGCCATCAATTATGTTTGCAGTTGGCTGTTTTTTGATGTCAGTACATTGAAGCATGCCTTAAAATAATGTATGATTTCTCAGTTTTTGCAGCCATATCATTAGCTGTTGCATTCAAAAGAAGGAAAGTGGACTATAGGTAGAATGGGATAACCAGTAGTTCTATATTATGCTCTATGGAAGATTTATACAGAGTAAACAAGTTGATAAGGTGCCTCATTTCATGATCCATTGAAACACTGAAATTGAAAACACTTGCCTCTGACTCTGTAATCAAAAAGGATGTCAGGACAATGTCCTTGCTCATTTATTATGACGAGTTATATATGTTACATCCTTTAATAAGCGCTCTTATCTTAGAAACTTAGTGAATCATTAAATTGGAAGGGTCTAATTTGCGCTCTGTTCATCTTGCGTTTCATTGCTTTACCTGTTGTGATACATCTAGTTCGTTTATCTGAAGGGAAAGAGTTACCTCGGTTTCAGCACTTCAGAAGTACTAAGACTTCAAGTTTTTGAATGCTTGGGGAAAGATAATAAGTGCAGAGACATTATTAGATGTAAATATGTGGGTTGCATGTATGGAAAGGCTACATTTATAAAAGTTAATCAGCTAAGATATCATTCTTTATCACAGAAATATCAAGGTACATCAGTCCAGGTACTCGTTGCTTTAATGGCATAATAGTTTTCCTCCTTTCAAAGCTTTAGTCTTTCTCCTACTTGCAGAGTATCACTTTAAACACATACTCAAAGAGCCAACTATTAGGAATTCATATGAGTTTCCGAATGTTCCAAGCCATAAATGGCAAAATTGGAAAGTTGATAATGGCTCATCAATTTTGAGTGGACTGGTGGTAAAATTGAATAACAGTAAATGATTAAAATATTGTGTGATGATTCTACTAGTTGCAAGGAGGCGTGTGATAATAATTACCACAGAAGCAGACAACAACAAACGTTTAACATGAGTGTTAAATCGATGAGAAATAGTTTGGACCATTTCATTTATTGTATTTTCTTGTAAAAATGTAAAACTATCTTTTCTATTTGTGGCTCTATATTTAGCATTATATGCACAGTATTAGTAAATGTGTCCAAAAGGTCATTGATAACATCTGTAACACCAGTCCATGGGCTTGATAATCAGAAATGAATAGAATTTCTAGTGTTTTGGCACCAAAGACTTATATGTACACATTAAGTGTCCTGATCTTTAACTTAATGACATCTTGGAGATATATGAGCAAGACAGACTAAGAAAATGAAAAATATCCACATGCTGTAATCGCTGTCATGTGTTTTACTTAAACGGTAATAACAAAATTCGCTTCTCTGTAAAACTGGGAGTAGGGCTGTGTATTAGCTCCTATAAGACAATATATTTAAGATGGATAAGCAAACTTTGTTTTTCCTATTCATCAATTGAGTATATGTTTGTAAAATCTAATAAAACAGTTTGAAACCAAGTCATAGTAGTTGTTTAACTACATGACGATAGCCACAATTATAGCTTTTAAATTATAATTAGGTTCATGTAACGTACATAACACCACAGTTAGCCGTATTAATGTTAAACAGCTTCCATATGTAGTAAAGACATCCAGTATAAAGACTATGAAGAATGTCAATTTATTAGATAATTTTAATGTCTTCTTATGGTAGCTCAAACATTCAAATTTCTCATTCTCAAATTGATATAGTAACATATGTAACAAGCTGTTACAGGGTAACGCCCCAACTTAAAGAGTGCAAACATTTCTTATTAAATGCACCTTGAATGGTTACATAAGATGTTATTTGTCTGCAGAATTCCAAAGGGGATTAGGATGGAGCAGGCCCTTACTCAGCTTGATGTCAAAATACTGTTTGATAATTTTACTTATCACGCTAACATATGTACCGCTCTCTGATCTTTAAAACTTGATGACAACTAGCAGATCTATAAGTCTTTATCATAGGAGCAAGTTAAAAATCCCTAAACAATGTAAGATATCCAACAGCTGCGAGTTTTTTCACAATTTTAGCTCAAACTTTCAAACTACATTTCCTTTATTTGATATAGTAACGCATGTTACACGCTGTTTCAGACTAACGCCCCAACATAGAGAGTGCAAACATCCCTTATTCGATGCAGCTTGAGTTGTACTATAAGAAGGAATATGTCTGCAAAATTCTCTCGAGGAGATTAAAACATTTGTAGGCATATCTTACGTAAAGACAATGAGCTTGCCCATTTATTACATCAAGTAACATATGTTACAGCCTCTGATATCAAAAATTTTGCAACAAACTTGCAGATTTATGAGTCTTTTCATATAAGCAAATAAATCCCAAACAATGAAACACATTCATCAACTGCAAATATTTTTTAACTATTTTTACTTTAGTTTTAATACCAAACATTTTACCTTAAAACTGGGTAGGGGTAGGGTTGTTTAATTGCTTATTTCAGAAAAAATATTTAAGCTAGGGAAACAAACTGTAATTTTTCTGTTAGCCAATTGCATAAGCTAGTCAGCCATGGTTAAAACATTTTGCAAAACACACAGAGAGATTGTGAATGTAAATGATGTTAGCCACACTTGCAAATTTTAATGGGTTATCTGATTTATGTAACGCATATGACACCTTAGGAAGCCGCAATTTTTTTCAAATGGCTGTCATACGTAGTTAAGATATCCAGTATGCAGACTATATGAATGCTTTTTAAAAATAGATATTTTAATGTCTTTAATTTGTAGCCCAAACTTTCAATTTACTTTTTCTTAGTTTGATTAAGTAACGTATGTTACAGGCTCTTACAGACTAACGTCCCGGAGCACAGAGTGCAAACATCTCTTAAAAGACTCGGCTTTCAATTATCTACAAGATAGGATATGTCTGCAAAATTCCCTAGGGGGGGGGGGGGGGGAGCAAACCCATTCTCAGCCATCCGTCTATAACCAGTTACCTTTCTCCTACAGGATGTTTAGTACACAATTTTCTGCTCAAATACATTTATTCAGTTTAAGGTCACTGCTGCCCACACCTGGGCGATTTTTTTCCAAAAAATAGATTTTTTTTCATTTTTTGATATTCTGTAGTACATCATATTATAAGCAAAATAACGCAAAATAAAGAAAATTAACCGTCCAGTTTAAAAATTACAGCTCTTCATTATATGGCCTATGTTGGCTTTTTACGCAGCTTTTTGGAAACTCATTAAGACAAGTAAAATATTTTGTAACTCAATTTTATATTTGAAAATCGTTATTTCAAACAAGCATGCGAAGCCAGAAATAATTAAGAACTTTTTCTCAAACCATTCTTTTGCAGCTATACAAGTATTTTTCTTCATATCACGCTTTCAAACCAGCGTTCACCGATATTTATGCCTTCATTTTCGGCAATTACTGACTGATAATTCAACATTTAAACATACTTTAAAAAAATAAATTTTTCTATTTCTTTTTTAGGAAAGTGATCATTATATAAGATGCGTTATGACAAAATTTAAAAAAAAAATCACCGTCTAATTAGTGAGATATTACCAAATAATTATCCCTACCCCTAAACTAAAAATTAATGAACTTAGCAGGCTTTTCTTATTTCTAAGCATGTTAAAACCCTACGAACCAAACACTGTTGATTAAAATACCTCACTGTGAACTTCCAAATGAAACTATATGTACTCCAAATACTTGGAACATTTATATGCATACATGTGAAGACTTTTCAATACCAAAAGCGATACCAAAATACCCCACCCACAGTAAAAAGAAACTTATCCGCATTTTGTCTGAACGCCTAGTCGATATATTTTGACCAAATTTGCATAGATACACCATTAGGATAGAGATGTAATGTTTTGGGGACATTTACCGTTTTTCAAGGTCACGGGGTAACTCTGCATGTCAAATTTAGGTGAAAATGTGCTGTTTTAATATGCATCGCTTTAATTGATCGATGCATATACTTCATGTACTCATCCAAGAATTTGAAATGTTTTTAAATCTTTGTTGCGGCCTCGGGCGCCATACTAATGCCCGATCGCGAAGCAAGGCCAGACCTTAACACTTGACCAGAGTTGGTTTATTTCTATTAGATCTTTCAGTTGAAACATGTCAAATGTAGAGTAACCTTGGAGATTAGCAAAAATTTTAGCGTAAAATTGTAAATATTTTATTGCTCATTATTTTTATATTTGCTTTGGGTGCTCAAAAGAACCGTCTCACTGAGTACCTATAACTTATATATATGCAATTTATGATTATTTCTTCTAATATTAAATGATTGGTGGAAAGCGTGGTAGCTCAGTGGTTAGGCACTTGCCTCTGGTGCTAGAGGTCCCAGGTTCAATTCCCGCTCGCCGCGAGAAAAATTTTGGTGTCTGAACACGCTTTCTCTAGTGTCATTTGCAGAGATGACGCTAGATAAATGCATCATCCTTCTGATCGGGGCGTTAACTGGATGTCCCCTGTGCAGGGAAAGTCACCCACTGTGCAGGTTTAAGAACCCTACGGTAATTTAGATATGGTTACGTGCAGGTTTTCATCCTGCAACCCGGAGTGTACAAAGTACACCTGCCGATAATACTCGAAAGAGGGTCTGGCAGTATATACACTTAACAACACTTATAAGTGTGCACATATAAATGGGCTCATATCACCATTAATACTGGTCAGATCATTTTCAAATTTTCAACAAATTTAAACGACATGTGTGTTATAAACTTGCATTTATTTTATTTCGAATAAAATAAAAAGTTAAAAAATGCGAATGCAAAATTCATATTTATAGTAAAATCAAAGTTCACATTTTGCCAATACTTTAGAAGAGACCAAGCCAAATCGAATATATCAAAAAACAAAGTAAATATCACAATATTCTTAAGTCAATTCCTGCAGTGGCGTCCATGTCCATGTAAACTTAGTAGCGGGTTTGTCCCCCGCACTGTTCACTACGGCAAGCCAACGAAGTCTCAATGAAGTCACCTAACGCTGAACGTAATTCTGAGGGAGGTTGTTCCACTCGTAGAAGTTGATTCAGTGTGGTCGGAATAGCTCCTGTTTTCCTTATACGGCGGTTTAGTTCATAACAAATGTTTTCAATTATATTATGTTTAAGTCTGGTGATTTTGGTAGGGGGAGGTCGACGACATTTACATTGTTTGCGTTCAGATATTCAGTGGTGGCCCATGCCAGAATGTGCTGGAGCACTATCCTGCAGCAACTGCTATCTCTGTGGTTTCCGGACAATGGAAAGACCTCGGTATCGAGCACTTCCAGTTGATAGCGAGCTGCAGTTAAGTTCCCCCTTTATGGAGACAATGTTAGTTTTATGATGTAAGGACACACCTGCCCACACCATAATAGAACCACCACCGTGACTGGCACGTTCAATTATTCAGTTGTCCTGAATGCGTTCCCCTCGTTCTCTGTATATCCTTGCGCGGTAGAAAACTGTGATCTTTGATTTTACCATATATTTGAATCTTGGTTTTGCATTTTAAAAGTTAAATTTTTACGAAAATTAAAATTTATGGAATATCATGTCATGAATGCCATGTATATCTTTTGAAAATTTCAAAATGATCTGACTTTTATTTATGAAGATATAGGTCCATTTATATGTGCACACTTATAAGTGTTGTTAAGTGTAGAGAAAGAAAGATTCCGGACTCTGTATGATAGCACCCAACAACCCTAAAACTGGAAATGGATTGGTCCAATTGAGGGGTCGAGAAAAACAAAGACGCAAACCAGCATGCACATCTGTGCAGTCTCATTAGCGCCTTCGTTCTTCGTTTATTGGAAAGTATCCTATCTAGATTTGCTACAACAGGGTTCATACGCGTCAGGGAAATGTCAGGGAAATTTAAATTCTTTCAAGGTCAGGGAATTGTCAGGGAATTTTATGTTGTGTCAGGGAAAAATGAAATTTTGCTTAAATGTCAGGGAAATGTCAGGGAAATTTACAATTTCTAGTTTGTATCAAATCATGATAAGTTACAGAAAATGGCTACGGCAGTTTTATAAACATTTTGGATACAAACTAAACCATTATGATAAAGCCTCTAAATTGCATTAAACATAAGAAGACTGGAGGGTTTTGCGCACCTATCCCCTCAGCTGCCTATTGTTAGCTCACCAAGCCATAAGCCATCAACAATTTACTTTAAACATCTCCCAATCCACTTTAAGGAATTTCACCAAACTTCGGGGAATGATTCTTGGGTGGTCCCCTTTCAAAGATTCTGGTTGTCATGGCAAAAGATAAGAAAAAAAACTGCTTGTTAAAAACTACTGGCCCGATATGAAAATAATTTGGCATAAATGGTCCTTGGGTGACTCTACCTTAGAATTTATGATTCTTAAAAAAAACTGGTCGCCAGGGGCTAAAAAATCTTTTCAAAAACTACTGGCCCTATTTTGAAAATAATTTGGCACAAATCATTGCTCTACCAAGTTGTTCAAATATTTTTGATTCGTCAAAAACATGGCTGCCATTGGGCGGAGTCAGATTTTCATGTGGATATATAGGAAAAACTAAACAAACTACTCAAAAGCTGCTCGCCAAATTTGAAAATAATTTGGCACAGATGGTCTTTTGGTAACCCTCTACCAAGGATGTTCAAATTGTTGGTGGAAAGGTTGTGTGCTCTCTGCTGCAGCTTTCAGAGAGATTGCCTTGTCATATTTGGCCTGTTAGTCTATCCCATTCTTCTTTTCTCTCTCCCTCTGGGAAGCATCCCCACATGACTGTGATATTGTTGACTGGTACTTTAACTCAAAGATTGTTCAAATTAGATAATGTTAGTTGCTACTTTTAAAGCATGCATTTATTCTACAAATTAATGAGCTTTAGGGACTAACCCCATTCTTCTGTTTCATCAAAATTTTCTTGAACATCTGTCATATATATTTAATGCTTTTCATTGTGACATCTACATCAGAATTTAGTCAAAATTCTCGAAATGAGCATCCTCTATAGGATAACAGTGTTTTATATTCTGTCTCTTAAGTTATGTTCTAAATATGTATATCTGTATGCAGGGTTTTAATGGGATTTTTTTTATCAGAAACCTGTTCTGTTGTAGCTGCGACAATGAAAAATTCCACATCTATCCAAAGAAATTGCTCTGCTTTCCTCTATCTACTGATTGCATTATAGGTGGCTTGGGTTGACTGCATGAGAGGTTTGAATTCAAGTTTTTAATAGATGACAGCAGTTTTAATACATAGTAATTTGACAATCTGTTGGAAACATAGTTATTTACTGAAAAGCTGGAATAAAAACTTTGCAAAGTTCACAATAATCACTCTTAAATGAAAACAGAGCTGTTCACTATAGCTATACACAAAGGTTTGAATAAAACATGTTTCTCCCGAGAGTACGGTCAGGGAAATTTGGATTGGCGTCAGTGAAAAGTCGGGGAAATGTCAGGGAATTTTGTTTTATCCAGTCTGTATGAACCCTGTACAAGCACAATTTCAATTTTCTAGTTAGTCTCAGCAGATGAGCAGACTGGTTTATGTAAGAAAGACCTGGTCGGAACCCCAAAGACAGCTTTTTTCGCGCCTTGGCCCAATTATAAAATGCTCCGAGGACTGGCAGGTTCTACTCCAATGTTTAGGGTTGGCATTCATTTTTTTATCATCGGACGTTTCTAGCGAAAGCGGCCTGTCAATGAAAATATTAATATAAATAGAAAAAGTCAAAATGAAAATGTAAAAGAAGATATGAACGATAATAACTGAATTTATAAGTCTCATTTAATGTGACTAGGCAGGTTCTAGCCTTTATTAGTTTTTCAAGTTTATCTATTTTCAGATTTTTTTTCTCAATTACTCAGGCCCCCAGATAAGAGTGCGTAACTGAAAATTATTTTTTGTATTTCTCAACCAAAACATATGTTGTGGGTACTCGAAAGAACCGTCTCGATGAGACAGTTCTTTTGAGCACCCAAAACACACGTTTAAACTGATGAATAAGAAATTAATCGCAATTTTACGCAAATTATTTTTGCTTAATTGGCCCTATCTCACCATTACAAGGTTGTACCAAGCTGCTAGGCAACTTCTTAAGACCCATTTGGATAATTTTTATCAATTTCATATATTTTCAATAATATACAATCTCTTTTGCGGCATTGAAATCTGGGTTGACATTGAATTTATAGGCGGAAATTGCTATGGGCCGAATGTGACATGCGCTGATTTTGTTATGAGCCGAAATGACCCGGAACCCCTGATAGGAGTGCGAACTCGAACTGGCTTTGGGGAGAAAAGTCAAAGATCGATTTCAACAAAAACAGCTACTTACAGGCCGATAGAGAGAATTTTTAAAGATTTGCACACAGGTTAAACATATTCAAGCCTGCAACTTGGAGATTTGCATGTAATCCTCACGAGGGATTGTTGCAGAATCTAAAGAAAGAAGGCTAGGGCCTACGAAATGAGACAGCGAACAAAAAAATATTTTCAATCTTATGGACTTACATCACATTGGCCATTGTCTGTCACATTGGCATATTGATTATCATGTCCACAACGATAGGGACACAGCTGCCTTATTCAAAATTTCGTAAGGATTCCATGTAGATTGTATTTTTCTTTGTCTGTTTCAATTTCTTTCAACGCCGTTACAGGCTGTACTCTGCACAATGGTGTTCTTCTCAGATGGTAAATTTTTAAATTCAGCTCTTCGGTAATTATTCTCTCTGGTATGTTTCTGATAATAATTTACTAAACTGTTTGTGATATCTATTGGGATGCAAAGTTCTGGGCTTGTGCCAATTTGAACCTTTCTTTCCTTTCAATGTACTCTCCTACTTCCTGCATTATCTGTTCTCACCAGGTTGATATTATCCTATGTCCTTCATACCCAAGTAGGGTGTAAACATTTGGTGTGTGGATACCCAGCTGTTCTCGAAGTCTGTTATATATATTCCTCTCTTCTTCGTATAGTTGACACTGAAGTAGGTAATGCTGCACTGTCTCCATTTGTCCACATTCACATAGTCCTAAATCACACTGCCCCAGCTTATGTCTATAGTCATTAAGTATGCTGTATCCAGTTCTCAGCTGAAGAATTTGTTTGAACATTCTGGTATTTGGAAAATCCAATCTCGGGTTACTATCCAGGAAAGGCTTACACAGGAAGAAATCTCTGCCAAACTCACCAATATCCCATCTCTGTTGCCATTTTCTTCGAATACTAGCTCTGGCATACCTTTTGATGTCTTGGACCGTAACCACACTTGTCTCTTCCTCCAAATCCTTAGCCTCCACTGCCGCATCCTTTGCCAGTCTGTCTGCAACCTCATTTCCTTCCACCTCACTATGTCCCGGGGTCCAAACTATCTCTATCTTCCAGCCTCTGGATTTCAAGGTAGACATAGCCTCTTTGATCCTCTTGATGACATCCTGGTATGATTGCTAGTCCAGTTTAACGTGACGATTCCCACTGCTGTCTGACTGTCACAGAAGATGCGAATCTCTTCCCTGTCTATCTGATGACTATTTGTTAATATATGCTCCATCACTGAGAGAATGGCCACTAGTTCCCCCAAAAGAATAGATCCATGTGATGCCACTGGTCGGCTAATTGAGTCAAAGTGTCCTTCTGGGTGATAAATGACTGCACCAGCTCCACAGGGTCCAGGATTTGTTAGGCATGACCCATCTGTAAAGCACACCAATGCTGACGATGCAACTTCATTTACCATGCTCTGTATTACTTCCTTTCCTTCTTCTTGTTGTTCAACTGTTCTGTTTTTGGAGGAACCTAATTGTGTCCAATAAGATGGTTTCTCCAAGGACCTCACAAGGGCATTCTCTGTAAACTCCGGTTCTGGCTCTACAAACTCTATACCAATTCCTGTAAAAGTCTTCATCTCAATAACCTGACTCATTGCTAGACCTAATGGCGTTTCTATCTTATCCCAAAATTCTTCTGTGTACTTGTTTAGCTGAATTTTCAATGGGTCATCCTGTCGCTTGGCTGCTATCTTGGCTACATCTCTAATTGCTATTTCACAGAATCTAAAATCAAGGGGAACAACTCCAGCTGCTACCTCCATTGCTTCTCTTGATGATGTCCAAGGCAGATCCAGACAAATGGCCAAAGCCTTCCGCTGAATATTTTCCAGTTTTCTAAGATCTGGCCTTGCAACTGTTTGCCACACTAGACATCCATATTCAATAATTGACCTGATTAGAGTTACATACAATTCAATTAATTTCTTTGATGAGATTTTTGAGATCTCCTTAACTTCCCTAAGAATACGTAGTGCTATACTTGCTTTCTTTTCTGTCTTATTTACATGTTCCTGAAAATTCAACTGTTCATCTAGGGTGATGCCCAATATTTTTGGATGAGGGTTATACTTGAGTTCTTTACCGTCCGCCTTGCATACACATTCTTTTTCTGCGCTTTCACAGGTACCTTTTGTATGGAATAATGTCACTTCCGTTTTACAGAGACTCAATTTCATTCTCCATATTTTGCACCAAATTAGAATTTTTCCCACATCTTCAGACACCTTTTTATTCAGGACAGCTACATCTTTCCCGGTATGCCACAGAGTCCCATCATCTGCAAATTTGGTGTGATCCCCAGTAACTTCTTCAAACATATCCATGATAAAGATGTTGAAAAGTAGTGGGGAGATAACACTTCCTTGAGGTAGACCTGTTCGCGAAGCAAATTCACCTCCAATGAATTCCCCAATCCTACATTTACCCTTTCTGTCACTCAGGAAAGAAAATATCCAACCCCACATTCGTCCATTAATACCTAACTTTGCCAGCTTCACCATCAGCCCTTCCCTCCACACAGAGTCGTATGCCTTTTCTAAGTCAATGAAACACGCCACAGTGCTCTCCTTTTCCCAAAGCCTTCCCGAATAGTCAGACTGCACCAGCTTAAGTACTGCATATGGCGTACAGTGGAATCTACGAAATCCCTGCTGCTCTTCATCTAGCAATCTTTTCCCTTCAACATATGCCTCTAATCTAGATAGGACTATACGCTCCATTAACTTGCCCAGCACACTTGTCAAGCTAATTGGACGGTATGAGGATGGGGAATAGTAGTCGGTCTTTCCTTGTTTGCGAAGGAATTTAACACTGGCACATCTCCACTCTAGTGGAAGTTGTCCTGCAGTCCAAGAGGAATTGAATATATATAAGATAGCCTTCTTGAGATTCTCACTAGCATTCATAAAAAGTTCTGGGTACATATCATCTGGTCCTGGTGATTTTCCCGCCTTCAATCTCTGAATGGCTGCTTCTACCTCTTCATACACAATGTCCATATTGAAATTCGTCACTCCTTCAGATAAGTCTAGGTTCTCTTTAACCCTTTGACATTTTTCATTTGTTGATTTGTAGAAATCTTCATCAAGACTATTATCCTTGAGATGTTCTCCTTCGAAAAACATTTCTTTCAGTTATTCACATTTATTTCCCTTTGTAAACACTGGCTTTCCATCTCCTCCCACCAAAGGCAAAACAGTATTCTCTTGCTTTTTCTCAGTCAGTTTCCTTTTTTTATCCCATCTGTCTTTCGATGATGTAGCACTTTCGAATGATATCAGTAGTCTATCTGTCCACTCATCCTGCGCTTTCTCTTTCACTTCCTCTAAATTAGATTCTGCTTCTACTAGTTTATCTTTGTTCTGTATGGTATTCCTCTGTTTATATTTCTTCTGACATGAATTCATCTCTGCTTTTGCTTCCTTCACCTCCTCATTCCACCAACATGGCCTGGCAGCATGTTGCCTGATTTTCACAGTCTTCTGTGGAATAACTATCCATTGTATCCTGCAACAGTTCACAGAATCTGGCATAGTCCTCCTCCAAAGTGCCTGATGATTGGGTTTTAAAGTCTTCAACTGGCTTTCTGTTGCTTCTTTCCATTTTCCCAAGTCTGCCTTTTTAATAGGTCTGACTACCCTAATACTTGGGCCTGATTCAGTCAAATCAAAGCCTGCTTCAAACAAGACCAAACTCTGCTCTGGACCTGCGTCGCCGGTGCATGTCGGTGTGTGAACAGTCAATATGCAAAGTTCAAATATACAGAAATGAAATCAGATTACATCCAAATTTCACAATGTAATCTACAGTAGGTGACTTAACAATTTCTACTTGTAGTTAAACACTCAAAAATATAATATCAAATGTGCATAAATATATGGTGTACATGTTCACTGTGTGAACAATCATAACACAAAGCTTGAATATAAAGGAATGAAAACTGCTTGAAAATGTCTAAGTTCAACATCTGTCAAAAAAGTGAAAGAAAAAATGATATTTGTACAAAATAGAAAGTGCACATCTTCAATGTGTGAACAACCATTAAGCAAAGTTTGAATATTTATAAAGTAATGAATACTGTTGGAGTTACAGATTACAAAAACTAGGCACACCCTAAGCATTTCTGATGGAAAAATGTCCAAGTTCAACACCCATCAAAAATAAGAAAAAAATATGAAATGTGCACAAAATGGGAGGTGCACATCTTCAATGTGTGAAAAATCATCATGTAAAGTATGAATAAAGTATGAACCCCCTTAGCATTTCGGATGTAAAAAATGTCTAAGTTCAACACCCCTCAAAAATAAAAAAGAAATTATGAAACATGTACAAAATAGAGAGTGCACATCTTCAATATGTGAACAATCATTAGGCAAAGTTTAAATAAAAAGGAATAAAAACTTTTGGAGTTACAGATTACACAGACTTGGTACCCCTAAAGTGTTGCGGACGACCAAATGTCTAAGTTCAACACCCCTCAAAAATAAAAAAAAATTATGAAACATGCACAAAATAGGAGGTGCACATCTTCAATATGTGAACAATCATTAGGCAAAGTTTGAATGAAAAGGAATAAAAACTTTTGGAGTTACAGATTACACAAACTTGGTACCCCTAAAGTGTTGCGGACGGCCAAATGTCTAAGTTCAACACCCCTCAAAAATGAAAAAAAAATTATGAAACGTGCACAAAATAGGAGGTGCACATCTTCAATATGTGAACAATCATTAGGCAAAGTTTAAATGAAAAGGAATAAAAACTTTTGGAGTTACAGATTACACAAACTTGGTACCCCTAAAGTGTTGCGTACGGCCAAATGTCTAAGTTCAACACCCCTCAAAAATGAAAAAAAATTATGAAACATGCACAAAATGGGAGGTGCACATCTTCAATATGTGAACAATCATTTGGCAAAGTTTGAATGAAAAGGAATAAAAACTTTTGGAGTTACAGATTACACAAACTTGGTACCCCTAAAGTGTTGCGGACGGACGGACGGACGGACGGAGTGGACCCATTACTAGACCTGCTTTCGCTAAAGCGACGCAGGTAAAAAGATGGCAATATGATCAGATCGAATCTTTTTATGTGACAGGGTACTGCACTCTACAGAATACTGTACAAGACCAGCTGAGCATAAAACCAGATCAATCACACTACTTGAAGTTCTTCTTGTTGGCTGTCCATCATTCATACACACAAGATTACATTTGGTCAACATCTCCTCCACAATTATTCCCCCACTATTTCGTTGTGCATTATTCCATTCTACACTTTTGGCATTTAGATCTCTCATAACAATTACATTTTAAACGACTACTTGACAACTTATCTGAAAAGAAAAAAATCCATTTTGTTGTTCAATGGAGGCGGCCATCTTTATCTGCGTATTGATCTGTGCCAATTTGGATATTAAATGTTCACAATTTAATCAAAATTAACGCTCCGTAGTTGAATGTGGATTCTACTGTCTTTGTTCCTTAAATTCTTATTGGTTTTGGACAATTAAACTTATGGCATTATAAAAATTCAGTGATTTGCAATAGCTTTTCAGGTAGAACTATTTTCTGTATCGGAGGAAGTTCTTACTTTTGGACCATTCAATTCTACAGCCAATGAAATTAAACCAATAATTTTGGCGCACTTGCGTCAGACCAAACAGAACCTACAACTTTGTTTACTACAATGTTTACTTTTTACTTTTTTCTCACGCCTGGAGTTTCTATTTTATCACAAGTTTTAGCTTTTAAAAAACAAAAAAAAACTTTGTGGAGACAAATATATACTATATATATATATATATATATATATATATATATATATATATATATATATATATATATATATATATATATATATATATATATATATATATATATATATATATATATATATATATATATATATATATATATATATATATATATTGAGAACAGTCTTAAGATGCTAGAACTTGTCTGTATAGCTTATCAGTAGGAGAAGCGTTTTATTTATTACAAGTATAAGCTTTCACAAAAAGCTTCGTCTCCAGTCCTTGACCATTAATTTGTAAATTGTGTCTCACCGCATCATGAAGACGTCATCGATTATATTTGCTAGGGAAACAAAACTGAATTTGAGTAAAACTCAATATTTCAAACTTAGTTACTCACTGATCATCTTCCTTGAATTTTATGCAGAGGTAATTCCTGGAATATTTAACCATATCGATCCGGCCAACAAATCAAACAAAACTGCATGATCACAAATAAATAGTTGGCCAGGTGTATTTTTTTACCCTAACCGGATCACATTTTTATAAAAAAAAAACATGATATACAAAAATTGTCTCCAGCAGAGTAGTGGGTGCCACAAAATACAATGTGGACAGCCATTTCCAATTCAGCAGACCTATAACATATTGACAATTAAATCTCTGAGTTAATAAACCGTTTTAAGATCGCTCAGGTTTTGTTCCTAAGTTAACAAACCGCTAAAAAAACCACAACTTTATTCAGACTAAGTTTATTAACCGCAATCGGACCGCTTAGCTCCTGTTTACTAAAATATCTGACTTAAAAGACCGCTGGTAGATCGCTCCATTTCTGATCTCAATTTTTTTATCTTAATAGACCGCAAGAGGCTCACTACAAACCCGCTGATGAACCGTGATTCAACAAAGGATCGCAAAGCAGAAAATGCAAATTACGATCCGGCAAGCGGTCCATTAAATAGCCCGCTCTAGGATCGCTTTAAAAAACCATGAATCTGCGGTTTATTAACGGCTGCTTAACGGTTTCTTAGCGATCTGTTAGAAAATATTTTTGTTTGGGTACAGTTTATGTGCAAAATAATCTACCAAGTGAATTTAGTAAAAGGACAATTTTCATAATCTGAAGAAAAATATGCCAAAAGCGTTGCAATATTTCACGAGTAATTGGTTATGAAAAGGAAGCTTACTTGTACTAATTATTTCATTATACTGGAAAAAAACGATATTCAAGGGAGCACACCAAAAATCCAAATGCTTATGTTCGGGCTCGCCAAGACGTCACATTTTGGGCTGTGGGATATCTTTCCCCCCCCCCCCCCCCCAAGTTCCAGCTAGTTTTTCACATATATTATGTAAAATATGAGAACACACTTACATGCAAAAGGATTAGTTGGAACTCGGGGGCGGGGGGGGGGGGGGAATGATGTTTTAAAAATATTTTTCTATTTCCTATATGTATAATACAAAAAGTGACCATTTTATCCCGAAATTAAAGCCATACATTTATGGAAATGGGAAATCAAATGCAAAATCATAAAATAGAGACCAACAGCGAGCTTATATATGAAGATGGAATCATTTGATCGACTTTAATTTTTATCAAAGTTATAGGTAGCGATACACTGTGATTCCCATTACCACCGTCAGAGATCCTTTATTTGCCTTAAAAATGTACCAGACGCTTTTTTTATATTTTGAATGAAAGATAATGCATATTTTTCAAACGTATCCTTTATTTACGCTCTGTCTTTGGCAACTGCATCTATTTGTAAACCCGTACTTGCATTAAATTCCTGGTCCGGAGGTTGTAAAACTTTGTTCATGCTGAACTCAACTAGCATGAAATTTATCACGCTCATGCAAAAATGATTGGCATTTTAACATGTTTGAGCGTGAGAAATACATCTGATAATTTGAGAGCAGGAAGACTTATTTTTTAGCATTTTAGCAGGATGAATTTAATACTTAGTCGAGTTGGGCATGAAAGATGTTTTTTAAACTTGGAGCCTTATTTTCTTCATCTTCCCAGTAAATTAATAGCAGTGAATAAATGACGGGCTGACAAAGAACTTACGCTTAAATTTTCATGTTGATAGGGTCCGAAATATTGAGTTCGGTGTGTTTTGATGAGAGGTTTTGCATTTATTCTTCAAATCTATTTCTGCAAGCTCCTAAGGACCTCGGACAGTCTTAATGAAGGGTTGCCCATAAAAAAGTCAGAGAAAAAGATCAAGGGGAGTGATATTTTTCCTTGAAAAAAATAGTAGGTTCAATTCTTCTTTATCCACAAAAGTACTTTTCCCCATCAGACAAGTACCAATTAAAAATATAAGTTATTTATTTATTTATCTTTATTTTAAGAGGACAGCACATTTAGCGATCGACGCTAGTCTACCATGCGTCCCTCTAAAAACATACATACATATATACACAAGTTAAACATATGATAAAACATAGAAAATTTTGATATAAACGAGCGTATAAAACATTTGGCAGCATTTGGTAATATTAATACACCTAGGCTTAAAATTTGATAAACGAGTATTAAAATTTATAAAAATGATTTTAAACTTCATGGTAAAAGTTAAATCATTCATTAAACATTAACTGACTTGCGTCTTAAAACAACTTAAGGAAGATGCCTTTTTGGTAACCTCTGGTAGCTGATTCCACAATCGTGGTGCAGTACACGAGAACGAGCCATCAAATATTGCTGTTTTCGATCTGGGTACCGCTAAAGAGCCGTTTGAAGTTGACCTTAGCGTTCGGTTATGCGTTTGTGACATAGGAATAAGTAGTTCAGTTATATATAAAGGCGTGAGATTATTTAGCTACATATATGTAAGTACAGCCTTATTATAGCTATGGCGTTTTTCTATAGTTGGCCAACCTAAAGCGTTGAATATAACGGACGAGGCTGTATCGTAAGGTGCATTTAAAATAATTCGTGCTGCTCGTTTTTGAAGTTTTGAGAGTCTTTCCAAGTTACTTTTTGACGTGGTACCACAAGTTCTTGAGCCATAGTCAATCAACGGTAGAATATACCCTTGATAGAACATATTTTGGGCTTCAATTGGGATATATGGGGAAATTTGCCTCAGTATTGAAATTTTGGATGAGATATTAGCGCAAATGTGGTCAATATGATATGTCCAGTGAAGATTTTTCGTCAATGTAATTTCTGCTTTTTTAACATCTTTAATTTTGTAGCCATCAATGCAAATGTTTAAAGGTAGGACATTTTTTGTTCTGTGTTGTGTTCCTACAATCATACATGTAGTTTTTTCATAATTTAGTTCCTTTGTTTTGTTTACACCAAAGCTTTGTATTATTGCCATCTTGCTGTAACTTGGATTCAATCACATTTGGTGTAATTCCACGTGTATGGACCGTCGCATCATCTGCGTAGTAGTCACTGTCGCAGTGTTTCATAAATAAATGCAAATCATTTAGAAACATTAATACTAGTGTAGGCCCCAAGATAGATCCTTGAGGGACGCCCGATTTAATGTGTGCTGGTCTAGTCGTACCAGTATTACTTTCCATTACTTGATGACGATTCAGGATGTATGAAGAAAATAACTCGAGAGCAGAATCTCTCAGTTTATATTTATAAGCATAGAATGGTTGATAAGGTCAAAAGCCTTCCTAAAATCTAGAAAGAGTGTACCTACGATATCCCCTTTGTCGATACAGCTCATCCATTGGTCGATTAATTTTATTAATGCTGTTTGACAGCTGTGTTTAGGTCTGAATCCAGACTGGTTTTTGTGTATTTAATCATATTTATTTGAAAAACCCATAAGATGTTTATTTATATGCTTTTCGAAGATTTTCGATATTGTTGGCAAAATAAAAATGGGTCTATAATTTGTTGTGTCAGATTTGGATCCACCCTTATGTATGGGAAATATTTTTGCTGTCTTAAGATGAGACAGGAATGTAGACGTTTGAATGCTTTAGTTGATGAGGGCGGCAATCGACGGTGACAAATTGCTTGCCGCCATTTTATGTATCCTTGGACCTAGCCCATCGATACCCGTGGCTTTAGTGGGGTCAAGTGCATGTAAAAATACATTCACCTCCTCAGGCGTGATATAAGGCACGGTAAAATTTACATGTGATGGGACCTTAGATTCAACTTATGTTTTCAGTTTATTTAGATCTGGATGATCCACAGGGTCGTTTCCAAAACTGAACTGGTCGCACACTGTGGCAAAAAACTCGTTTAATTTGAAGGCTATATCTTTTGAGTCTGTATATGTTTGGTCGTTTATCAAAATTTCTTCAGGTAATTCGTTTTGTGCTGAATTAGGTTTATTATTTAGTGATCGAAAATGTTTCCATCTCTTTCGTGTGTCTTTTTGAGACGCTATAGATTCCGAAAAATGCGCTATTTTAGCAGCACGAATGAGATTTCTCGTTTTACCGCGATATTCTTAAAATTTTGACCCATTTTTTGGACGTTTATAATGATCTCGTAATTTTCGCGCGTCCCGTTTATCCGGTGTAAACCATTCTGGCATACGCTTTGATTTTACCCGTTTTGTTTTCAGTGGGGCGTGCCTATCTAAGTGAATCTGAATAACTGAAAACCACTTTGTAAAATCGTCATCGACGTGACTTTGAGATACTTCAAACGACTCTAAAGCAGAACCCGGATCATCTAAAATTGAAGATTCATCAAAATGTTTGAAACATCTGTAAGTGGTTGATATGTGTTTAGTTTTAGTAATTTTACTATTTGCCTTTCCTGAGAAGCATATGGGGGAAAATGGTCACTTATAGCATATGATGGGACAAACAGTCGATAATATTTTCAAGTTTTGAGGTATAGATATGATCAATAATTGTAGCTGCCAATGGAGTTATGCGAGTGAAATTCGTGACCAGCTGGGTAGGATCAAACAATTGGATCAGCTGGATCCACTTGGTATTTGAGCATGACCTGTAATCAATGTTAATATCACCCATCAGGATAAGTTCGAGACCAGAAGATTGTGCTATTGACAATTCTATTCCAACTTATCAATCCAGTCGGATGTAGCGTTTGAAGGCCGGTATGCTGTACAGATTAGAAATGGCTTCGAATTTGGCATAAAAATCTCAGACCAAATTGTTTCTATATTTGATATTTGGATTTCTGGCCTTCGTTTACAAGAAATGGAATTTCGAAAATAGAGGATAAATCCGCCCCCGGATTTGCCCTGCGTATCAGACCTGTCTTTCCGTATATGACTAAAGCCATTTACTTGATTACTCGATACGCTTGGGTTCAAAAATGTTTCACAGATCCCAATTATGTCAGTGCCGTTTTCCTCTGCCAACGCTATCCCAAGTTTGTCAATTTGGGGCAATTAATGCCTTATATACTCAACAAAAAAAGTTAAGGAAAATGTGTTTGAGGGGCTATAACAAATTATCTAAAACATTTAAAGACTTTCGAATTTCTAAATAGTATAATGTGGCCATTTTTCTTTATAATGGCGTTTTATCTGGGTCTGTAGCGCCCACAACAGCTTAGTAGATCAATGCCAAAGTTGACTGGTCTTCACTTCATTTTTCGCAAAAATTCAATTTACGGAGCAAACATAGGTTTTATGCATTAATGTTCGCAATGTCCCTCAGGAGATGGAGATGTTTAAAAACCTTGGACGACAGCTCTGGTGGTTATACATGAACATTTGATCAGTCAATTGTACATGGATGAGATGTTGAGGTCTGTTGCCCTGCCTTTTCTGTGCGAAAACCAGTGACAGTACCAGTCCTAGGATAACAGTGTCGGAACACACCTCACTAGAATCAGCAAAAACAATGTTGTGCGTATCGACTGGTCAGACATGTCTACAATTTTAACATGTCTGTGACATCTTTGGACAGAGGGTCCAACGCATAATAATGGCATCAAAAACTCCTAGCCCCTAAATGCAGTGTTGCAGGAGATATCGATGCTGATCCCTCTGCACCAAATCAAAAAAACATATTCAGAGTATGCGAATCCGGTGCTAGTCCTAATTTGCCACTGGCTGGGGACACGCTCATTACTGAAGGCATTTTCATCTTCGAAATGTTATGTTTAAGGCTATCAAGTTAATTTCATGTGACATTCAAAGGAATTTCATTTCAAGATTTGAAAAATTACATGATATTCATGTGTATATGAGGGAATACTCTGTAGACATTTTTGCGAAAAATGACTTTGACCCCTGGGTTACTTGGCACTGTGTCACAACAAAGGCATTGGTGCTAGCAACTTAAAGTAGACATGTTTTCAACCGATGACACGTATCTAAACAAACAAATAAAAATTGAATAATCGTTTGCTTTAGTGTTCTTATGTTGCATGGTTTTCTGGGATTTCCTTAACTTTTTTTGTTCAGTATATTTAAATTTGCTATATGTAGCCCCATTGGACGTGAAAATGAATTCTGAGGTAAGACCTGTTTTACTTTCGTTTGATAGCATGGGTGTCGCAACATCACTAAGGGAGCATATACTATCATCGTAGCAATGCGACATTGTAAGGAGTTCATTGAGAGGAGCATGACTAGTGTTCCCTGCTACTGTCACTAGTGAATTATCTCATCTTAAAAGTGACATCAATGATCTCAAGAAGTCGACTTCGTGCATACTTACAGCTGTACATGATTTAACATCAATGATGGAACGGTCCATTGAAAATAAAAATGACAGAATTACAGCTTTGAAGAGGCATATATTGAAAACTCTGTTTTTGCTATTCAACATATAGCTACCAAAGCTAAAAGTAGAAATATCTTTAAATTATATCTCATTAACCATGGTCAAATCATAATCTCCTTATGTGCAAGACTTTGGTGAGCGACATAGAGCCTTAGGGCCCTGTTGTTTGAAGGTGATTTTTTATACCGTGCAACGTTCTCGGCGTGACAGATATCATGCCATGATCGGGTCTCCCCATGTCTTGTCGCCTTCAAAGTAATTGAAAGTAATTGTCAATAACTGCCATTTTTAACATGACAATAACATTCAATTAGATTAAAAATGTAAATGAATATCATTTTATCTCAAGAACCATGTATGCTGTTCATTATTCCAATGTGTTCGTTTAATTTGTTGTGTGTTTTTATGTTGTAGATTACTACCTGATGACCCAAGCTGAACATGTTAGAAGGCTTTGCTGATCATTGTGTACCATGTAATGTAATTGAGAAGAATAGAAATTCTAGTCTAGTTTATCTCCAAGATGAATGATAAACGTATTGCTACAGAAGATAATCCATATGCGTGGGAAATCTGCGACATTTAGTTTTACTTAATCACCTTACAAGATGAATCATTACTTTATTCATACAGGAGATAAGCCATATTGGTAAATGTTTTACTCGATCATCTCACTTGAAGATACACACGCGTCTTCATACCGGAGCTAAGCCAACAGCTTGTGAAACTTGTGGTGCATGTTTTACCGATCCATCTAGCTTGAAGAGCCATATGCTTATTAATGCCGGAGATAAGCCATATACTAGTGACTTTTGTAGTAAATATGTTACTCGTTCATCTCACTTGAAGATACACACGCGCGCGTATTCATACTGGAGCTAAGCCAGCACCTATGAAACTTGTGGTGCGTGTTTTACTGATTTATCTAGCTTGTAAAGACATATGCGTATTCATACCGGAGATATGACACATACTTGTGACAACTGTGGTAAATGCTTTACCGATTCTTCTGGCTTGAAGAGCCATGTGCTTATTCATACGGGCGATAAGCCATATACTTGCGACACTTGTGGTAAATGTTTTACTCAATCATCTCACTTGAAGATGCACGCGTATATTCATACCGGAGATAAGCCATATATTTGTGACATTTGCGATAAATGTTTTACTCAATCATCTCACTTGTACAGGCATGTGCTTATTCATACCGGAGATAAGCCATATACTTGTGACACTTGTGGTAAATGTTTTACCAATTCGTCTAACTTGAAGAGACATATGCGTTCTCATACAGGAGATAAGCCACATTCTTGTGACACCTGTGGTAAATATTTTGTCGATTCATCTGCTATCAAGAGACATATGCGTGTTCATACCGGAGATAAGCCAGCCGCTTGTGAAACTTGTGGTAAATGTTTTACCCAATCATCTAACTTGAAGTGCCATATGCGTGTTCATACAGGAGATAAACCTTTTACTTGTGACATTTGTAATAAAGGGTTTACTCGATCATCTGGCTTGCAGAACCATATGTATATTCATACTGGAGATAAGCCACATATTTGTGACATTTGTGGTAAATGTTTTACTCAACCATCTAGCTTGAAGAGCCATATGTATATTCATACTAGAGATAAGCCACACATTTGTACAACATGTGGTAAATCTTTTATTCAACCATCTCACTTAAGGACTCACATGCTTATTCATACAGGATATAAACCTTTCACTTGTGGAGTTTGTGGTAAATGTTTTACTTCTTCGTCACACTTGAAGAGACATACGCTTATTCATACAGGAGAAAACCTGCATACTTGTGACTCTTGTGGTAAATGTTTTACTCAAATATCAACATTGAAGACCCATAATGCTTATTCATGCCAAACATAAAGCTCATAGTTGTTTTATCTATCATCTAACTTAAAGACCAACAGGCGTATTCATACAGGTGATAAGCCTCACACTTGTGACACTTGTGGTAAATGTTTTACCGACCTATCTAATTTAAATGCCCATATGCTTCTTAATACAGAACATAAACTGCATACTTGTGCAGCTTGTGGTAATAGAGAATACTAGGTGAGTGTCTTTTGATAACAAGTTTACCAAGCAAGGCTTTGAAAACGCATGTTGACATCACGAGGTTTGCCGAGCGATTCAACATGCGTTCTCAAAGCTGAGCCTGGTAAACTTGATATCAAAAGACGCGAACCTGGTATTCTATTTATCAGTTTACCCATTGTTGGACACTCTTCAAACTAGCGATTATGACGTAAATTTTGATTTTTGTGTTGATTCCGCGTCATAAGAGAAGTTATAAAAAAGTGCAACGTCATCATGACCTGATAAAGGTAACATGCCGTGAGATAGGAAACGTTTTTTAGGTTATGTTGAAACAATTCAGTTAGTATTAGGGGTGACTGATAAAGGGTTTTACTCGGTCATCTAGCTTGAAGATACACAGGCATATTCATATAGGAGTTAAGTCAGCTGTTTGTGAAACTTTGTGGTAAATGCTTTACCGATTAATTAAGCTTGAAGAGTCATATGTTTATTCATAATGGAGATAAGCCACATACTTCTGACACATTTGGCAAATGCTTTACTACTTCAGCTTACTTGAAGATACATATTTTTCTTCATAGGGAATATAAACCACATATTTGTGACACATTTGGTAAATGTTTTATTCAATCATCTAGCTTAAGACCCATATGCGTATTCGTATGGGGGAATATGTGTATACTTGTCCTTTTGTGGCAAATGTCTTCCTAATTATCTATCTTGAAGATTCATAGGCTTATTCATACAAAAGATTGATTGATGGATTTTTTTCGGCTGCTTTAGCAGCCGTTCTAATATCTCTTTAGACCTACATTTTGTGTAAATTATTCACCAATCAGAAGTATTCTTAAATTGTAATATTCATCACACCAACTGGAAAAAGATGCTCTCATTGGTTAATACTCAGAATGTCCATACACTCTTATTAAACATGCAACTAAACTTAACAAGAAAAACATGTGTTACATGTTATAAACGGCGTTGTTGAAAGGTTCTTATGAGTAATAATAGATGAATGATAATAATGAAGCTTTTTTTCGCAATAAGATATACATTAAAGCGTCTTTGAAATAAGTCATTAAATGCTTGACGTTTCGCTAATAAACTATTCAATCAGACGGTGATGGGGAAGCAAGCATTTGTGAAAGCTAATGCTTGTTTTCAAACCACAGCGTCACCGAGACCCTTTGATTATGAATACATAAATATTAGACTTCTTCCTTAACCAGACATGGTGCGAATTACTTTGGAAAGTAATGCATTGAATTACCATTTCTTGACAAAAATGTGCATTGAATTACCATTACCATTACTTGATTTTGTAAAAGTAATGCCTTGAATTAAGCATTACTTTCATCATGTGAAACAGAATCATACAAAACTGTAAACTCTATATATTGTTAATAAATTTCACAAATAAATATTTCATAATGATATTTAAGTATATCCCATGAACCTCGGCCCCAAAATAACATTATTACTGGGTCCGAGTATGAACCATGGGTTAAAATGTACACTTTTTGCACTGAATTTTGTATTCTTGTCAGTTATATTTTTTTAGAATTTCATATTTTTTTGAAAATTGGTGGAAATACATGTAACACTCAGAAATGATTTGTAACTGGATCAACGCCAGCTCTTTTTCTCAAGAAATCATATTTTGTTGAATCTTACGCTTTCAAAAACAGTTTATTTGTTGGAGGAAATTACAAACAATTGAAGTTTCCTGTCCTATATCTCTTGACTGGATTATCCAATCAACAAAGTACTGGCTAATCTCTTATATATGTTCAGCGCAGAGTGAGAATCAGTACAATTTCGGAATTGTACCTGCGCATTGTGAGAATTCCTACTTTGTCCGCCGATTCCGGAATTGTACTGGACAACTCTAGAATTGCGCAAGGGGTATTTTATCGATTTAGCTATAACCAAGCCCTGCGCAAAGTAGGAATGGGTTGGACAAAGTGAGAATTGGGTGAACATGCATGGAAGTCCCATTTTTAACTTTGACCGTTAGCAGAGAGGTGTTTTCTCATTTTCAAACTTTAATATAACCCGACAGCAACCACTTCAAACACATTAAATTTTGTTTGCACTGTTTGCATGTTCTGCATTAGCGGGATTATCCTGTATGTGACTATTTGAGAGAGAGAAAGGGGGATATATTGAGTTAGTTTAATCTGGGTATTGCTTATAATACGTATCAAATTCGCCAGTTTTGAGAGAAAGAGAGAGAGAGAGGGAGAGAGAGAGAGCAGTTAAAACTTTATTATTTGAATAAACAGTTTAAATGTGAGTGATGCACGTAAGTCCTTTATTCAACAGTTTTCCGGGCATCACTAGTTTATAGATGATGTCAGCAAAATTTTGGCTTGAAATAAAACGGCTGTCCGTGGGAAGACAAGTTACAGCCAGAGAGAGAGAAAGTGAGAGAGAGAACGATTATGATAAGGAAAACAGCAAGTCCTTTTTAAATATTTTCTATCACCTCACGGTTTTTTGGTTCAAAAATGTAAAAATTAATTTTATAAAGAAAATAAGCGTTTTGAGTGTAGTTTTATTTAATAAAAGTACAAGTGATTTTAAACCCATCTAGCTGACTTCAAAAGGCCAACCACTTGAATTTTTGCTTAAGACAGATTTTTTGTGATCAGTTTCCGCATTTACCCTAAAATATTCCGATAAATATGCCTTATCATACAGTGTAAGCGCAAATTAGAATGCAATTTGACCAGGGTTTACACTGCCATTTCATTCACCACGGGGGAGTCCAATTTTATTCACCCAAGTTGTTAGATTTTTTTTCTTTTATCTTATTACATTTTTCAGCAAATGCCAAAAGAATCTAATAAATAAAATCCTAGAACACTTAAAAAAATTTAGTACGAATATATCGGCAATCTGAACAGCTTGCTAATTTAGCATTTATTTATCTTTATTGCTTATTTCGTTTTTTGAGACATGAATAAAGTAATTTAGGTGTGAAAATAAAATAACTGGAACCAATGAAACGATGCTAAAGGCGTGGCATGAAGGTCACATGGTCAGTTAATCTCTCTACAGTGGGCGGAGTTTTGGTATTGTCTCCAAATGTTACCTGTTTATCGGTGTTTTAGAAACTACCCAATTTACCAAAAAACCTGTGAGGCCAAGGTCAGCTGGCACTCTGAGTTGGGCTGCTCGGGATCTTCAATGACCTTTAAACGTAATGTAATTTAGGCCCAAGCTAGTCATCAGCCCCATGTATCGGGGTCTTCGTTAGCCGTTAGAGGTGTATTAGAAAACAAATCTAAATCCTGTTTAACTAAAATTGGTTTGAACTTCATCGGATTTGATTTATGTTATAACTTGAACTGAAACTAACTGTGGAATGCAATATGTTGGACAAACTGGCCGATCCCTCGAGACTAGGTTTCGTGAGCACTTTTGTAAAATGAAAAAGCCAAAAAAAATTGACACATTTCTTTACCGCCATTTCAAAAATAATGCTCATTCACCTAGTAAAATTGTAATTCAGCTGGTTGAAAAATTATATATGATCCAAATTCATCAACTAGATTAAAAAATATAAAGAGACATGAAACTGAACTTAAATGGATTAAATTTTTGCAATCACCCTTTCCTTTAGGCTTTAATGATAATATATACCATGAAGGCAACATTTCTAAAATGCCAGATTTTGATGTTTTTTCTGTTTTGGAATGTAAAAAACGTAAAGTAGATCTCATAGTAAACGTAAAAATGGCAACATTAAGCGCAAAATTTGTACTGAAAAACGCTTAAATACTTCTCTAAAGGATCTTTCTTTGGCTTTAACTAATCATGGTCGGCATGGCTTATTTTCATTTTTAAGTTCCTTGCCTATCTCAGTTTTACGCAATTTAGAGTTAGAGGCTAATAAACTTTACGATAGAGCAAACAAATTATATAAAGCAGCACTCCTTACAAGGTGTTATGTTCAACATTTCCTTAGTCCTTATATCGATTCTGAGGTCAACCATAAACGACATTTTATCAAAATTCCATTCATTAACAAAGGTATTGAATTTATTGATTTACATAGTATCTTCAAGGATAATTCAGTGATTTCATCTATTCCAAATTACTTTAATAATTCTGAACTCCTATCATTTGTTATAAATATAACAAACCAATTATGTCTACGATATTTAACTTTAATAAAATTGTAAATGATTTAGATATAGATTCCAATACTCCTGCCTCCTGAGATTGTAAAAATTCAAATTATTTATATCCCTCTGCAGGGCATGTTATTACAGGTAATCTAAATGTCATTCCTGACGCTAGAGTTCGCAATATCATTTCTAAAGGTCCTAAATATAGATTTCCCTCTAATATTGATTTCTCTAAATGTCGTAGAGAGATCGGTGCTTCTTTAAATGACTTTAGTAATCGTTGGTGCAAACGGGAAAATGTTGAACCTGATGCTTTGAAGGAATGGAAGATTAACATTTTTTAAATTATTGATACTCGTATTGCATTTTACTCTCGTAATACACATCTTTTGCCCCCTTAACCTAAATCTTCTTTTCGTCATCTTAAACGAGGTATCCAGGATTTTCATATGAACTATGTTTTTATCCCCCGACGAAGTCAGAGGGATATAGTTTTGGCGTCGTCCATGCGTCCGTCCGTCCATTCTGTCCGTCCGCACTTTTTGTCTGTCCGGAACCATATCTCAGTACCTATTGGTCAGATTTAATTCATTATTGGTACAAATGATAAGTACCATGAAGTCTCGATATCCTATAAGTTTGGTCAAAATCGACCACTTTACACTTGAGTTATTGCCCTTGTTTAAGTATATGCAATTATAAGGCAAAACCTATATTAGCTTTTTTGTGTGATGATCTTCACATTTCATCAAAGCTATTATATTTAACAACTTCTCTCTATAGACCATGATTGCCAAGTGCCTGTAGATAAGAATGGCATTGTCAAAGTTTTACCCACCCCCTTTGACCCCACCTAAGGGGTCAAAGGTAAAATATTTAAATTTCGCAATAACTAAGGCAATTATTAATATTTTATGCTGAAATTTTGCATGCAGGCAGAGCAGCAATAGATATGAAACATATCAAACGGGATTTCAGTTTGAAGGCCTGATTCCGAGCCCCATGGGTGGACTTAGGGGGTGGGGCCGAGGCCAAAATTAAACTTTTTCAGAATAAGGTCATGTTGCATATCAAATTAAAGCTGACGATGCTGACAGCAACATGGTTGCAAATATTTTGTCCACAGACAAACCCTTGACAGCATATATTTTATAGCATACATCATTTTTACACATTTTTACAATATACACTTTTTCAATAAACATAGCAATTTATATACCAGACCATTACGAGAAGGTGTATTAAGTGAGGCAGATTGTGTGGACACATGTCAGGACAGTGTACCAGCTGCCTTGCAGAGTCTGCACAGTTTGCTTCTCCCTTCTGCACATGAAGACATCAAATCTTGACAGATCAGTTTACACCCACAAGATGGAAAGATGTATGCTTGACTAAGCTTTTCGTCTGTATTTATAGAACCTTCATGTTCATTCAAAAGAGACTACGGAGATGACGGTTCAACGTCTGTATATATATATATATTTAGTAAGAGCAACATGCAGAAAATAAATATATGCATATCTTCTCAACTATAATCAGATACTTATTGTAGTTTCCTGGCACATTGAGTTGAAAGTCTAGATCCTCTCTCTTTACTTGCTGCATCTTCCATGATACCCTGTTGTACTAATAGTCATCTATTTGCTTTTGATCCTACTGCATGAACTTATGGGATGTTATTCGGCGCCTGAGGTTGAAGTCTATAGATCATTATTCACTGCATGAACTAACAAGATATTATTCCACGCCAGAGGTTGCGGTAAGTGTTCAAATCTCCTCTTGGCCCAGCTTTTTTATGGAAATGTGCCACATTTATATGGCTTATGTTGTAGATGTATTAGCATATGTCTTAACAAACTACATGATTGAATAAAATATTTACCACAAATGCTACAGGTATGTATTTTTTGCCCCAAACCTAGATGTACTTTCCCTTGTTAAACATCCATGATTTTAAGAACTATTTTTCCAAACTCCATCAAAAGAACATGCTCTTACTCTATATCAAGTATGTGGTCATAGAGGCAGGCCTCAAGATGAGTGTGTACTAGAATAATATTGTTCTTACTTCTCATCCACCATATATGATCTTCTTTTATCCCAATGAGAAGTAGTCAGTCCAGTCAGGTCCCAATGAGAAGTAGTCAGTCCAGTCAGGTCCCAATGAGAAGTTGTCAGTCAAATCAGGTCCCAATAGAAATATTTAGTCTGAACAGTCTGGTTGCAATAAAAAATATTTAGTCTGACCAGTCCGGTAGCAATAAAAATATTTAGTCTGATCATTTGGTTGCAATAAAATATTCAGTCTGACCAGTTAGGTTGCAATAAGAATATTTAGTCTGACCAGCCCAGGTTCCAGCAAAAATATTTATTCCAGCCAGTGCAGTCACCATTAAAAAGTTAGTCAGACCAGTCCAGTCCCTATAAGTAAAACAAGGTCCAGATTGATAAACCTAGCCAAATCCATATAGATTGACCCAGCTAGATCTCTTAAGGTCCAAGACATAAAACAAATGTCGAATATAAGAGTTTGCTTATATTTGTAGTTGAAAGCTATTGCAACTTGTATATGTCATTTTTGTGTATATTGTATGTGGATGATATTTTCATATGATGATAATTTCATTTTTGTAACTTTTGGGTCCAAAGTTAGTGAACAGTAGGGGTATTATTATGATGATATTTTCATGTAACTTTGGGGTCAATTGTTTATATATATATATATTTGTTAATTAGTATAGTACATTTGAAATTATTAGTATAAAGTTCACACAAAAGTAGAAACTAGTATATTATAGCCAAATACTCGAATGTTATGAAATGCAGCGAAATAACAAATATTTTCCCTTTTCACCAAATTTGATAAAAGTTTTAGTTTCAAAGTCAAGATTTTAAAAGTTCATTATTAGAAGTATTGGCAATATTCATATCAACTTTTAGCCCAAAGAGAGAAAATTATTAATAAGTAAATAATATTTTTGTAAACTTTGCATTATGGCTTTATTTGGGATTTTTGGTATAAAAAATTACAAATATCAATTTCGATACAAACGGTCAAATTTCGTCAAATTTAGTATGAAAATGAAGCTGAAACTGACAAATATTTGAAGCAGGTGATATTAAAATGAAGCTGAAATTGAGAAATATTTGAAGCAGATGATATATTTTCAGATATAAGTTTGGCGTAAAACTATATTTTGAAAAGTCAAATTCTTAAATTCTGAAAAAGTCAAAATTGGTTTTCGTTAATCATATTACTAGGGACGCTATCAAGTAATCTTGGTGGCAAGCATTAATTTCCGCTTCTTTTGTCTACCTGTATTGCATTGCGTCTTTGAGTCGTTAAAATCTCCTGAGGCTACATGTTGAGAACATTTTGACCAATTTTGGAACAAAGGCCTGGTCACATATCAATTACCTGTCGAAACATATACCCAAGCCGACTTGTAGTCCATTGCGCATGCGTGACTCGCAGAGCGACCAAACTGAGGTGCGAAAACTTTCGTCACCTGACGTAAATGCTCTTACCTGATTGGTTTAACTTTCACAAGAGGGCGCAGCGGTCATCTCATTCCTGATTTGACTGCTCGGCAATAAACTCGTACCTTAGGTTATATCGTCTTTTGTGATTCTTACAGGGTTGCCATGTAGGAGCTCAGGACTCAGCCACTGGGCCTGGGCTGTGTGCCCAGGCCAGACCAGACCAACAAGCCCCGATGTAAATAGAATCCCAATTTAATCTGCAAAGCGTCACAAGACATAGACTACCAGCAACAAACAGTTCCAATATGTTTCCGCTACACGAAGGACACCCAGATTTATATAATAGATACACTAAAGATATTAATGTTAAAACAGATTTGGACACTCCCTGATCAACATGTGCTGAGAAAATGATATACATATGCTGAATGGGTGACTCTATTATGACGTGGATGAAAATATTACTTGCATTTCGAATGAAGGGAAAAGTTTAGTTGATTATATTATTGCTTCAACTAGTTTCTTTGATAAATGTACTTACTTTTGTAAGGTACGCAATATTTTTTCTGACCATTTTCCAGTTATATGTACACTACAATTACATGCACTTAACATGGGTATCAAGTGTGGATCCAGAAGGGGGGGGGGGGGGCAGGGGGTCTGGACCCCCCTGGTAAATCACAAGTTATATGGGTTTCTATAGGTAATAAGCATTTGGACCCCCCCCCCTGGAATAAGTTGGACCCCCGCCCCCCTGGAAAATGTTGGACCCCCTCTGGAACCTTGAAAAATGATAGATTTCTTTGAAATTGACCATTTGACTTCTGTAAAATAAGCTGAGGACTAAATAAAAAGCGTTGTCAGAGCTTTTTTTATCAAACTGACCTGGATCACACCCCCCTCCCCCCGACGAAAATTCCTGAATCCGCGCATGGGTATACCAAATAGTCATTATAATGAGAATTTTACTAGCAGTTGGTACAAATGCAAATGGAAAGATACACTTAAAACTGTTTTTCTCAATAAGTTTAGGCATTTATATTCAGACGTCTGGAACAATTTACATAATAAGCAAACTAATATATTAGACCTGTTCTACTGATGCAAGTATAATTTACCCCGTTCTCATTGACATGAGATAGGCGATGTTAATGGAGGTTGGTATCTGCCGGATATGTCATATGTTCTTTTTCAGGTTATACGTATAACAGAATGGTTATACTAATTTGGCAACTATCAAATGATAAACGTGAACTTTGGTCTGAAAGCAGGTTTCATCTGTGATAAAAAAAAATATAAAAATGCTGGAATGGGTCACAATAATAGGAGTTTTTTTCGTTCTATGCAGGACATATAGAGCAAATTAACTACTTAGTTTTAATACAAACCCTGCATACAGGTAGTGACCAGTATGCTGCATATCAGATTTTCTCTTCAAACAATGTCTCTTCAAACAATGTCAGCTTATAGTATATATACACATCTGGCGTCCGTCTGTCTGTCCGTCGTCGTCGTTCACTTTTGGTTTTCATACAGATTTCTTTGCATATGTAGTGCTGATATGATGAGTATCTTTGTAACTTTCATGAATAGGGGAGTTGATGTACCTAGAGCATATAGGTAAAATCCTTGTTTATACAAAATGACAACTGTAATATGGTTTAAATTGATCTATATTTACTGGGACAGATTGACTTGGATTCAAAATCAAAGTTTTTATCAGCTAGTGTATGCATTTAGAGGTATTTTGATTTTTGTAAAATTGTAGTCACGTAATTCACAGTAACGTAATTCACAAATTAATGTTTCCACTTATGTTTTAAGCAAGCATCTTCTAGTAACGTTCTTGTATGGTCTGGTATTCAGTTAGGTTAAAGTTCTTCATGTCTTCAATTGCAATACTTATACCTCTTCTTGATACAAATGGTACACATTGGGTAATGTAATTCACAAATCTGCTGATTTTTTCGACAACTTCGGATATCGTTTTATTTTTGAAAAGTAAACAAATGTTTCCCCAAATTTGTTTCTATTGTCCATGCACATATTTATCCTCTTGACATAGAGATTTAGTGAGCTTAACTTGCATGAGTTGTAATTTGTGATATGATAAAATTAGTAACGTAATTCACAGTAGATTGTTGGCCCTTAATCATCAATACCATTTTTTTCAGTTTTTGGAATGAAATGAAACATTAAATGAAAGTTTTACATGTGTGTCAATAAAATATTGCCGAAAACTGCTTATAGAGAATAACCATTTGATTAATTTAGATTCTTAAAAATACATAGTATGACGATGGGACAGCATATTTTCGTGATTTCAGGGCACTTATCGTTGATAAACGTCGTTGACCACTTGCATTGCTTTTTTTACTTCAATGTTTTGATATTACCCTATATTAAACTTATAAACCTTAAAGTATTAGAAAATGCATTGTTTATGTGATAGAATGAGGATGTGACACAAAAATGACTGAACAAGCGAATTTAACTCGTTTTGGCTGTTAAAATAATCGCAGAAACTGCGCAGATTTTAACTTCGATGATTATCGTTTTAACCATTCTTATTAGAGGTAGGCCTATTCACAGGTTACACATGTCCCACAAAAGGGAGCTTTTGGGCAAAAGATAGTTCCTGCTTATAGTTAAGACAATTATGTGCCGTCCCAGGTAACAAAACTCCAGCCTAGTTGCATTACGAGGGTCTCAATGGGGTACATTTGGAATCGTTAATCAGTAAAATTTGGGCCAAAAAATCAAAAAAAAATAATAATAATAATAATAAAATCGCAATTCAGTAAAATTTACGTCCAAAATTTGCTAACCAGTAAAGTTATGGCCCCAAAATCAGCAATGAGTAAATTTTAGGCCCGAAATCGCCAAACGGTAAAAAAATAGCCACAAAAATCTGTATTCTGTAAGGGTTTTATGTAAAAACGAAGTGAAATGCTATTTTCCATCGAATTCACTAACCGTTAAAACGCTTCATTCCACTATTCGGCATTTTTTTCGCCCAAAATCTCTTATCATTATAATATTATTTTTAGACCGAAATTCGCTAACCACTAGCACCTCTCATTCCGCTATTATGGGCCATAATTCGATAATAAGTCATTCACATATTTCTGTAGGTTGATAATCTATGATTGCAGTTACAGTATTTCTAATTATTATTTTCCAACTATCCAACGTCAAAGAGAATGAGAAATAAAAACAAAAATATTTAAATATTTATTTGACCTTGGCTCTTCGACGGATACAAATATATGAAACGAAAAGCAATCTCAAATGTCTTATAACTTACAGCTCTCAAGCAAACAAATAGTAATTATTAAAGACCCTCAACTTTAATATTCAAATAAACCGGCCCTACCTGGAACCAAAGTATGAACAAAAAACGAGAATTATAACTTGCCTTACTGAGAGTCGAGGCTAGGAACAATTAAGTCATTATTCAAGACTGGCCCTACTGAAATTCCAAGAAGGGAGCCACACACGATTAATTACACTTTATATCAAAGGCCTCACCGGAATCCAAGTGAGGAACCCATTATCTTTTCTCCTGAAAGCCTTTCTTTGAGGCAAGAAAGGGAATTCTCAATAACTTGTATGCAAAGCTTAGTATCATTAATAGGCCTTACTGATAATCCACGCAAGGAACCCTCTTAAACAATAATCCAAGATTAGGACTTTAAGAACACAAATGTCATAATAACTAGCATAGATAATACTCCTCAATGTCATATGACTCAATTCTACTAATCAACTACAAGCCCCTGTTAGGTATGATCAGCACCTTTTAGGAATCAAATAATGACCGGCCTACAGTTTAACCATCTGCTAATGCTAAAGTTTGACCATATGTTAGTGCTAGCAATAAAGACATAAAATGTCTCCAGATTGCAAAGGCACACTAAAGACATCAATATGTCAATAATATCTCTATCTATCTATCTATCTATCTATCTATCTATCTATCTCTACTGCATCACCCCCTCTCGGAGATTACGTGCAGGTGCGCGTCAGTGCGGTGTTAGTGGAAGAAATGCTTTTAAAAATAAAAAAATCCCATAAGATTTGTCAGTTGGAGTGGAATAAAAGATGATAGGGTTAAAATGTTAAAAGTCAGAAACAGGCTTACAGTGATAGGCTAAAAAGTTTAAAAACAGTACACTGACACTTATGGCATTGGGTGACTGACTGTGCACACTGCCCTCTTAAATGAATCAAAGGTGGGCAGAAGTGCTATGTGTGCTGGCAGCCGGTTCCATTGCACGATTGAGAGGGGATAGAATGAGTATTTGTAGTAATCTACAGTGGATTATATTTGACGGGAGCAAAGGGTGTGTGAATTCCTGGTGTACAACATATGGAGGCATGTCAATGGCTACAAGACCATATATGATCTTGTAAAATAGGCAAATATCCCCAAAAAATCACCACACACAGCTAACAGAATACTTAAAATTTTGACTTCATAATATACAAACAAAAATATATTTTTATATACAAATTATATACAAATAAATGTTCAAAAATAAGAAAAAAGCAAAGGGGGGGGAATATATAACTTATACGAATCATGGAAATTCCAAAAATATAATAAACTGCTAAATCAAAAGTTAAAGCTAGAGGAGGGTGGGAAAGAAATTCTTAAAGAGAACTTGTTCCGTCGAAAGCAAAACCAACTGTGTCTTAAAAGCCCGCCGAATCGTGCAAAACGAGAGCTCACAAAATTAACCAATAGAATGGCGGCCAACAAATTTGCATAAATTAAAAATTTACGTAACTCACGGTTTGGTGCAACTGATTATGACTATAAGGAGAAGAGGTACCCCCGAATAGTCGTCAATAATTAATCATTTTAATGGGATTAAAATTTGTCAACAGAGTTGTCTTCCAGATCTATAATTAATTTATGTCTTTGTCTCCTGGTCTCTTTGTTGTCGATAATAAATTCTGCATAATGTGATGAGAAGGATGGGCTAAAATGACTTAAGTGTCCTTACAGATGGGCCCGACAACGATCTTCAAGATATCTTCATCAAGGTATTATTAAATCTGTCATATTTTGCTATGGGAGAAGTTATTTTAGATCATTTTATAGTGGGTGTCATGCCTCAGTGGGACCAAATTAATAATAATAATTATCATTTGCATGGGATATTTAAGAAAAACAGGAAAGATAAGCTGACACCTTTATACATACAGAGCTCTCACTAACTGCTGATTTGCAGTCCTGAACTCCCATTTTTGGTGCTGGGACTCCTATATTTTGAAGGAGGCAACATTCTATTTTATGCTTTTTGCAAAGAGGGCTCAGGGACCCCTGTTTTCAAAATCCTAGTGAGAGCTCTGGCATATAATAACCCCCTTTCCAGAAATCGACCACTACAACATATCTATTTACCTTTTTGTATACGGACATGATGTAGTTCTGTTATCAAAATTAGATAAATTAAAGCCACAGCTTTATTGTATGTCAAAACTGCATGATTGATTCATTCCATGAATTCACAGCTACTCGTAGAGGGAGTAAACTCGGCTTGCAGCTAAGTGTACAGCCGGCAATATGATGGGTCCAAAACAAAGCATATATTTTGAAGGAATGAAAGCACAACTAGCAAACAGGTCATAGGACCAGTTAAGCAAAAAATATTAGCGTAAATTTGTGATTATTTTCTTACCTATCAATTTAAACATATGTTTTGGGTGCTCCAAGAACCATCTCATCGAAAATAATTTTCTGGTACTTTTCTGGAGGTTTGACAGGTACTGAAATATTCTCTAATTGTGGCAGTCTTTCACGAATGGTGAGCAGGCTCATAACATGGACTGTTTTCTAGTTATACTGTAACAGTAACGTTATGATCCCTAGGTATTGACCTGGCCCCAGGTTTATAAAACTTTGTTCATGTTCAACTCAGCTGAATACACAACTTATTTTGTTCATAAATGTTAAAATGCCAACAATTGTTGGCATTTTAACATTTATTAGCATGCTTAATACCACATCTAGGAGACTTAAAGAAAGAAATATTTTCACTTTCTGGTATATTACTTTTTATGAGCAGTTGAAATTTCTTGCTCAGTTGAGTTCATCATGAAAGAAGTCTATTAACCAGGACCATAGGTTTAAACATTTTTAGCGTAAAATTGTAAATATTTTCTTACACACCAGTTTTAACATATGTGTTGGATGCTCAAAAGACGGTTCGTCTCATTGAGACGGTTCATTTGAGCACCCACCAAATATGTTTTGGTTTAGAAATAATTATTTTTTGGGGGGGGGGGGGGGGGGGGTACGCACTCTTAACTAAAGTCCTATCCAGGACATAGATCTTCACTTTTCAATAGCAGTCACGTCCAAACGTTTTTTTTTTCTTTTTTTTTTTTTTCAAACAGGTATTGTACATGTACACAAGTGCATAATCATGATAATCATTCCAAATTTTAATACATTTTGTATTTTTGTTGTGGATATTTAGTTCCTGAAACCCGAGGATTTTGGTGGCCACGTTTGTTGGCCAACGGGTCAATGAACTAACGCTGAGCTGAAGAATATAAAAAGTCAAGTACATGAGGTTATAAAACATTATTCCTATCTTAGTACTGGTTCATCACAGGCAGACCCGTCCTGACATAACTGAAAGATTGTTGATGGGACGCAAAGAATCAAATCAATTAAAATAAAACGTTTTCCATGCTCATTTCAACTGCACATGTAATTTCAACTGAGGCTCAGCATAAAATGCTGAACTTATGGATTGTTTTGTTTCAATCTCTCAGATGCTGTATCCATCGTGCTAATAAATGTTAAAATTCCAAATACTTCATGCTCAGTTATTTTGAGTATGTATTTTATGACCTCAGGGCCAGAGAAAAAAGTATATTGTATTAATTATACTCAGGAACTATTTACAATCAGGCCTCCAGATAAGAGAGCGTGTTGAAAAATAATTTTCATTATTTCTTATCCAGAACATATGTTATGGCTATTCAAAAGAAGCGTCTCAATGAGACGGTTGTTTTGAGCACCCAAAACACATGTTTAAATAAATGGGTAAGAAAATAATTAAAATGTTACGCAACTAAAATTTCCTTATCTCGACCTATGACAATGAACATACATCTTGTAATAAGACTTAAATGATGAAGCGAGCGTGTTAGAATGCGATGATCATGCACCTCTGTCATACAAGAGAGTCAACATATCAATTATGAAGAAGTTATACCATGGGTTGTCCGCTTGTACGTGGAGATAATCCGCGAGCTTAAGCGAGTGGATTATCTTACGTACAGGCGGACAAACATGATATAACTATTTTATACCACCTACATCAGTGTAGACCTTGTACAGCACGAGATATTTTATGCCAAAATTGGCTTGGGTGGTATTTAACTTATATTTTATGATGGAGAATACACAGGATGAGCCGTCAACCGATGCACCATGTAGTGAATCTTTGACTCCCGTTTTGCAGTTGAATGGAAATGAGCTTATTAATATAAAAGTGGAGCCAGAGACTAATGACAACTGTGGCCTACATTTAAAATCAGCATCTGACTTTGAGGGACCTAGTCTTGCACTTGCAGAAGAGCCTCAAGCGTATTCATTAAAGAATCATACGACAGTTCATACAAAAAAGACGTCATATATATGTGACAATTGTGGTAAATCATTTTCTCAAGAATCACTCTTGGAAACGCATAAATTTGTTCATACAGGAGATAAACCTTATAGCAGTGACATTTTCGATGAATGCTTCCCTCAAGTGTCCAGTTTGATGACACAAATGCTTCTCCATACAGGACAGAAACCATATACGTGTGACACACGTGTTATATGTTTTATTATCACCCAACCGTCTATATACGGAGTAATTGTCTATTTTTTGCTACGTCATGAGTCACTGAACTATTCAACCGGTCAATAAATATGACTATAGACTGGCACTATACCATGGGCCTGGTTTCCCGCTTCTCTGTTTAAAAACACACAGGTGCTTATCGACATGCGCGACAACGATGCACGTACGGTTCGTTTAGGAAAGGAGACGTTATGCAACAATGGTGAAAATAAGGCATGGTTTGGCAACTTTAATCTCCAATAACTCCATCGTTTATGATCAGAAACATAAAGTGTGGGTATTCGTTTTCTTAGTGAGAACGAGCGGAACATTTTGAGACCAAAATTGAGCAGATTTGGTGAAATTTTCTGTTTTGCAACAAACCGCATCGTCTACAGCAACTCCATTCACGGAACGCTGCTAAGTATTCCATCAAAAGGGTTGGGTAATAAAACAGTTATTTCATGCCTGTTTGTAGTATAGTCAAACTATTACCCTTCGGTACCGTGGACGACCTGATGCACTATTGCATCAGGTCGTCCACGGCACTGAGGGGTAATAGTTTTGACTATACTACAAACAGGCATGAAATAACTGTATACTCAATCATCTCACTTAATAAAACATAAGCTTGTTCATACAGGAGAGAAACCTTACAGTTGCGAGACTTGTGGTCAAAGTTTTACTCATTCCTCACTCTTACAGAGGCATACACGTATTCATACAGGGGATAAACTATTTACTTGTGAAATATGTAGCAAATATTTTACTAATTCATCAAATTTTAGGAAGCATATGCTTGTTCACTAAAAATATGTTTCCTAAAACATATGCTTGTTAAGGGCCGGGCGCCGTAGTGCAGTCGGTAACGTGTCTGGCTACAGATGCGCGTCTGACTGCAGATCCAGGGGTCCCGAGTTCGATCCCGGCCCGGTCCCATACTTTCGTGGAGATTGATCATGAAATATTTTCTACGGTCATTCTCCTCCCTTCCGCTGATTCATTCAAGAAGGGTTGTTGTCAGTTACAAGCGAAAGTATGTGCACAAATTACTGGTTAACCGCTTGTTCAAGCTTGCCCAGGAAAAAGTGTGGTTAGGTGAACTGACTGTCCCGCCATGACCTTAGCTGTTGACTTGGGATGTAAAGCAAACAAACAAACAGACAAATATGCTTGTTCATGCAGCAGAGAAACCATATGCTTGTGATTTTTGTGAGAAACGTTTCTCTCAATCATCAAACTTAAAGAAGCATACACTTATTCACACCGGATGTAAGCCATACACTTGCGACACTTGTGGTAAATGTCTTACTCAGTCATCTACATTGAGGAAGCATACACGTGTTCATACTGGTAATAAGCCATATATCTGTGGCATGTGCGGGAAAGGTTTTGCTCAATCAGCTGGTAGAAGTAAACACATGTCTGTTCATACAAGAGAAAAACCTTATACTTGTGGTGTTTGTGATAAAATACGCTCATGCACATGACTTGAAGAAGCATTTAAATTTTCATACAGTGGAGAAGACGTAAAATTGAGACAATTGTGATTAATCTTTCTTTGAAGCAGTTCAGTCCAAAGAAATAAGCTGGACTCCTCTACATTAACACATTTCAAGGGGATGTAAAACCTGATTTACATTGGGATAAAAAAAAAAGATAAGATATTGAAACTTCAAAACATTGTGCCTCTGGTGAGGCCCGAACCATGCAGCCTGATACTATTTGAAGGCACTGTATTGCGTCCTTGAGCAAGACGATTTGAGCAGTGGCATGAGATTTCCAACAATGTGGTAAGTGCAACTAGTAAATCCTCAGACCAGCCTGTGCATACGCGCAGTCTGATCAGAGCCTTTTCTAGTCGCTTGAATATTCTAAGACTGTTAAGCTACTTGGAGGTTCCAAGCTGACAATAAAGCTGCACAGGATCTTCTGAGTCTACACTTGTCAAAATACCTGTCACAGGGTCTAGGTATATATAATACACTTCTACTGCCTTGCGGTAGAAGCCGGATTTTACAGCGACGTGGTAGAGTGTTTGCCTGTAGATCCAGCGTCCTGGGCTCCATTCCCGGCTGGGACAGGTTAAATATTTTGGCTCTACGACAAACCTTATTGTTGGAAATCAAACGGTGTAGGCCCTGATGAAATGCATTTTAGCTCTGTTTTCACTGTTTGCAAAATAACTTGTAAAAGGGTTTCCCAAACGCAAAGAGTGTTAATATTGCACAATGCCCCGTTATCATATTTAGGTTACCTTGCATATTTGCCCTTTTCATGGGTGCCAAATTGTTCATTTTGACCCTTTGAATGCGAAACGAAGGTGTCCTCGAAAAACTTTTGGCATGGGCTATGTGAAAATGCATGGTTTTCATGGATGGCAACCCATAGCGGATTTGAGAATGGGGGTACATGTATGCCTACAAAAGTACTCATATCTCAGCTGTTACTTATCCTAGACTACTAAACTTAATACAAAATTTAAACTTAGACATACGCCTATTATCCCCATGATGCATATGCAAATTATCGAATTTGCATATTCATAAATATTTATTAAAACATTAAAAATGAGATTCACGAATGTGGGTATATGTACAAGATAAATAATATTTCAGCTGCTTTTAGCCATAGATTACTAAAAATTGTACTAAATAAAAGCTAAGACATAGGTCTTTCGTTCCATGGTCTAAAATGCAAGTTATCATACTTGCATAACTTGCGTATTCATGAATATTAATAAAAACGCTAAAAATAAGGGAAAATCATTAAAAGTATATATAAGCTGATTTCATCCCAATATTGTCATTGTTGCATTTTTAATAGAATTAATGGTACAATTTGACAAGTCCATTCATCCAGTGGTCCTATATGAATATTATCGTATTGTATATTCATGAATATACATGGAAACTTAAAAAAATGAGGGAAAATCACATAAAAAATATAAGCCTAAGGGGGGGGATTGATGTACGATCTATCCTGCACTCCTAGTGCCTTTTAATGCCAAATTGTTCAGTGGGACACTCTAAATGCGAAACGAAGTTCACCTCAAAACATTTTAGTTTAAGCTTTATTTCATTTGCACAATCCATTAATTCTTATAAAGCAAAACTGTAATAATATATATAAACATTATACAAACGGGATTCAGAAGGAAGTCCGAAGACTTATTCGAATCTGTATCCCTCGTTAACATTTTGGTATGGGATATATGAAAATGCAAGGTTTCCATGGCAACCCCTTATATGATTTTCGAGAATGGGGGATAGGCCTACAAATCCAATCATATCTAGGGTTCTTCCTATCCCAGAGCACTAAATTTGGTGTCAAAGTAAAGCTTAGACACGTGTTTTTCTTCCTGTGGTTAGATATGTAAATCTACTTATTTGTATATTTATGAACATTTATGAAAGCCTTAAAAATTAAATAAAATCATAAATAAACATAAATAAACATATTTCAGCCCCAAAACATCTTCAAACCACTATTGTTACCAGTTTTAATATAATCAGTGATAAAATTTGATAAGTTCTTTCATCCAATGGTCCTTTATGAAAATTATTTCATTTGCATATTCATGAATATTAATGAAATCTAAAAAAATGAGGGGAAAAATATTGGTAAACTATAGTATGCAAGGGGGTCATCAGACCTAAAATGAACATATAGGACATTTCATTATGGGTGTAAATTTGTTCAATTGGACCACTTGAATGCAAAACATATTGTCCTCAAAAATAAATGCTCTTTGGTTATATGAAATTTCCAGAGTTGGAGTAATCGTAATCTGTAATCACGATTTCTTGTAATCAATTACTTTTTTCAGTGTGGATTTCGTGTAATCGATTACATTGCAAAATAGCCTGTAATCATGATTACTTTACGATTACTTTATGATTTCTTTTGCTTTTTTACATAAAAATGAAACGGGTTAAAAAAACTGTTGTAAGTTGTACAGTGACAGGTACCAGCAATAGATCAAAGAGAATAATGGATGTTTGAAACAATGAATGTGAATATGCTACCAACACTAGATCAAAGATATTAAAGTCTGTTTGGAATTTAATTACTTTAGTACTTAAAATAAGTATTTATTTTGTATTTTGTACCAGTAAAATTTCAATAAAATGATGTATTTCAGTCCCTTAAGATTTTCTTTATAGATCTTAACAAATAGTGCAGACCCTGATGAAATGCCACCTTATGTTGCATTTCACCTGGGAGACAGTTTGCAAAACGTCTGTTATGTATATACATGTAGCAAAGAAAATGTTAGTAGATTAACCTGCTACCTACTCGTGACAACTTCTGTCATCTGCTGATATCCTATGCAAACAGTTTGGACTCAATCGGGACCATTTTGTTGGGCCAGATCTGAATTTAAACTTTTTTATATGAAAGAATTTGCTTCAAAAGAATGGTAATTCTGCCAAATATGAAAAGATGACAAAACATGCAAAATTATCTAGCAAGATTAAAGTTTAGCAAAAAAATATAAGAGGCATGAAAAGGTCCCTTGTATGGTAAATACAGTTGGATAGTCTTGAGCCAAGCTCAGATTTGACATTATCTCATCAGATGCATTTTTAAAGTCAAAGCTTTTCCTGTCCAATTTAATATTTCTGAAAAATTTGTCTATATTATTTTGAACATTGAATGACGTTATTGGTCAACTTTTTTATTTGCTCTGCTGTCAAATGAAATAAGGACCCTTTTCGCAAGGGTCTTATTAATCCTTAAGGAACTTTTAAGCAAGTGTTTTATCTTGACCATTTTCCTGCTGAATATGCGCAGTGTGTGGCATTGTGTGCATCAGATTAAAAAATCACCCAATTTTTGTGTATTTCTTTCATTAACCTAGTTCTATTTTGTTGTCCTGTAAAGCATTTTATGATAAGATTCTTTCAAGGATCCACATAATAGATGATTAGAACAAAACAGGGTTTTATAACTTTATCTGGTGCCTTTTAAATATGCTCTACATTTTTCATATACTGTTATTTTAATTTTTCTCATCATGAACAACTCTGAGCTTCACACAATTATATAAGAGAGTTTTGTCAACTAAAAATAAACTACGTTCAAGTCCACATGAAGATTGAAATCTACATAGCAAATACTATTAACTTAATTAAAAGTGCATTATTAAAAATATTAAAAACGTCTTTGTTTTAAATAGCAGAGTTCTAGGTGCTTCATATTTATTAATGTAAACACATCTAAGTTATAGCTGATTTCAACATTACTAAAAAGATAATTTGACTTATTTTTATTTTAATTTCTCCATCCACAGAAACATCAATCTAAAGCACATGCAACTGTATTAATTATGATGCATGTAAAACAATGGTCAAATTTTGAGGTTGACCTTACTGAACTTAAAACAGCCATTTGGTTATTTTGACTGTAACAGGGATATCTTGCAAATACATGTAAGACAAATGAGATGATCAAATGTGTATCCATGCTTATATTTAGAATAATAAGGGATTTTTAATACTGTTGTTTTATTCTTTATTCTATATAGTAAACCGTGTAGTTCTGTAAGTAGAATTGAGAACCATAGCTAAGTTTTCCTTTCTTCAGGATAACATTCTATAAAGTCTTGAAATATAATACAGTTAATTTTTTGCTCAAAAGTAATCATAAGTAATCATAAAGTAATCATGATTACTTTGCGATGTAATCTGTAATTGTAATCGATTACATTTCAAAAAAAAAAGTAATTGTAATTGAAATCAGTAATCATGAAATTTCAAAGTAATTGTAATTGTAATCGATTACATTTGCATGTAATCGACCCCAACTCTGGAACTGTCTCACAGATACACTGATATCGGCTTAACGTTTACATTTTTTACAAAATATAAGGAAAGCAATTAAGTAATTTTAGATGAAATATCTGTGGAGTTTGAGCAGTAATTTCTGGTGGCTTACCTTATCAAACGCCTTCGAAAAGTCGAGTAGGACAAGGTCAGTTTGATTACCTGCTATGGATTTCCGCATCAAGTCTTCTATAAGTGTGACCAGTTGTGTTTCGCAAGATCATTTGCTACGAAAGCCGTGCTGGAGATCATACAGCAAATTATACTTGTCCATGCGGGAGACTATGTTTGTGGTAACAACATGCTCAAGCACTTTGCATAGAATACTGGTTAATGAGATAGGTCTGTAGTTTGATGCAAGACTGGTGTCTCCTTTTTTGAAAAGTGGACATACAAAGGCTGTGCTCCAGTCCTTGGGTACTCTACCTGTGTTTAGGGACCTTTGAAAAATTACCTGAAGAATAGGAGCTATCACATCACGGAGTTTTTGGAGGACAAGCGGCTTTATCTGATGGGGTCCTGCTGCTTTATGGGGATTTAGGTCTTTCAAAAGTTTGGCAATGCCATTTGTTGAGACAGTGATACTTTCCATGTGGGGTGTAGTATTAAGACACTCACCTGGTATTTGTGATGGATCAACTGTACCACTGTCATAGAGGTCCTGCACAGCCATGGAAGCTAACTGACTCAGTTTCAACGGACACTTTTGTGTGAATACTGACTGAAACTGTTGGTTCAGGACGTTTGCCTTGTCCACAGTATTAGAGTACAACTTACAGTCCTTCTTGAGGGGGCAATGCCTTTTGAGTCCTGCTTTGAATTCTTCAGAAGGGAGAACAGCTTTTTGGAGGCAAGGGTGCTTTTGTGAGGTTCAGGGCTTGACTGGCAATTTGGTTCAGGCTGTTCTAGGCTATTAGTAAGGCCCAGGATTTCCTCAATGTACCTGTCATAAGCTTGCTTGAGTTTTTGTTTTACCAAATGCTTTGCCTCAAGAAAAGCACACCTGTCTGTAGGGCGCCTTAGCCTCTTGTATTTGTCATACAAACTGTCTCTCTTCCGAATAGTTTGTTTAATTTCTTGGGTCATCCATGGCAGTGACGGCTTTGTACTTATTGTATGTTGTGGGACGTGCTTCTCAATTCCAGAATGTAGAGCTCCCTTGAATTCTTCCCAGAGTAAGTTGATTGACTTACCTTCATGAGAGGCTAAAAAGGACTTCTGGAAAAGATGCATATGGCTCTCAAGTCCCTCCCAGTCAGCTTTCTTGTACATAAACATCAATCTTGGTTTCTGCTTGCTTACCTGTGGTTTTATATAGACCTCGGACAGCACAGCATCATGGTCTGCTATTCCTGGTTTGATGTCTACAGATTTCACTAAGGTTGGATTATCTATAAGAAAGAGGTCTAATATGTTTTCAAACCTTGTTGGTTGGGTCACTAACTGTGTGAGGCTGAACTCATTTAAGAGGTCGATGAACTCCTCATATTGGTGTGTGTACTTACAGTCAGGGGAAATGGTGGGGATATTATCCGCCCAGCAAAATTTCGGGAAGTTAAAATCTCCCTATACCCATGTGTGGCCCTTTACCGTTGACACCATTGCAATTGACCTTTTAAACTCTTCAAAACTCTTCTTGTCTGACTCACTTGGTTTATAATAGGCAGCAATGTGGAGAGGGACAGACCCTGCAAGTTGTAACTTAATCCACAGTATTTCACAGTCTGTTCTCTCATTCCTGTACCCTATTTGTAATGTACAAATTTCGAACAAGGATGAAAACACCTCCTCCCCTGGACCCCCTATCCCGCCTAAACATGGTATAACCCAGGCTGTTTGGGATCATCTCAGCATCATAGATGTCAGGAGTTAGCCAGGACTCAGTCAGTGCATATCACAATGTCGGGTAACCACTAGTCAAGCATAGCATGAAACGGATCAAGCTTGTCTTGGGCTTTAATTGAACGGGCATTTATGTTGAGGACTTTCAGGGTTGCATAGCGAAGGTTTTTGTGACTGACGGTTGTGTGCTCAGCAGAAAGTTCCGACGGCCGACTGGCCGAATCAGATAATGAGCTGAAACTGTTGTGAAGTTCAAAAGAAGCTAGGTTGTTTACTAGTGATAAGACAGAGTGGTTTGGAGCTCCGCATGTTTGGCACATCCACGAGAAGTCATTATAGATAAGTGCTAGGATAGGTGAAATCTGTGTACTACACTCTTTGAGCACTCTGGCATCGAGTCCATCTGGGCCAGGTGCTTTATGCACATTAAGTCCATCCTACAGTTTAGCCTCCCCTTTCGGGTCAACTGTTATTTCCCCAATGGAGGAGAATGGACTAGCCCCTTTTGAAGGCGGATCAGAATCTGCCTCACGTGTGAAGACAGATTGGAATTGCCGGTTGCAAATATTGGCCTTTTCTTTAGTGTCTGTTTCACCAGATATGATACCAGACCTGGTATGAGAAAGACTAAACAAGTACAGGAAAGACATTCCAACTAAATTTAACACGACTGTTATGCTTATCCTCTTGCGCATGCTAGACGACACCAATTCAATGAAAGAAGACCAGAGAAAGGGCCTAAGAATCAAGATATTATATAAGGCCTCGGATACAGTAAGAGTTGACTCCGGCCGACTTACCCAAGGCCGAGTTGACCCACACCCCCATCCCACCCCACCTCTCCCTCTACCCCCGCTCCTCCTATCACTGACCCCGCCCATCTGTCACCCCCTCAATAAGATTGGTTCATCTCGTTCATAAAGCTCTACTTCCGTTACGCATATAATTAATATGCTGGGAGACCAGGCGAGAGTTGCTTAACGCGAGCGCTCACGAGCGCTTTAATGTAGCGTTTTCCTAACTCTATGCAACGATTATGCCTCAAAAAAGCGCTTTTTTGTAACAGTCCGTTGCGCAAGGATAACATTCCTATACCATAGGGTGTACTTGATTCAACTGTTCTATCTTGTTCCAGAACATCACACCAACCTTGTACGAATATAGTTCTGTGCAACGTAATAGACAGACTATAATTTAAATCCACTTTCCAAGATTTCAGTTGGTTTTCTTCTCCCAGCTGGAAGAAATTCCAAAGGTCACTATGTATGCAGTGGAGTGTGCTAGGTTGTTTATTTTAGATCAGATTCATTGATAAAACAATTTCATCTCTCCCAGCTCAAGTATCTTTGCCCTTGCAAGTTTTGGTTATGAATCTGGTGTAGATGTAGTGACAGTGCCATTCCTAACAGCAAGGAGGTTAACTCTTTAGCAACATGGTTAGAGTGGTCGACTGTCACGCAGGAGTTCTGGGTTCGAATCCTTGCGGACCCAAAATATTTTCCCCTTGGAATTACTTCACAGGTGGCAGTGGTAATTCAGGAGCGCCTGAGTTGGCCTCTGGGAGCGGTAGCGGGATTCCCTAGGTTGTGGTTGATGCCCGGCTCTCAGGAAATAAAAGGGGGAAGAGTGTAGTGACAGTGCCATTCCTAACAGCCTTGCTGTTAGGTTAACTCTTTAGCAACATGGTTAGAGTGGTCGACTGTCACGCAGGAGTTCTGGGTTCGAATCCTGGCGGACCCAAAATATTTTCCCCTTAGAATTACTTCATAGAGTACTGCACTCGTTCTGCTTTGAATCAAATAGTAAAATGTAATTGTAACCTGAGTAGTGTTCTAGTGCAGCACACTAAAGTATGAATCAAGGGAGGTTAACAAATAAACCAAGATGGGCGTCTTTTCTTCCTATATTAGCGATGGAAAGAGCACCCAAGAAAGTCCACAGAAGACTTGTTGTTTTTTTACATTTATTGCCATTCCAGAACTTGCTACAACTATGTAATTTTTCTCTTTTTTTTGCTACCTTCCTAGAAAACTTGCTTTCATTAAAACATATACACAGCTATTGGCTCTCTGAAAGAATCATGCCCCACTTGACTTGAGTTATATTGCATCAGTAATAATGAGTGTGGTAATTTTTCAGTTGTCTTAAAGCTAGAGACTGTTATATTAAGTGAAGCTATGGTCTTGTTGGGACGGTCAGTTCACTCAACCACACTTTTTCCTGGGCTCATGCTGTGGTATCTCTCGGGGTGGAGGTGAGGATTACTCTGATATTTTAGTATTATACGTAGGCGCGGGCCATTTTTGTGGGGTTCAAAACTTTAAATTTCAATACTTTTTGGGGTTTTCACGAAAAGAAAATGAATCTTTTTTTAGGGGGGAGAGGTATGAAGAAATTGTTGATATATTTTGGGGGCAATTACAAATTGGGCTATTTTGGGGGTCATTTCTATACATTTTAAGGCTTTTTTAAGACCAAGGTACAGAATGGGAATGTTTTTGGGGGATCACAATATTTCAAGGTTTCTTTTTTTTTTTTTTTTTTTGGTTTTTTTTTTTTTTTTTTTTTTTTTGGGGGGGGGGTACCCTGATATTCCTATTTTTAGGGTGGGGGTAAACAGTGGATGCATGAAGAAAAATTGAGAGTAGCCCCAATAAATGATACCTTCTCAGTACTCTCATTTTAAGTATATAAAGGGTGTTAAGAAAGTTCATTACGCAATAAAATTATGTTCCTATTATTTTAGTTATAATGTGTGTTATGACATAAATGTCACTGAAATTCATTAAACACACTTAATAAGAAATAAACCACGGGATGATAAATCAAAAATTTTGTCACGGAATAAATGAGCTTCAAAATATAGTATCCCTCGAAAATGTTGGGCTCAGGGAGCAAAATGGGGGTATGACAAAAAGCCTTTGACATGCAATGGCCAGAGTGATAAGAGTAATTACAAATCGGATAAGAACCCCTAAATGGAGTTGTTTTTCATCTGAAATAAGCCTTTAGTACGTTTACTAAACTGCAAGGCTGTAAACAGCCATCCATTTTTTTTTTTTAAAAATGCCACAATTTTTGGAAAATATAGGATTTTTCTACAACGATTGAAAGACAGTACACAAAAGTAAACATAACTATGCGAAGACATTCGATATCAGACACGATGCCAAATGCTACAGAGCATCGCTCATGAAAAATGCAATTTTTTAACATCATTACCTTTTTAAATGAATCGAAATTCTATGATGAAGAGTGGAACGAACTTTCTTAACACCCTTTACATGACCAGTATACCACTATAGTACGATATCCATTGCATCTGAGCGAGCCCCGTTTGGCCTTGGATAGTAATATGATACAGGAACTTAGTTAAATTATCATCCAACAGTCAGAAGGAACAGTGGATCAGACTTGCAACCCCAATACGAAAAAGTTTAAAAGTAAAAATCAAGAACAAAATGTATTAAAATACATTGTCGATATTGGGGAATTAAATCTTGATCACCTTTGATAAAATTGGCTGAGCGCGAGAAAATCTGCCTGCAGAGCCAAACCATGTAAGACTCCAACCAACCTGTTCAGTTACAGGGACTAGCTGGAATGCTGAAATATTGTAGCCAGTTTAACCAGCAAGTATCCTACCTCGGACAATTGTCGGCTCGCCAGCGAAACGCCATTACGATGGCAATTCGCTGGCATGCCGATAGAGGCCCAATTTTACGTGCTTACTGGGTATCAATCAGCGCTGTTACCCTGGCTCAGAATTTGTTGTAGCCAACACTTTAGCCCTTTATTGGCTCCGAGCTTTAGCCAAGGTTTTAGCCAGAAAGTAGTATCAACAAGTTTTGCATTTAACTCTTTTCCCGCTGATAACCTTTGCAAATAATTTGAACCCAGATCAGGCCTGACAAAATGTCGGGCCTGATCTGGGTCCAAACTGTTTGACACCCTGCCTGGTGGTATTGAAAATATCCAGCGTCCAAAGAGTAAAATATGACACAATAATAAAGTGTGAATGAGTAATAAAAGCAACATTGGAATATCCAAAAGCTGGTCAAAATACACCTTTTTCGCAAGTATGTAATTTTTGAACCATCTAGACTGTAATTTTAGCCAATGGCTTATATTTGTAGCACTCTATATTTTTAGTAGCAAATGGCTACAATGGCTAATGGCAGGGTGAGCCCTGTCAATTATATTTAAAAGGTGTGAATTTCATTTTAGCTCCCATGAACGAATTTACAGAAACCGCGGCATTGGCAGCGGCGGCGTGGACAAAATGCTTTGCAAACGTTATCAGCGGACGACATTAGTAGGCAAAAGGTTAAAGTTTGAAAATGTTTTATAAAATGTGCATGGTCAGTCAAGACAAAAAATTGGCTGAGAGCTCTCGATCCGGGAAGATACAAACAAGTCTGCAGGGAGCGCAGTGGCTCAGTGGTAGAGTGCTTGACTCGAGACCGAAGGGCCGCGGGTTCGAGCCTCACCGGCGTCACTGCGTTGTGTCCTTGAGCAAGAACATTAATCCTAGCTTAGTACTGGTTCAACCCAGGAAGACCCGTCCCTTTATAACTGAAAGATTGTTGATGGGACGTAAAGAATCAAGTCAAACAAACAAACAAGGCTGCGACATATGCTAGTATAGATTCTTTTATGTTTGGATATAATCACTCAGGCCCTCATTTGAAAATTAATATTTTTTTCTCAACTAAAACATGTTTTGGGTTCTAAAAAGAACCGTCTCCATAAGACGGATCATTTGTGCATACAAATCATGTTATAGCCGAGAGAGCATTGTTTGATTGGATTCTCAACGACCCAGTCAACAAGCAGTTAATCTGGTGAGCTTCGAACCTTTAACCTTCAGAGGCACCGCGCTTTAGAGAGAGAGAGAGAGAGAGAGAGAGAGAGAGAGAGAGAGAGAGAGAGAGAGAGAGAGTATAATAGGATCATGTTCATGGCAGTTCTCCCCAGCCAATACAATCAAGTGTGGTGTAGAAAAATAATTGAGAATTTAACCCAGCAAATAAGCTTTTGACAAATAAATTACAGCTTTTGAGAAACGCTCTCATCCACTGGTGCTTCTACAACAATAACAATTTTATAAACAGGCAAGTGGAAGATTTGTTTTGAATTTTTGATGGTATGAGAACATGCACCCGGTGTAATGCACTTTCATCCGATACATTCACACCTATTTTAGGAGGGTCGGAAAGCGTATTACACCGAACACTTCACCTTTGACTTGATTCCCTCTAGAACACTGTAAGGTGTACACCGAACTGTGAATCGAGTACGCCCATAAACCGCTACGTAGCGCTCTGCTTATGCAACGGTTCGATCCTTAGGGCTGAGAAACTACTACTACTACTAACGTACGCGGCCCTAAAGTCGTCATAGCCCTAAGGTCGTCAGTTTTCTTTTGGCCTCGCTCTCTTCCAACCACATCATCGAAACTTCTCAGAGAGGGCATCATTAGAAAGGAAATTATCTGCCCTGTGTATTTATATATAAAGTATAGCCAATGTATAAAAGGCAGCCGCGTGGTAGGCGTTGAAATGGGGGTACCCAATTGTATGCAAAATTGGGAGTCTGTCGATACTGATATCGATCCGGCGAAACGAAATTACTGTAGTGTACATCCGTTCCACATAAACACTTGTATTTTTACATGTACAGAAGATATAGAATTAGCAATAATTACATCCCTATGACAGATAAGACAATCCCTAACAGAAATAATAGGTTGAAAAGTGAGATGACGACTTTAGGTCCGACCTGCCGACTTTTGGGCTTCATAAAAATGGGTGATTTTTGTCCCTGTTAACTCACTACAACGACTTCAACTCGTTCTATGCACCCGTCTCTCGTATATCCTGCTCCTTAGGGGCAAGGCATACCGGGGACATAGCGGGGGTTAACCTTTAATGAGTCCTGACAGTGCCGTAGATGTGCCAGTGTTCCAGTTTCCTCCATAATAGCCTGCACACAGTCTGGTAAGCTCTTGATTTCGTTGTCTAGATAGTATATTAAATGCTCATAATTGTCAATTCCTAAATTTCAAGTCTTAGTAGCTGAGCATGCCAGTTTAAATCAGTATAGGTTGCAAATTCCAAAGACATGGTTACTCGTGAAGTGGCTCATGTATGCCAACCACATCCAGAACGCCTATAGGAATAAAGACATTTACACGACCAACACTGTCTCTTAGGTAATCTGTTTAAGCATACGCTGACCACACCACTTTGATCTATATACAAATGTACGCTCATGTGTGCTCATTGGATCCTGGTCACCTAGTATACATCCATACCACCTCCGCCATATGGAGCTTCAACACACATCGAGGACTGCCAACTTCTCTACACAGGGAAACAAAATACCCTAACGACTTGTAGCATCACCACTCAGACCTTTAATACGTCTGTAAGTAAGTAAGGGTGCAAAGATCAGGAATCGATCCAATCAAGTACCACACCTGACCAATGATACCAATGGGAAAGTGACAAACTCACAGCTAGACACCACAAACGAGAGCCAAAAGGTCAGCCCTTTCCCAGCAGGTGACCACATGGCACATATAAACAGACGCGCACAAAGGCTTAGCAAACACAAGACAGAAAAAACATATAAGATCCACAAAAGAAGTACCGCCTTGGAACGGCCAGTATAATATTTTACTGGAGGGCTTAAACCGGTTTAACGGTGCACCAACCTCACCCTTAGTTCAGATGTGGATCAAGACACAGATGTTTGGTTTGCATGAAAGACCCCCAACTTATCAATGCATCATTTCCTACTACATATAAATCAAGAAAAAAAAAGATATGTAAGCCCATCGATACCGCCATTCGTACCTTCAATACGTTTCTTAGACCAACATTAAGGTACTTAGACTTCAATACGTCCCTTCAATCACCTACACTGTCACTAAATCTAGGAATGCGAACATTGCCAGTACACTCATACCTTCAGAGTACGCCCATATGACCACCAACACCACAAACGAGACCTCCAGTATGTTCCTGGGACCATCAACACCAACTCTCAGACAACCAGTGCGTCCCTAATATAGCCTCCAGCACCATTTAGACATATAGTACACGACTACGACTACCAACACTGTCCCTTATGCCTAGAACGCCCATAGGGCCACCGGCACCGGTGCTCAGACTGGCAGGACGTCTCTGAGGCCAAACACACACCCATTTAAATAAATAAGTGCCACCACTCAGCCCTATACTGCGCTTACAAGGGTCACAAAAACACCACCCATCGTTGACGACCTTAGGGCCCAGTTACTGACGACTTTAGGTCTTGATGGTCCTAAAGTCGTCAGGCAGACCCCTCTTGACAAAATCGGTCGTTTAACGTTATTTTCGGGTAGTTTCAAGCCATTTTCTTTAGTTTTTCCACTAGCTGGATGGTTAAACTACCATCTGCTTAAGTCTATTCTTAGTCAGTGAGTGTCTCTTATCCGGGACAATCGCCTAAATGCGTCAAGGTGACGACTTTAGGGCCGCGTACGTTACTACTGGTTCGTTTCACAAAAAGTTTTCCGCGAGACTGCTCAAGAATAGTTTTGTAGCGATACGAAACGCTTTATTGTAACATACCGTTGCATAGCAAAGCGCCACTAAACGTTACAAAACGCTCGCGTAAAGCAACGCACCCCAGTGGTATACCCTCAATATTTTCCAGTCACATGCATCTTTTGATATTTAGCTATACCGCCTTCAAAATTCTTTACCACGTGTTTGTCATGTGACCAAAACCGCGGGAGAAAGAGAGTGTTGTCGTTGAGCACAATGGACATTGCAGAACAAGCAGCGAGAACGAACCAAGTTAAAGATCAAGTGGGAGAGCGATGTCAAAAGCTGTTCCAAGATTTTTTAGAGGAGTACGTTTCGTTTTATTTTGTTAGTTAGATACAGTTTGCTATTAACATATAAAAAAGGGAACATATGAATCCGGGACGTTTCGGCATTCGCAGTGTCTCGGGGTCCGGTACCCGACTCCTAGACTACGAGGCTATGGATCCGGCACCGGACTCCGAGCCACGCCTGTGAGGACTGTCTCGGAGTCCGGTAGTGTGTGATATGGCTACTGATAAGTCTAGGGATACGGGTCCGTATCTACACGTATACCATATGCACTAAAAGTTATTTTACCAACAAAAACTCGTTTATACTCTCCGACTTAGGGCAGTGTGCACAGTCAGTCACCCAATGCCATAAATGTCAGTGTACTGTTTTTAAACTTTTTAGCCTATCACTGTCAGCCTGTTTCTGACTTTTAACATTTTAACCCTATCATCTTTTATTCCACTCCAACTAACAAATCTTATGGGAACTTTTTATTTTTAAAAGCATTTCTTCCACTAACACCGCACTGACGCGCACCTGCACGTAATCATGGATCATAAAATTACCTGGATATGAAACTGCAATAGATTTGCTAGTAATTGTTTCCAAATGATTGCCGCGTCGAAATACAGGTAAATTTGATAATTTGACTGACCACTTTACAAATATTGAGATCCATACATGTACGCATACTTTTTCCCTTATGTTCTAGCAACTTGGGGCTAACGGTTGTAAAGTGAATTTAATGCCAATAAATTGAGAATTTCTCCAGCTACAATTTGATACCAAACAATCTAGTGTTCTCAGGAAAAAATACCCAAGAAAAAAGAACACGCATCAGGCCTTCCTACACTACACGGACATGGAAAACATAGTAAGGAATTAGGCGAAAATCCTAGTGTCCTTTTTGTAAAACATAGGCAAATAGTGCAGACCCAGATCAGCAACTGCAGAACACAGCGTCTGATCAGGGTATCCACTGATCGCTTATTCTTACAGAACGTTGTATAAAAATGAAAAACGCTACCCAACACCCCTTAAAACGCAAATGGAGTGATCCAATTGACTAGAGTGGGAAATTCCATTCGGCGTAAATGGGTTAAATAATGTAATTATATAGAAATTTGGTATCTTTATTTAATTCTTGTGACATAAATCTGTTAATTGGCAATTAATTTATTGTTAGTTGTTGAGAATATCGCTTCAATAATTAGACAGTTTGGTTGAAGAGATATTTTAACGCAGTCGTGGAAATAATTACTGCTCATTGACACCCTACCAAATCCCTTGTTAATTGTTAACCAAACGCTTAAGGGATTAAAATGAAGTGTATATATGGTTGACAAAGCATCTTTTATTATTTAAGATATGTTTTTCACGCTTTTAAACTCTGCATTGTGTTTAAATTCCTGGTGTACATTAGAGGCAATGTTTAGGTTTCTGACATTTCCGCCATTTTGTTATGTGAAAATACGAAAAAAAGACGAATTTGCTAGCATTTTAACTGCATGGTTTTATTTTGTTTTTGCTAAAAAATTTGATATTCTAGTAAACAAATATGTGTACTTTATGTATCAAGTGTCAAATATATCCAAATTACTCACATTAATTAGCCTTAGAAATGACAACTTCGGTGGTAAATTGGAAGAGTTATCATTTTCAAGATGGCGGATTGTACACAACGGAATTTGTCCAAATTAACACGAAAATTAACCGTTATCCAGTGATTTTATTCCAACATAACACATATGAGATATACTTACAAACTTATTCTCTTATATTCCGTAAGAATTTTCTCCATTTAAAATGAATTTTCACGATTTTGATATAGAAAACTTTCCTATGGATCATCGCTATGAACAGCCTTTTTGAATATGGCGGCAGAAAGGTATTTATCCCGGCGTATACCCGATTTACGCGTAGGCAATGATATTGATAGAATAGATAAGAAGCAAATCCAGGTAATTTTATGATCCATGACGTAATCTCCGAGAGGGGGTGATGCAGTAGAGATAGATAGAGATAGATAGACTTTAAAAAAACAATTGTCTTATGTGTTGAAGTTTTCACTTTGCATCGTGACCGTCCGCCATCTTTGATCCTCGAAGGGAAGCTATTATGTATTACATTTTCAAACAAGTATAAACTTATACAAAAGGTATAAGATTTTTAACGGACAATAGTAAAAAAAAAAAATAACTATATAATTTCGCATACTTTATTCTTATTCTTGCGCTTACCTGAAATTTGTGTGTGTGTGTATCCGTTTCTCGAAACGTAGTACCATGGCCTAGAATTGCATATTCCGTGCATTTAAACATTTTTTATGAATGAAATACCTTAAAACCTGTACACATACAGGTGACAAATCCTAAAAAAGCAACACACGGATAGACCGTGATTGGTACATTTTAAATTACCCAAAACCACGAAGCGTGACTTCAGTAGGAATGTGTTAACATGTAAATCATCCAAGCCAATCTTATGACCTCTAAAGTATATATACTGAATTCTACCGGTGTAGAGACAGATCAGTTACCCCAGACTCAGGTTACTGATCCAGCTCTCCACTGCTAGTCTTTTGCTTCACCTTTTGAACTCAAATTAAATCAAACTGATTTGATTTGAAATGTTTGCTGAACAAGCGCATTATCTTGCCACCCTCGATGGTAAAGTGTGTGTGCGTATATGTGTGTGTGTGAATGTATGTAAGCCGCCACCATAACGTAAATTATATGCTATTTTGTATGTACTGCTGCCTCATGTTTTACATGTATCATGTAACTGAGTGAATAAAGTTTGATTGATTGAGGGTTTTTTTTCTGATCCTTATTTTTCCATTTCAAAAGCCATGGATAAAGGTAATTAATGTCATTTATAATAATTGTTATCTGTCTATTTGATTATTGTCCGTAAGGGTAATGCCAATTTGCACTTTCACTGAAGTAAGCAAACGGCGATTACAGGTGCATTGTTTGATTGCTTTCATACCCTCTAATTGGTCACCGACAAGGATAATCCTAAAGGTGCGGTACGAAACAGCTATATATGATCCCCTGAAAAATTACAAAGCTACCAAGCAATGTTGAGTCATCATTGGTACGCCAGTGAAACGCCATTGAAATGGCGTTTCGCTGTCGGGACGATGATGGCCCGCATCAGCCCGATTTTAGTGATATTTGATCCCCTTATCAACTATATATAGAAAAAAAATTGGACCCCCTCGGAAAAAAACTTTCTTGATCCGCGCATGGTATTTATAACCTGCAAGCACAGACCAGACACCACAGACCATAAGCGTAAATGTTTATTAGTTTCACATATTGTGTAGGTACTGAAAAGAACCGCCTCATTGATACGTTCTTTTGAGCACCAACAATTTATGCATGCTAGGGGCTTTTTGTGTCTGTCTGTCGTCTATTCCATAGCCTCCTCTTCCAGCTCATTTAGGATAGGATGCAAGGCCAATAGTGGTCCAAAGTTATTCACAATACATCAGCTAAAACGCGGGCCGTTTTGGCCCGATATAACATGCATGGGCCGATGGTGGCCCGATGTAGCTTTCTGGCACGGGAAGATATTCTCAGCAAAACAGCTATATACGATCTCCTTAAAAATTACAAAGCTACTAAGCAATGTTGAGCCATCATTGGTACGCCAGTGAAACGCCATTGAAATGGCGTTTCGCTGTCGGGACGATGATGGCCCGCATCGGCCCGATTTTAGTGATATTTGATCCCCTTATCAACTACATAAGATATTTGATCCCCTTATCAACTATGTACAGAAAAAAAATTGGACCCCATTGGAAAAAAAACTTTCTTGATCCGCGCATGGTATTTATAACCTGCAAGCACAGACCAGACGCGACAGACCGTAAGCGTAAATGTTTATAAGTTACACATATTGTGTAGGTACTGAAAAGAACCGTCTCATTGATACATTCTTTTGAGCACTAACAATTTATGCAAGCTGCGGGCTTTTTGTGTCTGTCTGTCGTCTATTCCATTGCCTTCTCTTCCAGCACATTTAGGATAGGATGCAAGACACACATCATGGTCAGGGCGTAGGGAAGATCTGTGTGGTTACGTTTATTCCATCTGACGCAAAGTCTTCTTATAAAGCTATGTCCGAAGATGCCGCAGTAAGGTCCACTGCCGTTGTCCCAGTAGTTAGTCTCTTAGAAAGCCATAGTTGAATAATGAATCTACACTGTAGATTATTTTGTTAAGTACAGTTGAGCTTATTTGACACTGCTCGCTCATCTCACTCATCAGCTGCCAACGAGTAGTTAATTGGTTTCTTTAATTGAAGATGTGAGATAATTGCTGGTGAGAAGATAATTGATTTGTTACAGGTGAATAATTTCCTTTACTCATGGTATGTTTAAAAAATTAAGGATAAGAAAAAAATATATGTATAGAATAATGTTCTTTCTAACTTTACCGCTATATACCGCTTTATCGATTTTTTTATACCTTTTGTATAAGCTTATACTTGTTTGACAGTAAATAAGATTTGCTTCCCTTTGAGGACGGAACAAAGTGAAATTAACAACGCGAGTTTTGTTGGTTATATAGTCACTACATAAATTGTGCAGGTACGGACCCGTCTCCCTAGACTTGTCAGAAATTGTTTTAGCAAACTACCAGACCACGCGCATGTACGGATCCATATCCCTAGGCTTGTCAGTAGTTGTTTTACAATATACCGGACCCCGAGACATTCCTCATAGGCGCGGCTCGGGGTCCGGTACCGGACCCCTAGAATGAGTGTCTAGGGGTCCGGTACCGGATCCCTAGCCTCGTTGTCTAGGAGTCGGGTACCGGACCCCGAGACACTGCGTTCGGCATTTCCCCTGGTTGTTTCGCCCATTCGCAGCCTCAAGTCATATGCGCGAGGCGAAACCAGAGGGGTTGCGGGGAAGGGGGAACGGAATCGACTTTTTTTTTTACAAGCAGTGTCTAGAGATATGGATCCCGTACCTCTTCTAGCTCTACCCTGGGAGGCTAGGGCTACGGTTCCACATTCCTGTGCTTACAGGCTAGAGGTACAGGCCCGTACCTCTAGCAAATTTCAATATGGGCAGGCTAGAGGTGCAGTCTGATAATCCTAATGAGTTTTGCAGAGATCTGTTTTGTAAGAGTGAAAATATGGAAATCAGGGGACAAAATTATTTCAATATTGTACTTGTCCTGCAGGGCTTAGGGCTTTCATGGGCTATCCTGGGTTATTTCAACACTCATACATTTTGCCTTTACATCATCATTCATTAAAATAACAAATTTTGTTTTCATTCATGTCTCGCACTCTTATTCAGGAGTGTGAGATATGAATGAGATATCAGTCATTTTCACCATTTATGTTTTGTGACTAGTCAAAAAGTCAAAAAGTGATCTCTTAATTTATAAAATGCATAATTGTGATGATATGTGATAACCTAGTTCACTGTGATAATCTTAATGTGATATTTGTGCCAGATCCATTCAAATTCATCTTAATTATTCAAATTCATCTTAAATTATAAGTTTTAAAAGCATCAGAGATTTATTTAACTTTTTTTATTTAAATTATTCCATATTTTAAAGTGCTAAATTAATGTGATATTTAATGTGCTATATGTTTTTAATTTGCTGTTGTATATGTATGTTTGTGTTGATTTTACCAAATAAACATCAATCAATCAATCGTGTGACTTACAATTTTCACTCGTCCTGCCATAGATCATAAATTACCTGGATATGAAACTGCAATGGATTTGCTAATAATTGTTTCCCGATGATTGCCGCGTCAAAATACAGGTAAATCAGATAATTTGACTGACCACTTTACAAATATTGAGATCCATACATGTACTCATACTTTTTTCCTTATGTTCCAGCAACTTGAGGGTTACCGTAGTACAGTGAATTTAATGCCAATAAACTAAGAATTTCTCCAGCTAATTTGATACCACAAATCTAGTGTTCTCAGGAAAAAAATACCCAAGAAAAAAAGAACGCGCATCAGGCCTTCCTACACTGCGCGGACATGGAAAACAAAGTCTGGAATTAGGCAAAAAGCCTAGTGTCTCTTTTGTAAAACATAGGCAAACAGTGCAGACCCAGATCGGAAACCGTCTGAACAGGGTATCCACTGTTTGCTTATTCTTACAGAATGTTCTATAAAAATGAAAAAAGCTACCTAACACCCCTCAAAACGAAAATGGACTGGTCCAATTGACTGGAGTTGGAAATTCCATTTGGCGTAAATGGGTTAAATAATGTAATTTAAAAGAAATTTGGTATCTTTTGTTTAATTCTTGCGACATAAATCTGTTAATTGCCCATTAATTTATTGTCAGCTGTTGAGAATATCACTTCAAAAATTAGACGGTTTGGTTGAAGAGATATTTTAACACAGTCGCGGAAATAATTACTGATCATAGACACCCTACCAGCTCCATTGTTATTTGTTAACCAAACACTTAAGAGAATTAAATGAAGTGTATCTATGGTTGACAAAAGCATCTTTTATTATTTAAGATATGTTTTTCACGCTTTTAAACTCTGCAATGTGTTTAAATTCCTGGTGTACATTAGAGGCAATGTTTAGGTTTCTGACATTTCCGCCATTTTGTTATGTGAAAATACGAAAAAAAGACGATTTTGCTAACATTTTAACTGCATGGTTTTATTTTGTTTTTGCTATAAAATAGACATTCTGGTTAGGAAATATGTGTACTTTATGTATCAGGTGTCAAATATATCCAAATTACTCACATTAATTAGCTTTAGAACCGACAACTTCCATGGTAAAATTGTAAGTTTTATCATTTTCAAGATGGCGGATTGTACACAACAGAATTTGTCCAAATTAAATCAAAAATTAACCATTAACCAGTGATTTCATTCCAACATAACAAATATGAGATATACTTACCAACTTATTCTCTTATATTCCGTAAGAATTTTCTCCATTTAAAATGAATACTTACGATTTTGATATTGAAAACTTTCCTATGGATCATCGCTATGAACAGCCTTTTTGAAAATGGCGGCAGAAAGGTATTTATCTCGGCGTATACCCGATTCACGCGTAGGCAATAATATTGGTAAAATAGATAAGAACCCAGTCCCTTCAAGTATACGTCCCTGGTCCTGCAAACACATCAGAGCTCTCGGAAACGCAGAATTACGCGTATTGGTACGCACGTTTTTCCCCTGGGACGCATGATTTTCGCTAGGCGGGAGTTCCGCGTACGCATGTTTTTTTAGTCGGCACGCGCTAAAAATCTAGTAGCTGAGAGATAATTACACACCGGGAGATCGAAAGCCCTTTGATATTATCGATCGTGACACGCTTTTTGAGCCGCGGGAGACCTCTTTCTGTTGACCAATCATATGACTCTGACTGCAGTGTAGCGATTCTGACAGATGATTGACAGGATACCGATGCGGAACAGTGTGATTATTACGAGGTGATAATTAAAGTAATTAAGCAAGGATTGTCAGATAAATGTTTGAAACAGATGCGCAACCGAAACTGATAGGGTATTGTAAACAACATCGGACTACCGACTTCCGAATTCGACTGATTAGGGATGAAAGAGAAACATATTTAATTGCACTCGTTTGCGATTAGAGCAACATAAACATGGAGAAAAAAATAATAAGTTTACAGATTTGCATTTCTTGATTCGTTCATCCGTTCATTGCTTCGGCAAACAAAAGAGTCTGAGAATTGTTGAAAAAAAAAAAAAAAACGGAACAGCGGTAAGCCGTATATGGTAACGTCCGACTGACAAAAGTTCTAAATGAAGCTACACTACAAGCCGTGCGATGAAATATATCATCGGTTCAAGCCGAGCGTCTAGATGAATAAACACAAACAAACCACTTTCAGCAAGTAAAATCGTTCATTCTAAATCACGGAAACTATTTTCAATGGCTAAGTAATGTCAGTCTTTCCATTGCAATCGCCGTAGACACTAGCGAGATGCGTTGTTTAGAAGAAATAATACTTCCATCTGCATAAGATTATACAAAACAGAAGACTGCTGTCTATCTACCTGCCTGTCTGTCTGTCTGTCTGCCTTGAATAAAACAAGTACCAACAGTTTAATCTGTTATTTTGATAAGGCCAAGCAAAAAAATGTGTGTTCAGGTTACATGAAAAAATATACCAAAATATTTTGTTTTGTTAAGTAGGAACAATCCATTAATGCTTAAAGGGTTAAAATCAGTAAATCTAAAAATTATTCAAATGTATCACTTCCGGTTAAAATGGAAAAGATGTACGGTATGCACATATTGGTGGGACTCCAACTTTTTTGGAGTGGGACTCTCACTTTTTCCAATGGGACTCCTACTTTTTGCCAGATGGGAGTCCTGAACTCCTGTTTTCAAAATCCTAGTGAGAGCTCTGCACATGCACTTGTCCTTTAGAAGTGTATGCAATAAAGAACATAAGGGAAGTAATATTCTTGGAGTTATTCTTCCCAAAGCACTCGTCCTACAGGACGAGTGCTTTGGGAAGAATTACTCGTCCTTTCTAGATTTCACTCGTAATTACAAGCGGACGTGTGGAATTTTTGCACCCTGGAAATGGTAATAAACAACGAAAAAATAAGCAGAATTTAGAGGTACATCCTTTGGCCCGCGCTAGGTGCGTTCTTGAGGGACATCGATTTTAATATCCTGGAAATCCCGCAATGCCGCAATCTATGCACAACACTGAACATGTTAAACTTAAAGGTAAATTCCATATTGAAAATATGTTTTGTTTCTTTTTCTTGCTTTCAGATATAATGTCGATGGAGAACAGAAATATTTGTCCGAAGTTCAAGAGCTGATCAGGCCAGAGAGGAACACACTTAGTGTTAGTTTTGAAGATGTTGAAAAATACAATCAGCAACTGGCAACTACAATTCTAGAGGAGTATTATAGGTATTCATAGGGCCAGTTAAGCAAAAATAACTTGCGTACAATTGCTATTATTTTCTTATCCATCAGTTAAAACATTTGTTGTGGGTGCTCAAAAGAATCGTCTCATCGAGACAGTTCTTTTGAGTACCCAGAACATATGTTTTGGTTGACAAATAAGAAAAATAATTTTCAGTTATGCACTCTTATCTGGAGGCCTGGGTATTGATTGACAGAAAATGGAGATACCATAGGTCTAGATATATTCCATCTATTTCAAGGGAAAAGGCCCCTGGCCTGAATTGGGAAAAAATATGCGGCATTTAGGGAATTTTCTAGAAGTGTTAAACAGTAAAAAAAAAACACTCACTCAAAAAAACGGGGCCTTTTCCAGCTATTTTGGGAGAACAGGGATTCAGTTTGGCGTCGGCCATCGGACATAGTCCGAAAATAGTTCCAGATGTCCGAGAGTTTGATGTCCAGTTTGGACAGTTTGTCCGAGACGATTTTCGGAAACGCACGCTGTACGGTTATGCACAGTGATGCAATAGTATTTTTGCTTTAAAAAAACGATCGCTGATTAGTCAAATTTATGTAAGCTTCTGAATGGTTCGCCTTATTTTACCCCGCAAATACTTATTCATTAAAGCAAACCAGTCATAGTGTTTTGTTATGCCGCACCTGATTGGTCTATTGCACCCTTAGTTTTCTTCCCTTGATTTAATCTCGAAGCGGACAGCATATTTGCATTGGCATTTACCGATAAAATGGCTAAAAAACTTCATTGCCACCAAGAAACAACAGGAACTGAAGTTTTTTATGCACCAAAACAGTTTGCCCGCTCCATTATTACCTGAACAGTTATTTTCCGTGGCTAACGAGTCATGCAGCGGCCGAAAAAGCAGCAAAAAACAGTACCCCACCCACTTCCACCAACAACGATCGACAAGCTCCACTCACCTCATAAAATAAAAAGCCAGGCAATCAATCAGACTGCACTTACCATCCGAAATGGTAGCAAAACTACCCCTGGTTGTAGTTTGAGAAGGGCAGATGGCAATTTCCGTTTATGGTGGTAAAAATTAGTGTTGAAAAAATGTCCTAAAAATTTCCAAATGTCCGAACAAAATTGGGGCTGCTTGGACAAAATGTCCGAAGTAAATTTCAGTCCACAGAGCTCTCACTAGGATTTTGAAAACAGGAGTCCCAGAGCCCTCTTTGCCAAAAAGTGGGAGTCCAACAATACAAAAGATAATAGCCTCCTTCAAAAAATAGGAGTCCCAGCACCAAAATTGGGAGTTCAGAACTGCAAATCGTCAGTTAGTGAGAGCTCTGGTCCAGCTGAAACCCTGGAGAAGGCCCTGGCCTGAATTGGAAAAAATTATGCTGCATTTTGGGATAAAAAAAAAACACTAACAGGGATGATACTAGCCCAAAATGATGATGGGCCCTTAAAATGGGCCAATGGCCCATATCCCATTCAAATACATGCAAATTTCCAAGTTTTAATGGGCCCTTTGCAAAATTTGATGGGCTCAAGAATCCTTAATATCCACATTAAGCATAATTGACATGAGAATTTAATAGCTTGTATATGGGGCCCAGCCAAAAATAAAGTCCATTTTAGCAAAACATTGATAGTTTTCTCACAAACTGGATCCCTGACTAACCATGTACATGATTTACTCATATATGAGAGTAATGTCATACAAATGTAACCACCTGGCATCAGGATCTTTACTGGGGTTGTAATATAACCGGCTGTTCTGCTTTTGATACTTTTGTAAAAAAAACTTTAACAATTTCAGAAGTTTCAATTTCAATAGCATCATCATCTGATTCTGAACTTAGATCTTTACTTGCTGTTGTTGATTTAGATGGTGGTTCTTCATATTAAAGGCCAAGAAAAAGACCTGTGTTTCTAATGACCATTGAAAAAAAAGCAGTCGTCTCAAATCACAGAGCAATCCTTTTTATAGGAAATTTCTTCGAGCAAGCTGTGGCCACATAACAAATGTCTGTCGGTCTGTCCGTCCGTCATCATTTTGTTTCCGCTCAATATCTTGTTTTGTTTCAGAGTTTATCCATTTATCTGCCGTGCTGTAAGAAACTATGCTAAGGACTGGGGTCAGATCCCACCGTCAAAAGAATTCTATGTCAGCTTCACAGAAGTATCATCGAGGTTAAAGTAAGTATAAAGATCACAGGTCTAGATAACAAAATCATAGGTTTAATTAGATAAACAAAAAATTTCAGCATAAAAATGTAAATATTTTCTAACCCATCAGTTTTAACATATGTTTTGGGTGCTCCAAAGAACCGTCTCATTGAGATTTTTCTTTTGAGTACCCACAACATATGTTTTAGCTGAGAAATAAGAAAATTAAATGAATTTTCGTTACATACTCACTAAAGTCCTGCACAATTTTAGAACGTAAAATTGTAAATATGTTTTGGGTGCTCGACAAAAGAACCGTCTCAACGGTTCTTGAGTAGTACCCACAGCATATGTTTTGGTGGAGAAATAAGAAAAATCTTTTTTGTTACGCACTCTTAACTGATGGCCCGAAAGATCTTTCTTCCTCACTAACTGATCGTTCAAGGCGATCTGCTCACTGATAGTCCAAGACAATCTGATTGATATCCTCATAGTCAAATCAGGCCCCTAGATGAGAATGCGTAACTGAAATTTTTTTTTTTTTTTTCTCAACCAAAACATATGCTGTGGATACTCAAAAGAACTTTTGAGCGCCCAAAACACATGTTTAAACTGATGGATAAGAAAATATTGCAATTTTATTAAAGATTTCCTTAACTGGTCCTATGTCACAAGTCTGTGATGAGTTTCCTTGACCCATCCTCATGACCTGCTTATCCCACCCACACACCTTCAAATCATAACAATTTAGCCTACTTACTGAGAAATTTACGTTGAAAAATTATGTTGAAAGGCCAAAAAGGCAATATTAATTGGGTCTGACATTTTTGTGTTGTCGAATGATGTCAAAAACTTTCCTGATGCCACTTAAATGCCTCAACAGTCATGAGTGTCAGAGTGTGAAGCATGTTGTTGGCGCAACAGCATCTTTGTACACAGATACTGACATGTACAATCAGGAGTGTGGAAAAAGCAAAATTTTATGCTTGCCTAGGTTTCTTTGTGGTTTATTCATTGCTGATGATTGAATTGTGTGGCAAGTAGTATTTTAGTCTTAGTTTTGTCACTTTTGTGCTGTGGTTGTGTTGGGCCATTTTGGTCTAGTGATCATCTTCTTAATGTGAGCAAATGGTTGCTTGACTTTTGATGTGCTCTTGTTGTGGTGAGTGTATTTGAGCCGTGACATGTGATTTCCAACAATGTGGTATTTTGACAAGTGTAGACTCAGGCCAGCCTGTACAGCCTCCTTGTAAGCTTAGAAACTCCAAATCATGTTCAGTCAGCAGCTTAACACTCATAGAATAGTCAAGCCACTAGCAAAGGCTCTGATCAGACTGCGCAATTGCGCAGGCTGATCTGAGGCTTTGCTGGTCGCACATACCACATTGTTGGAAATCTCATGTCGTGGCTCATTTGTCGTGCTGTTTTGTCATGATTTAACAGCAGCAGAATCTAGGGTGATGGTTTGTCATTTAAGCTCCCCCCTCCCCTGATGGCTTAGGCTGCTGTCCGTTCTAAGGAGGTGGTTCTATCTTTGTTGATTCATTGTTTAATGTTCCTTCAGCTGTTTGTGGGTGTTCTTGTTTTGTTATGTATTACTTAGTGTCCTTTCTAGTATTGCAATTATCTTGATGAGGAAGGGAGAGCTGGTTGCTTTACTTTAATTGTCTTCCTAATGTCCTGTGACTATTAGTGTTCCGTGGCTCTTCCCCACGGTGCGGTGGGTTGGTCTACAGTGTGTAATTGTGGTATTAACTGGTCATACTCACTTACTTTTTGCTTTCAGAGTTAGAGAATTAACCACAGCCAAAATAGGAACCCTCCTACGAATAACAGGTCAAGTGGTTCGGACACATCCTGTTCACCCGGAGTTGGTCAGTGGAACTTTTATGTGCCTTGAGTGTCGAACTATAATCAAAGATGTTGAGCAACAGTTCAAATACACACAGGTATGGCCAACCTTAACATTTTACCTGAAAGTGGGGACTGTTGTTGCCTACTCAGGGGACAAAAATATTTCGATAGAGTGACTTTCAATTTTCACTCGTCCTGCATTCACATGCACTTGTCCTTTAAAAGCGTATGCAATAAAGAACATAGGGGAGTAATATGTAATACGACTTCCTCAAGTTATTCTTCCCAAAGCATTCGTCCTACAGGACAAGTGCTTTGGGAAGAATTACTTGTCCTTTCTAGATTTCACTTGTAATTACGAGCGGACAAGTGGAGTTTTTGTCCCCTGCTACTGAAAGTCTTTGCAAGTAGTTTGGACTGGGCCAAAATGAGGCTCGATTCAAACTGTTTAGACACTAATTATTGTATTTTTGAGAGAACTTTTTGAAAATAGTAGTTTTGAAAAAAACTTTTCTCTTGTTAAAGTTCCAACATTTTTAGCTCACCAGCGCAAGGAGAATTACTATGATCGGTCTTTGCATCATCCGTATTTTTTTTCTTTAATCAACCTCTCCTCTTGAATCAATGGCCCAAATTTAAGATAATTTCTTATGAATGTTCCCCATAATGCCCTCTACAAAAATTGCACAAATCATGGCCACCAGAGCTAAAAATAGAAAAAAATCTGTAAGCAACATCTTCTGAACCAGTGGTCCAAATTTAAAATAATGTTATGTGTGAATGTTCCCTACCAAAATTGAATGCTCTCTACCAAAATTGCAATGATTCTGCTCTGCCAAACAAAAAATGTAATTTTCTAAGAAGAAAATTTAAACGACATCTGAATCACTGGTCCCAAATTGAAATAATTTCACATGAATGTTCCTCATAATGCCCTCTACCAAAATTGCACAAATCGTTACATAGAAATGTGTAACATAGAAATAAAATGCCAAAATGAGCCAGGACTAGAGCGAGCAACCAACCTCTCAGGGTTTTCCATGACGCACATTTTTGTGCGTTTTGACGCACATTTGGACCAAATGACCCAAATAACTATCACTACTGCGTCATGGTGGACGCAAAGCTGTGTGCGCAGCACTTGCTTTTAAAACGAATGATTCAGATCAACGTCGGCGCCATTTGTTATCTTTGAGTAAGTACAACGCGAACTTGGGTCCGAATCGCTGATATTGGGGACGAAACTGTAGACTGTGTCAGCGTCCAATTCTTCGCTTCTAAGCGACAGACTTTGTGCATACACTATTGATATGCAATAAACCAGTCTACGAAAATGTCGCAGTCAAAATTGATGTCGTTTTTCTCGTCTGCAACCAAAAAATGAAAAAGAGATAGCGATGACTCTGACTTAAGAGATCAGTATGTGACCCTCTCAAATTGAAAATGACCCCCAAAGTCAACTACCTGGGGGTCACAATGACCCCTGAAAATTTTTTAAAGGGAAAACCCGGACCTCTTGTTTAATTTACAGTTTCACCCTCTTGTTTAATTTACAGTTTTTTAAGTTTTTATGCCCCCAAAGGAACTTTGGGAGGCATATAGTAATCGCACTGTCCGTCCGTCCGTGTGTCCGTCCCGCTTTCGTGTCCGGTCCATATCTCCTATATTCTTTGAGGTAGGAATTCCAAATTTGGTGTGTGGATACATCTTGGGATGGGGGAGTGTCGCGTACCATTTTCGGGTCACTGTGACCTTGACCTCTGACCTAGTTTTTAGAATAATCTTGTCCGGAGCATATCTCTTATATTATTTGAGGTAGGAATCTCAAATTTGGTGTGTGGATGCATCTTGGGATGACGAAGTGTCGCGTACCATAATTGGGTCACTGCGACCTTGAACTTGACCTCTGACCTAGTTTCTAGAAAACTGCCTTGAGTCTGGTATAAAAATAAAAATTGATCAGAATTTTTTGAATAGCATATTTTAAGTTTTTAAACATTTTTGAGGAAAAATAATTCTCATTTTAAACCATGAATTTGATTTTTGGATCCTGCCACTTTTCATGAGTTTCGCTAAAATGCTTTCCTTCAGGGCTTAAAACTCAAATGATCAATCCAGGGCCTTAGTGGTCCTCGTTGCTATTTAAATTGAGCTGTGAAGTCTTTGCATTATGCTTAAGGTTCTAGCATCATTGTGTGTTTTGTGATGGTGTATATATACTGACGGACTTTAATTACGCAACACTAACTTCCCATTATATCTTCCAAAGGACTGTTAAATGTAAACTTCCTTTGCTTTGATATTGTCATCATGAGTTGGCGTCTTCAGCAAACACTTTAGTTTTAACTGTATAACTAAACTGGACGGCGTTATTTGCTCCATATGAATTTAGCCATTTAAACATTTCTTAAGTAGAGGAGATTTTTAAGCTATTGAATGAAAGGGTACACCCAGATAAACGTCATATACGCAAATAAGCTGTATTACAGACCTGCCAATCAATATGAGAGTGATTCCTCGATGACTAACAAAGTCCCTGATACGACTTTGATGCTTCCAATGTTTCTTGATTTAAAGAAGTAGGGAATCTTCCATTCATAAAATTTGGTCACATGAAACAGTTGACCCCTATCTCAAAAAGTTTACAGTTCATCTTAGTTGGACAAGCTTTCAATGCTTTACTTACAAATGAATGCTCTTTAACATACAATTAAAATTATTGTTCTGCCTTCTTTTTCGAGACATAAATTAAAGCTGTTATCCAAGTGTTGCGTTTTTAAAGTCCATCAGTATATATGTGGCTGGGTTTGGGTGCACAGTGTTGTGCCTAGAGCGCGGCATTGCGGGATTCCCGCAATTTTACTGCCGATGTCCCTCAAAAACGCACCCAGCGCGGGCCTAAGGGCGCACCTCGAAAATCTGCTTATTATTTTTCGCTGTTTTCTACTATTTCCGTATTTAGTGTAACCAAATAAAAAGAAGTAACTAGCGCAGTCCAATACACAACAACAATGGCGGAAAACTCGAATTTTGTAGCAGAAGGCGAGAAAAAAGGCTATTTTAATATAGAAATAGTAAACTTGCTTGTGAATTCAAAACTAGAGCACAAGCAGAAACTACTTCACTGTCATCTACACCCCTTCTTGAGCCAAATCTATCGACATCAAGCTCAAATTTAAATAAAAAAAGAACAGAAATTTCCGTATAACTATTCAATTTAACAGGTGTATATTTGTTGTGTCCCCCAGAATTTGTAAATGTCCTCCTGAAATTCAGGTAGAGGGACACCTGTGTCCCTCAGAAATCTTGACCTAGGCACAACACTGGGTGCAATATGATCATTTGGGGCTATATTCAGCTGTTAAAATTCCAGACCAATTCTCCACCCCTGGTACCTAATATAGTAATTGTAATAAATTAATTTTTTCCAGCCCAGTATATGCCGGAACCCGGTGTGTAACAACAGATCTAAGTTTATGTTGGATGTCAACAAGTCACGCTTCGTAGACTTCCAAAAAGTTAGAATACAGGAAACACAGGCAGAACTGCCAAGAGGCAGCATTCCTAGAAGGTATCTATATTAGCCAGTTCATCAGATTTTGGTACTTCTTGCATGATCAGTCATTGTAAACCCTTTGTATACTCTAAAATCCCAAAACGGGTGCTTTGGCAAACAGTGAAGACCCAGATGAAATGCAGCATTATTTTGGCAAACAGTGAAGACCCAGATGAAATGCAGCATAATGCTGCATTTCATCAGGGTCTGCACTGCTTGCTTAGATTCAGGCCTCCTACTTTTCAGGCTTCTGCAGGATTTCAGGCTTTCACATATTGAATTTTTAGCTCACCTGAGCCGAAGGCTCCGAGGTGAGCTATTAGTATACCAGTGACTCTGGCGTCCGTCGTCCGTCCGTCCGTCAACATTTTCAAACATCTTCTCCTCTGAAACCACTGGGCCAATTGAACTCAAATTTCATATGGAGACTCCTTAGGATGGGGGAACGAAAGTTTGTTCAAATGGTCCTGGTCACATGACCAAGATGGCCGCCATGCCCATATATGGTAAAAACCCTTTAAAAATCTTCTTCTCCAGAACCAGAAGGCTGATGACCTTGGGACTTGGTATGTAGCATCGAGGATGTGGGGCCTACCAAGCTTGTTCAAATAATGATCCTAGGTTGACCTTGACCTACTTAACGTCAAGGTCAAATTTGCTTCCTAATGCATTATAATGGGATTTTTTTTGAAAAGTTGATTTTTTGAATACTGTTAAAGCCAGAGTGATTATTCTTACTTGATATGCTGAAAGTAATGAGACAATGGCTATAAATAAGTTTCAAAGGTCAAGGTTGACCTTTGCCCTTTCAGCCAAGGTCGCTCATATTGTGGTCCCATCAATATATTAAAACATAGTTTTCTCACAAACCATTGGCCCAATTGAGCTCAAATTTTATGTGAAGACTCCTTACGATAAGTCAGCCAAAATTTATTCAAAATATTTTGGTCACATGACAAAGATGGCCGCCACACCCATATATGGTAAAAACCTTTTGAAAATCTTCTCCAGAACCAGAAGGCCAGTGACCTTGAAACTTGGTATGTAGTATTGGGGATGTGGGGCCTACCAAGTTTGTTCAAATGATGATCCTAGGATGACCTTGACCTACTTAATGTCAAGGTCAAGTTTGCTTCCTAATGCATTTGAATGGGAAATTTTTTGAAAAGTTGAATACTGCAGAAGCCAAAGTCATTATTCTCATCTAGTGTCTATAAATAAATTTCAAAGGTCAAGGTTGACCTTTGACCTTTCAGCTAAGGTCGCTCATATTGGAATCCCATCAACATATTAAAACATAGTTTTCTCAGACAATTCCTGGCCAATTGAAACCAAATTTCATATGACAACTCCTTATGACTGGTTAGCCAAAACTTATACAAATTGTTATGGTCACATGACTAACATGGCCACCATGCCCATATATGGTAAAACTCTTTAAATCTCTTCTTCTCTGGAACCAAAAGGCCATTGGCTTTGAGACCTGGTATGTAGGATTGGGGATGTGGGCCCTACCAGGTTAGCACAAATGTTGAATCTAGGTTGACCTCGACCTACTGTATGGCAAGGTCAAATTTGATTCCTAATGCATTTATATGGAGAAAATCTTAAATGTTCATTTTCTATAACTGAGCCGAATCCATAATAGTTAAACGTATTGAGACAATGGTTTATTAAGTACCAAATGTCAAGCTGACCTATGACCTTTTATCCAAAGCCACTCATTTGGACTGCCACATACCTATCTAAACATCCTTTTCTCAGAAATCACTGGGCTGTTTGATGGATTATTCATGAGATTGTTTAGGTCTCTTGACCAAAATGTATATGGTAAAAACAAAATATGTTCCATTATAAGCTACATAGTTGACCTTGACCTATTTTAACATTATTAAGGAGATCAGGTGAGCGCCTCAGGACCTTCAGGTCCTCTAGTATATGATTTCAGACTTTGATTTATAAATTTTCAGTGTTTATTCTGCTTAAAAGGGGCTAGTTTAGGCTGCGAAAGCATGCACTTCAGGCTTTGAGAATCTTTGTCTGTACGAGGCCTGAAGATTAAAACAACAGTCACAGACATAAAAACAACATAATTTAGAAACTTCCACATGTGGCCCCTTAAAATTAAAAATGGGCAATCACATACTTATTGGATCATTATGTGTAGGAAAATCCATCTGAATACAAAGGGTTAAAGCATACCTGTACAGTTATTTGTGGGTCCAGGGGCCTAAACTTTGACCCAAGCCTTTATTTGTTCCTACTTTGTGTGCAAGCCTGTTGCAGGGGAATTTTTTCAAACCAACAACATTATATTTTGACCCGCTGATGTGTCGCCATAAAACTAAAGTACCTCGGACAGTCTCCTATTCAATCTGCTCAAATTTTGAGGGCCTGTGACTAGGATGATGCATAAATGTCAACTGTATGTTTGTGCTTAAATCAAACCTTTACATTTAGTGTATCTAGCAAAATAAAAATATTTGAAAAATCTTGCATATTAATTCCAGGACCTAAGAGTTTAGGGGGTATTTTTGTGCCCAAATTTTATTTCGCAGAAAGACAGTTTGGCCGGGTATTCATCTAAAAACATGGAAATATAATGCTTGGAGCATAAAACTTGAGACAAAAGTGGTGAGTTTTTCATAAAATTTGGGTTTAAAAGATTTCATTGTTTCTTGTAAATAAGTATGTTGTCCATGGCTTTTGACTATTACTTGTAAATGTCTTGCACATAGATTATACCTGTTCTGTTCAAGTTCAATCAGTATGACTGGTTCACTGAGGTGTATCATAACTACATACTGTATACATGCCATTGTAAAGGTTTGTACAAAATAAGCGACTACGCCAATGAGAACAGCCCTAATGCAGATAATTCGCGAAATATCAATTTCTTTGAAACTCGACTTTGGTCATTTTTATGAGCAATCCTTCATTAAGATTAGGGGTGACAATTGCAGCCAAAAATGACTATTGCGATAGTATTGACATTGCAGGAAGTACCATTATGATACTATTACTATTATGGCCTTCCATTGCAATACTATTGTGATTAGGGCTGCTGCGAGTATCCGAGTACTCGGATATTCGCGGATCTGAATATAAAATCGAGTATGAATATTCGTCACTGCCGAAATCGTTGGATCGCGATCTTTTTTTCTTTTTTTTTGCCTTTTTTTGTTACTGAAACAAGAAGTTTTTCACAAAATGGTCCATTGAAATTTTTCACTATGACTACGGTTCTAATTGACAATGTCTCTTATTCAAATACCTTTGTTTCTTGCAGGTTAGTGATATCCTTTATCGGTAATTAAAATCCTCAAAGTATTCCAAAATCCGCTGGTAATACATATATTCCAATCTATTTTGTTTAAACACACACACAACAACAACATCGGTACATGTACTAATAACAGAGCCAAAAATATCATCAAATGTCAATTACCAAATAAATTTCAAAGGGTTCTTTTTTTCTTTGAACTTGCCGACAAGGCGACAGCTGATTAGGCCTACGTGACCCAGGTCATGTTGTCTATGTGTGAACTTCAGGACAAAGGAAAAGGGCCTTATACTGAAATCAGCACACTTCTGTCAGAGTTCATAAAGGTATAAAATCAAATTTACAAAGAGCGTTGCATGCCTTGACAGTCGTGAGTGGAAATGTAGTCTTATCTTGTTTGATATCTAGCTGTGTAAATGTGGTACTTCTGGTTTGACAGAAAGGGCTGATTTACTAAGTAAATAGACCCTACAATAGATGTTTCATCTTACTTTTTTATTAACCAGTGACTCGCAGTTCGATCTGTGAATCGTAACTCATGAATCGTGGATCAGATCGGATCGCCACTTACCTAACGATCCACAGCCCTAATTGTGATACTATTGCAGTGTTAGATTTAGGCTTGATTTCCATTGCGTCCCTGGGACCCAGGGCATCAACAAAAGTTGAGTCCCATGTAAATTTTACTGAGTCCCAGAAAGTTTCCCAACCTATTTTTTTTTTTGCAATATTAAACACAGAGAAGTTAGCTAAAACTATCAATTAACTTTAATCTCAAACATTTTTCGTTTACACTAAGTGATTGACAGTCAATTAAAAAAAGCAAGAAAGAAGCAGACTTAGTAGAGATGGAGTCTTTGACTATTAAACTTTTTCGCTTTTAAAAAGTCTTTACTTGACACTCTAGACCAAGATTATTTTACTTGTGCCTGTTGAAAATTGCTGAACCTGTCTGTGAACGCATTTTTTAACGGATAAAACATCGAATTGTGATAGTATTGGCTTCAGAGTACACTTTATTAAGTTATTTAAATGTTTCTAGTGTGATTCCTCGGGGCAAACGCCATTTTTACCCAGCAAATTGATTTTGGAAAAACATAAATCATTATTTATAGCTGAGCCTCATTCTGGTTCAACCGTTGCTATGAACAACGGATGTCGGAAAACCACAACTGAATACTAATTATAGCAGTCTCTTTGTGATTTTGAAGCGTTGCAAAGTACAAAAGATCGATATTCAAGGGTTTTAACTTTCTTCACTATTGAGCTGGCTTAAATGTGTTGAAAGTCGACTGCTTTTGATCCTGCGTTCCATGGAAGCAAGCTACTTGTCTTTTTTGCGTACCAACAATTTTCGTTGCGTATTTAGATATTATTACGGCGTAAACGCGAACACTGCTATTGTCTGAAACATTTATGCTTGTTTGAAGGAGAAAATTAAGAATATGGTTGGACTTTTCAGCATGTACGGGTACCAATTTTTGTATGGAAACAAGAGAAAAATTTAAGAATATTGTCAAGTCCACTAATTTTGCTGAAATGCATGGGGGGCAACACTATATACATAGTATTGCCATTTAACTTTCTTTTTGAGTCTAACCAAACAATTTTAAAGTGAAAATCCCTATGTCTAAAAACTATTGAACCTATTGCAATAGTTAAAAGACTAGGCTTAAATGAAATGTATGTGTGGTTCCTGTTGGCCTACCTACCCTAATTTTATAACCCTACCCTAAACATTAAAATGGTCTTTGGAGAAAAAAATATATAAAATGGGCAATTTTCCAGATTTTGTCACTATTTTCTTTGTTAAATGTTATAACAAAATTTAATAATTTCCCTGCCTACCTACCCTAAAGTTTGTTGGTATGCAACAGGAAACACACATATATTTCATTTAGGCCCTATTGCCGATACTTTTGGCATTGCCACTTTCCTATCAATGCAGTAACATTGCCTAGGTTACTATTGCGATATATCGATAGTCCGATGTATTGTTTCATCCCTAATTAAGACTATCCTAGGTCCTCTCCGAAGATATGTTCCTCCGGGACTCCCCAAATGAATATTTTGAATACAGTTATTCCCTAAATTAAATCAGGCCTGCAGATAAAGGTGTGTAATATAAAATGAATTTTGTTATTTCTCAACCGAAACATATGTTGTGGATACTCAAAAGAACCGTCTCAATGAGACGGTTCTTTTGAGCACCCAAAACATATGTTAAAACTGATGGGTAAGAAAATATACAAAATTTAACGCTCAAAAAAGTTTGTTCATCTGGACTAATGTTTACTTTTAATTAATCACTTTTATTTAATCCTTTGAGGACTGGAGACACCTAAACTGTTAATTTGGCAAACAGTGAAGCCCAGCTGAATTGCTACATGATGCGGCACTTCATCAGGGTCAGCACTGTTTGCTAAGACAAAATCGATCTTCAGAGAAACAACTGCTATATTTTTCTGAAATTAAACTCTGTTACCATGGACCGTCCAGACTTATCAAACTTTATGGGATTTTCCAATGGTCCAAAAAGGGCTGAATGACTGATAATGGTTTAACTATTGCAGTGTTGAGGTGATATTACGAGCAGAGGCTGTAGAAATGGCGCAGGCTGGTGACAAGTGTGATTTCACAGGAACATTGATTGTTGTACCAGATGTCAGTACACTCTCTACACCAGGTATTTATAATTTACCTATTGAATGGTCCATTCAGACTAGCAGAGGGCAAACTTAAATCAGAGTTTTTAAATTTAATGTACAGGGCAATTCAGGCTTGATATTTCATCTACTGGCAGATCATTCGTATGAAATATCCAGCCATATTGTATTGCCTACTATCCAGCCATATTATATTGCCTACATACCAATTAAACCTAATGCATATTTACCCATATTAATTATCAAAAAAAAAAGCAATTAGAATTGATTCGGTAGCGTAACAACGTAGGCAATTATTGTAGATATCACTAATGAACTGATTTATAGGTGTGTCAGGCTGAGATTCAAAATTGTATGCTCCTTTTTCAATGAGATAGACAACTTTGAAATAGAAACTAAAAGTAGCTTCCATTCAAGAGTGAATGTTTCTGTAACACCCTGTAAAATCATGGAGAGTATTTCTTAGAAATTTTCAATACCCAACTAAAATTTACAATGCCCAAAAGAATGAAAAAGGAGTAGGTAACATACCCAATTGCGCAAAATTTAACTTAATTAGGGTACTGACAAAACATTTCGTAAGACATGTTGATTTGGTCCAGTTCGCCAACAGTTTGTTATCCAACCTCAAGTTTGTCGTAAGCATACTGTCTCTACTGCTTTGCTAGAAATAACAAATGTATAAATAATCATTGGGTGACCCTCACCAAGATTTTTAAAAATTCACAGACGTTAAGCATGGCCACCACTAGTCCACCAGGGTCATCGGTATGTCTGTCACAATCTCTCTGTCTTTCCATTAGGAACTTTCCCATAAGACATTGATCAGATGTGATTCATCCACATCTGAATTAAGGGTGAGGTTGGTGCCATGAAACTGGTTAAAGTCCTCCAGTAAAGTATTTTACTGACCGTTCCAAGGCGGTACTTCTTTTGTGGATCTTATATGTTTGATCTGTCTTTTGTTTGTTATGCCTTTATGCACGTCTGTTCATTTGTGCCTTGTGGTCACCTGCTCGGAATGGGCTGGCCTCTTGGCTCTTGTTTGTGGTGTCTTACTGTGAGTTTGTCACTTTCCCATTGGTATCCTGGGTCAGGTGTGGTACTTGATTGTATTGATTCCTGATCTTTGCACCCTTACTTACTTTGAAAGATAATTTCAGTTGAATTCCTATATCCTGTCTTATCATCATTACGAAACTTTTCCATGTAAATTATTGAAACTGCTGAAAACTGTTAAGAATATAGCCTTTTCCTGACCTAATAAACAGCCATGATTTTCAGGTGGGCTACCCAGTGCACAAGGGCTGTAGAAATGGCTCAGTAGTCTGCTGACATTTTTTGAAAATTAACTTTTTTAAAAAAATCTTTCCGAACATGATCAAGATTTTCAAATGGTTTGGACCCAGATCAGGACTGACATTCTGTTGGACCTGATCTGGGTCCAAACTGTTCGCAAATGTAATCAGCAGAAGACAAAAGTCACCACTAGCAAGGGAAGAGTTAACCTTGAAATTAACACAGCCTGTATGCTATATCAGAATATCGCCTTAAACCATACAAGACATATCTTTAAAAAAGATATTTGGCTGCATTTCAATTGTGGATTTGTTTTCAGCTCACCTAGCAGAAGGCTCAAGGTGAGCTATTGTGATTGGTGACAGGTCCGTCCTTTCATAAACTTTTTTCTTAAAATGACATCTCCTTCTGAACCACTGATCCAAAATTAAAATAATTTCACATGAATGTACCCCATAATGCCCTCTACCAAAATTGTATAAACTGAACATAAGATTAAAGAGTGTGTTATTATTATTATTTTTTCTGAACCAAAACATATGTTGTGGGTACTCAAAGGAATCATCTCAATGAGACGGTTCTTTGAGTACCCAAAACAAATGTTAAAACTAATGGATAAGATACACAATTTTTACACTCAATATTTTGCTAATCTGTACCTTAACATGTGGTTTTATGGTAGGTAACCGAGTAGAAACTGGTGCCAAGTTAAAGGGCGCTCAGGGACATGAAATGGAAGGTGTAAGAGGGTTAAAGGCATTGGGTGTTCGTGATCTCTCCTACAAGCTTGCCTACCTGGCTTGTACCGTGACTCCTACTAGCGCTAGGGCAAGTATTACTAACTATTAACTCCTCTCCGGCTAGTAACAACTTTTATTATATACCTGCAATGAAATACACCTGATACAACCCATTTTCCTACTGGAAAATACAAAACCTTGTATCAGGCTACTTATTGCATATTTTTCCGTATCACCATCCTCCACATTTTACCCATCTCATCACATAAATAGGGAGCGCAGTGGCTCAGTGGTAGAGCGCTTGACTCGAGACCGAAGGGCCGCGGGTTCGAGCCTCACCGGCGTCACTGCGTTGTGTCCTTGAGCAGAAATCATCACATAAACCCCCAGTACCTGGCGGCAAACTCGTAATCGAATCGCAATCTGAGCGATAACAATATTAATTGCAAAAATGACATTTTTTGTATAGGAAAAGGAATTAAACACGATAAATGCATTTTCTTCTGCAGTAACATGTTTACACAATGTGACGTCATCAAAAATTGGACGCGACGTTATTTTCACAAAGTGACTGTCATCAAAATTTGGCACGGAGTTATTTGATACCGCATCGCAACGTCGCCTCACACTATGCCAATTTGTTGAGTTTATTGCTAAAACTGAAGTTTGTTGTTTTTATGTAGGTATATAATAAAAAAAATCATTACTTTAGTAACTTTATCATATGGGTCGGATCACGTCTGGTGGCTGCACCAGGAACTACTGGATCACACTCCACTTCATCTCGTGTGATCCGATCGTTCCTAGGCAGAGTTTACGAAAGTTTCCCAGACTTTACAGGACAGCCGGTCTGGTGGACTGGAAAAATCTGCCTGACCAACCACGATTTCACCAGACCGACACCATATGAGAACAAACAACAAAAAAAGAAAAACTGTAAGTTTGAATGTCATATGACAGCTCAGTAGGCTAAACAAAGTATTGATTGCTGCTAAACACAGTTTTTCATTATGGCTTTTGATTGGTTGATTAAAACAGAGTATTTTGTGACATATATTCCGCCAAAACAGTGACTTTTGGGCACAGGTTTCACAGGACAGTCGGTCCTGTGACGAGGCAACTCTTGTTAGACCGCAGGTAAATCTGTCAGTCAGGACTGACGGTCCTGTGATGTTTCATAATGACTGCCTAGGGCAGCCACTCGACTTAATCCGACCCATCAGATCAAGTTACTAAAGTAATAATGTGTATTTATCTTCCTGCTGATAATCTTTTCAAACAGTTTGGACCCAGATTAGACTAACAATACATATTTACTTACGATAGATTTGCATTATGTTTCTATCTTGTAACCATTCTAACACTTTTTTAAATTGGCAAAGCAACAGAAGTGGTTGAATGGCTTTATGCAGGGTATTTGTAAAATAAAAAAAACTAGCAGATGATTAAAAAAAAAAAAAAAACAATCACAGAATTATCTGCGTTCTTTAACTAATGGACAATATTGGACACAGGATTTTGAAGCAGTGCGATACTGGTTCAAATATAGGTTAACCCTTTATGGCCGGGAGGGCCCTAAACGGGTTCCTTGGCAAACTGTGGCGACCCAGATGAAATGCCGCATATGTAACAATGACCATCCTGACTTTACTGTATGGGTAAGGGTTGGACTTTACTGTAAGTAGCTCTTAGGAAAATTCCAATGGTCTGAATGCTTTGCCTTACACAAGATGTTTATGTTGGTTGTAGTTTGGTGGTAGCACGCTAAAAGAGGAGGAAATGACGGCAGAGAATGTCAAGAAACAGATGACGGATGAAGAATGGCAGAAAGTTTACGACATGTCACGTGACAAGAATCTCTACCACAATCTGTGTTCAAGTCTCTTTCCAACAATACATGGTAAACTGAATATATCAGATGGCATCTTTTTCTGAAATCTACATGGGTGAAAGTTTTTTAGGATTATCATTATTCCTAAATTCAGGATTTTGAGGCCTACTTTCTGTCTCAAAATACTGAAATAGGCAGATTATAGAAGCACCTGACACTCAGATTTGATGTCAGATTTGAAATTGTAAATATTTTTTGTAGGCATACTCAAGTTTTGAAATTTGAATTTTTAAAAGTTCAGAATTTTAGAAATTTCAACTCACCCATGATTCTATCCAGTCTTCTGTCTCATCTGTCCAGCAAAACAACTGAATTATTGTTCAATACGCTTTTTGTACAAAAACAGAAGATTGTCATTAAGAAATTGAAATTATGTATGCAATATTATGCCTCCATAATAAAATGTATCCGAATTGGGTTTGTGTGTATAATATTGAGCAGTGTGGAGGTGATGTTCATAGTCATATTTTTATCAGACAAATCGAGCAAGTAGCGGGGTGCCTCTTAGGGGTGCGCGATATTACCGGTTTATCTTGATTTAGAAGTCCTGAGATACGTATCGCGATATGTTTTTGACGTACCGGTACACTAGACAAACTCCGTCAATTTTCGGAGCATAGTTTATCTGCTTTCGTTTCGAGCTGTAATTTATTTGCATGTCAATATTCATTCAACCTCGCTTGATGATTAACAGAAGCAGGATGTCCGACAGCCAATGAAAAGCCGGTAACTATGATAAACAAAACGGGCCGTGTGCAAAACAATAATATCATCGGCTAAGAGGAGGATTTCCCTGACCGAAACAAAAAAGGCGGACACGATCGAGATCGAGGAGGAACCCACTTATATTCTCTCTTTATTTAATGATTTCTCGTAAGATAGCGAATTTGAAGGATCGGATTTCAATGAATCATCAAAAGTTGCAAATGTTCATGCTGTGTTTGCGATCAATCTATGCTAGCATGACGTTTAATTGCATTTGGTGTTGAATAAAGTTGGCTCTGAGAAAATTCCCCTCCCACAAACGCACCTGTTATTAAGGTTTGCGGTATATCGTGATTCATATCTCGATACGAACGCAAACATCGCGATATATCACGATACGGTTTTCAGAGGTGATACCCACCCCTAGTGCCTCTGGTAGAGTGCTTGCTAGAATAGTAGAGTGGTTGTGGGTTTGAGCCTCACCGGAGGCGCTGCATTGTGTCCTTGAGCAAGACACTTTATCCTCTGCTTAGTACTGGTTAAACCCAGGAAGATCCATCCCGACATGACTGAAAAACTATTGACTGGGACGTAAAGAATCAAACTAATCAAAACAAAAAACAAGTCAAGCTACAGTGTTTTCCTAAAAATTTAAAGACAGTTAAGCTGTTAGCTGGAACTTAAGCCTTTATTGCAGGGGTTTCCTTAACTAAAATAAGTGAAAGAAAGCAGAATCCCATCAATACAATTTATGAGTCGCTTTTAGCTGTCTTGGAGGTGATAAGTCTCAGATAGAGTAAAGCCTATAAATACTATAATTATAATGCAAAGGCATGCCAGAAGTTTTGTAAACAATACCTAGATGTGCCCACTACATACAGTGTCACTGTGACATCCCTAAGGGCCTTCTTAAATCACCTCGTTATAACATGGATTTGATTTACAACACTCTTGTTGTGGCTCCCATTTTTCCACCATGGGCCATAGGCATTTTACATTTAGGTAAAGATAGAAAAATAACCATAGAAGTTATATAGAGACCCTTCACACTTTACTGTTCTTTTGTTTGATTTGATTCTTTACGTCCCATCAACAATCTTTCAGTTATATCGGGACGGGTCTTCCTGGGTTGAACCAGTACTAAGGTAGGATAAATGTGTCTTGCTCAAGGACCACAACGCAGTGACGCTGGTGAGGCTCGAACCCGCAGCCCTTCGGTCTCAAGTCAAGCACTCTACCACTGAGCCACTGCGCTCCCTACTTTACTGTTCTGTGTTTGTAGGAAATGATGAGATAAAGCGAGGAATACTTCTTATGTTGTTTGGTGGTGTTCCCAAAGTTACTCAGGAGATGACAAAACTGCGAGGAGATATCAACATCTGTGTAGTAGGGGACCCCAGCACAGCCAAGAGTCAGTTCCTTAAGCAGGTATCACATATCCATCTGATTATTGGCCCCATTCCCAATTGAAAAATGTGTGTTTTTCCCCCAATTTCCTTTAAAATTCCCAAGTATAGTGTACTGGGCTCCATAGCGCAGTTTCCTTTTAACTTGGTAACGTGTCTGACTGCAGATACGTGTCTAGCTGCTGATCCAGGGGTCCCGAGTTTGATCCCAGCCCGATACCATACTTTCATGGAGATTAATCATGAAATAATTTCTTCGACTGTTCTCCTCCCTTCCGCTGATTCAAGAAGGGTTGTTGTCAGTCACAAGTGAAAGTATGTGCATGAAGTACTGGTTAAACGCTTAAGTCAAGCTTGCCCTGGAAAAGCTGTGGTTAGGACAAGGTGAACTGACCATCTCAACATGACCATAGATGTTGACTAAGTCGTAAAGAATCAAACCGGCCAACCAAATATAGTGAAAGGTAACCAAGCTTTTTTGATTAATCTGCTTTTAACCAGTGTTATAGTCCATTTTTTCCCACAGGTTAAGAATTGCCCCACCTATTCTTTCCATTGAAGGCTAGTCCATTCCCGCCCAAGTCTGTATGCCCTCATTTTACCACTGCCAATGTGAATTCAAATTCCACACACATACTCCTTAGGATTGGGGAATGAAAGTTTGTTCAAATGGTCATTGGTGTAAATATTTTTTTGATAACAGCAATATATCAGAACCTAATTACTCAAATAGGAAAAGCATGTGCAAACAGAAAAGTCCCATTTGTTTGCGGTCTTCAGCAAGTTTTTTGATGACTAGAATCAGTCCCTATCATCGTTTTGATGTGGTTCCCTTTGAATTACAGTCAAACCTGTCTTAAGCAGCCACTCAAAAATAGACAAAACAAATTTCTTAAGGACAAATGGTAGCTTAATGAAGGTCGAAAGTATTGCAGAATGCTCTCTTGGAGCATTCTGCAATACTTTTGGCCTGCATTAAGGGATAATCGGTCTTGAAAACCAAGTTTTGGTCTTCTTTTTGAGTGGCTGCTTAAGACAGGTTTTACTGTAATGTGATATTGTTTATTATTAGGTTGAAGAATTCAGTCCTCGAGCTGTGTACACCAGTGGAAAGGCCAGTACTGCAGCAGGTTTGACAGCGGCTGTGGTGAAGGATGAAGAGTCTCATGAGTTTGTGATAGAAGCTGGAGCTCTCATGTTGGCAGATAATGGTGTCTGCTGTATCGATGAGTTTGACAAAATGGACCCCAAGGATCAGGTGGCAATCCACGAAGCTATGGAACAACAGACAATCTCAATAACAAAGGCTGGAGTCAGGGTATGTCTAAATTGATGTTTGAATTAGATATCTTAACTTCTGACAACTGGTGAGACGATTGTTCCCGAATATGGAATAACACCAAAAACAACGAACTCCGATTGTGAGTCCCAAAATACACTTTAATTACGATTCTAAACATGATGCTGGGCCCTAGTTATAATGGCGTCGTCTCAACTCTAACACTACTTAGCAACTGACGTTACGTAATACGCTGTAACGTCGTTACGTCATGGCGTTACACCAATGTACGACAGTATTATCGATATTAACAAAACTCCTTCTGTCCATTTTCCCCTCATTAAAATGTTAATTTAGATAAAACTGTGCAATGTTTTTTGGTGTCAAAACTATACTTTTTCAAACCTAGTTTACACAATGCTTATTGGCAACGTCCTTTTTTTCTATCACACTATTGGGCATCACGGAAATGTAAGTAATTCAAAATGTGCTTAGATACATATCACATTAAATTGTGAAAGCTTAACAACCCATAAAAAGTTTCTCTGAAGTTTAAACTTAAAACTAATGTAGATGATCTTTAAACTAAAGATTAACATGTACAAAGTTATACTATATCTGCAATAGCATAGTAAAATTCCGTTGAGTTCACGCAAATTACGCAAAAGCTTCAAGAACTCTGCTGCACTTTGCTGTGTAGTTCCCCTCCATGAAAATGTGTGGTAGTTTTTGTTCTTCTTCGCTAGCCAGATGGGCAGTTTTATCTCCTCCGTGTAGCCTGTCTGTGCAGTTTCTATCGCTAATCATGTTCTCTGATTGGCTATCTATCTCAAGAGCGAATCCAGCTTTGGTACATTGTTTTATAGTTGCATTGCTTACTTTACATCTGCGATCCCCTTGGGTCAATACGACGGGACCAGTGGGTAAACCTCTGAAGTCCGCAGAATAATCATCCTCTGTCTGCATTTGCGATTCTTTGGTTTTATCATTCCCCTCCGTACCTAGACGTACATGTAGGTTGTTTGTCACGATACGTCTTGATTCAGCTGGAGTGTGACATGTTTTAGTAGGAAAAGATTTATTAAGTATATAACACTTTGAATTTGCTTTTACTTGCAGATCGTCATTTCTGTGTAAAAGCACATGATGCAATTTTTTGCATCCATTTTCCCCACATGGCAGACTTCTTGGGCATGATTTCCCTCTATGCCCATCACCTAAACATCTAAAACATAAATTGAAATGCTTTGCTGTATCCCATCGTTTAGATACACTATTTCCCACGAATTTCGAACAGGTCCAGATTTTGTGATCCCTTCTGCATATCTGGCAGGATGTGTTGTTTATGCTGTTATAGCCTATCATTTCTCCGAAAAATGTTCTTTAGCTATTACATGTCGTTGAAGCTGGTGATTCCTGAATGTGCCTATTATACCATGTACAGTCTCTGACGCGATGGTTCGAAATGCAGATTCTTGAAAGACCCACGTCTTTAAAGCCACTACAGATTCTGGCGTTTGTGTTCCAAAATCCAACAAGGGTATTTCGCTAGCATTGATTCTGTCAATTTTATTTGCAGCTTACCATACAAAAAACCATTCCCGAGTTCATTATGATAGCCTGTTTCCTTCAGATTAATTATGGCACAAAATTGGGCCGCGTAGCGCAGTCGGTAACATGTCTGGCTACAGATGTGTGTCTGACTGCAATTCCAGGGGTCGCGATTTCGATCCCGGCCCGGTCCCATACTTTCGTGGAGATTGGTCATGAAATACTTTCTACGGTCATTCTCCTCCCTTCCGCTGATTCATTCAAGAAGGGTTGTTGTCAGTTACAAGCGAAAGTATGTGCAAAAATTACTGGTTATCCGCTTGTTTAAGCCCGTCCTGGAAATGTGTGGTTAGGTGAACTGACTGTCCCGCAATGACTAAAGCTGTTGACTTGGGACGTTAAGCAACAAAACAAACAAACAAATTATGGCAATTTCCTACAAATCTGCAAATTGTTCCAAGTCGTGTGCATTTCCTGGTCTTATTTGTGGGAATTAGTCCAAGTCCTCGAGATAAATTGCGACTTGCCTGCGCTTACCTCCATACCTCGGCTCCAGTCGCTCCTTAGCTGCTTCATAGGCTGCTGCAGAATGCCCGAGACTTTCTATGACATCCAGAGCCTCTCCTGATAGGCATTGCCTGAGTTGTAATAATTTGTACTCGCCTGTAGAAGGGGCGGTATCTACGCACTCCATAAATGCAGCTTTCCAATTTCGGTAACTCCTTTTGTCCCCGGTAAACACTGGTAATTGGATTCGCTTTAGCTGCCTCCAAAGATCTTCTCCAATAGGATAAGCACTGCGGGACTCTGGCTCATGTATATTCCCTTGACTAACAGTGTGCTCTATCAAATTGTCACTCTTGTGAAACGATTCGGACATGGACTCTTCCATACTGCACATTCTTTGCAGTGGATCCGTTGACTTCACATTTGCTGTATTGCACTTCCATAAGCTCATAGATTCCCAAACTGCCACATATGCAGATTGAAATTCTTCTTCTAATTTTTCCATCTCATTCACGGTTTTAGTGCCTTTGTCAAATTGTTTATTTCGTATGTAAATATCTGACAACTGAGACATTACCTCCATCGACGATTCCATATACCAATCCATTTTCCTGCAGGCACTGCGCACTTCTGATCTAGGTAAACCCTGATCCTCTATCAACACCAACAGTCTGTTTTTATAAAGCGTAAAGCTTGATTTCGATTTCGACTTTTCCTTCTTCAATTCTGTTTCTTTCTCTATATATTACTTGTTCCTATTGACGTCATTTCCATTTTTGTTTCTGCCGATTTAGAACTAGTTTTAACCTCGCTTACTTAGACACATTTTTCAATATAGTTTCGTAGTTGTCTGTGAAAAACATTTTTTGTGCGCCTACCATAGATGTTTATATGATGAACAGTGAACTGTGAATCTGTAGTTAGATCGAAATACTTTACCCACTGATGGAAAGGATATTAAATAAGGATTGTCTGTCCTGTTTTTACTCGGTGTTTGCATGGGTGAAAGTTTTTCGAATTTTTCCTGTGTTCAGGATTTTGAGACCATCATAATCATCATAATCAGATTTTTGATTAATGTGCAGGGGCAGGGGCATCATCCACATCAGTGGGCCCCTTTCCAGGTAACTGGCTAGCTGCACGCATAGCAGATCTCACACCTGATCTCCAGGTGCTCCTTTCTTGAGGGTCAACTGTCGTGAGCTTCCACTCACGGCAGTCTCTCTCCTTCAGTTTCTTCCATGTGAGTTTGGGCCTTCCTGCCCTCCGCCTGCCAACAATCTGTATATCACATGCTGTTCTGATTGCACCACTAGAACGCTCCACATGCCCAAACCAGCGAAGCCTTCTCTCTCTCAAAATGATGTCTAGGTCCTCAAGCTCAAGCTTTGCCAGTAATTCGCTTGACCTTACCGTGGCCACATCCTCTGGCTTGATACTGCAGATCTGTCTGATCATGGCCCTATCATTGTGCTGCAAGCGCTGCAGGTTCGTCTTAGTCAGTGGCCAAGTTTCACTGGCATGGAGCATGGCACTCCGCACACAAGAGCTGTACACATGGTTACGTGTCTTGTAAGAGAGGTGGCGGGATGTGAGAACTGGTAGTAGCTCCCTGAACTTCTTCCAGGCTGTTTTCACACGAGTAGTGACCGCTATTTCACAGCCTCCACCAGCAGAAAGCATGTCACCCAGGTAGCAGAAGGAAGCTACCACCTCCAGCTTATCAGGTCCGACCTGGACTTCATTCTGTGGCCTGCCGTCAATAGGGAGGGCATTTCCCATGCACCATGCACACCTATAATCAGGATTTGGTGTCGGTCGTCGTAGGTCACTGCATTTCTAATGCACCCAAAGTTTGCAGCCATTGCAGTAGATACTGTGCTGGAGGCCTTGTCACGTGAGTTTCGGGCTGGTGTTCCCTTGGAGGACCTATATGCAGATGATCTTGTCATCATTGCTGACTCCCTAGAGGAATGTGTCAGGAGGCTCTTGATGTGGAAAGAAGCCATGGAGAAGAAGGGGTTGAGGGTAAATGCAGGAAAGACAAAGGTCATGATCTGTGGTACAGACCAACTAAAATTTCTGAATTGCTGATTATAATGGCTTCATTGATTTTCCATTTATCTAAAGGTAATTGACCATATTTGAATTGTTATTATTTTATAGATCTACAAGTTTATCATTTGAATGGGATGGATTTACAGGACTGTCTCGAAAAGTCCTTGAAAATAAATTTGTCTGGAAATAACTTGAAAAACACTCAAAGGCCTTGAAAAGTCATTGAATTTTTACCATTTACAGGGGGATTCAACACTGTTTTTGGAGACCTAAGTCAGTATAAAATTGTGGTTTCCTTTATTTTGCACCACCAAATAAAGGCACCACAATTTTATAAAACCAATATCTTTAGTTATAGACTAGCATTTCAGAAGTAGAATTTTAACATGTGAATCAGTATTTTCAAAAGTTTTCAGTCCTCGAAAACAGTAGGAAAGTCTTTTAGATGTCCTTGAAAAGTCCTTGAATTTTACACAAACTTGCCGGTACGAATCCTGATTTAGGATGGCTCTGACATTGGACATGCAAAGGTGTCACAGTAAGAATTTCAAAATTACAATTTACTTCGGCCCCTTAAACTGCTTTTATCTTCGCAAATAGTGAATTATGCCTCATTTCTTCTGGGTCTTCACTGCTTGACAAAGTAACTGATCCCACAAACTCTAGGAGACCAGAGCTATGTTTGAGTCAATAATAGTAAGCTGGTCTGATTCTTATATTGAAATCCAGATTATTTTTCATCAGCTGAATATTATTATAATTTCAGGCTACGTTAAATGCCAGGACATCTATCTTAGCAGCAGCCAATCCTATTGGTGGTCGGTATGACAGGGCAAAGTCATTGAAGCAAAACATCACACTAACAGCTCCTATCATGTCAAGATTTGATCTCTTCTTCATACTCGTGGATGAGTGTAATGAGGTATGGCCCTGATGTTATTGAACCTTTTTTCATGCTAAACTCAATTGAGCTTAAAATTACAACATATGAGAGTATTAGGCCAGGTTTCAGGTTACAGTGCATTTTGTACCATTTCAAACTGGATGGAAAATTTTTTCTGTATTGCTGGACTTGCACAGTCTGCAATGCATGGGTGAGTTTTCAGGATTTTGAATTAGGGAGATAACAATAGCTTCTCTGATTTATTTTCAGTCTGTCTAAAGGCAATTGTCAGAACATTTAAACTTGAAATTGTGTATATTTAGTGAGTGCAAGTTTTAAGATTAGAGTTTCGAAAGTTCAGGATTTTGAAAATTTTTAACTTTCACCCATGGTAATGTAGTAAAATTGGTAATTTTAGCCAGATAATGAGATTTTGGTACTTATACTGTATGTGAAAAGGCTCAAACTAGCCTACAAATAATCTGTGCAGTCTCAGCAGAGCTTTCACTGCTCACACAGACACAGTATGGGTGTCTATGATGGGTCTGGTCAGTCCCTTAAGATAGGTGCATAATGTATGTTTAAAGAATGATTTCACCCATGTGTAATAAGATAAAAAAAATCTTGTTAACTGGCTCATTTGTTTGTTTGGTTTGATTTGATTCTTTACGCCCAAGTCAACAATTTTTCAGCTATATCCGGACGGGTCTTCCTGGGTTGAACCAGTACTAAGCAAGGATAGATGTGTCTTGCACAAGGACAAAACACACTGACAAATGTAAAATAATGAAGGTCGAAAATATTGCAGAATGCTCACCTTGGAGCATTCTGCAATAGTATACTTTTGACGTACATTAAGCCATTATTTTGGTCTTCTTTTTGAGTGGTCGCCTCCTCAAAAGGGGCCTACTTAGGAACTAGGAATTCGGGTTATCTAACTGTATTATAAAAGATAGATGAAACTCATGTAAAACGTCAAACCAACAAGCAAAGCAGCTTAAGTTAAATTTTCAATCCCGAGACAAAAATATAGCTCTTTGCATGCTGTGTAATTTAGCAGAGATTATTTTGGGGTGAGAATTTGCGAGATTTGCTTATTTTTCACCAAATATCTCGTTGAAATTGGGCAAATGGGAGAATCTCACTGCAATTTTTTAGGCCATTATACTTGTAGAAAAAAGTTTCTCATAGAATTTTAGTAACTGAGATATGGATTATTCTATCAACACTTCAATTACTCATTCTTACATATTCCATAGGTCCAGGTGAGCAACATTAGTGTAAAATTGTAATTATTTTCTTACCCACCAATCTTAACATATGTTTTGGGTGCCCAAAAGAACCGTCTCATTGAGACGGTTCTTTTGAGTACCCACAACATACGTTTTGGGTGAGAAATAAGAAAATAAGTTTTCAGTTACACACATTTATCTTGAGGCCTGATATTCCTTATTTTTCTTCTAAAGGTGACAGACTATGCAATAGCGAGGAGAATTGTTGACTTACACAGTAGAAATGAGGAGTCTGTGGACAGGATGTACTCTGTAGAAGATATTACAAGATATATAATGTTTGCAAGACAGTTCAAACCTAAGGTATATCGCAAATGTTTCACAACTGCCCGCTCAATTTCTCAATGCAAAATATATTACAGGGATTTTCCTAGGCTTGATTTGGGGAAGAATACCGACCCCTTCCCAACTCAAAAATGAGCAAAACAATCCCAAAATTTTCATAGTTCTTCATTTTGGTGAAAATTTCATGAAAATCGGAAGAAAAATAGCAGTTAAAAAAGCATGGAAATCTGCATAAAAAGTGAATGAAAACATGTTTTCATTCACATTTTTATGAAAATTTTCGATGAGTGATGAAGGACAATTAAAGCAATAAATGCTTTACACTGCTTATTTCTTATATGCTTTTTAATCCATTTTAAAAGGCAGTCCAGTTCATTTGGAGTGCATCAAATTTCCCAATTTTGATGATCTTCCGCTCATTCTAACTAAGAAAACGAGAACCCACACTTTATGTTTCTGATCATAAACAACGAAATTATTGGAGTTTAAAGTTGCCAAACCATGCCTAATTTTCACCATTGTTGCATAACGTCTTTTTTCATAAACGAGCAGTACACACATCGTAGTCGAACATCTCGATAAGCGCCTGGGTGTTTTTAACAGCGAAGTGGGAAACCAGGCCATGGTACTTATGGCATTTAAAAATAAACGGTCTTAATATTTGATCTGAGCCTTTATATATACTGCTCAACAAAAGTTTAGCACGGATAACTAAAAATTGATTTTTATTTGAGCAAATGGCTTAAGGTTATAAAATATCTGGTGAAATGATGGTTTGATATGTGATAAAGTTGAGGACAGCAATTGGTGTGCTTAAATTAGACGTCTACTGCGTCGTTCATTACTTTAAACAAGAGAGGGGTTAAAAACGTGTTTCAGCTGCTTTATTGACAATACAAAATTGATACAGCATCGGTTTATAAAGTCCTTTTTGTTTTCCAGCTTTGTCGAATTTGCCATTCTGAAAAAAAATTGAGGTCTTCATTGAGCATTTGAAGTAAAGTTGAGACTTGATAACAACTAATGTCGTTGTTATAATGACGTTTACAAGGCAAAAACAGTACTGTTTTCGTTGTGTAGGCATGCTTAATTTAAAGGGTTTTCTTGTTTAAGAGGATGCCAAAAGAGAGACAATTAAGGGCAAGGCACGTTCATAAAATTTTGTCCCTGGGTATTTACCTAATAAAAAATGACGTTAATCTGAATTTGAGGCTAAGTGTAGGCGGTAACGCTATTTAAAACAGACGTTTTCAAAGGATCAACTAAAAGAAATGTTCCTGGTACTTGTGCCACTCCAGCATCAAATAGAGTACATGACCGCTCGATTTAGTTCGCTGAAGAAGTAAAGAAGTCGAAAATACCATTTTGACGTCATAATGGAACGATAAAACGTGGCATAAACGGATATCAAACTTTGACGTTTTTAACGTTTTTCATCATTTAGAACCTTTTGCTTTACATTAGAATCAAAAGTTTAAATTTTCCATGTAGACATGTATCTTTTACATGCCCATAACCTCAAATTTAAAGTCAATCCCCTGACGCCTATCCAGATTACCTTTTGTCTGGCGGACACGAAAAAACGTAAATTTCAAGATCCGGATACATGTTGATTACATCAAATAAAATGTTTCTTGTTCATTCAAAGTGGGGCATCATATTAAAATCCGTGCTAAACTTTAGTTGAGCAGTATATTTAGTTATAAAAGGAGCTGATATCTAAATGGTGAGCATTTGTGTACTGGTCTATTCACAAATGATCCATATATGTCATTTGGAAAGGCATCAATATAACACGAAGATAACTTAATCTGTTTGTTTGATTTGATTCTTTAGGACCAGTCAACAATATTTCAGTTATGTCAGGACGGGTCTTCCTGGGTTGAACCAGTACTAAGCAAGGATTAATTTGTTCTGTTTAAGGACGCAACGCAGTGACGTGGGTGAGGCTGGAACCCACAACCACTCAGTCTCGAGTCCAGCACTCTACCACTGAGCCACTGGGCTTCCATAAGATAATCTGTAAAATACTAGGAAACTGATGTTATTTGAACGACTTAAAGCAGGCCATTAAAATGAGATCAAACTCAGTCATCTAGAATGCATAGTTTAAAATAAATATTATTATTTCTAATGCAAAACATATTGTGGGTACTCCAAAGAACAGTCTCAATGAGAGGGTTCTTTTGAACATCCAAAATACATGTTGAAATTAATGTATAAGAAAATATTGACCAGGTCTTTAGTTAAGAGTGTGTGCCAAAATATTAATTGTCTTATTTCTCAACCAACACATATGTTGTGGGTACCCAAAAGAACCGTCTCGATGAGACAGTATTTTTGAGCACCCAAAACATATGTTCAAACTGATGGATTAGAAAATATTTACAATTTTACGCTCAAAAAGTTTGTTTATCTAAACCTATGCTAACTATTTTTACTATAAAAAATTAGTAATCTTGATCTATGTAATTATTTTGAGTAAACTATAAAAAATATTTATCTTGATCTATGTAATTATTTTGAGTAGATAAGTAAAGAGGCGCAGGAATATATGGTGGAAGAATACAAGAGATTAAGACAGCGAGATGGTACTGGTAGCGCCAAGTCTGCCTGGAGAATCACAGTACGACAGCTAGAAAGTATGATCAGATTGTCAGAGGGTATGGCCAGGCTTCATTGTCAGGATGAGGTAAGTTGGAGTCCCCATGGCAGGCCTTCAGATTTGATTGCGTAATTGATTTTTTTCTTATTTCTCAACCAAAATATATGTTGTGAGTACTCAAAAAAAACTTGTCTGTTATACAAATCCAAAATGGATTCCCCCGGCAAAAAAACATGTGGCATATTATACAAATCTTTGGCTAATAAAAGGCTGGAGAATGCTATGCTTGTAGTTGTAGTAAAGCTCTCAGCTATGTATTTGGGAGGGAGGTACAGAGTACTGCATAAGGCGCTATTGAACCTCTTCTTACAAGAGACTTGTGTGAGTGCTTTTTGTAATATTATTTGCAATATTTATGGCAAAAAATGCAGTATTCCGGAAAATATCCCCAGATTCCTGAAAAAAGACTTTCATATTCCTGAAGAGTGACATATAGGGTTGGCATCTCTACTCTTGGCATGGTAAAGTGAATTAGAAATATGAGTTGGGGTGGGGAATAATTGAAGGCATGATGCACCATTGATATACCATTATCTATGCTATAACAATCAGTGGTACAACTGCATCAAAGTTTACAATGCTACTAAGCCTTATCAAAACTGTAGCCCTTGCTTATACAAGCAAAAAACAAGAGGTTCAGGTCCTTGGGGGGGGATGAGATCTGAAAGCTGATGGCAGATAGTTGCCAAATACAGCTTAGTTATACTTTCATGGGCCTTTATTTGTCATGGAGAGTGATATAGACTTCTTGAAAACTTTGTGTGGCAATTGTTCTTTCAAAGTAATAGGCTCTTGCCCCAAATTGAAAACCGTAAGAAAAAACATTTCATGGCTCTGAAATTTTTTTACCATTGAACTTTACATAGAAACTATAGGAAAATGACCATAATATGGTCATTTCCTATCATTCCTTTGTAAAATAGTCTCTATAACCCGGTTCACCTATAACATGGACAATTTCTATGGACCCCAAACATAGCATTATACAGGCCTCCAATTAACTGAAAGATTGTTGATGGGACGTAAAGAATCAAATCAAACAAATACAGGCCTCCAGATAAGAGTGCATACCAGAAAACTTTTTTTCTTATTTCTCAGCCAAAACATATGTTGCGGGTACTCATAAGAACCGTCTCGATGAGACGGTTCTTTTGAGCACCCAAAACATATGTTTAAACTAATGGGTAAGAAAATAATCAGAATTTTGTGCTAAAAAAATTACTTAACTGGCCCTATGATTATTAAGGGACTGCACTGTATTTCTTCCTATAGGTTCAACCTAAGCATGTGAAAGAAGCATTCCGACTATTGAATAAGTCTATCATACGAGTAGAGCAGCCAGACATCCATCTAGAAGAGGAGGAGGAGGAGGGGGGAGATGTTGACATGGAAACAGAGGAAAGTGAGTAATACTATAGATCCATATAACGAAATTTTATTTGCGTAAAATTTTAATTATTTTCTTACCCATTTTTTACGAGGGTCATTCAATAAATAGGGTGAATTTCCTTATAATGTAAGAGTTTGTACCATTTAAACATCACATATATGACCATAAGGTGTCATAGCTGGTTATGCATGCAACAACATATCCAAAAATTTGAAGATAGGTGATGTCGCTTAGCAGCACAAACACGTACATAAAGCATTCCTGGCCGGATGCCTTAAAATGGTTGCCATGGTTTCTGGCATGTGCAGATCAGTTCCAAAATGAATCTATTCGATAAACTACAACGTAAGGTAATTATTCTGTAAAGTTCATTGAGTTCTTTGAAAGATGTCAAATTGACGGGTACATTTAGCATAAAAATCGACAAAAGAGCAAAATTGTGGAATCAGAAATGGGTTATGGGTCATGAATTTGCCCTTAAATTATTCTTGGCTGGTATATAAGATTTATATCACCCTAAAATTATTGAATATATTCTATATTTTAAAACAGTATCTTTAAAATACCTGTATCACATGTGCCCATTGTTGCCTAGCAACAGATAAATATAGACTTTACAAATTGTCCAATTTCTCACAATTGCATGGTTGCTAGGCAACCATGACTAACTTGTACATGTTAAAGACCACATTTTATATGCAAGATAGAGAACAATTAAACTATAACTGATTAAAGGACAATCTATGTTCAGATAAATGATTGTTTGTTTGTTGCTTTACATCCCAAGTCAACAGCTATGGTCATTGCGGGACGGTCAGTTCACCTAATCACACTTTTTCCTGGGCAGGCTTGAACAAGCGGTTAACCAGTAATTCGTGCACATACTTTCGCTTGTAACTGACAACGACCCTTCTTGAATGAATCAGCGGAAGGGAGGAGAATGATCATAGAAATTATTTCATGATCAATCTCCACGAAAGTATGGGACCGGGCCGGGATCGAACTCGCGACCCCTGGATCTGCAGTCAGATAAATGATATTAATTAAATGTCAGACTATGTTTCTTTAGCATTAGGTTTTTGTATGAGGAAAATCTGGCAAGGCTGGTTTTAGTATCACATTTTCGTTGCTAAGCGACAAGCAACCTCACTTTTCAACAAATTTTGGATATGCTTCTGCATGCCGAACAAGTTATGCCACCGAATGATTACATTTGCGATGTTTTAATGGTACGAAATCTTCCATTATAGGGAAATTCCCTCTGTTTATTGGATGACCCTCGTAAACATGTGTTTTGGGTGCTCAAAAGAACCTTTCATTGAGACGGTTCTTTTGAGTACCCACAACATATGTTTTGGATGAGAATTAAAGAAAATGATTTTCCAATATGCCCTCATCTCGATTTATACAGGCCTTCAGATAAGTGTGTAATTGAAAAATAGTTTTCTCATTTCTCAACCCAATCATATGTTGTTGATACTCATAAGAACCGTCTCAATAAGAATGTGTTTTTGAGCACCCAAAATACACATTTGAACTGGTGGGTACGAAAATAGTTACAGGAAAACCTGTGTAATACAGTCAAGTGCTCAAAAAATGACAAAACAAAGGTCTTAATGACAACTGATGGCTAGGGCTGCCACGTTTACACGTGTAACGGCACCGTTTCGTGTTTCTGCAATAAACATTTACAAAATTGACCTACTGTTTACACGAACTTTAGCACGTGACAAGCGTCATGGTTTATTGATAGTATTTCCTTATGAAAAATATTCTCTTAAACAGTGATACACCACATCTGGATCTGTATAATCAAATCAGATTGTTTGTTTTTCTCAGATTCTTACCGCTGTATTTGATAAAGTATCTACCGCTATAAGAAATTATACCGCCATAAGAAATTGTGGCGGACATGCTCAACGGAACGGATTATAAAATGTCCCGAATATTGTTTCTCTTAGTCACTGCTTGGAACAATTATATTCCTGCATTTTAACAGCTATTTATGTAATGCAAAGAAGAGAGGCATGTGAATTGTTTTGTTTACTTCCTGTCGGCGTGTGTACTGATGCGTACCTGACGATTCGCAGAAATGTCTTGTGTGTGTCCACTCATTAATTACATGCTTGCAACTGAAGAAAATGTCCTGATGTACGAGTCTGCGCATGTTGCATCCACTTTCCAATTACTTGAAGTTCACAACACCCAACCAGAAACAATTTCGAATATTTGCACAAGGTACATTTTTCAAATGGTTTTTAGGGGAAAATATCGGTGATTCATAATGAAAAAAATTAAACTTGAAGTTATGGTAAATGGAATCGTTTCGGTTACTGGAACTCGTGCAAACGTTTACCAAATTTCGTAAACGTAGCAGCCCTACTGGTAGCTAATGAAGGTGAAAAGTATTGCAGATTGCATTCTGCAGTACTTTTGACCTGCGTTAAGCGATACACGGTCTTGAAAAACATTTTTTTGGTCCTTTTGAGAGTTTCTGTTTTACACAGGTTTTACTGTCAAATTTTATGCTCAAAAATTGCTAATCTGGACCTGTTATAATTTTTGCATAAAAGTGTTAGTTACCTTTTCCATAAATTTGTCAAAATATATGTTGTTGGTATCCAAAAGAATCATTTCTATGAAATGGTTCCCCGTGTAGCGCAGTTGGTAATGTGTCTGACTGCAGATCCAGGGGTTGTGAGTTTGATCCCGGTCTCAGTCCCATACTTTCGCAGAGAGTGATCATGAAATAATTTCTAAAGTCATTCTCTCTTCCGCTGATTCAAGAAGGGTTGTTGTCAGTTACAAGCGAAAGTATGTACATGAAGTACCGGTTAACCACATAGTCAAGCATGCCCAGGAAAAAAAGTTTGGTTAGGTGAACCGACAGTCCCGACATGACCATAGCTGTTGACTGGGACGTAAAGAGTCATACCAAAACTCAACAATTTATGAATAAGCTCATATATTTTTTATAGCATTGTTGACCAGCATAGGCCAAGACATGTCCGCAGTCGCGCCTTACTTCATTGCTCACTCCAGGAGCGCAGTGGCTCACAGTGGTAGAGTGTTTGACTCGAGACTGAGGGGCTGGGGTTGGAGCCTCACCTGCGTTACTGCATTGTGCCCTTGAGCAAGACATATTAATACTAGCTTAGTACTGGTTCATCCCAGAAAGACCCGTCCCTACATAACTGAAAGATTGTTGATGGGAAGTAAAGATTCAAATCAAACAAACAAAAATTGCTCACTCCAATTACACAAATCACAGGGGAAGGATCATACAGCAACTTAGACTCATGTGTTTATATACTGAATAGGTGTACATACACAACATTTTCAGGATTAACCCATTTATGCCTCATGAAATTTCCCATCTTTATCAATTGGACGAATCCATTTCAAATTTAAGTGTTGTCAGGTAGTAAGTTACAATTTTACTCAAATTTTGGCATATTCTGTAAAGCAAAAAGTGCAAGCTTGATCAGACACCACAAACTGCTGCATCTGATCTGGTTCTGTACTGTTTGCCGATGTCCCATAAAAAGGATGCTGTGTTTAAATGGATTAAGAAAATCAGTTCAGATTTACATCAAAAATGAAGAGGCCAGCCCTTGTTGTGTCAGAAATTGAGAGAACCTACTACATATGAAAACAACAGACTGGGTTTTATTGAGTCTGTTCAATCCTGTTGATTGAATTAAAGTTCTTGTCCGTTTGGAATTTCAAGCTAATCCAATTGCGTATTTGGGGACTCCCTAAAATATTTGTTACATTAAGCCTATGCTCCATAGGCTATTTTTAGATCGGGACATTATTTTCTATTTTGGACAACATTGAAAAAAATCAAGAAAAATTTAAGTTCAGTTTTGAATACTTATGAAAATTATGGAGAATGGAACATTTGCTCCAAAAGAGCAAATGCTCCATTTTCCATAATATTTTCAAATACATGAATTTTCAGAGGTGTCAAAAGGAGTTCAGGGTTCATACAGGCTTGAAAATTAAATTTGCCTTGAAAAGTACTTGAAAAATGCTCTAAGGCCTTGAAAAGTCCTTGAATTTTATCATATACAGGAGGATTCAACGGGAGGGCAGTGGCTCAGTGGTAGAGTGCTTGACTCGAGATCGACGGGCAGCAGGTTCAAGCCTCACCGGAGTCACTGGGTTGTGGTCCTTGAGCAAGACATATTTATCCTAGCTTAGTACTGGTTCAACCCAGGAAGACCCGTCCCTGTTTAACTGAAAGATTGTTGATGGGACGTAAAGAATCAAATCAAACAAAAAGGAGGATTCAACACTGTCTTTGGAGACATAAATCAGTATAAAATTGTGGTGCCTTCATTTGGTGCAGCATATGCTGCACCAGCTGCACCAAATGAAGGCACCACAATTTTATACTAATTATCTAAAACTTATATGTTTAGTAATGCAGTCTACAAGACTGTATTTAAAAACAAATGGAAATTTAACGTGTAAATCAGTATTTTTCATAAGTTTTCAGTCCTTGAAAACAGTAGGAAAGTTTCAGAAGTCATTGAAAAGTCCTTGAATTTTACATAACTTGCCTGTATTAACCTTGGAGTTATTATGGAGTAAAGGGTTAAAATACATTCTTATACTTATATATCAGGTACCCATACCACCCAGGAAGAAGCTACTCCCCAGGAGACTGAGGTACCAGTGGGTGCTCCTAAGAAAGGTCTAAAGTTGTCCTATGATGAGTACAAACAGATGGCCAACTTGATGGTTCTCTACATGAGGAAACAGGAGGAGGAATCTGATGGTAAGTCATATGTTTAGATAATTTTTAGGCAAAAAATTGTGAACATTTTCTTATCCATTAGTTTAACATATGTTATGGATGCTCTAAAGAACCGTCTCACTGAGACCGTTCTTTTGAGTACCCACATTATATACTTTGAGACTTGAACAGGTTTAAGCCCTCCAGTAAAATATTTTACTGGCCTTTCCAAGGCGGTGCTTTTGTGGATCATTTATGTTATTCTGTCTTGTTTTGTAATGTCTGTTGATGGCTTGTGGTCACCTGCTTGGAAAGGGCTGACCTCTTGGCTCTCATTTGTGATGTGTATTTGTGACATTGTCACTTTCCCATTGGTATCCTGGGTCAGATGTGGTGCTTGATTGTATTGATTCCTGATCTTTGCCCTTGTTCTTGCTTTGAACAATTTTCACTTATCGTGTGAAATGTAAATTGGTGTGAAGATGAAGTAAACAAAACATATGAGCCATCAATATTTAACGCTTGATCAATCATACTGTCTAAATTTCTTTAGTTAAATATCATCATTTCCTAACTGGCTACAAATGCCTACAACACATCACTTTGTACATGGGTCTCACCTCACAAAAGTGGCATTGTAATTCAGTATCTGGTATGACCTCCTTCACGTCACAAACACCCATGCAGCATCTCTGCCTACTTGAAATTAGCCTCTGAATCACAGCCATAGGATTTTGATTACATTCCTGGTGTAGAGCTCAATATAAGTGTTTTACAGTAATGGTATCCCATACTGTCATCTGCAGTCATTTATAGACCTTTCAGGGTCCTTAACCTTTTGTTTACTAATGCAGGATTTTACAGGACGCAATATCCTGCGTCTTATACGCATAAATCACTAGGTTGGACCCGTCAATTCACCTTACCTGCGTCCACTGGGACGCAGACGTGTTTGTTGTGCCTTTCATTAAATCCAAAATTCCAAAAGTATTTCGTAACAATTCTGTTTTTCCCATATTTACAGGCAATAAATAAATAGGTCAGGTGCTCTTGTTTAACCATTAATATCAGGAGGTGTGTCAAAACAGTCCAATCAAATTCGTGTTGCTATGGCGTTTTGAAATCTCATCATGTCACGCTCCTGCTGTGATTTATCGATCATTGCATAGACGCTTGTCACCTATTGGGTTTTCTTATGATCAAGCGTGTATATGACTAGAAATAAACGGCTGCTAAAATGTCGGAACAGAGCGATCTGAGAAACTTTTTTGGCAAAAGAAATGCAGAAACAGGCCAAATACTATCCTCTAGCGGCTGTTCAGAGTCAGTTAAGTTTGAATCATTTAAAAAAAAAAAACAGCCCTGAAAAAAGATCGAAAACTCCTATTGATACAAATGGTTGAGATACAAAAATGACTTGGATGTTTTGCAGCTAAGACCTGTTCGAATATGTACTACTTCCAAAATTCGAACTTATATAAAAAGATTGGCCCCCCATTTTCAATGATGAGACCGCCTTCATAATCAAAGTTGAGTCCCAAGGACCCCCAAACATTCAACTTGGTGTAAAACCCTGCTAATGCATTCTTCCTTCTGGTTTGATACAATAATCTTGGGACAGTCCATTGTACATACCTAGGGGTTTCATGTTATACTTTTCACAAAATATTGTATTCTTTTTGTTATAAGATCTTTTTATGTTTACTAACAGTGTAGACCCTGATGAAATGCAGCATTATGCTTCATTTCATCTGGGTATTCACTGTTTGCAAAAGTACTCATTCAGGGGTATCCCGAATAAGGCTTGAATAATAATCTTCAAGGGATAGAATTTGCAGAATATAGAACTGATAGTCAGCCCTATTTGCTTCCCTTAGGCCAGAATTTTTTTATTAGTTGATTTACGAACCCTCCTACTGTAATTTTCAGGAAAGTAGGAAAAAAATAAAATTTAATTTCTAAAAAAATTTTTTTTATTTTATCCACCGACTCTAAATATTATTTGTTTTGTTGAAAAAATAAAAAAAATTTGAGGTTCTGTATTTGTATTTTTGAGAGTGACACTGTAAAAAGTGATTGTCCTGTCCAGATTTTTAGGAAAATGATAAAATATTTAAAGATTTAATACAGACTGTTGGTTAGTTATTATTAGTTTTACTGTTTAGGAGATATTATAAAAAAATGAAAATATTAAAAAAAAAAAAAAAAAAAAAAAAAAAAAAAAAAAAAAAAAAAAAAAAAAAAAAGCTCTGAAAATGACCAGTTAACTGGTCATTTTCAGAGCTTTTTTATTTATTTTTTTTCGTCCCCCCGACCCTAAATCTGAAAAAAAAATCCCGTAAATCAACCAATAAAAAAATTCTGGCCTTAGACTTTTGTTTCCTACAGCAGATTTAAGTTTACTGGCAAAAAAAATGCATTTAGTTCTGATTAACTGTCTGTTAGTGTTGTCTGCTGATAACCTATATGCATATTTATACATGTATATGTAAACAGTTCGGACCCAGATGAGGCCGACAAAACCTCAGGCCTGATCTGGATTCACACTGACACTCATATGATATGCCCGAAATAATTTTTTGAAAAAATTAATTTAAAAAAAAAAAGCTGTAGCAGATGACAATAAGAATCCAAAATTGCCCAGCATGCAAAGAGTTATGCTCCCAACTGTCAACAGGAACTATAAATATGGAGACAGCTAATCTAACTACACTTTTCCCTTTCTTTCCGGAATACCATAAGGTGTGTGTCGAACAGTTGTTTAAACATATTTTATTGCCAAAAATTACAGCAGTAGGGTTGGGTTACAACTTCTCCCAACATTAGTAACGACCCTCCCCTTAAACAGTTGGACCAAGATCGGGCCCAACATTTTGTCGAGCCTGATCTGGTTCCATACTGGTTGCAAATATTCAGCCATTGAGACTAGTAGGTAGAGTTAAAACTTTTAAAAACATCTAAACAAACATTTTATAAAGAAATGAGAAATCGAATTTGGATAATTTACTATATAGGAATATATATGAGCCAGTGCATGAGATTTCAAACAATGTGGTATGTGCGACCAGCAAAGCCTCGGATCAGCCTGCACATACGCACAGTCTGATCACAGCCTTAGCTAGTTGCTTGAGTATTCTATGAGTGTTAAGCTGACTGAACACCATTTGGAGTTTCTAAGCTTAAAAGGAGGCTGCAGAGGCTCGTCTAAGTCTACACTTGTCAAAATACCACATTGTTGGAAATCACATGCCATGGCTCATATCCTTTATTTATAGATGTAGAAGGAGCAGGGCTAAGAAGAAGCAACTTGATCAGTTGGTATCTCGGGGAGGTTGAGAGTGAAATAGAGTCCGAGACTGAACTACTCGAGAAAAAGACAGTGATAGAGAAAGTCTTGGACAGACTTGTACACCATGTAAGTATATTTGGGCCTTGAGGCGAGAAAACCTATCTTCGGGGGTGTGCTAACAACAATGGCGCAGACCAGCCTGCGCATCCGCGCAGAGTGATCAGCGCCTGTGTTATTTGCTTTTCGGAAAGTACCATGTAACCATATCTAAATTTGCCACAAGCGAAATTTCAGTTTTCTAGCTAGGCTCTATAGTTGAGTGAGGAGACTGGTTTTAGTCTCACTTTGTTTGAAACCCTGAAGACAGGTTCTCTCGCAACGAGGCACATTTATAATATGCTCATAATCTATTGAACTCTTTTAGCCACCCCCTATCAATTGCACTGGAGGGAACTGCTGTTTTATAGTCTCCTACATCATATACAAGTTTACTCATAATCTATTTTACCCCTGTAGCCCCCTACCAATTTCACGGGAGGGGACTGAAGATTTACAAGGGATCTCCCTGCTCTGCCATATATTTCCCTATTATCCCCATGCAGAACATTTTCGACAAAATAAAAATTCTTTCTGATCTACTATCCCTGTTTTAAAATTACATGTAACTTCATGGGTGAAAGTTTTCAGGAGTATTCCTGAATTCAGGGTTTTGAGGTCAGCCTCAAAATGCTGAATTCTGCAGATAATAATAGCTTTTCTGGTGTAGGTATTTGACCATTTAACTTGGAATTTTTTGGAGGCATACAGCAAATTTTAAATTCTGCTTTTCAAAGTTCAGAATTTTGGAAATTTTGAACTTTCAACCATACATTTACTTTTTGCAGCCCAATGCTTTGTGAAGTAAATGTTGTATGATATTTCTTTCATAACATTACAACATTGAATGACAGTGACACAGTATGCCTGTTCATTCTGAATACCACTAAACAGGTACTTTGGCAAACCATGAAGACCCAGATGAAATGCGGCAATATGCTGCATTTCATCAGGATCAGCACTGTTTGCTAAGATAAAAAACAACCTTCAGAGACAGATGCAAACAAATTGACCAGAAACCCATTGAGTTACAAATATTGACTATGCCATACTTGTTCAAGCCCCCAGTTAAGAGAGCGTAACCATAATCCATCAGATTGGAAAGTGTTTTAGGTGATTGTTTAATATTTTTCAGGACCATGTTTTGATAGAATTGTCTCAGACTGGGCTGTCAAAGAATAAGAAACACGATGAAGATTCTCTCATCAGAGAAGACGATCCATTCCTTGTGGTGCATCCCAACTACACAATAGACTAAAACTTTTTTAGTGGCAAAGATCTGTTAAGTTAAAGAAGGTGTTATATTAACTAGTGCTAATAAACAAGGCTGGTTAAAAGCAGGTGTTTTAAGAATTCTAATTTCTATGTGAAAACCAATGTGAGTACAGTAAAAAATCTGGGATATCATTAACCCTTCTCATGCTGAGTATTTATTGATGTACTACTCATATCATCTGATGATTTTTTTTCAAACAGTTTGGATCAAAATCAGACATAACTTTATGTTGGGCCTGATTTGGGTTCAAAATATTTGCTAATCGTCAGAAGACACTGGTAGGCAAAAAGTATTAGTAATAAGTGGCATGTTTTGTATTGAGACTACTTTTAAAAAAATCTTAAGCCATAAACATATTTCATCCAGTGACGGATCTGACAATTAAATTGCAGCAGTCAAATGTAACCAAAACAATGTGGACCCAGATGGGAAACTGGAAGAGTTCATGAGCTCCCATCTGGGTCTGCATTATGTTAATGTATTCACTTGGAGGATGATTGGGTTAGTTTTCCAAATCGTTAACCAGTTTGGTTCTCATACATATATACATGGAATATGACCAGTATCCTTGGGAATTATATAGACCGCCACATACGATTTTGACTCCGACCCAATGGAGCAGTTGTTACTTGTTAGCGAGTCTGATTGTAGATCCAGGGGTTGCGAGTTCAATCCTTGCCCAGTTCCATACTTTCTTGGAAATTGATCATGAAATAATTTTTACTGTCATTCTGCTCCTTCCGCTAATTCAAGAAGGGTTGTTGTCCATTACAAGCGAAAGTATGTGCATGAAGTACTGGTAAACCGCTTAGTCAAACTTACCCAGGAAAAAGTGTGGTTAGGTGAGCTGACCGTCCTGACATGACCATAGCTGTTGACTGGGATGTAAAACCTCAAACCAAACAAACAAAAACATGAGACTTTGATACTTGTTGCATAAACACAAAAGCCTTAAAAGACCTGGCCCGAGGATAAAACTTTTTCCATGCCCAACTCGGCTGAGCATGACATTTATCCTGCTTATAAATGTTAAAATACCAACAATTGTTGGCATTTTAACATTTATTAGCCTTATACATACAACATAAGAGACTTAAAGCAAGAAACTTCTTAATTTGTCAGTATTTTAGTTTTTATTAGCAGTTGAAATTTCGTGCTCAGTTGAGTTGAGCATGAAAAACGTTTTATAACCTCGGAGCCTGTGCTGAGGAATCCAGCTAAGCTAGAGGTCTGAGGCTTTATCTCTACCTATTCTTTGTGTTTGTGAGCAACAAAGGCTCTGGTAGGTTCGCACAGCCTTGTTTGAGCATTGGTTCCTAAAATAAGTCATTTGTACCAAAATGTCATACCTATTGTGTTTATATAAACTCCCATAATTATTGTGTTCATATAATGGAACTCCCTTGCCTATTGTGTTCATAGGGAACTCATATACCTATTGTGTTCATATGGAACTTGTATACCTATTGTATACTTCTGGAACTCTCATGTGCATAGGAAACTCGCATACCTATTGCATATTTAAAGAACTCAAAGGTGGAAAATTCTTAAAATTGCTACTCGTCCTACATCACCATATGTAAATGGTAAATTCAATAATTAACATTGGAAGTAGTCAATATTTCTACTCGTCCTACAGCATAAGGAAATCGCCATGGCGAGTGGACGAGTGGACTTTTCCAGCTTTGGTTCAACTCCCTTACTATTTGTGTTCATAAATGGATCAGCCTGCTAATTTGTGTATTTTGTATTGATCTTGGAATTTGATTTGCTAGGCAAACACTAATCCACTATAGCAACCCATTGAAGTCAGATTACTATTGCTAGTAATCTGATTTCAATTGGTTGCTATAGTTGATTTGTGAGTTTGAATCTAGGTAGTCACATACATTGTAAGAGAATATTCTCTCCCTAGGGCAATTTGTCTGTTACTGATAAAAGAGGAATACAGTAAGTTCTGGTAAGTTACTTAAAGGAGCCAGCCCAAAAACTGACTGTCATTATAATACACAACAGCACACTTGTTGAAAGTGTCCAAACAAACAAGTCAAATGAATCTTGGTGGAGGTCTTTAATTAAAGAATAATGACTGTTTCCCAGAGCTCAGTTTAAATATAACCTATATTCTATTTATATGATTTTTAACAAGATAACAGATTAGACAAAGAATTTCATGCATTTCAATTTCCATAGTGAATTCAGGAAAAACTGAAATGAAGGACACTGCCTAAACTTTCTGCTCAAATTTGTCAAGTTTGCTATTCCCATCATGTGCTAGATTATGTTAAATTATAGAAGAAATAAAATGAACAAACAAATAAAAAAAAATATAGAAAGTAATGAATATTTTTGTTGTCATTGACCATAATAAGACAAGAGTTCTCACAAGCTCTGTAAAGTCATGCATTAAAAAACCTGAATAATCATGGAGAAATATGGAATTTTGTAAAATAATTTGACAAAACGACTAGTAGCCAGAAAACTAGCTGTCAGACACACAAGTATTGTGTGTCTGACTGCTAGTTTTCTGGCTACTGGTGGTTTCTAGTTTTAAGTTTTTCAAAATGCATGCATGGTCTACAAGCATGCTTATTTAAATACATTTATGTGCATGGTCTACAAGCATGCTTATTTATATACATATATGTGCATGGTCTACAAGCATGCTTATTTAAATACATTTATGTGTGTGGTCTACAAGCATGCTTATTTAAATACATTTATGTGCATGATCTACAAGCATGCTTATTTAAATACATGACTGTTGCTGCATTGATGCTCAATGTGTTGAAGATGCAGCTAAAAGGGGCATTTGAGGTCATGCATTAAATAGTCTTGGAAATTACATTGTAGAGCCGGGAAAATCATGGAATCATGTTTTTGAATTTCTGTGGGAACCTTGATAAGAGGATCAACTAACTCTTAAACTTTGCATGCTGGGTAAGTTTAAATTATTTTTTAGCCGTCTGCTGGGTTTTTTGTTAATTAAATGTTTCAAAAACTTCTTTTGTGAGCAATATAAGAGTGTCAAACAGTTTGGCTCCAAATCAGGACTGACAATTTGTCAGTCCTGATCTGGGTCCAAACTGTTTGCATAGGTTATCAGCAGTCGTGGCTAGCAGCCTAAGAGTTAAGCCAAAGTTTTTAGAATAATAGTTTCATTGTTATTAAATCGTATCACTCAACCACATGGGTGAATGTTTTCAGAATTTAGAGGCTGGATAGTGGGCCTAAAATACTGAATTAGGCATTCTTATTATCTTAAGACAACTAACAGTTGAAACTTCAAATCACAGAGTTCGCACAGATCTAGAAAAATCATGGAAAACAGCTTTTTTCTGGAAGTCATGGCATCTTGATTTTTCTGCTTTTATCATGCAAAAGTCATGGAATTTAAAAAAAAAATCATGAAAAACTGAAAAATACTCTTGCCAAGTTGCTTGTATTGTGTGGAATTGTGATATTCACACTTATTTTGCAATATTGGCCCGAAATTATGAATTGGCTTCCGAAATCTTGCAAGTTTCCTAGATTTGGCGCTTTTCTTGTGCGTAATTTTGGTCAGTCTGTATGCATTTCAGTCTATTCATCATTTAGTTCCGTTAATTTCCACCGATCTTGTCCTTCGAGAAACAGACGATACTTAATTTCTATTGGATGGTTCAGAATAGGACTTTCTACTTTTAATTTTACCAAAATAGCTGTCTTATTTGATGATTATTTCTTTATGTAGGCATACTTTTGAAATTTTCAACTTTCACCCATGCAACCAAAACGTTTTTAGCTCACCTGAGCCGAAGGCTCATGGGCAGGGTGCCTACTCGTCAGGGAAATTTGTTTTTTCTTCAAGGTCAGGGAAAAGTTCGTGAAGTCTGTAAAATGGTAATGGAAATTAGAAAATCTTCAAAAGTCAGGGCATTTTAAAATCATGCTGGTTCACACTTCAAAAATTGAACAATCAGATACGAGATGATGACTAATTGTTTTGGGGTGAAAATTTGATTGTAATTTGATTGCCAAACCGTTCGCCAGACCGAGCTGAAATTTTGTATTGAACATAAGATTAAGAAATTATTTAAAAATGGTGATGACACAGCATCCAATATGGCTGCCATGAACATGTTTTTAATTCAGGTCATTGGGTAGTTCAGATTTATTCAAATGGTAATGCCTGAGTTGCATGATCCTGTGATGTTTTATATGTGACATCTAGACATTATGGGGTTCAAATTTACTCATACAGTGATGTCGCAACAGACAGTGTGACCACCTTGATTATTTTTACATTGTTTCTTGAACCGCTAACCACATCAAGCTGAAATTTTGTGTGGAACAAAGCAGCCTTCTTAAAAATAGATTTTTAAACATTTGTCCTGGTTGAGCCGCTGGTCATATTTAACTGAAAAAGTGAGTATGACCAGGAAATGTCAATTACATTATACACAACAACCCATGGCACCTTGAGGAAGAGGCAAAACACTACATCAAGAAGACAATAAAAGCTAAGAAACCTCAGTGAGATGATTGCAAAACTAGAAAGGATATAAAGTACTATACGACAATGGGACCTAACACAAAAGCCCAACAACTATAAGAGCAACAACAGACAACGAATAAACAACAGCAGAGGCTATTCAACTTTGTTCATGCTCACCTCAACTGAGCTGCTCAAAAGTGTTAAAATGCCGACAATTGTTGGCATTTTAACAACTAAAAGCTGGAGAAATACAGCATATGAGAGCTAAAAAGCTAGGAAAATATAGATTTTTAAGCATTTTAATTTTTATGAGCAGTTGCAATCTCGGCTCAGTTCAGTTGAGCATGAAAAAGTTTTATAACCTCAAGACCAGATTCAACCATGCTTTATCGAGGGCATCGGAACATATTATTTTCTAGCACTCAATTTCTACACTTTATGACCTAAATAAAGTCCAATTTTTCTTGAATTTATATAATCCACCCCTTCACAAAAGCATGTTGGCCTGTTGTTGACGACGTTGCGTCACATTGCTAAATTAGCATGTACAATTTACAGTAAAATTTGGGCAACTGTGCTCGAACAACCTAGACAAAACACAGCTAGATATTAAAAGATGTATAGGGAAAAAGTGTTGACTCTACGGACTAAATTTATCGTCTGATTATTACCAAACTTGTGTGCCTTTATAGTGAGAAAACATCAAATTCATACATCAAGTTTTGCTTGGTCACAGTGGCTCAGTTGATAGAGCGTTAGACTGGTGATCAAAGGGTTGCTAGTTCTAGTCTTACCGCCGATGGAGTCACTGCGTTGTGTCCTTGATTAAGACATTTTATTTGTTGCTTAGTACTGGTTCAACCCAGAAAAACCCGTCTCAACACGATTATTTTTGACTGGGATGTATAAATAGGAGATGTAAACATGAACATGACGTCACACGGAATAGTTGATATAAAGGGTTGTCACCATTCAAAACATATATCAATATCGGTATTTCAAACTGAGCGTTTTCCTAAATGGGTTAAAATGATGTATTGTTGAAATATGAAATATGACACTAAACTTTCCTGCACAAATAACTCTAAAATGCAAATAAAATCAATTGTTTGTTTGAAAAGCACATTTCTATGTATAGACGTGACAGTATATAAGAACGCGTGTACTATCAGTAGATTAGCAAGACGACGCGTGGTCGAGTGGTTACGCTTTTGACTCAGATGAAGTGGTTGTTTTAATACGGAGACGAGGACACCTTTTGAAAGTGCTTCCAAGTAAATATTTTTTATTTAAGTTTATTTAATTTTTATGAATTTTAACTTATATATAGATTATAAATCATATCTTTTTTATACATTTGATTAGATTTTATGTAATATTCATTATTTCAGAATTTTCCATTTTCCAATTACACTGTGATGGTCTTGGATAGTACAACTCCATATAGTTGGTGCGTTCATTATATGCGTTATGGATGCCTAACACTCACTTTTTAATGCGCGGAAATCGACAATTTTAACAAAGAAAAGATGGAATGCCTCACGGAAGAATATGATAGAAGAATGGCGACTTAAAATAAGAATGGTCAGCATACCGCAAACATGTGATAGACGTCAATCATAGACATAGCTGTATTGGGAGATACTAACCAAGTCATCAAACAGTGTAGTTGAGTGATTCATGGTGCTCCTGCACATCCTTCCTTTGAAAGATACAAATATACGGACACTCATTGCCCCTTTCTGGGTTACTTGCTGTAATTCAGCAATATGTAAATTGGAAAATAGGCAAAATTGAAATGCATTCGTTCCATCACAGTGTAATTGGAAAATTCTGAAATCTTGAATGTTACATAAAATCTGATCAAATGTATAAAGAAAGATATGATTTATAATCTATGTATAGTTTAAGATTCATTAAAAATGAAACGAGTTAAAATAAAAAAAAATATTTACTCGGAATCACTTTCAGAAGGTGTCCTCGCCTCCGTATTAAAATAACCACTTCATCTGAGTCACAAGCGTAGCCACTCGACCACTCATCGTCTTGTTAATCTACTGATAGTACGTGCATTCTATATACTGTTACGTATATACACAGAAATGTGCTTTTCAAGCAAACAATTGATTTTATTTACATTTCGGAGTTATTTGCGCAGGAAATTTTAGTGGATTATTTCATATTTCTAACAAATACATCAATTTAACCCATTTGGGAAAACGCTCAGTTTGAAATACCGATATTGATATATGTTTTGAATGCTGACAACCCTTTATATCAACTATTCCGTGTGACGTCATGTTCATGTTTACATCTCCTATTTATAATGAATCGAAGCAAGCAAACATCAATTTTTCGTTTTGTTATGCTTTGCTCGTTTGAAGATTTTCTGTTGGACCATTTAGATTCTAGACATACATGTATGCTCCGTCTGGTAGTGCCGTTGCTTCCACGCTGTCAGGCTTACATCAAATCAAACTGAACTGAAATAGCATAAGAACATTTACATGGCATTAACACGTATCAAAATATTATCAGTGCTGGTGTTATTGGTTAGTCAAGTCCATTTCAGTGCAGTATTAACGCAGCGCTACTTTCTTTGCTTCTCTTACAGCAACTCTGTACTTGGTATTTCATTTAGTCGGGCAAGCATTGTCCTGCAATCTTTTTGAAGAGCTCATCCACTAAATATTACTAACACGTCTTAGATCTTGACCTATACACTGAACCGAAGTTACAAGTAGCCACCATACAATTTTTGATCCTGTTCAGAAAGTAAAAATCGCTCTCACAAAATTTAAATTCTATAAGAAGGTCCAAGGCTTTGTCGAGACTACAAATTATGCCATTTCAAAATGACTGGTAGACCTTGCACAGAGTTGGTCCCTGACGGTACCCTCATATCAAAAAACCACACTTTTTAGTGTGATATAAACTATTCATCAGATACGTTATCCATTTATATTTTAATAAGTTTGAAGATGTTTATAACAGCTGTGATATTAGATTAAAAGAATCAAAAATCTAACACTCCATTTCTCTTCTACGTCAGCATGAAGACAGCAAAGGTTAGTTAAACCATGTAGCTAAACCGTGTAGTTTGGATACTCACTTTGCATTGCTCTGTACGCTTTATTATCTGCGGCGCAGCAGTGCAATTTTCAGGGATTCTTTATTATCAATTGACGTCACTGTCCTGCTTAAAAATTAAAATAAATCTTTAACAAATGCCATTTGAATGACCTTTAAAGTTTCACGTTAAAATCGGAAGAGGATACCAAATGTCCTTAGAAAATGGGCTCATCAAGTTGCATGGTGTTTTGTCAAACATATTAACATAAAATAAAACACATACAATGATTTTAGTATGAGCAGCTGATGATTTCCGAAAATTTCGGAAAAATCAGAAAATTATCAATTTTTAAAAATTCATAACAAAATCTGTCAAAAGCAAAATGTCAAGTGTTTGGTGTTTTTTCAAGTCGACAAGGCTGGTTTGCAATCACCTGTACTTGAATTCAATAAAAACCGCACTCAAAACGCTTATTTTCTTCAAAAAAGTTGATTTTTGCACTTTTGAAACCAAAAATTGTGAAGTGATAGAAACTCTTCCAAAACACCGCTTAACTTTAGCCCATTACAATGCACATTCTTGGGCAAAAATTCGTTTCAATGTCAGAAAAAAGAAATTGAAAAGTAGCTACTTAGAACTTCAGTTCTGTGTACATCTCTAAGTATTCGCGTGATGTTAATCAAGTAGGAGCAAATAGGGTAAACTTATAAACAAGAAAAACTATAACACGTGTTACATGTTATAAACGGCGTAGTTTTTTTTATTAATTTTATATTCGGAAAGATAAAGAATGAAGTTGCTTAGATGTAGGGACATGCATATACATATACAATTGTACATTATTAGATTGTGGGGAATTAGCAACTACATGGAAGTGTTATCTTATATTTGGGTACAATCAACTGAAGTTTTTTTTTTACTTCTGTTGTTTAAATCCCGAGCAAATCTACACGCAATGAAATCTAATTTATACTATTTGTTTTGACCTGCCTGTGGGTAAAGTTACATCAGAGTAAAAACACTATGTATAAGTCTTTTGCATTGGTCACTTGAACAGAAGTTTGTTTGCAGTCTTTCCATTTCCTGTAAAGCACCCTGTGATGGGTATATTTTCTCTAGAGAGAAGTCAGACCTGCAGCTGTATGTTTCATAAGCCATTCCAGCACGGAAAGTGTTTGGGCCTATATCTATAGCAGCTTTGGGTAGAGTAAGACCTTGTACCTTGTGTATAGTAACAGCATATGGTACTTTGAATGGAAATTGTGTGTGCTTCATTGGATAATGATTTTTAAAGTGGAAGCTTTAAGTGATGGGTTTTGATTGTAATTGGCATGTGTGTATTTTCGTCAAAAACATTGCCTATAGATCGATCAAAAATAGGATGTCAACTGTTCTGGGCAGTTGACCTGGAAACTCCTGACTATGTCCATTTACCTAGGTACTATTTGATACGGTGCCCTGTGCACCATTAACTAAGCCTTTACTAGTTTCTATGTTTTGTAAGAGCATGACTTGAGCACCAATGCAAATGTCTATCCGTTTTGGTACACCACTACAAAGATCGTCATCATCATCAATTTTACCAGCTCCTCATATTTAGCATTGAGTTTGTAAATATTATTGCAGTTGGATGCACTTTGTTTTTCCAGTCTTTGGTCATTATGACTTCTGCATATTTTTTTTGTAGGGTACATATGCTGAATGTTCATAGCTGGGCGGTTTTTAGGTATTTGCTTTGACTTTAAGAATCTAATGTCTCTAGTGGTATGGTTACCAGTACGTATTCTGTTTAAGATTCTTGCATATGATATATCTCCTTTCTGTCGTACATTTGTTTCAGTTCAATGCACTGGAACAAATCCTCCCATAGGTGCAAAATAGGTAAGTCTTTATGGTCTCGGTAAATGGCACTACCAAACACTGGGGACAATTGCAAAAGATCCCCAAATGCTAAAATATGTATGTTGCCAAAGAATGCATTTGGAATACTGTGTGTATCTTTAATTTCCTGTAACCTTTTATGAATATGTTTGAGGGTGTTAATGCTTACAATACTGATTTCATCTATAATTAAGACTGTCACATTGCAGAAGAGTATTCACAGCTTCTGTAACATTCGGTGAGAAAGCTGACGGTAAATTGCAATACTCTTGTTTTGAACATTTAAATGTAGTAGATTGTGAAGTGTCAAACCTTTGACATTATATGCAGCAACTCCTGTAGGTGCAGCCACCAAAACATAGGGATAAGTAGCAGGATTGTGCCACAACATATGTTCACGTATAAGTTTCAGTAGGAATGATTTCCCTGTCCCTGCTCCTCCAGTTGTAAACAGCTGTACTGCTTCTTGTTCAGAATCTTGTAAAGTCAATTCTTGTACAGAAAATTGCGTTTACTTCCATATATGGTATCATTATGTCCTCTGAACATTTTGAAATAAAGAACAAAGATTAGCGTACCTTATAACGGTTAAAAATAGACCACTTCAACTGTGCCTTTAAATTTCGACTATAGTCGCGTTTGGCAGTGAACGGTAAATTCGACTACAGTCGCGTTCGGCAGCAAAAGTGTTAAATCTCTCTTGCGCCAAGGACTTTCATAACCTGATTTCTATGGTGACTTGGTGTATAAATTGAAGAAGATTGTTGGCTCTAATTATTTTTCAGCGCAGTTCATTAAAAAAATTCCCATTATAAAAAGATCGATTATAACATTAATGTATTGCAACAGACTGCATGCTTGGTGGTCAACCCAATCACGGTTGGCAACTTTGCTTTCCTCTTTAATTGCACGCCTGTGGGTCGGACTTCAGACTCTATGATGTTTACGACTTATAGATTTATCAATTGATGAGATGTTAGGGGCCTGATGCTCTGGCCGTTTGTTGGGCCCACCAGGGGTTACCTGTTGGATTTCTTTTGCTCCGGTATTCAGTTTTATTTACTGTTGAGTCCTTATCGTTGCTTTATCTCCTTGTTATATCTTGTTTATATGTTTTAGGAGATGATGCATTGATAAGCTAGGGGTCTTTCATTCATACCAAATATCTATGTGTCTTGATCCACATCTGAATTAAGGGTGAGGTTGGCGCCGTTAAACTTGTTTAAGCCCTCCAGTTAAATATTTTACTGACTGTTCCAAGGCAGTACTTCTTTTGTGGATCTTTTATGTTTTTCTGTCTTGTTTTTGCTATGCCTCTTTGCGCGTCTGTTTATATGTGCTTTGTTGTCACCTGCTGGGAAAGGGCTGACCTCTTGGCTCTCGTTTGTGGTGTCTACTGTTAGTTTGCCACTTTCCCATTGGTATCCTGGGTCAGGTGCTTGATTGTATCAATTCCTGATCTTTGCACCCTTACTTTCCTAACTAATGCAATGCATCCTCACAGAGAAAAAAAATATAATCAAATTATAACTGATGTAATCAAATATATTAATTACAAATGTCACCATTCGCTTTGCTTTCTGTTATTTCACAGCTAAGCCAAATATCCCTAAGTTTTTTTTGCCACTTATATAAATTTTCATAATGGCGAAGTCATGGCTATGACAACTCATTGCCTACACATTCTGAAAGGCAATCACATGAAAATTATACCTTTCATGTATTTTTGGTAGTAATTAACATCTTTAGGACATAATGTCACTTATATAGAATATCGTGGGAGCGCAGTGGCTCAGTGGTAGAGTGCTTGACTCGAGACCGAAGGGTAGCGGGTTCGAGCCTCACCGGCGTCACTGCGTTGTGGTCCTTGAGCAAGACACATTTATCCTAGCTTAGTACTGGTTAAACCCAGGAAGAACCGTCCCGCATAACTGAAAGATTGTTGAGTGGACGTAAAGAATCAAATCAAACAAACAAAACAAATATAGAATATCGTTTTCCATGCTGGGAAGTTTCTCTTGCTACTACCTGTTGGAGCTTCACTGGCAATACCTTGTTTCATCAGAATATTGGAAGGACTGGGCTGATTAAATTTGTTGTAAGAACCTCCAATTACATAACTTTAATGTATATACTTATCACTGGTAGAAAAAGGTCTCATTACACTGTTAGAGTATATGGAATGAGATAGTGGTGGACTTACATAATCTTGATTTTGCCAGTTCATATCCATATTCAGGTTTGGAATTGGGTTTGGGTTGTGTCGATGATAAGATGAATTCCTCAAAGGTGCACAATTGTTTCCTGGAAAATATGTGTAGTCCTGAACTGGCGACGTTATGGGATTCTGGCGTGTAGCAGCTACATGTTGCTCAAACAAAGTGTTTGTAGGAGCTACAGAACGGCATGTAGAGTCAAAATGTGGTACTTTTTGTATTTGATGACTTTCAGGAGTTGTCTTATCATTTGAAATCCTTGACGCAGTCATAGGTTCTGGTTAAGAAAGCTTGCTTCTTTTCTAGTTTGAGTATACAGTACTTCATCGTCAAATGCGGTAGTGCTCAACAATCGTTTCACTGATGCCTTAACTTTGTTTCTGGGCGAATTTTGCTGAGCTGTGTTGTTCGCCATTCCTGAAACCTTGAAAATTTTGTTGATTCTGGCTCTGCTGCATGTTTGGGATGGTTATAGTGTGTGTGTGTGTGTGTGTGTGTGTGTGTGTGTGTGTGTGTGTGTGTGTGTGTGTGTGTGTGTGTGTGTGTGTGTGTGTGTGTGTGTGTGTCACTGCATTGGTGGCTCTTCTGTTGTTTGTGTATGACTTATGCCTAGTTTCCTGAATTTAGTAACACACAACTCATTATCTTTCCGTCCTCCTGAGACAGAGAAAATGTACTGGTTTTGTACTGTTTCCAGAAGATTCTCAACAGATACTCCTTCATATATTATGTCTTTACCTTTCATGTTAAAGAACTTCTCTGCTATGTCATTAAAAGTGAAAGTTTTCACTGCGTTGTAAGCACTGACTTGCACTTTAGCACAAAGTCTTGTAGCACTTGCCACATACATTCTGTTGCACTTGTCACAGGAATATGTGTTACTGTTTTCATTTTCTTTCACTTTCTTCTTGCAGCCTTATGCTAGACAACAATGGTAACAATCCAGTACCATCTCAATTGGCTCTGCCATAAATTCTTGAAGAGTATTATTCTCCATAAAACAATCTAAAGATTTTATTTGTGCAGCTTTCTTTTTTCTGGTGACAGATTTACACTTATTGGTTTCTCCTGTGTTATCTCATATAGAAATTTCAGATGATCACTTTTCGGATTGACTATATACATAGAATTTGTTGCATTGATCAGGTAACATGCACCATAATTTTTTACAATCACATTTTCAAACACAATAACATCACCTGGATTTCTTTTGAATGTTTGACCTGCTGCTCCATACAGTAAAAATTTAATTGAGGTGTCCTCATCTCTCAGAACATGAACTGTTTTGTCATTCGTGTCTTCCCTATCTTTGTAGATATTTGTAATTTTGCCAGATATGTTTACATTCACTAGAGTGTTATGTGGCAGATCACCTAAGGGTGTCAAATCAATACTATCTTCAAATGGACTAACATTCAATTTCAGTTTTATTTCAAATGTCAGCTGCAGTTAACTTGGAGTGTGACAAAACCTGGGTAGACAACTGTTAACTTTCAGTGGATACAGTTTGTAAGTTTCCCCAACTATTAATATTCCTTTTATTTTAGCAGCATTGGGGCCCCAAGCTACAGTCAATCTTTCCAGAATTGTCCTTTAACATTCCCACAACTCTCTCCCCATTGGTTGTTTTTTAAATGTCACTAATGTCATGTACTGTAGCCTCAACACCAGTCAGTCTCTCTACGTACGCTTGGCTTATATCACCTATTGGGGTAAACCTGCAAAACAGATGGGCGTTTTTTGACAACTTAAGCATAACTATAATTAATGTTTACTAAAATTTATGCACCTAAATTTTGCATCTAAAATTTGCTTGAGCATCTAATAGAGGTGACCAAATTAACAATGTGCTGTTAATCATATGCAATTATATTTTACTTTCTTTCATCACATAATATACTAAATAGCACAGGTATAATGCTCAAATTATATGACCAGGAAAAGCAGGTAAAGATTTGCAAAGAAAATGAGAAAGAGTGGTTTCACAAGAGGATAACGTGTTTGAAGGGATTCTGTTAAGCTTGTGAAAAGTGCCTGCTTATTGTTTGTCCATAAAAGAAGAAAATGTCAGATTGAAGTTGGAGAAAATGTCTGGACAGTAATTTTGCCTAGCTGAATCAATGTGGTAGGAGCTGATCAACCTATGTTATACACCTATTTATTACAAGCCAGAAAAATAAGCTCTCATAGTGTCTGAACCAAACTTGTTCGTGCATATATAGGTTAAATGTGCCTACATGCTGTAGGCAAAGTATCAAATTGTTATTGTTTCATCAAATACTGTGGTAAGTGTTGATCAACAAAGTTGGCGAAAGGGCGGTCAATATTCATATTGACCAAACAGTGGTTGAAACCGGGTTTAACCGGTCAGTACTGATTTATTGCGGGTATATTGAAGTGGTTGCTTGGGTCAATTAAATCACAGGCATACAAATGTATATCCCTCTGTCCTTTAGACATAATTATCAATGCTGTTCAGTTGTTACTCATGTACAACGTTAGGGATGTAGAGAGCATGTTTCTTTTTCATGAAAATGAATTATAGGGTGAATGGCACCGTAAACAACACCATAAATAGATAATAAAAGCCATTGAACCTGCACTGTCTGTGAGCATAGATCCCTATATAAGCTGCAATCTCCTGAATTCTAACACTCACGCAATAAGGAAATTCAATGCAATTTAGTTATAAATATGTTTCTGAGGGAATAATAGACGTACTGGTAACAATTGAAAATAATAATGGTACATCAAGTATGTACTTTAGTGTTTACGTTTGAAAAGACTTTTTTATATGGAAACCCATTATTTATTCATTTGTTTTTAAGGGGATGGAGGGCTATGAGGCAGAAAATATAGATCCAAATTTTACAGCATTATCCAGGATCAGGTTAAATGCCTTATACAATTTGTAAGAATGCTGAATAAAAAGGCAGGATGGCATCAAAGATGAAAACATTTTCAGACCAAAAGACATCCCCTTTTCCCCACCACGGAAAATGCAAATGCCAACATACATATACATAGTATTAGGCAAAGGAAAATGCACATAAGTTAAAACAAAAGTACAAAAGTCATAAAAGAAATAAAGGAATGGTCATATCAAAACTTAATATGGAAATAAGAAGCTACACGAGGAAGGCACCCACTGTGTTTATATATAGGAAATCGCGACAAAGTTAGCAAGTTTTTTTTTCTTTTTAAACCAGAAACGATACAAATAATTATCCTATCACTCTATGTTTCAAAAGAAAATACTCTGACTAATATGTCCAAACCACATGCACATCCTCATACTATGAAGAAAACTCATGCAAAGTTTCTAAAAGATCGGTGTAATGTTGTAAGAGAAGTTGCGCTCAAAAGGCACCCGCTAAGCACACGTATACGTATAGATATAAAATTTTGATGCTGAAAAATGACAAAGGTCAAAAATTAAAAAAAGAATGACAAAAACTAAAGTGAGGATAATGTCCTAACCACATGCACATCTTCATGTTATAAGGAAAGCACATGTAAATGTGCAAATAGGGCGGGATAAAACTGTAAGAGGAGTTGCGCTCACAAGGTACCCAATGTGTATATAGATATTAAAATTGTGATGCCAAAAATGAATACTTTAGTACTGGTTTGTTGTATTTAAAGACACAAAGGCCATAAAACGCCCACCTGGTGAACCGATTTTGTATAGCTTTACAAGAAGAAGAAGTCAAAAATCTGTTTTCAAGATTGTAACAAAATCCCATGAGCTGATCCAAACAAATACAATGATAGTGTAGACATAGAACGGGCTAGAATACTCCCAACAGAGTATGCGCTTTGCATATGGAATTTTGGTACTTGGCCGATTGTCGAACAACGAAAGCTCTGGCTAGCCAGAGCCTTCGCCACTCGCATGCACAGAGTATGGATGTAGATAATGACTCAGATTAAAATATGCTGGATACGTCAGCATGGGTGTTTAGATGAGGTGTTTTTAACTTTAGCCATGGCACATATTATCAAAGCCAACATCATGGGTAAAACACAGATAAGCAGTTTCTGTCTGAATAATTCATAGAACAAAATAAACTAGACATCCCCAAGTGACAAATATAATCTTCCACACTGATAAGAAGTACCCCTTTTAATTCTGGATATCGGTAAACAGGTACCTTGGCAAACAGTGTAGACCCATAAAACGACATTTCATCAGGCTCTGCACTGTTTGCTAAGATAAAAACTATCTTTGGAGTACATTATAATTCAGATAGTTCAACCTAGCTGTAACCTATTAAAACACAAAATGGGTACTTATTGTTTCAATATGCTTGGGAAAATCCATCGTAATGAAATGTCCATTAGCTCTTTTCCTACAAGTGTCTTCCGCTGATAACTTTTGCAAACAGTTTTGGCCAGATCGATCTGTATCCAAACTGTTGAAACTCTTATGGTAGTCCTGAAGCATATTTTTTTGAAAACTATGATTTTGAAAAAAAGGCAGCAGACGACGACATACCATGACAATTACCCAGTAGGCAAAGAGTTCATATAAACAGTGCACTCGGCTTCAAGGGGTTAATTGTGAGATATGCGTTTATTGTCCTGTCCCACCCACCACACAAGTATGGCTAACAGTAAACCCTTTATGAAGACGAAACATAAGAAAAAATGCATATAAGTATAGGCTCGAGACTTTATGGCCCAAAAATGACAGAGATACGTTCGTTAATGTCATGCATGTAAATATTTCTACAAATGATGTGAACTGGAGTATTGGAAAGACAATACGGTCCCAGTAAGCATATGGCGCAGCTCACCATCATCGGCCTGCCAACAAAACGCCATCTGACTGGCGTTTCGCAGCCCGAGACAGTTTGCTGGCTTGGTAGGGATGAAAACGCTGTTGGTATGCTTAGAGCGTATACACTCCTCGCATTTGAAATCAAACTCAATCGATTTCTTATTCTGAATACTTCCGATGTTGCATATGTAAGTCATTGTAGGGTTTGTGCGTCTGTACGGGAAGATAATCCACGAGCTTTAGCGAGTGGATTATCGCCCATACAGACGCACAAACCATACAATACCAGCATGCATTTAAACTTTGTGCATCGCGAGACATTTGACGTTAACATTGGAATATCAATGAAAGGTGCAATATATAGATTTTGCTAGCTGGGTAGGGAGGGATTAAGAATACTACTTTTAAACTTCAAAATAAATGCGCAAAAATAAATAAATTAATTAATAAATAAATGAGTTATAATAATTCAGGATAAAGTTGTCAAAGAAACTTTATATACAAGCTAGCAGACTAGATTCTGCGTAGATTTAAATTATAACAACGTACACAGTGGTATTTGCGGAAATAAAATAAAATAAATGACAGCTATCAATCAGTCATCGAACCAAATCTATTGGAAATGAGCAATAATTGTATTACTAGCGGCAATACAGGAGTGATCTACATACAGGTGACTCTCATAATTTTTGATCTTTTCAATCTGCACAATGACTCAAGATTTGAAGCCCCGGTAGGGTCATTTTGGAGGTTGTCCTACCAGACCTTGCTCTAATCTCTAAAAAAACGAGTGGTTATGAACAGGAACTGCTACAATCACAGAACAAAGACCAACCCACGGCACCGCGAGGAAGAGACACAGAATACAGTCAATAAATGGGAGCAATAGCAAACAATGAATAAACAACAAACGAATCAGTGGCGAATCCAGAGGAGGTTCAGGGGGTTAGCTCGAAACCCTCTCCGCGCCCCCGTATTTAAATATCCTATGGAAATGAAATATTTTGGTCTCAATGAGGGGTATTTAAGAAAAATGTGATGAAATTAGCAAAGCGAACCCCCTATGAACGCCCTTATCAGAAATCCTGGATCCGCCCCTGAGAATAACTCTCTAGAACGAATAGCAGCCGAAGTCACCGCGGTGGGGAAGGCTTATACATTTCACTGGCCAGATCTCCGCTCTTTATTCTGCTCTTGTTAAAACACAAAATTGTTAAGGGCCGTCATTCAGTCTGAGCATTGACCCTCAGTCGTGCAACGAAAGAGGAAATCATACTTATACATCGTGATTGGATGCATAACTACCAGGCATGCAGACTGTCGCATGATATCGGTGTGATATCACACTATTTTTATTACTTTTGATTATATTTTTTAATTTATCAAGAAAAGAGGGCTTTCCGACGATTCCTTTTGCATTTATAAACTAAATCACCATAACATACTGGCTCTAATATGCCCTGTAGGCTCTGATATGCATGTAGCAGAAGAGTTTACAAATCATTGTTTTAACAATAGCAAAGCTTGTCTGCTTTGTCGCCTGCTGAAACGTTTTAAATACCCTTTCGACAAACGGTATATACCCAGATCAGACTGCTCATATAGGGTCTGATCTGGGTCAACACTGTTTGCCCATATGCATACATTAGTCAAATAATGATAGCAAACATGCTTTTTAGCAGGGGGTTTAAGGGTTGAGAATTAATAAAGTATCCGTATTCACATTAGTGGCGGTTCCAGGGGGGCTCGAATCCCCGCTCAGACCCCCTCCCTGCCCCCCCCCCCCCCCCTGTTTTTAAATATCTTATGAAAATGAAACAACATGGTCCAAATTATTTCATTTTCATGGGATATTTAAGAAAAATGAGATAAGATCAGCAAAGCGAACCCCCCCCCCCCACCCCACCCCTTTATACACATGAACCTCCTTTCCAGAAATCCTGGAACCGTCCCTGCACATGTCATTCAAATGAACTATTTTGTTCAAATTAAGGACTACCATTTTGGACGTATACTGTATATAAGATTTGGAAAACAACCTGCTACAGCTGCCCGTATTGTCACCTATCACGGAAAACAGAATTACTAATTTGACTCTCCCTCTCATCAATGGATGAATAATTTGTGAATGAAAATAGTTTTGTGAATTGTCACTAGCTTGTACTCATGTATATATTAAACGCATACGCACGTGATAGTTTGGTTCAATCGTATTTCAAACTCTGAAAGTGATATTAAGTTTAAGAAATTGTTGAAACCACAAAAAGAAAATCAAATTCGAAGCCATCTATTTGACAATAAAACAATACAATCGATACCTTGGAAATTTTATTTCGTTTTGCGAGGACTAACTGCCAATTCTGAGTGTTTCTAGTGCCAAACATTTGAACTTTCGTGATAGTTTTCCGTGACGGACTCTTATTCTTAAAGTTATGGAATTATTGAAACGGTGCATACCATTTCTTTTTGTAGTTTTTGCATGTTTACATAGTAAGTATTAACAATAGATCTTATACACTTGTAAAGAAAAAAGTGTAAATTTATTAACGCCAAAAGAGTTGGTAGCTGCTGCCACCCCTTTTGGTGTAAACTTTCACTTGATTTCCTACTAAAACAACTCGAGGCCGACATTTCTCTAGTGATAGATGTTAAAACATTTCGACCTGTCATTGGTGTAGCTATTCTCTGGATCAATGCAATCGAACAGAACATAATAGTTAGATAATGTCCTGTCTGCACTGTTTGCTTGGAATACAAACATGATCACACCGGATAGGCAAAAATCGAAAACGTTAAAACCATCGACGAACGTAGATAAAAAAAAATCATTAGAAAGAGAGTTTTTGATTGCCATTTGTCGCCCGTGATGAATATACCATCAAAGAAGTATTTTGCCAATAAAGTATTTCTTATTAGCTCACCCCTCACATAGTGGCAAGGTGAGCTTTTATGATCGGTCGTCGTCGTCCGTTAACAATTAACTTAATTGCCATCTCCTCCTAAACTACTATATGGTCCTATTTAATAATTGTTCAAATGGTTCCGGTCCGTTGCATATCTAGGTCACACAGGCTAATGATAGATTTTCGAGATAAAAACTAAAAAAAATCCTCTTGTCTAAAACCACAAGTCATAGACCCTTGATAATTGGTACGTAGCATCATCTAGTAGACCTCTACCAAGTTTGTTCAAATTATGCTCATGTGGTTAAAAATGGGCCCACCCCAGGGATCAAATGTTTTACATGGGCTTAGATAGGGAACATATGAATCTCTGAAACCATAAGGCTTATATGGGGAAACATGCACAAATCTTCTTTTCTGAAACCACAAGTCATAGAGACTTGACATTTAATATGTAGCATCAATCTAGTGGACCTCTATCAAGTTTTGCAAATTATACCCCTGGGGCCAAAATAGGCCCGCCCCGGGGCCACATGTTTTACATTGGCCTATATAGGGAAAACATTCAAAAATCTTCTTGTCTGAAACCAAAAGTCATATACCCTTGATATTTGGTATGTAGCATCACCTAGTAGACCTCACTAAGTTTGTTTAAATTATGCCCCTGGGGCTAAAAATGTCCCCGCCCTAGTGCTCACATGTTTTACATAGGCTTATAAAGGGAAATTATCCAAACCTCTTCTTGTCTTAAACCACAAGGCCTAGAGCCTTGATATTTTGTATAAAGCATCACCTAGTGAACGTCTACCAAGTTTGTTCAAAGTATGCACCTGGGGCCAAAAACGGCCCCGTCCCAGGGGTCACATGTTTTACATAGGCTTATATTGGGAAACATGAAAACATCTTGTTTAATCTCAATTTCATGTAAGTCTAATTGAAAGTGCTGTCAGATCCATCAACAAAGATGTTTGGTGGGCTGGGTGATGCTTTTCTCTGACCTTATGAACAGACAGTCTCAGGTGACCTACCCAGGACCCTTTGGCCCTCTTATATATTTATTTATTCATTTATTTATTTTAATTGTACACTGAAACGAAGTTATAAGTGGCCACTTTTCAATTTCATTTTTTCTGACATAGCGCTAAAGATATTGAAATGACTTGCCCAAATATGTGCATTTCAATGGACTAAAGTTAAGTGGTGCTTTAGAAGAATTTTCTATCACTTCACAAATTTTGGGTTAAAAAATGCAAAAATCATTTTTTTGAAGAAAATAAGGGGTTGAGTGCAGTTTTTATCGCGCATTGAAGTACAGGTGATTTCAAAACCGTCTAGCCGACATGAAAAAAAACACAAAGCCCCTGGGTTTTTGCTTATGAACGATTTTTTATGATTTCTTCTAAAAAGCTTATTTTCCGCATTTTTTATATTTTCGAAAATAATCAACTGCACATTCTAAAATCATTGTATGCCTTTTATTTTTGTAAACATGTTAGACCAAACACAATACAGCTTGATCAGCCCATTTTTAACAGTTATTCTTTCAAACTGGTGTCCACTTCCGGTTGTAACGTGAAACTTTGAAGGTCATTTAAATAGCATATCCCAAAGAAATTTTTGATTTATTTAAAAAAAAATAGTGTAGCCTATTCATAATGAATAATCGCTGAAAAATTCAATGTCATGCCACAGATAATAAAGCGAACAGAGCGATGCAAAGTTGATATGCAAATTGCATGGCTAAAGCTAAAACTCTTTCATTAAGTTGCTGATAGTGGCTGCCTTCATGTTAACGTAGAAGAGAAACGGAGAGTTCAGTTGTCACAAAACTTTCGATTCTTTTTCATCACATATCAAACTGTTAATAACAGCTTTAAACTAATCAAAATATAAATAGATAACATATCTGAAGAATATTTTATATCACTGTGAAAAGTGTGACTTTTTGAAATGAAGGTACCTTTTCTCTGACTTCGTCTGTCCAAGATCTACCAATCATTTTGAAATGGCATGATATTCAGAGTCTCGAAAGAGCCTTGAACTTCCTTATGGAACTAAAATAGTTTAAGAGCGATGTTTATTTTCTGAACAGGCGCAAAGTAGTCCAGTTTTGTGATGACTTCAAAAATATTCACACCCAAAAATACTATTTTTTTTCAGAAACCTACTAAAAATATTGAAATTCAAAATTTTGAACCCAAAAATGAGCCAAGCCTACATATATATGAGAATGTCAGAGTAACTCCCATCCCCGGACGATTTCCTGTCTTTCTGGGTTGAGCCAGTTGATCCAATAGTAACCAGGGGATAAAGTGCCTTGCCCATGGACACAACGCATTGCCTCCGGTGAGACTCGAACCAGCGACCTTTCGATCTCAAGTCTTACACTCCACCAATGCTAATCATTTCATTCGAGTACATATTAATATGTGGTGACTTAAGACCTATTGTGCGGGTGTAACATTCTTATCGTTTATTGTTTTATAATAATGTATATGCACATGTGACGATAATAAAACATTCACTTACTTACTTACCGTTGTCACTTCGACATACATAAAAACATAGTTATTAATGATAACAACTGCGACAAGAAAACAATAACACTATATATACATTAATATTAATGAAACAATATGTATGTATGAAGATATCCGACATCCATGTAATTGACCTTTGAATAGTGAAGTGAAGGTATAAGCATGGCATCCATATAAAAACATAAATCTTATAATCGTTTGTTTTGCTGCAATCACACTTGTTATTGTGTTGGCACTCAACGTCACAGCTAACGCAATACTTACTATATGTTAGATAATTTGAGAATGTGTGGACGGGTTGCATTCAAATTGGACATAAGAATAGTTCAATGCATGTTACATACCTGGCAGAAATTTCTTTTCAATCTATTGACTAATATATTCAAAATCATGGCAAATAAAAAGATCACATGATAAGTAAAAGTCACAAAATCATGTAATGGCTACCAATATTCAAAGAATATCACAGCAGAGCAACCCATACTGCTACGGCAGCAGAATATCCACCAGCTACATGTACCATGGACTTCAAAGTCCCTGGACCTTCTTTTGTGGATCTTTTATGTTTTTGTTCTGTCTTGTGTTTGCTATGTCTTTGTTCGCGTCTGTTTAATTGTGCTTTGTGGTCACCTGCTGGGAAAGGGCTGACCTCTTGGCTTTCGTTTGTGGTGTCTAACTGTGAGTTTGTCACTTTCCCATTGGTATCCTGGGTCGGGTGTGGTACTTGATTGTATCGATTCCTGATCTTTGCACCCTTAGTTACTTAATGGCATTGTACATTTATGGGATGAGCTTAACTGACGCGTGAGAAGGCAGCCAGCAACTCCACGACCTTCAAGGCTGCAGCATTTCATTGCTCAGGAATGGAGAAGCATACTACAAGCATTCATACAGAACTATGTTTTGTAAATGAGAAAGAGGTGTCAGCAAGTCATTGGAGCTAGAGGTGGTCACACCAGGTATTAGTCGGGTGTCCTGTAGCTGGACCAATGTATAAGGTTACATATGATAAAATATCGCCATCATTTGATTTGAATTTTCTTCTGCTATGATATTCGCCATTACGTGTTGCTTATCATGCTTATGGTGTGATATTCTTATTTGCCATGATTTTGAATTTATAAGTCAATAGATTGAAAAGAAAATTCTGCCAGGTAATATCTTGTGTTGAATTATTTTTTTGCCCAATTTGAATACATTCTCAAATTATCTAACATATAGTAAGTGTTGCGTTAACTGTGGTCTTGAGTGTAGATATTAAATATCTTTAACTGGCATCTCCTCCTAAATCGCTAGTCCAAATTTAAAATAAGTTCACAAAAACGTTCCTTGTAATCCCCTGTACTAAATTGCACAAAGGTTCTGCTCTCCTGCTAAGGCTAAAAAACAACAAAAAAGCAACAACAAATAAACAAGAAATGTCTTTAAAAAATCAAAATAGTTTCAGAAATATTACTCAAACTAATGCTGCTATAGCTAAAATAGATTTTTTTAAACATTACCTCCTCATGCGCCAGGACTCGGTCGAGCGGTCCAGGGCCCTAGGACCCTTTTCTTTTTATCTTTTGCAAACAGTGCTTTCCCAGATGAAAGGCCGCATTATGCGGCATTTCATCGGGGTCTTCACTGTTTGCAAAAGTATCTGAAGAATGAAAAAAGGATACGGGCAAAAAATGGAGCATTAATAGTCGTTAAAATTATTCGATATATTTATTTGCTGTACATCAAGCAATTTAATTACCATTGAACATTAGATACGTTTTAGGTAAGATGTAATTCATTATGACAGATTACGTGTTTACGAAAAATCGACGGCTTGCTTTTCCTTTAAGTTTTTAAAAATATTGCCAGGGGCATCAACGAGGAATGTGACTTAATGTCATGAATCGACGTTAATTCTTCAAGGTAAACGGAAGTCATGAGAGGGGGAAGGGTCGTTCATATACACACATTTACGTGCATAAGTAAATTTTGTTTACAAATAAGTCTTACACGTGTATAATATAAACTGCACATGTGAAAGCAAACGAAGATGTAAGTAAATTGCAAGTGCAAATAGTAAATTAGCGCTTAATATACCATTCTTCACAAAATGCCTTTACCTTCATAAATAAGCGAGTTTTCTGATATTTATTCCTGACTACAAGGTATTTTCGTCTAGTGTACGACAAGCACGTGGCATTTTAGTATATGCTCAACTTGAAGCCTCCAGTATGCGCACATGCTGGCATTCATGAGAACACCGTGTTTCGTGCTTTTCAATTTTCTTGTTAGTCTGTGTAGCTAAGCAGGTAGCCGCGGAAATATACGCTGCATAAAATGCACTGTGTTGGATATATATACTCAAACAAAAAAGAAACGTCCGATTTTCATGGTACTGTATCTTTCGATCCAGTTAAGATGTCGCAACAAAAATAAAACCAAAATGTTTATCAAACGTCGGACACACAAAAATTGGTAATGATTTTATTTTTATCTTCTTATTTTGAAGAGTTACTGAACCTAATATGCACACAGCTTTTTCCATTATCATCAGGAAGTTAATCAACAAAACGTGACACATTTTACGTTAAATGGCAGCCAGAAACGTCCGACGATGAAAAAACATCTTAAAATTCCAAGTCAACTTACTGAACGAGCAAAATTGCAGTTCAAAATCTTTAATTAACGAAATTAACTGAAATTACCTCCCTTTGAATTAAACAAATAACAATCCAAGAACTGCCAAATCTCTTTGACCTAACATCATTTAGAGACCGTTTTAGTTTTAATTTGTTGTGTTTGTTTATGACAACAATTACACAAAAGAAAAAAGCAAAAACTATGGCTGATGGCGGGCATCAAAGGTTTACTAAATCTGTGTTTCATACCCCACCCCTTACTGCAAAATCATCAGAGCATTGCCATTATCAATTGTTTTGATGCTGTTTAGTCTTAATTATTGTTGAAATGCTTGTTATGACGAAAACAAGAACAAATTTGTTCGATTCTGTTGATTATCAAACTGCTGGACAAAAATGAATTTACTGAGGGTTTCCACGCACGCTCGTGATCGATGTTTTGTGACGTCAAAGTATGTTACAGATTAATGGCTGTGGTCGTAAAAGCAATGCATACAACTAACGCACATAACATCTCACTAGAAAGTTTGCTCAGTGATGTTTAAATGTGCTTAAACGGTTTGGGGTTATGACGGACGCACAAGCTATTGATGTTGTCACTTTTGATTTTAAGGGTACTCGTGTTCGTCGCTTTGTCAGCGGCTCTACTGATTATCAAATGAAGGTCTCTTAGGTGCGAAACATTTCTAAATGATCAGAGTTGGTAATGTGAAAATTTGAATGAAATGCGTTCATATGTTTGGAACTGACAGACATCAACGTCAAGCGGACATAACTTTATTGTTTCAGTATAGTATGCTTATCACTTGCAAGTTCGTACCTCAAGTAAATATTAGTTGCTTTTACCAAGTCTTGTAAACACACTATATATTAAATATTCTTCCTTCGGTCCCAGGTTCGATCCCCAGCTTCTCTAGTCTGTCGGATGAGACTTAGTCGTGGTCCTGTCTCCATATAACCTTAGCTGTCTGTGGGACCTTAAACACAAACACATAAATCTTCGGAAGCAGGATTGATGCTATCAAAGGTTAGCAAGTCATAGGCCTTAATTGCTGGCATACACGATATATAAAACATTCGTATATATGGAGGCTCTGGTCCAAATTTCAGCTTCTAGACTCGCTAAATAGCTCTGGTGCAGATTTAAAGAGTGGATTTATCCATTTGTGTTAAGTGCCAAAATCTCATGAGCTGGACCCTATCTGCAGTGGAACAGACAATTATTTTTGTTTCCTTGATTTGATTCTTTACGTCCGATCAACAAACTTTCAGTTAAACAGGGACGGGTCTTCCTGGGTTGAACCAGTACTATGCTAGGATAAATGTGTCTTGCTCAAGGATCACAACGCAGTGACGCCGGTGAGGCTCGAACCCTCGGTCTCGAGTCAAGCACTCTACCATTGAGCCACTGCGCTCCCGAACAGCCAATTAGACAATGATACTTATTGCATATGCGTTCAATCGTTCTTAAAATGTACATGTATAGCTATCTAGTGGGTCTAGATGTTTCGATATTTGTCGGCATCTTCATCAACTTCCCTTCTATGAAGCCCCAGGGGTTTAGGGGAGCTGGAGAGAAGGGTCATTTATTTGCATGGAGCTAGGGAGCACTGGCAGTTAATTTAGGCGAGCTGGAGAGCAAGTACGTACTTTTGGAGTTTTAGGGAGTATTGCCGCAAAAAAACAAGGAAAAATTTCATGGATTTGGGGAGATCAGAGCATTATTTTTAGGGATCAAGGGAGCACAGATCCCGCTGTGGGGGCCTCTTCTATTTATTTGCGAGCAGTAAATGATAGGCAACAACTCGCATCACAATCTCACAAATCTGCTCATATGTTGTGTATGTATTCTCACTGAGACCAAATTATCTCATTTACATGGGATATATGAAAACGAGGGGGGGGGGTGGGGGGCGGGGGGCGGGGATGGGGTTCGAGCGAACCCCCTCTGGATCCGCAACTAAGAATATAGCTTATAAAACAGTTGAAATGTTACACCAAGATAAGTGGCAGGTCAGCTGCCACGAAATTGGGTGTAACGTTACGCTTACTTTTTCAGTGCACAAACGTAACAGAAAAAACAGGGCCTGCCTTATCTTGAGCTATTTCATTCAGTCATCTCCTATATCTTTATGCAAGTGTTTCTTTTTATTGTAGATTCAGAGGGATTTGACTTCAGCATACCCCAGTCGTTCGGGACGTGGGAGCAAGGACAGCAGGCCTGTCAGGCGGCCCAGGGCAGCCTAGCGGTACTGAACACCGAGGAACTACAGAATGACTTCTACAGAAGAGCAAATTTTCCCATAGCAGAGAAACTCTGGATGGGCCAGTATCTGGGGTATACCAAAATGGTCTGGATCCAAGGTAAATGACAAAACCAGACATCTTGGGTCACTATCGGCTCACCAGTGATAAGCCATTCGAATGACATTTCACTGGTGGGCAAATAGTGGCCCGCTTCAAGATTATAGTTTATGTTTACTGGGACATACAGTATACGGTGTAGGCCCCTAACATTGCGCACTTAAGCCTTTCGACCTACGTTGTATACTATAAGAAAGAAAAAAAATTGAAAAATTGTTCACAACCAAATAAAGTAATCATTATACTTTATTTGCGCAAAGTTCTAACTGAAAAATATTTTCTTGATCTCTAGCAACTTTGATTTGAAGTGCACAACCCTCCTGTTTTAGGATAACAAAAATAGTCCCCTAACATTGCGCACTTTCTGCAAAATTTTCTATAGCATCTCTATTATTAATTACTTTTACAAAATATACCAGAGAAAGTAACACCAGGTTGTTCTCAACAATTTACTTCTTCAATAACTTGATTCAAAGTAAATAACATGAAGCCTGTGTCATTTGAAATTACGGTCAGTGAGTTTTTAATAGCATTTCCCATTTTTTGCCTAAATCCACCCCTGCTCAGCAATGAAAGCTTAAAGTGAAAACATTTTGTTGTTTTTCTCTTTCCAAAAGCAGCAGCAAAATATTAAAAAACAAAATAGATTTGATCTGGTTAAATGTGGCATAGTCACTTGGGCTAGTGCGCAATGTTAGGTGCCGCGCAATGTTAGGGGACGTCACTGTACATTGAAACCTATCTTAAGTGGTCACTCAAAAATAGACTCAAAGCCATGTGGTAGCGTAATGCAAGTCAAAAGTAGGGAGCATTATGCAATACTTTTGACCTAGATGGTCTTGAAACCCTTTTTCAAAGATTTAATTGCAGCAGTACCGACTCAACGATTACTTATGGACTGTTTTCGCCTCAGTTACGATTTTTGCGCTTTGAATGAGAATAGTGAAAAAAGTGCAGTAACCATGCTAGAGTTTTTTGCTGCTTAGCTATACAGACAAGCTAGAATGTTGGCACTAATCTTTCGCAAAAAAACTTTGCAGACAACGATTTAAAAAGGGCTGATGGACATTCTGATTTACATTTTACACAAGCCACATGGGTTAAGGGAGATAAGTGTTATGGTCCCTGGTATATTTCATCAGAACAATTCGTGTTATAGTTAAGTGTTTTGATACACTCGGTATATCAAACTTTCATAAAGTATATAAACATAGCTTAACTGTATGTTAGGCCACACACAAGTTTTTCCGCTTGCCGTGGGCAGGTATAATACGTTACGTTAAGGAAAGAAAAAGAGCTGTGCTGTCAACTACAATTTTTCAGCTCTTCCAGCAAACAGACGAACGCTACCGATAGTAGAGAATTTCTAGATGTTGTTTTTCTTCCAGGTTGTTACAATTTCTTAGCTCTTCCAGCAAACAAACGAACAATACCGATAGTAGAGAATTTCTAGATGTTGTTGTTTTTCTTCCAGGTTGTTACAATTTCTCAGCTCTTCCAGCAAACAAACGAACAATACCGATAGTAGAGACTTTCTAGATGTTGTTGTTTTTCTTCCAGGTTGTTACAATTCCTTAGCTCTTCCAGCAAACAAACGAACAATACCGATAGTAGAGAATTTCTAGATGTTGTTGTTTTTCTTCCAGGTTGTTACAATTTCTTAGCTCTTCCAGCAAACCAACGAACAATACCGATAGTAGAGAATTTCTAGATGTTGTTGTTTTTCTTCCAGGTTGTTACAATTTCTCAGCTCTTCCAGCAAACAGACGAACGCTACCGATAGCAGACAGTTTCTAGATGCTGTTTCTCTTCCAGTTTGTTACAATTCCACAGCTCCGCCAACAAGTAGACAAATGATACCGACAGAAGACTTTCTTTCTTCCAGGTTGTTATAACTTCGCAGCTCTTCCAGCAAACAGACTAACGCTATCAATAACAGACATAATATAGATGTTTTTTTCTATTCCAGATAGTTATATTTCAAAGCTCTTTCAGTAAACAGACGGAAATACCAACAGCAGACACTTTTTAGATGTCGTTATTTCTTTTTATGTTGTTTTAATTTCAAAATTCTTTCAGCAATCAGACGAACAATGCCGATAGCAGACACTTTTTAAGATGTTAATATTTCTCTAATTTCTCAGCTCTTCCAGCAAAGCAGATGTACAATACGATAGCAGACACTTTCTAGATGTTGTTATTTTTATTCTAGGTTGTTACAGTTTCACAGCTCTTCCAGCAAACAGACGAACAATACCGATAACAGACACGTTCTAGATGTTGTTTCTTTTCCTAGTTGTTACAATTGCACAGCTCTGCCCAACAAACAGACAAACAATACCGATAGCAGACACTTTCTAGATGTTGTTGTGTTTCTCTCCTCCGCTGTTAAAATTCCATAGCTCTTCTAGTAAACAGATGAACAATACCGATAGCAGACCATTTCTAGACCAGATTGTTACAATTTCAGCTCTTCTAGTAAACAGATGAACAATACCGATAGCAGACAATACCTATATGTTGTTACTTTATATTTTAGGTTGTTACAATTTCACAACTCTTTCAGCAAACAGACGAACAATGCCGATAGTAGACAATTTCTATAGATGTTTAAAATATGTCTCTAATTGTTCAGGTCTTCCACCAAACAGACGAACAATACCGATAACAGACAATTTCTAGATGTTGTTATTTCTATTCCAGGTTGTTACAATTTTACAGCTCTTCCAGTAAACAGACGAACGATACCGATAGCAGACAATTTCTTGGTCACATGTTTACATGAGTGTAATGGTAGTGCATATGTAGCAATGCAGGTATGTCATTTTAACACTTTGACGGGCCTGTGTGGAGACACAGGTTCGCCTCAGATTTCTTTGGTCACTTATTTGGAAAGTAGCATTTTATATACGAGCTGGCTCTAATAAATCTTGCTAGTGCGACAGATTAATGATAAAATTTCACTTTAGAAAGGCTTAAAGGGGATAGCAAATTAAAAGCAGGTGAATATGAAATGCAAGCCCTTATTAAACCAAAAATCCGATCAAAGGGTAGTAATATAAGAAATTTATAGCATTTCGAAAATCAAACCTCTGACTTCTAATTATCCACTGAATGCCGCCATTTTGAATATTCAATGAAATTTTGAAAAGCCAATAAAATCCCCAATTTCAGTGCAACTTAAGAGATGTTTTTGTTTCAATCTCACTATTTTCAATAGAAGAATCAATGAAAGTGCAACCGAATTCAAAATGAATAACAGGAAATAAGTTATTTACTCATGCATATTCAATTAGGGCTGTGTGATGTCTCACAGCCTAAAATGACTGTCCTCCAAAGCTTTTAATCTCTTTACTATGCGAGTACCAACATCTGTAACTTTTTCTCTTTTTTTTCATTTTGATCGGGTCTGTGGCAGATTGTCTGGTTTAATATGAGCTTATATTTTAAATTCACTTGCTTTCAATGTAGCTGTCCCCCTTCAAGTTATATAGAAATACACCATGTATCGAAAATCCTCCAATAGAACAAGTTAAATCATTATTACATTACCATCTTGGTAACATCAACAAACCAATGAATCTTTATCCACATACAGATTTCATGCGCGGATCCAGAGGAGAGGGCGGACAGGGGGTCCGGGTCATCCTGAAAAATAACAAAAAATTAGGGTTTCCTAGCAATGCTGGTCCGGATCCCCTGAAAATTCACAACGCAATAAGCCTGAATTCAATGTTGGGCCATTATCGGCACGCCAGCGAAACGCCATCGCTGGCGAAATGATGATGGCCCGCTTATATTGGCATTTGTATCCTCCCTCATCAACTAAAAAAACAAAAAACAAAAACAACGTTGTAAAAGTTTGACACCCTCTGAAAAAACTTTCTGGATCCGTGCATGGATTTTATGCGAGTAACCAAGGCTCTGATGATTAGACTCTGGTGAGTCTTTGCATTTTAAGATAAGAACCTTAATCTCATATGCTGGCTTAATTTTATTTTTTATCACATTCACAGGGTAACCAGTGCCATTGTTTCAATACTTTGCCAAGATTAGATGGCATTTTACCCGGAGGATTGTGTAGGAACCGCTGTCCTGGAGAAGCAGTGGCATTTCCTCAGGCACCAGGATTTTTCTTGTCTGAGTGTGGCTCAAATGACCCAAGATTTAATGCAGTTTCCGTATACAGACTAGGTAAGAAAATTGCATTACTTGAATAGATAAAAAATCGAAAAAATGGATCGTTTAGAAACATGGGGAACTTTCAAAGACTGGTTGCTTCAGTTCATGTGAGACATAGGAAAACAATTTTAGCATTCTTCACTTCACACCCTAAAGTACCAACTTATGAGGGGGTTATCATAGACCTTACAGCCCCAAAGAAGCTTGAGGGCGTGAAGGTTGGTGCGCTTTCTTTTACCAATCTAACCAAGTCTACAGTTTTACATCTCTTTAGAATCTCTTTTTATCTACAAAATCTCCTGGTTGTTATACGAGAGGATCCTATCATTTGGCTCGGATTTCTCAAACTCTACGTTTAATCAAAATTATTTCTTTCAAAGTTTTGCCCTTTACTAAAACACATTTTTGTAACCTTTATACCCATCCGCAAATGGCACTTATAGAAAACACTTGGACTAAGGTGAATAAGGCAGGTCATGAAATTCAAACTACCACCTTTTCAGAAGCCAGGAATGACTCACTTGTTTGTAACAACGTCACACTTGTGAGAGGAAGCGTTGGCGTGTATAAGATGGATCCCTGACCAGCATTTGCTTGGACTTTTCTTATTGTAAAACTTTTTCCCTATCTTCAGTGCAGTGTTCTTGTAGAATCGCGCAGCGACTGTATGACCCGATGGACAAGCGCTCCACTAACAAGGGTCCACTAGATTGAAAAAAAATCCGTACAATAGCATTATTGAACTTAAAGGTCTATTGGTAATACAGGGGATATCTTTATCTTTTTGCTTTCACTGTTTATTATCAGCCCTTCTCTGTGACTATGCCATGTGCAAGTAGGTTTTGTCACCTGTTAATAAAATAGAAACAACGCGACATTCGAAGTATCTGTGTCTTTCCGCGAGTTCTTGTTCACATTTAAGGTATTGCTTCTTCAGTGGGCAAATGGGTCATCCACTTACCGTAAATTTATTAATGTGCAAACGATTTATTCCCACCTGAGTCATGGACTCAGCGTAAGCTTTAGTGGTCCGCTGATGTTCGTAGTCCAGTGTTCGTCGTCTGTCGTAAATTGCTTGAATTTACCAAACTTCAATGGAATGAATACTTCTTGGATGGGTTTCTTTCTAAGTTGTCAAAGATATCCATTACATGCAGAATTTATAAGCAGATTGCAGTTTAATCAACACGATTTCACCTAGGCCCAAAAGTCTTCTCATTGAAAGAACAGAGCTCATTTATCTTTTAGGTGAAGATATATTGATGTACAAAAAGTACATCTAAAACTTATTAGGAAGCTTGGATGTTATTTTTGCTTACTTTTTCACTAAATACCGTACATGTGATGCATGGAAAAAAAGGTCCACAATGAATTTGTAGTGGTGTAAGAAGTTAAAAAAAACACTTAGCTAATAGAAATAAAGATGCGATTGAGGTATTTTTTCAACCACATTTATTAAGAAGAGCACACCTGCTTTTTTTTGTTTGAGTGGGGGTGGGGCTCTGTCCATATATATGTTGTATCTAAAATGGTAACTGATTACGAATTGTATATCCATTTGTGATGTTTGTTATTTAGGGTAGGGGCGATTTTAATAATATTATATCTTATTAAATTCCAGCTCGACCTAATGAGACACGTATGGACCCTAATGCTGTGAACCTTGGAGAGTGTATAGCTTTTAATGCCTGGACGAAGACATGGTTACCAAGAGTATGCACCATGCAGGACCTGTTTACCTGTGATAGACGTAAGTACATCCATCTCTCATCACAAGTCCATTGCTAAGTAAGGAAGAAGGCAAAGATCAGGAATCAATACAATCAAGTACCACGCCCAACAACGTCATTTGTTAATTCAGCTCTTGCAACAAGCTCATGTGAACCGAATTTTTTAATAACCAACCAAAGATTAATTTCATTCTTTCTAATTGTACTTCAACTAACAGTTCAATGAGACGCTTTAGTGTCCACAATATACTTTTTCACATTTTCATTGTCTTGTATCTTTGTGAAAATTTTGTTCAGTATGTCAAAAAGTATATCTTAGCGACTTTAAAGACTTATAGCTGTACTTTTGATTTCATGTATGGGAATTAATATAGAAACATCCTGGGTGTTTGAACTCAAATTGAACAGGTACTTTAAGTAACCAGGATACAAGTTCCTTCGCTCTATTTTTGATAGTTGTTGTGTTTACAAGCATATTCAATTAGTAGTTTCGCTTCTGTGTTTATTTGATAATTTTGTGGTTTATATGGGTATACAGTTTTATCTTTATTTCGGTTGATGTTCTTGTTAGAACCATTTCAATCAGTCATTTTTTTATCAGTTTAACATTTAAACACAATCTAAAGTTGAAGCAGACGTTTTTGAAAAAAGGCAATACTGGTACATGTAATTGTTTCATTTTATTGTTAAGTAGGATTTAATATTTCATGAGAAAAGTGCATGTATGTAATGGCAAGCCCATCTTTGCAAAATAAGGGTACTAAAAGTAAAGAAGAAGACAAAGAACAGGAATCAATTCAATCAAATACGACAACTGACCCGAGACACCATAAGTAATGAATGGAGTGAACTTAGTATCCTGGGCTTTCGAATTTGTGACATGCCTAGCTTGCGCCAAACTTGAGGAACGACTACAACGCTTTGTTTGATGCTATCGTCGTTATTGATACATTAATGGCTATAGAAACCATAAGACCCACTATAATGTGGAACTAAACATATTTTCATGTCTTACCGGGTTTAACTTGGATTTCTGTTGCTCAGTTATTCATTTGTATGTACTGTTGAGTCCTTGTCTTTGCTTTATCTTTTATATCTTAATTGTATGTACTAGATGCTGTATCAATAGGTTAGGGATATTTAATGCGAACCAATCATCTTTGTGTCTTGATACACACCAGAATTAAGGGTGGGTTTGGTACCGTTAAACATGTTTTAGCCCTCCAGTGTTTTTTTTCTGGCAGATCTAAGGAGGTGCTTCTTTTGTGGATTATTTCTGTTTGTATTTAATGTTTGTCTTTGTTGTGCTGCTTTTCTGTTTCTTGCAGCCTTGTGGTCACCGACAGGATAAGGGCTGACCTCTTGACCCTCTTGTGTGTTGTGTTTTCTTGTGTTTGTGTCACTTTCCCATATGTATCTTAAGCCCTCCAGTAGTTTTCTTACTGACTGATCCAAGGCAATGCTTCTTTTGTGGATGATTTGTGTGTGTGATGTTTTCTTGTATGATTGTCATTTTCCTATATAGTGTCCTGGGTACGGTGCGGTACTTGATTATACCGGTTCCTGATCTTTGCCTTCTTCCATACTTTGATCCACATAAGACATAAGGGTAAGGTTGGTACCATTAAACATGTTTAAGTCCTCTAGTAATGTTTTACTGACCGTTCCAATGCATTGCTTATTTTATGAATCTTTTTTTTTTATTTGTGTTTCGTGTTTGTCTTTGTTATACTGTCTTCTCTGTTCCTTGCTGACCTCTTGGCTCTCTTGTGTGTTATGTTTCTTGTGTTTTTGTCACTTTCCCATATGGTGTCACAGGTCAGGTGCGTTACTTGATTGTATCGATTCCTGATATTTGCCTTCTTTCTCACTTTGAGGGTTAATTGGCATTAATTTCTACTTCAGTAAAGTGTAATGGAGGTCTACAGCAATGTATGGTAGAAAGTCAGGCCCGACAGAACTGGTATCTTGCTAGATCTATGTGTGAAGATATAAATACCCACATGTCAGTCACCAACACAACATCCATGACATTTTTCAATAATAAACCTCTGGTTGGGGACTTATTCTACTGGACTGGGCTACACAGGAAAGAACACAGACCTTGGGTAACAGGTATGTCATATTGATATTTTGGATATACAGCGGTAACTTTGTTATTTTTTCTGTCAAATTCAGGGATTTGTGCCCCTTTAAAATAGAAGAATTTTAATTGTCTTAATTGCTGACCATTAAAATAATAAGTATACGTTTAACCCTACCAATGCCCTCTTATATCTTAGTACAACTTCATTTAAAACAAAGCGTTAACCTTTATCAATGAGTTGATGCATGGCTAAAGATATCAACATGCCGTCATCTCCATAGGAGGTGAACGAAAGTGTATTAGGTATGCTAATGAAACCATTTAGTTAAGTAACCTACTACATGTAGATCTATATATCAGATGGAACAGATAAAATCAAATTCAAATCAATCAAAATTTAAGATTCTTAAAGCATTTAAAATCACTGCACTGCACTGCTATGCTGCCTAGGCTAGTTCTAGTGTTTTTTATACACTTTTGGTTATCGGTATGGTATGCATTTATACAACTGGTAATTATACAGAGTTTATTTGGGGTATGCGATAATTAGAGATTATCCCACAGCGTTTTTGTTCTCGACGGAAGTATCAACCTGAGACGCCATTATCAGCCCGAGAGCTTTAACTCGAGTGTTGATATTGGTCCAGAGTTGATACTGAGGCGATTACCTATACCCCGTGAGATAACCTGCCGGGCATGATAACCTCTCTCCGTTAAAAATGCATGACTTCCGGTTATCATCACGGCATGCTTATAACCAGTTGGGGGGAAAGAGCCTATCGCATATGCATGCTTTGGGTTATCGTGGTAAATAGTATCCCAAATATGTGATAATGTCAATTAGTAGTTACCATTTATATTAACTGCAGTGTTGGACGTTGCCATTGTGTTTTAGAGCAAACGCTCCATTTTTCAAAATATTTTCAAAAGTATTCAAAATATAACTTTTTTTTTTCAATGTTGTCGAAGAATACAAAGATATGTCATGATCTAAAATAGCCTATGGTGTAAAGGGTAACGCCTGGCATTATATCACTCACAGATGCAACTTAATGTAATACGTAATGCTATCTCATTGATTGGCCCATTTCTTTTTTTTCAGAAAAAGAATTTGTGGGTATTGAGAGTTCTGGTAGATGTATGGCTATAATGAGAAACAGGTTTGGGCAGTGGGGTTGGTCTATAGAAGACTGTGCACAGAGGCTCAGATATGTATGTTTAACAGGTAGGTTATAAAAAAAAGGTTTAGGCAGTGGGGCTGGTCTTTAGAAGACTGTGCATAGAGGCTCAGATATGTATGTTTAACAGGTAGGTTATTATGAAAAACAGGTTTAGGCAGTGTGGTTGGTCTGTAGAAGACTGTGCACAGATGCTCAGATATGTATGTTTAACAGGTAGGTTATAATGAGAAACAGGTTTTTGGCAGTGTGGTTGGTCTATAGAAGACAGTGCACAGAGGCTTAGATATGTATGTATAACAGGTAAGCTAAAGTGAGAAACAGGTTTGATCAGTGGGGTTGGTCTATAAAAGACTTGCACAGAGGCTCAGATATCTATGTTTAACAGGTAGGTTATAATTAGAAACAGGTTTGGGCAGTGGGATTTTTTTGGTCTATAGAATACTGCAACTAGAGGCTCAGATATGTACATGTATGTTTAACAGGTGGGCTATGATTAGAAGCAAGTTTGGGCAGTGGGGTTGGTCTATAGAAGACTTAAATCAAAACCAACTGGACATTTAGACACCTAGCAAAATAAAAAATATAAATATATGAAAAAATGCATATTAATACCAGGACCATAGAGTTTAATCGGTGGTGTGTTTTTGTGGCCAATTTATTATTTAGAAAGCCAAAGTTTCGTCAGGTATTTATCTAAATACATGGAATGTAATGCTTGCACCATAAAACTTGAGACGAAAGTAATGCATTTGCATTGAATTTGAGTCTTGAAGAGTGCATTGTTTTCTGTAAATAAGTATATTTTCCATGACTTTTGCCTATTATCTGTAAACATCTAGGACACATACTATACCTGTTGTGTTTCAAGTTCAATTAGCGTGACCTGTTCCCTGAAAAAATCCTACGTTTCAACAGTAAAGGATCATTGACACTTGCTATGGGTAAATGCCTATGGTTTTCAGTAAAAATAAAAGTTTGTCAATCGTCCCTTTCTTCACCTTGAAGCTACCCTGGCATGAGTTCTTTATGGTGGTGAAATCCGTTTTCGATATTAAATGCTTCAAAGATATAAAATATGGGGTAGAACAATCAGTTTTACATTAAGATACATAGAAATCCGAAAACATTTTTTAAAATACCATTCCCCCCCATGTGCCAGCAAAAGCTTTTGCATGTATATGTGTTACCATATATTACACATTGTATGGAAGTGGTTAGCTGGCACAAGGGGGGGAAAGATGTTCAGCAGTCCAAAAACCCTGGGCCTAAGCCCATAAAATGCCTTTTCTACCAAATAAGAAAATAATGACAGTAGTGAAGTTATCTAGAACCAACCTCCTAAATTGCATTGTTTTCTGTCCTAGTTTAATATAAAGTACTTAAAGATTAAAATTAGAATTAGCAAGGTTTTATGCATTTTTTCACAAGAAAAAAATCACTGTTAGTAAATGACACATTATTTTGCAAACGTCCTGTACTTATCTATTTGCATGCTAGGGAATTGCTCATATTTCTCTTTTCGTCTGCTGACTTTCTTCAAAATAAAGTTTCTAAGAATAAACCACCCAGGACCACCATCAGAGTGTCAAACAGTTTGGATCCAGATCAAGACCGACATTCTGTTGGTCTTCATCTGGGTTCAAACTATTTGCAAAAGGCTATTGGCAGACGACAAAATTATCCACTGGCATGCAAAGAGTTATAACAGGTAAATACTTTAGTGTTCAATATATTGTCTCATATAGGAATATACATGCATGTGTATACCATAAATATTCGGACACTTTAAATACATTTAACATGCTATGCCCTTTAAACAAAGCAAAAGTAATATTCAAAGGATCAAGTTAGAATCAGTTTTACTTTCCAATGCTAAATGGGACACTTTCATTCCTTCAAAACAAAAATATTTCTTTAGTTGAAATTTCAGTTTTGTATTATTTACGGTACATGTTGTCATAAATGTACAGGTAACTTCTAAATTATCTCCCCAAAATCATTTTATTACAAAACATATTTTGTTTTTAAAACAATTTTATCAATTATCGTGATTCGTTAATACTCTGCATATGTTATGTTCAATAAATATCACCATGCCTACCAAATAAATCAAGAAAACATGCAGAAATCACTTTTAAAGCACTTTTTATTTTCATGGAATTTCAGACCCCCTCCCCTTTCTACCCGCCATAACTCTCGAGTGCGTAGGAATTTTCAAAAATATTTTGCTAGCTGGCTCTTGCCATTAGATTCACCTATTGCACCGATTCTACATGCACCACGCTAAAAGCTCAAAAGCAGCGTTCTATGAATCAGAAAAATAGGCGTATAAGGCCCAAACCGTCAATGATCCTTTAGGTAGAGTCAGGTTATTCTAAACACCGGTATTTTTTTATTTGGCCTTACTCATGACCCACATTTTGCATATGACCATCATGAAAAGATATACCTTTCTTTACTCTAGATTACTTAACGACAACTAGTACTGTCTCAACTAGCACAACGCCTACTACTACCACTACAAGAACAACACGGCGTACCACACGATGGAATCCCTGGGTAACAACTACACAGTCAACTGGGTTCCCCACGTTTAACCCTGATCCTCAACCAGTCAACGTAACGACACCAGCGGGAGCCAGCAGTTTGTTTCATATTTACAGTGAGTCTTCTCATTTTTTTAACCCTTAATGCGCCAATCGCAACAAAAGTCGTCTGCTTTTCTCGTCTGCTGAAATGTTTAAGAGGCCTCTATGGCAAACAGTGTGGACCCAGATCAGACTGCTCCTATTGGAGCAGTCTGCTCTGGGTCCACGCTGTTTGCTTCTATACTTAATTCGTCAGTAATGCTAGGCAATTATTTGCAGCAGACGACTTCAGCAGACGACATTTTCAGATGCATTTTTTTCTTGGCGCTTTAAGAGTTAACCCTTATGTAAGCTTACCAAGTATCATCAGGAGGAGTGGCACTTAACACATATGCAATGATGATATAAGATATGACACGGAAGAGGTTCCTTATTTGAGGTATCTATTTCAGTCATTGGTCCTACCCTGATACGCCCATCACACGAAGGTATCACGGGTGTGGAGCTTGGTTAATGAATTTGGTTACACGTTTTTATAATATGACTCGCTTTAAGGAGTGCATTTGGATAAGAATACACTAGTAATTAGCTTTATGTGATTAAGTCTATAACAACCCCATAACAAGCTCATAACCATATTACACGCCCTTAAAGTAAAAACATGACAAAATCGTGACAGTTATTTTAGTGTTATACTATAGATATAGAATGTAACATTTCTGCCCAATAATTATTAGATTCATTAATCATAAGATGCTTGGCTTACTATGTCAGGCTTTTAGTTAAGAGTGCATAATAAAAAAATCTTATTTTTCAACCGAAACATATACTGTGGGTATTCGAAAAAAATGTCTTATTTGAGCATCCAAAACATATGTTAAAACTAATGGGTAAGAAAATATCTACAATTTTCGCTCAAAAATTTTATTTATCTGAACATAGGGCCAGTTAAGCAAATATTGTCAGCGTAAAATTGCGATTGTCTTTATGTATATTCTTTGTATACTGAAAACCGCTAAACCGGTACTTTGGGAAACAGTGAAGATCCAGATGAAATGCAGCCTCATGCTACATTTCATCAGTGTCTGCACTGTTTGCTATAATAAAAACACATGGGGGCGCAGTGGCTCAGTGGTAGAGTACTTGACTCGAGACCGAAGGGCTGCGGGTTCGAGCCTCACCGGCATCGTTGTGTCCTTGAGCAAGAACATTAATCCTAGCTTAGTACTGGTTCAACCCAGGAAGACCCGTCCCTTTATAGCTGAAAGATTGTTGATGGGACGTAAAGAAGTAAATCAAACAAATAATAAAAACAACCACAGGGACAGAAATACATCACGATTCAGAAACTTAAACACGTGACCCCCTAAAATACAAAATCGGTATCCCATGTTTATTGTATCAATATGTATGAAAATATCCACCAGAATACAAAGGGTTAAGAGCAGAATAGCACTGAAACACCAGAAATCATAGGTTTAGATAAACAAAAATTTTGAGCGTAAAATTTTAAATATTTTCTAATCCATTTGTTTGAACATATGTTTTGGGTGCTCAAAAGAACCGTTTCATTGAGATGGTTCTTTTGAGTACCAACAGCATATGTTTTGGTTGAGAAATAGGAAAATATTTTTTTGGTACACACTCTTAACTTAAGGCCTGTAAATGTTGCACTTTCCATTAGCTATCATGAAAATACTTACTTTTCATGGGATGTATCCAGAGGAGGGGAGGGGATCAGGAGGTCTGGACTGCCCTGGAAATGACAAGTTGTTATATATTTCTTTAAAAATAATGGTACAGACGCCCTCGAAAAGCAATTGGACCCTTTGGGCCCTATTGCTTCTCAAGACCCTCTGTGATATAGTTTGATGACTAAAAAAAGACAACGTTTGGACACCTCCCATGGACTTTTCTGGATCAGCATTTGCTTTTCAATAACATGAATCTGCAATTTAAAATGATCCTATTTTCTAGATATTCTGATTATATGAGGCCTGCAACTGGAAACATAGAAATGTGTTCTTATAAATCTATCTTTGAGAGACTTAAACTAGTTATCAGAGTCATAAGACTTAATTTGAAATAGATAATTTATTTAATGTCTGATTACATGAAATCCTACTAATAGAAACAACACAGTCGTTTAATTAGAAACATACATTTATATTAACACTTTTTATATATTTCCTTTATGAACTTTATTTAAGAGAGGTGCATTCATTTCTAATGAACTGTCTTAAATAGGGTCAATATTAAAGTGATGTTTTCAAATATTTGATTAATGATATTAGTAGTGTAACAGAATTCTGAATTGACACTGAATCAAAACAATATATGCTTTAGTACACTATGCAAGTTGATACTGACTTTCATGGAAGTAGTTATATTTTTCCCCTGAAAAGAATTCTAATGATTTTGATGCAATAAGTTACAAACACAATCTCAATACTTTAGCTTTTTCTCTGTCACTTGACTAGGCTAGATTGCAGTGGTGGATCCAGAGGGGATTCAGGGGGATCCCCCCCCCATTTTAAATATCCTATGAAAATGAAATAGGGATTCAGGGGGATCCCCCCATTTTATATATCCTATGAAAATGAAATAATTTGGCCTCAATAAGACCAAATTATTTCATTTTCATGGGATATTTAAGAAAAATGTGATAAAATTAGCTCAGCGAACCCCCTATGAACCCCCTTTCCAGAAATCTTGGGTCCGCCCCTAGATTGTATATTGGTTGCTGTTGATTCGTTGTTAAATGTCCTCCCCATCGACTTGTGGGGGCTCCGTGTTTGGTTCTCTTTGGGTATGCATTACTTAGTATCCTTTCTAGTATCGTAATCATCTTGAAAAGGAAGAGAGAGCTGGTTACTTTAATTGTCTTCCTGATGTCTTGTGACTGTCAGTGTCCTGTGGCTCTTCGTCACGGTGCCCTGGGTTGGTCTGTGGTGTGTGAATGTGGTTTTTCCTGATCATACATATTCACTTTTTGATTTGATTAATGTAAACTTTTCAGTTTAGTGAACATAGTGTTTAATTTTCTCCAGTTACAAACTCACTGATCAATTGGGCCTTGTCAGACAAAACCTGTCGTGGGGGTTTCTGGCAAAGCGAGACTTAAACCACTGTCTCTAGCTATAGAGAATAGCTAGAGCAAATTAAGATATGATACTTTCCAAAAAGCTAATAGCAAAGGTGCTGATCAGTCTGCGCTGATGGGCAGACTGTGCAGCGCCCTTGTTGTTTGCAAAGCTCGAAGACAGGTTTTCTCGCGTCGAGGCCCTATTGCTTTTGAGCCAAAAAGGCGTGATGCATTTATTAATGCATATCATAGAAAAGGTTTCAGTGATAAACGATGCAGGCTAAGACGAAAATGCAATCCTCTTAACGCTATTTATAATGACCAAATTAGCTTGTATTCGTAGGGTTTTAAATAATGACTTTTAAGAGGCCCTACAACCTTAATCTCCCTTTGTTGAGATATCTAGACTATATTCTAAATGGTCTTCCTAACTCATACACATCATCTTACGCTCCCAAACTAAAAATATGGGATGAACGATAATTTTCAGTAAGTTATCTTTAATCTCTGAATATATCAAGTAATACGTATGAGGGTCAGTCAATACTGTCTGATCTGTGATTATGTCACTATTTTGTCATATTATGTCCCCCAGCCTGGATGGTGGGGGATATATTGCTTTTGGTGTGGATCCTGTTGGCGTTGGCGTTGGCGTGGGAGTCGGCTTTTTCATTTCCGTGCATTATCTTCTGAACTAGTTGATGGATTTTGACCAAACTTGCATAGATACATTGTTGGGATGAGGGGAAGAGTTGATTAGATTTTGATGACATTGACCCTTTTTCAAGGAAGGTCACAGAAGCACTTTGAAATGTCGAAAATATGGTTCCCGTGCCTTATCTTCTGAACCAGTTGATGGATTTTCACCAAACTCGCATAGATATATTGTTGGGAGAAGGGAAAGAGTTGAATAGATTTTGGTGACCTTGATCTAATTATCAAGGTCACGGCGGCACTCTGAAATGTCCAGAATAGGGTTTCCCCTGTGCTATACTTTGAACCAGTGGAGGGATATTGACCAACTTGGCATAGATACATTGTTGGAAGGGTGGAAAGAGCTGATTAGATTTTGGTGACCTTGACATAATTTCAAGTTCACCCTCCTATAAAGGCATTATAAATCAGCCATTCCCACAGACTATCTTCTGAACAGGTGGTTCAATTTTATCCAAACTTGCAGAGATATATTGTTAGGAAAGCGTTAAGATTTGATGACCCTGACCTTATTTTCAAGTTCACACCAGCATTTTGAAATGTTAAATTTTGACCAAAATATGTTTTTTGTATCTCTTGAATTGAGCAATGTATTCTAGCTAAACTTAATGTATTATATCATTGTGGCAAAATGTAGAGTTGATATGATTTTGGTGACCTTGACCTTATTTTCAAGGTCATACCATTTCAAGGTCATCATCCTTAAAAACCTGTAAATTCAGTCTTTTCTGAGCTCTGTCTTCTGAACCAGTGGGTTTTCTGCACCAAATTAGCATAGATACATTGTTTGGAGACAGAAAAGAGTTTATTAGATTTAATGACCTTGAACTTATATCCATGGTAACCACAGCACATTGTAATTTCAACGTTTGACCAAAATTGTGTTTGTACATGCTCTCCCTTGAAACAATTGATGGATCATTGTGTCACAATAAAGAGCAGTAAGCATGCTTGCAACAAAATTGAGCCGTCACATGAGATATCCAACAATGCGGTTTGTGCGACCAGCATAGGCTCAGACCAGCCTGCGCATACGCACAGTCTGATCAGAGCCTTTGCTAGTCGCTTGAATATTATGTGACTGTAAAGCTACTGATCGAACATCATTTGGAGTATCTAAACTTAAAAGGAGGCTGCACAGGCTTTCTGAGTCTATTCATATCAAAATGCCACATTGTTGGAAATCACATGTCACGGCTCATTATATTTATATTTAACACTGAAAACTCATGGTTGAATACATTTTAAGGGCAAAATAAGGGCACCGCCAGGACATAGTCACTTGGCTCCTGATTGTTTAACACTGTTTATGTCCTTTGCACAGACATCTTTCATGGCCGTATTAAGTGATTTAGTATATGTAATAACTTCTGTTTTATTTATTGTAGGTGCCTGCTCGACCATCATAGTGGCGATTGTTTTCTCTATGGTGTTAGTTTGAATGAAGATGAACACTGGAAGTGACTTCTACTGGTATATTTGCTAAAATTGACTGCAGAGGACTATAGGGTACCCTAAATCAGCGTTATTGTGTGTACAATGATTAATCTTGCAACAGTTTAATGACAGTAAAATCAGATCGGGGAATTCATCTCTAGAACAACTATAGGTCTAAAATTGCCTTATGTGTAAAAGAATGGTATTGTTAAGCTGGTCTTAACCCATAAAGCGCCACCTATAATTTGCAGCAGACGACAATTTCAATTTTTTCTGCTTTTTCAAAAATAACAAATAAGGCATGATATTTCATGAGAATCGTCTGCTGGCAGACAATTCTCACGAAATATCATACCTTATTTTATTCCAAAATTGAGAAAGATGCCGCATAATTTGTCGTCTGCTGCAGTTGAGATAGGCGCTTTAAGGGTTACATGACGCGTGGCAGCTATATGTTCTAAATCTGAAACAATGCTTATAGTCACAAAAATGTCATCTACTTTTGTCGTCTGCTAAACTGTTTTAGAAGCCTCGTGGTCAACCAGTGTAGACCCAGATGAGACTTCTGGAGCAGTCTCATCTGGGTCCACAATGTTTGCCTCTACACTTACATGAATGAGTCAATTATGTCAATTACGTCAGCCAGTAAAATGCAGCAGACGACTTAAGTAGAATATATTTTTAGGTGCATTTTTGCAGGCGCTTTAAGCGTAAATTGGAAGACGGTTCCAATAGCTAAAATCTGGAAAAGATCGATTATTTGGGCTTTCTTCTCAACAGAACAGTTAAGGGCTACTCAAAAAGTTGAATAGACATATAAAGGAGCTCTAGCGATAAGGCGTATATTTTCCCTAGTTGACAAAACCTAAATTTTCATATTGCCCTAATGTTTTTAAAATTGGTCTGTTTCGGTAGAAAAATATGCATAAAAAACATCAACATAGGTTTCAAAGAGATGCATCATTTAAAAAGCCGTGAAAACTTGCGCCTTCTACTCCCAGCCCTCAGTTTACGTTTTAAGACTGGGTGCCGTTTAGACGAGACTTTTAGTAGATCCTTTGCAGGTTTTCAAAAAGTAAAAGTGCTAAAATATTAAGGATATAAGTGCCCTTCATTTCAATTTTTTGCAGTATTCCCTCTGCGCATGCGTACGAAATATACTTAAAATTGTGACGTTTGTCATTGAAAAGATGAAACTGGCGTCTTTCAGTTTGTTTTTAGATGCTTTCCCCCCCCCCCCCCCCCCTAGACCCAAGATGCTCTTTGGACAATTAAATGTCGCTATACAAATATACAACATATGTAAAGGGCGTCTTGGGTCTAGGGGGGAAAGGGGTTGTATAAGCGAAAGAAGAAATCAAACATCTGGCAAAAATAGACCACTTTGCAAGATGGTCGTTTTCAATGTACATCAACTGTATATTATTTATTAAATAGTTTTACTCTAGCGTCATAGGACGATTGGTTACCCTTGTTTAACGGTCTGGTTCCCATATATGTTACTGAAAAACAAGCACAGTTGATGACCGAAATAAATCATCAATCATTAAGAAGTAGAGTAATTACATGCTTTAAGGAAACCCCGTTTTGAATATACGAATTAGGGGGCAAGGGTGCATCGACGGCTCGTCTATATGTATTTGTTGAATGTGCCTAGTTTCTCCTGTCGTTATTTCAACAAAATAAAACGAACGTCTCGTCTCGTTTAGGGAGATTGCCCGCCTTATCGCTAGAAATTCTTGTTTAAGTTGAGCGATAAGATCTCTCTTTATGGTGGACGATATAACCTGCTTAAAGCTTTCTTGATACTCAACGTTGACTAGTCATCGAATCAACATTGATACGACTTTACGAATCAAAATTACATGCAATTTAGGTGTTTCTGTTTCCTTTAAACAATTTTGTTTGCAGTAAGTTGGTACTATTCTCACGTTGAGCGACTCACTGTGAAGAAAACTCAAACAAATCATTACCTGGAGGCAATAAACTATAAATGAACAAATGTATTATATTTGTAAATATGTATGTACATCTATTTATGATTATTAAAACACATTGTCAATAAACGATAAAATAACTTTTTTCCTGTTTTGTTTTGTTTTTTCTCTTCAATGTATATAAGAGCAAAACGAGAAAACAGGTAACTAATATGGGCCTTGCCTCAAAAAAATAAGAAAGACAACAAGGATCAGGAATCGATACAATCAAGTACCACACCTGTCCCAGGATACTAAATGAGAAAGTAACAAAATCACAATAAATACACAAACAAGAGCCAAGAGGTCAGCCTTTTCCCTTCAGGTGACCACAAGGCAGCAATGAACAGACGCGAAAGCGTGAAAAACACAAGGCATAAATAACACAAATGATTCACAAAAGAAGTATCGCCTTGGAACGTTCAGTAAAAATACTTTACTGAAGGGCTTAAACCGGTTTCACAGCACGCCAACCTCATCCTTAGTTCAGATGTAGATCAAGACACATAGATGTTTGGTTTGCATGAAAGACCCCTAACTTATCCATGTATCATCTGCTAGAACATATATAATCAAGATATAACAAGGAGATAAAGTATAGACAAGGACTCACCAGTATATACAACTGAATACCGGAGCAAAAGAAATCCAACAGGTAAACCCTGGTGGGCCTGACAACAGCCAAATTATCAGGCCCCCACCATCTCATCAATAGATAAGTCGTAAAGTCGGAATCGTCGTAGAGTATGAAGTCAGAGCCAACAAACTTCTTCATTTATATACCAAGTCACCATAGAATTCAGGTTCCGAAAGTCCTTGGCGCAAAAGAGATTTAAGTCCAACTTTGAATTTAGATATCAAATCATAGTATCGTCTATTAAGTTTAGAAAATGTTTTGTGATGGTTGAGCGGCTCTTCCTCGCGGTGCCAGGGGGTTGTCTGCAGTTTGTGATTGTGGTATTTCCTGATCATACTCACTATTTTTTAAGATACCGATAGCATTGTTTAAGAAGTTTTTGGGTTAACAATTTTTTGCGAGTGTTCAAATCAGCAACATGGCTAGATGCTCCTGCAAAACGAATGAGTTGAGAGATACATACTCCATAGGAGGTAGAGCGAGGAACAGCACCATCTTAAAATGGGAAATTGACGATTTCAAAATCATAAATTTTGGTAGAAACAATACATAAGAAATGGAATATTGCATGTCTAAAAACGCGGCCTCGGTATCAGAGGTATTTGCTTTATTAAGTTAGAGCTCTGAAAGGTGTATTTGACTTACCATATTGTCGAAAAAAACGGCATTAATGTATTAAAATAGAATCCAAATATTTGGATGTAGTGTTAAAAGCATCAATAATATCAGCAAGAGACATCATAAAGTCTCTCTCATAACAAAATAGGAATAAATCGGCAACCAGGGGAGCACAATTAGTTCCCATAGGAATCCTAACTACTTGTCTATACAGCTTGGTGCCAAATCGAATAAAAATGTTGTCCAACAAAAAGGTCATTGCATCACATACATTTGACAAGACCATGCATGATACATTTTAGGTTTTTCTGAAGTAAAAATTGTGTTTCTGTCGTTTTACGCAAGGTGAGGAGAGCCTTCTCTATTGAAGAAAGCCTAATTTACATTCTACAACAAAAACTCGTTTCAGTCCTACCATAAGGCCAAAGGCAACAAATCGACAGTGATTATAAGTTGTTCAGTTGTTGTTTTCTTTATTTCAAACCATTTTTATCTCGTTGCTGCTACCACTGGAGCTTTTTGGTGTTTTTTTGTACATTTTGAAATTGGTACTCTCGCTTTGGCATCCTGGTTCATTCCAGTTGATCACAGTTAACTCAAAAGTTCTCATGATTTACAATGTTGATAATTTCAGGGACTCTCTATACTTTACATATGGACCCATATCAGGAGCAATCTGATAAAGGTTCATAGTATTTGCTTCTGTGATATAACTCGCATGGAGTTCACTTTTTATATAGAAAGACCCTGATAACTTTTATAGTTTATATGATACATAAAATGATTAACTTGAATTTATAACTTCTTATTTTCAACAGAAGTGAGCAAATGGGCTATGTGAATTACGTTACCTTGAATATTATTGCCATTTTGAAGAGGGGCTGTATCTTTGTGTAAGATGCAAGCTTTGTTTTTTGTGGGGTTTTTTTCAAAAATGGACCTGAAAAGGCATTTGATGAAGTAAGATTATTCATTCTGCATTGTGTGAGTTTATAGTGAGCAACAACAAGTTTTCAAATATATATGGAATATCTAAAATCATGTTCTATTGTTATATTTTAAAGTGTAATTCCAACAAGATTAATGCAACCAAATGCAACGGCTTTCTAATGATGTAAAAAGTGTTAAGCAACACACTTGAACCCTAATATGTTGCAGAAAAATATATGTTTCTACGCATGAAATATGACAAGAGGACAAGGTCAACTCAAACCAAGTTCCAATTGGTCACTTTTCAAGCTTATTATTTCTGACCAAGCGCTAAAAGTTGAAATGTTTTTGCATTAATATGTGCATTTTAATGGTCAAAAGTTTAGTAGAGTTTTGGAAAAGATTTCCTTAACTACAACGTTTTGGGGTTAGAACGCAAAATTCGACTTTTTTTTTAAGAAAACAGGGCTTTGGGAGTAGTTTTTTATGAAATTGAAGTGTATGTGGTTACAAACTGGTCTATCCCACTTGAAAAACACCAAACAATTGAAATTCTGCTTAGGGTAGATTTTTAACGCATTTTTAAAAATATTGCAAGAGTTCGAAATTCAACAGTAGCTCATGCTAAAACCGTTAAATGAACTTTATTTCGTCTAAACATTGTAGACTAAACGCAATAGAACTGATTTAGTCCATCTTTCGACGATAAAAGTTTCACGACAGCTGCACACTTCCAGTTTCAATGTGAAAGTTTAAAAATCGATTCGATGGCATTATGTGTTTTGTTCAATTCTCAAAGAAGAACGGTGACGTCTTGTAATAATGAATAATCGCTGAAAATTTCAATGCTTTGTCGCTGATAATAAAGCACTTCTATGATTATGCTGCTCATAGAGTTTGTCTGATATTATTATGTAGAAAAAAACGAAAAGTCCTATCAAAAGAAACCTTTTGAGTTTTATTCTTCTTAGTCAGTAACATCTTCAAACTAACAAAATCAAAATTGTTATCGTCTCTGTGGAATACTTATTTCGTAGAAAACGCGTTATTTTTTTCAATAGATGGTACCTTTTCTGTAACTTCGTATGTGCAAGAAGTTCACTACATTTTTAAATGAAATAACTTGCAGAGCCTGCAAAGTCTTGCTTCATTTATAAAAGCATACATTTTGTATGCCCTGTTTTTTTACTTTCTGAACTATCGTAAAAATGTAGGGTGACCGATTAGAACTTGGTCTCAGTATATGTGAATTCCGCCATCGACCTATTGGCACAATGTTTTTTTTACACAAGAATACAATTTATTATTTCCAGTACCAAAAAAAAATGTAATTTTTATATTCACCATCTTCAGTTTCAAAACCAATATTTTTTCTGATCAACTGTTCAAAGTTGATGGATACAATTAAAGCAACTTTGTACTTATAGAATTACAATTGAATTCCACTGTCATAACATAACATAACAAACATGTTTTGACCATGCTGAGAAGCAAACATATGTCATAAATTCTACATAATAGGCTTATTTGGCCAACAAGAGATCCAAGTAGAAGTGCATGCTATAGAAGCTCTCAAATATTTCAGTCTTGTAAGAAATTTGGTATGTATAAATATATTTCACCACAGTAACGTCGTTTACATTGAAATCCAGTGGTGCTCTTTGTGAGGCTGAATGATTGAATTAATTGGATGTACACATTTTAGACATCATAATCTACTTGACCAATACTAATAAGTAAAAATAGCATAAAGATGAAAATATAAGCAAAAAACATATGTGACAACAATTGGCCTAAATTGGTGAACTCAACTCGTTATGGCTGATGAAACATTAATACCAAAAAAGGATCGGCAAAAGAAGCACCCGTCCGCCTATGAGCGGTCAGCCAAAAATTCGTTGGAGGGCTTAAACATGTTTCCCGGTTAGTTCTGATGCAGATCAAGACACATAGATGCCTTGTTCACATGAAAGATTCCTAACTTTACATACTAATCAAGATATAAAAAGAAGATAAAACAAAGATAAGGACTCAACAGTAGATACAACTGAATACCGGAGAAAAAGAAATCCAACAGTTAACACTAGGCTAACCCTTAATCACTGCAAAACACTGTTGTCGTTTGTTTTTGTTTTTATTTTGTTTTTTGTTTTTTGAAGTAACGTTTTACTCCGGAAATCCATTTAACAGCCCTCTTGTGATTGCCTATAATACAATCGAAAATACTCTTTACTAATGTTACAAAGCCATGTGATTTTTTTCTGAAAATAACAAATACTGGTTAATTGATTTTAAAAATGAGAGTTAATAGAAACAGCAGAGACCTTCACACCACTTAGCATCGGCTTTTTCTGTCAGAACCCCGTACTGGCCTCCAGATAAGAGTGCGTAATTAAGAATTATATATTGATTGAGATAACTAGGGTTGGCATAAAACGCGGGTTGTATCATTAAGCCAACCCTAGAGGGTTTTGCGTTTTTAGGGCGGGTATGGGAGGTTTTATGGGTTTAATGTGGGTTTTTAAATTTAAAAGCTTTTCATTAAATTAATCAATCACAACTTCCATGACCAACTGCTACCAAACAATATTTCTGGGCAAACATTACCGACCCAGATAAAACTGCTTAAAGAGAAACGGCCTGATCATGTTTTATGTTGTTTGCATTTCCGTCTGCATTTTTGGTGGTATTGATTTGTGGTCAAATTTAAGTATGATTACCAAAAACTTTAAGGATATCCGAAAATTTAGAAAGATAATTGTGGTAGAGTATTGACTGCGACTCTCACATTTAGTAATTTACATTTCATTTTTAGGCAGTGTTGAACAATTATCCTTATTTGTCAAATTAAACAGGTCCAAATAACAAAAGAGTGAATATATTTTGATTCAGTTATATTGGGAAACTTGATTAATTGACTTATTTACGCACTTTATACATGTACAGTTAACCATAACATTTTCATTTGCTGCCAATACTGTCAGACAGAAAGAGTTAGAGGACCCAGAGTGGATTTTATTATATCATTGAAGCCCATGATAATTTTTGGGAAAAATGACATTGATTGGTAGACTTTGATAATAGACTACATGATAATAATCGTGAGATTTTTATTTTTTTAAAAATACTTATTTATAAAAGTAAGTAAGGGTGCAAAGATCAGGAATCGATACAATAAAGTACCACACCTGACACAGGATACCAATGGGAAAGTTACAAGCTCATAGTAGATACCACAAACGAGAGCCAAGAGGTCAGCCCTTTCCCGAATATATCGTCAGATATATTTTTAATGTGATGTTAAACATTCATCAGCTACAACATCCATTTATATTTTAATTAGTTTGAAGATTTTAATAACAGCTGTGATATATGATGAAAAAGAATTTAAAGTCTTGTAACAATTGAACTCTCCATTTCTCTTCTACGTTACAAAACTTTAAATTCTTTTTCATCATATATCAAAGCTGTTATTAAAATCTTCAAACTAATTAAAATATAAGTGGATATTGTAGCTGATGAATGTTTAATATCACATTAAAAAGTGTGACTTTTTGAAATCAAGGTACCTTTACTCGGACTTCGTCTGTGCAAGATTTACCAGTCATTTTGAAATGACATAATTTGCAGAGTCTCGACAAAGCCTTGATTTTTATATAGAATTAAAATTTTGTGAGAGCGATTTTTACTTTCTGAACGGGCGCAAACAATGTAAGGTGGCTACTTATAACTTCGGTTCAGTGTATGCTACAATCTTCTGACTGGTTGATTATTATAGCTATCCTACCTGTATATAAGGGGATTACCTAAAACAGCCGCACTGGACAAAGAAAGATTGTCCGTGTTGTTGTATGAAATAGTCTCGTGAAGAAATTTTTCCAATCGTTCGTCAGAATATTATCCTCTTACTGCTCTACAAGTTTCGTTCACGACTGTGTACGGATAAGAGATCAGATTTATATTTACTGTGATAATGCAGAATAAAATCCTAAACTAAAATGCAGGTGACATTTATTAACTTGGAATGTAATTAGTGAATGACGCAGAAGGGTCGAGACATTCAGTTAGACCTTTAAAAAACATTGCTAGGGTCGATTATAAATCGTTGCATAGTGGAAACCTCGAAACTTGCGGTAAAATGAGCAGTATACTGCAGTATAAAGAAAGAACCACAGTCTGATGCTGAGAATGATGATATGAGTACCCTTGAAGGTGCCTCACGAGGTCCAGGCGATATGACGGATTCCCTAAGTTATAAGCCTAGTTCTTGCGAAGAAGGCATCAACGGTGATAATATGGACATGCTGCGTATGTACAGAGATATGAAAGTAAGTAAGAAGGCAAAGATCAGGAATCAATACAATCAAGTACCACATCTGACCCAGGACACCACATGGGAAAGTGACAAAAACACAAGAAAACATCACATACAAGAGTGTCAAGAGGTTAGCCCTTTCCCAGCAGGTGACCACAAGGCTGCAATGAACGGACAAGAAAGCATGGCAAACACGAAACATAAATAACAAGAAATATCTTTAAAAAGATAAGTGGCGGAGATAAAATGGATTGATACTTTTTCAGAAGCTTGATACTATCTTAACAAAAAGTTCTAGTCAGCTTCGACCATCATGGGATTAGAAATTTTATTGATCATGAGAACTCAGGGTAACAAAGGCACTGCAATAAACGCAATTGCAGTACATTGGAACCATGCAGGATCGACATAAAAAGGCCCATTGAAAGAACCATTGTATATACTATGATGTGGTCTGGATGTGGGCCCCCATGGGTTTTGGGGATCTGGAGATAAGGGCTATTTGTTTTCAGGTAGCTGGGAAGCACTGGTAATTATTTTCAGGGATCTGGGGAGCAACCTCATAATTCGTGCGATTTAGGAAGCCCTGCAGAAAGTAAAAAATGAACTTAAAAAAACTCACCTTAAAGTTTGACTTTTTAAAAAAAAAAAAAAATATTGTTTATATCGATGGTAAGGCAGGGAAGACTAAAACTTCTGAAGATGATGGTATATTTTATGTCACATATGCGTTCAAAGGACTGATAGCCTTTTACGCTGCTTGGTTGAGTGAAATTGAGTTTGGGAAGAAGTCATGGGCTGATGACTCGCAGATATTAGAGAGTGCTAGCAGCTTTTTTGTCTAAAGATATACTCAAAGGTACAACCTCCAAAATTTAAAGCATATAGAAGTGGTGACAAGGCAGCTGGAAAGTAATCTGATGAAGTAGAACATGGTTTTGCTCTGCTTATCAGAAAAACAAATGTATAAATAAATCTAACAATTTGGATACAATTAATGGCAGAATGCGGCTTCATTCACACATTTGTGCTACATGTTGGCTAAAAGACGAAGTCAAATTGGAGCATCAAGAATGCTCTATACAGCTGCCCTCATGTATGCCAGTCATTGACTAAAAATGGATTGTTTTACAGTAAAGTTTCAGATAAGAATATTTCTCAAGATAAGCAAAGTCTTGTTGACACATGTTTTTCCAAAGTGTGTTCTTATGAGTCTATATCAGTAATCAAATTGAAAATGCCAAATCCTGAAAAATAACAAATACTGACCAATAAAAGAAAAAATTACATTTATGCCAACATTCTAAGAATTGTAGAATATGTAATGTGACAAAGAATAACTTGGTTTCTAATACAGAAAAGGGTGAGAAATTGTTAGATATCCATCACAAAGCTATAGATTCTTGTCTACCAAATTTGTAGCCTGTAAATCTCCAGTTAACGAAGAACTAAATATTGACTATATGAGGTCTTTATTGGTAGATTATAGTGATGTTGAAGTATGTGACCTTTTAGAATTTAGATTTCTTTTAGGTTGTTATGAAAACTAATATTGTTTTTCTACGAAGAAAACAGATGTCTCTCCCTTTTATGGGTCAAAAGGATCAAAATGTCATTAAATACAATTACTAATCAAAGGGAAATAACTCCAAAAATAAAAAAAAACATAGTTATGGTTCTAGTGTATTACACATCATCTTATTACGCTTTACAACTCTTTGAAGTTTCATTTAAGTAGCTGTAACGGTTTTCAACTTACAGAGCGGACACGAAATGGCATCACAAATGATCAAAGGGAAATAACTTCAAAAACATGCAAGGCAGATTTATGGTTCTTGCACATGACACATTGTCTCATTATGCTCGACAACTGTATGAAGTTTTATCCAAATAGCTTGAACAGTTTTCAACTTACAGAATGGACACAAAATTGCATTTACTAATGTTCCAATGGGAATAATTTGAAAAATATACAAGCAAGTTATGGTTCTTGTGCATGACAAGTCGTCTCAATGTGCTTTACAAATGTATGAAGTTTCATCAAAATATCTTTTATATGGTTATCAAGTTGTAGAGTGGACACAATTTTGTCATTTACTAATGTTTGGAGGGGACTAATTTAAAGAATGCAAGCAGGAGTTATGGTTCTTGTGCAAGGCACGTCGTATCAATGTGCTTTACAAATGTATTAAAGTTTATCAAACTATCTTTAACGGTTACCAAGTTGTAGAGTGGACATGATTTTGTTACAGACAGACAGATGGATGAACAGATGCGTGGGAAAAACAAAATGTCTTCCGACCCTGAAGGGGGAGGCATAATGAGACAGTATTAAATTCTTTTTATAAGAGTGCTCTGTGGAAGTACAACAATCACAGAAGGGAAGGGCTGATGATTTCTCTGAGGATATTTTGTTGAATCTTGAGAAGGATGCAATATTGGATGATACATTGAAATAGTTAGGAATCCTCCATGCGAGCTTAACATTTTATTGCTTCAACAACAGCAGAATCTAGGGAGGAGATTTGGTAACAATATAATGCATTTAAGCTTCCCCCATTGGCTTTGGCTGCTTTCCGTTCTAAGGTGTCGATTCAGTTGTTGTTGATTCGTTGTTGATTGTTGCTTTCATTGTGGGATTCTGTAATTGTTCTATGTTTTGTTGTGAGTTACGTTGGGTCCATTCTTGTTTTGCAATCATCTCGATGGGGAAAGAGAGAGTTGGTTGCTTTACTTTGTTTGTCTTCCTGGTGTCTAGTGATTGGTGTGTGGCTCTTCCTCACGACGCTGGCTTGTCCGCAGTTTGTGATTTTGGTATTTCCTGATCATACTCACTTACTATTTTGGGTCGTTTCAATGAAAATCTATTTCAATCCGGTTTAACATTGTCACCCCTTAACTCTGTACCAAAACGGGATACCAATGAAAGAAGAATTATTCTAGACCTTAATTGTCCATAAGGTTTGTCGGTCAACAACTTTACAAATAATGAAGCATGATTCAGTAGGAAAATGGATTTAATTAACCCAAAAGTGGATGATTTTATCCATTTGATAAAAGCAACGGGAAGAGGGTGTCTTTTATACAAATTTGACTTTGACTTTTGTTGCCTAAACCATTTAATGCATTCAAAAGACGCGGGATGTATCATAATGTTTCTAAGTGCAATGCCAAGAGATGTGACTGTTGCACATATTTATGTACTAAAACCACCATTACATCATCTGTAAATGGTAGGCACCTCTACATTATCAATTATAATGATACGGACTGGACATCATCTGATCTGATTTATGTTATAACTTGAACTGAAACCAATTGTGACATGCAATATGTTGGACAAACTGGTCGATCCCTTCAGACTAGGTTTGGGAGCGTTTTCGTAAAATGAAAAAGCCAAGAAATTTGACACGTTTCTTTATCGGCATTTCAAAAATAATTGTCATTCACCTAGAAAAGTTTAATGCAATCAGTTGAAAAAAATTGTATATGATCCAAACTCATCTAAATGAAAAATATAAAAAGACACGATACTGAACTAAAATGGAAAAAACATTTGCAACTTTTCTTTTAGGTTTTAATGATAGTTTATACCACAAAGATAATATTTCTTAAATGCCTGATTTTGACTTTTTTTCTTTTTGAATATAAGAAACGTAAAATTAGATCTCATGGTCAAAGAAACAAGACCAAACTCTGCTCTGGACCTGCGTAGCGGGTGCATATCGGTGTGTGAACAGTCCATATGCAAAGTTCAAATATACAGGAATGAAATCAGATTACACCAAATTACACAATGTAATCTATAGTAGGTGACTTAATAATTTCTAAGTTAAACTCTCAAAAATATATTATCAAATGTGCATAAATATAAGGTGTACATGTTCAATGTGTGAACAACCATAATACAAAGTTTGAATATAAAGGAATAAAAACTGCTTGAGTTACAGATTACACAAACAAGACACCCCTAAGCATTTCGGATGGAAAAATGTCTAAGTTCAACAGCCCTAAATATAAGAAAATATTTATTAAATGTGCACAAAATGATGGGTGCACATCATCAGTGTGTGAACAATCATTACACAAAAGTATGAATATAAAGTAATGAACACTGTTGGAGTTACAGATTACACAAACTAGGCACCCCCTAAGCATCTCGGATGGAAAAAAATGTCTAAGTTCAACCCCCATCAAATGTAAAAATATTTATTAAATGTGCACAAAATGGGAGGTGCACATCTTCAATGTGTGAACAATCATTATGCAAAGTTTGAATATAAAGTAATGAAAACTGTTGGAGTAATAGATTACACAAACTAGGCACCTCCTAAGCATTCTGGATGGAAAAAACGTCTAAGTTCAACACCCGTCAAAAAAGTGAAAAAAATATGAAATGTGCACAAAATAGTAGGTGCACATCTTCAATGTGTGTACAATCATTATGCAAAGTTTGAATATAAAGGATTGAATACTGTTGGAGTTTCAGATTACACAAACTAGGCACCCCCTTAGCATTTCTGATGGAAAAAATGTCTATGTTCAACACCCATCAAAAAAAGTGAAAAAAAAAATATGAAACGTGCACAAAAGAGGAGGTGCACATCTTCAATGTGTGAACTATTATTATGTAAAGTATGAATATAAAGGAATGAATACTGTTGGAGTTACAGATTACACAAACCTGCCACCCCCTTAGCATTTCGGATGAAAAAAATGTCTAAGTTCAACACCCCTCAAAAATGAAAAAAAAAATATGAAACGTGCACAAAATAGGAGGTGTACATCTTAAATATGTATACAATCATCAGGCAAAGTTTGAATGAAAAGGAATGAAAACTTTTGGAGTTACAGATTACACAAACTTGGTACCCCTAAAGTGTTTCGGACGGATGGACAGACGGACGGACGGACGGACGGAGTGGACCCACTACTAGACCTGCTTTCGCTAAAGCGACGCAGGTAAAAACTCCATCATTAAGCGCCAAATTTGTACTGAAAAACGCACAAATACTTCTATAACGGATCTTTCTATTGTTTTAAATAGTCATGGTCGCCATGGTTTACTTGCATTTTAAGTTCTCTGCCTATTTTAGTTTTACGTAATTTAGAGTTAGAGGCTCATAAACTTTGCCATAGCGCTAACCAATTATAAAAAGCAGCTCTTTTGAGGTGTTATGTTCAACATTTACCTAGTCCTTATATCAATTCTGAGGTCAAACATAAACGACATTTTATCAAAATTCCATTCATTAACAAAGGTATGGAGTTTATCAATTCGCACAGTATCTTTAAGGATAAATCAATGGTTTCCTCTGTTCCAAATTACTTTAATAACTCAGAAACTACTATCGTTTGCTATAAATGTAACAAACCTATTAGATCTACTATATTCAACTATTATAAAATTGTAACCGATATGAATATAGATTCCAATTATCCCAACTCCTGAGATTGTCAAAATTCTACTTATTTATATCCCCTACAGAGCATGTAATTACAGGTAATATAAATGTCATTCCTGACACTAGAGTTCGTAATATTATTTCTAAAGGCCCTAAATATATATTTCCCTCTAATATTGATATCGCTTAATGTCGTAGAGAGATCGCTGCTTCATTAAATGGCTTCAGTAATCGTTGGTGTAAACGAAAAAATGTTGAACCTGATGCCTTGAAGGAACGGAAGATTAACAATTCTAAAATTATTGAAACTCATATTTCTTTTTACTCTCGTAAAACTCAATTTACCCCCAAAACCTAAATCTTCTTTTCGTCATCTTAAATGAGGTATCCAGGATTTTCATATGAAAAAGTAAGTGATTATCATCAGGAAATACCACAATCGCAAACCGAAGACAATCCTATGGCACTGCGAGAAAGAGCCACTCAACCATCAAGAGACACCAGGAAGACAAATTAAGCAAAGAAGTATGTTTTGGTTCCAGCAGATAAAGACAATTGTATAAAGTTGATACCCTTAAACGTGAGCTAATTGACACTAATGCCTATAAACTGCAGACTTCTTTGGGTGAGAGGGTTATTGTCGATGGGCATGAATGTCATACAGCCCTGCATTTTGGTGTCAAAGCTAAAGAAAACCAAGACAAGGTTCCTACGTTATAATGGTTACCTAAACTCCATAAGAAAACATATAAAGTAAGTTTTATTTACTAATTCTAGCTATTGTACGACAACAGAACTTTCTAAATTGTTAACCTCGTGTCTTATTGCTGTCAAAAAACATGTTCTTAAATACTGCAAAAAAGGTATATGAAATACCCTGTAAGAATCTATTTTGGTCTATTACAAATCCAGGCGACGTATTAGATAAACTTGAAGCTAGAGATTTCAACGCGACTAGTTTGTCTACATGTGTTTTTTCTACTCGTTACACTTCTTTACCTCAAACTTTAATTAAAGAAAAACTTTTGATCTTATTCAAAGAAGCTTCGAAAGAGTAGGCTCTCCTTACCTTGCATGTAACGACAAAACTCATTTTAACTTCGGAAAAGCATAAAAAATATCATGCATGGTCTTGTCAAAATGTATGTGATGCGCTGACCGTTTTGTTGGACACCATTTTATACGATCTGGAAATAAGTTGTATAGACAAGCTGTAGGGATTCCAATGGGCACACTATTTGTGCTCCCCTGGTTGCGAATTTATTCTTGTTTTGTTATGTGAGGGACAAATCATGTCTCTTTCTAATGATAAACATGTTGATATTATTGACGCTTTTAATACTACATCAAGATATTTGGATGATATTTTAAATATAGATATTTTTGACAATATGGTATAAGAAAAATATACCCTGCAGCGCTTCAAAATAATAAAGCAAATATCTCTGATACTGGAGCCTCGTTTTTGGACTTGCATTTGTTAATTTCTAACGATATTGTATCTACCAATATTTATTATATACCTGACGATTTTGATTTTAAAATTATCAATTTCCCTTTTTTAGATGGTGATCTTCCTGGCTCTACCTCCTATGGGGTTTATATTTCTCAACTCATCCGATTTGCATGAGCATCTAGCCATCTTGCTGAATTCAACATTTGCAATAAATTGTTAACTCAGAAACTTCTCAAACAAGGCAATCGGTATCATAAACGTCGCAGAACTTTTTCTAAATTTTACCGCCAATATATCTAAATAATATCTAAATTCAATATCGGAATTAAATCTCTCTTACAACAGGGGCTTTCAGAACTAGAATCTTATGGTGACTTATGGTGACTTAGTGTTTAAATTAATAAATAAATGCTGACTCCAATAATTTTTCAGCGCAGTTTATTAAAATAATTTTTAATAATAAGAAGATTGGTTATAACATTAAGGTATTGCAACAGACTGCATGCTTTGTGGTAAGACCAATCACAGCTGGCAATTTTGGTTTTCTCCTTAATTTCACGCCGACAAACCTCAGTTTCTATGACGGTTCCGACTTAAAGACTTATCTATAGATGAGATGGTTAGGGCCTGATGGTGTGTCTGTTGTTGAGCCTAGTGGGTTTAATTGTTGTATTTCTTTTACTCCAATATTTAGTTGTGTATACTGTTGAGTCCTTATCTTTGCTTTATCTCCTTTTTATATCTCAGTTTGTATTTACAAGGAGATGATACATCGATAAGTTAGGGATCTTTCATGCGAACCCAACATCTATTTGTCTTGATCCACATCAGAAATGAGAGAGAGGTTGGTACCATAAATCTAGTTTAAGCCCTCCAGTCAAACTATAAACTGAACAAAATTTTTAATTGGTCACTTTTAAACTCATTATTTCTGATTGATCAAGCTCTAATAACATTGAAATGATTTTGCCAATAAATGTGCAGTTTAATGGGCTAACGTTTAGCTGTTTTTCAGAAAAGTTGTTTTTCAGTCCACGTTTTTTGGTTAAAATTGCAAAAACATGCTTTTTGAAGAAAAATGATTTTGACTGAATTTTTATGTCAAATTTAAGTTTAGTTGTTAATAGACTGGTCTAGTCGACTTCAAAAAACACCAAACACTTGAAATTTTGACTAAAGTAGATTTTTTACGCCTTTTTAAAATTTCACATTTTTTGAGATTTTGGAAATTCATTAGTAGTGTGTGCAAAAATTGTTGTATGCATTTTATTTTATCCGAACAACATAGCCCAAATAGAATAGAACTTGATTCGTCCATTTTGTGATGACAATCATTTCACTGCTGCTGCCCACTTCCGGTTTGAATGTAAAGTCAATTCGACGGTACTTTGCGTTATTTTTTTTCATTTTCCAAACTAGAATAGTGACGTCCAGGAGTAATACATAATCGCTGAACATTTCAAAACCGTATCACAGAAAATAAGGCGTACAGAACAGTGCGAACTTTCTATGTAAGCTGCATGCATAAAAGCTGAATTTAAATGATTTAGCTGCTGGTAGAGTTTGTCATCATGCTATAACGTTACAGAAACGAGAAGTCTGATGGTGTAGTAATTTGATTAGAGTGTTTTTCCATGATGATACATTGCATTAGTTAGATGGCCTCCATGCGAGCTGAACATTTCTTGTAATTCAACAACAGCAGAATCTAGGGAGAAGATTTGGTACCAGTAAAATGCATTTAAGCCCCCTGGTGGCTTAGGCTGCTGTCCGTTCTAAGGCGGTGGTTCTGTTGTTGTTGACTTTTTGTTTATTGTTACTCCCATTGTGGGAGTCTGTAATTGTTCTATGTTTTGTTGTACGTTACTTTATGTCCATTCTAGTATTGCAATCATCTTGATGGGGAAGAGAGAGCTGATTGCTTTGCTTAATTTGTCTTCCTTGTGTCTCGTGATGGCTGAGCGGCTCTTCCTCGCGGTGCCACAGGGTGGTTTGCAGTTTGTGATTGTGGTATTTCCTGATCATACTCATTTACTATTTTTAAATCATTTGAAGTGTGTTCGTCTTTAATAACGGCAGTCAGAAATATTTTCATTAAAAAAAAATACAAATGGATGGCATTTCTGTGAAATATATCATATTGTAGGAAAATGTGACTTTTTGAAACGAGGATACCTTTACTCTAGCATCGTCTGTGGAAGACATACCAGTCATTTTAAAATGAAATGGCATGCAGAGTTTCGGCAAGTCATCGGTTGATTTATATTAGCATGAATTTTGTATAACCGAACCCTTCTTTCAAAACTTGCATAAAAATGTAAGGTGACATATGAGAAATTTGGCTCAGTGTATTTTACTGGCCATTCCAAGATGGGGCTTCTTTCGTAGATCCATTTTGTTATTTATGTTTTGTGTTTGTCATGCTGTCTTGTCTGTTCATTGCAGCCTTGTGGTCACCTGCTGAGAAAGGGCTAACGTCTTGGCTCTCTTGTATGTGATTTTTTTCTTGTGTTTTGTCACTTTCCCATGTGGTGTTCTGGGTCAGGTGTGGTACTTAATTTTCTTGATTCCTGATCTTTGGCTTCTTACTTACTTTGCAAAAACCTTAAGACAGATAAAAAAAAATTGTCCGTCTCAATACAATTTGGTATCCTATACATGGAAAAAGCACATTTTTGTGATACTGTTTTAAGTATGGGTGCAAAATCTTCTGTAAATTGTTGTCAAAGAGTAACAAACTACATTTCAATTATCATAATTAAAAATGGTGTTTGTATACTCAATTATCTTGACGATCTAGCTTCCGCCTAAAGCTTCATTTTCATGATAATAATCAGATATAACTAAAAACTGAAATGATACTTTGATTTTATATCTAAATTCAATGTCAGACTTAAATTTTTCTTGCACCAGGATCTTTCAGAACCAGATTCTTATGGCGACTTAGTGTATAAATGAAAGGAAAGTGTAGCCACCAATAATTTTTCAGCGCTGTTTATTAAAATATTTTCTTATTATATAAAGATTGGTTATAACATTAATGTATTGCAACAAACTGCTTGCTTGGTTCCTGGCCTAGTGGTCAACCCAATCAAGGTTGGCAAGTATGCTTTCCTCTTAAATTGCATGCCTGCTGGTCAGACCACAGGTCTATGACAGTTCTGAGTTAGAGATTTATCTATAGATGAGAGGGTTGGAGCCTGATGCTGCGCCTGTTGCCAGGTCCACCAGGGATTAACTGTTGGATTTCTTTTTTGCTCCAGTATTCAGCTGTATGTACTGGTGAGTCCTTATCTTTGTTTTATCTCCTTTTAAGATCTTGATTTATACGTACTAGGAGATGAGTCATGGATAAGTTAGGGATCATTTATGTGAACCAAACATCTATGTGTCTTGATCAACATCAGAATTAAGGATGAGTTTGGTACCGTGAAACATGTTTAAGCCCTTCAGTAGTTTCCTTACTGACCGTTCCATGGCGGTACTTCTTTTGTCAATCTTTTTTGTTATTTGTGTTTGTCCTTGTCTGTTTCTTGCAGCCTTGTGGCCACCTGCTGGTAAAGGGCTAACCTCTTGGCTCCCCTGTATGTGTTTTTTTCTTGTGTTTTGTGTCACTTTCCCATACGGTGTCCTGGGCCAGGTGTGATATTTGATTGTATCGATTCCTGATCTTTGCCTTCTTCCTGACTTTGTCTGTATCTTGAAAATACTTGTAATGAATGTTTACACGTCTATGTTGATACATGTACTGAATATTTGAATGACTATCTCAGTGTTACCATTAAAACTGATAAGATATGAATAAAAAGAATGATTTATATACTTTCATACACACCAAAAATTCATAAAAAATAGTAATTGTGTATGATCAAGAAAGACCACAATCACAAATTGCAGACTAACCCATGATACCGCGATGAAGAGCCGCACAACAATCACGAGACACTAGATAGACAAACTAAGCAAAGCAATCAGCTCTCGCTTCCCCATCAAGATGATTGAAAACTAAAATGGACATAAAGAAGAGTTCAACAAAACATAAAAATAACAGACTCACACAATGGGAGTAACATTAAACAACAAATCAACAACAACAGAACCACACACTTAGAACGGACAGCAGCCTTAGCCAACGGGGATGTGGTGGGGGCTCAAATGCATTTTACTGGTACCAAATCTTTGCCCTAGATCCTGCTGTTGTTGAAGTACAAAACATGTGCAGCTCGCGCTCAGGCCTTCCTACTATTGCCATGTATCATCATGGATCCAAATTTGGTAATATGACCTTATTGCCAAGCCTGCGTAAGCCCAGATTTTATGGGGTGAGTTTACCCGGGTTATATCGTGCCAACTCTTTCCAAAACAGACGTCTAAACTGATAGAAAAGAACGTATTAACTACTTTACGTCCAAACGTGTTTGTTTATCTGAACCTCCGCAGACCGTGGTCCCAAAGGACCAGACTAGAAAAATATCAACACCAAGAAATAATTAATGGCTTCAAATATTTACTTTAATTAAACCCTTATTGTATTTTCAAACTTTGAGCCAATAACTCCTCATTGTTAAACACTTTAACATTGATGAATTTATTGTCTCAACTGTCGATAGGTACTCACTGTGAGAAAACGGCATTTACAGCAGATTTTACCATGTACACTTAGGTCTATCTCCCAGTTACACATTGTGTCAATGACTATCTTTTGGCTTACTGGTTTAATTTGCGATATTCTTTCCTATGTGACGAACAATACTATGTTCTGACTTTCTGGTAGATCCGGGTATTATCTGCCAGTAATTGACAATCAGAGTGGCCGGGCTGGGATTTAAACTGATGGCCACACCATTGCAGTCGGCAAACGTCAGACTGTGCTATGCGGAAAACCTGTATTCGGGGTTTGCAACCAGGCCTAGAGGTTATGGAACTTGAGTACAGTTTCAGACTCAAAATTAAGCGCAATGATTGGCTGCTTGCAGACACGTCTCTGTGTCTGCAAGCAGCCAATCATTGCGCTTTATTTTGAGTCTGAGAATGAACTCCAGTTTTATAACCTCGAGGCCAGGTTACCTACACAGCTAAAGAGATTACTATAACATTAAACATATGAACGTAACATTTGGGCTGTGTTTATCAGAGTGGGTCTACGAAGATCTTGGTCATTGCTGATAACGTATGAAACCAAAACAAGTTTTAGTGGAGAATACGTAATGTGAGAAATAATACTGAAAATGGGAATATAGTATTCATAGACTTAAGACAGCTTAACCGTTGACGAACATTGTATCTATCAAATAGTCGTGATATGACTAAATAAATGGTTTAAAGTGACGTTCAAACTGAACACATTAACAACATAAGGTTTTCTCTTAATAAGGCTCCAATTATATATCATTTTAACAACCAATTGTTCCTTTGGTCTTGATAGCCTTATTAATGGAACGAAAAAAAAAGTCCTCTGGGACATACTTAATGCATCTACTCTCCAAATCTAATAAATTCTCATCTAATTCTCCAATAGTATTGATTGGCCCTTTTATGTTCTGTTGGCAAAACAGGACACCAACGCAAACGGTGAAACATTCATTCTATGTGGGCACGAGTATACTATTTTATTATTTTATCTTTTTACACACTTTATTACTCTATAGAGGTACAGTTCATAGTTCTATTTGGATATGCAGCGCACACGTAATTTATGAAACTAAATTTGAAATAAGCAAACATATTGTGGCGTAGTCTTAGAGTACGCCCATTGAAAAACGCGAGCGATTTACAGCTGATGGACTTAAGTGGCTTTATATTGGTGTCAATTTGTCAAGCCACATCTACGTAGTTAAACAAAGTGCTTTCAGATGGATAGGTTGTAGAACTAATTGTTTCAAAATACCTGTTATTCGACATTAAAGTTAATTAACAAAACATAAATACAAACTCTCATGCTTTTGATCCAATCATTTCCATATGTTGTATTGTACTTTAAATGTTTTAATTAAAATGGAATAAATATTGTTTAAACTAAATGCAAACTGTGAACGAAAATTATCTTCTACAATAGTCGGAAAATATCAGATTGACAGAATATGTTAGTGCGAATTTATATGTCGAAGAGAGTCAGAATTGTGTTTATACATATTGAATTATGAAATATCAAACTATTAAAATGATAGAAAACAAAAGAATACACTATAACGTTATGTTTCTATTTGTTTTAAACTATCATATGTCATTTAAATTACGAAGATGATGTTTTCTTTTGTTGGTATGGATAAGGATAAGTAATTAGCAACGAACATTTTACCACGCTGGCCACTAGAAGATCTTTGTTAAAGAATAAACGCCATTAAAAAAATAGCTGTAAAATGAGACTTAATGAGTCTAACATTTCTTTAATAGAAGACGTCTCCACGTATTCAGAAGAAAAGTTAGTGGAATGGCTGGCTTACCATATGAGATTATTATTTTTCGTATTAATGCTTGCTGGTTTTGTGACGAACGTTCTTTCTTTCTTTGCTGTGGTATTGTGTAAGGATCGGCATCAATCACACATGAAACTGATAGCCAATCTAGCCGTGGCTGATGGGCTTTTTGATGCTACGGGGCTTGGAGTAGCTCACATTGTCGCCGAGCATATTTATAAGACTAACAAACTACCAGATAACCCAGCACTTCCTGCACTACTTTATTTTACTTGGATAGCTGAATTATTGTCTGTGTTTGCTATTCTACTAGTGCAGTATGTCGCTGTTACAGACCCACTTCATTATCATATTAAAGTCACAACAAGACGAACCAATCTGGGGATCGTTTTCATATGGAGTTTCTCCTTACTCGTCGGCGGTTTGTCAAACACACTGGTCGGGATCATCGGAGCCCTTGTGATTGGAAAGGATATAAACGGCGATGCTATTAACGGAGACAGTTATGAAGTTGTATATATCATCTGGGTTCTCTCGTTGGGTTCATTTGCATCATTTCTTTATTTCACAGTTCGAATAATAAGACAAATAAGATTATCAAACTCATGTCAACAGAGAGAAACACAGACGGACGAATTATTCAGAAGCAGAAAAGCTGTCGTGACGAGTCTTTGGATTGCATGCACCTACATAACTGGATGGCTGCCATGTTTCTTATTAGAAAGTCTGGCTAGGATACCTGGTGTTCACTTTCACAAAGTGTCATTTGCTATCACTCGTGGATTTTTCTTCGTATTGACAATAATCAACACGATAGCTGACCCAGTGATCTATGGTATAAACTTAAAGCAGGTTCATGACAGCTATCTTATAATGCTGCAATACCTTTGTCATAAAGTGTGCAAAACTAAGTAATGAACGGTACCACCTTATTAATAAATCTAATAGCAATGAATGTGTAATGTTCTGGAATAGTTGTTCAAAGCTTATGTACACTGAAGCCATCACAAAGACGTCATCTATGCACATATACTGCCGTCGGAAGTAAGTTGAACGTGACATCAAAAGCATAGCAACACAGGGATTTTAATATAGATTATACCGTTATTACCGGTAAAAATCTAGTTAGTAAACGATTTCGATTCGACAATATCCAGCTGTGATAGCTCGCTCGGTTAAGCCTTGGGAACTCATATGATGCGTTATCTTTTTGCAACAATAGACGACGTCCAATCTGACGTAACTCTCAACTTATCTCCCGACGGCAGTAGTATTGCTCAGTCTAGAAGCTGAATACTCAAAGCTTATACATTTCACCTCTATAGTTAAATCTCAGGGACATTTCGCCGGGACTAGTTTATATATTCCCAATAGACATATACATATTTGAGGCCAATTTCGGTCCGCCTTCGAAACGTTGGGCACTGTGTTGCGACCGGAGAACGTGTTCTTGTTCGTCTTTTTTTTTTGTCTATTTTAACGTTAAAACGTCAATTATGAGTGAAGTATTTCGAATTAATGCTGGCTTTTACCCATGTCGCTTTTACTCACATTCAATTATATAATAAAGTTTATATTTAAAAAAAAGTATGCGAGTATGACCAGGAAATACCACTATGACACTGTAGTCTAACCCTCGGCATCTCGAGGAAGAGCCACAGAACACTATAATTCACAAGAAATCAGGAAAACAATTAAAGTAAAGCAATCGACTCTATCTTCCGAGACTAGAAATGACAGTATAATAAAACAAGGACTAAACATAGAACCCCCACAAATTGATGCGAGCAACAAAAAATAATAAATCAACAACATCAGAACCAGCGCATTAGAACGGACAGCAGACACAAGAGACGTTAATGTATTTTATTGGCGCCAAATCTTCGCCCTAGATTCTCTTGTTGTTTAAAATACAAATAAAATGTTCGCATGGAGGCTTCCTTACTTATGCAATGCTTCATTACAGAGACACAATCTAAATATTTTCTAATCCAGAGGGGCGATTTGTTGCAATGGGTTTATTGTAAAGGCGGGCGTCATTTGCCTAGCTAGTTCGTAGTTGCCAGTTCAGATTGTCTGTTAAGTTGTCTATCTATTTCCTATTTAATGTTGTCAACATAAATTATAGTATCCCTGATGTTGGTAGCCAGTTGCCAGTTAACATCTGCCAATGAGTTGGCACTGGCGAAATATGTATCCATTATCGAACATATGTATTGGTAGATGCGAATTGGTGGCAGCCAATTCACAAATTTGACTCTTCTCTACATTCGTGTCTGCTACAGTGAGATGGCTGTCAATTCGACTTTTCCATACCTGAAACGCGACATAGAGCTTACTCGTGTTACTGCCCAGGGCCCGGAAATGCAATGCCTCCTTAAAGTTAAGAAATACCAAAGAAGCAGGATGCGAAATATAACGTTTCAAACCGATTAAAATCAAAATAGTTTCATTTTTTTCAGAAGATCACAATGATATCTTTGACCACAACAACGGCATCGATCCAGGTAATTTATTTAGCATTTCATATAGCATGTTAAAATATCCATACTAACTTTAAGTCTCCCTTAACTTTAAGGAGGCATTGTAATTCCGGGCCCAGATTAGATGTTTCCATAAAAGCGTAATAGCATTTGGGTTTTTTTCCATTTTGACAAACTTTAGATCGGCGACTGGGAAGTGGCAGTTTTCTCAAGATTTGATTGGGCGACTACAAACTGACAGCTGCAAACTGATTGATGGCAGCAAATTCAAACACCAAAAATATTAAAATAGTAAGTGAGTATGATCAGGAAATACCACAATCACAAACTGCAGATAAACCCGTGGCACCTCGAGGAAGAGCCACACAACAATTACGAGGCAAAAAAGCAAAATAATCAGCTCTCTATTCCCCCATTATGATGATTGCGAAACTAGAATGGACACAAAGCAACGCACAACAAAACATAGAACAAATACAGAATCCCACGAATCAACAACAACAGAACCAACGCCTTCGAACGGACAGCAGCCTAACCAATGGGGAGGGGGGGCTTAATGCATTTTACTGGTACCAAATATTCGCCCTAGATTCTGCTGTTGTTGAAGTACAAGAAATGTTCAGCTCGCATGGAGGAGGCTTCCTGACTATTACAATTTATCATCATAGAGAAACAATCTAATCAAATTAACACTATGATGAAACAAAGAAAATGGCTTACTACTCACAGATAGTCAGAGCTAAAGCAAATCTAAAAAATGAGCCACATTGGGCCAAATTACAGACAAACATCAGGTACAGACACACCCATTAAAGCTTTAAGTCAGAGCCGTCATTGAGTCTGAGGCCTGACCCCCGTCGTGCAATCAAAGAGGAAGCCATAGCTATAAACCTTGATTGGGTTTACAGCCAGGCATGCAGACTGTCGCATCATATCCATGTTATATCCAACTTTTTATAACGTTTCATAGTCTTTTTGAATTGATCACTAAAATAAGGTTTTCCAACATTTTTTTTTTTAATTTATAAACTAATTCACCATAAAATATAGGTTCTGATATGCTCTGTTGCAGAAGAGTTTTTAAACCAATGTTGTATTTAACAATTAACTCTTGAGTTAGCAACGTCTAAACGGAATATCAGTCAGCTGGCAGTTCGGAGTTGCCAATTAAATTGATGGATAGCTTAACATAAATCATTTGAGCCCAATTCATGAGATATTTGTACATATAACACAATGTGAGCAGTGAAGGGCCAAATAATCATGCGCATCTGTTTACATAAAACAAAGGCTAACATAACGTTTCTTCACCAGGTAGAGCTTACTCTGTTTGGACCAAAAATGACGACTGCACAGAGGAAAATCCTGAACAGACAGGGAAGGAACGTATACGCATATATGAGCTGGCCCATTTGATTTACACTTGTCGAATTTGGACTAGATAGCATAGCATTGAAGTGCAACACATTAACCGTTTGAGCCCACACAGTAATGGGGAAATATAAACAACTTGTTTTAAAGTATGAATTTCACTCTGGGTAATGGTATAAAATACTTTGCTAACATGGCTATGTCTGCAGGCTGCCTATTGCATTTCGGGCTTTTAGCTTTTATCGTATCTGTCATTCCCAAGAGTACATGTATGTGGGTATATCGGTATTACGAGCATCTGTTACAAATGACTGGTGCACAAACCGTTTATACTGTTTTAAACCTTCATTCAGTACACATTTCTTGATTTACGCGTATGAAGAATCTTTACATGTATAGAAGGTGGCTAAAGTACTCGCCTTTTTGTTATCTGTTAATCGGGAAATGCATTAAATAAAACAGAGACGTCAAAAAATCGAAGAATATATTTACGTTTATAATAACAAAAATTACCAGGAATATGTTTTTCGTAATAAATGTATTTTTTTAACAATTTTTTTTATTTTCTTACCTCATATTTTCATACGTATATTTTACCTATCCAAATTGTTGTCTCCTGTTCACTCTTTATGAAGTGTGACAGAAGGGTCACTGTAATACTTATCTTCATTCCCAGTGGAATACTAACATAGCTATCGTAAATAACAATATGATAATATTTGGCAGATTTATGTCGAACCATCTTTCTCATACGAGTAATTTGGGTGGGGTTGTCAAGTATCAGTGTTACAAGTGACAAATTAAAATGTATGAGGACATAGCTAAAACTCTAACCTTTTTATGATACCAAACCTGATATATTTACATAATATTCATTTATATTCCAAAGGGAACAATGTTAAACACATATGATAATTTTACTCTTAATTCAATATTTCGACCAGAGGACTTTATCATGAAAAAACATACATATTACTCTTAATTCAATATTTCGGCAAGAGGCTTTTATCAAGAAAAAAACATGCATGCATGTTTAACTTGATAAAGGCCTCTGGCCGAAATATTGAATTGAGAGTAAAATTATCATATATGATACATTTACGGCACCACTAAAAGTTAATAAAGGCAAGAAATCATCTACAAGGCCAAGACCACAACTGGTAGAAACACCGTGCGCAACGTCGCTGGATTGCTTTTAGCGGTCAACTACCTACACTCGGTGGCCATAAGTGAGTTCTCAAAATGAAACGTTGTTTCATTTGCAAAAATTTAAGTACATTGAAAATGTGTATAATTTGAAAAACGAGGAATGCAAATTATCTGAAATTTTGAACATATCATTATTCGCTATTTTTCAACTTAAGAATGCTAGATTTTTATAGAAATAATATCACCTAGAGTTTGTGGGTGTTATACATTTCGACCACCTCTGATTTCTGAAACAATTTGAAAATTTGATGTGGGTTCTAAACTTCTTCCGTTGTACATGATTATAGATATTGCTTATTTTCTATATATATCTGGTGATAATGGTGCTAATATGTTATAATTGTGAGCTGTGAACAAGCTGTGTTGACATCTTCCTAATTTATTCACCGTCATATTAGGGGTGGGTGGGGTATATGTACCCCTGACCAAAAAAATCTAAATTATTGAATGAATTCACATGATAACTTAGCAATAAGTGTCAGGCTTTCTAGGGTCTATATATGAGTGTTTGAAGCAATTAGTCTTTAAATGTTTCATTCTTTCAAATCAAAAAGACAGCAGACAGCGATACCTAACCCCTTGGCCAAATTTTGCTTTACAAGGGGGTACCCAAACTTTCATACAAAATCAAAATATAGTTCTCCTTAAAAAATAAATGTTCTGTAAAATGTAACACCAAATGGTACTTTCAACTGAAAATAATTATAAAACAAATATTGTATCACTGGTTATGCTGCTTGTGGCACCAATATCAGGACTGACAGTGAAAATTAGCAGATTTTTTGGGATCCAACAATAGCTTATATCCATCAACATTTATTCAAAAAATATTATTTTCAAATAGAGCACTGTTATGATGCCTCACAAAATGTACATACCCCATATTCCTTCATTTGTTTATTTTGTCTGTTTTTTACAGCCAAAGTATACTGCAGTCGGATCATTTTCATGACATTATTTTCGGTCCAGTTCTCTGCTCTGCATTATTTTATTTTCAGTTTCTATACTAATATGAACTTTAACAGAATGTTTTCCAGTACATTTCAAATATTTATGCAATTTTCAATAAAAAAAATATTAAAATCTGACATTTTTACAGCAATTTTCAACACCTGTTATCTTTTTTTTGAAAATGGAGCCAATGTTTGTGATACTCAATATCTCCATAGCAACAGATGATGACATCATACAATTAGGTGATGACGTAAACATATACCCTGTATATTTATCCAGGGCAATTATCATTTGGGGAAATTGTCCTTATTGGCTAGAAAAGACCATTGTTTCAGACCATATTTTTTGTCAATTTCTTGTAAGCTGATTTGGGAATTCACTTATGGCCACTGAGTGTATCTGTATACTGGCTGGGTTGTTGTGTTCGGGAGCGGTGCAATTAGTCATTAACTCGCATTTAGTAATGAAATAAAATTTATCTTAAGCAGCAAAATATTTGTTCCGGCTTGTCAATAGAATTTCCATGACAAACATCATAAATGTATTACATGAGGTCAATCCGATAATTACATATAATGAGATGTGAGGTATACGTACTCTATGCGCACAGTGTTTTCGGACTTTCTGGAAGCTCACTACAGAATGTGCTATAGACTCTCTAAATATATGAGAAATGACCACAAATTATATTTTTTCTTACAAATGAATCTGCCAGATCCAAGTTCATGTCATCTGCATGAGAGAAAAAAGTAAATGAGTATGATATTGGAATACCACAATCACACACTGCATACCAACCCACTGCACCGCGAGGAAGAGCCACGGAACAAAAACAGTCACATGACATCAGGAAGACAATTAAAGTAAAGCAACTAACACTTTCTTCCGCATCCCATACATTTGAAGATATTTGGAGCAAATTAGAACTATCACATGCATTTTGAGCATTATATAATTGAGCCGCTACATGTGCTTTCCAACAATGTGGCATTTTGACACGAGCCTGTGCAGCCTCCTGTTAAGCTAAGAAACTCCAAATGATGTTAGGTTAGTAGCCTAAGAGTCATAGAATATTTAAGCGACCAGCAAAAGCTCTGATTAGACTGCGCGTATGCGCAAGTTGACCTGAGCCTCTGCTGGTCGCACATACCACATTGTTGGAAATCACATGTTGCGGCTCATATTATTCTTTAAACATGGCGTCAGCTAAATCTTGAATGTTTATCTAAATTGACGAAGTCATTATTTTTTCAGTCATGTTGGGACGTTTTTCTACATGCTAAGCAATAAGGATAAAGCGTCTTACTCCAGAATATATGTTGGGATTCGAATCCGCGTCTCCGGCAGTCTACCTTCTGAGATACGGTGCAGCTTATATATTCTTTAAATTATGGGTAAAGTGCATATGGACCCCAATCGCATAATACCATAGAAAGGCAAACCTACCCTACATATAGCAGCTGAAGGACAATTTGAATTATGTATATATATTTCAAATGCAGAAAATCGCACTTTTTGTTGTAAAGGGAGTCCGAGGTTTAAACCTTTTCAAGAGAACTACTATACCAAGAAGGGCAGGTGTCCATAGCCGGTACCAGCTCTTAATTTCTTTACCCACATCTCCTTTATTGCTAGCATGAAGGAGCAGATCCAGGATTTCTGGAAAAGGGTTTCATAGAATAGAATAGAATAGAATAAAGTTTTATTTCCAATCATGGGTCACCAATAGGCAGTATATAAAGCGCAATTAATAAAATTAAGATATGTATGTAAACATAAAGTAACTAAAGCTCGACTCTGATTAGTCAAAAACAATTAAATAAGGCACGTGAATGTAGAACGTATATACACTATAATAATCAATATAAATGAAAATCTGAAGCATCATCCAGGTCAACCTGACAACCCATACCGACCATATCCACACCAACCGCCAGAACCCAGCCCACAAGCAGCCAGCAGCAGACAAACAGGCTCAAAGAACCCCACCTCCAAGACCAGAAAATATTTGGGGATATTGGTCACCTGTAGTCACTCAACTGACCCCGAAAGACTGGCAACAAACAATCAATATAGATATGGTCAATATATTAGTGACTCACCAAACCTGAAGCTCACAGTATTTAATATTATAAACCATGTGTAAGGCTAGAATATCTCAAATAAATCACATGGCACTTTGTTCAACTTTACATAGACTGAGCAACAGACTATACAACACTCAAGATTTTTTCCTAACTGGCAAACAGGAGACTTTACTTTCTTGACAATGCTATTTTAAATCGTTTACAATAACAATTATATATAAATTGAGAGAACATTCTTAGCACATCAGTATTTTCATTACTAAAAAGTCATATAAACTTCTGGTGACTTCGCAAATTGCAAATATATTTACAGACGTTACTTATATCATTGAAAAGCATGCTTCTTTCATCTGTAAAAAACATGGCACTCAATAATAAAGTGAATTTCATCTTCAACCTTCCCAGATTTACATATCTGACATAATCTTGACTCTGCGGGGATTTTCTTATAACGGCCAATCTCAATTTCCAACTAATGACAACTAATTCGCAAATTTGTAAAACATCTTCTTACTTCTTTATCCGTTATATATTTAAGTATGGTTCTCCAAAGCCTGTGTTTGAACAATGAGTATGTACGTAGCTTGCCAATATGGCCATTTCTATTCTCCGATAAAGAGTCAGCCAAACTGGTCTTAAATTTTTCTATTAGTTTAGACCTTACAAAATTTACCACGTCAGTTCCAAAATAATTGGTTGACTGTACCTTTAGATATGTATATTTAAATGCAAAATAAATGCTAGACATCCAGCTTTTTTTTCTTATTTTCATATAAGCGACAGCTTTCTTTTAGAGCGCCAGCAAGTTAATTAGTAAGTTCTGAATGTAAACGTTGAAAGTATTTAATAGTATTACACATTACCTCAATGACAATAGGAAATCTACCTAATTCACCAAAAGCAGCTGCATTTGTTGCCTATCTATGGACACCTAAAACATATTTCAAAAACTTGATGTGCAATTTTCACATGGTAGATCAAATAAAGTATTAAACAAATTAAAAGAGTCTTTCTGTACATTGACAGTTGTTGTATTAATTGTTCCCCATATTTCACTGCCATATATTAATACTGGCTTGGCAGTGTGATCAAACAAATGCAACATTGTGTCTACATTATGATGCAAGTCATCAAACCATTTGCTTATTTTGAAATTTGCCTTTAATCCTATTTTATATAAATCATTTTGGCGGTATGAAAAAGTACCAAGTGATGAGAAATAAGATACCTAAATATTCATATGTTTGAACTTCCTTCAGCTCAATATCATTAAATAAGAAAACGTTCTTGATTTTCACACAATTTTGCTAAAAATAAGGACATTAGTGTTCTCTAAGTTGACTGTTAAACCATGTGAAGCACAAAAATGGACAGTTTATTCAGACAGATTTGCAATCCTGTCTCGGATGTAAAAAGTAAGACTAGGTCATCGGCATATATAAGACAGCTAAAATTGGTATTACCTAGCTCCACTTGATCATCGGAGGCATCAAAACATTTGAGAGATCATTGAGGAATGGCTTTAACAGATTGGGGCTAAGATTATCTCCTGGCCTTAAACCAATATGTTGGCGAGCGTCTTTCTGTCCTTCACTATAGTGTAGATTTCATTTTCCTGTCCTTTGGGATCTTTGGTTTCATTGTGGAATTTTAAAACTATTAGAGGGTCACTGATGAAGCCAAAATGACAGAAACTAGCTAGTCTGGCCCAGGAAATATGCACACTCTAGTTTCAGTTCTTTGGTGCAGTCATTGTTTCCAAAAGATACCCTTTTAAGAACATATTTCACTTCACTACAGCCGGTGACTGGGAATGTGTGGCGGCGGCAGAACGTCTCCCTGCCCTTCACTATAGTGTAGATTTTATTTTCTTGTCCTTTGGGATCATGGGTTTCATTGTGGAACTTTGAAACTATTAGAGGGTCACTGATGAAGCCTAAATGGCAGAAACTAGCTAGTCTGGCCCAGGAAATATGCACACTCTAGTTTCAGTCTTTGGTGAAGTCTTTGCTTCCAAAGGATACCCTTTTAAGAACATATTTGACTTCACTACAGCCGGTGACTGGGAATGTGTGGCGGCGGTAGAACGTCTCCCTGCCCTTCACTATAGTGTAGATTTTATTTTCTTGTCTTTTGGGATCATGATTTTCGTTGTGGAACTTTGAAACTATTAAAGGGTCACTGATGAAGCCTAAATGGCAGAAACTAGCTAGTCTGGCCCAGGAAATATGCAAACTCTAAGTTAAGTTCTTTGGTGCAGTCTTTGCTTCCAAAGGATACCCTTTTAAGAGCATATTGTACACTATTTCCGAAATCTAAGAAAATGCCAGTATAATTTGGACTAATTTCCCTTTCAGATAGCAGAAATTCCTTTACAATACAAATTGTTCCATGCCACTGCCTTAAGTTCGTGGTCTTTATAGTCGCTCTGGGTCTTGTCCCACAAAAGGCTGTACTCTGTAGTATCGTGCTTGTAAAATAATCGCACAATTGTCTCGCTGGACAATTCATCAATGATTTCTTGATTACTAAGTTATAAACAACCCAAGTGGCTGTGTAAGTGCAGATTCAATCATAATTACCTGTCGTATTTGCTGAAATTCGGCCACCGAAACCGAAAAAAATAAAATCCAATTCGTGCACGTTTTCGGTTCGGCGTTCGGTTTTGGTTCGGTTTCGGCGTATATGTGAAAGCACTCATGTGTGTTAAGGCATTTTAATTTTTCGGTTCGGTTTCGGTGTATATGTGAAATGGCCTTTAAGGCGGCACCTCATGAATGCGTAATTAGGACTGGTCAAACTTAGATATAGGTAAAAGCTAAAAATGAGGCGTGGTTTTATTCAAAAGAAACATCATCTTGCGCCAGCACCTCATTATAGACGCAAAGCTCTTAAAACGCCAGCAAAATAACTGAATCGGAAAATGTCTATTTAACATAAGCAAAGAGGCAAACATTGTGGACCCAGATCAGACTGCTCCTAGAGGAGCAGTCTGATCTGGGTCCTCAATGTTTGTCTATGAGGCTTCAAATATTTTAGTAGACGACAAAAAACATACATTTTGTGATTATGCGCTTTAAGGGTTCATAAATGAGAGTTCAGTGTGTATACGGTTGGGATTTTCATGAAATGTACGCACGTTTGCGCAGCCCAAACAATTTATTAATTCTTCGCCAAATTATAACCTGATTCCCCTTGTTTAGCAAATGCAATAGCCGAACCACGCCCAGATATGAATATTAAAGTTGAAGCCTTTACAGTAAAAGAAAAGTCAATTAATAGCTATGAACTATCAGGTGGGTTATCAGGTTTATAATCTAATCTGTGAAAAAATCACTGTTCAAATATTTTGTTTTAACAATCTCATTTATTGTTTATATAAACGCATCCACACCAATCAGCATGCTTTATGATAAATGAGCTTAATTAGAATAAAAGCAACATAACTTTATTGCACTTGTATGAACCTTTATTCAGTATTGTGTTAATAACTGCAATATCTCCTTGTATCATGCATGGCTAGAAATCGCGGAATTCGCACGGAATTCGCGTTTTCTAGTCTTGTCTGATAAAAAAAAACGCGGAATTCGCGTTTTCTAGTCTTGTCTGATAAAGAAAATGCGGAATTCGCGTTTTCTAGTCTTGTCTGATAAAGAAAATGCGGAATTCGCGTTTTCTAGTCTTGTCTGATAAAGAAAATGCGGAATTCGCGTTTACTAGTCTTGTCTGATAAAGAAAATGCGGAATTCGCGTTTTCTAGCCTTGTCTGATAAAGAAAATGCGAATTCGCGTTTTCTAGTCTTGTCTGATAAAAAAAAATGCGGAATTCGCGTTTTCTAGTCTTGTCTGATAAAGAAAGTGCGGAATTCGCGTTTTCTAGTCTTGTCTGCGGAATTCGACTTGAGGGATAAATATATTTTCAATTCAGTGCGTTATTTCCCCATCGTTTGAGATAAATAAAGCCAGAAAACATCAAGATCTTAATTTTGTGACTCCTTGACGTAACGAATTCGAACAAACAAGATAACACAAATGAAACTTTTATTTTTTTTTTATTTATATATCTTTATTAAGTCTTCCAAATGAATAGTACAACTGTATGCATAACACTAATCTATATACAATAAATAAATTGTAAGCTATTACTTAGTGCATAAATAGGAATATCAGACTCAAAGGCTTAACAATGAACATTTTAGAAAACAGCCATAAAATAGATAGGAAAAGAAAATATATGTCGGTGACTCATCATTCTTTCCGTTATAGTCAGATAGTTTGGTTTATCTTTTGACTTACAATCTATTTTTAAAGTGTTCAGAGGCTGGTCAAAAATATAATAGTTTATATAAATTCAATGGAATTCGGAAACATACTTTGGATTAGGAATTAGAAAGCTTATTTTTTATGTTGATTTTCTCTAAAAAAGAAGTTTTATTCTGCATAAAATCCATACAAATTTATGTATTCATTTATTTATTTATTTATTTATTTATTTATTTATTTATTTATCTAGTTATACAATTTTATAGAGGGTGCCACAATTAGCTAATAACTATAGAACAACTTACGTAATTTTGAGTAAGTGACATTGCTTCCTGCGAAACTGCTCATAACTTTTGAACCACATTGTATATTTTGATCAAATTTTGCGTATGTATGCATGTCAACATTGTCTAACCACTGGCATGCAAAACAACCTTTTCAATGGACAAGGCTTTGCCGAGCATCAGTCAGGCCGTTTATGGTCAGTTAGTGAAAATGCTCATAACTCTTAAACCTGATGGACAGTGTGCACGAGCAAGCTGTCCAGATCTTGCTAAAGCATGCAGAAATCCCGATGATCATGTAAAACATTAATAACTGAATACCTGTTAGCCTCTTAGATTTTTCGATAATCAGCTTCCAGTATGTGTGTACGACAATAAAAGTTAAACTGCAAGTCATTTCATGCTCCAGTCGTACTTTCGAATTTGGTCTGATAGCCACATTTAGTAAAATACTTTTATTTTTATTTTTAAACATCCCTAGACACACAGAAACAACAATTTACAGAATACAATGCAACAACATGTATATGGAGCCAAGAAATAAAGGCTACCCCAATATATTATTAAATTTACCCATGTGCAGCTGATGGTATCAGTGTTTTGCTACCTCAACCAGTCACAGCATGAAAGAAAACCAATACAAATCTCGGGTGAAATGTATAACCGCAACTGCAGTTTAACACCAATGATGCTCGCCCTTTCTGTTGTCTCAGCGCAGCCAGAGCAGTACAAATTGATTTTGATAATTTTAAACATGTTGTTTCTAAGATCTCGTTCACCAACTAGTCGTGCACATTACAGCCAGTTGATGTTGTTCTATTCCTCGTGTTTGATGTAACAATTGTAGGAAGACATTTTATATTTGGTCTTTGTAATTTTTATTTTGAGGGAAAATGTAGTATTTTAATAGATGTACAATAAAAGTTAAAATATATATTTTAAGCTTGTATTTAAAACTACCTCCAAAGCTTCTGTTGATGTAACTCAATTGGATTTCAATATTGTTAGAAGTCAGTATTTCCTGAATTTTGGACCACAGATCCTGTATATACCAACATTGCCAAAACAGATGCACATTTGTTTCTGCATTGAATAAAAATCGCATAGTACAGACGGTGCTAATCTACATTTAAACGGATATTATTTGGTATTCTTCGCATGAGGCATTTTAATTGAAATTCCTTAATTTTACATTACAAATGAAATTTATTTGATTTAATTCAATGTTGGCTACATATTGACCATGGCGATATAATATTATTAATAACAGATTTAATGTATGAATTATGCTGACAAATTCAAATGTAATCCACTACACTCAACACAATTTCTAATTGGTCACTTTTTATAGCGCTTAAATCATTGAAATGAATTTATGCCTAAATATGTGCAGTTGAATGGGCAAAAATTAAAAGGTCTTTCAGAAAAGTTTTCTTACAAATCACAGTTTTTTTGCTAAAAATGCGAAAATAATCTTTCTAGATAAAAAATGGTTTTAGTGAAGTTTTATATCAAATTTAAGTGCAGTTCTTAATAAACCGGGCTCGCCGACTTCAAAAAACACCAAACTCTTGAAATTTTGACTAAAGTGGATTTTTTACGCAATTTTAAAAATATCACATTTTTCGAGATTTTGGAAATTCATCCGTAACTCGTGCTTACTCGTGCTAAAATTGTTGTATGCATTTTATTTTATTTGAACAAGATAGGCCGAACAGAATAGAACATGATTCGTCCATTTTGTGATAACAAACATTCCACTGCTGCTGTGCACTTCCGGTTTGGATACAAAACTTAACATAATCATTTTGACGACATTCACATGTTTTCCCACTTTCCAAACTAGAACAGCGACGTCTAGTAGTAATGAATAATCTCTGAAAATTTCAATGCCGTGCTGCAGATAATAAGGCGTTGAGAACAGTGCGAATTTCCTATGTAAACTGCATGCATAAAGCTGAATTTCTATTATTTAACTGCTGGTAGTGTTTGCCTTCATGCTATTACGTAACAAAAACGAGAAGTCCGAATGAAGCAAATCAATTGAAACGCGGTTTGTCTTAAATCTCAGCAAATTTCATCTTCAAACAAACAAAAATACAAATGGATAGCGTCTCTGTGGAATATTTCATATTGTAGAAAAAAATGTGACTTTTTGAATTGAGTGTACCTATACTCTAGCATAGTCTGTGCAATAAGTACCAGTAATTTTTAAACGAAATGCCCTGCAGTCTAGGTAAAGCCATGGTTTATTTATAGAAGCATGAATTTTGTTTAACCGGCTCTTACTTTCAAAACTAGCGTAAAAATGTAAGGTGATCAATAAGAAATTTTGCTGAGTGTATTATCAAATGCCACAAATGCCACAATCAAACACGGAGACAAAACCTACGGCACCATGAGGAAGACACACAGAGCGCTAACAACCACATGAGTAGTGTAGAGCGATTGTTTTTAGTCTAGCTGATGGCTAATGCCTGTTCCCTGTTCCAAGATGGCGGACGAATTGCACAACATTTCATCATCATGAGAATGGGGCTTCTGGGATGATTGCACAACCTGGTGGAATGGTAAAAAATGGCGGAGTACCCATTTCCGGTTCCTGTTATTGCACCACATTGCGTCAGACGGTAATCCAGTTCCTGTTATTACACAACATCCGGAAATGATAAAACAGTTACTACGGGATTTCACCATAGTTTGGTAATCGAGCCGGGTTTTTCCCAACTATTATGAGCAATGACACAATATCTATTGACTGCTAATCCATTTCACGTTTTACCCTTGATTTCATAACATTATAAAGTGCTATGATGTTTATAAAATTCCTTTCTGTATTGTTTTCAATTCTTAAAACATCTAAACCCTATGTATAAAAGAGATTGACCCGCTGTATTTGCATGCTTTTTTTTATCATGGTTTAAAATGAACTTCGCCACAAGAAATCGAACCTAATGCCAGTGCAAAGAATGAAGAATAAAGGCGCATATCAGCCTGTGAAATTTAGCACCTTGGTCATTCGCTACTGAGATAGTATTAAAGCTCTGGACAGGTTTGTCTTGTGTAATTAAAGTCATGTGAATTCAGCAGGCTGGTTTGAGCATTTTATCGGTCCAAAACACCTATGAAGGTTTTCTTGCTGTAATACTGTATTGTCATTGTTGTTGAAAGCTAGTAAACTTGAATGAACTTTAACGTCTCAGATGTCATGATAAATAATAGAATCAATAGGGTCAAACTTCATGTGGTGACAGTGCATTGTGATGGTGTATGACTCTTTCAACAATATTTGAGTTGTATTGGGGTGGTGATGCATGTGTATATTTGGCAGATTATGTTGCTCAGACTGCATTTTAGTGAAAGTTTTTGTACAAACTCTTACGAGCCTTCGCTACTCGCTGACACAAAGTATGGATGTAGATAAAGACTCGGTCAAAAAGTCAGACCTATAGCCCCACTAGATAGCTTTGCGTAGCATGACTATACGGATACGCGATAAGTACTGTGGTTCTTTCATGATCTGGTCCCAGAAATGCTTAGGCGAGCCTACGCAAATGCGCCATCGCCCTCAGACCCTTCGCTGCTGGCATACACAAAAAATGTATTTAGATAAAGACTAGTCAGAAAACTAGTCCCCACAAGATAGCTGCGCATACACGTTTTTGTTATCGGGTTTGAAATACTGCCAACTATTGTATTGAAAGTTTATTTATATCGTTGTGCAATATTTCAATTGAAAAAAAATGTCTTGTGTCAATAATAGGGCTCTCAAGTAACATGATATGGCTGTTTTGTTACTAAATATAGAATGACTCATCAAAATGGCCACCAAAAGACAAAAGATCTAAGCATGACGTAGGATATCCAGTTTTTTACAAATATAAAGCAAATGAAAACGCTTTCATACTAATTTCAGTAACGCAACTGTAAAGACTACGAAAAATTATCCGCTTTATTATGGATAGAAAGGGTAGCTGTGCCACACTTCTTAGACTGCCGCTCGCGCAGAATAATAAAAGAAAAATAGCAGACGTTGATGAAAACGCCAGCGATGGATACGACCAGCCTGGTCGTCTTGTGATAGACACTAGTAACAACTGTTCGGAAAACATGCCTGCTAATGACTGGTCAGAACACTGGATGAAAACTGTGTGTGGCCGAATAGGAGACCAACAAGAACAATTGTGCCAAATAGATCTCGGGAATCAGTGTTATGTTGTTGGTAAATTGTTTAAGGGGCAAATGTTCATACATGTAAGAAGGTATGACAGAAGAGACGATGGGACATTATTTCCAACTAAAAAGGGGATCGCTTTAAATCTTGAAAAGTGGAAGAAACTTCAATATTGTTTCTTAGAAAATGTTGACAGTGCTGTTGGCCAATACCAGGATTCTAAACCGGTGGACTTGTTTATACACTTGGGGGGAAATTATCACGTTTCTGTGAAAAGTGGATATCCCCTGGTAAACATCAGACGCTGGTTTGTTCCAGAGGGCCAGGAGACACTAACCCCAACGAAAGCTGGCATAGCCCTAACGTTTCTACAGTGGGAGAAACTAAAATCGGCTATGCTGTTAGTAGAAGAACTTTTGAACGGTGAACTGGACAATGTAAATTTCTGTGAGGAATCTCATCAGAATCAAATAGGGGCTCTGGCATGTTCAAACTGCAATCCCAATGACTTTATGAACCATTGAGAAAGAGTGACAATATATCAGCATTTACAAATATATGTCTGTTTTTCATATGTTTTAACCCATATAAGCATTGTGTCCTTTTGGCGGACATAGACAAACAGTGCAGACTCAAATCAGACACTACAGAAAGTGACGTCTGATCAGGGTCTCATATGGTTGCTTTCAGAAGGTTCTATTAATATTTGGATAAAATTAAAACTACCTACTGGAAAACCCATAAAATGAAAATGGACTAGTCCAAAAATGTGAAGAGTATGAAATTCTATTTTGGCTTAAATGAGTTAGAATGATGATCAATTTAACCTGTATTTTATTGTCGTATATATGCTTACAAAAGTTACATGTAAATTGTATATATGCAAAATTGAATTAATGATATCTTATATTTTTGTTGATGTCTTATTTAGCTTGCAATAATGTAACAAGAACACGAACTCTCGAAAAGAAAATACGAATATGCGCGTTTTTATTAGTTATGACACTCACGATTTTAATGCGCAGTAAGATTCTTTTCGATATATCATGTTTTTGTTACAAAATATCCCCCACCCCCAAGAAATCGCTGGTCTGGCCATCACACATCACAAAATCATACTGATTATTTAACACAACAAAAACACCTTGAATAGCTTAACTCTTGGTATCAGATTGGGAACATGTATATCCGAAATAATGATGAGAGGTCATAGAATGCATTCAGACCATCTCAATCTTTTAGTCAAATATTATGCATACATCACTTTCCCAATGTAACTGAAAAAACTGTTGAAATGGTCATAAAACCACATTGAAAGAAAAAAGTCACTGCATACTGTTGAAAGGGCCATTAACATAAGAATGAAGTCCAGAAGATCCATAATTCTGGCCTGTAAATTTATTCAGTTATTCTCATTGGAACATTAGTAAATGGAATTTCATGTTGTGCGCTCTATAAGTTAAAAATCGTTAAAGCCATTTGAAAAAAAACTTTGTATACTTGTAAACAACGATGAGACCATGTGTCATGCATAAGAAACATATCTCTGGCTTATATATTTTAGATTTATACCCCTTTGATTATTTTAATACAATTCTATGTCTACACAGAAGATATTTGATGAAATTTGAAAATTTGTAAAGAATTATGAGAAGACATGTCATGCAAAAGAATTATAACTCTGACTTGTATCTTTTTTCGAGTTATTTCCCTTTGATCAGTTTAAACGCAATTTCACGTCTTGTCTATAATTTGAAGATCGTTCAACGATACTTTGGTGAAACTCAATACATTTTATAGGCGCGCGAGTCAACTGGTCATGCACAAGATCTATAACCCTGGTTTGTACATTTTGGGTTATGTCCCATTGATCATTTTAATTGCAATTCAATGTCCTCTCTAAAATTTGAAAACAGTTGCTGTGCAGATATGTTGATGAAACTTCATCCATATTGGAAGCATTATGTGATGATATATGATGTAGAAGAACTATTACTCTGCCTAAGATATTTCTATCCTTCCAACAACAAAATGGAGAAACATCTTATTTTCTTAATTTGGAGGAAAAAAGCAAGTTCTAATTTCACTTACATCTGGTATATACCTCATGTTCTGTTTTTAACGGCCATCTCAAGAGCATTACATTTTTATGAGGGAATCTGGCTGCAATATATTGTTTTAGGTTCTTTTAAACGTATTTTGATTACCTTTTCAGCCCTCTCAACAGTGTTTTAGTTGAATGGCACTAGTACTGGGCACGTTCATGTTATGATTAGAGGTGGTGGAGGCTATGCTGTAGTGCTTACAGCCAAAAATCACTATGTTTTGTCCTTGAGCAAGACATTTATCGGCTACATAATACTTATTCAACCCATGAAGACAAGAAACCGTCCAGACATGACTGAAAAATTGTTAAATAGGACGTAAATAAACATAAAAAACGAACATATAATACATATCAAGATTTTTATCAAAACTAAAATATTATTTTTCCAGAATGAAAAATACTTCTTTAAAAAGCGAAATTAGTTACTTTACATATGAAAGTTATTTTCTTCAAAAATAAATACTTTTTATTTTGACAATGAAAAACAACAAAATCGTTTGTTTGAAACGAACTGCCATATGATAAAAACATGCAAAATTAAATTGCATGCAAAGAGTTAACCCTTTAAGCCAAGACTGTTTAAGTATTTTACACCAGGGAAAGGGGCAAATACTGTAAAGCTTCTGCACTGGCTGGAGTGGACAGCGCACAGACATGGAACAGGCTGCTTCTAGTAGGTGCGCTTGAATATTAACGCAATATGTTTGTTTATCTTCGAAAAAGCTATCATTTGCCAAGTTGGGCACATGATATATGGTAAGTGTGATTACAGAATGGCTATAAAGGTTGTTTTCCCATTGTGCAGCTCTTTCTTTACACTTCTTTTGTATAATTTAGATCAAGTTGAGACATGTTTTGCTAAATATACCGATTACAACACTTTCTCACCTATAAAAGTAATATATTTTTTCAATACTTGAATCCAAAGCAGACGAATTTTCTTTCTATACAGGTAAATCTTTGGTATCCTGTTCTCTAACGTCGCACAGGTATTATCATAAAAGATGGGGTATCAAAGTCAAAGAAACAGTTTCACTTTTCCCTATTGAATATAACATTTAACAGAAAAAATAGTTTTTTTTTTTTCTTGGATCAGACAGCTTTAGAATGTGTAAAATAGATTTGCCTGCAAAATTTTGTTAATATTATACAATAAACGTGTTGCTTGAACTCTTAGCGTCGCCTGCTGATAATGTTTGCAAACAGTTTGGATCCAGCTCAGACTGAACAGAATGTCAAGCCTGATCTAGACCCGAACTGTTTGACACTTGAAAAAACATCAGCAGAAGACAAAAAGGCTTGAAACATTTCCTAGGGGCAATCGTTTAAGTGGGGGAATCCCAATATTCTAAAAATAAAACATTTGTAAAAAGAGAATTTTCATTTGTGAAAAAACTAATTTTCATTTGTAAAAAAAGTATTTTCGTTTGTAAAAAAGCATTTTTATTTGTAAAAAAAGAATTTTTATTTGTGAAAAAACTAATTTTTATTTGTAAAAAAAAGTATTTTCATTTGTGAAAAATCAATTTTTATTTGTAAAAAAAGTATTTTCGTTTGTAAAAAAGTATTTTTATTTGTAAAAAAAAGAATTTTTATTTGTGAAAAAACTAATTTTTATTTGTAAAAAAAAGTATTTTCATTTGTGAAAAATCAATTTTTATTTGTAAAAAAAGTATTTTCGTTTGTAAAAAAGTATTTTTATTTGTAAAAAAAGAATTTTTATTTGTGAAAAAACTAATTTTTATTTGTAAAAAAAAGTATTTTCGTTTGTAAAAAAAAGTATTTTCATTTGTGAAAAAGCTATTTCAAGCATATCCGGAGTATATCTCCTATATTATATGTATTATATTTAATGGATACCACAAGATGAAATGGATTGGTTTGACCACAGTTATGTGACAGAATCGAGCTTCTACCCCATCTACTACTAAAAACATCATTTTAAAAGGGTTATAAGCACCAGAGCATAGCCACCACCACCTCTGGTCATAAAATGAACATGTCCTCCCAATTTTGTGTTGTCAGAAAGATCGCATTTTAGCCAGAGATATAGTTCTTCTGCACATATAATGGTTATAATATGGATGAGGTTTAGCCAAACAATCTGCTACAGTGTTTCAACATTTATAACATAACTGCACTTTAATCAACGAACGTCAGTTCCTATATTATGGAGCATATGTTAACAGGAATTACTCAAATCTGCCTACACTGTTGAGAAGTCAAAGCTTTCGCTTGCTTTGCTCTAAATAGATAAGACACTTAAATGCATAGGCACACAGCGAATTATTACACAGATTATAATGATTAAACCCATGACCCTTCCACTTTTGTTTTCAGCAAATCAGATCCTAAGAAAAAAAGCATATGCATTTGCCCCGCCCACTTCCTTTTGTTTTCAGCCAATCAGGTGCAAGAAAGGAAATTGTATTGTATTTACAATTGAACAATACAATTTCCTTTCTTGCACCTGATTGGCTGAAAACAAAAGGAAGTGGGCGGGGCAAATGCATATGCTTTTTTTCTTAGGATCTGATTTGCTGAAAACAAAAGTGGAAGGGTCATGGGTTTAATCATTATAATCTGTGTAATAATTCGCTGTGTGCCTATGCATTTAAGTGTCTTATCTATTTAGAGCAAAGCAAGCGAAAGCTTTGACTTCTCAACAGTGTAGGCAGATTTGAGTAATTCCTGTTAACATATGCTCCATAATATAGGAACTGACGTTCGTTGATTAAAGTGCAGTTATGTTATAAATGTTGAAACACTGTAGCAGATTGTTTGGCTAAACCTCATCCATATTATAACCATTATATGTGCAGAAGAACTATATCTCTGGCTAAAATGTGATCTTTCTGACAACACAAAATTGGGAGGACATGTTCATTTTATGACCAGAGGTGGTGGTGGCTATGCTCTGGTGCTTATAACCCTTTTAAAATGATGTTTTTAGTAGTAGATGGGGTAGAAGCTCGATTCTGTCACATAACTGTGGTCAAACCAATCCATTTCATCTTGTGGTATCCATTAAATATAATACATATAATATAGGAGATATACTCCGGATATGCTTGAAATAGCTTTTTCACAAATGAAAATACTTTTTTTTACAAACGAAAATACTTTTTTTTACAAATAAAAATTAGTTTTTTCACAAATAAAAATTCTTTTTTTACAAATAAAAATACTTTTTTACAAACGAAAATACTTTTTTTACAAATAAAAATTGATTTTTCACAAATGAAAATACTTTTTTTTACAAATAAAAATTAGTTTTTTCACAAATAAAAATTCTTTTTTTTACAAATAAAAATACTTTTTTACAAACGAAAATACTTTTTTTACAAATAAAAATTGATTTTTCACAAATGAAAATACTTTTTTTTACAAATAAAAATTAGTTTTTTCACAAATAAAAATTCTTTTTTTACAAATAAAAATGCTTTTTTACAAACGAAAATACTTTTTTTACAAATGAAAATTAGTTTTTTCACAAATGAAAATTCTCTTTTTACAAATGTTTTATTTTTAGAATATTGGGATTCCCCCACTTAAACGATTGCCCCTAGGAAATGTTTCAAGCCTTTTTGTCTTCTGCTGATGTTTTTTCAAGTGTCAAACAGTTCGGGTCTAGATCAGGCTTGACATTCTGTTCAGTCTGAGCTGGATCCAAACTGTTTGCAAACATTATCAGCAGGCGACGCTAAGAGTTCAAGCAACACGTTTATTGTATAATATGAACAAAATTTTGCAGGCAAATCTATTTTACACATTCTAAAGCTGTCTGATCCAAGAAAAAAAAACTATTTTTTCTGTTAAATGTTATATTCAATAGGGGAAAGCGAAACTGTTTCTTTGACTTTGATACCCCATCTTTTATGATAATACCTGTGCGACGTTAGAGAACAGGATACCAAAGATTTACCTGTATAGAAAGAAAATTCGTCTGCTTTGGATTCAAGTATTGAAAAAATATATTACTTTTATAGGTGAGAAAGTGTTGTAATCGGTATATTTAGCAAAACATGTCTCAACTTGATCTAAATTATACAAAAGAAGTGTAAAGAAAGAGCTGCACAATGGGAAAACAACCTTTATAGCCATTCTGTAATCACACTTACCATATATCATGTGCCCAACTTGGCAAATGATAGCTTTTTCGAAGATAAACAAACATATTGCGTTAATATTCAAGCACACCTACTAGAAGCAGCCTGTTCCATGTCTGTGCGCTGTCCACTCCAGCCAGTGCAGAAGCTTTACAGTATTTGCCCCTTTCCCTGGTGTAAAATACTTAAACAGTCTTGGCTTAAAGGGTTAACTCTTTGCATGCAATTTAATTTTGCATGTTTTTATCATATGGCAGTTCGTTTCAAACAAACGATTTTGTTGTTTTTCATTGTCAAAATAAAAAGTATTTATTTTTGAAGAAAATAACTTTCATATGTAAAGTAACTAATTTCGCTTTTTAAAGAAGTATTTTTCATTCTGGAAAAATAATATTTTAGTTTTGATAAAAATCTTGATATGTATTATATGTTCGTTTTTTATGTTTATTTACGTCCTATTTAACAATTTTTCAGTCATGTCTGGACGGTTTCTTGTCTTCATGGGTTGAATAAGTATTATGTAGCCGATAAATGTCTTGCTCAAGGACAAAACATAGTGATTTTTGGCTGTAAGCACTACAGCATAGCCTCCACCACCTCTAATCATAACATGAACGTGCCCAGTACTAGTGCCATTCAACTAAAACACTGTTGAGAGGGCTGAAAAGGTAATCAAAATACGTTTAAAAGAACCTAAAACAATATATTGCAGCCAGATTCCCTCATAAAAATGTAATGCTCTTGAGATGGCCGTTAAAAACAGAACATGAGGTATATACCAGATGTAAGTGAAATTAGAACTTGCTTTTTTCCTCCAAATTAAGAAAATAAGATGTTTCTCCATTTTGTTGTTGGAAGGATAGAAATATCTTAGGCAGAGTAATAGTTCTTCTACATCATATATCATCAAATAATGCTTCCAATATGAATGAAGTTTCATCAACATATCTGCACAGCAACTGTTTTCAAATTTTAGAGAGGACATTGAATTGCAATTAAAATGATCAATGGGACATAACCCAAAATGTACAAACCAGGGTTATAGATCTTGTGCATGACCAGTTGACTCGCGCGCCTATAAAATGTATTGAGTTTCACCAAAGTATCGTTGAACGATCTTCAAATTATAGACAAGACGCGAAATTGCGTTTAAACTGATCAAAGGGAAATAACTCGAAAAAAGATACAAGTCAGAGTTATAATTCTTTTGCATGACATGTCTTCTCATAATTCTTTACAAATTTTCAAATTTCATCAAATATCTTCTGTGTAGACATAGAATTGTATTAAAATAATCAAAGGGGTATAAATCTAAAATATATAAGCCAGAGATATGTTTCTTATGCATGACACATGGTCTCATCGTTGTTTACAAGTATACAAAGTTTTTTTTCAAATGGCTTTAACGATTTTTAACTTATAGAGCGCACAACATGAAATTCCATTTACTAATGTTCCAATGAGAATAACTGAATAAATTTACAGGCCAGAATTATGGATCTTCTGGACTTCATTCTTATGTTAATGGCCCTTTCAACAGTATGCAGTGACTTTTTTCTTTCAATGTGGTTTTATGACCATTTCAACAGTTTTTTCAGTTACATTGGGAAAGTGATGTATGCATAATATTTGACTAAAAGATTGAGATGGTCTGAATGCATTCTATGACCTCTCATCATTATTTCGGATATACATGTTCCCAATCTGATACCAAGAGTTAAGCTATTCAAGGTGTTTTTGTTGTGTTAAATAATCAGTATGATTTTGTGATGTGTGATGGCCAGACCAGCGATTTCTTGGGGGTGGGGGATATTTTGTAACAAAAACATGATATATCGAAAAGAATCTTACTGCGCATTAAAATCGTGAGTGTCATAACTAATAAAAACGCGCATATTCGTATTTTCTTTTCGAGAGTTCGTGTTCTTGTTACATTATTGCAAGCTAAATAAGACATCAACAAAAATATAAGATATCATTAATTCAATTTTGCATATATACAATTTACATGTAACTTTTGTAAGCATATATACGACAATAAAATACAGGTTAAATTGATCATCATTCTAACTCATTTAAGCCAAAATAGAATTTCATACTCTTCACATTTTTGGACTAGTCCATTTTCATTTTATGGGTTTTCCAGTAGGTAGTTTTAATTTTATCCAAATATTAATAGAACCTTCTGAAAGCAACCATATGAGACCCTGATCAGACGTCACTTTCTGTAGTGTCTGATTTGAGTCTGCACTGTTTGTCTATGTCCGCCAAAAGGACACAATGCTTATATGGGTTAAAACATATGAAAAACAGACATATATTTGTAAATGCTGATATATTGTCACTCTTTCTCAATGGTTCATAAAGTCATTGGGATTGCAGTTTGAACATGCCAGAGCCCCTATTTGATTCTGATGAGATTCCTCACAGAAATTTACATTGTCCAGTTCACCGTTCAAAAGTTCTTCTACTAACAGCATAGCCGATTTTAGTTTCTCCCACTGTAGAAACGTTAGGGCTATGCCAGCTTTCGTTGGGGTTAGTGTCTCCTGGCCCTCTGGAACAAACCAGCGTCTGATGTTTACCAGGGGATATCCACTTTTCACAGAAACGTGATAATTTCCCCCCAAGTGTATAAACAAGTCCACCGGTTTAGAATCCTGGTATTGGCCAACAGCACTGTCAACGTTTTCTAAGAAACAATATTGAAGTTTCTTCCACTTTTCAAGATTTAAAGCGATCCCCTTTTTAGTTGGAAATAATGTCCCATCGTCTCTTCTGTCATACCTTCTTACATGTATGAACATTTGCCCCTTAAACAATTTACCAACAACATAACACTGATTCCCGAGATCTATTTGGCACAATTGTTCTTGTTGGTCTCCTATTCGGCCACACACAGTTTTCATCCAGTGTTCTGACCAGTCATTAGCAGGCATGTTTTCCGAACAGTTGTTACTAGTGTCTATCACAAGACAACCAGGCTGGTCGTATCCATCGCTGGCGTTTTCATCAACGTCTGCTATTTTTCTTTTATTATTCTGCGCGAGCGGCAGTCTAAGAAGTGTGGCACAGCTACCCTTTCTATCCATAATAAAGCGGATAATTTTTCGTAGTCTTTACAGTTGCGTTACTGAAATTAGTATGAAAGCGTTTTCATTTGCTTTATATTTGTAAAAAACTGGATATCCTACGTCATGCTTAGATCTTTTGTCTTTTGGTGGCCATTTTGATGAGTCATTCTATATTTAGTAACAAAACAGCCATATCATGTTACTTGAGAGCCCTATTATTGACACAAGACATTTTTTTTCAATTGAAATATTGCACAACGATATAAATAAACTTTCAATACAATAGTTGGCAGTATTTCAAACCCGATAACAAAAACGTGTATGCGCAGCTATCTTGTGGGGACTAGTTTTCTGACTAGTCTTTATCTAAATACATTTTTTGTGTATGCCAGCAGCGAAGGGTCTGAGGGCGATGGCGCATTTGCGTAGGCTCGCCTAAGCATTTCTGGGACCAGATCATGAAAGAACCACAGTACTTATCGCGTATCCGTATAGTCATGCTACGCAAAGCTATCTAGTGGGGCTATAGGTCTGACTTTTTGACCGAGTCTTTATCTACATCCATACTTTGTGTCAGCGAGTAGCGAAGGCTCGTAAGAGTTTGTACAAAAACTTTCACTAAAATGCAGTCTGACCAACATAATCTGCCAAATATACACATGCATCACCACCCCAATACAACTCAAATATTGTTGAAAGAGTCATACACCATCACAATGCACTGTCACCACATGAAGTTTGACCCTATTGATTCTATTATTTATCATGACATCTGAGACGTTAAAGTTCATTCAAGTTTACTAGCTTTCAACAACAATGACAATACAGTATTACAGCAAGAAAACCTTCATAGGTGTTTTGGACCGATAAAATGCTCAAACCAGCCTGCTGAATTCACATGACTTTAATTACACAAGACAAACCTGTCCAGAGCTTTAATACTATCTCAGTAGCGAATGACCAAGGTGCTAAATTTCACAGGCTGATATGCGCCTTTATTCTTCATTCTTTGCACTGGCATTAGGTTCGATTTCTTGTGGCGAAGTTCATTTTAAACCATGATAAAAAAAAAGCATGCAAATACAGCGGGTCAATCTCTTTTATACATAGGGTTTAGATGTTTTAAGAATTGCAAACAATACAGAAAGGAATTTTATAAACATCATAGCACTTTATAATGTTATGAAATCAAGGGTAAAACGTGAAATGGATTAGCAGTCAATAGATATTGTGTCATTGCTCATAATAGTTGGGAAAAACCCGGCTCGATTACCAAACTATGGTGAAATCCCGTAGTAACTGTTTTATCATTTCCGGATGTTGTGTAATAACAGGAACTGGATTACCGTCTGACGCAATGTGGTGCAATAACAGGAACCGGAAATGGGTACTCCGCCATTTTTTACCATTCCACCAGGTTGTGCAATCATCCCAGAAGCCCCATTCTCATGATGATGAAATGTTGTGCAATTCGTCCGCCATCTTGGAACAGGGAACAGGCATTAGCCATCAGCTAGACTAAAAACAATCGCTCTACACTACTCACATGACAAGAACAACACAATTAAAACAAAGCAACCAGCTCTCTCTCTCTCTCTCTCTCTCTCTCTCTCTCTCTCTCTCTCTCTCTCTCTCTCTCTCTCTCTCTCTCAGTGTGATGATTGTGAAACTAGAATGGGTACTAAGTACTGCATAACAAAATACGGACACATTTGGTCTGCGATCTGTGTCTGTGGCATTTTCTGCATTCGGCAAAGTCCGTCACAATTCAAGAATCGAATCCTGCCTCGGGTGTATATAAGGAACATTACGCGTAGTACTATGTACCAAAAAGTTCCATTTTGTTAGCCGGAACTAAAATTAGTTCTGTAGCATGTGGGTTCATCTCTATTAAAATCGGTTATTCTGATTAATTGGCAGAATAAATAAAGTTTATGTATTTTTCAATAAAATTTTTATTGAAAAACATAAACTGCATTTATAACCGTTTGTTATTGTGTTAACATGGTTTCTGTGACGTCAGCGTCACGTTATAACCCGCGTTATCAAAGTAGATCCTCGATGTACATCCGTGCTTGCTCTGATTCTACGGAATTTCACTGAATTTGCCGAGGTAGTTCTGATTGGCATACTCATTTGTTTTTTGAAGATATTTATATGGTATTTTATGAAGTCTAGGTAACCAGTATAACGTTGAAAGCTTATCATTATTATCATCATCAAACACACCAAACTTCGCAGCCATATGGCACTGATGCCTAGCAATGCCTCTCGTCACTCATATTATGCTCAGTGGTATTAGCACTGCCAAGTTCTTGTTTCGGAATGATTATGTAACTTACATTCTTCAAACGTTAGCAGCCTTATCTGCACTAACACAAAATTTCGCTGAAAATACTGGACGGAAACCTTGCTTCATATGTCTAAATATAAATTTAAGTTTATGCGAAAGAGCACCTAAATTGTTGCAATAAAATCTTTTATCAATACTTTTAATCATATTCAGTTACGCTGTCGCTTGCAACAGCAATCTCAAAATTATCACAAGGTTAAAAATTTTCGTCGCGAATTTCCGTGTAGTCTATCAGCGATGGGAACCTGCAGTGTGGTCTTTTATAGACTTAGTTATAGACTAAATTTTAGAGTCAGAAATAATTTTCAAATCCCCAGTAACATATTGAGCTCCGAAAATTCGAAAAATACGTCATAATCGCTAGTTTGAAGAGTGAAACAATTGATAAACAGATAAATATGATATAAGGTACGCGTCTTTTGATATCAAGTCTACCTCAGGCTCAGCTTTAAGAACGCTTGTTGAATCACTCTGCCAGCCTCGGGATGTTAACAAGCATTCTCAAAAGCTTGTCACAAAACTTTAGCAAGCGCGGAACGAGATAATTCCAACATGGGTGAGTGGGGGGTTCCTGGCAAGGTTTACGTATTTTGTTGTTGTTTTTTATTTTGTTTAGAAAGATGTGGCTTTTAAATTTACCTTCAGCTCTCTTAAAGAAAAAAAACATGTTTAGACAATTTCAAATGATTTCATAGTTGTAAATGCCTAAGGTCATGTCCCCATATCATGTTACCATGGGGTCTAGAAATTGCATATCACTACCTCATGTCCTGCGTGATACTGTTGAAGCAACATAATATCATTACAATAAACATGTGAAAACAAGAAGACCAAGCATGTCTTTTACATCCTTTCTGAACAAGAGCAGCCATATTTTGGTGCCGTGACCAGTATATTGTGTATCAGACACTGGACGGTGTTATCATAAAATAGTGCTCTACATGAACAAGTGAGGTCCAGAAACGAAGTTGTATGCCTAGAATACGAACCCAGCTAAAGTATCACTGTTGCTCACTGATCAACAAGAGTTGCCATATTTTGGTGCCGTGACCAGCATCAGTTTAACAGAGATTATTTAAGCATTGAATTAGCAATAACTTAGCGGCCAATAGTTTCTGTAAACAAAACTGTTCATTTTATTTAATGTCAGGGGTTAACTTTTGCAAACTAGGCTTTAATTAAGCTGACAATATTGATATTATAGATATAAGGTTCTTCTCCGGTATGATTTATCTTACCATAAAGTTCCTCTTCTGTATGAATTTACATTCTTGATAATGTTACATATAAAGCGTAACATTGGTCTCAGTTTTAGTTTTAACGTTAGAAACTATTTTGTTAAGAAGAGTTGTCACCTTGTGTATCAGTTTGGGTAGTTATTATTGTCGAGCACTTCATTAAATAAGAATTTTGGAACTTACTATCAAAGTTTAGTGTTATTTTATTTGCCAATCCATAAAAAGGATAAGCACTGAACATATCAACTTCTACAAATAAATATACTCAGATGGATATCAAAACTAAGTCAGAATTCAACTGTGTTTTACACTAAAACATAATTATTATATATTTTACATTTTGGTAAATTAGGACCATGTGTTTATAACAATCTAAAAAATATTCTACTGGTCATTGATTTTCAAGAAATTTGGTCAACATATTCTTAACATATTTAGAAAGTTTTTTTTGTTTAAATAGTATCTTGACAAAGAATGCAATGTGTTAATATTTGAATTTCAAATTTGACTGAATACAAAATATACAGTAAAATATTAAAGTACAATGGCATAAAAATGAATGCCCGCCCACTATCCTAATACAAACAAAGCCATATATACTCGCTGCATCAACGAATTTATCAATGATATCAATATTTCATAAAACATTTCGGCGCCCCTTACATGATATGCCAGTTACTGTAGAAATGTTTATAACTGGGTACCCTTAGGTGTGGTAGTGATATCATACATGACATCATAAATTAACAAAGGAATTGCATAAAAACTCAAATGCACCATAAATATAAAAGTCATACCCAAGGCAACTAATTAGCGTAATATCACCAAAGTTCAAGCGTGGGCAGACTCCTATGTTGATTTCCCATACCGTGTAAGAGCCCCTTTAATAAAATTAGATATCTCTTTAAAATTGTGAAAGGCTCATTTTTCACAGAAAAATTGAACTTTGGAGCTGCGCTTAAGACATTTTTGGGTAAAAAGTGTCAATAAGCCGTGGAATATCTATAGGAAAACGTGCACGCGGAGGTGTTAGAATTGTTATTAAATTTCAATGCAATAAGAACGTTTTTATATCCACCAAGTACCGAGTGAACGGCAGTAAATACATATTTGTGCCCATATAAAAGACGAAAGAATCACCAAATAATCTTATCTAATAGAGACATATACGATGTTTGTAATCGGCCCTGTGTGACACACGATTATAGTTGCTCCCAAATTAATGAGATAAAGTGATGTGGAAAATAAACAAGGCTGCAATATTGCATTGTTTATGTTTCAATCTCAAGGAAATTAAACTAATCACGGGACACGTAAAATAACACCTTACCCATTTATACAACAACAAAAACAATAACAGAACCGGCTTAGCCAAAAAGAATGAATCTTGAATGTCGGATCATTTTTATGGGCTTGGGTTTGATTGTCTACATGCAGCAAAACGTAAGTGAGTATGACCAGGAAATGTCACAATCACACACTGCAGACCAGCCATCGTCACCGTAATGAGGAAAACACTATCAACCACATGACACTAAGGTGACAATTAAAGTATAGTAATCAGCTGTCTCGATTTCAAAACATAGAAAGGTCGCTTAGTACTGCATAACAAAACAACCTCCGAAAACAAAACAATGAATCAACAACTGAAACATCAAAAAAGCTTTAAGATGGATAGCAGCCGAAGCTACTAGGGCGGCTTAAATACATATTACTGGCCAAATCTTCGCCTTAGACTCTGCTCTTGTCAAAACACAAACTTTGTTTAGCGTGCATGTATTTATCCTAGCTTATACACTGTATAATCACAGGGAAACAATAAAAATCATATTAACCTACTGTGATGAAACAAAGAAAAAGACTCTCAACTCACAGACAGTCACATTCGGGAAAGTCCGCCACAATTCGAGGTTCGAATCATGGCTCGGATGTATGTAAGGAGCATTACGCGTAGTGCTATATACCAAAAAGCTCCATTTTGTTAGCCGGAACTGAAAATCAGTTATGTAGCATGTGGGTTCAGCTCTATTGAAATTAATTGTTCTGATTATCCGAAAAGTTTAATCAGCAGAATAAATGAAGTTAATGTTGTTGTTTTTCAATAAAATATTGCTTTATCGATATTTTATTGAAAAAAAAACATAAACTTCATTTAAGGTGTTTGTTGTGCTGCAATCACACTTGTTATTGTGTTAACATGGTTTCTGTGACGTCAGCGTCACATTATATCACGTAAGCGGCATGTTATCACCGCGTTATCAAAGTAGATCCTTGATGTACATCTGTGGTCTCATTCCACGGAATTTCGCGGAATTTGACGAGGCAGTTCCGATTGTGACCCACCGATAAAAATATTTGGTCAGGATCGACATTGAGTCTGAGGCCTGACCCTCCATCGAGCAATCATTTAAGAGGTAAACCATAGTTTTAAACCGCTATTGGTTTTATAATCAGGCATGGAGACTGTCGCATAACTTCCATGCTATATACCACTCTTTTATAATGTTTGATGCACTTTTTGAACTTATCAGGAAAAGAAGGCTTTCCAACTATTCTTTTGAATTTATAAACTAAATCACCATACAATATTTGCTCTGATATGCCTTGCTACAGGAGAGCTTCAAGCCAACATTGTATTTAACCATCCACTCTTCGTGTTTTCGGTAGAATTTAGAAAATACTTTACTTAGTTTATAATATTGATAGCCTTGTTTTAGTAACTTTGCAGTCAAAAATTTGAACATACTCTTGCAAAACAAAAACATGACAAATTGCCCAGCATGCAAATAGGTAATACAGCGCCACATGATAGCTGCACAAAAATCTTGAATTTACTAAAATTGAATTCGGTAAGCAGCTGACTCAAACGTCACTTAGCACATTCACGACTTTACCAAGATGCCTTTTGTGTGGGAAGCATAAATCGAATAATACTTGTCCGGTTGACTAATTAATATTCCACTACATTATCAGTGTACTTAGTCAGTTCAGTAGCATTATACTATTTGTGAGAGTGGTATCACATTCTGCACAGATAATGGTGTGTAGTCTGACCTGCATGCTTTTTTATAATCCAACTTATCTGAATCTATGCTGTTTTACAGGAGCGTGTATCCTGGTTGAGCAAGACAATGGTTCAAATAATGCTACAGGCATGAAACATGCAACTGCATTAATAAACACCAACACGAGTCTGTGAGCTGATGGATATTTAAATTCCACTTGACATTTCAAAACATATAGCGAAGCATCACATGTGATTAACCATGGTTTCCTTAGTGGGCGATCATTTGATTTGTCCCATGTAAATACATTCAGAAGTGCATGTTACCTTGTCGTAAAGTAGATCAATGTCAACCTAGGATTACCAGTCAAACTTACACTGTAGAGCCCACGTCCATAGTGCTACATAGTATACCAAGGCCCAGAATCAGTGACCCTTTGATTCCAGAAAATAACTTTTTATGTGTTTACCTAATATGGACATGGCAGCCATTTTTGTCATGTGACCTAGACCGCATAGTCATTTCACATTATCAGCATTCTACGACAATAATATACAATGCACGTGTTCAATACTATGTTAACATCTCCGTAATAATATAGCTTTGCATTATAAGTTTTACCATCGTGTCTCCATAAAATCATTTGTTGTGGCACCCTATGTGGAGGCAATCGCCAAGGCAATTCTAATTAATATCCACAATATCTCCTCAGAAGAAAAAGTTTAGTCAGTATTTATGTTTTCTCATAAAATCAACAATACTGCGTATATCATTGTCAAATTTTTTACATGAGTTGTTATATCGTAGCTTTACATGTTCCTGTTTATTGCGTGACAAATAATGCCTCTATAAGACTGTATCAACCAAATTTAAAAATGCACGATGTGCACGTGCTGCGGTAAACCGGCAGGGTTATTTTCTCATAGACTGTTAGATATTGAAAGAGAGCTGTTCCTATTGCAATAATCCGGGGAAAATTAAGTGCTAGCAAGCTTAATTCGCCGTCCAGGCTATCAACAAATTACAGAAATACCGCGTTTTGACGTCTTGAAACAGGTACACATGTTGCTGACGTAACACGCAGTTTTGGATGCAGTGAACAAACAATTTATCGCCTGCAAACACGTTTTCAACAGCCTGGCAGTAAAAATTACAAGCCTCCGTTGGGGAGACCACGGATAACGTCGCCATTTGAAGTTAGGGTCATAGTGACGTCAACATGACGTAATAGCTTTATGGCCGCTTGGAAACTTCTTAAATTCCTTAGTCATGCAACAGATACGAGAATTTCCGTCAGTACTGCCAGAAATCGTCTGAGGGGGGCTAGACTGATTTTTGAGTTATGAAATTTAAATTTTAATATTGACCACTTTGTGCATTTTTGATGAAGAAAACGGGTATATTTTCAGAATGTTTTGTTGAAAATGTTCACATATGTAAGACATTACATGAATTTTATTTTGAGTAAGGTTTTTGTCAATATTAAGACTGTCTTACAAAATTATTGCTCACAGTGTCTGTACTGACTAAACTTTTTCTTCTGAGTATATGATTACATGTAAAAATATTGAATCTATCACATAATTATCACTTTTTGTCATTTTATACTGACCTCAGGTTTCTCAGGTTTATTACTTGACTTTTCGCTTACTGTAAAGGCGGCGCCTCATGAATGCGTAATTAGGACTAGTCAACCTTAGGCTTAGGTAACAGCTGAAAAGAAGGCGTGTTTTATTCAAAAGTAACTGCATCATCTAGTGCCACAACCTCAGTCATTATTAAGTCCTTAAAACGCCAGCAAAATAACTTCATCTAAAATGTCTATTTAACATAAGCAGGGAGGCAAACATTGTGGACCCAGATCAGACTGCTCCTACTGGAGCAGTCTGATCTGGGTCCACACTGTTTATCTATGAGGCTTTAAATAGTTTAGTGGACGACAAAAAAACATACATTTTGTGATTATGCGCTTTAAGGGTTTAGAAATGTGAGTTCAGTGTGTATACGGTTAGGATTTTCATGAAATGCACGCACGTTTGCGCGGCTCAAAACCTGATTTCCCTTCCTTAGCAGATGAAATAGCCGAACCACACCCGGATATGAATATTAAAGTTGCTGCCTTTACAGTAAGCGAAAAGTCAAGTAATACGTAGATGATCCCGTGATGATGATGATATTATTATTGTTACCATTAAAATTATGTAGAAATATAAATTTACTGCATTAGAACCCACACGTCTTCAGACATTACGTTCACACGCCTTTGAAATGGTCTTATATTCTGCGATTTTCATGAAGTGAATAGTACACTAGTCAATAGAAACTCATGGGATTCACAACAAATGATTAGGCTTTTTAAATAGAACGCACAGGTTTCAAAGAAATATGGCGGATTATTCAGGATATTTTTTTTTGTATGTTTCTGGCTTTATTTGGGCGAGTGCCTTTCGACTTCATAATCTTGGCTTACTATTCTCTGAGCATAGCATTAGCTGCGGTCCCATATCTAAGAGGGAAATCGGAAAACTAGGGGCAATTTTAGCAAAACACATTTACGTCAAAATTGAGATTTGGGTCCATTTTCTTCATAGTGAATCATCTGGGTACTTAGACTTTCTGCCGTTGTAAGGGAGAATGAGCATGGCATACATTAACCCTTAAAGCGTCAACTATAATTACCACAGACGACAATTTCAAATTTTGCCGCTTTTTACAAAACTTAAGGCATGATATTTCATGAGAATCGTCTGCTGGCAGACGATTCTCATGAAATATCATACCTTATTTTTTTCGAAAATTTGGAAAGATGTCGCAAAATTTGTTGTCTGCTGCAGTTGGGATTGGCGTTCAAACATGCGTCATATTTTACGATTGGAAAAAAAAACTGTAAAAAAACTTTTTCTTTTCTCACCTGTCAATAATCCGCCATTTTTCTTTGAAGCGTGAGCGTTCTATTTGGGAAGCCTCAGCGTTTTGCGCGGCGTCTGTACTTTACCATTGACATGCATGGTCCAATTAGATGATTTATAAGCCCAAAACATCAATTGTTGGTACTATTCAGTACCGTCTCATGTGGCGATTATAATATGTTTGCTAGCGGAAATAAGAAAATAATGAATACCCCTGTAAATTTCTGCAGTTTTACTATCCAAAAGTGGGGTCTGAGAAGATCTAAATTACACAGGCGTGTTACCAGTAGTATTATACATGGTTTATAGTATGGTACATTCAGTCTGTCTTCTTGCACTCAAGAGTCTGGCGAGGCGTGTCTTATATTCCTTCATTGGCTCCGCCCAGTGTTCATCTAACCAGGATTTCCTTAAAAACAAAAACAACAGAATTATTATGAGACAACAACTAGCCAAAATTAGCAGAGCTCCTCTGTACAAAAACAAACGAATCGGCTTACAACTAATCATTCATTCTCAAATAAGTTGCAAAACTCCTGTCTCAGGATATTGCATCATCACCATAGTTATTTACATCACCGTATCACTAGGGTTAGTTGAATTTTAAAAGTCTGCTATTATCTCAGTTAAGACCAAACAAAGTTTGATAATGAACTAGGGCTCTTATGAGTCCAGATATTAGCGAATAATGTGTGACCCCACAGAAAAGCATTGTGTCACAATCTGTGTATAGAAAATTTTAAAATTGGACTGAATATATAATATCTATTTTTACACATCAAAACAGCACTCTTTTTACTTCATTTGACAGCATCGTATGACATTATGAATGGTTTTAATACGTGTTGTCCAGAACTTAATTTTTCGCAGCTTCAAAAGTCGAAAAAAACATGTCACAAGGTTTCTGTAATTCACGTGACACAATCAAAGCTTTTTTCTATTTAGATAGTGGCGACTGATATTGTAGATGAAGCTGCAACAAATGTACAGTTGAATATGTCTTTTATAGGAATAACAGGCGTACACAACCATTAATATAGACATTTGTTTCAAATAAATCTCATTCTTGAGCTTAACCCTAGCGTCTGTTTTAAGAATGTAATCATACGTGACACTGATTTTAACGAATCCAAAACGGTATTTGAAACAGCATTATCTGTATAAGAAAGTACAGAGACTGAATAGGTTTCATTGAAATTAAAATCCTTATCGGCTGGTATTTATGCATATTTAACAGACATCAAAAGTGAAATGTAATTTACGTGACAGTAATTAACGTGACGCAGCTCCTATTGAAAGCACCTGAATGACCAAGATTATGGTTCTAATCAGTGTGTGTAAAGGTTTGAACATTTCAACAACACCGTTTGTCTAATATCCTTTTTTTGTATTTAAATTGAAAACAATCAGATTTGGGTAAGCAGTTATTAGTGATGCTTCTTATGTTGTTGCATATTTTCTGTTTTACGAAGATTTTAAGGACAGTGTCGTGCATAACAACAGTTACTTGTTCTTGAAATACATAAAACGTGTAAAGCATTTGACAGTTCTATGCATTGCTTCAATCATTGATGACATATAAGTGAAAGTCCTGCTGTTGTGTATATTTCATGCCTAGGTTTGACCAAATGAAAACTACATGTATTAGTGTTTGTATTAATATACATTTATATCCCTACCAACGCAGCTATCTGCTACATCATCACGTGGGATACAATGGCAGTTCAACTATAACTATCTATTATACATGAAGATAGCTGATTAGAGAAGTCTCTTGCCTGCCTATAATTGATGGCATATAAGTGAAAGTCCTGCTGTTGTGTATATTTAATGCCTAGGTTTGACCAAATGAAAACTATTAGTGTTTGTATTAAAATACATTTAATCCCTACCAACGTTGCTATCTGCTACATTGTCACGTGGGATACAATGGCAGTTCAACAATAACTATCTATTATGCATGAAGAAAGCTGATTAGAGAGGTATCTTGCCTGCTTCAATTGATGAAATATAAGTGACAGTCATGTTGTTTATGTATATTTCATGTCTAGGGCTGTCCAAATGAAAACTATTGGTGTTCGTATTAAAAGACATTTATATCCCTATCAAAGTAGCTATCTGCTACATTATACTGTTGTGATGAAAGACGCATGAAGCTTCATTCGGTGAGCATACCGTGGCATTGTTACCGTTTCATAATTAGTTTACAAGACCACAAATAATAAGGAAATAGAGAGAACCTACAATATTAGAAAAAAGCAGACTCAGTTTTATTGAATCTGTTTATGAGAACTAATGGAAAGTGCAACAACCCCCACACCCAAAGCCCCGGCCCAAGCGGTATTCTACTTTCCACCAGAGCACAATATACCTGAAAGACCAGAATATAGATAAAATATCAACACTATATTGATGTACAGGGAGAAGTTTTACCGACTCCACGTGGCACAATGACAGCTGCCACAACCTCTAATTAATCTGGAAAAATGAATCACCCAGAAATAGAGAGAACCTACAATATAAGAAAAAGGCAGACTCTGTTTTATTCAGTCTGTCCATTAGAACTAATGGAAAGCGCAACGACCCCCACCTCATAACTGTATCTTCAAAGTTATATCATGAATATGTCCATTTTTCTGTTTTCATGTCTTTTAAAGTTTCATGTTTTGTTAATTTTTAGTGGTATTGAGTGTGGTGGGCTGTAAGAGTAATTTACGTGACTTTGGGTGTAATTTACGTGACGCTAAATAAAGAAAGAATGTTTTAAAGAGTATTTGGTTTGAAAAACTTATGTTCATCTGAAATGTCATGTAGGGGTATGGTGATTAAAATCTAAGGTTTTCATACAAATTAATACTGCAGATTGATAGTTGAAGGAGTTGAAAGAAGACAAAGTTGAAATATCTAAATCTAGAGGCATATAGTATGATTTTTTCATTCGAACGTTTTCGTAATTGAAAAGTTGGATTTTATTTGTTAATATTAGTTAATTAATACTGTTATGAATTAGAGAAAATAAAGTGTGTTGGTTCCAAATGTTCAATGATTTTGATTTTTTTTTTTGCAGTATTTCGATCATGCAAGCATGTCACGTTTATTACCTAAATAAGCGTTAAGCACTGAGTTTCAAAATGCTGCAAAATGGTCAGAGTATTTTCAGGTTGACGAAATTTTGCAAGATGATTATTGAATAATTGGGTGAAGTGATGACATGCTTAAAAAGTCTATGTTAACATTTTTATTTTTCGTTTTAATTATCTCCAGGATTTGCAACTTATTTTAGAATGAGTGTAGTGCGCCCCTCGAAGGCTCTGGTTAGTCCGATCTGATCAATACCTTGGATTTCTGCATGAGGAACTATCTATCCATGGAAGAAATCTTGCAGCCTGACCATCTGTATGGACATGAATCTGAATAGTTAACTTGTGAAATGCCAAAATGACAATACTTCACCAGGGGTTGTGGCTATGGTAAATTTGATTCAAAAGCCAAAAACAGTAAGTGAGTATGATCAGGAAATACCATAATCACAAACCGCAGACAGCCCCGTGGCACCGCGAGGAAGAGCCATTCAACCATCACGAGACACCAGGAAGACAAATTAAGCAAAGCAACCAGCCCTCTCTTCCCCATCAAGATGATTGCAATACTAGAATGGACATAAAGTAACGAACAACAAAACAAAGAACAAAAACAGACTCCCACAATGGGAGTAACAATAAACAAAAAGTCAACAACATCAGAACCACCGTCATAGAACGGACAGCCGCCTAAGCCACCGGGAGGCTTAAATGCATTTTACTGGTACCAAATCTTCGCCCTAGATCCTGCTGTTGTTGAAGTACAAGAAATGTTCAGCTCGCATGGAGGCCATCTAACTAATGAAATGTCTCATCATGGAGAAACACTCTAATCAAATTAACACGCCATGATGAAACAAAAAAAATGGCTCATGACTCACAGATAGTGAGAGCTAAAGAAAACTTCAAGTTGAACCGCGGTGGGTCCAGCTACAGATAAGCATCAGGCACCACCCCACCGATTAAAGCTTTACGTCAGAGCCGTCATAGAGTCTGAGGCCTGACCCACCGTCGTGCAATTAAAGAGGAAACCATAGCTATAAACCGTGATTAGGTTTAAAACTAGGCATGCAGACTGTCGCATGATATCCAAGTTATATCCAACCCTTATATAACGTTTTACTATCTTTTTAAATTGATCACTAAAATTAGGTTTTCCAACAATTCTTTTGAATTTATAAACTAAATCACGATAAAATATAGGTTCTGATATGCCTTGTTGCAGAAGAGTTTTTAACCCAATGTTGTATTTAACAATCAACTCTGAGAGTCTGTGGTAGAATTTAGAAAATGCTTTTCGAATTTTATGATATCTATAACCTTGTTTTATCTTCTTTTCGCAACTGTTGAAAACATATAACAGGGTGGTGATTCGTATTATTTTTAAGATGATACACTGCACGGACAATTGTTTTCTATCGATAAATAAATTACATTTTCTTTCATTTTAGGCAATCGTATTCATCGATCTTGTGCAATTATTCCAAATAATTTCACACTATATAGGCCGATAAACGGTTTCTACTTTTAACAAAAACTCTGTCACAGAATTTCCAGCGAGACCATCCGTGCAGTGTACACCTTCACACACCGGCACTTCAAATTTTTGTGACAGTTTTATGAAAATAGAATGGTATCATTATATTCGCACAAAAGTGGGTTATAATGTGGGATATTGATAAAGGGGTACGAATACCAGAACTAAGAGAAAAAAAGCTCCTTACTGTCACGAAAAAAATAAGTCTGCCATATTAACCGCTCAGTATATCAAAACAAAAACCACGTGATTTCTTACCCTGGATTAGTAGACTTTTTAATTCAATTCTTAATCCCTGTTTATTAGATGAACAATAAAATATCAACAATGACCAGGAACTGCCAAAATTAAAGCCCAAATGCTAACCTCAATATAAAACCAGAGGACCAATGGTTCTGTAAATGTTCACTAGAAAGATCACATTGCCTTTAAATTGGTCAGGATTAACCAAGGGTCGTCATTTAAACAAACTGTGTGGACTTTGAGTTTGGTTTGGCTTTGATTGACCAGAGAGAACGTTTATATATAATATTTATACACATGTACAAGGCCCCAAAGCAGGCAGACAAACCAGAGGGGTCATTTTGTTTCTCCATAAACATAAATCTTCTGTCAATTTGTTCATTTGCCACACTCCCATATAATGTCTTTGTAATAGTTTTCAACATTCAAATGCAATGGCGACCAAATTTTACACGGCCTTAAAATAGGTCAAGGTCAAAGAGTAAAAGGGTATGACCATGAAATGCCACAGTCACATACTGATAAACAACCTGGGCCACGGCACAACGGGGAAGAGACACAGAACACTAGCAGCCACATGACAGCAAGAAGACAATAAAACTAAAACAATTCACCCTCTCTGCCTCTGCGAGATGATTGTAAAACTAGAAAGGACACTAAGTACTGCATAACTAAATGAGGAATACATAAAAAAAATGCCAGGCAAAATGGATCACAATGGGATCAACAATAAACAATGAATCAGCAATAACAGAACCACCGCATTTGAACGGATAGTAGCGGGAGTCACTAGGCTGGGGCATAAATGCGATATACTGGTCAAATCATCGCCATAGAATTCTGCTTCGTTAGCTGTCATGAAGGCTTCCTTATTTATTCAATGCATCATCGCAGAGAAACAATCTAATCAAAACAACTTACAATGATGAAACAAAGAAAAGGGATCATAACGCAGATATTCAGAGCTACAGTAAACCTCAGTTTGAGCCACGGTGGGCCCAACCAAAGACAGGTATACGATGAATGTTTAAGGTCAGAGTTGTCATTTAGTCTCAGGCCTGACCCATTCAAGAGGAAACAATGGCAACATCAACTGTGATTGGGTTTACAACCAGACATGCAGGCTAAGGGAGTGAATACTTTCCTTTGAGAGCAGTTCCCTATGGTATGGAAAATCACTTTTACCACATTAGGTGCCTCCCTTGATTGTTACTATTTTGTTACGCACGTGCGTAACTGCGCAATGGGAGCTACGCCAATGTTGTGATTCGGTTAACTCTTTTTTCATTCTGCATAAATGCAAACAAGTACTTTGGCAAGCAGTGAAGACGCAGATGAAATTAACGTGGCATTTCTTCAGGGTCCGCACTGCTTGCAAAGATAAAAACAATATTAACCCTTAAAGCGCCAAGACAAAAATGCATCTGAAAATGTCGTCTGCTGAAGTCGTCTGCTGCAAATAATTGCCTTACATTACTGACAAATTAAGTATAGAAGCAAACAACGTGGACCCAGAACAGACTGCTCATAGGAGCAGTTTGATCTTGGTCCACACTGTTTGCCTTAGAGGCTTCTTAAACATTTCAGCAGACGAGAAAAGCAGACGACATTTGGTTCGATTGGTGCATTAAGGGTTAATGACTTACTTGCATGCCATTATTCTGTGCACTGTTCGCTGTTCCCCGGCAATCATTAGATTCCGTGTGACAACAAATCGGTTTCGTACCGCGTTCAGCTCGTAGAAATTGTTGTCGTAATCCTTGCATAGCTCGGCATCAATGAAAACGCATTTGTTCAGCAGAACATCAGGGGATAGTAGGTAACACATCAACACCAGTCGGTCAGTGTCTTCTTCCGTAAGGCGGTGATGTTTCCCATAATCACATAATTTCCATATTTCCGGTTTGGTTCGCTCTCCTTTCTTTTTCAGTAGCGTATTTATACAGTTCAAATAGTACATTAACTTCGACTTGGCGTTTGTTGGTACCACGATTCCGTGTCCGAATTGTGATCCCGAAACCTCGGTGCTGCCGAGCACGGCCGCTGCTTCCGCCATCTTGATTTATGTCTTTACGTACTATAGACATGGCCAAATGTTACTCATAATTCATTGATCGATCACTGGTAATATTTGGACGGAATCGTATAAAATATGTGCGAAAATATGAAGTAGTTGACATATTCAGATCAAACACTTCTCTAAAAAGTATATTTATATCAGCCTCTTCGTGCGAAAATCTGCATTTCGCGTTTTCAACCAGGTTGGACATAAACCAGTCTGATTAGTTATAGAGACCTATACTATCTGATGTGAACTTTTAGTATGTTTTACTGAACATTGACTAGTTTGTTCTACTGGATAGCCACAAAGGTCAGTAATAAAATAACATTATACAATGTACAACTTTGCCTTGTCAAATCAACACCTTAGTACGAAGCAAATGTCGATAGCAAATGCCGAATAGACAGGGTAACGCACAGAAATCAAGGACCTAACCAGTGTTATATATATATATATATATATATATATATATATATATATATATATATATATATATATATATATATATATATATATATATATATATATATATATATATATATATATATATATATATATATATATATATATATATATATATATATATATATATATAATTTTTCGTTCGTTTGTTTGTTTGTGTTGTTTGTTTTTTTTGTTTTTTTTTTTTTTTTTTTTTTGGGGGGGGGGGGTTGTTTCGCAAACTTTAAAACAGCGCCTGGGCCGTAAAACAATTTTAAATTTATATAATATCTATCGTTTATCCTCGACTTCTTAAGTATATTTACTTATTGAGCTGCTTTATTTTTGACACTGAGTATAAGTCCCATTGATTTTTTGTACTTCTTGGTATTGGTAATCTCTACCCATTGTAATATATTGTGACCGAAAGTATGTCATATTTACCTGTTTATTTTTCTTCCTGGTTAGGTTTTGAAGAAGATTAAACTGAGCTTTAATGCGCTGAAATGAGACATAATTTAGTCTATTCTTATTTTATAGCCATTCAGCAGTTAACCAATAATAGGTGATTTGAACAGACCACTAGGATATAAAACTTTATTTTCATGCTTTACTTAAATAAGCATGAAATTTCAACTCCATATTTAAACTAAAATGGCGACAAATTAAGACTTCTCTTGCTTTCAAACTCTCAGACTTGTATTTATTATTGCTAATAAATGTTAAAATGCTAACACTAGTTGGCTTTTTAACATTTATGAACAGGATAAATTTCATGCTCAGTTGAGTTGAGCATGAAAAAGTTTATAGGCTCGGGGCGTGATTACACTGTAACACAGAATCAGAGTCAGAAATGGTTAATGATGAGACAACACAGTGGCAATATCGCACATGGGGTCCTATCTGGAGTATTTCAGCTCTCACTCATATTCTTTTGCAGGAATTCCGACTTTGCCTACCAGATCTTTGTAAAGCAATATGAGTTTATTATCTTCGCCGTTTTCTGGAGGAGTTCCCACTGATGCCAGTCCATGTAGTTGTTAGTGTTTGTGTCTCTTCCTCATGGTGGCAGAGGGTGATTGTGGTAATTCCTGGTCATACTCACTTACAAGTCAAAGGAGACTTACCGGTGTCAATTTTGTTATTCTATATCTATCAAGAATCGCATGAGTCAGCGAGTGAATTCTTGTGACGAAATATTTTGTTTGATTTGATTCTTTACGTCCCATCAACAAACTTTCAGTTATAAAGGGACGGGTCTTCCTGGGTTGAACCAGTACTAAGCTAGGATTAATGTGTCTTGCTCAAGGACACAACGCAGTGACGCCGGTGAGGCTCGAACCAGCGGTACCTCGGTCTCGAGTCAAGCAGTCAACCACTGAGCCACTGCGCTCCCTGTGTGACGGAATATCATCAGACATTTAGAGTCAAAGGTAGGTTGAAAATAACGATGAAACCTGTAACTTCTATATAATTGGATGGGAGCCCTGTAATTGGTGGTCATGAACATCAAACATCACCATACAGGTAAGTCTCGTTTAATTTTGTTATCCCTATCTACCCCTTCAGACTCACATGATTTTCAGAGTTCAAAATTCATTAATGAATATATGACATTAAACAGAAATTACTAACCTTCCAGGCCTCAGAACTGCCTGATCCACTTCCCATTTCAGAAAAGCTACTCTGTACTATCCCAAAATTGCATGTTCAAGTCTTTAGTTCTCATGAACAGACTCAATAAAACCGAGTCTGCTGATTTCTAATAGTGTAGGTTCTCCCTATTTCTTAAGGATCAGTTTGTTTTTTACAGATTATTTAGAGGTCGCAACAGCTGTCGTTGTTTCTGTGCGGAGGTGGTAAAACTTCTGCCTATGCATCAATATAGTGTGGGTATTTCTTCATATTCTGGTCCTTTACGAAAATTTGGTTCTGACGGAAAGCAGAATACCGCTTAAGCCGATGCTAGGGGGCGTGATAATTGTAGCACTTTCTATCAGTTCTCATGAACAGACTCAATAAAACCGAGTCTGCTGTTTTCTAATAGTGTTTGTTGTCTCTATTTCTGAAGGATCCGTTTTTCCAGATTATTTATGAAAAACAATGTAGGATGAATGGTGAGTATGACCAGAAAATGCCACAATCACACACTGCAGACCAACCGGTACCGTGAGGGTTCTAACAGCTACATGAAATCAATTAGCCAATTAAAGTACATCAACCAGCTCCCTCTTCCCCAGCGAGATGATTGCAAAACTAGAAATTACACTTATTACTGTTCAACAATACAAGGACAAACCACAAACATCCACAGACAATGGGAGCACAAATAAATGAGCCGCGACATGAGATTTCCGACAATGTGGTATGTGCGACCAGCATATGCGCTGTCTGATCAGAGCCGTTGCTGGTCGCTTGAATATTCTATGAATATTAAGCTACTGACCGAAAAAGCATTTGGAGTTTGTAAGCTTAAAAGGAGGTTACAAAGGCTTGTCTGAGTCTATTCATAGTAAAATGCCATATTGTTGGAATCTCATGTCACGGCTCAAATAATGAATCAACCACAACGGAATCAACCACAACGGAATAATGAATCAACCACAACGGAATCACTGCTTTCGAACGACAACAGCCGAAGCCACCTGTCGACTACGCTTCTGCTGTTATCAAAACACATAATTCAAATTAAATATACCCATATTTGATATAACTTAACACAATATTTACCATTGACATAAAGTTAAACATACAATGACAAAAAAGAATACATTCTAATGGTCTAACATAAAATGTTTGTACATTAGTCTACCATACTTATTTTGAGTCGAAAACCGAAATTTTGCTTTTCCGAAACATATTCATTGACTCAAAAGAACGGATTTCTTGGTCAACATTCAGTAAGCAAAATGCCAAACTTCGATGCTGTGTACAAACAACTTTTAGGGAAATGCTAAGTTTTTCAGACATTTTAGACCAATGTTCCCCCTAAGTTGTGACAGCAAAGTTTGACATGTCAGACGATTTGGTAAGGAGCATTTTGAAAGCAAAAATGTACAAATTTTAGTCATGTAATGTGTAAGTGAAATGCAATTCATGCAATAATTTTGTTTTTGACTGTTTAATCTGTTCCTATTTGCTGCAAAATATTGCATGATGATGTGAGAAGAATCTTTGTTACATTTACAGACAATAACATCCAGAAAACAGGATTCCTAGCCATTATCCTAAATGCAGCCTAGTCTCAAAGGACAAAAATCGTAATTATTTAAACCCATTCGAAATTGCCAAAGCCATACAGCTATGCTGGTGTGATTTAGCATGGTTGATTATCTGCAAACTTTGACAGACAGTGAGCAAAATCATTCCCGAATTTTGAAGAAAATCAACGTTTTGGTTTTCGGAAGTGTTTTACAAGATAGTAGGTGCAGTTCACACGTTCCTATGACGTCATCAGGATTTGTAAAGTTCTATAATACTGACTTTTCGATAGTAGAATAACATTACTTTTAATCAGCAATAGATTATTTTGTAAAAAAATTATGTTCAGGTAAAAATTAGCAACCCAATCAAAATATGCTTAATTTTATTTCATTACATAACTATAATTCCATCCTCAAACACATCTGTAAATACGTAGAAGGAGAAAAGCTGCAACATACGAAGTATGGAGAAATACAACACCAATTATTCTTCCAAAAAATCGACAAATGGTTCACATAAAGCTCTTGATCAGACACAGACGAGAGAACACCAAGTACTTGACAGTTTCCGCTTAAATATTGTCCTGCCAGCCAAGAATGATAGTGACGTCATGTTTGTTTACAAAGTTATCAGGGACTTAGAATCGATAGACTCACTGCGGATAGGATTAATACACATGTGATATATCGATTCGCGTTAACTCAAGTGGAGTGTACAGTTAGTGAATTACTTAGCAATTATAAACAAAGTATTACATCACTGTCACTCTTGGTTGGCACGACAGTAGCTTACAATCAGCCCTTTCAAGTCGTCGATGGGACAAAAAACCTCAGCAGACAGTTTGCAGACAAGAGCATGTTATCAAACAGGTCCAGGTAATTGTAGACAAAAGGGTAAGACGAATGCTAAGATCAGGAATCGATACAATCAAGTATTACACCCGAATAGAGACAACATATGGGAAAGTGACAAAACCACAAGGAAACATCACACATAAGAGAGATAAGAGCTCAGCCCTTTCCTGGCAGGTGATCACAAAGCTGCAAGGAACAGACAAGACAGTGTAATAAAAACAAACGTGAAACACAAATAAGAAAAAAATATCCACAAAAGAAGCACCGCCTTGGAACAGTCAGTAGAAATATTACTCGAGGGCCAAAACATGTTTCACGGTATGAACATCACCCTTAATTTTGATGTGGAGAAAGACACATAAATGTTTGGTTCACATGAAAGACCCCTAACTTATCGATGCGTCATCTCCTAGTGCAGACAAATCAAGATATAAATAGGAGATTAAACAAAGATTAAAAGTATCCTTCATATGTATTGTTGTGGGACAATGACTTCCCAGTACATACAACTGAATACCAGAGCAAAAGAAATCCAACAGATAAACCCTTGTAGCCTGACCAAAGACACGACATCAAGTCCAACCCTCTCATCTACAACTAAGTCTTTAAGTCAGAGCTGACATAGTGTCTGAGGTCCGACCCCCCCCCCCCCCCCCATATGTGCAATTAAATAGGAAAGCAAGGTTTTCCAACTGTGATCGGGTTGACCACCAAGCATGCAGTCTGTCACAATACATTAATGTTATAACAGATCTATTTATAATTATTAATTATTTTAATATACAGCACTGAAAAGTATTAGTGCCACCAATTTGCTGTACTTTTATACACTTAGTAGCCGTAAAACTCTGACTCTGTAAGTTCCTGGCGCAAGAAAGATTTAAGTCAGATATGGAATTTAGATATCAAATCATGGTATTGGCAATAAAAAATTAAATACATTGTAAAGTCAACGGTACTGATAGCTTTGTTTAGAAGTTTCTGAGTTAACTGTTTATTGCAATTGTTTAAGTCTGCAACATGCCTAGCCTAGATGCTCTAACGAATTGGATTAGAACGGAATTATAAACTCCATTATGATGTAGAACGAGTAACATCACTATGGCAAATTGACAATTTCAAAATCAATTCCGTCACGTTTGTCATAAATTTTGGTAGAAACAATGTCATCAGAAATTAACAAATGCAAGTCAAAAGACAAGACTTCAGTATCAGAGGTATTATTTACCTATATTTAGCTCTGAAGGGTATATTTGACTTACCATTATGTCAAAATATATGCTAGAAGTTATGTTTAAAATACCATCCAATCATTTTATATCATATTATTGTTCCGGACGGGCAATAAGTGTGGAACGACGAACGGATGGAATGAACGGACGCACGGACGACGCCAAAACTATAGCCCTCCGATTTCGTAGGGAGACAATAAGTAAATTCATGAACCTCTGATTTACAGACGTCATATGAGGGTCTGAATTGGGCATAATGATTAGTGAATAATGGCCCTTTCTATGATGAGTCAAAAATAATGAAAAGTGAATAACGAGTGCCTAAAAATAATTAATAATCCTATTTTTTAATGAATAGAAGAAAAAAATAATGAATAGTGAATAATCAGATTTTAATGAACTATGGGTCTTATTTAAATGAATAACCCCAAATTTTAATGAGATGAATATATCGGCTAAATTTTAAATGAATAGTGAATACAAGACACACACACCCCTCCAGACCCTCTCATATGTCTTCACTCATTTAGAACGATATTTTATCATTTTCCTACAGTTCCACAGATATGCTAAGTCACACAGTTTGATTCTTCAAGTTCTCCAAAAGCATTGAAAATAATTTGTCAGTATGCCAGGTTGGCCAAAGAATGGCCAACCTGGCATACTGACAAATTATTTTGCTTTTGTCAGTATGCTAGATTGACCATTCTTTGGCTATCTTCTATACAATGTTTTTGCGAAGAATCAAACTGTGTGACTCGCAAACTTTATAATCATATTAGAGGAAAGATGGAAGAAAAAATGATAATATCTTTCCAAATGTGTGAGGGTATATGAAGTCTGTAAATCAAAGGATACAACATATCTCATTACATATTGTGTTTATGACTTTTTCTTTCGTAGGTACCCTTGCAAGCCACCAGAAAACATGTTTTTGCACACCTGATAAGGATATCTATTATTTTACCCTGGGATAGAAAATCTTATCTTACCCATGCTATCTTACCCAGACTGTCACATGAGGGCTGTACATTGGTTGTATTGGATCTCATCCACACGGTCGTCAAGTGACGTCATTATGTGAAATTGTATCTTAGCGTATTCAGGGACTTCTGGAAGCTTTTGATTAAAACAGTGGTGAGAAAGAAAATGAATCAATTATTCGTTTGAGATTAGGATAGAAAAATCCGTTCCTCGGGATCACCGTTTTTCAACACTTGGCAAGCCTCGTGACGCCAAACGGTGAGTGATTTTTCTATCCTATCCTCACACTCATGATGGATTCCTATAGTGTTACAGTGCCTGAAAAATGTATAATTCAACCTACTGAGAAGTGACAGTCCAATCTAAGTATACTGCAAGTTTGAAATGCTCATCTTTGAAATGGCTCCAGTTACCAAACATTGTGTATAGTTTGCGTTTCTTTTTGTACACACTGTAGTAGCTTAGATGACTGTGCAATTTCCATATGCAATTGTTAAAACTTGAAAACGCCACTTTTCTATTGTAACGCGAAGCTACTATTTGCGTTCTATAAAATTTTCGACGTTGAAAGACTGAGATGATGTATTTAGTTCATGTGAACTGTTACTCACAGTGCAAAACTGCATATTACATAAAACATTTAATTGCTATCAGTTGCAGGCACATGAATTAAATCTTAATTTTAACTTCTGATATACCTTCCTGTTCCCAAGCCAGTTGCATATGACAGGTCTCTCTAATTTTCGCAATTTTTTGTAGTCTGCAGATATTTTCCAAAATTAACTTTTTCAAAAAAAAAATTCAGTAACACTATCAGCGTGTCAAATGGTTTGGATCCAGATGAGGACATTTTGTCGGGTCTGGTCTGGGTCCAAACTGATTGTAAAGATTATCAGCCAGCAGACGACGAAATTCGTCGTTGGCAGGCAATGCGCTAATATCATGGCACTTGAGGTCCATTTCTGTAAACCAAAATGTCACGTATGCATATACTTCGAATAATGTTTCTCCGTGCAAACATGTGTTGTAGGTGCCATTGGACGCTTACAATGAGCACTCAAATCACGTGTTTTCTAAGAGAACCGAGAAAAAATATCAAAATTGTCCATATGTGGCAGCTTCATAACCTGGGCTGTGATACGGGTAAAGTAACGGCGTTGCCCGGTGCTATTGTACACCAGGGAGTGTGCATTACGGTGTCAATGAGAAAACTTATCAGGAAGTATCGAATATGTTAATACTGGTATTGATACATGTGCGGATCCAGAAAGTTTTGTCAGAGGGGGTATTGCGAAAATAAACCTATATTTTTGTGATTTTCCAGGGGGGGGGGGGGGTCAGGACCCCCTCCCCACACACACACCTCTGGATCCGCCCATGTGATATCTAGTTTTAAATCTATGCGTCACCTTATGCCGATGTGTTGAGAGCCCTTAAGGGCAATTGCGGGTAATACTTCCAACATTAAAATCTTTTTAATTCTTTGCATACAATTTGTTTAATGAATGGACTGTCAATTTATGAAATAAAAAGGATGTGTCACCACGCTCAATTTTTCATAATCTCACATGGAAGTTTTCAGCAGTATACAAATTTTCTGGGGAAAAAATCCAGGTCCTTTATAATTAGCTAAAATATTTGTAATAGCCATCCAGCTTATTAATTTTAATTTTAATTATTGCTCATGACCTCAAGCTTTCTAGAAAATGTGAAAATGTATTTTTTTTTTCCAAGCCGTGTCAAGATACTGCATGATATATTTTGGTAATTCCCCCCAAAAAGGATTTCGATTATTAGAGTAAATTATATATTAAAAAAATCTGAAATAAAAAAAATCTTAATTGTTTTTTTTTTTTTATTTCATGGACTATCATTGTCACTTTAGATAAAAGAAAAAAAACGACCAGACTAATTATCTTTCATGAGGGCCAAATTTACCCCACTCCCATACATTTCGAGGATAATTTTATATAAAACGTTAAGGAGAGTGGTTTTTGTCATTAATGTAATTCCATATTACTTGTATGAAGTATTTTTGCATTACAAGTCGAAAAAAGAAAAAAACAATTTGTAATTAATGTCCACCTGGGAATAGACCCTGGTCCTCTGGTTCAAAAGTCTGACACGCTAACCACTAGGCCACGACTCGAAATAACCACTAGGCCACGACTCGAAATAAAAGTACATGTGGACAGACAATCCGAGTATCGGCCATATTCGTGTTCGCATACAGGGTAAAAACTTCGATTTTTTTTACATTTTCTATTTTGTATTTCGTACTGAGACAATCAGATCTGATGAAGGGCCAATAGATATTTCGGACACATTTTAGTTACTTTCGTCTGTCAAAAGAATGTGAAAATATCCATCTGACATAAGAGTATTTGAAATCTGCATTGATCCGAAATCTTAAATGGTCGGAAAGACGGGACCCAGACAACTTTTTCTGTTTCTCGACGCAGGAATGGTGCGCATGTGAATTCACCGAAAATTGCCCTTAATAATGATGGTAGTGTTAGAAAGATAGATCACAGGACAAAACAGGTGTGAGCTAAATAGGATAAAAAACAAGTGAGTATGATCACACCCATAGGACAGAGACCAATTGCCTTACTAGATTCTAGTAAGTCAATTAACATTAAATACATCTCACCAGCAGCAACTATTTATTTAATGTCAACTGCTCTTCAAAACTGCAAGATTAATTGTTTATACAGTGTGCTCCCTGGGAAACTGGAAGTTATAATGCTTATCGCAATAATAAATTGGTATAAAAGCTATGTTTTATTCCATTGTCACAATATAGATCACAGCAACAACAATAACAGGTAGAGATGTCTCAGCTTTAGTACGAAAATAAGTGTCAGTTTATACCAAAAGGGATGGCAGTTCAGCTGCTACCTAATAACAGATATATATTTGTACTAAAACAATACGAGGTTAAACATTTACCGGTGAAAAATCCTTCACATTTCTACCTATTATTAGGTGGCAGCTGAACTGCCTACCTTATTGGTATAAACTTACCACTATTACCGTACTAAAACAGTATGAGTTTAAACATTATCTGGCGATAAATCATTTAAGTTTCTACCTGTTATTAGGTGGCAGCTGAACTGCCATCCCCTTTGGTATTAACTTCCACTTATTTCTATACTAAAACAATACGAGGTAAACATTTTCAGGCGATAAATCCTTAACATTTCTACAGGTTATTAGGTGGCAGCTGAACTGCCATCCCTTTTGGTATAAACTTACACTTATTTTCGTACTAAGGAAATATGAGATGAAAAAATCCAAGTGATAAATCCTTAACATTTCTACCTGTTATTGTTGTTGCTGTAATCTAGATCGTGACAATCGAATAAAACATAGCTTTTAAAGCAATTGTAATGTTGCACAAGTTTCAGTTGCAGTTCTGCTGTCACCAAATTCTGAAATGTATGCTATTTAACTGTAAGTTTGTGGCAATTCAGCTGCCACTTAACTACAGGTATAAATGTTAAGGACTTATCATTGGAAAATGTTTTTTTACCGCATATTGTTTATTGCACAAAAATAAGTGTAAGTTTATACTATAAGGGGTGGCAGTTCAGCTGCCACCTAACAACAGGTAGAAAAAATAAGGACTTATCACTGGAAAATGTTTTACCGCAGATTGTTTATTGCATAAAATAAGTGTAAGTTTATGCCATAAGGAGTGGCAGTTAAGGTGCCACCTAACTACAGGTAGAAGAAATGTTCAGGACTTATAAGTGGAAAATGTTTTACATGCAGAATTTTATTGCACAAAAATAAGTGTAAGTATATACCATATGGGGTGGCATGTCAGCTGCCACCATATTACAGGTAGAAATATTTAGGAATTATCATAGTCCAGTCAATTTACTTGAAAATTTGATCAAACCTCAAACAAATTCCTTCAGAAAAGGTTTTTTGATTTTCATGATCTATAAGGTCCATAGATTAACAGAAAAAAAGTCCTCAAAAAAATTCGCAGGCAAAATGCATTTTTTCAAGGGCCAAAAAAGGGGCCTTTCAAACAAATATGTGAAAAATGAAGTTTTTCTGTTAGTTTCAATTCTCTAGCAATAATCATTTACATTAATATTTTGTACTTAATTTCTTAAAATCTTTATTTGACACAATGTTAAAAAGGTACCAAAGGAAAAAAGGAAATATTTTCATCGCCAAATGCATTTTGGGGGGCAAAACCAGCAAAAAAAAAGAAAAAATGTCAAAAAATGATTAATCATAAGCATTTGTAGAATATATCCTAAAAAGTATTATCATTTTTATTATAAAGAAGATAGCAAGATGTGAAGTGAAGAAACCAACATAAATAGTACCATTTAAGGGTTGAAGGAGGGGGCAGGCAGGGGGAGGAGGCACAGTCCTGAACGTTTGAACATAGTGAAAAAGAGATTTCTAAGCTTAAATATTGCATTTATCAAACTTGTTTCACCTTTTCTTTAAATAGCTGAACAGTCTGTAGATGCTTATACAATGCTTAAGTATGTTACCTGAAAGTGCATTCTGATAATTCGTTATGAAATGATTTTTTTTGTTTGTTAACATGGTGTTTTAGTGGGTTGAATGGGTTGGAAATCATGTAAAAACTGGAGAAAACAAATTAAACTATGGGCTAGATAGTCAATTCCTCACACCCACTAACCCTAGTGATGCCGCAGACATATCTATATCTTAAAGAGCAATCATTATGCGCAGATCGATTGATAATTGCACTGTTGGTTCAAGCAACCAATAGCCTGTTACATACGTTACCCAATTGAATATGTCAAAATAACTCCTGACAGTTATGAGTATAACTCAAAATAGTTATATTAGACTTAATCTTTATTAAAAGTATGTATATATTCTATGTATTTAACATTTTAGTTACAAATGCAGGCTTTTAGAAAATATGGTTGGCTTCCAGTTGCATGGTGTACGTTACATATTTAACACTCCCTCCAAATATTTCAATGTTGGTGTCATGTAAGTCATTTGTGTTTACAAGTAAATTTTGTAGTATATGAAATATTTGTAAAATGAAGCGACAAGATAAATAATTTGTTTTATCTTATTTTTAAATTAAGTTTTGGGATCTGCCATTATCATTGTATCTGTAATGAGCTTATAAACACCTCTTACCTTAATAGACTATACCATTTATATGGCAAACCATTACAAACATCTAGATGTTTTGCATTTTATGCCATGTTTTCTGTAATTATGACTTAAGTTCTACAAAATCATAGCGCTTTCACCCATTGTTGTGGGGTAGAGGTCTCAATATGATAAATGTAACTTACGTTACATGGCGTAAATCAAGAATCAGGACATGAAATTCATGATCAAATATGACTTTGCTCCGAGGGAGATCTGAAACAAAGTATTACTTTAAGGAGTGGTCATTTCTGTGTTGAATTAAAGATGTTTAATCTGGTGAGGTTATGTTGAAATGACTGTTACAATTCATTTCCTATAGTCAATATTACGTCAATTTTATGTGGCTTTACAATTTCATTACCCTGAAATAACCAGTTATTGTTTTTGCGATCGCTGTTTTGGCAAGATTGTATCAAAATTAAAAACAAAAGTCATACAAAGTATTCTTACATTATTATTAATGATTTTATTATCCATCTCTGTAACGTATGTAACAAATTGTCCTGTTATTGATTTCTAAAAAGCAACAGTTTCCTAGCCTAATTAACATTACCACCTAAACCCATCCTAAGGAAATTTGCAATCTTATCCTTCCTGAAATAGCGATTGTTGATGTAGTAAAAAGAGATGTCATCTGCCTGTTTTTGATTGTATATATAATTACACTTTTCAACTTAGTATAAGTCATTTGAATGTTTGTGGTGTATGCTAGCTATAAGAAGTTAATAGACAATGTTAATACTATACGGTTGCCTGTGGTCTAAAATTTGACATCTTACTTACAATGGAAATTCTTAGAACCTACGTTTGCTGTTTTATGCAGCAACTAACACTGCCCCTGAATACTGTAATGCTGACTTAAATTGCTAAGTTAAAAAAACTATACTCTTGTTATTTTTGGGGGATATTTTAGCAAATGTCTTGACTAACAGAATTACTTGTCTTTTAGTAAAAACAATTTTATCTTTAATAAGTTGTACGCAATGAGTTCTTAAAACCTTCATATCTATGAATTTAAAATACCATGCACAATTTATAACAAATGAATTTGGATGGCATATATGGCATATTTTAATCATCTATATTTAATTAATTTTACATAAGATTTGGTTTGTAAAAAAAATATTTTCAAACATTGCTGGGATCCCATGATCCAACATCATAGACGTAACGTTCCTAACACGAACTAATATATCTGGATAGCACCACAAAATAGTGTACGCCAGCTTAAATCATTCACAAGTACCCATTTCCGTTGTTGTATTCTGTATTTCATCAATGATGATACTATAAAATACAAGTTGCATTTTAGAAAAAGCAAAAGTTATGTTTCTATTTCCAATAGCTTGCCTGTAATGGGCTTTTAAACAATTTTACACCCCCTCCATCCACCATTAATTAAAAATTCACACATGATAGCTGTTATCATGGCCCTGGCTTCCCTCTAACTAAAGTAATAATAAGCATAACATAAGCATAATTATCATGCAACTAGACTAGGGTGAAGATTTGGTACCAGTAAAATGCATTTAAGCCCCCAGATGGCTTAGGCTGCTGTCCGTTCTAAGGTGAAAGTTCTGTTATTGTTGACTTGTTATTTATTGTTACTCCCATTGTGGGAGTTTGTAATTGTTCTTTGTTGTTTTTTTTTGTACGTTACTTTATGTCCATTCTAGTTTTGCAATTATCTTGATGGGGAAGAGAGAGCTGGTTGCTTTGCTTAGTTTGTCTTCATGGTGTATCATGATTGTTGTGTGGCTCTTCCTTGTGGTGCCATGGATTTGTCTGCAGTTTATGATTGTGTTATTTCCTGATCATACTCACTTACTATTTTTGGCTCGGTCATGAAGTTAATCAAATTTGAAATACCAAGATAAATGTTTTTTGTGTGTTTGTAAGCTACTTTACAGTGGCTTGAGGATGTTTGAGAAGGCCAACGGGGCAACCCTTTGTAAATAAAGCAAAACTTACTTTCAAACTTACTAACTCAGCAGAGAGATGTGATTGGTTCAAGATAATGCATGTTATGCCATACTTTCTTGTCAATGTGACCAGGTGTAAAAAGATCAAAACAGTTTTCTCTTTTGTTGAGATAAAACGACGCATAAAATGATGCAGATATGATATAAAAATATAAATTGACACACACCTGAACTAATAATGTTTTCGTAAATAATCTTCATTCTCTTTTGATGAAATCAAGACATTTTGAGGTACGTTCTAGATTTTCCTATGTTAATATCAACAAACACTGGAACAGCGGAAAGTAATCTCATTAAGCTATAACAACTGTAGTCAGAAGGTCATAAGCGTCCCACCAGATTGTAACGACTCTACGCCATGCAAAGTCAATTAGGTGTTATTAAAGTGTATCATATCTTTGTTCTTTTCTACTGCTGAAAGCACAATACCACTTCAGCCATTCCCAGGATTGGCTTGGGGCGTTATATATCATAAGCAGACTCATTCTTTATGTTTTATAGCTTGTGTGTTTGCTCTACTTCAGATGGGTCGCATTGCTCATATTATTTTGTAATCAATTTTCCAAGGATATTCTACAAGTTCATCATTCAGTATTTCAATGTTGCTGCAGCTCCAAGAATATACAAGACCTTGTTAGCGACATGAAAACTTTTCAGACACAGTTGAAGCGGTTACTCTTCGTTACATGCAGATTAGGCAATATTTCTAGTGTAGCATATTCGTTAAGTTTTAATTGGTTAGCCTGCCAACCTCCTTCCGTTGCATCTAAGTAATTATCAATTTAAGTCTACACATATACTCGGACCCAGTATAAATGGACTGGTCACAGGCGGAAATACAAAGTTATGTTGCCGTGGCTTTGTTTTAGTGCTATTCCAAAGTGTTACAACCAATAAAATTGATTCTGAACATACAAAGATATTCCCAGTATGCAAAGTTGAAATATAACAAGTTACAGTAAAATAAATGTTTAGGGTGATTTCTGACGATATTTGGCTAAAAGTGCCAAATATACCGAAAATAGCTAAAAAATGGTACCTTGGTTTCTTGCTAGTGTTCATAAAGACGGATAAACTTTCAATAAATATCGTCAACATACGTCAGTTTTGAAAGCTCAACCTCGACAACGTATTTCCAATAATTACATTCACCTGTCCTGGTATACTGGGTCCGAGACATGTATAACAAATCTGGAAATTAAAAACAGATCTTTTAAGACATCCCTTTCTCTCTCGCATTATCAGGGCTTTTGAGGAAAGTGTTTTATCGCAGATTGTTTATTGCACAAAAATAAGTGTAAGTTTATACTATAAGGGGTGGCAGTTCAGCTGCCACCTATCTACAGGTACAAATGTTAAGGACTCATCACTGGAAAATGTTTTACCGCAGATTGTTTATTGCACAAAAATAAGTGTTAGTTCATATTATAAGAGGTGGCAGTTTTGCTGCCACCTAATTTTGTTTAAAGCTTACACATTTGTTTTACAAAACACATATAAATTAAGATAACTGCTATGATATTTTTTTCTTCAAATGAAACAGTATTTAGCCACTTATCGTCTGCTTCCCTAGTCTGTTGATGTTCTTATGCAGCTCTTATGTAGCTTATATTGCAAACAATATGGACCCACATCAGACTGCTCCCCCGTAACATTGTCTTCCATGAAAAGAAATCTCCATGAAAAATCTAGTCTGAAGTGCATTTTAATGTGTGCAGCAGACTAGAAATGCAGACAACATTTTAGGAAAAAAGTTATTGCCGGCTAAACATTAATCAAGCTTTCTGGTGTAGATTTGTAAAAATGCTTGTCACAATGCAGGATGCAGATTGTTATTTTAACAACTGAGAGTCTTGCTAGCAAATTGATGTTGACAGATTTTTACAGTCTAGGGACAAGATGCCCCTGTACTTTAAAACAATCACTGCTGAGTAAAATTACAGATATCAACACTCTGTCAGATTTGCTTTGCCTAGATAAAATTGTAAGCTTGTCGTATCTCCACACATGTAAAACTTGAGGCCAGTGATTAGCTTTGGATACAAGTAAACTTCATTTAACAGTGAAGATACATCTGGGGACATTAGATCAGCGTCTGCACTGTTACCCATTGAAGGGCCAGTAAAACACATCTGAAAATATCGTCTGCTAAAGTTGTTTGCTGTAATATCCCGTGTAGATGGAAGATTCAATTGCAACATGAAGGGTCAATAAACTTACCTCTTTTGATGTATGTGGCTGTTTGTCACATACTTTGATGTTTTTATACAGTATGAACTTATTAAAATTAAGTTAGTTTCTGGAACAGTCTAGTTTGGGTTTTGATAGATAAAATGGATTCAACAAAAAAAGGCAATGATAAATATATTATGTTTTGCTGTAAGCATGGAGCTAACTTATGACAGAGTAATTTCTAAATTCAGATGCTGAACCCAATTAAATAAACAATCAATCTCAGAGTGTTGATAACACAATTACAGGCGAAATTTATGAACTCGGATCCGAGTTCCTCAAAAGTGCTTGTCTCTAGACTGTTTAACACTAAAACAAACACTGATTTTGAAGCTCCTCCCCACATTTTAAACTCTGGTCGTGTGTCTCCTGGGTAATCAGGAAATGCTACAGTCACATATCACAAACAAACACATGGCATCCAGAGGAAGAGATCATAAAATAGCAAAGGCAATAGCATAATTAAAGTATAGCAACCAGAGATCTGTTCCTCAACAAGGTAATTGTTAAAAAACATAACATACATTTACACATACACGCTTGCACGCACGCACACACACGCGGATTATCAACAAATAAAACATGGTATATGAACTTGAAAAACTGAGCTTGCTTATTTTAATCGTAAAGGAGTCAATAACACATAGATCTATTACGTCTGTAGACAGTCTCTGTCTCGCAGAAAAAAGCGATCTGTATGTTTAGGAAAATTGTTTTCCCGGTTGCTTGTTTGAGTGGAAGGTTCTTGTTAGGTCCTATCCTGGCCACGAGATTATAAAGCTTATTCGTCCTCTACTCATCAAATTTATTCTGCTAATAAATGTTAAAATGCCAACAATTGTTGGCATTTTAACATTTATTAGCAGTATAAATACAACTTCCAAAATATAATCCTTGTTTAGTACTGGTTCACCCCGGAAGACCCGTCTCGACATAATTAAAAATTCTTGACAGGGACGTAAATAATCAAATCAAGCAAAATCAATCGAACAACATCTAAATGCTTTAAGCAGGACACACTCTTTATACTCGTATTTCAGTAGTTATGTTTTTATGAGCACTCGAAATATCATGCTCAGTTGAGTAGAGCATGAATAAAGATTATAACCTCGGGGCCTGGTTCCGATGTAATAAAACTGTTTTCATGCTCAACTCAACTGAGCACAAAATTGCAACTGCTCATAAAAAACGAAAATACCGAAAGTAAAGAAGTTTCTTGCTGTAAGTCTCTCAGATGTGGTATATATCATACTCATAAATGTTAAAATACCAACAACTGTTGGCATTTTAACATTTATGAGCAGGATAAATTTTGTGCTCAGCTGAGCTGAGCATAAAAAAAAAGTTTTATAACCTCGGGGCCTGGTTTTGTGAAGTAGTGCATTTAGAGTCCTTTCTAAGTTTGGCAATTATATCGACGAGGAAGAGATATCCGGTTGCTTTACTTATTGGATTCTTGCGTGTATCATTATTTTGCTAGACTAAGTGTTCTTCTTTTCCTATTGATATCACATGTTGGTTACAAACAGCAGAATCTAGTGCGAAGATAAGGCAAGTAAAATAATTTAGGCAATGTAAAACAGCACAATGCAGAAATAATAAGTGAGTATGATCCGGAAATAGCAGACAAATCCGTGCCACCACGAGGTAGAGCCACACAACAATCACGAGAAGCCAGGAAGAAAAACATTTAGCAAAGCAACCAACTCTCTCTTTCCCATCAAGATGAAAAACTAGAATGGACACAAAGTAACGCACAACAAAACAGAACAATTACAGAAGTAACAATCAACAACGAATCAACAACATCAGAACCATAGAAAATCAATATACAAAAACTCTCAGAAAGAATATCCTTACGAACTGCTAAGCTCCGGTGTCAACTGATCTTGTCTGTATTTCAGAAAGTTGACAGCTTCGAGCAGATATTAGACCGTTATAGCAAGAAACCGAAGCTCTCATATCCGTCTGGAAAGCTGATCGTCTGACGGCATATATTATTGAAAAGTGTTAATAGGTTCAAAAAACCGAGTCGCAATAATGAGCTGCACCTATCGACACTATGGCTATGTAACTATTTGTGTGCTGGTGCTGTCGGCTTCTGACTTTTTTTAAACAATATTTTTTTTCTTTTTCAAAAAAAAAATCAGGAACACTATCATAGTGTCAAATGATATGAACAGTAAGTGAGTATGACCAGAAATGCCACAATCACAAACTGCAGACCGACCCATGGTACCGTGAGGAAGTGGCAAAGAACCACAAAGGGCCACATGGCACCAATGGAACAATTAAAGTAAAGCAACAAGCTTTGGACACTCTGGTCTGGGTCTATATTATTTGCCGCATAGGCTGCCTTAGAACATAAGCAGGCGAGGGAACATGATTGACGGGAAAATGTTTAAAATGTACTTTAATCTCAAACCACGTTTATAAACCACCTGTGTCATGACAGTGGAATAAAGCAAGCATGATCTGTTGCGTGGGAACAATGCACTTAATGACGTGTATTCAATTAGCCAAATATAATAACTTTATAGATATAGATTCTCATCTAAACTTTGAATTAGCTCATGCACGGATCCAGATGGGAGATAGGGTGTCCGGACCACCCCTGAAAAAACACAAAGCTATAGGATTTCTTAGCAATACTGGTCCGGTACCAATGGATATCATAAAGGTATCCAGCCAGCATTGATTGTTTGACCATCATCGGCCCGCTAGTGAAACGCAATTTAAATGGCGTTTCGCTGGCGGGCCGATGATGGCCCGCTGAAAGTAGTATTGGAGGCCTTAAGCAAGTGATGCCACAAATACAGACCACAGACCACAGAGCAACCTACGGGAACGAACAAAGCAACTAGTTCTCTCTTCTTCGGCAAGCTGATAAGTAAGAAAGTAATTATGACTTTATTTTATTAGAGTGACCCAGCTTCCCTGAGGCCCTCTTAACACAAGCATAGAAAATACAAAATAACAAACATGACAACAAAACATTTACAAAAACAAATGAGCATTATGAGTAGAAAGAAAGTGGTGCAAATGGAAAGCTTGAAAGAAAATCAACTTTTAATAATGCATGTCCAAATATATTTAAGTTCTGTAAACCATCGAAGCGGATTCGGGTGGTGGAGGTATGAAAAATTAATATTTTTCATCCATGTTAAACATTTCTTAACCAAAGCATCAACCCTGTTGGCATTTCTTATTTCAACTTGAATGATACGGGAATGATATTCCAAATTAAAGCACCTGAATAAGATAAGCTGTTTTAAACATGTTTAATTTAGGCTCTGGTGTCTTAAAACTTTTTGTTGAATCTGAGTGCAATATCATTTTATCTTCACTATTACAGCCTTTAATTGTGACGTAAATTGGTGAGTTGCCTTAAACACAACATTAGCTTTGTTGATGAAATGGACTAAAACTAATTCTTCAAGTGACAACACATTTAATTGTCTTCGAGCATCTTCCAATGATGTATACCAATACCAAGTATCAATTAACAGGCTCTTCTACGTATTTTTTTTATTTTCAATGTTTTATATACACTAGAATAAAACGAATTCCCCTAAATCACACAACAATTTTAAAAGCGATGCTTAATATAAGCACTGTAAAATAACACTCTGCGTTGTAAAGAAATGTATTGTTTTGTCTGGAACAAAAGCTAAAGGTATGGTGATTATCTTTTTTGAAACATATTGAAAGACTAGAAAGGACACTAAAACAAGGACCAAACACAATACCCCCACTTAAAGCTGTTAGTTTCATTATTGTATGTAACGAGAGAAGTGCATTTTCACGTTGGAGCAGCCTAAAAATATCATGCATGGTCTTGTCTATATGTATGTGATGCGCTGACTTTTTTGTTGGACAAAATTTTTATACGATTTGGCACTGAGTTGTATAGACAAGTTATAGGGATTCCAATGGGCACTAATTGTGCTCCCCTGGTTGCGGATTATTCTTGTTTTGTTATGAAAGGGACTTTATGATGTCTCTTTCTGATGATAGGTAGGCTGATATTATCATATGACGTCGCGTCTGGGAGTGAAATAACGCCATGCAATAAAATCGATAAACCACTAGTGGTTTATAGATTTACGGGAAACGTTATGACGTCCATAACAACGTTGCGTACATAATGACAAAATTATAAAGTTTTACGCCAGAAATGAGATTTCAAAGTATTTGTCATTTGATAAATAGAAACTAACATTCGTGCTCTTGTATTATTGAATTTATTAAACTTGTTGCGAAAAAGAGATAAAATGCTCGGCAAGCCTCGCATTTTATCTCTTTTCCCCAACTCGTTTAATAAATTCAATAAAACATGAGCACACATGTAAGATCCTCTATTTATTGACGCTTTTAACACTACGTCTTGATATTTGGATAATATTATTTATTTTGACAATTTGGTAAGTCAAATATACCCTGCAGAGCTTCAACTCAATAAAGCCAATACCTCTGATATTGAAGCCTCGTTTTTGGACTTGCATTCGACCATTTCTAATGATTCTGTTTCTACCAAAATTTACGATAAACGTGACGATTTAAATTTTGAAATTGTTAATTTCCCATTTTTAGATTGAAATGTTCCTCGCTCTACATCATATGGAGTTTATATTTCTCAACTTCTCTGATTCGCAAGAGCATCTATCCATGTTGCTGATTTCAACACTCGCAATAAATTGTTAACTCAGAAACTTCTTAAACATGGCTATCGGTATCATAAACTTCGCAAAACTTTTCTAAATATTAACGCAGATACTATGATTTGGTATCCACATTCAATATTGGACTTAAATCCCACTTGTGCCAGGGACTTTCGGAATCAGAGTTTTATGGTGATTTGCTGTATAAATTAAAGAAAAATGTTGGCTCTTATAATTTTTCAGCGCAGTTTATTAAAATAATTTCTCATTATAAGAATATTGGTTATAACATTAATGCATTGCGACAGACAGCAAAGCTCTTCTGCAACAAGGCATATCAGAACCTATATTTTATGGTGATTTAGTTTATAAATTCAAACGAATTGTTGGAAAACCTAATTTTAGTGATCAATTCAAAAAGATAGTAAAACGTTATATAAGGTTTGGATATAACTTGTATATCATGCGACAGTCTGCATGCCTAGTTTTAAACCCAATCACGGTTTATAGCTATGGTTTCCTCTTTAATTGCACGACGGTGGGTCAGGCCTCAGACTCTATGTAGCTGGACCCACCGTGGCTCAACTTGAGGTTTTCTTTAGCTCTGACTATCTGTGAGTCATGAGCCCTTTTCTTTGTTTCATCATGGTGTGTTAATTTGATTAGAGTTTTCTCCATAATGATACATTGCATTAGTTAGATGGCCTCCATGCGAGCTGAACATTTATTGTACTTCTACAACAGCAGAATCTAGGGCGAAAATTTGGTACCAGTAAAATGCATTTAAGCCCCCCCCCCCCCCCCCCCCAGTGGCTTAGGCTGCTGTCCGTTCTAAGGCGGTGGTCAGTTGTTGTTGACATTTTGTTTATTTTTACTCCCATTGTGGGAGTCTGTTATTTGTTCTATGTTTTGTTGTACGTTACTCTATGTCTAATCTAGTATTGCAATCATCTTGATGGGGAAGAGAGAGCTGGTTGCTTTGCTTAATTTGTCTTCCTGGTGTCTCATGATGGTTGAGCGGCTTTTCCTCGCGGTGCCACGGGGTTGTCTGCGGTTTGTGATTGTGGTATTTCCTGATCATACTCACTTACTATTTTTGGTGGTCAACCCAATCACGGTTGGCAATTTTGCTTTGCATTATAATTGTACGCCGGCGGGTCGGACCTCAGACTCCATGACGGTTCCGATTTAAAGACGTATCTATAGATGAGAGGGTTAGGGCCTGATGTTGTGTCTGTGGTCAGACCCACCAGGTTTTAACTGTTGTATGTCTTTTACTCAAGTATTCAGTTGTATATACTGTTGAGTCATCTCCTTTTTATATCTCGATTTGTATTTATCAGGAGACGATACATCGATAAGTTATGGATCTTTCACGCGAACCAAACATTTATTTGTCTGATTCACATCAGAAATAAGGGTGAGGTTGGCGCCCTCCAGTAAATATATTGTACTGACCTTGCCAATGCGGTGCTTCTTTTGTGGATTATTTTTGTTATTTGTGTTAAGGTCTGTCATGCTGTCTTGTCTGTTCCTTGCATCCTGTGGTCACCTGCTGGGAAATGGCTGACCAGTTGGCTTTTTTGTATGTGGCGTTTTCTTGTGTTTTTGTCATTTTTTCCATATAGTGTGGTATTTGATTGTATAGATTCCTGATCTTTTCCTTCTTCCTTGCTTTGCATTTGTATGGACCAGACTTTTTTTATATAGTTCTTTCTATAGAGTTTGGCAATTATCCGTCGCGGAGAACAAGAGAGATGGTTTTGTTGATTTTCGTGAGTCATCTTCTGTCTGACGAAGCTGAAACTTAAACATATGTTGTATAGCCTTAGATATTTTGTTTTTGTTGTTACGTGGAAAAAAATCGAACGAACTAAAATCGTGTTAACTAATCGCCGTTTTGTCTTAATTGCACTAACCAATGATTCACTGTTTTTCTTCGTCTCATACTAACTGGACAAATGGCTCATCTCAAGCTGACGTAGAAAGTCATGAAGTGCACTTCAAATTGGGTGAATGAATTGCTTATAATCATACCGCACCAACGACCCACTGTTTTCACGGTCATATTCTGACTGTAGGCCTACCCCCTGGCTCGAGTGTACTGACAACAGGTGCCATGAAGTGCATTCTAAGCTGATCACTTCATTGTATTGTACTTATTACTCTAAATAAAAATGAGCTGGTGCATGTGTTTTGGTACCTATCGTAAATGGGAAACAGTGAATGCCCAGTCCCGCCAGGATGCCCCGCGCCTCAGACACAACAATATTATTGAGTCCGAGCCCGCATACACATACAAAGTATGGATATAGCTGTATTTCAGATCAAAAGCCCCATTAGATGATTGAGCATGGGGGATGAAGAATGAAGAATGACTTATAGCTAATGCAATAAAGCGGTTATCTCCTGGTTAGTCTCAAATATTCCATATTACTACTACAACTGCGGTTCCTAATTAACCGTAATTAAGGGAAGAGTTAACTGACCACAAACCTCAAGTAAACAGGTAGTCAGTGGAATAGTAAATAAACTGTTAGTCAGACAGTATCAGCAGTGATTCAGTACTAATCACGCTCCTCGATTGCTGCCTCGATCTCTAAAAGGTACTGTACGTTTTGAGAAAGCCAATCAAGAATTAATAGACTTTATACAAATAGTCCACATCACAACAAAATATAAGTAGTAACTGGGTAGACTCATGTCAGCCCTCGTAACTACTGAGGTCAGATAGAAATCCTAAACTTTCAACCAAGCCAGTATGGCTACAGTTCATGTGAGACTTCAAGAAACCGTTCGTTCACCTGAAACCGGTATGCCAGGGGTGACCTATGTTAATCTTTGGGTCATACTGATATCTTTCCCCATCCAAAAGTATTTGCAATATGTAGCAAAACCACTCCGCCATAAAATACAGGCCACTGACCTACACCAGACGCTTATAATACTACCGGACATCTGGCCCCGAGGTTATAAAACTTGAGTTCATTCTCAGACTCAAAATAAAGCGCAATGATTGGCTGCTTCTCCATCAAGATGATTGCAAAACAATGCACAACAAAACATGGAACAAACACAGAACTCCACAATGTGCAATATGAAGAGGAAAACATAGCTATAAGCCGTGATTTGGTTTACAACCAGGCATGCAGGCTGTCGCATGTTATCCAAGTTATATCCACTTTTTATAACTAAAATTAGTGTTTCCAACAATTCTTTTGAATTTATAAACTTAATACTGCATATGTGTTTGAAAATGTGGACAGACGACGGCGATTGACATTTTTACAATGGTGGTTTTAACAATGTTGAATCTTGCTTTGTAATCATCTTACTAGAGAGAGAGAGAGAGAGAGAGAGAGAGAGAGAGAGAGAGAGAGAGAGAGAGAGAGAGATCATGTTTTCTCTTTCTGACAATAATCAAGCCGATGTTTTTGGGGCGTCCAGCTCTACTTCAAGATATCCAGATGACTTACTGAATATTGATAATCTTTATTTTGAACAAATGGTATAATTATACCCCAATTTCACCAAGGATTATTTTGGTCCCGATAGTACCAGATCAATATTTTTGGTTAAGATATATCCCAAAGGACTGCAGTTATATAAAGCAAATTCTATGACATAGTTTCATTTAAAATTTATGATAAGTGAGGTGATTTTAATTTGAAATAGTAAATTTTAATTTCTGGATGGGGATGTTCTTCGCTCTTCTTCTAATGTCGTACATATTTTGCAGCTTGTTCGTTTTGCAATAGTTTGTTCAAAAGTATCAACAATTGAGACCAATATTTGACTGTTAAGTTGCTAAACAAGGCTATCAATATCGTAAACTTCAAAAAGCATTTTCTAACCACCACTTATACGGTGAGCCACTTTAGTTACGCACCACCTTTTTAGGGCCCACATTTTATGACGAAAATACCGGAATCAAACATTCTCTATGATGATTTACTTATTGACATTTTATCTGATTGATGGAATCGAAAAAATATTGAAATCACTCATGCGAATCATTCTGCAATGTCAAATGCAAATTTGACAAAAATGCTCGTGCATCCTGAACGTCTATATTTTCTATTTGAGGTTTGATCTAGGAATTATCCATGGTGATCGTTGTGACAGAAAAATAGCAAAAATAATTGTTATATTCAAGTAAAACCCCTTTTTTATCGTTGAAGTTAGTAACACTGTTACTTTTTGAAGAAATGCACGTTTTGACGTCATATTAACGTCAGTTACAATAATCAAACAGGTTTTCCTTCGCAAATTGTTTTGTTATGAGTCACCTGTTGACATAGAAGTATCAAAACACTAAAATATCGCATCATTGACACGTCTTATAGTCTTGGTAGTAGTGACGTCATCACTAACGTCAACACAATGCCGCCAATAAATCATTTTCTTTTTTACAAAAATAAACGTCGGTTACATGGATGTTTAAAATGAAATTATAAAAGAAGTGTTTAGATAACTAGTTTACTCATAACCAAACGAAATTTTAACTTACTTTAAAAAAAAGTAATAATCAACTTTTTCAAACCTTGGTCAGCTGGGAACCAAAATAGTAAAACGTTTAAAAAACTGACAAAGTTAGCAAACACATTCCAGTCTTAGATATTGCCGAGAATAAAACGGCTCTTATTTCTGGCATTGCAGAAATTCGACCCTGAAAAATGTGCAATGTGATCTGAGTTTCATTCGAAATAATGCAATGTGAAATGGTGATTTGAGGACAGTGCCCTTCAAGATCCATTTTCTCACTTGTTCCTCATCTGATCACAATACAATTTCAATGGCTAATGCAAATATAGATGTGCTTTACGCTGGCGGTCTCAGAATAAAAATAGCATACTTTTCCACGCGCACTTTACATTTTGTAAGTGGTACGTAACTAAAGTGGCTCACTGTACTCTCAGAGATGATCGTTTAATACGATGTTGGCTTGAAAACACTTCTGCAACAATGCAGCATTTTATGACGATTAAGTTTATAAGTTAAAGAAATCGTTGAAAAGCCTTCTTTTCCTGATTGGGTAAAAAGATCATCAAGCGTAATAAAAGAGTTGAATATAGAATGGATGTTATGCGACAGTCTGCATGTCTGGTTATCATGGTTTAAAGCTATGGCTTCCTTTTTAAGTGCACGACGGTGGGCCAGGCCTGAGACTCAATGACGACACTGACCTAAAACTTCCATTGGTTGGCTAGTGCCTGGTGTTGGCTTTTTGCTGGGTCCACTAGGGCTCATCTGGTGGTTTTCTTTAGCTCTGACTCTCTATTAGTTGAGATCCCTTTTCTTTGTTTCAATACAGAAGGTAAATTGATTTTATTGTTCCGCCCGATGGTACATTGCATCAGTTAGGAAGCACTCACGTGAGCTAAACAGTATTTATGTTTTGACAACAGCAGAATCTAGGGCGAATATTTGATAGGTAACGTTAATCTAAGCCCCCTGTGGCTTCGGCTGCTGTCCATTCTGAGGAAGTGGTCCTGTTGTTGTTGATAGATTGATTATTGTTGCTCTCATTATTTGTGGGGGTTTTGTATTTGGTCCTTGTTTTGTTATTCAGAATTTTCTGTCCATTTTGGTTTTTAAATCGTCTCACTAAAGAATAGGGGGCTGGTTGTTTTACTTTAATAGTCTTCTTTATGTCACGCGGCTGTTATTAATCTGTGTCTCTTCCTGAGCGTGCACTAGGTTTGTCTGCAGTGTGTGATTGTGGCATTTCCTGGTCATACTCACTTTTCGTAATAGATGCAGCGAAGGATCTGACGAGTCTATGCATTCATAGCCTTCGTTACTCAACAAAGTGAAAAATATCAAATACCATGAACTATTTTCATTATTATTACTTCTTGTTGGTATTGTTAATACCCATGGTCATAGATTGTGGAAGCATATCGAGATGGGGCAGATATTTGACAGCAGAATTGTAATAAAATGTTGTTATTGAAAACCACAGATACGCTTAGTCTTTTGCTTGGTATTTAAATGACTATGGTCTTTAATTTTGTGGGAGTTCATTTGCATGGCTTGGCTCCTGCGCAATTTAACCTAGCCCAGAAGAGTGATCGATTCAGTGGGTTTGGAATTAATGAATGATTTATAATTGTCGAACATTACTTGTCCCTTAAACATAGCATCGAATGCTCATTCCAGAAGACTAAAATAAGACCAGTGACATTTTTAAATACCATTAAATTTGCATTCCATACTGTGAAAACCAATATCCATTGTACTTTTAGAGTCTAATTGTTTTCCCTGTAGTGTTCATCTAAGTATTAAAATGAAAATTCAACCAAAACATTGCTTCGAAGTATGATGTAATGATTCACACAACTCAATGAACCCATTAATCAGTTTTTCATTCCATTTATTACGCTAGGCGCTGCAATAGATTAAATCCCAGATCCCTATCACTGAAAAATTTGCATTGTAAATATCCCACCCACTTACTGTTATTAAATTTCTACTCTAACTTTTACCGTTCAGCAACAAAGTATAACGCCAATACAGACTCGGTAGCAGTGATATCATCTATGTATTTAACAATAAGGACGCTGATATGCATTTGCATAGCAAATACTGATCTGTGTCTTTACTATTCGCGCATATGCTCGATCATATTTTCCTATGTCGCTCCTATTGTTTTGATTCATTCATACCTGTAAACTCGTATACTATGTTGCCTTGAAGCTTCATAATTGCTCTCTGATTGGCGGGAATTCTTGGATAACCTCTTCTGAACTCGGTCAAAGCGTGGTTGCAGAGGTTAGGAATTGGTAATAAATATGCGCTTATGTCTATCGACAGTCAAAACAAGGATTATCTGTGACGAGTATACAACTTTATATTAATACTGACGAGAGCTTATTATACAGGTAAGAATGTTTATTATTATTATTATTATTATTATTATTATTATTATTATTATTATTATTATTATCATATAGTTACAAGTATATAGCACACAGTATTTAACAACTCTACAAATATATATAAAACACTTCTATTATTTTAGAACTTGTTATTATTTGATTCTTAATGTATTTTAAGCGTCACAATTCCTTCTAGACACTGTTGTCATTTTGGCACGACAGTTTTTTGTAATCAATACTATGATGTTGTCTTTGTTGTTGTATAAGTACAGTGATGGTAGTAGAACCTATACTTGATTTTTTTCATCTTGTGCAATTATGTAATACAGTATTTAATATACAGTATTGATTATTTAAATAACAGGAGAGAAAAAAGAAAATGAATTTCATCATTAAATATTTGATATACGTATTAAAAGAAAATTATATAAAAAAAAAACAACCATACGTCAGACAGACTAAATTCATATGTCCATATAAGGCTATTTTACGAGCGTAAAATTGTAATTATTTTCTTACCCAACAATTTAAACATGTGTTTTAGGTGCTCAAAAGAACCGTCTCATTAAGACGGTTCTTTTGAGTACCCACAATATACGTTTTGGTTGAGAAATAAAGAAAATATTTTTCAATTCCGCAGTCTTATCTACAATATTACGTGTCGATCGTAAATTCATTTAAACCATAAACAAGTGAGTATGACTAGGAAATCGCACAAACAGACCGACCCATGACACCAAAAATAAGAGATACATAAAATAACAAAAATATTATTGAGCCGCGACACGTGATATCCAACAATGTGGCATTTTGACAAGTTTAGACTCAGACCAGCCTGTAAATCCTCCTTTTAAGCTTATAAACTCCAAATTATGTTCGGTTAGTAGCCTAAGAGTAATAGAATATTCAAACGACTAGCAAATGCTCTGATCAGACTGCGACCAAATGCGCAGGCTGGTCTGAGCCTTTGCTGGTCGTACATACCACATTGTTGGAAATCTCATGTCGCGGCTCATATTTACATGCAATCAACCTTGTTTGTTGTTATTCACTTATTAAATCATTTATATTAATTGGGAAAGCTGTATGGTCATAGCGTGATAATTTCTCTATCAAACCTTTGTATATATTGTATTTGATACCTGTAAACGGGTACTTTGGTAAACAGTAAATGTCAAGATGAACAGTGGCAGAGTGACATTTCATCAGGGTCAGCACTGTTTGCCAAGACAGAAACGGTCTCCAGAGAAAAAAAATACAATCGCATTTGGATATTATAACCTGTGACGCATCACCAGTTACAGTAAACCAGCCTGACTTTTATAAGTATTGGGAGTAAGCTTATAGACAAGCTTCTGCTCTGCAAGTGTGTCGTAGAGTAGAGTGTAGCGGAATGCCCCCTCCCCCAACTGATATGATAATATCCAATGAAGTGAGGCATATGGTAAACAGTGGATCCGAAGCTTCACTTTTGAATTTGTAACTGATATAAACAGGTATTACCTTTGGGATACTCGGAAGGCTGCAGGCTGCTGCTTATTATATTAATAATTTTAATGTGGAATGAAGCATAAGACTGCTCTACGCACCATTTTGAAGATACAACATTTCCCACCCTCCGAACCCAAGTACGTGGTTGGGCGTGTTTCGTTGTCGGGTTTATTGCATTCCTTCCCAACACTCAGATGCGACGGCGGAATGCCCCCCCCCCCCCCCCCCCACGACAGCGTCACTTGGGATATCGTTATATCTAATTTCATGGAAATTGCACTGGCCTAAACCTGTTAGGATCGCATGGTAAAAAATATGTACAACTTCATACACCAAATACGACAGCTTAACTACCGCTGGTCCGGTGTAATGCCAAGATCCGTTCAATTGTATTGATCCAAACAAAAACTACAACAATAACAGGTGGATATGTTAACATCTATCACAGGAGAAATGTTGGCCTCAACTTGTTTTAGTAGGAAAGTAAGTGTATGTTTACACGACAATGGGTGGCAGCTTAGCTATCAGCTCCACGTATTTTGGTACAGTGTGCAAGCCTAATGTCTGTCAAAATTATCCAACAGAAATTTATGAGCCACGACATGTGATTTCCAGCAATGTAGCATTTTGACAAGTGTAGACTCAGCCAAGTCTGTGCAGCCTCCTGTTAAAGCTGCATAGTCTGTAACTTTTGATCTTTCAATTTTTGAAATAATGTTTCTGTTTTTCAAGAACACAGTAAAAAAACTAAAATTCAGGTATACATTTTACCAATTTCGTAAATCTTTACAAATTACCAGTATCAAAACAACAGCATTTATGTTAAAACTTGACTTATAATTATTGGAGGGACGCAAATAATTACCAACAAGAGAAAAAAACATCTGTTTTTATAAGATAATTCACTTTTCCGTGCAGTTTCAGCTATAGTGAACAGATTTATTGTGAAAACTTAACTTCATTCTGCTTTTACAAATGATTTAAAAAGAAAATTTTTTTTTTTCGAAAAATGTTCATAGTTGCAGACTTAGTCTCTTTAAGCTTAGAAACTCCAAATTTTGTTCAGTAGCTTAACAGTCACAGAATATTCAAGCGACTAGCAAAGGCTCTGTCTGATATGTCTGTGCGTATGCGCAGGCTGGTCTGAGCCTTTGCTGGTCGCACATGCCACATTGTTGGGAATCTCATACCATGGCTCTTATATAAAGGTAAAATATCAATTGATGGCAAATGTGGATTCATAATTATAGTTTATTGTTTTATAATCATAGATGATCGGCAATCACTTTATTTGAAAAAGAAATCTGTTCATAGTCTAGGTGTTTTCTAGGAGGCTGTTCACACAAACTAGAAACCTTGTTATATCTGAATCGTATCAAGTCGTTTATGCAATCAAACCAAGATAGTTTTTACTAAACGATTTACACCACGACTAATACAAATTCTGAGCTGTCACTGTTTTGATCGTCGTTATGGTTTTTTTCTAAATAAATGAGCTTAATAACATAAGCCTGATAATCAGTAGAGAGAGAGAGAGAGACAGACAGGCATACAGACAGATAGACAGACAAACAGACACAGTCTATTCATGGGATAATATTTGACCAAATGAGGTCGTGCCTGGAAGGGATATAACGGCAGTTAACACTAGTAGCGTGTTTTTACATATTTAGTAAAATTATGCAATGACGACCATAACAACACAATATCTTAGAAACTTGATTTCAAATATTTTGAACGTCATAGAATCTAACATTCTTGCAAGAATATGATATTGACCAACACTTACATGGAGACATATTACCAACTCAAAATGAATTTTACCTGTTAAATATACCATATATATAAAATGAATAAATCTTTTCACAGATCTGTTTTCATTAACTATAATATGAGCCAGGGCACAGCCAAATGTACAACTTGGCATGTCCGCCCAGTGAAGGCTAAGATTATCCTACGCATCCACTCAGTCTGATCAGAGTATTGACTGGCTACCCAATGAGCGCCTAGCAGAGACTCTGTTCAGATTGCGTGTATATGTTGGCTGGTCTGAGTCTTAACTGGTCTCACATACCAAGTGCCAGTTCATTTATTCCAGTATGGGAGTGGTGTTTTTTCTCGCATCAAGGATTGGCTGTTAAAATCGTGACTGTTAAAACCGCCCCCAGTTTCAACTGCTGGTTTAAACCAGTTAAAGCTTCCTGGTCAAATCTCCTGCATGCAATGTGGCTCATACTCACGCTAGAGAACCACTGTTCTCGAACAGCGCAGTCATCGTGTTTTGGTTGCAGTCGACGAGGGCACACATATACTGTTTTGGTTAACTATGATTCCTTCTATGAGCAAGTTTTTTACAGCTATTAATTTTTATTCGGAATTATCACTTAGGTATTGTAGTCCATTTTGGCTCAGTTTTAGCTTTTAAATTAAAAAAAACAAACTTGCTAAGTACCTAGCCGTTGGGAATTCATGTGTCTGAAATGCGTTCATATACAAATGAGTGCGCAATGTAAGTCATTAGTTATGATTTAATGGCATCACATAATGAATAATACGAATTAGTGAAGAAATAGAAAGCTTTGCATATTTGTGTTTATCATTTGCGGAATCGCACACCATTTTGAAGCTGTATGCTAAATTTGTGTAGTCAAGGGCATTGTACCAGTAGTCGAGGGTCTAAATATATATGTTGCAGTCGACGACCCAACCACTGGGCCAGAACACCCGCTAAACAGAACTGCGCGTACAGTATGAAAAGTATGAACAACTTTCTAAATGCTCTGCGCTCAGATTTCGAACTTTGTGCACATTAAAGTACAGATATTTTGCATTTTATCTAAAGTACAGGGTGTCCCAAAAGGTATGAAACGTTTCTAAACTTGAATAAAATTCCAACATTTAAGATTGGCATACCTAAATGTGTTCAAATATAAAATAATATGTGAAAAATTTATTTCAAGGCATTGCTAGCATTATCTTCTGTGAAAGTTATGCTTCCGGTAACATCTTAGACGGTGTCACGAAATAAGTCAAATTCAACAAATTTTCGTACAGAAATAGGCTTAAACCTGATATTCTAGGCAAAATGCTTCATTTGTAATGTAATTGTTTAGTATTTAAGGCATAAAACAAATCAATCGTGTTATACAAACACATAGATTGGTTTTGTTTTATTACATGCACACTTAACTGTATATGAAAGTTCAAACTTAACAACGGGTATCAGTGGCCTTTGTAGAGAAAAGTGGGTGGGGTAACAATAAAGTTTATACCTAATGGTATTGTCAATTCATTTAGTTAAAACATCTGTATAATCTTGATGAATTAGGTCAAATGCGAGAACAGTCTCTTCTGTATTTTAACATGATATCAAAACTACAGCATGTTGGTAACCATGGTAACAGACTTCATTTTATAAAGTTAAATGTCTTTAAAAATGCTCATTATGAACAAGGTGGTTATATAATTTGGGTCTTGATTATAAAACTTGAGGAACACCTAGGAAGACAAAAGCTGTGATAAATAAGTGTAGACATAATATACATTTACGAGAGCAAGCATCAAGAAATGAATATCAATACAATGCTGTAACCAGAATCAATAAATATATAGTTTTAAAAAGCTAGCCATGGAAGTAAAACTGTGTAAACAAGAAAATTAGAACCCTTTCTAAAAAGCTAAACCTTGTTTTTTCATTAAATGAAATCTAGTCAAAATATGGCATTATATAATTTCTATGTAAAGTGTGTTAACCAATAAAAACAATAAGCAACATATCTTTATTGAGTCAAATATTATAAGACTTTCAAAACGTTTCATGTGTTTTGGGACACCCGGTACATAAAATTCAGAACATAAAATAATGCCTCTCATCATCTATTTCAGAAAAAAATCATCCTTTTGGCATAGCTCAGGTGCTGTATAGACTATCGCTTAACTCACAAATTTTTATTTAGGATATATAAGTAGCAATAATCAGTGGAAAACATTTTGAGAAATAAGATATTGACAAAAATATTACCCTTTTAACAGCCAGATAAATAATTTTGTATCCTCGTCGACTGCAACCAGCCCGCAATGACTGCACCATTCGAGTACAGCTGTTCCCGAGGGTGAATATTGGTCGATTGAAATTGCTAGCTGGTCACCTGGACTTTTATCCCGGTTGAGAGGAAAATCGATTTATTTAGTAGTATAGATAATCTACTTTGATAAACTGTTACAGTACTATCTTGTTGGTAGAATTGGAGAAAAATATCGTTTTTCAAAATCTTGCTGAGAAAAAGAGAGCTGATTGCTTTACTTTTCTTGTCTTTTTGATGTCATGTGGCTGTTATTATGAGAGGCAACTGATAAATACACATTGTTATAAAAGTAACTCGATCTGGCGTACTGTATCACGTCGAGTGGATGAGGTCATACCATCAGATCACCCGAGAAGCGAGACGTGATACTGTACGCCAGATCAAATTACTATTATAATAATATGTTTATTTTAATACCTTTTTCTGACATTATTCTGATTTTATAACTTGTTTTGGTCTTTAATACCGAAACATTGCGGGAACGTTTGCCATAACGTTTCTTGACGTAAGCTCAGCACGTTTCTATCCTTCTGGTTCAATGTTTGAAATTTACTTTGCGTAACGTCGCCACAAAAACAGGTAACCGACGTTAGCCTCGTTTTCAAGGATAGTGATATGGAATCAGAAAACCTCAGTTCGTTGATCCGCTTTCTGTATCAGATAGCCAGAAAACAGACAGTTCAGAAGATGTATCATTTATAGGTATATAATAAAAGTGTGTAAATAGAGAATACTAGGTTAAAGTGTTTTTTTATATCAAGTTTACCAGGCAAGGCTTCGAGAACGCTTGTTGACATTGCGAGGCTTGGCAAGCCTGGTATACTTGATATCAAAAGACGCGTTTATCAGTTAACCCATTGTTTCACTCTTCAAACTAGGCATTATGGCGTAGTTTTCGATTTTTTGTTGATTCGGAGTCATAAGCGACGTCACTAAAAGTGCAACGTCATTATGACCTGATAAAGGCACACGCCGTGAGATAGACCATGTTTATCAGGCAACCTGCAGAAATACAGTTAATATGGGAGGTAACTGATAAGCCGATTTACCATTTTTATGAGACCAATTATTGCCTTATTCGACAGGTTTCTAAAGTGTCCCAGCCTATTTCACTATATAAGGAGTCAAATTACACCAGTTTTCAATCTTTAATTACGCCGTTCAAGGCTAAACTTTGCAATGGGGTGTTCTCCAAAGGTAAAATCTAGCTCTTCGTTAATATCACTCTGGTAATTATACGCCAATTAGCCGTTATATCAAAAATAGATCGAAAATAAATTATTGGGAAAAACAGAAAAAAAATTAAGATGCAAGTATCTGGTCCTGCGCTTCTTTGAATCTCTGTGTCCTCTCAATGTAGTGTCCTAATTCCTCACAAATCAGACCCCTCCAGTTAGGAAACTCAAAAGGATTGTCATAGCCTAGCAAGGTGAAATTATTACGTACCGGAATACCTAGCTGTTCTCTGAATCTTTTCTAAAGAATGCATCTTTATTCATCATACAATTGATAGTAGTGTACGGTTTCAATTTGTCCACACTAACAAAACCTTCTTTTCACTTGTCCAAGTTTATGTCTCGGTAATCATCCATTCCTTAGTTGTAGCATTTGCTTGTAAAGTTTTGTAATGGTATCGCCCAAGCGAGGGTTACTTTTCAAGAAGGGTTTGCTGAGGTAGAAATCTCGCCTAGACTCCCAACTATCCCATCTTCGCTGCCACTTGTATCTAATGTTGACTTTAGTATGCCTCTTAACGCCTTGCACAGTCATAACACTTATCTCCTCACCTAGCTATTTTACCTCTATGCTGCTTCCTTTGCCAATATGTCCGCAAAGCCATTGGCTTGCACATTACTGTGTCCTAGGGTCCACACTATCTCTAAATTCCATGTCTTTCTTTGTAGGGAAGATATTCTTTCATATGTCTTTGTGATGACGTCTAGATAATGGCCTAATACCCAGTTCAAAGTAAGCATTCCCACTAATGTCTGGCTGTCCAAATATATTCTAATTTCCCTACGGTGAATCCGAGAAATGTTTGCGATAAGATGCTTCGTTACTGTTTTGTTGTTCCAGTGTCCAGTTTTCAATCTATTACGTCAATTCTGGCTGTCTCGATTTGGATATTTTCAATGTCATCTTTTTCATACTGCTAACAGATGTTTGAGTTGATGGACATTTTTCATGTCGCTACGATTTCCTGTATTCCTTTGTTGAACCAGTACTAAGCAGGGAGTGTCTTGCTCAAGGATACTATGCAGTCTCGAGCCAGAGACCATTTGATCACGCGGCCGTACACCTTTAAACTCGACTCAGTAACTTGATATAGCTTTAAAAAAAATCATAGTTTCTCTTTCAATAAAATATTAAAATCTTTGAATGATATTGTTCTCTGTACCAGATGTGACACCCTGAATGTCATTAAAAATCATGACAAAATCATTTCCGTTATTTGTTGCCTGCGTATATATTATATATTCTGGTGCATGGTGTCCCATGCTGAAAACTGAAAAAGTGATAGAATGTAGATGGAAATATATTTGCTGCAAATTTCGAAGTTGTGTGCTTTTGTTTTTGAAAGGTGTGGCTAAAAAGAACGATTTTCAGACTCATAACCGTAAAAAACAGGGTACCTGAGATTTGATACTTATCGAATATGTGCAAACTGAGCCTCCTTTAAAATCTATGCTGACGTATGCAGCAGATCGAGGCCTCGAGGTTATAAAACTTGAGTTCATTCTCAAACTAAAAATAAAGCGCAATGATTGGCTGCTTGCGGACACGTGTCCGCAAGCAGCCAATCATTGCGCTTTATTTTGAGTTTGAGACTGTACTCAAGTTTTATAACCTCAAGGCCAGGGGTTTAAGAATTGGTCTGAGATTTCAACTACATCCATACTTGGTATATGTGATCAGCGAATGTTCTGGCGAGTCTGTGTATTGGCGCGAGCTCGCCTTAACTATTGCTGCTGGACAATTAGATTTTGTTTGATATTATTCATTACGTCCCAGTAAACAATTTTTTAGTTATGTCAGGACGGGTCTTCCTCGGTTGAACCAGTACTAAGCAAGGATTAATGTATCTTGCTCAATGACACAACGCTGTGACGCTGGTAAGGCTCGAACCCGCAACCACTCACAGGAGCTTGACGTTGATCTTTTTTCTATACTTGTATATCCTTTACGTAGTAAAGGGAAGGACGGTCACTCCGCTGCTGCACACATTGTTTCTGGGTGAATTACACCGTTATTATTCAGGTTTCAATCTCGTGCGTATACCATTTGAATAAACAATTGCATGCTCTATCCCCCGCCCTATATCAGAAGTTTGCCACATTCACGGTTTTATTGTCATTTTGTTTTTTTCCTGTGAAGTCTGATTGTATGCATGTGATGGGTGCACGGCCATCTTTGTTGCTTTGTTCTCTTCTATTGTGCAAGTATCACAGCAAATGTATAGTGTCATCTGATTGGTCGAGATGATGAGAACATTCTGTCATCATTTATTGACCAATCACTGAGCCACTGCGCTCCCTTGACAATTAGACCTCACTGCTGGCTCGTTTCCAATATATAGTTATGTGGTCCTTTATGAACTGATTTACTGAAGTCCGGCAATTTGATCTGATTTAGGTCAGCGCTAGAATAGAATAGACTTCTGATATTTCCGCGTCATTATGATTTGTAAGATTTTTTGTTAAAATGTAATTTGAGATATTAATGGGAATGGCAGTCGAATGATATTCGATCCAGCACATGAGGCTTGGTACTAAAAGGTATTGCATATCTCGGACGAGCATGCGCATCCGCGGGAGCCTTCAATGTTCTTGAAAACTAAGTATGCTAGTAGAAAAAGGTTCAGAAATTATTGGAAATATTAACAAAACGTAGCACAAAATGATAGCTGCATATAGTTGCATATTCATGTCAGGCCCCTAGATACTGTAACATGGATAAGATGATTATCTCTTTGATCGCACGACGGTGGGTCAAGCCTCAGACTTAATGATGGCCCTGATGCAAAGCTTTAATATGTTGGTTGGTGCCGTATGTTTGTCGTTGGCCGGGCCAACCGTAGCTTAACTTGAGGTTTTCTTTAGCTCTTGCTTTCTGTGAGTCATGAGCCCTTTTTTGTATCATCATAATGTGTTAATTTGATTGGATTATTTCTCTGTGATGATACATTGCTTTAGTTAGGAAGCCTCCATGCGAGCTAAACAATTATGTGTTTTAACAACAACAGAATCTAGGGCAAAGATTTAGCGCTAGTAAAATGCATTTAAGCCCCCGTTGATTAGGCTTCTGTCCGTTCTAAGGCGGTGGTTCTGTTGTTGTTGATCTATTGTTTAATGTACTTCCCATTGGTTGTGGGAGTTCTGTGTTTGTTTTAGTTTTGGTTTGCATTACTTTGTGTGCATTATAGTTTTGCAATCATTTTGAAAAGGAAGAGAAAGCTGGTTGCTTTGCTATTATTGTCTTACTATAAATGCTCCGTGACTCTTTCTCATGGTGCCGTGGGTTGGTCTGCAGTGTGTGATTGTGGTATTTCCTGATTATGCTCACTTACTTTTAGATAAACACAATTTTGAGCGTATAATTGTAAATATTTTCTTAACCATCAATTTTAACATATGTTTTTGGATGAAAAAATTGAGCCGTAGCATGAAATTTCCAACAATGTGGTATGTGCGACAAGCAAAGGCTCAGACCAGCCTGCGCATACGCGCAGTCTGATCAGAGCCTTTGCTATTCGCTTGAATATTCTATGATTGTTAAACTACTGAATGAACACCATTTAGAGTTTCTAAGCATAAAAGGAGACTGCACAGGCTCGTCTGAGTTTACACTTGTCAAAATGCCACATTGTTGTAAATCACATGTCTTGGCTCAAATACCCCTTAACTAAATACATGCTTATAGTGTTTACTACCCAGCTTCAATTTAAGTCATTCTATTTCTAAATCACGAGGACCTACACAATACATCAGAAGCAAGGTTGTCTCCTCATCTGACATCACCTTATGTTTATGAGCAGAAAGCCGCCAGAAATCAGTCAAATCAGATCGCCTTATGAATGGAATCTCTTTCCGAGAAAAATGCGCAGTTTCGAAACATTATTCGACATTCATCATTCAAATATTTGGCCTTATCAATAGAAAATGTTTAGTAATAATAGTTTGATTGATGCCTCATATCTTCATCAATTATCATCAGTGATACAAGCTGCAACATGCTAAAAGGAAATCATTTAATTCTCGGACAATGATAACTTGCGTCTTCCAGCAATATTAGAAAGATTAACAGTGGAATGCGTTAATGCAAAATGAAGGCTACTGTCAAACAGCACATTTAAGCACGCCTCTTTTGTATCAATGTCCCTGCACAGGGCCGACCGCATATGATTGACTTATTTGTTTTGCCAGTGATGGCACCTTCTATCCTAAGAATAGATACATGGTTTGATGTACTCTCAGACGATAGCCGCCAAAATCAGACGAGGGTCATTCAATTAGCGTTTTAATGAAACGTCTGTGTACTAAAGTGTACATTGATGCTACAAACGTTACTAACCTCTTTTGATCGGCACATGAGATTTTGGTACTTATGGCATAGGCATAAAGTCCTCCTTTAATCGCCCATGCTGACGTTTCCAGAGAGGTTAGAGGTCTACATTTAGATACAGTAAATACAGTAAACCTGTGTTAAACGGTCACTCAAAATAGACAAAACAAAGATCTTAATGACAAATGGTAGCTTAATGAAGGTCGAAAGTATTGCAAAATGCTCCCCTTGAAGCATTCTTCAATACTTTTGACCTGCATTAAGCAATACTTGGCCTAAACACCCAATTTTCGGTCTTTTTAGAATGGCCGTTTTACACAGGTTTTCCTGTAGTTTAATCCATGCTTGTTCTATGTTAGCATACACATTTGTACAAGCGCTGCTAGTATATGCTATACATGTGGTGGTTCATTTATCTTTAAGCGAGAAGGTGCAATTACAATCAATTTCTTGAAGCAATACATTGACAAGAAGCATAGTTTATGATAAAATCTAAAATCTTTCATGATAAATTGCTTTTAACAGGATATGTGACTTTATACTATAGATGGCAATTTCACAAAATATTAATATCCGATATTCAAGTCATATGTCAACAAATCATTACCGAATTATTTGCGACATTTGCTCGGATATGATATTTTTGAAACTTTGAATGCACTGGACTATTTTTAACGACCCTCTCCTTTGATTCGATCCTGAGCTTTTAGCGTATCAGTACCCATTAAATAAATGTGAACAAGACCTGTCTGACACTGGAATGTTGCAAATATTTATGTAAATAACTCCTGGGTTTACTAGTTCAGTTATGAAAATAGAATTTAAGATAGAAAGAACTGGAAAATACTTGATCTTAAGTTCAGGGCTTCTCTGAACTCGATGGACATTCACAAAATAGATTACTTTCACACACGTGACTTTCACACACGTGACTGATATTCGCATCGTTTGTAATTGCAGCTTTAAATTTTTTGATGCATGGAGGAGCGCATATTATTCCAATTCATGTACACGTTAAGGGGATATATCTTTCAAGAGCTCTTACTTGCATGATTTATTTCCTTTATAAACAAGAATTGCTTTTTTCTCAAGGAGACGGATACCTTTGGCCACATTGTTGTATGAACAATTTATACATCTCACATAGATCACTTTACGCACCAACATGTAGCTTTTGAGCAATGGCCAGCATGCTTATCAGTCTTTTTAGAGTTACTTCCTGGTTTGATACCGTTTGCAATATTGTGACACGCTGGACTGATGCTCATCTAACATTCATTCGCATGCCATTGGTTAGGGAATTCTGACATGCATATGAATTCAAATTTTGATCAAAATATACCATGTTGTACAAGAGTAATGAACATTTATACTAACTGCTAACGGACGATAGTGATGCTCAGCAAATCCTCGTCCATCAAAAAATGTGGTTATGCATGACAGTTGTTAGGGAATGTTGACATACATATGTATGTAAAATTTGATCAAAATAAACCATGTGGTTCAAGTAAGCACAACAAATCATGGGGAATAGAACATGTTCTACTTGTCATTACAAAACCATGCAAAATCAATCAATCAGCTTGTAAGTCACTGAGGTTAATGGCTTTACAGGTGAAACCAGAGTAAGGTTTCATTCATAGCAGTCTTTAGATTAGTGAAGTTATAGGTTTGAATAAATCATGGTCAGCAACAGATACATAGAGCCTGAGGTTGAATTTTCTGTTCATGAAAATAATTCAACTCTATCAAGTAGAACATGTCTTTTGGAATCAAGGTTCGTCTGAATATTTTAAGCAGGGAAACATGATGGCACCTTTGCACGAATGTAAGAGAAATCAAAATAGCAATATTATCTTCCTTCATATTGTCTCCTTTTCTCAAGTATAAAGGCGGGGAAAATCACTTATGACGTGTAGGCCTAATGTGTTGTGAACAGAAAAATGATGGGTAATGCTTTCTTCAGGACGCCTACATCTTTCCGTCTGACTAGTCAACCGAAGTCTCACAGTGAAAATCATCATACTGAGCATGCATGATATGTTATGTAACTTGTCCTGTATCACATTCTTTAGACACAACACATTCTTCTATGCTGGCCTAGATCAGCTTGAGTACATTCTCAGACTCAAAATAAAGCGCAATGATTGGCTGATTGCGGACACGTGTCCGCAAGCAGCCAATCATTATGCTTTATTTTGAGTCTGAGAATGAACTCACGTTTTATAACCTCGAGGCCAGGCCTGCCGCAATTTAGTGCATTCCAGGATTCCAATAGAATGTTAATTATACAAACGAACTGACCATAGCTCTCAATAAAACATTATTTCAGCACAAGTTGATTGTTATAATCTTAGTGAATGTTCGCCACACAGAAGCTCTCCAACAGAAGCCATCGTGAGCCTCAAATGGATTTGAAAGCTGAATTAAAGAGGGTCCATCATTGCTGGCGACAGTAGCCGAGGTGGTATACATCTGCATGATTATGGTACATAATGACTGGCATCGTAACATACTTATAAACATATACCTGTCAGCGTCAATTGATCAGCAAGCCACCTGTTATTTTCCAGCAGATTGGTACATAAGTGGCTTTATGTAACTACAAATATTTCTTATCTGCCAGATAGATCGTTCTTGTGTTTTTCATGCTTTTGCATCTGTTCATTGCAGCCTTGTGGTCACCTGCTGGGAAAGGGTTGACCTCTTGGCTCTTGTTTGTGATGTTTAATTGTGTTTTTGTCACTTTCCCATGTGGTATCCTGGGTCAGGTGTGATACTTGATTGTATCGATTCCTGATCTTTGCCGCCTTTCTTACTTTTAGCGCGCACCAAGCAAATGTTCGCATTGGCATCGGTAGGATGGCGACCCGGTCCGTATTATTGTAGTACATATTAGCCAAAGGCTAATTTTTCACACAAAAGTATTTTGGGAAAACAAGGGTTTTTTAACTCGCATTGAAAGCAGAATATCATATACTGCATATAAGCTGGTGCTAGGGATTGTGAGAGATTTGCTCTCATATTTAGGAGCTTACTTTGCATCTACTTGCCATGCATTTATACTCTAGCATTTTCGAGCACACATCACAACCTATGATGATGAGTATGTCTTATTATTTCGATGAAATAAATTACACCTGGGTTGATTTTTAAAAACCTCAAGCATTGATGAATTTCTGATTTCATTTGGGAGTGAGTTCCATAGTTTTGGTGAGGTCTGTCTGTCACTGTTATTTACGACTTTATTTAAGAATGCGCATTGAAAACTGATTTTCTTATTTCTCAACCAAAACATATGTTGTGAGTACTCAAAAGAACCGTCTCAATGAGACGGTTCTTTTGAGCACCCAAAACATATGTTAAAACTGATGGGTAAGAAAATATTTACAATTTCACGCTCAAAAAATTGTTTATCAAAACCTGTGGGGTCACCGTGAGGACATGAAAATTGCCACTCTTGACCTGGGTAATTTTTGCATTATAATGCCGTTTTGATTTCCACTGAAATCCCTTTGCCAATTTGCTGTAAACCTCGAACACATTCCCCATATAAAGGCATAGCGCCTTTCAAAGGGTTTACTGACGCAAAAAGGGGTAATTACGCCTTTCAAAATGCCCTTCATAGTGCGAAATAGCGCGAAAGGGGCGCATTTACGCTTTCAAAAAGTGTAATAATGTCATTCAAAGGGCGTTAAAATGCAACTTGAAAAGGCGTTTTACGCCTTCTTTCACATTTCTGTACGCGTTTGGATTCGAGTTATATCGCATTCCTTACGCGTTACTGTGCCTTCTTTGGCGTAACTACGCATTCTCATATATTTTGGTGTATATCATGAATCGTAAAAACTCGATCAAACAGCCATTATACAATATCTATTATGATGCCATCGAAGCCATTATCAATGTTCATGTTCACAAAAGGAGCCTGACTTCAGTACGCGATTGCATTTATGCAAGCATTTTGGGATCATTTTGTTGTCGAGAGTGGATGGGATTCTACAAATATGGCAATATCATGCGTTAAGGGATCGTGCATTAAAAGTGTCAATCCCGACTGCAGCAAACTTCATATATCATATTTTCATTGAAAATGAGGCTTGGCGTTTCATTTACGCCTCATTTGATAATGGGACGTAACCAGTACTAAGCAGAGGATAAGGTATCTTGCTCAAGGACACAACACAGTGAGTCCATCTGATTTGCATGAAACATTAAGCATATACCGGTAATTGATTCTTTAAAGGAAATGTCGCCAGCCGGGCAAATGACTGCTGCACATGATAGCTTCACTAAGAAGGTGTGTTTGAGTCGTTTTTTAACTCCCAACTTACAAGATGGAAAACTTAACTTGATATTATTTTCTACGTAATAATTGATTAAACTTGGAACCCCTCGGAGAAGCACTTGTTAACTTCTTAGAAACCGATCCTAACTATTTTGAAACTATTCCGAATATTACGCTTTCATTCATAATCATACCGGTTAACCCATCTCCTATGGAAAATATGCTAATGCATGTCGACAATACGCGGTCTGTAAATTAAGGAATTATATGGAAAGTCTGCCAAAATATGATTTATTCTCGCCAGGTGATTCCGTAGCAGACGGACGGATAGCTGTGTTTACGTAGCTTATTATTCCGCTAGTAAATAGATTATCGTAACAATCACAATTGCTGCGCAGTAAGACCTTTCTGTTGAATGGATGGCAGAGTTCTTGATATTTCACTCCATGTTTGGTTTAAAGCGTCTTCTGTATTCAAAAATCGGATGGTAGGTTGCTCTCATTCTTTCCAATTGCATCGCCTATGCTGCTTCAATAAGCACGAGACTTTTGTGTTCTCGGCGAAGTGCCATGGCATCTGAATTCCCACGTTATCTGCAACTTTTAGCTGTATCTTCCTTTTCAATTATGTTTGATTGATGCGTGTGCGGGGGAGACTTCAAAGCTTTTAAATTATGACACCAGGAACGAGGCTTTCAACTTCTCGACCTCCCCATGTTATAATGGTACTTATCGTAAAATTATTAATACGCAAACTTTAAGACAGGCTGTCCGTTCTAAAGCGATGTTTCTGTTTTTCATTGTAACTCTGAGTTTGATTTTTATGCAGTACTTAGGCCAATAAAATATCAACTGTGTTTAGGGTAACCCGACCCTACCTAAGTTTACTGGTGAAACCTAGATTTTTTTCAGGCCTGGAAAAAAAATTGCATTTGAAAGGCAATTCGCCTTTCAAAATGCATAAAATTGTATTTTTTCTCTAGATAAAAAGTTAATTAACAAATATATGTGTGCCTACCCTACCTAAAATTTTCAGACCCGTTATCCGAAACGCACTAAAAAAATATTTGGCCTTAGTGTCCTTACTAGTTTTGCAATCATCTCACTAGTGAAGAGAGGGCTGAATGCTTTACTTTGTGTTCTTGTTGTCGTATGTGTGTTCGTATTCTGTGTCTCTTCCTCGTGGTGCAAGGAGCTAATTGTGGAATTTCCTGGTTATACACAATTGTGTTTGGCTGGCTACCTGTTGATTGAGTGCCCAGTTAACCTATCTAAGCCGATTTGACTTTCAAATCCTTCTCAAATTAACAAGTCTGTTTCTAACTTAACCCATTTAAGCCCAACTTACTTACCTTGACGATTCAACTTCCAATTCAAGGGGCGCTGGTGGTATTGTTCATTTTTATCTAAGTTTTGTTAGAACATTCTGTAAGCAAACAGTGGATATCCCGATCAGACATATTGTGCGATGTCTGAACTGGGTCTACATTGTTGGTCTATATCTCATAGAAAGAACGCTAGGCCTATACGAATTTTTGGGTGTGGGTATTTTCATTTCCATTAGAAGTTTTAAAGAAAATGACCAGGCGCCGCGTTCTGTTGACCCTGATCTGTGTCTGCTCTATTTGTCTATGTCCCATTGAAAGAACAATAGATTTAAATGGGTTGATACAGTTCTCCTTGGGCAGGGAAAAGTCTCACCTGAAAGTGTATAGGAGCTTAGGATCGAACCTCCTATCCGACGGTTACAGAGCAACTGGTATATCCACCACACCTTCGTAGATGAAAAATAAATACATCGGTTATAAAAAGGAAACACAAAAGTAGAAATCAGTATACTTTGTTAAGTCTCTTTTCGATTCAGTTCAGATACATTGTAAACACATAAACAAGTAAACGTGTAGGGTGCGATAACGCACTGGAATGCAAAACTATATTGTGTTTGGTGATTGATATAACTAATATTTATGCATAAGCATATTTATAGTATGCACTTTAATGGCTTATTTACAAAACGTAAGTGAGTATGACCAGGAAATGTCATAACCAACTCAACAGATACACTAAAAGTAACATGACATCAAAATGCAAATAAAGCTCTCTCTTCACAAGCACGATTATTGCGAAACTAGAAATGGCACTACACAAAAAAAACAACAAATAAATCGGAGCAAATATAAACAATTAACAGATTAATCAACAACAACAGAACCACCGCTTTGAATCGGCCAGCAGCCGAAGCCACCGGAGAGGGAGGGGATACGGTTGCTTAAAATATTTTTAATGGCTAAATCTTCGCCCTAGGTTCTGCTGTCGGCAAAACACAATATTTGTTTAGCTCGCGTGGAGGCTTATCCAATGTATCATCACAGGGAAACAATCAAATCATCTAACATACTACGATGAAACAGAGAAGAGCTCTCAACTCACAGACAGTCAGAGCTAAAGAACATCCCCTCGCCACCCACGGTGGCCCCAGCCAAAGACAAACATCAGGCACTGACCGACCAATGAAAGTTTTAATCCATGGTCGTCTCTCAGTCTGAGGTCTGATAATGAAAGAGGAAACCTTAGTTGTAAACTATTATTGGATTTATAGACAGGCATGCAGACTGTCGCATTATATCCACGCTATATCCTACTCTTTTACAATGTTTGATGATAGTTTTGAACTAATCAAGAAAAGAAGGCTTTACAATGCTTCTTTTGAATTTATAAACTAATTCGCCATAAGATAATGACTCCAATATGCATGGTTGCAGAAGAGTTTTAAAACCAACTTTGTTTTTAATGATCAATTCTAGTGGTTGTGGTAGAATTTAGAAAATGCTTTATAAAGTATACGATATCGGTAGTCTTGTTTAATACCTTTGCAGTTAAAAAATGGTTTCAATTATTGAAGTCACTTACATTTGAACATATTCTTTCTGCGAAATATATACACCATAAAAAGGGGAGCGAGGAACATCTCCGCCAAGAAATAGTACATATTAAGATCGACTCGTTTATCATAAAATTTAGATGAAACTATGCCACTTTTTATGAACAAGTCCAAGTCCAAAAGGGAGGCTTCAGTATCAAAATAATTTATTCCTTACTGTAATTGCGTTTAGTAATTATCTTAGATACTCTGAGTTGATTACAAAAAAGCATGTGAGTTTGATCAGGATACCACAATCACACACTACAGACCAACCCATAGCACCGCGAGGAAGAGCCACAGAACAATAACAATCACAAGACACCAGGAAGACATAATTCTCCCTTCCCAATCAAGATGATTGCAAAACTAAATAGAGTTTTTAAACCAATATTGTACTTAACAATCAACTCTGAGTGTCTGTGGTAGAATTTAGAAAATGCAAAACGATTTTTTGTGATACTTGATTGTATCGATTCCTAATCTATGCCACCTTTCTTTCTTTTATGATATCGATAGCCTTGTTTTCATACCTTAGCAGTCTAAAAAGGGTTTCTGTTGTTGAAGTCATTTACATAAGAACGTTCTCTCGCAAACGAATAATCTGCGAAATATATACACCATAAGAAGAAGAGATAGGGACATCTCCAACAAGAAATAGGGGAAAAAACTATTTCAAAATTATGATCATCCTGTTTATCATAAATTTTTGGTGACACTATGTCATTTGTTATAAGCAAGTCCAAGTCCAAAAAGGGGGCTTCAGTATCTAGGGAATTCGCATTATTTCCCAGAAGTTCAGTGGGATGTATCTGACCTACCCTTTGTTCGAAATAAGGATTATAACTATTAATAAAAGTCATCTTGAGGTAGAGTTAAAAGCTTCAATATCATCAGCTTGAATATTGTCAGAAAGAGAAAACATGAAGTCTCTCTCATAACAAAACAAAAACAAATCTGCAACAAGAGTAGCACAATTAAAACTCACTGGAATACCTACAATGTGTCTATATAGTTTTGAGCCAAATTTTATAAATATACTGTCCAAAAGATAATGGAGAACATCACACCTTTTCTGACCTAACCACAAATTAGATCTTTTATGTTGTTCAGAAGTGGAAAAGCGTGTTCCTCATTACAAGCCAAATAAAGTGAGCCCTCTATGTTAAAAGTTTATTCAATTAATGTGGTTAGTTTTTTCTTTGATTAGATTATGAGGCAATGTAGTATATAGAGTCGAGAAATCATATGTAGACAAACTAGATGCTAGAAACCCTTTAGATTTTAATTAATTACTAATGGCATCTGTAATAGACCAAAATAGATTTTCACCATTCCTCTCATAAACTGTTGTACAATGATTTATAACATGGCTTATAATCGCAGTGAGGCAAGATATCAAAGTATAGACAAGTCAGTAGTAGTATGAGAACCAGAAGTAGCAACAATTGTGACTTATATGGTAGTTTATGGTAGTTTTAGGTAACCTACGTAGGAAGCTTGCAATGATCCTCATCAACAAACAAACCAAACCTAGCAGTTATATGGCAGCGACAGACCTCTCATCAAGCAAAGTAAACTCATAGGTTTTATCAGTGTTGAGGTCTTGCTTTAGGGTGTTAATGTAGTACATTTTTCAAACGACCACAACATTGGTAGCTGCCTTATCCATGGGTGCTAAAACAAACTTACTATGGAATTCCTGAAGCTTTTTCTTTAAGTTTCTAAATTTCAGTTTAGGTGGAAGGATATCTAAAATATTGCAATAAAATGAAATTCTACTATCAATAATTTTAAAAATATTTAATTTCCAAGTATTTAAAGCACTAGATTCAACATGTTCTCATTTACACCAGTGATTACCAAATTCTTGTAAGGCGCCAGCAATTTTTTGAAGTCTTACCTTACATATAATAGAATAAGTAATGATTTTTAAAAACCTCAGTGACTAAATGACCAGCAGGTTGATAGCATTACTTAGAGTCCTTACCATCTCAAGAGTCACGAATAGTAATTTCAATATCAAGTTCAGTAACTACATTGTTATAGTTAAATAAAGTACCACGAATGTGTTTATTGTACTTATAACAAATAAGGAGTGATTCCTTATTTTCAATATAAGTGGGATAACAGATTTGTCTTAAGATAAATATGGGTAAGTTAATGAATTAAATTCCCTATTTGACAAATTGATAATACGGATAATAATTACTATATACCTGCATCATTGACGAAGGCTGGTAAGTGCCGTCTTTTTCCATATATGTGTAATCAACATAACCTTAATATTGCAGCGATACAGAAATGAAGGGTCAACACTTTTTTATAGTTTTTCTCATATATAGGTCTTGTCGCAAGAAATCCTGTATTCGAGGTTGGAACGTTGCTCGTAGCAAGATTAGCTATTATACCTTTCATAGAGAGAATAACCATGGCGCTGATCAGACTATGTGGATGTACAGGCTGGTCTGAGCCTTTGTTGCTCGCAAGCAATAAAATCAGGTTTTTCACAGCTGGATCTGTATGTACGTTGTTTTTTGTTTGTTTTTTTGCGAGAAGAATGATTTCATTTGAGAGTAATTAAATTTTCAAAAAAAACGGCGAAAATCAAATTATCGCGTAAATCTTTAGATATAAAGATTAATTCCATTTTCATTAACATGTTCATGCTAATTGATCTTTTCCAGCTCAGTAATGAAAGACTTATTGACAAGCGTCCAGCTGGCAGTAGTCAGTATATTGCTGACATTGACTTGTACACGAGCAGCCACCATCAGATTACGATCAACGAACACACAGCCAATAACGTTGCAGAATCAAGTAAGTACCTGCCTACTTACCTATCTAAACTATCTACCGATTTCGGCAGTTTAAATTAACGTATGTTAACTCATTATACCACTTGTAAACCCAATAACGGATGATAATTTTATATAGCATGTGCGGCATTGACGCAGACAGGAAGCACTCTAGCACGCACTAACCTGTCGCCTTTCGCTTGATGCATACTGGGCTTGAACCACCATTCACCCGCCATCTTTATTAAAAATATTAAGCGATCGCTGCTTGAATGACTAAGGGCTTTACATCCAGAAAATATTGATTAATAGAGAAATGGTAAACTTTCAAAAAATAGACAATTTGCGACTTTAGCATAAATTCTGTCACTACAGGAGCGCGAAAATTGAACGGGACTAGCCATATATCGCTAGCTACCCATAATTCAAAGTGCGAAACGCGAGAGATCTAGATGAGGTATTGTCAGGTCTCCCCAGAATGGCATGTGCGGGTGCAATGTACAACCACCAGTGAGACATCTCAAGATAAGCTGCCAAAAGCATAAAATAGGCAGTCTATTATTGTCATCCAAGTGTATGACAAAATACATAAAAATTTGTTCATTTTTACATGCTTATTGCATTGAAACAATGAAAGTAATTGGGATTTTTTTTTTGAAAAAAAGCTTATGATGAAAAACTCATTTATTTAAAAAGCATATGTTTTTAGTGCACATTGGAATTGAATTGTAGAGGCAATTCCAATGTGGACCAACAACATATGTAACTGAAAATAAGGAAACTATTTTGAAGTACCAAGTATCATGTCCATTGTCTTTGCCTCTACTGTAGATCAGTGTTAAAGTACCTGTCACTATACCACACATTGTTCATATTTGTATGACAGATCATGACAGCGCTGTTCTTGGAATATGTTCTTGGAAAAGGGTTATCCTTTGGAAACATAAATATATTACACCAAAGAAATGAAAGTGAAGAGAGTTTGCAATTTTTCTGGGCCAGACTAGCTAGTTTATGACAAATATGCCTCATCAGTAACCTTTTTATGGATTGAAATTCCCACAATGAAAGGCCAAGAAAATAGCATCTGCTGGTATACTATCACTTGTTTTCGATTTTAAAAATAAGATTTGTTTGAATGATGTGAGATTACGTTTGACCTTTGTTAACGGCTAACAGCACATGAAAATGCAACGGGGCATGTGGCCGTTCTATCATTAGTCTGTTCGATGAACATTATGACTTATCTATATTGCTAAACTATTTCAGCACTCTGGCTATCAGTCTATCCAGTTTTATATTTCGCGGCGATCCCTTTCGGGACAACTGTTATGTCGTCAATGGAGGAAAACGAACTAACCCCTTTTGAGGGCAGGTCAGAGTCTGCGTGTGAAGGCTGATTAGAATGACCTATTCCAAACGTTGGCTTTATCCTTTATATCCGTTTTAAGAATATTGTTTTCCCTGTGAGAAACGTATTTCCAACTGGTAACTCTCAATACCCTCTGCACGTGTGTTCTGAACCGATTATAATGTATCTTGACATCAGGGTCCTTGAACTTACAAGCACGAAGGTTGAGCTTTTCCTTTACAAACTTCTTGATCCTTTATCAATCCATGGCATTGAGTACTTTGCTTAAGTGATTTTGACGAGATAAAACTTTCAACAGCCTCTACAGAGTAAGGAAGAAGGCAAAGATCAGGAATTGATACAGTCAAATTCCACACCCGACCCAGAACACCACACGAGAAAGCGACAAAACACAAGAAAACATCACACACAAAAGAGCCAAGAGGCCAGCCCTTTCCCACATATTATTCATTGACATTTGATTCTAGTCTTCATAAAGGAAGTGAGTCATGTGGTCTTTGACGCCGACCATATCTGTGTGTGATAAAGCTGATTGTTTATTTATTAACAGGGAAGTTCGTCAATGCACCTTGCTGATGGTATTCTACGAGATTTAATGATGTACAGAGCTGACCATAATCGTGACGGGAAACTCTCAGCTGACGAAATAACCTGGTTTTACAGACATATTGTTCACTACCCTGAATACGTGGCAAGAAGTTATGGAGATCAATTTATTGCCATAGCCGACCTTAACCGAGATAATGGGTTAAATAATCGAGGTGAGTAAACACTTTGTAATAACTCTTTTCATTCTGATGGCTATTCCCAAACATACTGATCCAACAAGTATAGTGGAATAGTCTATTATGTATTTTAAGGAGTCGCAGGTAGAAATTTCTACTTAATGATGCATTTATATTTTATATCTTTAAAGATCGTTTTATACCCCCCCCCCCAACACGCAAAACGGAGGTTTAGAAGGTATATTGTTTTCAGCATGTCTGCCCTTCCGTCATTCCGCCATTTTTGGCAGTCATCTCGCTGAGAGAGAGAGAGAGAGAGAGAGAGAGAGAGAGAGAGAGAGAGAGAGAGAGAGAGAGAGAGAGAGGCAGACAGACAGACAGATATACAGACAGAGGTGGCTTCTTTTCTCGTTGTATTTTGTTTTATGTGTGTTTCTCAGGCCCCCAGATAAGAGTGCGTAACAGAACATTAGTTTTCTTATTTATCAACCAAAACATATGTTGTGGGTACTCAAAAGAACCGTCTTGATGAGACGGTTCTTTCGAGCACCCAAAACATTAGTTTAAACTGATGGATAAGAAAATAATCACAATTTTACGCTTTTTTTTTTTTGCTTAACTGGCTTTATGATTTCTTCCTCTGGGTGCCATAGGGGGTCTGTGACTGTGACATTTACAGGTCATATTCACTATTTGGTTAGTTAAAAAAAAGTACAAGAGACCTTGTGCCTTTTGGTCACATGCTGGTAAAGGGCTGACCTCTTGGCTCTCGTTTGTGATATCTAATTGTGACGTTGTCACTTTCCCATTGGTATCCTGGGTCAGGTGTGGTATTTGATTGTATCGATTCCTGGTCTTTGCCCTCTTTCTTACTTTTATCCCAATTGCTTTGTTTACGGAAGTAAAATCCCTTGTAGATTAATTCAAAACATGCCTTTATGTTTTTTTTTAAAAAAAAAACTCAGTTGAAAAGTGCAATAAATATAATTGGATAATCTGTAATACAAAACAGAGCATACTGGTATGGTACCGACGTGGTAAACATGACCTTATGGCATATGGTTTGTACTCGACGGAGAACACATGCGCATCCCCAGAGGGGACTGGAGGTCAGGCTCTCGAAAATCACAAAGATGTAGGGTAGGTTTCCAAGGCTATACTGGTATGGACCCTCTGCCTGAAAATCACAAAGCTACCCAACTAGCCTTCAGTTTCAGGGCATCATAGATGGTGGCACGCTTTGTTTATTGGGTATAGGGTTTCTTAAGAATACTGGTACGGACCCCTCTCCCTGTAAAATATGTTGATGACTACAAAACAAAGAAAAAAAGGTCAAAACTTTGGACCTGTACCCTATCCTTTAACGACACTTTCTGGATCCGCATGGAATCAATTTGCAATGCGGCCCAGTTCATCGCGCAAATCTCAGACCCATTATTGTATGCTATGAAAAGAAGTAAGGAAAATCATTCGCCCTTAAGGCTGGATACGTTCAAATATGTATACTTATACGCTACCTTTAAACCTTACGAGTACCACTGAAGCCTTTGATATTAGGGGAAGGGTCGTAACTAATGTTGTGAGAACATGTGATCCAATTTCATTGCTGTATCATATTTGGCTATAAAATATGTTGAAACTAAACTAGCCTTTGATATGAAATGCGTGAGATATGTAGCATTTTCTACTATAACTCATGAACAGACCAATTTAAGTCAGTCCATTATAAATTTTGTAAGTGCTCTCTCTCGAAATAATGCTGTTTTCAAATTTGCAAAACCTTGTGCTTCACATACAGTAAGGGTCCCATTTCCGTGCTTTGCTTATAAGCTTTCAAAAGTCAATAACCTCGGTAATGCATTGCATATTATATCGTTCTCCACGTGATAAAAACAAAACGAACATGTGCCATGTGTAATATGGCGCCCCGCTTTGTGTACTAAGAAGCAAATCTGCTATGTAGAAAAGAATGCCAAACTGGTATACTTTATACCACAAGCTACCAATAAATAATCTGGAAAAAATGGATCCTTCAGAAATAGAGACGGTTCTTTTGAGACGGTTCATGTGTTTTGGTTAATAAATAAAAAAAAATCTGTTATGCACTCTTAACTCAAGGCCTGTTCCTGTAATATTTAAAGATTATATTTTTTCAAAAAGCTCTTGACAGGGGCACATTTCCTAACATCAACGAACTATTTAAGCTTTCGCATCTCTCTAGATGTATTGGTAAACAATATTTACCTGGCACTCATGCATATGCGGTATAAACTCGTATAAATCCGTTATACTAGTTTTAGATTTCCGATTATTATGAAAAGTATTGGTTTCAGAATGATACATTTTCTAACTCTCTGTCCATCACAGTCCTGATTAGCTCAGTGGCCAGAGCGTATACCTGTCAATGGTGAGATGGTGGGGTTGAGTCTGACTTCATGTCGTTTTGTATTTTTAAAATATTATTAGCTTTTTTACCATAAATTGTTTTGCTTGTGATTTGCCCATGATTTGGCCTGTATTAACACACATGTACATGTAAATCAATATAAGGGCCAGTGCACGAGATGTCGATACTTATAACATATGCGCAGTAAAGACGTAGATGAAGGCTCAGATAAAACGTTGTAACTCTAGCTTGTCAATATGGGCGTTTGTTATAGTCATTTGTGCATATGCAATAAGTACGGACTGGTTTGGACGACGGTAGCAGCACAGAAAAAGTGAGTATGGGCAGCACTACAGATACAGCCATTTAAACATAGTGAAATAAATTGTGAGTGCATTGTAGTGTAAGACAATGAATTTCATAAAATAAAATTAAATTTAAATATAATAAGTCATCAAATTTATAAAGAATCAAGAAATATTGCAAAAAAAAACACAATATCATAGCTTAAAAATATATATAGATATTTAAAAATTTAAGTATATCCAGTCGGAATCGAACCCTCGCAATACCAATTATGAGCTGTCTCATCACTACGCCACTGGCTCAACAGTGTTAGATCCACATGATGAAAGACCCATGTTTCATGCATTACTCAATTTATATAGGTTACTATACTCTAAAAGTCGAAGATTAATAAGTGCCAGGTAAATATTGTTTACCAATACATGATGACACCTACTGTCCTGCCAGCCAAGAGTAACAGTGACGTCACGTTTGTTTACAAAGTTATCAGGGACTTATGATCGATAGAGCACTTGTGTATTAATCCTATCCACAGGATAGGATTAATACACAAGTGAACTATCGATTAGCGTTAGCGCAAGTGGAGTGTACAAACTAATGTTTTACTTAACAATTGTAAACAATATATTACGTCACTGCCACTCTTGGTTAGCACGACAGTACTTGACTATCTCAAACAAAGTTCCAGGTAAACAGTCTAGAAGGTAAGGATGGTAGCAGTACCTCATTTTGAGGGAGTCCATATAAGATATATAGCTATGATGGGACTATCTCTAGGACTGTTCTAAGCGTAAAATTGTAATGATTTTCTTATCCATCAGTTTAAACATGTGTTGTGAGTGCTCAAAAGAACCCTCTTCATTGTGTACCCACAACATATGTTCTGGTTGAGAAATAAGAAAACTATTTTTTAATTACACACTCTTATCTAAAGGCCAATCTCAAATCAAACGTTTTCATGTTCATATAAAATCTTAACTGAAATGATTATAATCGCTAAAGTCTGGTGGAATGAAAACAGAAAGCAATTTAATTTAAAGAAGGGTTTGGTATTTAATTTGGAATGAGGAAGTGTCTGGCAATAGATTATTATGTAATGGCTAACCTACTTTGAATACATCCAAGCAATGAATGTGGGGCCTTTAGATATGTTCTGCGCAATAGGTTTTAAAATGCTCAGATTCATTCATTACATAGTACAGATCCAGTGAGTAAATAAAATGTACATGCGCGGATCCAGAAAGTTTTGTCAGAGAGGGTCCAAGTCAACTTTTTTTTATGTTGATGAGGAGAGACGGAATCCAAATACCACTTAAGACGGAACATAATGGCCCAACATTGAATGCTGGCTTGGTAGCTTTGTGACTTTTCGGGTGATCTGAACCATCCGCGCATGATGTATCTAATAGCTGGCTACCATTGGTCCGCCATTTTCTCATTCTCAGTGAGATGATTGCCAAACTAGAAAGGATACATAGAACTACTTCACAAAAGCACGACCAAATAAAGAGTGGGGGAGGTGGGCAACAACAAACAATGCACTAGCAACAACATTATCGCCGCCTTAGAACAGAGAGCAGCACTAGCAACCAGGGAGGCGATACTTAAATATACTGACCAACACTTCCAACGCAAAATGTTTCAGGAGTATAATTTTAATTAAAACTTGAAAAAATGTATAGCTCTCTAAATAAACACTGTGATACGGAAGCCCTGGAGGGACATTTTAGTCATTACTTAATAACTAAAATGTCCCTCCAGGGCTAATGTCCCTACAGGGCTTCCGTACTATGATATTCCACTTAGTTCAGGTATGTTCAGGGTTAGATCAACATAATGAAACATAATTGAAAACGACAAAAATAACTTATCAACATACAACCGGAAGCAAGCTTACCATAGGATAATTCCGAACTACTGTGTTCTAGACTGTGCTATCCACGCCTTAACCATTCATTAATCTACTTGTTCATCGACACCTTTCATTCAGTTGCTCAGCTTGATCCTGGTATTAATCTAGGTGTCTGTATCTTGAATTAAACTTTCATTCATAATTTTCATTATTCATTTTGTGGGGGGGGGGGGGTATTTTAGTTCCAGATTAAGTAAATGCTGTTTTCTATATTTGAGTACTAATTACAAGTAAATAATCTGGAAAAACGGATCCCTCAGAAATAAAGAGACCCTACAATATTAGAAACTAGCAGACTCTGTTTTATTGAGTCTGTTAATGAGATCAAATGGAAAGTGCAACAATTCTTACGCCCCCTAGCACAGGCTTAGGCGGTATTCTGCTTTCCGTCAGAACCAAATATTCCAGAAGGACCAGAATATGAAACAATATCAACACTATAACTCTTTACCTGCTAGTGACGACATTTGTCGTCTGATGATAACATTTGAAAATAGTTTTCATTCTGATCAGAAAGTAAGTGAGTATGATCAGGAAATACCACAATCACACACTGTAGACCAAATGTGTTTCGCCTCTGAAAACATCGTTAATAATAATAATAATAATATCCCACGTCACTATGAGGAAGAGCCACAAAACAGTTACAGTAACAGGACATCCAAAAGACATATTAAAGCAAAGCAACCAGCTTCCTCGTCAAGATGATTGCAAAACTAGAAAGGACACAAAGTAATGAATACCAAAACAAAGACCAACACAGAACCCACACAAACAATGAGAGGTACATAAAACAATACATTAACAACAACAACAGAACTACCGCCTTAGAACGGACATCAACCTAAGCTATCGTTGGGGCGGGGGACGCTTAAATGCATTTTACTGGCGCCAGATCTCCGCCCTAGATTGCGTTGTTGTTCGAACACAAAATTCTTTTGCTGGCTCAGACCTGACAAAACGCATGTCAAAAGAAGGCCAAACATGTTTGTGACATTTTGATGGAAAAAGAATTAAAAAAAAAAGATGACACCAAGCCTATGAAAGCATTACTTTTGGTACAAGTTTTCACATGCAAATTATCTACCAAGAAACTATCCAAGACGCTGTATCAAGGTACTTTGACCAAACACTATAAAGGCACTGACCAAGATACTTTCAAGGTACTTCGCCATTACACAGGCATATATATTAAGTCTGTACCAACTGCAATTATGTCATATCTTTTGACACTCTAAATTTGAAACAATATCAAGCCAACATACAATCATGAAAACAGCTTGTAATTAATTTATTTAATTGTCCTCAGTAAAAAATGCAACAGACTTATGTAAGAAACGGGGCGACATTTTCAGGAAAAATGTGACGGGATAATGTTTAACATGTCTTATTTGCATTTTCTTTCAGAGTTATTGCGTATGCTTATAGCAATGAATGCAGTTACCGAAACAAAGCGATGATGGGTGCCGTTGTTAAAAGACAACACGTTGATTGGTCATGAACATCACGTGGCTTCAAGACGTACAGTGACAAGCTTTGTAGCTCATTTGGACCTGAAATGTGATATATTCATTCGGAGAAAAATGACTTTCAAATACTGATTTTTAAAAAATCGAACATTTCATCAGTAAGCCAATTTTAAATCACTATGAATCACCTGAAAGCAGTAAATATGTGATTGCTCAATTTTACTGACAAATAATTAATATTTAAAAATGGCTAAAATGTAAAATAATAAAGCCAGTACATGAGGTTTCAGTACTTTGGTGATGCGTATGAGTGCATGACGCTAATAAATAGAGAATACTAGGTGAGTGTCTTTTGATATCAAGTTTACCAGGCAAGGCTTTTAAAATGCGTGTTGACATCGCAAGGCTTGACGAGCGATTCAACATGCATCCTCAAAGCCGAGCCTGCTCAACTTGATTTCAAAAGACCCAAACCTAGTATTCTATTTATCAGCTTACCTAGCCCTTCAAACTAGCGAATATGACGTGATTATCGTTTTTTGTGTTGATTCAGCGCCATTGGCGACGTCATTAAAAGTGCAACGTCATCATGACCTGATAAAGGTACATGTGAGATAGACAACGTTTATCAGGCAACGTGCAACACTGCAGTTAATATGGGTGGTAACTGATAAACGCTCAAACTGATGTATCCAGTGAGGTTAGAGGTTTAAATTTTAGTTGCTGAGCCTTCAACTCCATCCACACTTCGTGTATGCGGGCAGCAAATGCTCTGACGAGTCTGTGACTCACCTGAACTTTCGCTGCTCGTTGATGCGATACCCAAATCTCAGTCGATGGTATAAGCATAATCTGTATTTTGTAGAACCTCAGCTAAACTCAAAACAGAGGCAACTCTTATGATAACCATTATAACTATAGTGTCTTAACTTGTGAGTCCAGACTGTGTCTTACTGACGGGCACTATAATTAGTTTTTTACAGTGGTGACGAATGTCATTGTTTGACAAAACACAGTTCTTTTGTTCATTTGAAATGTAAAACTTGACTATTTTAAACGACCAATCAATGGAATGTTAAAATGTAACTTGCAATCTTAACGATCTCTCTAGCTGTGCGGTCCTGTTAAACTAAACGACTAGAGGTAGAATGGATGCGCTTTCATGATTTACTTTTATTTGATAATGTGCAGGTATATCTCTGGATTTTCATCAACTAAAACCTTTTCATACATACATCAAATAACAAAAAAGGCATATGGTCCTTTCAGAAAACAAGAAAAATGAAAAGAACATTCTTGCACACCGGATAAGGATATCTGTGATTTTACCCTGGGGTAGAAAATCTTATTTTACCAATGCTATCTTACCCAGGACGTCATTGTTATGTTAAATTAATGCCATCATGTGAAAATGCATCTAAGCGTATTCAGGGACTTCTGGAAGCTTACTTCAAAATAAATAAAAACAGTGGTGAGCAGGAAAAAGAATCCATTATTCTTGTGAGGGTAGGAAAAAGAATCCATTATTCTTGTGAGGGTAGGATAGAAAAATCCGTCCCTCGGGATCACCGTTTGACATCACTGGGCAAGCCTCGTGATGCCAAACACTGATCATCGAGACGGATTTTTTCTATCCTTCCCTCACACTCTCACTGAGGCAGACAGGGCTTACGTGTTGCTTTTCTTTCTGTGCCTCGTCTTTGCTGTGCCTCAAGATGGTCTGTGATCTGTGATGGTGGCATTATCAGGTCAAATCTAGTTTTGTTTGTATGCAGAAATCAAATCACCCGAATTATGTATATTACAGGTCTGACACTATCTAAATTGAAATCGAGACTTTGCATGACGCAATGATAAGGTGTTTGGTATCTGTGAAAGTCAAAGTGTTTACTGAGGTTCTAGGATATTTGAAATCCAATATTCATTTACCAAGAGTGTTGATTTTTATGCACAGAAACATCAATTAACTAAAAATGAAAGTGTATCTATTGACCTCTATACGTAACGCACATGCTGGGGGAGAAAAATCTTAACAGAAGAGCTGTACGCATCATTCCTTAATTAAATTGTTGTAAATATTTTGTTATTACGTAAGCCTGCTAAGATATTGTTAATTTTTAAGTTGTTAGGCACTGGTTTCAGGTACTCAAATAGGTTAATGATACATAGTCATGAAATAGTGCACGTAATTTGCCAGTGGTGTACAAGTGATGTGATCTGATGAACGCATTTCTCTTTATTATTTGTTTATTTATTCAATCATTTACTTTTTCAACACTGACGCCTGTTAATCCTCTGGGGGTTTTTTAAGGTTCTAAGCCTAGCAATGTCCCTTTACACTCTCTAAAAACGCACGTTGAATTTTTTTACTAGGTGCTTAAAGATTGTTGGTGGACATCTTCATTTGTAATTCAATAAGTTTAGTTTTCAGAAAACTATTGGTTATTTTGAGAGTTGGCTCTCAATTAACCCTTTACTCCTAAATTCGCCTTATGACGCCTTTGAAATATCATGTATTTGAAAATATTATGGAAAATGGAGGGTCTGCTCCAAAAGCTCCATTTTCCATAATATTTTCAAAAGAATTCAAAACTTAACTTAATTTTTTCTTGAATTGTTTCAATGTTGTCTAAAAATAGAAAATGATGGCTTGATCTAAAAATAAAATATGGGGTAAAGGGTAAAACATTTTCTCGAAAGATCTTAGCCACACCAGAAAACATCTGCTGTTGGCTTCTTTGCTGAAATTAAGCTCATTCTCGACTACTCAGCGGCAGAGACTTTAGAATTAAGTACAGATGTTATAGTATCATTACAGCGAGTATAGCGATATAGATCAGATTGTGCTAATGAGCAGACTTATCTGTACAGTTCCTGCTCACATATGACATCAGAAGGGACTCTAATGACGCGGCGATCTCTTTTTTCACCCTCTATATTCTATATGTTTATATTTTAATTTTAATTTATAAGTAACAAAATATAGAAAATATGTTTCTTTGTTTAAAAATTTACTTTGTTTTGGCAGCTGTTTAGATTTCGGTGTATATTTTCTTATAATTTGATGTATAAAGTGTGTGTGTATATATAGGGTGTCATATACGACTTTAATTTAAAAAGTGATATTATAGATTGAACATTGGCTATGTATCCTTGTGCTTGTATTTAAAAATGTTATGTTTTCACGTAATATGTCACAGGTTATTCTTATTTACAGTGATTACAATACACAATTACGGGGCATTGAACGATTATAGCTTTTTGTGCATCTTTTTTGGACTAAGTCATTTTGTCTCAAAACTTACATAAGGAGACTTGTCATGACAAAATTAAGTTTATTTACTCAAAACTCGAATTCAGAAATTGAAATTCAACTCTACACACAGTAATGATCTCGACATTTTGACATTTGATGTATTCCTTGAAGGTTAACATCATGATTTCCCGATATTTCCTGATCATACTCATTTGCTTGTCAAACCTGAAAACAGTGATATTCACTGAGGCGAAGCCAAGATGAACACCACTTTCGAGGGTTGACTTATCATAATGTTAACTGAAAAAGAATGCACCACGTGTTTTGTTATATGACACTATCTCTCTTTTCCTAAATTTATATAAGTATTTTCATATAAATTTACTCAAGTTGGATGCTCATAGAGCACTGAAAACAAGCTTATTTCAACAATTACTTTTCAATTTTCTAAAATTCTTTTGAGATGTGCAAAATAATTGCATTTCTTAAATTACTATCCTCATAGAATGATCAAATTCATAATTCAAAATATTTTACCTGTAAAATATACATTAGAAATCATGCTAGTACATTATATCTCTCTTGAGTGAAAAATCTGAGGTCAGTTTTCCAATATCTTTTTTAGCTGTAAGGCAGAAGTGACAACAGTGATGTCTACCTGTCCTGGGTTAAATTTAGTTCACAACTGTAGTCGGTTTTCCGGTGTTAAGTTTAGCTGTCTACCAGCATTGGCAACTCCGATGTCTACATGTCATTGGTTAAATTTAGTTCATCACTGATAGACATCAAGATCTGCTACAACCCGTGAGAAATAGTTTCAGCCAATCAAAGGATGTTGCTATAGGAGTCATATAACAATATTGTTTTGTCCTCCTGAACAAAATATGTGTTGGCAGAGTTAATTCCTTTTATAATATTCAATGTTTTGACGCGATACATATGTTTCAAGAGACAATGAAACAATACCACTTAGTTTAATGAATGTGTTGTGTATATAATTGTACAATATGAAACGTCAGACTTCTTTTCGTAAGAAATAGTCTGTAAACAAGATGATTTTAGAAACAGGGTAGGAAATCATGTGGTTTTTGTGATGATGCAATGTGCTGAAAATTGCTTTCTTTCCATAATTTAATTACACTTTCTTTCATTTTTATTAATCATATGCACCAAGTGGCGTATCACATGATAGCTCCCTTTATTCCAATCATTTTACACAATAATTATCAAAAAAAAGTTTTTACTGAACATCACTCTGTCACAAACTTTCAAGCGAGACCGTCTGTACAGTGTACACCGGCATATTTCATTTCAAATTTTGTGACAGAGTGTTTGCCCAAAGTATGGTGTTTTACGAAAATATAATAACATCATTAGATCCGAGCGAATGTTGGCTAGCATGTGGCATAAGGATTAATGAATACATTGGCACAACAATTAGAAAACAAAAACTAAACAAAAACACGGATTAATGAATACGATCACAAGAAAAGTAAGAAAACAAAAACAAAAACACGTGATTTCATACCCTGAGAAAGGGTACTTTCTTGGGTAATGAGTTGTATAATTTGAGCCGCAGCATGAGATTTCCAACAATGTGGTGTATGCGAACAGCAAGGGCTCAGAACAGCCTGCGCATACGCGCAGTCTGATCAGAGCCTTTGCTGGTCGCTTGAATATTCTATGACTATTAAGCTACTGACAGAACATCATTTGGAGTTTCTTAGCTTAAAAGGAGACTGCACAGGCTCGTCTGAGTCTACACTTGTCAAAATGCCACATTGTTCGAAATCACATGGCGTGGCTCATTTGGTTCTTACGTTATTGATCACTGATATGTTTATGATAATTGGGCCTCGACTCGATGAAACCTATCTTCAGGAGTTCTGATCAAGAAATGCTTAAACCGGCCTGCTCAGCTACAGAGACTATTTAAAATAATGAAATTTTGCATGGAGCAAGGCTGAGTACTATACTTTCCAGGCGCTGATCAAATTGTAAGGATGCGCGGGCTGGTCTGTGCATTTGTTGTTCGTAGGTTTTCCCGCGTTGAAGCCCATGAAATAAATTGTGTCTCCATGTTACATGAGAACGTTGGCATCGTCATCAGCGTCGTCCGTGGCGTCACAATTTTGGTTTCCGATCAATAACTGTTAAAGGGATGCATCATTTTTAAAGAAGGGTAAAGCATCATTAAATACAGGTCTAGTTCGAATTTTTAGGTCATTCGTAAAATATTGACTGAGTTTTGGTCCTTTTTAACTTAGATTTTGGCTGAACTGTGGCTTCCGATCAATAGCTTTCGAAGGGATGCAAAAAGTCCATTTAAGGTTTACAGAATAGTAAAACATCTTAAAATACAGGTCAGGTTCGAATTTGGAGACCATCCGCAATTTTTGACTGAGTTATGGCTCTTTTTTGACTTAGGTTTGGGCTAAGTCAAAAGCTAGATTGGCTTTTTGTGTGATGAACTTCACATTTCCCCCAAAGCTATCATATCTGATAACTTATCACTATAGGCCATGATTACCCAGTGCCTAGCAGTGATTAAAATTTTTCCCCACCCCCTGGCCCCTTAGGCGGGGTCAAAGGTCAAATATTTAAATTTCGCAATGACTCAGTCAGTTGTCAATATTTTTACACAAATTCTGCATTCAGTCATTGTTCCATGCACAATATCTGAGGTATGTAGAAAATAAACGCTAATGCTATCGAATAGCATTTCCGGAATTCTAAAAGTAACTATTGACAAGAAAAATAACGATTTAATTGAATTTAAGGTCCATCTCAAGCAATGGAACGGGTCCATATTCTTCATAACACATTATTGATTTTATGTTGTATAGGAATTGGATTGGTGATCGTAATATAAAGATGTCCCATAGGTCCTGTAATGACTCGTATAGACCTGGCATCCGCCCAGTCTGATCAGAGCCTTAGCTATCAGCAATAACAAAAGCATTAGTCGTTAGTAACATACTGAGTGGATAGTAGCAATGAAACCGCAGACTTTATTTTGTTAGTTTTGTCACGTACTGCCTCAAAATTGGCGTAGCTCCCATTATGCAGTTACACACGTGCGTAATAAAAATAGTAACATTCAAGGGAAGTCACCTTGTGTGGTAACAGTGATTTTCCATGCCACAAAGAACTACTCTTAAAGGAAAGAATTCGCGCCCTCTGGGTGCAAATTCTTTCCTTTCAGTGAAAAGGGGTGCAATTGAAGAGAATCACTGCTTGATCCAGTAGTCTCCCATTGAAATGTGTAACTTTTTCAGCATTCTGGCTACGCTATTGCTCGAGAAGTATAAGATAAACAAAAGTTTTGAGCTTAAAAGTGTGTATATTTTTATCCTGCAGGCGGTTCTCAATTGCGTAGCCAGAACGCTGAAAAAGTTACACACAACAAAGGAAGACTACTGGAAAAAGCAGTGATCCTCTTCAATTGCGTCCTTTTTCAAAATAGGAACTTCTCTTAAAGGAAAGAATTTGCCCTTCATATTTAAGAGCAGTTCCTTTTGTTATGGAAAATCTATTTTACCACATTAGGTGAGCTCCCTTGAATAATACTATTTTATTACGCAAGTGCGTAACTGCGTAATGGGAGCTACACCAATGGTTCTTTTGAGTGTCCAAAACTTTTGATTGAGTAGTAAGATTTTTTTTTTATTTCGCACTGTAACAGCCTGTATGTGATGTTAGATTCACAGTATTACTGGAAATGAAAGCGACCGGAAGTGTCATTCTTTAAACGTCTTTTACATAATTAAGAAATAGATCAGCTCCAGCAGTGAATTGTTGAGTAATAATTCACTGTTTGGAGGTCAGTTGTAAAGAAGATCAAATCACGAGCGCGCAGCGCGAGTGATTTATCTTCGTACAACTGACCGACAAACAGTGAATTATTACTCAACAATTCACGCACAGGAGCTGATCTATTTCGATTCTAACACACAATAAACGACGAAAACACATTTGAAGTCTTCAGCTTCTTCCATCTTTCCGCCATTGCACTGAAGAACTCCCGCCAATACTTAGACTACGTCGCATATGTTTACATGCATTTGTAACGTCTTTCAAGCGTAAAAACGACGTTACACCGTCTAACGCCATGAATGACGTCATTTTCCAGTGACGTCAGCTATCACACACTTTAGCAGTGAATTATTGTCCGATATATCACAGTTTGTTACCGTTGGCTCTATAGGCGAGGTGTGTTAGAATTTACTTTTTGATTCATTCTTTTCCCTGGATAAGTAAAAAACCCGTTCTAAAACTGGTTCTTACCCCAATTGTGAATAAAAAAAAGTTAAATCATATACCTAACTCTATAAGTTTGATAAGTCTGAGTCCAGAATATGACTCGTACTTGTTTATTCTGTACGACATTGTTGACTCTTTGGACTTGCTGTCTCGGATATAAATGATAAAGCCCATTTCAAATAATGCTCATTTATACTTTCTTGTGCCTATCTATATTTTACTTCATGTTAAATTCTGAAATGTGTTAAAATCTGAAATATGTCATATCAAAAATAAAGTGTAATATTTTCTGTGGGTTTCTTTTATTTTTACTGACATGCCATACACAAAAATGCGAAATGTGAAGATCTGGATCATTTTTTCAAGGTCTGCACTCTTTGGTATCATAAAATCAACAATTATAACCTAGACACAGGTTCCCCAGTTGTATCCCACGACTGATAAGATCGCCAGATATGATCATGGTCCGTCTGTGCTTAGACAAACGCTTGCGTTCTCCATTACTCCATAACTGTCATACCATTTAACATATTTTATAAGATTTGATAGTGTGACATAATAAAAATTCTCAAGTTCTGTTTTAAACAATAAGTTAATATGACCAGAAAAAAAAAACAGAACAATAACACACTGGTAAATGTATACGTCGATTTGGTAGTATTTACGCGTATTGCCGGTACTTCATAGACCCGAAGTGGTAGATATTGGTGTTAATACTATATGGAAAAACATGCCATATGTCTAAAGAACTATAGAATTAGATCATTTTTAAGTATTCGGCATGCACGTGGCGATTTATGTAAGCATTTAGGAATAGATTCGAGTACCGATCATTCGGTACTCGAATCTATTCCTAAATGCTTACATAAATCGCCATGCACATACTGAATGCTTAAAAATGATCTAATTCTATAGTCCTTTAGACATATGGCATGTTTTTCTATACAGTGAGAACACCAATATCTACCACATTCGGTCTATGAAGTACCGGCAATACGCGTAAATACCACCAAATCGACGTATACATTTACCAGTGTGAATAACAGCCACATGACATCAAGAAGACACAATTACAGGGTCGGTAGTCACGTTATTTTTGTTTGGATACACTGTCCGGAAAAATGTCCGACTTCTTTTTCACAATGATGTTTTAAGCGAAAGTAAGTTTAGATTTCTCCGTGTTTTTTTTTTCATCTTTACGCAGATAGTTATACACCTTTTCCAGCCCACATTTTTTCCGATCTAAAGATGCCAGGATATCCTCATAAAGCTTCTTACTTTGAGTACAGACTCTGTTACAATTTTTTTAGTTGAGAAGATCGACCCTGTATTATAGAAATAAACTGTACGGACGACAATTGTTTTCTTTGTGACTAAGTTTGTACGCAAACTAAGAAGCTTAAAAAGTTATCCTGGTAGCGTTTGATCTGGAAAAATGTTGGCTGGAAAATGGTGTTTAGCTTTCTGGGTATAGATGAGAAAACATATAGAAATCTACTTATATTCGATCAGAATATCCGTACAGTGTATTCGAGCATCCGTACAGTGTATCCAAGCAAAAACCACGTGACTACCCACCCTGAATTAAGTAACGCAACAAACTCTCTCTTCCCCAGTGAGATAATTGTAAAAATAGAAAGAACACAAAGAACTGCAAAACAAAACAGTGACCTATCACGAAACATCCGTGAGTGGAAGCTCACGACAGTTGATCCTCAAGAAAGGAGCACCTGGAGATCAGGTGTGAGATCTGCTATGCGTGCAGCTAGCCAGTTACCTGGAAAGGGGCCCACTGATGTGATGATGCCCCTGCACCTGCACGTTAATCAAAAATCCGATTATGATATGATATGATCCACAAACATATATTGTCTGGGCCCAGAACTGCAATCGTCCCTTAATTTAAGGAGAACTTTATGTAGCTAGGCTTTATCATCTGTCAGCTGCTATTTGTTGAGTTAATTGGGTAAATGTGCTTGGGTATATATTTTATACCACCCTTACCAACTCTAACAGGAAATATCTCGTGCTGTGCAATGTCTACACTGATGTAGGTGGTATTTAATAGTTATACCATGTTTGTCCGCCTGTACGTAAGATAATCCACTCGCTAAAGCTCGTGGATTATCTCCACGTACAGGTGGACAACCCATGGTATAACTATTACTACATTGATGCCATGTATCAGAACGTATATGATAGTAAGGGTTAGATGAGGATGACTATTCTGTTTTGTAGCAACTATACGTGCCCGAACTGTACAATTCTACCTTCTGAAAGTATGGGTCAGATGAAATGACGGACAAATTCGAATTAGGGCGGATTCTTGCCAAATTTAATATCTACTTAAAATGTGTATACACTGAACGAAGTTATAAGTGGCCACTATTCAATTTTAATTTTTCTGACTAAGCGCTAATAATGTTGAAATCATTTTTTGTCCAAATATGTGCAGTTCAGTGGACTAAAGTTAAGTGGTGCTTTGAAAGAGTGTTCTATCACTTCAAGTTTTTTGGACTCAAAAATGCAAAAAATTCCCCTTTTGAAGAAAATAAGCAGTGTGAGTGCAGTTTTTATCGAATTGAAGTGTATGTGATTACCAACCCATCTAGCTGACAAACACAAAACACTTATATTTGTGCCTTATACAGATTTTTTTTAGATTTTTTGAGGAAATAAATCTCATTTTCTGCATGTTCATATATTTCGAAAATCTTCAGCTGCACATACAAAAATCACTGTATGTGTTTTATTTCATGTGAACTTGTTTAATTAAACACAAGATAGCTTGATTAGCCCATTTTCTAACGATATTCTTTTTCAAGCCTGGTGTCCACTTCCGGTTTTACCGTGAAACTGTTTCATACATCCCTCCAACAGTTCATCGTACTATATAGACCAGAATATTGATTTTCTGGAAAGTGATATTTTGAAATAGTTAATTTCCCACTTCTTAAGATGTTCCTCGCTCCCCTGCGTATGGTGCATACAGTTCGCAACTTATTCGTTTTGCGAGAATATGTTCTAACGTTGGTGACTTCAACAAAAGAAAGCAATTTTTTACGTCTAAGTTAATAACTAAGAAGTCAAAAACAAGGTTATCAATACCACTAACTTCGTAAAGCTTTTTTGCTAAATTTTATCGCAGACACTCAAAGTGGATTGTTAACTAAAACATTGGCTTAAGAACACTTCTACAACAAGGCATATCAAGACCTGTATTTTATAGTGATTTAGTTAATAAATTTAACAAAATTTTGTTGGAAGGACTTATTATTTTAGTTATCAATTTAAAAAGAAAATTAAGCATTATTTAAAGTGGGATGCAGCATGGATATCATGCCACAGTCTGCATGCCTGGTTGTAAACCCAATTACGGTTTAAACCTATGGTTTCCTTTTTAATTGCACGACGGTTGGTCGGGCCTCAGACCCAATGAGAGTTATGATTTAAAGTTTTGATCCGTTGGTTTGTGCCTTTGGCTGGGCCCACCGTTGCTCAACTGGATGCTTTCTTTTGTTCTGACTATCTGTGTGTCCTGAGCTATTTTCTTGGTTTCATCATAGCGTGTTAATTTTATTAGACTGTTTCTCTGTAATGATGATACATTGCATTAGTTAGGAAGTCTTCATGCGAGCTAAACATTTGTGTATTAACAACAACAGAATCTAGGGCGAATAATTGGTGCCAGTAGAATGCTTTTCAGCTCCTGGTCACGGTGCCGTGCGTTGGTCTGCACATCATACTTACTTTCTTTTTAGTTTATAAATCAAAGAGTTCTGCCATCATACTTGGCGATTTCAGTTCAAGAACTGGATCAGAACTTGATTTTATTTCAGATGGCGACGATAGCCTTTTTAATGAGAACTATGCATTTGCAATAACATGATCTATAGAAATAGTAAAGATACAAAAGTTCCTACGAGGGATGAAGAGTTATTAGATATTTTGTATCCAGTAGATTGAGACTTTCAAATGGAAGAACATTTTGGGGGTTCATCCTACCAGTATAATGGAATTAGTGTTACAGATAATTGCTTTATATCAGAGGGAAAAGTGAAATCATTTTATACTTAAACGCAAAAGTTTCGCAACCGTTTAATATCTGTGTTTTCTTCAGTATGGTCCAAGTTAGAATATTCATATAATCATATTTAATGCTCCTCTACAATGTGGAATGATTTACCATTAATCGGTTTTGATCATACTCTTCATTCTGACGTTATAATGACGTCAGTATTTTTCAACAATTAAAGTCTAGCACAAAGAAAGTTATCTCGATTTGAAAACAAACGATGCGACGTGATAGCCAGATGTCGTACCTAACTGAAAACATTTTAAAGTTTAATAATTAGCGTTTATCAACGCTCAAAGTCGCTGCGTTTGTTTGTTAACGTCAACCATTTTATCAAAATTGTTCAGTTTATTCCGTTATGTCGCGCGATACTTCTGTCTTCTATGCAATTTGTTGATGGCTTTCACTTGTGACATCAAAAAACTCGATTATTGATATTCAGTTGTGCTTAAACAGCCAATTACGTCAATTATTGAAGGTTTTGCGTTGACGTAATGAACGTCAACAAATGCATAAAATAACCTGCTTTGGTTTGTCTGCCCTTCTGCTTTTGAAAACAGATAATGGTTAAACACCTTTTCCGAATAAAATGTAAGGTGGTGTAACACTGTGACTCAATAGAATGTAAGGTATTGTAACTCTGTGACTTTTCAAATTTGGGTTGCCTTACATTTCTTGTTGAAGATCGGCAATCGTAAGTCTCACTGGTCTGATTTTCATGTCGTTTGGACGGCAAATCTCACAATATCGTTGAGTAAAATATTTGGCTCAAAAAGAAGGAAATAGCATTTTAGTAAGAGTTGCGAAACTTTTGCGTTTAAGTATATATTTTCAGGTCCATATTCCTAATTTAAGATTATCAGATCGCTCTAAAATTTTAGTTAGGATGATAGCAAAGTTCTGGTCGAATGAGATAAAAAAAAAAAAGGATGTACATTACGTTTTCCAGAGCAGTTTAAAAGGAAAATGTTTTCCCCAATCTATTTACAGAATCGTTACGGGTTGAAGGGATACACTCTTATTGAAAAATGATCCCAAAGCATATTCGTCTTTATATGATGAACTCAGAGAGAATAAGCGAGAATCTTACGAGTTGATGGCATCTTCTGATGACATGCTTGATCATTTTTCTAGTCTTAATAAAATACCTAATAAGTTTAAACAGAGAACAAAAAAAAAATAGAGGAACAACTAGCTGATGCGGAACATACCCCTACTTTATGTAAACTTGATTTTTTGATTACCAAAGATGAAGTATCTAAATATCTGCATGCCTTAAAGAATGGTAAGTCTTCTGGATTAGACTATATACCCAACGAAATGTTAAAATAAGGGGATTTTGTATGTTGAAAATATTTAATACTGTTTTACAGTTTGGGATATACCCAGAAGAGTAGAAAAGTGATACTTAAATCCTATATATAAATCAGGTGTGAGATCTGATCCTTCAAACTTCAAAGGCACATCCATAATGAGCTGCCTTGGGAAACGTTTCAATTAAATATAACATTCAACCTGCTGAAAATTATATCATTGATTAAACGCAGATTGGTTTTCAGAAGAAAGCAGGAACCTCTGCACATGTTTGTCATGTGTACGTTAATCGAGAAATACACCAAACAGAACCATAACTGTTTACTTGCTTCGCTGATTTTCGAGAAGACATTTGACTTTGTGAAGCAAGTAAACAGTTATAGTTCTGTTTGGTGTAAAGCAAACGTAAAGCAAGTCAATTAAGAGGCCAATGGAACATTGGGAAAAAACAAGTAACAGAAAATGTAGTTATTAAACGCAGAAACTTATGAACATATTACACCTTTAAGCCAATATACAAAAAAGAAATATACATTCAGTCAATCAAAATAGGAATGAAAGAAAATGTTCACTCAATTAAATACAAGTGCCAACCAGTTAGCGATTGACTGAGGCTGGTATAGAAATGTAAAAGCAGAGGAAAGAATTTGCAACTTCTTTAGGGCAAAAGAAATGGAAGATGAAATGCACTTTTTGATAAAATGTCGTTTTTTCTTGTGAGCGTAACCATTATTCAAATCCATAGAAAAGTCATATAAAAACTCTAAAGACGTGCCAGAGGAGAATCTTTTTATACCAGGCAAAAATCATGTTCGATAATGTTATTGGTATCAATTAAATGAGTTTTATTTAACAGAATTACATGTATCTATATATTAATGTTTCACATGCGCATTCTCATGCTTGTATTTCATTGATAAATTGATATTATTTATTGTTTAGCTATGAATATTTTAAAATGAGTTGGGCAACTAGTCCATCGAATTTGTATGATATTGATGCATTTGTGAGTTTTGATTCAATCTCATGTTGCCTTCGCTGAAAGTGAATCAATGGCATCAAGAGTTTATGCCATTGTGAAAGGATAACGACCCTTAACAAAATAACCATGGATATAAATTGAAATGGATACCTTTCTGATGCTTGTAAGGGTTTTACTTCGCTTATAACGTAGAAACACGTGTTTGGATATCTACTTATTTTCTTCATTTAGATATCCACTCGGGACAAGTTTTACAGGTATCAGATGGGTGGTCCTATATTATTATTGTATTGTTAATATGTGTAATGTGTTGTATGCCCAGCTGGGGCCCATTAAGGAAAGAATATACTATTCTAATTCTACTACTTAACGTTCCTCTAAAGATTGTACATCAGAACACATATAAACAAGTGGGCATGACCAAGAAATGCCGCAATTACAGATCACAGACAAATCCATGACACCGTGAGGAAGAGACGTTACAACGTACACAGTCAAACAAAGGCACACACAAAGATAATAAAACTATGGCAACTAGCTATTTCTATTACTCCGCGTGATGATTGTCAAACTAGGAAGGACACAAAGAACGTTGGTTTAATACAAAACAATGGGAGTAACATCAATGAAATCGCCGCATCAGAACGACTGTCTTTAGTCTGCATTTAGTGTGGTGTGATATAAACACGGCTCAGAAACAAACGATTTATTATTTCAAATAATTTGTTTGTTTGATTGATGTGATTCTTTACGCCCCATTCAACAATTTTCCAACTATATGGGGACCGGTCTTACTGGGTCAAACCAGTACTAAGCATGGATTAATGTGTCTTTCTCAAGGATGCAACGTGATGGCACTGGTGAGGCGCGATACCGCACTCTTGAGTCAAGCACTCTTCCACTGATCACTGTGCTCCCAGTATATCAAATAAATAATGAAAGGAACATTATGGTATTGTTCGTCAACCTTAAGCAGGCTGTTGTCAAACGGGGCTATTTAAGGTTCACAATGAAATACATGTAGTGCTAAAACAAATATACTGATAGGTCAGCACACGAAAATATGGCGCAGTTTAGTATGTGTGTGTGTTTGTGTGTGTGTGTGTGTGTGTGTGTGTGTGTGTGTGTGTGTGTGTGTGTGTGTGTGTGTGTGTGTGTGTGTGTGTGTGTGTGTGTGTGTGTGTGTGTGTGTGTGTGTGTGTGTGTGTGTGTGTGTGTGTGTGTGTGTGTGTGTGTGTGTGTGTGTGTGTGTGTGTGTGTGTGTGTGTGTGTGTGTGTGTGTGTGTGTGTGTGTGTGTGTGTGTGTGTGTGTGTGTGTGTGTGTGTGTGTGTGTGTGTGTGTGTGTGTGTGTGTGTGTGTGTGTGTGTGTGTGTGTGTGTGTGTGTGTGTGTGTGTGTGTGTGTGTGTGTGTGTGTGTGTGTGTGTGTGTGTGTGTGTGTGTGTGTGTGTGTGTGTGTGTGTGTGTGTGTGTGTGTGTGTGTGTGTGTGCGTGCGTGCGAACGTGCGTGTGTGCGTGCGGGCAGGCGTGCGTGCGGGCGGGCGGGTGTGCGGGCCGGTGGACGGACCGACGGACGCAGTCAGATGATGGATGGATGGATGGATGGATGGATGGATGGATAGATAGATAGATAGATAGATAGATAGATAGATAGATAGATAGATAGATAGATAGATAGATAGATAGATAGATAGATAGATAGATACACACACACACACACACACACACACACACACACACACACACACACACACACACACACACACACACACACACACACACACACACACACACACACACACACACATACACACACACCACACATACACACACACACACACACACACACCTGCCTACCTACCTACCTACCTACCTACCTACCTACCTACCTACCTACCTACCTACCTACCTACCTACCTACCTACCTACCTACCTACCTACCTACCTACCTACCTACCTACCTACCTACCTACCTACCTACCTACCTACCTACCTACCTACCTACCTACCTACCTACCTACCTACCTACCTACCTACCTACCTACCTACCTACCTACCTACCTACATACATACATACATACATACATACATACATACATACATACATACATACATACATACATACATACATACATACATACATACATACATACATACATACATACATAGCATACATACATACATAGCATACATGCATACATAGCATACATACATACATAGATAGATACAAAATACATAGATACATAGATAGATACATAGACAGACAGACAGACAGACAGACAGACAGACAGACAGACAGACAAACAGACAGACAGAGAGACAGACAGGCAGGCAGGCAAGCATGCAGGCAGACGGACAGACAGAGTCCGACCTTGTATTACATCAAGCTTTCTATTCTATGTCAGTTTCAATATTTCGGTAACTAGTCGTACCGCCCGCTTAACGAAAAGATCAGAGTTTGCCGAATTTTATGGAAGTGACGATTTCGCGCCAAGTGTGAACTAAAAGTAAAGAAACCGCATTTATTTGAAAGTTTAATGCATGCCCAGTCAGCTACTTCGATGAAATCAACCTCATTTTTAATTATATTTGTATTTGCTTTTAATTCTTTTTGTGACACGCAGTCTAAAAACAAAAAATCACGTTTCGCCCCGTTAGCAGTTCGTTCACACACGAGCTTGAAGAGAGCGACCATTTGATATCATTTATGGGGAATAGGGCGGGAAGATTTTTCGCAAAAAAATAGACAATACCGGCGTTAGCAATAAAAAAAACCCAGGACGGATCCCAAGAATAAAAAGTCGGGACTGGGCCTGCTGTTATTGATAATCAAAAGTATGCCACCAGCCCATTGACAAAACACGGACCAGTCACGGACTCACGGACCAATAGAAAAAATGGCAAAGAATAAAGTTTTATTGAGATCTGTTTATCGTTTTATTAACCCTAATGGCATGTAATGAACCCAAATCCGTGATTGTTAGCATTTGATGGGCATGTTAGCGGTATTGGACGTTAGTCTGTAGCTTAAAGGTCCGTGAATGGAATGGTCCGTGAATGGAATGGTCCCTGAATGTTGAGCCTAAAGGTCCGTCAATGGAATGGTCCATGAATGGAATGGTCCGTGAATGGTGATTGTTAGCATTTAATTGGCTGGTACATGAATGCAATGGTCCGTGAATGGTGATTGTAAACATTCAAGGTGCATTATAATTTAAGGTTGGTCCATGAATGTAATGGTCCGTGAATGAAATGTCCTTGGACATAATTTGACTATGGTCCGTGAATGGAATGGTCTGTGAATGGATTGGTCTGTGAATGGAATGGTCCGTGAATAAAATGTCCTTGGACATAGTTTGACTATGGTCCGTGAATGGAATGGTCTGTGAATAGTTTGGTCCGTGAATGGAATGGTCCGTGAATAGAATGGTCAGTGGAGAAAAAAACAACAACAAATACTGATATCATTTAAGATCTACATTCCAGGCATTTTATTAAGATCGAATTTGGCGCTGAGTTTGGGTGATAAATCGACAGCTAGGATGGAACCATTTTTTACATTCTGTACATGTAAACATGAATCCGTGCTCTAGCATGCGACATGTACAAAATATTGGAGTGCCTGTAACTTTTAACACAGGCTTTTATCAGTTTTTTGTCGTTGGGTATGTATGTATAGACTTCTCCGCCTTTTGGTCTAAATGGCATTGTAGCGTAACGTTCGCCATGTAACGTTATTTTTCTATCACGGAAGTAGTCCGCGATGGTCTGTGTTTGTCAGATCAGTCCGTGAATATTGGCCCGTTAGTCTGTGCTTTGTTAGTTTGGTCCGTGTTTTGTACTTTGGTCCATGGTTTTAAGGTGGTCCGTAACCAGTCCGTGAGTCCGTGACGGTCCGTGTTTTGTCAACCACCATGCCACCATACCAGTCACATCTGGGGTGCCATGTGCAAGGCTCTGTCCTCAGTCCCATTCTCTTTCTCATTTACATAAATGGGCGCACCGCTGGTTTACCGGGCCCAGTTTATGACGTAAGACTAATTCTTAACAGTTTGCGTGTTAAATAATGGGGGCTGTGCCCCCACACCCCTGCTTCCTTTTCATGTAAGGGCTGTAAATCATGCGCCACCACACCCCTGCTTCCTTTTCATGTAACGGCTGTAAATCATTTGTAGGCCCAGTGGTTACAATCTGTTCGGATTCCAACATGGTAAAAACCCCTAAACAACAAATAGAATAAAGTGCGCCCGCTAAACCAGAGATTACCCCATAAATGACCCCTGATAAACAAAGGTAGAGTAAAACCGGGGTTCATCGGGCGCTTTTCGAGATCGCTACTTTAAATTCGGATATCACCGGTTATCGTCGCTTTGGATGACTGTAATGGACAACGCATTGAAGTGTATTCAATACGTGGTCAAAGGGAGGCAGATCTAGCGTGTTTAAGAGGGTCTAGATGGGGTATAATGATTAGTGAATAATGGCCTTTTTTTATAATGAATAGTGAATAAAGAGCCAAAAAAATAATGAATAGTGAATACTGAGGTCCTAAAAATAATGAATAATCCTATTATTTTTAATGAAAAGATGAAAAAATTAATGAATAGTGAATAATCATATTTTAATGAATAATGAATAATGCTAAAAAATCAACAACAAAAAATATCAATGCATAAACTTGTTAAAGCCTATACATGTACTTATAAAATATTGACTCGATCAGTTTGTTCTTTAAAATTGCTCCCACCCTTTGTAATTGATTGATTATCGTAAGGTAATTCTACAATTTATAAAATCCAGTCAACTAAGGAACATAGTTTAGCCAAAATCCATACAAAATGGCATCTGAAATAGAGATTGAAACGGAAAAGTCTCAAAAAACTCAAATTACCACACAAGAAGTAATCACGTGGTTCCTGTTATGCTCACATTCTATGATTCTGATCTCAAAACTGTGAAAGAAAGAAGTAGGTCTAGACTCCAGATTGTGCATAAATTCCAAAGAAAACAAAAATATAATGATTTTTCACAGTAATATTATTATCGTTTTGGTAATAAAGGAGCAGGCCCATTCACTAGGGGTTCCAGGATTTTATCAATATTCAGATTACAAATGTACAACGTTAAAGGCAAAAATTATATGATACAAACACAGGTTCAGTGAAACTTGGAAAGAGCTTCATTGATAGGAACTTGTTGGAATTAATGCGGGTCATTTTGGTCCTGGGTTGGTTTGTCTTGAGTTGTTTCATCCAAATTTAGTGGGTGGGTCGTTTCGGACTTGGTAGGTGGGTCATTTCGGCCAATTTTCAGAGTGAGTCATTTCGGTCTTTGGTTGTTTTGGCCAAAGTCTGAAAGTGATAATGTATGCATTATTATACGTGTATGAATGGACAGATGGGCAGGTGTTAAGTTTTGTGAAAAAAATCAGGCTGAGATGTAAAAAGGGCCCTTTCACGACTCAGGCTGAAACAACCCTTGTCAAAATGCCCCAGGCGGGGCCAAAACGACCTTTTAATATTACATTGTGACTCAGGGAAATCAAGAGAATTTATAGAGAAAACAGCTCAAAAACATAGATTTCGGAACAATTCAACAACATTTTTTCTGAGACAATTCCCCAAAAACATTTTTTAGATTTAGAATTAAAGATCATCAAAGTGTCTGTGAATTAAATTGTCTCATAAAAGTGATGAGGTTTCTGTGAGTTGACTCAAAATTTATCAGTGCTTTGTCTCATAAAGTGTTGGTGAGTTGCCTCATAATCTATTGATAAATTGTCTCAAAAATGTGTCTATCTTATCTATCTGTACTCAGTCCATTTTTGTTCAGCTGCAAAAATGTCTTTTTTCAGTGGGGGGGACTTACAAGTGGGACCTACTTTTTTGATTTGCTCCTAATTTTTCTTAAAAATGCCCTACTATCCCTCCTTTTTCACTCTAAAATGTCATTTACGCGTAAAAATCCAGAATTTTTTCCTCGCTCGCTCCGCTTGCTCGGATTTAATAAATTAGCTGATGATTTTTTTCAGGGAGCACACTGCAAAACATCAATTTTTTTAGTTTTATCCCCAAGGGCTCTCTGTTTAGCTTGTACTATTGTCACAGCTATTATCTTGCTTATTTAGTGTAGAATTTATTTCTAACTACTCATTGTGATAAATTTTGTACTTGGAAAAGCCCTGCTATCCCTACTTTTTTACACCAATAATCCCTATTTTTTCACTTCTTTTCCCAAATTTTTATTGCTACTCATTTGTTGAAGGGCAATTGAAAGCCTGGGGGCTAAAAAGTAGGGGAGTCATATGCATTTACATATGGCTAGTAGGGGGGTCGCCATTAACTTTGGCTTCCCAGCAGGTGGGTCATGTTTTAATTGTCCCTATAAAATAATTAATTTTTTTCCTCGCTCGCTCGGTTTTTATAAAATTAAACTCTTATCAGGCCACTTAATTTCTCAATTTTCAAAAGATATTCTGTTTTGGTGGTTTTATTGTTACAACTTTTATCATGCTAATTTTAATAGAAAATTGATTAATCAGGCTTTCATATAGGCCCTACTTTTCCTTGTGCTCCTACATTTCCCTACTATTTCTTGAAAATGTCCTACTATCATTGCTTTTTCACTCTTAAACATCGTTTACGCTATAAAAATACAGAAGTTTTTCCTCGGTCGCTTCGCTCACTCAAATCTTAAAACATATAAACTATATTTTTAAGCATTATTTTGACTAATGCCGCGCCGCATCTGTAAAAAATATTGGTATTTTTAAGTTTATTTTAATGAACGATTTTAATGAATAATTGGTCTTATTTTAATGAATAGCCCAAAATTTTAATGAGATGAATAATGGGCTAAATTTTTAATGAATAGTGAATACCAGACCCCCCCATCCAGACCCTCGTTTAAGCTCATGTATATAGAGTAATATGTCTTCTAAGAGCGCAGGGTATTAAAGGGGTGGATCGGACAGCATGCAGGCCATTGGGTTCATCAGACAGGTCATATTAAGGGGGAAATGCACATTCAGATGATACAAAACATCATACTGTTGTAGTAAAATACACAATACAACAATTTAAACCCTCAGGTGATCTGTCTAATATTCCCGGTGCATATAATAACAGAAATGGACCAGAACGCACCGGAATGGGCCTCCATAACCGGAATGGACATCAAAATTAATTTGTTTTATGCAACTACATTTTATTATTTTACCATACTTTATCTTGACATTTCAGTTTCTATTGATATTGCACCTTTTGAAGTGCATATGAGCACCATCAGTGGTTTAATTGTTACATGGTTGACATGTACCCATTTAAATTGTGTCAGTTCATATTGAAGATGCACATTTTATAGAAATAAATGCCCAGAAATAAGTCTGATCAAATATTAAGAGCTCTCAAGATTTTCAAAAATATCAGGGTTAAATATAAACTTCGATAAGACACAACTGGTGTGGATTGGTTCAGAAAAATTTGGTACCAGGTCAATAAAAACAAAGTGGAAACTTTCATGGTGTAGTAACCAATTTAAGTTACTAGGGATTCTTTTCAATACAGATTCAGATAAGATGATAGAAAATAATTATATATACCAAAAGTAACACAAATGGAAAAGATACTAAAACAGTGGAATAAACGAAGTTTATCACCTATTGGAAAAATTACTGTAATTAAAACTCTTGTTATACCAATATTTAATCTTCTTTTTACATCTCTACCAAATCCAGATGTCAAAATATATGAAACTATAAATAAAACTCTGTACGATTTCTTATGGAATAAAAATCCAAAAATTAAAAAAAATAGTTAAGATAAAGAAGTATATAGAAGGAGGATTGAATATGATAAACCTAAATGCCTTTGTAAGTGCATTAAAATCTACATGGATAAGAAGGCTTCTTTCAGTGATTCATTTACAATTTTGGGCTTGTGGGTTCTGGGACTTGCTGATTCCCATATCAATGAGTCCAACTGCAAACTTATGAGTCCCAAACACTATTTTTAATGACAAGTCTGCAATACTATTGCATCCTGGGACTCGCTGAAATAAAAACTTTGCATCCCAGAGACAAACTTATGCGCAAAAGATGCAGGATGCGCAGGTAACAAAATCACTGTTCTTTTAGATAAAAGTAAATGGCAAGAAATAATAAACACAGGGGGTTAACTCAGTCACAGTGCGGGGTGATTCTTTATGAAAGTTGTCAAAGATGCTTTATGAAAGGGTTACAGGTGCTTTATAATTTCCTTAATCAGTATAAGGTAGGTGATGGGAAACTGCATAAAACGTAAGATTCTCGAAGCCCGAAAGTATTTTATTTTTATTAATTCATATAATTGAAAAGCTAATGGTTTTACTCTGTCAGTCTTTGCGATGATGGTTTATGTGTCAGGGATTAATGAGCGGTTTAATTCAGATATTGTTAAAACATCACAAAAATCAGTATATTTACCAAAGTGCATATTCCATCAAAGATACTGTGTATACAACTTCAAGTTCAATCTAAATGTGTTAGAAAAAATCAATTTTCTCCTCATGTAAAACTATAAAGGTTTATTTTAAATGACTAATATTGACAAGCCAAAAACTAGTGGTAAAGAATCAGTAACATATTTTGGTAACAGGTTCTTTACCTGTACGAATGATGGATAACTGGTTCTTTATGAAAGGGTTCGGATGCTTTATGAAAGAATTTGCAAAGATGTTAATGGTTTTAGAATCAAATATCAAGGCAATTAGATCTTGTACTGAAGCCCTAACTTATTTATTTATTGAATTAAGACTTAACGGCCCAGTCAACAATATTTCTGTCATGTTGGGACTCCTCCCAGAGACAGAGAGAGACTAAAAGGGCCGAATCCCATTCGAATTTGCCGCAAGTCAAGCAAATCACGCCCTATCATTACGATTAAGGTTAAGATTTATTTCAATATTATATCAGTGATGCCGAGACATAGTCTCTGATTTCGTTTAATTTAACTGTTGTTTGATTTGTTTTGTTGTCTATGGTAAACAGCTGTGGTCAACTTAACTACAGTGTTCCTATGCAAGCCTACTGTAGGGCAGTTTCCCATTACTTTTGCTCATTCTTATACAAGTAACTGGCAACTTGGTCTTCTTGAATTATCAGGAGAGGAAACAACTCTCCATGAAAAATATGCTGGGTGGGATCTGTCTGCTTGCATATTAAGCAGATAGGCAACTGACAGAGCTACAGAGTTCAGGTTGTTAGCTAAGCATCGCATGTGCGTGTCCCGAGGGTGGGGGGCAGCGGGTTTGCATTCCACCTGGAAGATCACAAGTTGTTATATGTTTCCTTAGAAATACTGTTATTGACAACATCGAGAAGAAGTAGGACCCCTTGGGTCCAAATGCTTCGAAAAGGAGGCCAGGTCCGCACTGCCCTCTGTGAAAAAACTAAAATAGAGTTTTCAGGACACCCAACCTCCCAAACAGAATTTTCTCGATCCTCCCATGCATCATAAATATACAAACCCTGCTATCAGCATCCAGTACTGTAGCATTGTATCCGGGACATCAACATGTCTTTTTCGAAACTCCCAATAGGAGCATGAGGTGGATTGATGGGGTTGGGGTGGCTCAGCATATTTGGAGGGACTTCACATGAATTAGTGAGAGTTGAGCCTGACAGGACAGAGTAGGAGCATTTGGTTTGTTCGTTTGCTTGTTTTGACTTGCATGGCTTGATTCTTTACGCCCGAGCCAACAATCTTTCGGTCTTGTCGGGATGGGTCTACCTGGGTGGATCCAGTAATAAGCAGCCGGTAAAATATCTGTTTGCTTTAATATTTTTCATCCCAGTCGGATCGGGACGATTTCTTATCCTTCCGTTTTATACCAGTTTCGGTGTCTTGCTCTAGGACACAACACAGTGACTCTGACGTCTGTGAGTCTCGAACTAGCCAACCTTCAATTGAGCCACTGCGCCCCACACAGGCATGAAAGATTAAGGCAAACATTGTTCATAATAACTTAAATCTTACTTGATCAGTCTACTCTTGATAAACAAAAAGAGACATGTAGACAACAACTATTTACATGTTTTGATTCTCAAAAGAAACGTCTCGTTTAGACGGTTCTTTTGAGTACCCAGAAGAAATACAAATGATTTTTTTTTTCAAAATTCGCAAACTTGCCTCGCCTAATGAAAACTTGCCTCGCCTAATGATATATCCAATCATTAGAATCTAACAAATAACCTATGAAAAGCCATTGTCGCGGACAGGAAGCATGCTAGCACATGCTCACCTGTCGCCTTTCGCTCGGTGCACACTGGGATTGAGCCGCCATTTTTATTAAAAATATATTATGCGATCACTGCTTGCATGACTCAGGGCTTTACAGCCAGCAAATATCGACTTAAAGAGAAATGATAAACTGTCAAAAATTTAACTTTTTGTTATTTTTAACAATTAATTCTGTCACTATCGGAGTGCGAGAATTGAACGGGACTAGCCAAATATCGCTAGTTACCCATGATGCAAAGGGCGAAATGCGAGAGATCTAGATGAGGTATCGTCAGGTCTCGCGAGAATGATGAAAAGCAGACTATTTGTGACCCCTGTCCCATGACGCCAGCTTTCTCGTTCTGGATACCTGCAGTTGCAGTTATAGTTCTCTTCGCTGGAGTTGTTTACTCATAATTTGAAAACGAAACAACATCTAGCAATGCACAAAGCTAGATTAAACATACCGGGTAGGCGACAATTGAAAACGCTCTTAACAATCGACGAATGCGGATAATAATCACAAGAAACGGCGTTTACGATTGCCAATCAGGCGACAAATGACAATATAAAACCCTGTTTCTATCGATTTTTGATCTGCGTTCGTCGATAGTATTAACGTTTTCGATTACCACCTACCTGGTGTGATAAAGAAAAGTGTACGACTTTTGTGTCTGTACGGGCGATAATCCTCACTTACGCTTACTGCACATCTTAAGTTTTGGCCACTAAAAAGCCAACCTTCATTGGTTCCTTCATGTATATGCGAACATTATCCTTTTATGCTTTATCCAAGTCACATACCTCGGGGAAAGGGTGCGTGTGATTTTGGGGAGGATGTACCCTCAGTACACTTTCTACAAAGGCTTGGTCCCCCTTCCCCACATCCCGACAAAAATTTCAGGATCCACCCTTGAAAAGCGTTTGATGTAGCACGAAAAGTGATTAAAGCATACAAGCTGGCTCCAAGGCGCTCCGTGCATTTTCATCCTGAGCTATAAAAGCTAGCAGGATTTAAAATATTGGTTGTAATTTTTAAAATTGACAGAAAAAACATAGATGCGGACAAATCTGCACCATCTGTCTGCAAAAATGCAAACATGTCTTCATTCGGTGAGTGAAGTCAAAGGATGACTGGGCTTACGTCTGATGCAACCTCAAAAAGCTAGCCAAAAACTGCATTTGATCATTACACCCAAGTCGGCTGCTGCATATATTTGTTTAGATTATTGACAATTATACTAGCACAGAAGCAAACTGCAACAGTCTGTTCTGGGTCTACATTGTTTGCCTAAGAGGCTTCAAAATATTCGGCATGCAACAAAAGCAAACAGCTTTTGTTGTAATTGGCAAGAGGATGTCCATGCACGTTAGAAGAAAATATTTCTAGTCTTATATAATAAACTGTTTTTTGGGCGAGGGACTTCTATTACAGAGCGGACACGATTAAATTGCAAAATCTACAATTTTCCGTTTTAACGGGTCATATATTTTTTTTTCAAAAAAAAATGTAAAACAGAGTTAAAGTCCTTGTGTATTACACGTCGTCTTATGTAGATTGATATCTGTTTCATGAAGATATTTTAAACTGTTATTGAGATACAGAGAGGACTCGAAGCACGTATGATCGATGGACAGACATCTGAGTTGAAGTTGTTGCCTTGAACATGGGAGATGGTGCCTGAGAGTTGTGCCAATACATTAGATTCCGGACCAGGTTTGAGCCAAAGTCGTGTCCTTGACTTTGGGAGTTGGTGGTTAAGTGTTGTATGCGACACACCTTCGTGGGATTAGTTATAACCATGTGAAGTTATAATCAAAATATCAGGAGATTGGCCTACCCGGGCGCGAAACCCATATTTACAGCGTGGCTCACAGATTTTGGGTCAACGCTGTGACTAAATTGAGCCGTGACATGTGATTTCAAACAATGTGGCGTTTTGACACGCGTAGACTCAAACGAGCCTGTGAAGCCTCCTTTTAAGCTTAGAAACTCCAAATGATGTTCAATCAGTAGCTTTACGCTCATATAATATTCAAGCGACTAGCAAAGGCTCTGATCAGACTGCGCGTATGCGTAGGCTGATCTGAGGCTTTGCTGGTCGCACATACCACATTGTTGGAAATCTCATGTCACGGCTCGAGTTTTGATATCGATACATATGCGCTTCCGAGAGTAACCCTGTCTTTGGTGGTTGCGAACAAGAAAGGCACAGACCAGCTAGCGCATCCGCGCAGTCTGATCAGCGCCTTTTTAAACCAGAATGGAAGCTTTTATAGCTATCAAGAAGTTGGAATTGATGGCAACCTGTTGAGCATTTTAAAATATCAAGGATTTATAGACTCACTAAATCACTTTCTATCACATACACAAATAAGATTAACCAAAAAAGTACAAGATCCATTCATACCAAGTCATATCAAAGTTTTTCTGCAACAAAAGTCAGGGACACAAGCAATGTATAATGAACTGAATAAAAACTATGATGAACCGACAAGTAAAAAAAGATGGAATGAGAAATTTAATTTCACAGACCAAGAATGGAAGAAAATTTACAACTACCCCTTTAATATAATAAAATATCCAGCTATACAATGGTTTCAGACGAGTATTAATCATAATATTTTAGTGACAAACAATCTTCTCTTTAAAATGAAAATAAAGAGAGACTCATTATACTATTACTGTCATTCCCAAAATGAAACAATTACCCATCTCTTCTGGACCTGTGAGAGGATTCAAACTTTTTTGAAGGAATTGTTACAATGGCTGAATAATAATGAAATACAGTGTGACTTTGTGGAGGAATTTTTTTATTTTTGGTCTGGATAGATTAAATACTATAACAAAACCACTTAATATCATAATACTCTATGCCAAATACTACATATACACAACGCGCTGTAATGAACGTCGCTTGGTCCTAGAAGTTTACAAGAAGAAGCTTTATCAATTGTTCAAAATACTTAAAGATATTGCTTTGTCAAATAATGAACTAACAGAGTTTAATAAAGATTGGGAACCATATGAAATACTACTTAAGAATTAAGAATAGGTATATAAGCATACAAACCAACCCTCACATACCAAGAATAAAACTGACACTCTGAAATACATGTATTAGTAATTCATTATAGTAACCAGTACAGCCTCAGGAACAGGAAAAGTATACCATACAAAAATGTCTTGTTTCTTTTTAGTTTTTATTACTGTATAAATATTAAATATGTAGTAGGGATAAAAATGAAAGCCAGTGCATACTGTTTTTATCTTTATTATATATTGCCCTGCCAGTCGGGAGTGACAGTGACCTCGTGTTTTGTTTGCAGGGTTATCAGGGACTTAGAATCGATATGTCACTTGTGAATTGATCCTATCCACAGGATAAGATTAATACATGAGTGATCTATTGATTCACAATAGCTCAGATTGAGTGTGCAAGTTAATGTTTTACTTAACAATTGTAAACAAGGCACAATGTCACTGTCATTCTTGGTTGGCACAACAGTAGATATCTTTACTGTATATATATACCAATATATGTTTGAGAGTCGTTTTGAGCGAAAGGAGCACCCTTCCTGAATTTTTTCTTAACTAAACATATATGTACGACAGGATCCAGGCTGTCAGGGAGAGTATTGTTTAAGGGTGCTCATGTATGTACTACATGTATGTATGGCTGGATACCCTTCTGTAACAGGATTATAGAAAATAAAAGGAACAAGACGAAGAAAAAAAAAAAAAGGATTATAATACAATATTTCGATGAATCTCACAAACCCTAAATGAATGGCTACTTCAACAGCTAAACTGTTGGTAACCCCGCCCCCGACTGAATCTGGACAAAAGAACATGTACAATTACCACTTGAATGCAAAGAGTTAAATAAGTTCCTTATGCCCCAGCAATAAGTATTTTAAGTTTAAGTGATTTAATTCTCACCGTCTCAAGAATGCTGCCTTTATTTACATTGAACAGATTGGGCTGTATGAGATGTTAAATTATGCCTGCTGGTGTATGTTCAGTGGTGAAGTCCAAACCACGTCGAGTGAGGCGCTCCATCAGTGACACCAGCCTGGATGTTCATGGAGCAGTTACAGTAGAGAAGGTCTGGATAGGAGAAGGAGGTAAGCTCTTAACCCTTTACTCAGATCATGACATCAATTTCTATTTTTAGACATCATTGGAAAAATGAATACTTAAAATTGAAAATATTATGGAAAATGGAGCATTTGCTCCAAAAGAGCAAATGCTCCATTTTCCATAATATTTTCAGATACATGATATTTCGTAGGCATCAAAAGGCGTTATTATACCCCCGGTATGAAGTATATTTATACCCCCGGTACGAAGTATATAGGGGGTATATAGTTTTTGCCTTTTCTGTAATTATGTTTGTTTGTTTAAATTGTCTGTTTGTTTGTCTGTAAACTTTTTTTTTTTCGTCAAAGATTTCTCAGCAACTACTTGGGTTAGGATTCTGAAATTTGGTACAAAGCTTGATAGTGATGAGTTGTATTGTGTAACAAAAGAACAGCCACATATTGCTTATCAGTCCCTTTATTTGTTCATTTTTCTTTCTCTCCAATGGAAATTTCTGTCACAGATTTCTCAGCTCCTATTGGAGCCAGTGTTTTCAAATTTTGTATACATCTTCAGGATGGCAAAGTGTACTGTGTAAAAGGAAATTAAGATGCTAATCCTCATTTTGCCTTCTTTTTTCAAATTTTCATTTTTTCCTTCTTTCTCTCTTATATAATACATATGGACATTTTTTCTGTCAAAGATTTCTCAGCAACCACTTGAGTTAGGACTCTGAAATTTGGTACAAAGCTTGATAGTGATGTGTTGTATTGTATAAGAAAAGAACAGCCACATATTGCTTATCAGTCCTTTTATTTGTTCATTTTTCTTTCTCTCCAATGGAAATTTCTGTCACAGATTTCTCAGCTCCTATTGGAGCCATTGTTTTCAAATTTTGTGTACACCTTCAGGAAGGCAAAGTGTACTGTGGAAATGGAAATTAAGATGCTAATCCTCATTTTGCCTTCTTTTTTCAAATTTTCATTTTTTTTTCCTTCTTTCACTCTTATATAATACATATAGACATTTTTTCTGTCAAAGATTTCTCAGCAACTACTTGAGTTAGGATTCTGAAATTTGGTACAAAGCTTGATAGTGATTAGTTGTATTGTGTAGCAAAAGAACAGCCACATATTGCTTATCAGTCCCTTTATTTATTAATTTTTCTTTCTCTCCAATGAAAATTTCTGTCGCAGATCTCTCGGCTCCTATAGGAGCCAGTGTTTTCAAATTTAGTGTACACCTTCAAGTAGGCTAAGTGTATTGTGTAAATGAAAATAAAGATGCTAAAGATCATGTTGGCTTCTTTTTCAATTTTTCCTTCTGTCACTCCTATATAACACATATGGACGTTTTTGTCAGAGTTTTCTCAGCAACTACTTGATTTAGGATTATGAAATTATTTGTGTACTTTCAGGTAGGAGAAGTGTAGTGTGTAAATGAAAACTAAGGTGCTAATCCTCATTTTGCCTTCTTTTTTCAAATTTTCAATTTTTCCTTCTGTCACTCTTATATAACACATATGGACAATTTTTCATCAAAGTTTTCTCAGAAACTACTTGATTTAGGATTATGAAATCTTTGACAATTTTGTCTTTTCTCTGAAAGTGTTACAACCTCTGATGGCTACCGCCGGGGGTATGTGAGCTTTGCTCACTTCTTGCTATATTTATGGAGTAAATTTAAGGGTTAAAAAACATCAAGAAGCTAAATAAGGCTTGATATTGAGGCATATAGAATATCAAGACTTATAACTGGGATACTTAGCAAGTATACTGCATCATATCATCATAATCAGATTTTTGATTAAAGTGTAGGGGCATCATCCACATCAGTTGGCCCCCTTCCAGGTAACTGGCTATATAGCTGCATGCATAGCAGATCTCACCTGATCTCCAGGTGCTCCTTTCTTGAGGGTCAACTGTCGAGAGCATCATTTATAACCCTATGTAGGAGTGGACCCTGTTATTCAGTTAATTGTGTAATAGAGGGACATAAAACCCCATCAAGGAACTTTAAATAAGGCTTGATATTGAGAATGAATCGTCTGGCAGACAATTCCTATGAAATATCAAGACATATAAGAGTGATATTTAGCAAACTTGTATAGTGCAGTCCCTTAAATTTATAATGCACCTCATTACAACAAGGGTTTCGATATAACAACTTCATGTTGTGGCTCCCAAATTTTTTTGCCATGGAATTTTATAAAGTTATTATAAGAAAATGACCATAAGAAAATTACCATAAAAATGGTCATTTTCTAATGAATTCCTTTGTAAAATTGTCCCATTATAACATGGCTCACTTATAACGGAGTCAATTCCTATGGACCCCAAACAAAGCGTACATAGAGGGACTGAACAGTACAATCAACTAGAATTGAAGAAGATTAATTCTTTTTTGCTTAGTACGATTCATTCAAAAAGTACAATAATAATATTATTCTACGTAATGCAGGCACTGTTGACATTTTTTCAAAATTCTATACCTTCAGGCTTCTTTAAAAACAGTGTTGATCCAGATCAGTCCACTTCTGATTTTACTCATGTGATGAGATACAGTCAAACCTGTCTTAAGCAAGCGGTCAAGGGATAATCCAAAATCGCTTGCTTAAGACAGGTGGCTGCTTAATAGAGGTTTAGCTAAGATTGCCATATGATTGTGGAGTCGATAAAATATTGGCTTCGAGTTGAGGATACCCATATAATCAACAGTTGAAAAGTATAAAGAATAAGGTTTACACTGCTGTAGTTATTGCATTTCTTCATAAAATATATAAATGAAATGAAAACACAACAAAATATGAAATAAACAAAATGATGTCCATTCAGACTAAAGATTTCCATGTATGTCAAAAGAGTAGAGATAGCACTTCTAATCATATTTTTTCTAGAAGCTAAAACTTGATTTTTGATAAGCAAATGCATGTTTAATGGCCATCGTACTATTGAACATGAAGAGAATGTTAGAATTGTAAATTTATTCAGTTGAAAAAGAATCGGAAAATGGTTCAAATTTTGTTACTCATAATAACTTTTTTTTTCTCAAAAGCTATTGCTTGTTGACTTTTAGCAACGATTGCATCCTTGTGTAGTAAGTATATGCCTCCAGAAAGAGTATTACTTTGCATTTAGATTTTCACACATTTACCGTTAAACATCTGTCACGGTATGGATGAATGAACTTGGACAGCGGCAAAATGCTTTGATGTCGACATATCTGACTGGCTCTTCGACTGGTTACCCGCTTGCAATAATGGTTACCCGCTTACAAAAAATCAACAAGTGGTGTTCGTTTAGCGTATTCAGGGTTTTGATATTACTGTTGACGCTGTTTTAAATCCATATGTGCTGGATTCCAGGACCATGTCGTAGTGTTTAATTAGCGTAAACACTTGAACTCAGTTGATTTCGGCCCCATTGTGGTTCGACTGCACCACAAACTTCCAAATAGTTGGGCCCAATAACCTCGACATAGGGAAGCGGCCATTGAAGAATTTATCATGGGAGACACCACTGCTGGGGAGTTTAATTGTACCAAGCATATGACCGGTGTAAAAAAGTTAATCAATGAAATTTAATCGAAACTGGCCGCATTGATGCATTGAAATTGGCCGTTTGAGGACACAATTTCGGTGTTTTGGGGCGAATTTCGCCGACCGCTGGCCGCGTTGGACTGGTGAACGCTTAATAAAGGTGCATTTGCATTCAAAATCGTTCGGGGGGCTCTAAAATGGCCGCTGAAGAGAGGGTCACGCTTAATAGAGGTGGCCGCAACAGCAGGTTTGACTGTATATTTTTCTGCGAAAAAATCCCAACAATTGTCAGAGAAACCATGCACTGACCCTGCACATAACAGAGGCAAGTGTTGAGTTGACAAGTCATATTAATGTAGTTTTATCCTATTATGTTTTTATTATTTCTACTTTAACAGATGTCTTGCCCTCTGATCAGCTGCAGGATGTTACTGATGCTTTATGTCTTGGCCAAAGAAAGAGACATGTTTGGTCCCTGTATACAAACCTAGCCTGTACACAACAATGTTTAAAGGTAATATTATACAATTATTGACTAATGAGGCATTGGATATGATGTGATATCGACCAGATAATATCAATATTGACCGAGGCGGAGCCGAGGTCAATATTGGTATTCTCTGGTCGATATCACATCATATCCAATGCCTCATTAGTCAATAACTGTTTTATTATATAACATTTAGAGAAAGATGTACAGGTATCATTCCACCTGGAAAAAATAATGAACTTATATACAAGTTTTGGATCAGTCAAGTATTTAGCAGAAACAGAGAAAACCTAGATAAGACCACCCTTTTACTGTTTTATATATGCTGTGCATGAGTGTCAGCATTCAACATTTACTAACAAGAATTCTAACACGCCTCGCCTGTAGAGCCAATGTTAAAACAGTGTGATATACCAAACAATAATTCACAGCGTTGAAAGCGCAGTAAAATGTGTGATAGCTGACGTCATTTGTAACTAGAAAATGACGTCATTAATGGCGTTAGACTGTGTAACGTCGTTTTTACGCTTGAAAGACGTTATAAATACATGTAAACGTATGCGACGTGGTCTAAGTATTGGCGGGAGTTCTTCAGTGCACAGTCGGAAAGTAGGAAGAAGCTGAAGACTTCAAATTTGTTTTCGCCGTTTATTGTGCAATAAAATCGAAATAGATCAGCTCCAGTGCGTGATTTGTCGCGTTCTCGGCAACTACGATAGGATTACTCACGACGCTTTAGAAAAGCAGAACCGAAACGGAAAAAACACAAGCAATCTAATTTAAGTAACTAATATTCACCAGCAAGCGCGCGCCAGCCAGTGAATATGACAATATGTAGACTGGCCACGTGAGCGCTCTAAGCCAATGAAAATCAGTCTTATTACTTAGTTATATAATAATAAAATCTGTTTGTCACTAGGGATGTAACATTACATCAGACTATCGATAAATCGCATTAGTAACCTAGACAATTTTTAATACTACATCGATAGGAAAATGTCAATGTCAATAGTATCGACAATAGTTTTTTGCTATTGCAATAGTTTCAATAGTTTTTAGACATAGGGATTTTCACTTTAAAATCGTTTGGTAAGACACAAAAAGAAAGTTAAATGGCAAAAGGATGTATACATTGTTGCATCCCATGCATTTCAGCAAATTAAGTGGACTTTGACAATATTCTAAAAAATTTTCTCTTGTTTCCATACAAAAATTGGTACCCGTACCTGCAGAAGAGTCCTACCATCAGTGATTTTGTCACCTGCCCATTCTGCATCTTTTGCGCATAATTTTGTCTCTGGGATGCAAAGTTTTTATTTCAGCGAGTCCCAGGATGCAATAGTATTGCAGACTTGTCATTAAAAATAGTGTTCTGGACTCATAATTTTGCAGTTGGACCCATTGATATTGGAAACAGCCAGTTCCAGGACCCAAAAGCCCAAAACTGTAAATGAATCCAGTGATTTTGTTACCTGCACATCCTGCATCTTTTGCGCATAAGTTTTTATTTCAGCGAGTCCCAGCGAGTCCCGGGATGCAATAGTATGGCAGACTTGTCATTAAAAATAGTGTTCTGGACTCATTAGTTTGCAGTGGGGACTCATTGATATTGGAAACAGCGAGTCCCAGGACCCATAAGACCAAAATTGTAAATGAATCACTGTGAATCACTGCACCATATTCTTAATTTTCTCCTTCAAAGAAGCATAAATGTTTCAGACAATAGTATTGCAATGGTAGTCCACAATAGTAATAGTATCACAATGGTACTTACTGCGATGTCAAAACTATTGCATTAGTCATTTTTGGCCGCAAAAGTCACCCCTATTTGTCACAGGGTCTAGGTATATAATACACTTCTACTGCCTTGTGGTAGAAGCTAGCTTTTACATGTAAGCCAACATGAGAGGATACATGTGCAGAGCTCAAGAATAGTAACTTTATTGTGTATTTTTTGGGTGTCCAGACCCTCTGTAACCCCAAAACTAAAACAATGATCAGAATGCAAAACAGCATAACTTTGAATTGCATTAACTTTCCTTGCTAGTGGCAACTTTTCATCTGCTGATAACCTTTGCAAACAGTTTGGACCAAGATTAGGACCGACAGAATGTCCAAACTGTTTGACAATCTGATAACAAGTGTTCTCAAGAATAATTTTTTGAAAAAAGTCAGCAGACGAAGACAAGAAAAGCATGAAAAATGGCCCAGCATGCAAAGAGTTAATATCTATAATGTCAAGGTTTAGCTTTTCTCGTCTGAGGAAATGTTTAAGTAGCCTCTATGGCAAACAGTGTGGACCAAGATCAGTTGTGGGTCCACGCTGTTTGCCTCTATCCTCAATTCGTCAGTAATGTTAGGCAATTATTGTCAGCAGACGACATTTTCAGATGCATTTTTTTCTTGGCGCTTTAAGGGTTAATATTTTGTGTAATTTCAGTGTGAGAAGAGAATTCTGACACGCAGAGCTGCTTACAAGTGCACAGGTAAAGGCAAATAATTTCTAAAGATATTCCATGTTATCTGTTTAATTAATAAGGCCGGGCTATTCCTTAAATTGAAACAAACCATATTTTGTAGTGGACAGGTCTTGGGGAGGGGGGGTGCTCCACCTTTTTTGAAAAAGAAAATATTAAATTCCACGGGCACCACCAATAAATTTGAAACCAAACACAGGACTTTAAATAAGAGTGTGTACCAAAAAATTTATTTTTCTTATTTCTCAACCGAAACATATGTTGTGGGTACTCAAAAGAACCGTCTCAATGAGACAGTTCTTTTGAGCACCCAAAACATTTGTTAAAACTGATGGGTAAGAAAATATTTACAATTTTACGCTCAAAAATTTTGTTTATCTAAACCTATGCAAACCAAGTAACCAGGAAAACCCCTGACACACAAATAAATTAGAAATGGAAACAAGAAAAATGTCATTGCTCCTTTATTTGTCCAAAAGTCCTTTTTTCTAAACCATTCAATTTCATTGCATACATTATATGATATAATATATACTTCCAAAATGTTATCATAAAGTTTTAAATTTTGTATGGGAAGACTTAAGATAAGATACCCATTATGCTACTTGATCGTTGTCATCAGACTTGATGGGTTTTTTGGTTAAGCTGTACTAAATTGATTCATCAAGGTGACACACATGGGCAATCTTTGGGCCTTAAGCTTTGTCACTATGAAATAAAATAATAAACAGAAATCAACATCTGTCTGATTATGATTATCTGGTGGAAGGTTTCGGGTGATTTTTGATATTGCGACATGAGATTTCCAACAATGTGGTATGTGCGACCAGCAAAGTCCCAGATCAGCCTGCGCATATGCGCTGTCTGATCAGATCCTTTGCTAGTCGTTTGAATATTGTATATGTCTTAAGCTACTGACTGAACATAATTGGAGTTTCTAAACTTAAAAGGAGGCTGCACAGGCTCGTCTGAGTCAACACTTGCAAAATGCCACATTATTGGAAATCATTTTGGCTCATTTCAGTATGCAAGAAATTGTGTCATTTAAAATGTGCTATCAAGGAGAGATCTGGTATTTCTTCAAGAACTCGTAGTCAAGTAAGATATGATGATCAGAAAGGGGCTGTACATACACCAAAGCATATCCATCAGAACCGTTTTGTGAATACTACTAGAAAGAAGCAGGCTGTGTCGGAAGTACCAGTATGTGAAACTGCTGAAAGAAATCCTGATAAGAGAAGTTTAGGAGAGTTGGACAGTCTAGATGAATTCATAATGCAGGTACCGTATGGTTCTCGTGGCAAGAGAAACCCAGCTATTTTACACCCTGTCAAAAGAATTTAAGCCTCAATATTTTTTAGCTTACCTGCGCCACAGGCTCATGGTGAGGAGCTTTTGCGATCATTTTTGATTTAATGAGCATCATGCTTCAAAGGACATTTCCTCCTATACTTCTGGCTAGATTTTGACCAAACTTGTCAGGAATGATCCTTATATGGCCCTCTTTGATATGTTTCAAATGGTTCCAGTCTGTTGCATAACTAGGTCAAATGAGCAAAATTAAATTCTCGGAATGTAAATATTAAAAACCTTGCCTGAAACCACAAGGCCTAGAGCATTGATATTTGTTATGCAGCATCACCTAGTGGACCTCTAACAAGTTCAAATTAGGGCCCACCCAGGGGTCACATGTTTATAGGTTTATATAAATAAAACGTAAAACAATCTTGTCTGAAACCGCAAGACCTTGATATTTGATATGTAGCATCACCTAGTGATGCCTTACCAAGTTTGTTCAAATTATGATTCTGTGACCAAATTTGGCCCTGCCTTGGGGGACACAGGTTTTACATTCAGTGAACATAATTTCTTAGTTGCTGAAACCACTGGGTTTGCTAGCCTAGATAGATGGTAAGTATCATAATCTAGTGGTCCTCCACTCCTTTTAAATGTATTCGAAGTATGGCCCTTCTGCCAAACAATCATTGATTCCGGGTATTATTCATCGATAACTTTGACGCAGATTCATTTTGACATCAGCGTTATCATCTAATAGTAGGAAAACTTTAGGTTTAAGGGGACCATGAGAAGTTGAGTGACGTCAATTTATGTATTTATAAGGAAATATGTGTTGTCTTGTCAGTAATAGTTGTTTCGTTCATTTTAGGTATTTGTAACAAGATAGCCCCTCCGTGGTCTGAGGTGCCATGTTGTACCATCTTGTAGAATAAAAAAGTTGTAGATTAAATAAACAAACCACAGCCTGTCCAAAGGGCCAATGTCAAAAACAGTGTCATGGGTCAGATCCATGGTTCCTAAGCCAAGGCAGGAAGTAACTGAAGAGGTGCTTAACCCAACCAATAAATTATGTGTGATAAACTTGACCAATAAATTATACATAGAACCTTTTTTAAAACAAGGATCAAATTCTAATGTAGAATTCACGATAAAGGGTCCTAAAGGACACACTTTTGCAAAACCCCAATAAAAACAGAAACCCAGGGTTTGTGAACTTTTAAGAACTTAGTGTACACATTTTTTGCTCTCTTTATTTATTTATTTTTTTTTTTGGAAGAAAATTGTTTTGCTAGAGTTGTACCAATTCAAAAGATCACCACATCACACTATACCTTCAGGGACTGACGTGTGACATTGCTCAAAATTAAATGGCAACCCAACAGAGCAAAACAAAATATGTGTTTTATGTCTTAGTATTTGTCTATTAATAAGGGATGTGTATATAAAGAGCTGAAAATTGTATTGGTAGTTGCAGGAAAAAATATCTTGTTTTTGTTTACCCTTCCAATCCTAATATTTCAAGCCCTACTAAAACTTTATGAAGCCTTTTGTGATATTAATGTCTATTTTTAGACTTTTTTTAAGGATTTTTATACTTTTGTCATACAGATTTTTTTTTAAAGTTTGCCTACCTTTCGACCATGAAAATATTGGAAAAATATTGGTGATATAACCAGAAAGACGATAGTTTTTTTTTTTTTTTTTCCCCTTGAAGTAAGGACTCATTGTGGCCGCACAAGTTACAAAGGATCATTGACGGTTTGGGCCTTATACGCCTATTTTTCTGATTCCCAGAACGCTGCTTTTGGGCTTCTAGTGTGGTGCATGTAGTATCAGTGCAATAGGTGAATCTAATGGCAATTGCCAGCTTGCAAAATATTTGCAAAATTCTACATTTTCGAGAGTTACGGCGGGTAGAAAGGGGAGGGGGTCTGAAATTTCAGGAAAATAAAAAGTGCTTTATAAAGTGATTTCTGCACGTTTTCTTGATTTATTTGGTAGGCATGGTGAAATCTATAGAACATACCATACGCAGAGTATTAACGAATCACGATAATTGATTAAATTGTTTTAAAAACAAAATATGTTTTGTAATAAAATGATTTTGGGGAGATAATTTAGAAGTTACCTGTACATTTTTGACTACATGTACCGTAAATAATACAATACTGAAAGCTCAGCAAAATAAATAAATATTTTTGAAGGTATGAAAGTGTCCCATTTAGCATTGGAAAGTAAAACAGATGCTAACTAGATCCATTGAATATTACTTTTGCTTTGTTTAAAGGGCATAGCATGTTGAATGTATTTAAAGTGTCCGAATATTTATGGTATACATATGCATGTATATCCCTATATGAGACAATATATTGAACACTAAAGTATTTACCTGTTATAACTCTTTGCTTGCCAGTGGATAATTTTGTCGTCTGCCAATAGCCTTTTGCAAACAGTTTGAACCCAAATGAAGACCAACAGAATGCCTGTCTTGATCTGGATCCAAAATGTTTGACACTCTGATGGTGGTCCTTGGTGGTTTATTTTAAAAAAAAATAATTTTGAAGAAAGTCAGCAGACGAAAATAAAAACATGAACTATTCCCTAGCATGCAAATATATAAGTACAGGACGTTTGCAAAATAATGTGTCGTTTAATAACAGTGAGATTTTTTCTTATGAAAAAATGCTTAAAACCTTGCTAATTCTACTTTTAATCTTTAAGTACTTTATATTAAACTAGCACAGAATACAAAGCAATTTAGGAGGTTGGTTCTAGAGAACTTCACTACTGTCATTAATTTCTTATTTGGTAGAAAAGGCATTTTATGGGCTTAGGCCCTGGGTTTTTGGGCTGCTGAACATCTTTCCCCCCCCCCCGTGTGCCAGCAAGCCACTTCCATACAATGTGTAAAATATGGTAACACATATACATGCACAAGCTTTTGCTGGCACATGGGGGGGAATGATATTTTAAAAAATGTTTTCGGATTTCTATATATCTTAATGTAAAACTGATTGTTCTACCCAAAATTTTTCATCCTTGAAGCATTTAATATCGAAAAAGGATTCCACATCCATAAAGTACTCAGGTCAGGGTAGCTTCAAGGTGAAGAAAGGGACGATTGACAAACTTTTATTTTTACCGAAAACCATAGGCATTTACCCATAGCAAGTGTCAATGATCCTTTAGAAACTCCCTCTTTCACTCTCATCACTTATATGACGTAACAATTGTCCATGAATGTGGGAGTGGATACCAATCTGAATGGAAAACCTTTCTAAGAAAAGTGGGATAGAATACCTGAATGCTGTGAGAAGAAATAAGAACCATATTTAATCTTCTTTTTTTATAAAAGTAAAGTCCAATTTTAACCATGCTGGAGGTTGTAAAACTTTTTATGCTCAACTCAACTGAGCATGAAATTTTAACTGGTCCTAAAAAGTAAAGTGCTGAAAAATAAAGACTTCTTGCCTTCAAACTCTCAGATGTTGTATTTATTGTGCTGATAAATGTTACAATTTTGGCATTTTACTATTTATGAGCATTATAAAGTTCATGCTCAATTGAGTCAAGCATGAAAATGGTTTTATAACCTCTGGGCCTAGTTATGCTATTTACAGTAAAACCTGTCTCTAACAGCCACTCAAAAATAGACAATACTAAGGTCTTAACGAAAATGGTAGCTTAATGAAGGTCGAAAGTATTGCAGAATGCTCTCTTGGAGCATTCTGCAATACTTTTGACCTGCATTAAGCAATAATCAGTCTTGAAAGCCAATTTTGGTTCTTTTTTGGAGTGGCCGCTTAAGACAGGTTTTACTGTATAGGTTTTACTGTATATTCCCAGGAGGACATTTGTAAAGAAGACAGTCCTACAAAAGAGAAAGACCACAATATAACAGTACAGGAGCAAGCCAAACAAAGTTTTAGTAACCTAAAGACAAACTTTGTCCGACGTTGCCGCTCCTTCAAGAAGAAGGTGGAGAAATTGAGAGACAAACTTAACTGTGATGATTGCTCCAAGAAAGAAGAAAAAGTAAATATTGTATGTAACTATTATACTAAACAGCAATTTTTGGGCAAGATTTGCTCTATTTGTATACCAAAATCTCATTGCAATGTGATAAATAGAACAAAAATCTAGTAAGGAAATTGAATTTGCTATGGTTTTACTTAGGTTATTGATAATTTGTCACCAGTTTTTGCTAAATTTTTCCCCGTTATATTCTTAGCCAGATTATTTTTCTGTCTGGCAGACTCCTTCTTTGAAGGAGTCTAGATCGCCCTAAGAACAATCTCTGATGGAAGCCTATTCCAGAGTACAATAGTTGCTGGGTAGAAGGACTGCTGGTAGTATGTTGCAGAAGTATGTATCTGCCTATAAGAGAGAGGGTGCATGTGACGGGTGTATCTATGGGGTTTCTCGAAATATGTCGGTATCTGTATGGCCACATGGCAGTATATGATCTTATAAAACATGACAAGGCGAGAATCAATGCGCCGGTTTTCAAGTGATCGCCAGCCTAGGTTGTCAAGCATGTTTGAAACACTTTCATAAGGAGAATAGTTGTTTTTGCTCCTGCTCATTTAATCTGAAATTACTTATTTCAAACAGCTCGTTGTAATGAATTTTATATTTGGAAAAGCCCTACTATCCCTACTTTTTTACGCTGATAATCCCTACTTTTTCACTACTTTTTTCAAAATTTTATCCCTACTTTTCTGTTGATGGGCACTTGAAAGCCTGATTAACAGTAAGAAAGGTGGCAAAGAAATCTGATTATTCACTATTCATTATACCCCCCGCAAACTTTGTTTGTAGGGGGTATACTGTTTTCACGTTGTCCGTGTGTCCGTCCGTCCGTCGGTCCGTCCGTCCGTGCGTCCGTGTGTCCGTCCGTCCGTCCGTAACGCTTTGTTTCCTTAATAACTCGAAGAGTTATTGCTGAATTTTCATCAAACCTTGCAAACATGTTCATATATGCAAGACAAATACTTTAGACAAAAAAGTAAGGGCTAGGGGCCAATTCTATTAGAGTTATTTCCCTTTGTAGTTCTAAATGGCTTTTAATATAGTGCTTTTTCCTTAATAACTCGAAGAGTCATTGCTGGATTTTCATCAAACCTTGCAAACATGTTCATATATGCAAGACAAATACTTGAGACAAAAAAGTAAGGGCTAGGGGCCAATTCTATTAGAGTTATTTCCCTTTGTAGTTCTAAATGGCTTTTAATATAGTGCTTTGTGCTTATGCTATTATAGGCCATATACGGGCCAATCAACTCCTACCACAGCTTTCGATGGAACAATTTGATACTTTTCCTATACAATGTAGACACATTGAACATATGCATGAAGGAGTTTAGTTCAGAAAAGATAATTTTTGACAAAATGACAGCTGTGAGAACTTAGACAATTTTTCCCTAATAAGGTGTTTGTATATGCATAGACAGTGCCTTTATGGGCCGATCAACTCCTACCACAGCTTTTTATGGAGCAATTTGATACTTTGCCTATACAATGTAGACACATTTAACATATGCATGAAGAAGTTTGGTTTAGAAAAAATATTTTTTGACAAAATGACAGCTGTGAGAACTTAGACAATTCTCCCTAATAACGCTTTTGTATATGCATAGATGGTGCCTTCATGGGCCGATCAACTCCTACCACAGCTTTTGATGTAACAATTTGAGACTTTGCCTATACAATGTAGACACATTGAACATATGCATGAAGGACTTTTGTTCAGAAAAAATAATTTTTGACGAAATGACAGCTGTGAGAACTTAGACAATTTTTCCCTTATTAGGCTTTTGTATATGCATAGATGGTGCCTTCATGGGCTGATCAACTCCTACTACAGCTTTTGATGGAACAATTTGATACTTTGCCGATACAATGCAGACACATTGAACATATGCATGAAGGAGTTTGGTTCAATAATTTTGACAAAATGACAACTGTGAGAACTTAGACAATTATTCCCTTATATGGCTTTTGTATATGCATGGATAGTGCCTTTATGGGCCGATCAGCTCCTACTACAGCTTTTGATGGAGCAATTTGATACTTTGCAGATACAATGTAGACACATTGAACATATGCATGAAGGAGTTTATAATTTTTGTTTGCACAGATTCTACTGAAATCTTCTTATCAAAACTAAGGTCTTCTTGTTCGAACTATAATTTGCCAAGTTTTTTCACTGACTCTTACTGTGCGGGGGGTATCTAATAAGCATTGCTTATTGACTTTTTTCATTAATTTTTTCTTCAATTCATTAAAAAAATAGGATTATTCATCAATTTTTAGGCCCTCATTATTCACTATTTATTTTTTTGCTCATTATTCACTATTCATTATCAAAAAGGGCCATTATTCACTAATCATTATACCCCATCCAGACCCTCAATACTCTTAATTAAATAGACAGATAAAGGCATGGATATATAGTATAAATTAAAAGGCTAATCACACTATTATACAAGAAGTATGGCAATCAGGCCTCCAGATAAGAGTGCGTAATTGAAAATTATTTTTCTTATTTCTCAACCAAAACATATGTTGTAGGTACCCAAAACATATGATGAGATTGATGGGTAAGAAAATAAATACAATTTATAGCTGAAAAACTTTGCTTAACTGGACCTATGGCAATGAGCTAAAGTGGGAGCTCAGTTTGGAGAAAAAGAGGTCCCTGGTTCGAGCCCCACCACAAGCATTTTATTGTGTTTCTGAGCAAAACACTGTATGCTCACTGGTTAGCACTGTCTTAAACCAGAAAAAGTCCTGACATGACTGAAAATTTGTTCATTTTTGTGTTAAAAATATGATTACTTTATTAGCCATCGAGACAGCTCTTTTGAGTACCCACAACATACGTTTTGGTTGAGATATAAGAAAAATAAGTTTCAATTGCCAACTCTTATCTGGAGGCCTGACATCTTCATTTCTTTGTGGTGTGATTAGGCCAAATGAAAAAAATACCTGTGTTTAGGGTAACCTGACCCTACCTAAATTTACTGGTGCTACCTAGGATTTTTTTTCAGGTTTTCTGGAAAAAAAATATGCATTTTGAAAGGCAAAAATAAAAAAAATAAAATAAAATAAAAATAATTAAATAAATCATGTGCCTACCCTACCGTACCTAGAATTTTCAGACCTGTTACCCGAAACACACTTATTCTTTTTATTTGGCCTTAGCAAACTGCTTAGAGCCTTCCCTGGATATCTATTAAATGAAATGAGTTGCAGGGTTCATCCTAGGATGGGCCCGATACATTTTGTGAGAAAACTATTAATGTTTTGCTAAAATGGACTTTATTTTTGGCTGGGCCCCATATACAAGCTATTCAAATCTCATGTCAATTATGCTCTAATGTGGATATTAAGGATTCTTGGGCCCATCAAATTTTTCAAAGGGCCCATAAAAATTTCAAATGGCCCATTAAAATTTGGAAATTTGAATGGGATATGGGCAATTGGCCTATTTTAAGGGCCCATCATCATTTTGGGCTAGGATTAACCCTGGAGTAGCAGTAAGTCTTGTGAGTTAGTTTATGGGCACTCATTGCAAGTATCTTATCATGGAGAAACAAACATATGAGTCCTTTTCACATTGTCAAGCAACAAGGCTCAGGCAAGCCTGCACAAATGCGCAGACTTGCCAGAGCAATTGCTGCTCCCATACACAAAGTAGACGAAAACTAGCAGCAACATTTAAACCTCTAGCCCAGCTGAATACCTCAGCATGGGCCTTTAAAGTACAGTAAAACCTATGTAAAACAGCCACTCAAAAATTGCCAAAACAAAGATCTTTATGACAAATGGTAGCTTAATGAAGGTTGAAAGTAATGCTCCCCTTGGAGCATTCTGCAATACTTTTGACCTGCATTAAGCAATTATTGGTCTTGAAAACCAATTTTCGGTCTTTGATAGTGGCTTTTTATACAGGTTTTACTGTATTTGATTGGTACCAAAATATCATGTGCTGGCCCATATAATATTGACATTCAGATAGGAAATATTACATATCAAAAACTTTTATATTAAAACCTGTTTTTCATGTCTCTAGGACTTTGGTATAGATGTTGATCAAGAGACTGTGGCTGCAGAACGAGATGCTTGGATGAATAGTCCCGTAAGGAAGAGACTGAAAACAAGATTTAGACGAGGGAATATCATTCTCACTGATAATGGAGATGATATACTTGAATACAAGGTATTTCAACACTGCAGATACATAAGTACAGATTATGATCAACAAAACTTGAGTGTAAAATTGTTAATCATTTCTTATCCATCAGTTTAAACATTTGTTTTGTGTGCTCACAACATATGTTATGGTTGAGAAATAGAAATATTTTTTAAGAAATCACGCTTTTTTCTAAAGGCCTAAGATATATGAGTTCACACATAGGTGAAGGTTTTCAGCATTTGGGGGCTATCATGACCTTTCATAGAAAAGTAGCTTACAAATCCTGGACAGGGCATAATATATTTCATAGATTTTTAAAAATAAAGTTGAATATGTTGAAAATCCAATAGGCTCATGAGAAAACTCATATGTTCTCAATTTGTCACCAACAGTTGCAATCGAATGAAAAAGGAGTTTATGCTAGTCCCTTATAGATATGGTTGCTGGCATAATTCGGATTTTTAAAATTTGGGATATAATTTTTAGGCCTCAAAAATATTTTTTTGTAGGTAAACACAATCAGCTTGATAAAATCAGGATTAATATGCTGGTTCTTCCGCTAGATACATGTAGAAACTCAGTATGGAAAATGCCAGCTGAATGTGCACTTGACAAGCTTTTTACCAACTTGAATCATATCCTCCCATTGGATCTATAATATTTTAGTCTACATGGAGCAAGCTCCAGGTAATCTGTCGTCCATCCATCTTAAACTTTTCACATTTCATCTGGAACCGTAGGAAGGATGTGCTGAAAATTGATGTAAGGCATCAGGGAGACATGAGATGTGGTTCCTATATCAAAATGGCCCCCATGGCACTCATCTTGAAATTCTTCAAATGACATGTGGGAATGAACCAAATTTTGGTGGGAGGCATCAGAGCAACATGGGTGATTTAAGAAAAATGCAGCCATTTCTTTAATCAATAAAGCAGATTTATAGTAAAAAATTAATTTTAAGATATGTAATTAATGCTTTTCTTGCATCATGCCAAGTTTCACGACTTTAGAATGTTCCATTTCAAAATTACATGGAAAAAGGTCGTCAAAATTGTCACAAGGGTAACACTTTTTATGTGACATTTTTTCCCTTACCTTTGATTCAACTGTAAATTGTATCAAACACTATTCATGTATTGTCAAATGGTGAATCGCAGTTGAAGTATAGCATAAAAGCTGTAGAAAAATAACCTTTTCATCTATTTTAAACCTAATAAGTTGGAAATTTGTACACTTTTATAAACACACCCTTTCAAATTTTGATCAAACAGAAATTCATATGATTGGACTTAATTGAATTGCCTCTTAAAATATACAAAGCTTTATTTATAAGGAATGTTATTTTTATGACTAAAGTACTGCCGCATTAATAAGAAACGCGAAAAATCGACTTTAAGTGCATCTTTTCACGTTATTTTCTTTCGAAATTTTTGATATGCGTGTAGAAAAAGCTGCAGTATTTTTTGACAAAATTTTCAACCTGATGTGTTTGCTGTGGTTTTCTGTAATTAGATGGAATTTTGGCATATTTTTGGTTCTTTTCAACGGGGGAGTATTACGGATGGTAGAATGGACATAAACTGACCCAGTTTATTAATATGCAACGGTTGACTAAACCATTTGATGTCGTCTCAGGTCAGTGATCCCCGTGTAGGTAACATACTGAACAAAAGTGAAAACACCACACTTGAATTGTTTGCCATTTATATGCAAAATGATGAAAGCCAGTAAAGCAAATGAAAGTGTATCTGAATGTTCATATATGTTCTTAAAAGTGTATCCTTTGGAAGCAAAGAATGCACCAAAGAACTGAAACAAGAGTGCATATTTTCTGGACCAGACTAGCTAGTTTCGGCCATTTAGGCCTCATCAGTGACCCTCTAATAGTTTCAAAGTTCCACAATGAAACCCAAATACTGTTTTATGCATAAAGTAAAATGTTTACAGATGTTGTCACGAGGAAACATATGAAAGTCATTTAAATGTAACAGGGGTCCAACTTTTCAGGTAACAAATTTGAACAGAAATCTCACACAGCTTAGGCCTTCAGAAATCCACTGCCAACTAGAGCCAACTGAACGAAATGGTAGACTTAGAATGTGACAACCAGAAATGTGCTTTGATCGTTTAGAAAAGCAACCCTAGAAAGCAGGTTTTTCATCAAACTGTCCAAGCTTGAAATTTTATCACTGAAATCTCAATAGGAAAATCAATGTGTTGTTGCATCTTAGTCTGAGCACAAGTATGACAAATTCTGATAAGCATAACAATCTTTTTTTGCGCATGCACAACTGCAAAATTCAGTGAATGAAACTTGAAACACAAAAAGGAACATAAATCAGACATTAAAAGAGACATATTGGTGAAGCCTTGACGAATCGCTTGCTGGATGTCTTGAAAACATTATTAAGCTTTAGTAAAAACTTTTCTTCCTTTTTAAGAATACTTTCTTAAAAAATATAAAATATTGTAGTGTAGCGTTTTCACTTTTGTTCAGTATAACATAAAGTGTATCGTACATATAAAGTACTGCTGCATAAATTAGAATCGCGAATAAATGACTAGATGTACGTTTTCGATTTATATCACATTGAGCATTCAATAATCGTGAACCATTTCAGCTTTAATAATTCTGATGGTGGAATTTTGGGCATTTTATTCCACTTATATCCATTTTGTGAGAAAACTGCTATAATGGGCTTTATTTTTAGATGGGACCCATATATAAGCTATTCAAATCTCATGTCAATTATGCTCTAATATAGAAATAAAGGATTCTTGGGCCCATCAAATTTTGGGCCCATCAAATTTTAGGCCCATCAAATTTTGCAAAGGGCCCATAGAAATTTTAAAAAGGTCCATTAACATTATGTAATCTGCATGTATTTGAATGGGAAATGGGCCATTGGCCCATTTTCAGGGTCCATCATCATTTTGCTCCAGGATTTTCCCTGACTTTAGTGTTTCAATTGAAAGAAAGTAATTGTAAACAGCTTAAATAAACTAATTACAGAAAATGGATAGTTGACATGTGGTTGATAATGTTTGGGCCGTTTACCACTGTAAAAGTTGTATTATAAAACTGTCCATAATAGCCACATCACGCTGTAGTAGTAGAAAATGTCCTTACAAAAATAGTAAACTATTTACCCAGATCAAATTGATCGTATTGGATCAGTTGGATCTGTGCCTACGCTGATTGAATCCATACTATCAACTAAATGGCGCGATTTTAAAATGTGTGATGCTTTTGACACTTACCTGTAGAAATTTAAGTACAGATATATAGGCTGTCACATGGCTGTTACACCGTTTAAATTCCCCCCGCTTTTCAGAAAGTCTAAAAATGTCGAAATTCCCAAGAGATTATGGGTCAGGGCAGTGGTAGTAGATTCTTCAAACAATTTTCTTCTGACACTGCAGGATATTCTTAATCCAGATTTGAGCTTTATGTTCGTATAAATGTAAGTAGTAAAATATTATTCCAGATTTTCGCGTTTATATTATTGCGGCAGTACTATAGCAGTCTATTAGCTATTTAAAGTACTGAATAAAACCACCCAGATATGTCACAAGTGTAACATTTAAGGTTTCAATCAGCATTTTAATTTGTTTTGCATTTCAAAGCTTTTTTGCTGTTTTTCTGGTCAAGGGAGCCCCCAAAAAACATTATAAGGAATTATGGTGAAATCCTTAAGCTGCTGACTTCATAGCATGATTTTAACAGATGTCACAAGTGTAACACATTTTAGGAATATGTGATAAATGCATATACATGGCAAATTTTAAATGATATATTACTTCTTTGGTCTTTTTAATAATTCTTAAATGCATAAATACAATGTAAACACAGCAAGAAGTCAACATCTTCACCAGAATTGTAGTCAATACCAGGAATGACACTTCCTCAAGCCCATATACTAATTTCATAATGAAGCTGACCATCCTTGAGCTACATTTTGGGAAAGGAATCATGCTAAATTCAACACTGGAGAAATCAGAGAGTCGCAAACCAGACTATAGCTTGATTTAGACAAGTAGACTTTAAAATGTGAGTTGTGTCACAAGTGTAACATATATTACGGATTGATTTCATCTCCCTTTTTCTGGTGTTTGATCAAAGGATGATCTATATAACAATTAATTTGTTACTTTTGGGCATTTTAGGGTATAGTTATTCACTCTTTCGATACAAAGAAAACACAAAATGGTGTTAACAAAAAGGATAAAATTAAGCACTCACAAAGAGGGAAAGGTATTTTTCACAATTTAAAAAAAATATTAAAAGGACTATATTGAAAAAAACCCAAATAGACACTCTGACAGTTGTACATACTATAGTAGATTATAATATAAAGTATAAGTGATATGAAAAGACAAAAGTGACATAATCAGTTCCCTTGCTTTTTTGTCACAAGTGTAATACAATAATTTCTTTCTATTTAAGCCTTTTTGTTACAGATTCTTAAGAATTGCAAGAAATGGTATCATTCTAATCATTCAATTTATAACTAATCCCAGAATAAGTGCTGTCAACTGTTTTCTGATCAATAACATTTTATTAACTACTTACTTTGCTTAATAAACAAATCTGAATAGTTCACTTTTCAAGGTTTTGTGCTATAAGTTGGAACTGTGTTATGTTTTGAAACATTTTAAACAATTTCTATGAAGCCAATTCACTTAATCCTGTAAAATATATACGAGATCAAAAATTCAAAGGTGAATATCTCTTTTCTTATTTTGTCACAAGTGTAACACATTCTATTACCAACATTTGTTATTGTATTCAATATGTTTTATATCTTAAATATTCAAATGAAATTTGTTCTACACTTTTCTTATACCCTACTTGTTATCTAAAAACAATTTTTAACAAAAAATCACGCTTATTATTTTAGTTAGAAAAACTTTTACCTCTACACAGTGAAAATCCAGGGGGATATTTTCACATAAAATTTTATTACATGTGCAAATTTTGAGCGAAATAATAAATTTTACTTTGAATATGTGTATACATAAGTACTTCATCAGTTCATGAGAAAATATTTACAATTATGCACACCTGTGTTGTTTATAATCAAGCTAAAAGTAGCCTATAGAATTGTTAAAAAGTAATGAAAAAATGATTAAAGCATAAAATTTAAAGCATTGTCCTAAATTTTATACTTAAATCAGTATTTATTTTTGAAATTTTGATGTCCCATGGTTAGGATAATGAAAAAAATATAATGATAAAGCAATTTTGAAATTTGACCCTCAATGTCACACTTTTGCTGCATTTTTTTTTAAAATCACCCACATGGAGATTCTAAATTGCTAAAGTCATTAATTCTTATATCTTCTTGTGTTTGTGAATTAAGCCTTTCCTATTTATATAGAGGATCTAACATGAGTGCTCATGTTTTATTGATTTTATTAAACAACCTGGGGAAAAGAGATAAAATGTGAGGCTTGACGAGCATTTTATCTCTTTCGCAACGAGTTTAATAAATTCAATAATACAAGAGCATGAACGTTAGATTCTTTTATCATAATTGATTTTATCAAATGAGTTGGGGAAAAGAGATAAAATGCAAGGCTTGCTGAGCATTTTATTTCTTTTTCACAACAAGTTAAATAAATTCAATTATACAAGAGCACAAATGTTAGATTCTATTTATCATAAGACATTAAGATTTCTTTGAAAACTCATTTCTGGCGTAAAACGTTCTAATTTTGTCAATTTGTCATTATGTACGCAACATTGTTATGGACGTCATAACGTTTCCCAAAACTCTGTAAACTAGAGGTTTATATTATCAATTTTATTGCATGGCGTTATCTCACTCCAAGACGCAACGTCATATGATAAAAAGGTTTAATAAGATGCCATATACTTGAATTTTTGGTTTCTTTACAGAGAAAATCATGTGAGAGAAAATGTCACACCTATGGTCTACAGCTCTGTCACATGAATGATCGTCTTGACGCTGTGGAGAAGAAGATAGCAGACCTTGAACAGTCTGTTCCACGAGAGGTTGATGAATGGAGAAAACTGCACAAGGTAATAATTAACTTTAAACACACTACATGTATTGGAAACCAATATCAGATGATTAATGATACACCAGCATTTGCCCAATCAGGAGATAAAAATATTTTTATTACACTTATCCTGCAGGACGAGTGACCTACAATTTTCACTTGTCCTTCAAACACATGCACTTGTCCTTTAAAAGCGTATGCAATAAAGAATATAAGGGAGTAATATGTAATATGAATTTCTTGAATAATTCTTTCCAAAGCACTTATCCTACAGGACGAGTGCTTTGGGAAGAATTACTTGTCCTCTCTAGATTTCATTCTTAATTATTAGCGGACGAGTGGAATTTTTGTCCCCTGCCAATATTTGTCATTTCTGGATTGATTTAACATAATAATTGAGCCAAGACATGTGATTTCCAACAATGTGGCATTTTGACAAATGTTGACTCCTACGAGCCTGTGAAGCCTCCTTTTAATCTTGGAAACACCAAATGCTGTTCAGTCAGTAGCTTGACAATCATAGAATAATCAAGCTACTAGCAAAGTCTCTGATCAGACTGCGGGTATGGGCAGGCTGATCTGAGCCTTTGCTGGTCGCACATACCACATTATTGGAAATTTCATGTCACGGCTCGCATGTTTTTGAAACCAATATCAGATGATTAATCACAGGGCTTTATCCAGCAATTTTGAGAAAAGACCCCCGGCTAAAATTGGGAAAAAATTATCAACTTAACGTCAAAATTGGGGAAAATTAATGACATAAAACATAACAATGGGAGCAACATTTATAGTCAAAATCAAGTTATTTTAAATTGTTTTATACCACACACAAGTGTTTAAGTATCATTCTGATAGGCTCAGATGAGGCTGCCTATCTGTGCAGTCTCACCAGAGCCTTTGCTGCTTGCAGGAAGATACTTTTTTTTTGGCAACTTCAACTTTTGTAAGGAAATAGTCTAACATATTCTGTAATATTTTTGTATGTATAAGTGTATATTAAAAGCATGTTTTTTTTGTGTTATAAATTCAAACTGTGAAGGATGATAATACCGTAACATTTACTTTTCAGAAAGCCCAAAACAATAATTATACCAGTAGTCAGGCAGACATAATGGAGTTGGCTGTTGATGGTGAGTATTGCAGTAGCCCTTTGTACATAAACTAATAAACTCTTCCATCTTGTTTGATAAATTAAGCCTTGGCTGGTTCATGCTAAATATATCAAGGGGTCACAGGTTAAAAATTCCAAATTGAGATGTTCCTCAGTCACTGAAGATTAAAAGTTTTATCAATTATTATCAAACAGTGCAGACTGATGAAATGACGCATGTTGCGGCATTTCATCTGGGTCTTTACTGTTTGCCAGGACCCTATTTTCAGTATACAAATTTAGGGTTAGCCCTTGTCCTGCAACTCCTGCTGAACCCGGATTTATTTTCTTTTCCTTTTTTTAAAAAAACAACATTGTAGATCCAGATCAGCTGGCTTCTGACAAAGCCATCTGATCAAGAGCCACACTGAATGATAATACATGCTTACAACTGGAATTTTTTCAGGCTAACAGGATAAAAATTGGGGAGAAGTGTAGTACATAAAAACATTCAGCATGACAAGGGTTAACCCTGGAATAGATCTCATCTCAAAGATAGGGGGTAAATAATAGTTAGAGCCAATATTAAGACACTTGAAATGCAGTAAAACCTGTGTATTAAACGGCCACTCTCAAAAAGACCAAAAATTGTGTTTCAAGACTATTATCACTTAATGCAGGTCAAAAGTATTGCAGAATGCACCATCTTTCGATCTTCATTAAGCTACCATTTGTTATAAAGATCTTCGTTTTGTCTATTTTTGAGTGGCCATTTTACACATGTTTTACTGTATAACCTTATTCATTCTGATGGATTATCCCATACATGTTGATACAATAAGTATGGAATTGTCTATTTTGTATTTTTTAAATGGTTGCTGGTCAATTTTTTTAATAAATAGAGGATATTCAAATTTTTGTCATGTGAAGCGAAAAATGCATATTTTTATGAGGGGCAAAGCCACGAATGAAATATACATTTTCTCGCTTCACAAGATGAAATAAATGGCATATTCATGAAGAAAATTTGCATTTTCTTTTTATTATATACAATTTTAGGCGTGACAGATTTTTTGCAATAAATAACGTCATACAAGTTCACACATTACGTCATATTAATGATGATGTTGCGTAATGTGCAATATCGGCCAAAACTGAAATCATAGGAGCAAGAGTAGAAAAGGTGAAAATATCAGCAAATCCCAACAATTTAATTACCAAAATTTTCCTTGTGGTCTAAGAGAATGAATACCCATACTTTGTGTTTTTGTCCACTAATGAGAAAGTTAGAGGCATTTGAAATTCTGAAGTGGGCTCAAGGAAGTCAATGGACAAAGCAGAGGCATCCAATTTCACCCATGAAATACAACTTATATTTTCAGAGCTGTGAAATACAACTTTTTATATTTTCACGGCTGTGAAATACAGCTTTTTTAATATATGCATTATATTTAATCAATATTTTCCTGTTTTTCATTACTTTGTATATAATAAAATGGTGTATATCTGTCCTTGAAGATTGTTTTTTATCTTAGCAAACAGTGCAAACCCTGATGAAATGCCACCTTATGCATCATTTAATCTGGGTCTCCATTGTTTGCCAAATTACCTGTTTACCAGTTTCGAGAATGAAATGGGTTAAAATACATGTAATCAAACTGGGAATCGTGTATCTTGCCAAAATTACAAGTTTCTACACTGAAAAATAAATTTTAAAACTTGCCAAGCGTTGGTATCCATTACTTGTGCAGTGTGGAAATCCAGGCCCCGAGGTTATAAAACTTTTTTCATGCTTAGCTCAACTGAGCATGAAATTTCAAATGCTCATAAAAACTAAATACCGACAAATGAAGAAGTTCATTGCTTTAAGTCTCTCACATGTTGTATTTATCCTGCTCATAAATGTTAAAATGCCAACAATTGATGGCATTTTAACATTTGTGAGCAGGATAAATTTCATGCTCAGCTGAGTTGAGCATGGAAAAAGTTTTATAACCTCGGGGCAAGATGCAAATTTTCAATACTTTCAAGAATGAGCTAACAGCTTGTTTATAAATTAGACTGCTTAAAAACTCTTTGATATCCCCCGTCAAAAGTGGAGAGATATGTGATTTTGGCAGTGTCAGTCCATCTTGGAACCATTTTCCCCGGACCTATTTGTCAGATCACATGAAAATATGCCTCATTGGGTATCTTGAACCGACAAACTTTGGAAATTTAATGTTATGGTGGCACAATTTAGGGTTGACTGCCTGCTATATAGTGACAAAATTGTTGTCTGCATCTAACCTTTTGCAAAAATTTGGATCCGGATCAGGCCGGACAAAGTGTGGGGTCTGATGTGGATACAAACTCTTTGGCACTGATGGTTATCTTGAAGGAATTCTTTAAAAAAGTTATTTGAAAAAAATCTGGAGACAACAAAAAAACATGCAAATTACCCAGCATGCCAAGAATTAACCCATAAAGCGCCACCTATAATTTGCAGCAGACGACAATTTCAAATTTTGCTGCTTTTTCAAAAATAACGAATAAGGCATGGTATTTCATGAGAATCGTCTGGCAGACAATTCTCATGATATATCAAACCTTATTTTTTTTCAAAAATTAGGAAAGATGTCGCAAAATTTGTCATCTGCTGCAGTCGTGATTGGCGCTTTAATGGTTAAAGTGGTTGTTTGTTACAGACACAGTTCCGAAGATGGTATTACATGAGGAACGTCTTCCCTCCAGTAGCTCAGCTGCAACCTCCGATGACATATATAGACTTCCTGAGTCAACTATCAGCAGCGGTAACAAAGACGACTATCCATCACTCCCAGATAAAGGCGACAGAGATCAGAAGTCACCCTCAACTGTCCTTCCTAGATTACAAACAGGTAAAGATCTGAACCAGGCCTCCTGTTAAGAGTGTAATTGTACAATACAGTTCTCAACCAAAATAAATGTTGTGGGTGCTCAAAAGAACCGTCTCAGTGAACCACATCAAAAACACATTTAAATTCAAATTGTGGATATTAAAGAAAACAATCATATTTTTGCACTCTAAAAGTTTACTAACATAGCCATGTCTTATAGTGTTTTGCTAGTATCCATTTGTTAACCCTTTTGGGTGCTAGGTAATTTTGCAAAGAAAAAAAAAATCAAGAAAATCTTTCAGGAATACTGTCAGTGTCAAATAGGTTGAAAGATCTTTTCAAAGATATATTTATAGCATGCAGGGTATTTAGAATGAATGTTATGAATACACCTTGACCAGTCATGGCATCTCTAACCATTGGTGTCTAAATAACTTAACCGTTATCTCGCCACTGTTTTTGTCCTGAAAATGTTGTCTGCTTTTTACGTCTGCTGCATATATTCGTGCACTTCAGACAAGTTTTCATCATGGAATTAAGCACTATGAACCTTGATCAGACTGCTCTCCTGATCTGGGTCCATATTGTTCACATTATGGGCTACCTAATGAAATTAGCAGACAAGATAGCAGGCACAGGGTTCGCACAGGCTTGAAAAGTACTTGAATTTAGAGGGCTTTCTTGAAAACTCAAAAGCCTTGAAAAGTCCTTGAATTCTGTTTTCTGTAGGACTTAGCACTGTTGATAGAGACTTAAATCAGTATAAAATTGTTGTGCCTTTATTTGGTGCAGCCTATGCTGCACCAAATATAGGCACAACAATTTTTTACTAATTTTCCATTACTAATGTCTTCATTATCTCAGTTTAGCAATTCTGAAGTAGAATTTTAACACTTAGATCAGTATTTTTCATTAACTTTAAGTCCTTGAAAACTGCTGGAGAGGCTTTTAGAAGTCCTTGAAAAGTCCTTGAAATTTACTCATACTTGCCTGTATGAACCCTGAAGCAACAAAAGATGTGACTGGTGGGAAAACGGTTAATTTTTAACTTTTCAGATCTTCCTTCTGAAATCTTCACTGATCAGCAGACAAGTACACCAGTTACAAACAGGGAAATCTCCTTTCGATCAGCTACCAACCAGTACAGATTGTCACAAGTTACTCATAAAAATATAACCCACTTCAATCTGGACACCTCTGGAACAGAACTCCCTCAAATGTGTAAAGATAATATGGAATCGGAACAAAATGAAAATGAGAAAAGTATTTCATCCCCACATCATCAAGCTCTAAGAAGTTTTCTAGACAAAAGAAAATCTTTGCCAGAATCAAGGAAAAGAAACTCGGAAACTGAAGAAGAGTCTTCAAAAGAGAATAACATACTGTCGCCTAATCAATTAGCTGTGCAAAAATTTCTTGAGAGACGTCGAAGTAATCCACTTTCTGAAGTTAAAGAAAATCCCCAGTTTGCTAACTCGCCAAGGTTGTGCAGTGCAGAAGAAACTGCTGGAGTACACAAGTCACCCCATATTATTTCATCTACATTTTCAAATGGAAATGGTGACCATGATCCCCAGTTTAATGTATCCCCAATATCCTTTACACTAAGAAATGATTTAGAGGCTAGTGCTATCTCATTCACAAAGATTTTAGAAGAGTCCAAAAACAATGAAAGGAAACAGAGTGGACTAGGTAAAAATGCCTTCAATATGTCCGCATTATCCTATACATTTCGCAATGACAGTAGTATGATCCATACAAATGCCAGTGAACATATTCCTGGTTTCTCAGATAATCTACCCAGAATAAGACAAGAGAATGATAATGTACAGATTGATAGTCCTAGGTTGCAATTTGAAATGTTTCAAAATAGAGCTAACACTGATGTAATGGAGAGACCAACAGATAACACAACAGATGGTCTTTCATTAACAAATGTTACAGACTTTACTACTGAACATCAAAATAGTTTGACTGAAAACAAATTTGTTAGTCCATGGTCTCAAATAAGCCAAGTAGGCCATATCAGTAGAGACAGTAATCCTTTAAGTGATGAAATATTAGTGCAGGTAAAATGTGGAGTTAAGCTGAAAAACAGAAGCTTGGAGAGGAAAGAAGTAAAGGAAAATACATCCCTAGATAATGTTTCTAGTGATTCAGAATTAAAACTCATGTATGACAAAATTGTTAATCGCTATAGAAAACACAAAGCTTCGGCATATATTGATAATGAAAGGGTTACTGTTGATGAAACAGGAGATAATGGTCACTCTGGATTTAGAGTTGATCCCTATTCTAAGCAGGGTTCCAAGTATCAAGAGTTGTTCAGGTTCTGCACTCAGCAGCCAGATGTTATTGTTGAAACATGTCAAAAAGATCTGTTGCAGCAAAATTCTGGATTGAATAGTTCACAAATGCCCCTAGAACTTGAAACCTGTTTTGAGAAAAATGCTGATGTGAAAATGCCACAAGATCATTCGGAAATAATTCCTAATACAGAAAAATTGAAGGCATATGAAAAAAATAATCTAACAAAGAAAAACGAAGCAGCTGATGTTAATGTATGTAAGAACAACAATGTTACAGAAGTTCCATTTGTTAAAAACAGTATCTCTCAGACAAAGGCTGAAACATTTCCAAGAACATCTAAGAAGACCACTAATTCAAACTATTTTAGTCGTGATGGAGGTTGTGAGAAAGCTGCAAGTTATGCTGGTAGTCTAGAACATGATCGTAGATCAGTTTACACTGAAACAGGCTCCTTGGATAGATATGGAGATGCTAAGTATCATTTCTTGCATGAAAAGGGGATGATAAAAATTTGTTCACCCAGATTAGAAATAATTTCTAAAAGTCCAGCATCTAAAAGGAAACAACAGACTGTGAGTAATGTGAATAATCATATTTCTGAAGAAGATACTGATACTGTAAATAGTAGCAGTGATGTTAGTGGTATAGTAATTGACAATGAACTTCATCTCACTGACTATAAGAGGAGACTGAATGAACTTGCAGGTGAAACTGAATCCAAACAGAAAGTAAAATCCTTAAATAGCATTGCTGAACCAGGACAAGAGAGTGCTGATAATAAAGCTGATGTGATGAACTCATTAAATACTGAACTACAAGCCAGACAAGATGATCTAGCCAATGATATATTAGAAAATTGCCTTGAAATGATTGACACTAATCAAGCTGCTTTAGATCATGTATTTGATTGGATTAACAAGGATTGTAACAATAATGATGACAGTCTAAATGAAGAACTTGAGTCACTTACAAGTGGAGGAAATTCTGCACAAGGTCAAACAGAGGATTCTGTTTATTACAGCTTTCGTGGTCAGTCAGATGAAATTAGAAATATACTGTCTAAAACTGAATTGGATCAACATGAAGTGCCCATAGATAATCAAGCTGAGATTCAGATTGATCCTCTAAGGGCACTATATGATCCTAACATTGATCTTCCAATTGCACTTCATGATGATCAGAAAATGATAGGTCATGATACAGCTGTTATTAATGGAAACCAAACGGAAGTTTCTAAAGTACTTGAATTTGGAAATGTGATTTCGAATCCTTCGCTAAAGGAAGCCATTGACGAAGCAATAAGACAGAAAAATCGACCTTTAGTAAAACAGTTGCTAGATCATGCATGTGGACTTCTTGTAGACCAGGACAAAAATAATATTATAGAAGCATGGCCTGCTTATCAACTAAAAGATGAATGGGTTCCTATATTTGTTGTTCTTACAGTTAATGAGCCTGAATCTACATGGAGTGAATTCTTAGATTTCAATGTTTATAGTCGTAAATATAGCAATGTTGATACAGAAGCAGAATATGTTCTCAACAGCGAGATTGTTCGCAACAATACATTATCCTCCAATGAATTAGAAACTGTTAAACAGGTGTTGGACTTAGTTACACTAAATAGTTACAATAATGTGACTGTAGTCAGCATATCTCCTTGTAGGTCTAGAAAATGTGGAGAAGAAGTTCATATAGAAACTTGTATAGTTTTTTACTGTCTAGTCAAGGGCCTAATCCCATTTAATGACAAACCATTTCCTGAAAGTATTCAAGGTATTCCTGTTGATGTGAGAGAAGGTTACTTTATTCATGGGGTGTATGAAGTTCCATTTACTAAAAACCAACATGATACAGACAGTTCTAAAGATATGAGTGACATAAATGAATCAGGAAGTGCAAGTGATGGTTCTGTAAGGACAAGTACAGAAGTTGGGAGTGGTACTGATGATAACATGTCTAACAATCAGGATAACAATGTACATAGAGCTATAGCCAATTCAGCTACAGAAGAAGAAGAGGTAGAGATGGATTACTATCTGGGTCCAGGAGGTGATAACCCTGCTATCAGGACAACACAGGTAAATTAAACTGCAGTATGTGAAAACAGCGATTTAGTTTGGCATAGTCTGCATACCTTTCCGGATATCCCAGACCTTACTGGCGAAGAAGAACATTTTGTCTGAAACTTCAGTTATAATCATTTATTTACATGCTGAGTGGAAAACAGTGTTGATCCTGATCAGCTGGCTTCTTAGAAGCCAGCTGATCTGAATCTACAATGTTTTCAAACAGTAATTGAGTATGACCAGTAAATGCGATTTAGTTTAGCATATACATAGTCTGCATATCTTTCCGGATATCCCAGACCTTACTGGCTAGGAAGAACATTTCGTCCGAAACCAGTTATCATTTATTTACATGCAGAGTGGAAAACAATGTTGATCCTGATCACCTGGCTACTTAGAAGCCAGATGATCTGGATCTACAATGTTTTCCAACAGTTACTGAGTATGATCATAAATACCACAATCACAGACCGCAGACCAACCCATGATTCTGCAAGGAAGAGACACAGAGCTAAGACAGTCACATCACAATTAAAGCAAAACAAAACAGGATATTTCTGGTCTCAGCATTCAATGTAAGGGCTAAGAATCATGTTTCATTTTGACGGTATGTGTTCTTCCTATTAAATTTTGGCAGCGTATTTCAATATGTTATAGGCTCCTAGCAAATTTCTAATTGTGTGAATAAGATTGTGGCTCCTGGGGCAAATTTCTGAAGCAAACCCTGAAAAAGAGTCCTTCAGACATATGTGAAGTCAAATTACTTGCTACATTGTTAATATATAATTGAATGAAGACCTTCATTACAAGAATGCATTCTAGTTGAATGAAATGTCAACATATAATTCAAAGTATATTGACAACCGTGGCAGTGTGTGTGTTTTTGTTTAACACCACACAAGCAGCTAAGGTCATATGGAGACAGGGCCATAGCTTAGAGTCTTATCCAGCAGACTGGAGGGGATTGAACTAGGGATGGTTGGGTAAAAGGAGAGTGGCACCGTACACCAAAGCGGCTCCTAAAGGCAATGAGTAGGTTCAAGCATACAGCCTTTTCAAAATTAGGAGATGGCAGGACACTGCATTGATCAACTGATGAAAAAATATTTATTTGAAATATTGAATACCCAATTAACATTTGTAATACCCAAATGAATGAAAAAAGAGTGGGTAACTAATATACCCAATTGTTCAAAAAAAAATTAAGGTACTGCTATGTCCCACAAAAAAAGGCTTGTATGGGTTAAACTCCGTAGTGTAGAGCTTTTCTGAAGGCATATTTTTTGTCCTCTAATGACAAAGAATGTGGATTGTGTGAGCACATCAGATTTTGTTTCTTATTGCATAATCCTAAAGTGATTCTTTAATCATCAGGGATTTTCCTACCTTTATGAAGTTGGGGCCAGGGGCCTGTTGAATTTGGGGGCGGGGGGACATTTGGATTATCAAAATCGAGAAAATTTTATGCAGTCTAAAAGAATTGGAAGGCCATTTTAAATGGATTAAAAAGCTAAAAAAGAAATTAGCAGTGTAAAGCATTTGTTGCTTTAATTGCCCTTCTTAAAAACTCATGAAAATTTGCATAAAAATGTGAATGAAAACAGGTTTCATTCACATTTTTATGCATCTGTAACTTTGCCATTTTTGTTTGGATTTTCATGAAATGATCACCAAAATGTAGAACTAAGAAACTGGGAATGATATACATCATTTTTGGAAGTTTATGCTCATTTTTGAATTGGAAAGGGGCCGATATTTGGCCCCAAATTAGGCCTAGCAGGGTTCATACACGTCAGGGAAATGTCAGGGAAATTTTAATTTTTTCAAGGTCAGGGAATTGTCAGGGAATTTTATGTTGTGTCAGGGAAAAATGAAGGTTTTCTAAAATGTCAGGGAAATGTCAGGGAATTTTACAATTTCCAGTTTGTATCAAATGATGAGAAACAGGAAATGACTAGGGCAGTTTTCTTAATATTTTGGATAAAGGCTAAAGCATTTTGATAGCTTCTAGATTGCTTTAAACATAAGAAGATGGAAGGATAGCCCCTTCAACTGCCTTTTTAGCTCACCTGGCAGTGGCTCAAATGAGGTAGTAATATGGCAATCAATTGGCGTTCCTAATCCATCTGTCAGTTGTCCATTCATGTTTTCAAAAATATCTCTAATGTCAGTTGGCCAAATGTGATCATTTCCTGTAAAGCATCATGCACTAGTAGAGGGAAAGGCTGTTTAAGGTTTTTTGGCTGAATGGATTAGAAAGGATTGCCATGAATGATTGCAACATACAGCTCTCATAGACTTATAATGGGGCTTTCTTATCTGAAACCATATATATTTAGTTTGTAGCAACATCTGTTGCTCCACAACATAAATCCTGCCAATCAAGCACCTGTGGTCCAAAATGGCCACGCCATGTAAATCAATTACTCCCATAGACTTGTAATGGAAAATAAATTCTGAAATCATCAGGCCCACAGCTTATATATTTAGTATGTATAGCAATGTCTACTTGTCAAGCCCTGGGAATAAATAGCATGCATAGACTTATAATGGGATTTTTTTTTAAATCTTCTTTTCTATAACCATGAGGCTCACAGCTTGTATACTAAGTATATAGCAGTGTAGGGTGGTCCCCTACATTAACCATGCCAACCATGCCCCTTGGGTCCAAATTGGCCACACTCTGAAGGTCATTAGCTTCCATATCTTACTGTATAGTGGGGAATAACTTTAAAAGAACCTTCTCTGAAACCATGAAGCCTACGGCTTCTATATTTAGTTTGTAGCTTTGCATAGTGGTTCACTACATAAATCCTGCCAACCATGCCCCTGGGTTCAAACTGGCCACCACCATATACGGGGATATTTGCTTCCATAGACTCATAAAAATAATCGAAAAATCTTCTGAAACCATAAAATCAACTGCTCAAGTCAGCTGTTTAGGCTCATTAACCCTCTTGTAAGCTCACCTGAGCACTTTGTGCTCAAAGTGAGCTGTTCTGATCACTCAAAGTCTGCCATGTGTCCTCCGTTGTCAACAATTTGCTGTATTTAGGGCTTTAGTGGAATTTATCAAAAAACTTTTCATAACATTGTAGCTTTTACAATGAAGTATACCACAAACAGCTCCAAATGCTTTCCTCTATATACTGGTTGCATTATGGATGGCTGTTGAGGAGGTTAAATTTAGATCTTTGAAAGGAGGCAGCAGTTTTTAACATATAGTTATGTGACAATTTGAAAATTTCTTTGTTGAAAACATAGTTATTTACTATACACAGCTTGAATAAAAACTTTGCAAAGTTCAAAATAATCACTCAAAATCTGTAAATTGTAGCTTTATACAAAGGTTTGGATAAAACAAAGTTTCTCCAGCGAGAAAGGTTATGTCAGGGAAATTTGGATTGGTGTCAGGGAAAAGTCAGGGAAATGTCAGGGAATTTTGTTTTGTCAGGTCTGTATGAACCCTGCCTAGGAAAATCCCTGATCATGCATGTCCAGCTGTCTAGTGGGGCAAGAGGCCTAAAGTTTGGCATAAGCCCTTGTCTTTGTCCCCACTTTGGGTGTGGGCGAGCGAAGGCTCTGACAAGAAAATGTGTTTGCACAGGCTGATCTAAGCATCCACCGCTTATACAGTAAAACCTGTCTTAAGCGGCCACTCAAAAAAAGAAGACAAAAATTGGTTTTAAGACTAATTATCGCTTAAAGCAGGTCAAAAGTATTGCAGAATGCTCCAAGGGGAGCATTCTGCAATGCTTTTGACCTTCATTAAGCTACCATGATTTGTCACTAAGAGCTTTGTTTTGTCTATTTTTGAGTGGCCACTAAAGACAGGTTTTACTGTTTATGTGAAAAGTATATACCAAAATTTCTTTGAGCTGACATGAATTGCTTAATTATTTTGCTGCAGGAAGAAAAGAATGATGGAGAAAAAGACATAAAATGCCTGCCTTTACAGATTGGAGCAGCTATAAGTGGCACAACTGGTTCTAGAATCGGAACACTTGGTGGTTTTGTTACCCTGCCTAATGGTCAGATTGGGTTCATAACGTGTGCTCATGTTGTTGGCACAGAAGCAGGAAGTGTTGTATCATTGGTTAGGGACAAGAACCAGCAGTCTAAGAGGTATGTACAGTCAGAATTCAATACATCTTGTCCCTTTCCAGACATATTATCCCTTTAACTCTTTGCATGTATTTTTGATGCTTTTGTTGTCATCTGCTGACTTTTTAAAATTAACTGTTTCAAAAAGAAAATAACCAGTACTCACGGCCACCAATCCATCACCTTCATCGCATAAAATCAATAATGTGTTATGAAGAAGAGTGACCCGTTTCTGATAAATGAGATGGACCATAAATTTGGCAAAATCGTTTTCTCTATACAAAACAAAATTTTAGAAATCTGAAAATGCTATTCGATGGCCGTGGTGTTTACCTTCGACATTTTTAAATTTTCTCGCAAAATTAGAAAACAACTGGTGTGTATGCGATGAAGGAGATGGATTGGTGGCGGTGAGTATTGGGAATGAAAACATATGGTAAATTTTATAAATTTCGAACACTAGTTGCTAGTCAAAAAAGATAAGACAAGAGTACAGAGCCAGATCAGACTGCTTCTGAAGAAGCAGTCTGATCAGGGTCTTCCCTGTTTGCTATTCTGACCATCATTTTGTGAATTCCAGCCCTGAAAACCAACATTTTATTTGAGAACAGAAAGAGAAAAGTGTTCAAAATTTTATATTTACTTTACATTTTTTTTTGTGTGAAAATAGGGGTTTGGCGCTAAAATTATCATATGAGCCATGACGTGATTTCCGACAATGTGTCATTTTGACAAGTGTAGACTCAGACGAGCCTGTGTAGCCAGGGCCCTTTAAGCTTAGAAACTCCAAATGATGTTCAGTCAGTAACTTAACATTCATAGAATATCAAAGAGACGAGCAAAGGCTCTGATCAGACTGCGCATATGCGAAGGCTAGTCTGAGCCTTTCCTGGTCACACATACCACATTGTTGGAAATATCATGTCGCGGCTCATATACTTTGTTGTTATTTGACAGATTTGCTTGTGGGCAAGTGTTGAAGTCAGTGCTCTGTACAGAAGGTGGTGAGACTGGAGTGGATGCAGCTGTGGTTACAGTTAGTGATGGCATGTCAATATGTGCAGAGTGGCCATCTCACACACTAGAACAGCTTGTAGATACAGGTACTTTCCTTATCAAAGGAGTATTCTTACTCCAACATAGGGCCAGTTAGGCAAAAAAAATTAGCCTAAAATTGCGATAATTTTCTTATTCATTAGTTTAAACTTGTGTTTTTGGTGCTCAAAAGAACTGTCTCATCAAGACGGTTCTTTTGAGTACCCACAACATATGTTTTGGTTGAGAAATGAGAAAAATAATTTTCAGTTACCCTCTCTTATGCCTGACCCCAAATTGGGACAGATAAATATTTCCATGAAGTAAAAATAATTTCCACACTGGGGGAACTGTGTCCTTGAACTAAACAATTTATCCTCTGTTTAGGCCTGAAAAGGCTTGTTTAGGGTAACCCAACCCTACCTATTTTTTTCCAAGCGCCCCCCATTTGTAAATATCCTATGAGAATGAAATAATTTGGTCTCAGTGAGACCAAATTATTTCATTCACATGGGGTTCTTTTGAGTACCCACAACATATGTTTTGGTTGAGAAATGAGAAAAATAATTTTCAGTTACCCTCTCTTATGCCTGACCCCAAATTGGGACAGATAAATATTTCCATGAAGTAAAAATAATTTCCACACTGGGGGAACTGTGTCCTTGAACTAAACAATTTATCCTCTGTTTAGGCCTGAAAAGGCTTGTTTAGGGTAACCCAACCCTACCTATTTTTTTCCAAGCGCCCCCCATTTGTAAATATCCTATGAGAATGAAATAATTTGGTCTCAGTGAGACCAAATTATTTCATTCACATGGGATATTTAACAAAAATGAGATAAAATCAGCAAAGCGAGCCCCCCCCCCTCCCCCCCCCCCCCCCCCAGCTTTATACATATATGAGCCCCCTTGCCAAAAATCCTGTATCCGCCACTGTAAGCTGAAAAAGACCAGTCCACAACTGGCACAATATATATTTAGACAAATAATCTTTTCAACTTTCTAGTTTTCTTATTTCCCATAAAAACCTAGGTTGTGGATAAGCCCAAATGTTTTCAAAGATAAATTAATGGGGCTGGCTATGCTTACATTCTTCAGGTGGTTAACAATTATAAATGTTTTAGTCAAATGTCAAAAATGTTGTAGATCCTGATCAGTGTATTATCGTTGTTTTTGTCATAACTATTGAATTTTCATCAGAATCAATTATAGATACCTTTATTTTTGCCCCTTAACATTTGTGTACTAGAAACAGGTACTTTGGCAAACAGCATTTCATCAGGGTCTGCACTGTTTGCTAAGATAAAAGTAATCTTCAGGGACAGAAATACATCTTTATTTGGAAATTCTAATCTGTGACCCCTTTATAAAGACAATGGACCAATCCAGGTTCCTTCTATAAAACTCAAAGAATTTGTTAGCATTCAAAGTGTTAATGATTGCATGGGTGAAAGTTTTCAGGATTAATCCTAAATTCAGGATTTTGAGGCTGACTTTCCATAGAAAGACTTATTATTCTGGGCCTCAAAATGCCAAATTAAGGAGATTAAAATAGCTTCCTTGATTAGTTTTCAGATTATCTAAACACCATTAATCATTTTACTTTAAAATATAACCATTTTTGTAGCCATCCTGCAATTAAGTTTTAAAATTTGAATTTCAAAAGTTCAGGATTTTGGAAATTTTGAACTTTCACCCATGTGATTGTGATATTTTACTCTCATCAGGCTTTGAGGAAGAATCTATACCAAAGTCCTTCAATGGAAGGATTCTGACAAGAGCTGAATTACCACAGTATTGGAACTCACGTGTTGTAAAGTTAGGATGTATGACTGGCCTCACGAGGGGTAAATTGTACTCACCTGGAACCTTTGTGAGAAGGCTGCCAAATAAACATACAGATGAAAGCAAAGTGGAATTCCTCGGACAGCTAGAAATTGTGCCATCTAGCAAATCTGCGAAATTCTTTGATCTCGGTGACTCGGGTTCCCTGGTGTTTATGGTATTGAATGAGGCGGAGTTGTATTGTATTGGGTTGGCTGTAGGTTGTACAAGTTATGGCTCATGCATTGTGACACCAATAGAACATGTATTTAAAGAACTTATGCTGCCATTAGAGTTCTATTGTCCAAACAGAGAAGATAACTAAATCATAAAAGGAACAAAAGCTCACAAAGAAGCAAACTGTAATCTCAATCAAAACATGTTGTGGGTACTCAAAAGAAACATCTCATTGAGATAGATGGTTCTTTTGAGACCCAAAACACATGTTTAAACTAACGGATAGAAAATTAATTAGGGGATAACTGTATTCAAAATTTTTATTTAGGGAGGTATATCATTGCATATACGGTCGGAAATTTAGTTATAAGGCGACATTCGAGCGGAGCCGTAAAACGTGATTTTCAAACGTATATGCAAAGATTTACCTCCCCAAATTAAAATTTTGAATATGATATCCCCATTCTAATGCACTTCTGCAGTTTCCTCTCAAATTGTAACGATGCAAGCCATAGAAAGCCGCACGTCATCCAACGAAATGTGACGCAATTAATTACGTCAAACTATTTCCTACAGTATATTGCAGGATATGACGTTATCAAATCAGACATTGCACTAGTTGCTTACCTAGACCTTAGCGGCGGATCCAGAATTTCTGGAAAGGGGGTTCATATGTACAAAGGTGTGGGGGGTTCGCTCTGCTGATTTTATCTCATTTTTGTTGAATATCTCATGAAAATGAAATAATTTGGTCTCACTGAGACCTTATTATTTCATTTTCATAGGATATTAAAAAACGGGGGTGCGGAGCCTAGGGGGGTTTGAGCCCCCTCTGGATCCGCCACTGGACCTATGAAGAAAAGACCATTGATCTGGATCTGCACAGTTTCATGGGTGAAACTTTTCAAGATTATCCCTGAATTCAGGATTTTGAGGCTGATTCCATAGAAAATCAGCCTCAAGATACTGAATTAGGCAGATTATAATGGCTTCTCTGATAAATTAATTTTTAGTTTATATTAACACAATTTACTATTTAAACTTGAAATTGTTAATATTTTATGGGCATACTGTAAGTTTTAAGATTGAGACTTCTAAAGTTCAGGATTTTGGAAATTTTAATTTTCACCCATGCAGTTTTACCTTAATTGGTCTTTTTGTTAGGTAGCTTAATGAGTGTAAGAAAATTTAGAAAATATGTACATGTATAGTCATGTTTTAGAACTTTAGTTAATTTGTTTTGTTTTTTTTGTACGCACTGTACAAAAAAAATTCTTATTTCTCAACCAAAACATATGTTTTGGGTACTCAAAAGAACCGTCTCATTGAGACGGTTCTTTTGAGCACCCAAAGCATATGTTTCAACTTATGGGTAAGAAACTAATTATAATTTCACACTCAAAAAATTGTTTATCTAAACCTGTGCTTGTTTTCATACAGCTCAGATTGTTTTGTTATTAGTTGACAGGCTTATCCATCTTGTCAGTAATACTCAGGTCAATATATTAATATATTAATTATTTTACTCGGCAAGGCCTAAAATAGAAAAAACGTTTGTTCGTTGTTTCCTACTTTAATACCTAGCTATTTTACTTCCTGCCCCAAAAGATTTAGAGCCTCAGGATGAAATTTTAGCATTATGCATTTCGCTCAATAGGTAAACATGAAAAGTAAAAAAAAAAAAGTCATTCTGAGACTATAAAAGTTGCTCAACTTGAGGTTTTCTTTAGCTCTGACCATCTGTGAGTCGTGAGCCCTTTTCTCTGTTTCATTATAGTGCGTTAATTTGTTTATATTGTTTCTCTATGATGATACATTGCAATAGCTAGGAATCCTCCGTGCGAGCTTGACATTTTTTGTGCTTCAACAACAGAAGAATCTAGGGCGAAGATTTGGTACCAGTAAAATGCATTTAAGCTCCCCCCCCCCCCCCCCCCCCCCCCCCCCAGTGTCTTTGGCTGCTGTCCATTCTAAGGTGGTGGTTCTGTTGTTGTTGATCCATTGTTTATTGTTACTCCCATTGTGGGATTCTGTATTTGCTATATGTTTTATTTTGGGTTACTTTGTGTCCATTCTAGTTTTGCAAATATCTCTATGGGGAAGAGTAAGCTGGTTGCTTTGCTTTGTCTTCCTGGTGTCTCGCTATTGTTGTGTGGCTCTTCCTCACGATGCCACAGGTTTGTCTGCAGTTTGTGATTGTGGTATTTCCTGATGCTACTCACTTACTTTTTTTTTGGTAAGAAAATATTGTGTGATATATTTCTAGCATTTGTGTGCTTCCCTTTGGCTATGTATATATTAAAAAAAAAGTTGGATTTAACATGTTCATTAGTATCATCATTCATGAATATGGAAAAAATTCTATCCATCTCTAAACCTCCCAGTAGGAAGTGACAAACCAACTATTTTTTTAAGCTTGGCCTTGTCAGTAATACTCAGGTCTTCATACTATTGTGGCCTATTGGCCAGTTTGTTTTGTTAAATTATATTACTCAGCAAGTACTTTATATCTGGTCATTGTCTGGCCTACATAGATGCCATGTCTATTCCGGCCATGTATTCATCCATTTACCTATACTTGCTGTGTAATTGTTTTCTCTTTATGAAATTAAGTTTTTGTTAATTTTCCTTTGTTTTAATATACATTTATTATATTATAGAAGCTTTATTTTCCTTTGTTTTTGATATATATTTATTATATTATAGAAGCTTAGTTATTCAGAATATTGAATTTAAGCAACTGTAATATTTGATTTAAATAAGAATATGAGCCAGTTCATGAGATTTTGGCACTTAGGTCAGAGTTATTTTATAAGTTGATTTACGGGAGAGCCTACTCTTAACATTTTAGCCCCTCCAGAAAAATAAAATTGCCATTTTGAATTTTACTTTTATTTTGTTTCTGGACCCTCAATTAAATATTTTAAAAGAAAAATATGTTTACAGTAAAACCAGTCTTAAGCAACCACTCAAAAGAAGACCAAAGATTGGTTTTCAAGACCGATTATCGCTTAATGCAGGTCAAAAGTATTGCATAATGCTCCAAGAGAGCATTCTGCAATACTTTCGACCTGCATTAAGCTACCATCTGTCTTTAAGACCTTTGTTTTGCCTATTTTTGAGTGGCCACTGAAGACAGGTTTAACTGTATGTGCATTTTCAATGAGAATTATCTTATTTGATCGACTAAGGCTTTCTTCGTCATTTTATTTTTATTTCGTCCACTTGACTCATTTAATTTCTACAAGTTCCTGTAAATCATTTTATATAAAAAATTTGGTCTTATCACATGAGTTAAGTCACTCTTTAAACATCATGGGTGAAAATTTTCAGGATTATTCCTGAATTCAGGATTTTGAGGCGGACTTTCCATAGACTTTCCATAGAAAGTCAGCCTCAAAATACTGAATTAGGCAGATTGTACTAGCTTCTCTGATTTATGTTCAGTCTGCCTAAAGACAGTTGACCATTGAAACTTGAAATTATTATTATATAATAGGCATAATGCAAGTTTTTAGTTCAGAATTTCTTAAGTTCAGGATTTTGGAAATTTTGAACTTTCACCCATGAAACATGCATGCTGAGTTATCTAGTGGGACAAGATGCCTAAAGAGCTACGTGCATTAAGGGGCTTTTTTGGCCCCCCTATGAGGCTAAAATATAAAAATAGTTTTTCACCAAATTTTTCTTATCATTTTATTAGAACAATAACCAAAGTGTGTAAGTCTCAAATTTCTTTGACTTTTACCGTTGTTATGGTAACAAAATGGCCGCCAAAGTAGGTTAAAAATAGGAAACTGACCATTTTGGAGCAAATTTGAGAGGTTTGACAGAGAAATTAACATAGAGCACAAGCAAATACCAAAAAGATATTTTAACCGAAGATGAGAATTACCTTGGCCCACAACATATAAAAAGGACTTTTTGGTATTTAGCTGTGCTGATATCTAATTCTTAAAAACATGTTCTCCAAAAGCCTTAAATTTGGTCCAAAATAGCAAATTCTCTGTTTAAAGCCTATTTTGTCTGCCATTTTTGTTACCATAGCAATGGTAAAATTTAAATAAATGCTGAAATTTTACACTTCAGTTATTCTTCTAATAAACCAATCAAAAGAAATTGGTGAATGGCAATTTTCAGTTTTTGGCTCTAGAGGGGGCCAAAATAGCCCCTTAATGCACGTACCCCTTTACTGCCTAAGTTTTTTTTCTATGTTCTGACTGTGTAAGGCTCTGATCAGACGGTCTGAATATTCAGGCTGGTCTGATTGTAGGTACTTAATACCAAATTCTCGTGAACTGGTTCATATGTTGATTTTATTTACAATAAATGCTCTAAAATTTTAAACACTTTTCATTTTCTGTTTTCAAAGAATTAAAGGGTGGTAACTATTTTATATTTGAAAGATCTTAATAAACCATGAATTTTGACACCAGTTTCATCTAAATCGGTTGAAAAACTTTGAAATTGTGGGCATTTGAATATTTGCAAATGGACTATAATGGAAGCGGCCATATTGAAGGCTTAGTGATGCCACACAGCCTAATAAGATATGCGTAATCAAAATAAAAGACAAACCAATGGATTATTTGCATTAATCTTTAATAAAACATTCTCCTTATGTATAAAGCTACATATCTGTTGAAACACAGATAATGTGATAGTATTGATAATTAAAAGTTAAGCAGTTGAAAAAAATTCTGAAAACTAGTTAAATATTCAAAATGGCGGCTAAATGCAGGCCATATTGAATTCAATGAATACCCATAACTTCCCCATTTTTCCACCAATATTGTTAATACTTGTATCAAAATTCATGATTTAAAAAGCTCTTTCTGATATAGCTTATCATTAGGGTTGCTGTCCCCTTTAATATTGTGGGTTATCAGGGCTGGAATTCACAAAATACTTGACAGAATAGCAAACAGGGAAAACCCTGATCAGAGTCTTATCTGGATCTGCACTGTTTGTCTAGGCCTTTTAGGTTGACAACTACCGTTCAAAATGTTAGATCCTATACTTTTTCCCAGTTATGTTAATATGGTTGGCATTCAGGCCCGGAGGTTATAAAACTTTTTTCATGCACAACTCAACTGAGCATGAAATTTCAACTGCTCATAAAAACTAAAATACAGACAAACAAAGAATTTTCTTGCTTTAAGTCTCTCAGATGTTATATTTATCATGCTAATAAATGTTTAAATGCCAACAATTGTTGGCATTTTAACATTTATGAGCAGGATAAATGTCGTGCTCAGCTGAGTTGAGCATGGAAAAAGTTTTATAACCTCGGGGCCAGCCCTCTTTTGTTCCCCAGCATATTATGTTGGAGTTTAAGAAAAAAAACTTTTTTCTAGATTACTGGTCAGTACGTTCGTGGAGATTAATCATGAAATTTCTACGGTCATCCTCCTCCTTCCACTGATTCAAGAAGGGTTGTTGTCAGTTACAAGCGAAGGTATGTTCAGGAAGTACAGGTTAACTGCTTGGTCAAGCTTGCCCAGGAAGAAGTAAAGTGTGATTAGGTGAACTGACTGTCCCGACATGACCATAGCTGTTGACTGGGACATAAAACCTCAAACAAACAAACAAAATAATCAGTAGTGGGCTTTTGATACTCATAACTCAGTTTTTGAGAATCCTATAGGAAAGACAGTACAAAATGGATGTTTATGATGATTTATAGTTGATTTTTAAGCCAAACTGGGCACACTACACGCTCATTCATTTCAATCTGAAGATTTTGGTAATGTCCAATCATTTCTTATTGTTAATAAGAAGGATTAGGGTGGGGGACAAAACAAGAGTAAATGACCTAAAAATAAGGAAATTTGGCATTTTTTGGTGAAATCGGGAGACTCACTATTTTTGGTGGAGACTTGACAACTAATGAGTAGCCAAAAATATACCAAATATTAGAAAGAAAATGTCGCTAACAAAGAAAGACCAGTTATTGTATCAAATGTCCAATCATTTCTTATTGTTAATAAGGAGGATTAGTTGGGAGACAAAAAAGTAGATGACCTCAAAATAATGAAATTTGGCATTTTTGGTGAAATCGGGAGATCACTATTTTTGGTGGAGACTTGACAACTAATGAGTAGCCAAAAATATACCAAATATTAGAATGAAAATGTCGCTAACAAAGAAAGACCAGTTACTGTATAACAGACATGTTGTTTTAAAGAATTGAGCCGCGACATGTGATTTCCAACAATGTGGCATTTTGACAAGTGTTGACTTAGACGAGCCTGTGCAGCCTCCTTTAAAACATAGAAACTCTAAATGATAATCGGTCAGTAGCTTAACAGTCATAGAATATTAAAATTACTAGCAAAGGCTCTGATCAGACTGTGCTGGTCTGAGCCATTGCTGGTCGTACATACCACATTATTGGAAATCTAATGTCGCGGCTCACTGATTATTTTGTTATATTTTGTTATTCAAAATATTTGTTTTATTTCAAACCTAGTCAAACAATAATGTTATTTGTTGAAACTTAATGTATTGTTATATTAGAAAGGCACAAGTGCTGATCAACATACAGCATTTAGATTTACATTTGACCCAGTTCATCAGATTTTTGTACTTATCACATATGTTAGCATTGAAGGCTCAGACCAGCCTGTGCATTTGTACAGTCTCCCCATAGCCTTTGCTACTCTCACCCATAAAGTAGGGATGCAGATGAAGGCTCAGACCAACATTTAGGCTTTTTGTCCCTCTATATAGCTGTGCATGGATGGTTAAAGAATGACTACGCATACAGTAAAACGGCCACTCTCAAAAAGACCAAAAATTGGTTTTCTAGACTAATTATCGCTTAATGCAGGTCAAAAGTATTGCAGAATGCTCCAAGGGGAGCATTCTGCAATACTTTCGACCTTCATTAAGCTACCATTTGTCATAAAGATCTTTGTTTTGTCTAAAATTGAGTGGCCGTTTTACACAGGTTTACACAGGTTTTACTATATGTGACAAGTGCCAAAATCTCATGAACTGGCTGATTTGTAAGATGACAAACAGTATTAACATATTTACCCGAAGTATTTGTACAGATAGGCCAGAGCAAACAGTTTGTGTTAAACCTAGATTAGACTGTTCTGCTCCTGAAGGGTTTATACAATAGTTGTCTAGGTTGGGATTGTTAGGCGTAAAATTGGTGCAAATCTGTAACAGAGTTATGGCCCTTTACTCATGTTAGAAGTTCATTTAATTTTGTTTCCACTCAATATTTTGAGAATAAATTGATGGAATTTGACAATATTTTGCATATGCATTGATATTGACAAAATCTGGGTTGGAAGTTTTATGTGTTGATTTACGCAAATTTTTAAAAGAGGCAAGGCCCAAGCAATGAATCATTGAAATTTGAAAAAAAGATGCATTGATATTGACTAGATATAAGTTGGGATTATTATGCATCAAATTACACAAATTTATAACAGAGTTATGTCCCTTGACTCAAGTCAGAATTTCGTTTCCACTCAATATCTTAAGAATGAATGGATGGAATTTAACAAAATTTTGCATACTATGCACTTTGTTATTGGCAAAATCTAGGAATTGTTTTGCGTAATTTTTGGGCAAATTTATAACAACAGAGTTATGGCCCTTGACTTGTGTCAGAATTTTGTTTCTGCTCAATGTCTAAAGAATGTATCAATGAAATTTGTCAAAATTTTGTATGTGCATTGATATTGACAAGATCTAGGTTTAGAGACATAACATATCAATTCACTAAAAATGTAAAACAGTTATTGCCCTTGACTTTTGTCAGAATTTTGTTTCAACTCAATATCTTAAGAATAAATTGATGGAATTTGACCAAATTTTGCATGTATGTCTAAATACTGACAAGATCTAGGTTGAGATTGTTACACAATAATTTGCAATGCAAATTTATAACAGAGCTATGGTCCTTAATTCATGTTAGCTCTGTGTTTCTGCTCATTATTGTGAGAATGAATGAATGGAACTCTGTAATAAATATGGGTATATTGACACGTTTCAATACCAGCCTAGATTTTGTCAATATCTGTCATACAAGGGAGACTTTTTCTCTCATACAATTAGTTGCCCCAGGTGGGGGCATCAGTGTCACACTGATACATTTCTAGTCCATTATATGCATAGTAAGTGACGATAAAAAATAGATGGAGAGACCTTGTTGTTTTTATGAGACTATAGTATTCATATACATGTTGTAATAAATGGTAATAATGTTTTAGTATTCAAATAAATGTTGTAACAAATGTAATAGTATTCATACATATTAGTCAGGGGTGATCGGGACTCCCGTGCGAATTTGATGCCGATTTATGGTGACCTATACCAAATCAAACTTTAGGGGATAACTAATGAAAATCACCTGGTCACCCATCTGGGTTTCACGTCTGGACGTCATTATGACGTCATTAAAATAACGTATATTGTATCAGTGCAATTTAAACGGTATGTCCATTGTAATCTATGGCGATCAGGACTTTCTTGCATTTTGTTTGCCAATTTCAGTCGAAATGCACCAAATTTAATCTTAGGAGGTTAATAATTAAAATTAACATGTCGCCCATAGTGTTTTCGCATCAGAACAAAAAGATGACGTCATTGAAATGACGCCTAATATGTAATACCACATATATATGCGTTTTGTCCATTTCCAACGCATGGAAATATTCCTTTAATAAACTGGCAGCCTTATCATGACTGAATACAAACTCTTTTAAATCGTAACATACAAAATATATTCAGATAGTGTGAAGTCAGTTCGAGGGTGTGACGTAAATGCCGTCACGATTTACGAATAAAAAGACAGTGAAGTGAATGAAAAACACAGTGTTTTTGATAATGAACGGTGTAAATATAATCTCTTATGCTTATATAGATGTACCACGACCTCTGACCAATGACCTTTGGGTCTTTCTATTTCAAACGATTGATGCAGAATATGTAAAATGAGCCAGTCCGGCTAGAACATATGTGTATGTCATGGCTTTTATAGTAAATGTAAATAAATGCCCGAAACCCTTTTTTTCTAGTACAACATATCGATATTGTAAATAGAGTCACGCTTCAATGATTTTGGCTTATCTGTAGCTGCTTATCCTACACTCAAAGAAAAGAAAGTAGTAATAATCATTTGCAAACACTATCAACCAAACTCATTATAGTCCGATTTTGACCCCTGAAGGATCAAACGTTAGAAGAGTCTACTTAGTAGTAAGTTCATGATATGGAATAAACCCTCTACAAATTACCCATTGTACCTCGATACCACGGCCAATAGAAAACTGTTATCTTTCGCATGCTTATAGGTAGAATCGTCTTCAAAGGTCAAAATCGGGCAATAAGGCATTCTTGTTGATACGGCTAAAGAAATATCTGAATCAACATGAAAATAGTTGTAAGCATATTGACCACTGGCGATATTTTACATGAGTCCTCTTCTGCTCCACGGCAACTCAAATCAGTACTTACACCGAGATGTTTCGCATACAGACATGCTGCAACCACATTTTATCAGCTGCAGAGGGGTTTCGGGGGCAAGAGGCAACATGCGCGGATCCAGGAATTTACATTTGTCAGTTTTATTTAGTCCTCAGCTTATTTACAGAGGGAGTCCATTGGTTTTATTGCTGAGAAAACTATACTTATACTTTACCAAGGATCCAGAGGGGGTCCATTATTTTCCAAGGGGGGGGGTGTCAAACTTATTCCAGGGGGGTGGGGGTCCAAATGCTAATTTCTTTAGAAACCCATATACGTACTTGTTATTTTCCAGGGGGGGGGGGTCCGGACCCCCTATCCCCCTCTGGATCTGCACATGGGCAATGTCATCATAACGGGACAATATTTATCAGTCCCGCTTCTAACCATAATTGTCAGGCATTGATTTGTCAGGTTTAATGACAGATGAGGTTTTCCAAATGATGCACTGGTACTGCACACGTTTGACACCTTCGAGAAACACAGCTCTTGGAAGTGGTAGTTTCTGCAATTCAGCTTTTTTTCTCCAAAATATCCACTACGTCAACGCAGTGAGTCGAACAATATCGGTGACTGGCTAATACAAAGTAAGAAAGATGGCAAAGATCAGGAATCGATACAATCAAGTACCACACCTGACCCAGGATACCAATTGGAAAGTAACAAACTCACAGTTAGACATCACAGACTAGAGCTAAGAAATCAGGACAATTTACAAATATATTACTCTAGTGCATCCGCCACAGTGCTTTCTAAGGGCACTGAGCCGAGGTGAAAGAATGCTTCGTGGATAGTCTCCAGCATAGCTAATGCCTGCCAATATGATTTCTTGCTCTTTCCTGACATTGAACTAGTTAATATCAGCACCTGAAAGTGCATGGAATTCGATCAGAGCCCTGGTTGTGACATCACCAATGGCACATTGATCTTTAATAAGTGTTCTGATCTTATAAACTTGATGATATATGAGCAAGACTGTTTAAGAAAATGTAAAATATCAACACTCTGCAATTGTTTTATACGAGTTTTATTTAAGCGGCGAAAACAAAATTTGCTGCTCTGCAAGACTGGGGGTAGGGTTGTGCATAAGCTCATATAAGACAAAATATTTAAGATAGAAAAGCAAACTTTGGTTTTTGTATTCATCAATTGAGTATAGGTTTGTTAAACTGAATCTAAAACGATATTCATTTATATTCCATAGGGAACAATGTTAAACACATATGATAATTTTACTCTTAATTCAATATTACAGCCAAGGCTTTTATCAAGAAAAATATGCATTTCAATGTCAACTACATAGTCTCTGTTCCACCATCTTGTACAGTAGTTGACATTGAAGTGCATGTTTTTCTTGATAATGACCTTTGGCCGAAATATTGAATTAAGAGAAAAATTATCATAATAATCTAAAACGCTTTGAAACCGACTCAGAGCATCTAAATGAGTTTGGGATGGAGCAGGTCATTACTCAGCTTGCAGTCAAAATCTTGTTTGATGATTATTCTGGTTTTTTATGAGATGAGGAGGACAATAATTTTACCAGAGAAGCAGAAATAATAATCGATATTGTATATGACTTGGATTAGGATTGGTTTAGAATATTTACATTAGAAAAGGGACATTTACTTAATTGTACTGTTTCAATGTGAAACGATTATTTTCTATGTTCCTCTAGGATATATCTTTATTTTAGAATTATTCATATTAGGAAATATTGAAAACAAATATTCATAACATCTGTAACAAAGGTACAGGGGCTTAACAATCATCAATACCTAAGATTTAGGCACCAGAGGCTGGAGACTTTAGCTAGGAAAACATGCGAAATATATTCATTTTATCCTGAAATATCATCTCTTACATCAGGTCAATGTCCTTGCTCATTTATTATGTCATGTAACATATGTTACAACCTTTAACTAGTGCTTCAATCTTGTTGTTAAACCTGCAAATTCTATAATTCCTAATAATATGAGCAAGACAATCCCAAGTATGCAAGATATACAAAAGCAGCAAATGTTTTCATATATTTTTACTTTAATGATGCCTACCAAATTCGGCTCCTTAAAATTGGGTATAGCCTTTGGGTTGTTTAATTGCACCTATAAGACACTTTATTTAAAGTTTAAAAGCAAACTTTGGATTTTCTCTAACCAAAGTGAGTTTGTTAGTACAAAATAATCAAAACATTTTGGAAAATGCACATATCAGCTAAAAAGTAAATGATATTGGTCACAATTTTCATGTTTCAAGGGTTATCTAATTAAAGTAACATACATAACACCACAGGAATCTGTAATTTTGCTCCAAAAATTTATATGTATCTTAAGTAGTCAATATGCAGACCATATGAATAATTTAAAAAAAATTTTTTTTTTCAAAATTTAATATGGTAACATATGTAACAGGCTGTCAGAGACTAACACCCCAGTGAACATAGCGCATACATCTATTAAAAGATGCAGCTTGGAATCCTCTTTTAGATAGGATAAGCTTGCAAAATTCCCCAGGGGGAGCAATAACATTCTCAGCCATCAGTCTAAAGGTGGCCCGATAAGCTAGGTATTTATAGGAAATATACGGTATTTTGCATGCAAAATATAGTTATCGATAAATAATTCATTGTCAAAGTCAGGCAAAGCATTGATGTAACCATCATACGACTAAAATAATTGATATTATGTTAAAAAAAGCGTTCGTGTTGGATAAATATGACCATACCAACACAAACTATAGCTTTCATTAAAAAATATATATATTAACGGGCAGTTTCTTATTATGGTCGCCATACTTATGACGTCATAACTAGTCTCAGACGCGGATTTGAGATGGATGACCACCTTTAAATTAAAGGTAAGACTCCATTGAATGTTTTGATATTGGTCACCATAAATCGGCACACAATTCGCATGGGACCTATTTTTTGTCCCTAAGGGCCCTGACTATATGTTGAAATAATGTAAGTAAAATAATTCGTAAAATTGTTGAATTAAAAATTAATAGAAATATTCATATACATGTTGTAAGGATTGTTAGTAATAGAATTCATATACATGCTGAAATAATAGTATTCATATGTTGTATTAAAATTACTAAAAGTATTCATATACATCTTGAAATAATTGTAAATAATAGTATTCATATGTTGTATTAAAATTACTAGAAGTATTCATATACATTTTTGAAATGAGCCACATTGTGAGAAAACCTGCTTTTGGTTTGAACAAAAAAGGTGCAGGTTAGCATGCATTTGTTGAATACACATGGGCGAAAGTTTTCAGGATTATTCCTGAATTCAAGATTTTGAGGCTGACTTTCCATAGAAAGTCAGCCTCAAAATACTTAATTAGGCAGACATAATAGCTTTTTTGATGTAGTTACAGTTGATCTAAAGACAATTAACCATGTAAACTTGAAATATTATTATTTTGAATGCATCCTGCAAGTTTTAAGGTTTGAATTTCAAAAGTTCAGGATTTTGGAAATTTGAACTTTCACCCATGAATCAGTGAAACCTGCTGCTTCAAAATAGACGAAACAAAGGCCTTAAAGACAGATGGTAGCTTAGTACAGGTTGAAAGTATTGCAGAATGCTCCATCAGAGTATTCTGCAATAGGTATGACCTGCATTAAGCGATTATTGGCTTTGAAAAAATGTTTTTGAGTCTTCTTTTGAGTGACCATGTAAGACAGGTTCTACTGTAATATATATTATATAGCTATTCGGTCACTGTATCGCCACATGGTATGCAATGTCTCTTATAAAGCTAACGGAAATAGGAATCTGTTGGCGGCGTGTCTAGACAGTGACCCTTAAGCAGATTAATACATGTTAACTCCACTTTTTTATTGATCAGAGGCCAAAAAAATTTTGGTCTATATATACGTATGTGCATGCATAACAGACTTTATTGTCAGCCATAACTTCACACTTTTGGACCTAGAGCTGTGTATACCTTGTGGGCCAGCCAAGCTTTTAAGATAAATAGAGGATCTTATATGAGTGCTCATGTTTTATTAAATTTATTAAACGAGTTGAGGCTTGCCGAGCATTTTATCTCTTTTTCGCAACAAGGTTAATAAATTCAATAATACAGGAGCACGAATGTTAGATTCTATTTATCACTTGGCGTTAAAAGTACTACCATCTCATGGGCTGGCCCAAATATTTGTATGTAATGTACTGTTAATGGTCAGAATTAGGTGCATCTTCAATTTCCCTTTTAATACAATAAGTGGCTCTTTGTTGTTGCCGATTTTAATTATGGTTAATATGGTTAAATTCTAAAGTTAAGGGCTACCAGATATTTATCCTTGGTAACCCAGGCATGACCCATTATGTTACTCTGCTTTGTTTGTTTGATTTGATTCTTTACCTCTCATCAACAATCTCTCAGTTATATAGGGACAGATCTTCCTGGGTTTAACCAGTTCTAAGCTAGAATTAATGTTCTTGCTCAAGGACACAACGCAGTGACGCCTCGAACCTGCAGCCCTCTGTCTCGAGTCCAGTACTCTACCACTGGGCCACTGCGCTCCCTATGTTACTCTTTATTCATCAGAAGGGAATGCAGAGTAAAGTAACGGGTCATACCTTGTCCGGAGGTTATAAAACTTTATTCATGCTCAACTCAACTGAGCACAAAATTTCAACTACTCATAAAACTAAAATACCGACAAATTAAGAACTTTCTTCATTTAAGTCTCTCAGATGTTGTATTTATCATGCTAATAAGTGTTAAAATGCCAACAATTGTTTAATTCCCTGCTCAGCTGAGTTGAGCATAAAAAGTTTTTATAACCTCAAGGCCTGGGTTACTGAGAATGCCAGATATGCTGTATGAACAATTTACATCATTCACAAAAGTAAAAATTACTTAACACAACAGTAATGCATCCTTAGTATAGCATTGTGGTTATACCAATGGTTGTAGACCTTGAGCATAGTACCAATCATTTGGACACTGCCTGATATGGGTCTGCATCAGTAGCCTAGACCTGCTTGTCCTAAATTTTAGAGTTTTACAATACTAATATTATGATCAATGAAATGAAGTTTGTATAGTGCTGATTATTTTTCTTTGACATAATTGTTAATAGTTTTGAACAATTTGTTTTGTTTGACAGTTTATGAGGTTAATGTTTGTTTGTACGATTAAAGAGTTTCTTGTTTTAAGTTCTGTAATATTTGTCCCATAAATGAACATATGTCAACCCCTAAAAGATTACTTTGGCAACAGGTGTAAACGCAGATGTGGTACATAATACTGTCAGAATGGTCTAGATGAGTTTGGCTTCAAATCGTGTTTCAATGTGTTGAAGCTGAAAAGAGAAGAATGCATTTAAAGAATCCAAATTTTCATTTCAAATAGCATTTCACGTAGCGTAATCCGTAGCAAAAAAGCAAGTGAAAGTCCAATTGCTGATCCAGGTTTCGTGATGTTTGATCTCGACCCATTACTGACATTAAGATTGATCATGAAATATTTTCTGCCGCCATTCTCCTCCTTTTGCTGATCCAAGAAGGGTTGTTGTCAGTTGCAAGTGAAAGTATGTGCACAGACTACTGGTTAATGTCTTAGTCTAAGTTTGTCCAGGGAAAAAAAGTGTAGTTAGGTCAACTGACCAACTCGACATGACCATAGCTGTTGACTGGATGTTAAACCACAAAACAAACAAAACCAAAAAAAAAGCATTTTCGGGGAAAAGTGGAATAAATCCAGTTTTTACATCGGAATGAAAAATATATCCAAATAATCTGATGGTGATACAACTAACACTCTTTATACTCAGATGGTAATACACCTGTCAACAGTTGTATAGGGATGTCTGTTCCAGACACAGAAACTTCTAATACTCAGATGGTAATACATCTGTCAACAGTTGTAAGGGATGTCTGTTCCAGACACAGAAACTTCTAATACTCAGATGGTAATACACCTGTCAACAGTTGTAAGGGATGTCTATTCCAGACACAGAAACTCTTTATACTAAGATGGTAATACATCTGTCAACAGTTGTAGGTGATGTCTGTTCCAGACACAGAAACTTCTAATACTCAGATGGTAATACATCTGTCAACAGTTGTAAGGGATGTCTGTTCCAGACACAGAAACTCCTTTTACTAAGATGGTAATACACCTGTCAACAGTTGTAAGTGATGTCTATTCCAGACACAGAAACTCTTTATACTAAGATGGTAATACATCTGTCAACAGTTGTTGGTAATGTCTGTTCCAGACACAGTAACGCCTAATACTCAGATGGTAATACACCTGTCAACAGTTGTAAAGGATGTCTGTTCCAGACACAGAAACTTCTAGTACTCAGATGGTAATACATCTGTCAACAGTTGTAAGGGATGTCTGTTCCAGACACAGAAACTCCTTTTACTAAGATGGTAATACACCTGTCAACAGTTGTATGGGATGTCTGTTCCAGACACAGAAACTTCTAATACTCAGATGGTAATACACCAGTCAACAGTTGTAAGTGATGTCTGTTCCAGACACAGAAACTCCTAATATGAAGATGGTAATACACCAGTCAACAGTTGTAAGGGATGTCTGTTCCAGACACAGAAACTTCTAATACTCAGATGGTAATACACCAGTCAACAGTTGTAAGTGATGTCTGTTCCAGACACAGAAACTCCTAATACGAAGATGGTAATAAACCAGTCAACAGTTGTAAAGGATGTCTGTTCCAGACACAGAAACTTTTAATACTCAGATGGTAATACATCTGTCAACAGTTGTAAGGGATGTCTGTGCCAGACACAGAAACTCCTTTTACTAAGATGGTAATACACCTGTCAACAGTTGTATGGGATGTCTGTTCCAGACACAGAAACTTCTAATACTCAGATGGTAATACACCAGTCAACAGTTGTAAGTGATGTCTGTTCCAGACACAGAAACTCCTAATACGAAGATGGTAATACACCAGTCAACAGTTGTAAGGGATGTCTGTTCCAGACACAGAAACTCCTAATACTCAGATGGTAATACATCTGTCAACAGTTGTAAGGGATGTCTGTTCCAGACACAGGAACTTCTAATACTCAGATGGTATTACATCTGTCAACAGTTGTAAGGGATGTCTGTTCCAGACACAGACACTTCTTATACTAAGATGGTAATACACCTGTCAACAGTTGTAAGTGATGTCTATTCCAGACACAGAAACTCCTTATACTAAGATGGTAATACACCTGTCAACAGTTGTAACTGATGTCTATTCCAGACACAGAAACTCCTTTTACTAAGATGGTAATACCCCTGTCAACAGTTGTAAGGGATGTCTGTTCCAGACACAGACACTTCTTATACTAAGATGGTAATACACCTGTCAACAGTTGTAGGTGATGTCTATTCCAGACACAGAAACTCCTTATACTAAGATGGTAATACACCTGTCAACAGTTGTAAGTGATGTCTATTCCAGACACAGAAACTCCTTTTACTAAGATGGTAATACCCCTGTCAACAGTTGTAAGGGATGTCTGTTCCAGACACAGAGACTCCTTTTACTAAGATGGTAATACCCCTGTCAACAGTTGTAAGGGATGTCTGTTCCAGACATAGAAACTTCTAATACTCAGATGGTAATACCCCTGTCAACAGTTGTAAGGGATGTCTGTTCCAGACACAGAAACTCCTTTTACTAAGATGGTAATACACCTGTCAACAGTTATAGGTGATGTCTGTTCCAGACACAGAAACTTCTAATACTCAGATGGTAATACACCAGTCAACAGTTGTAAGGGATGTCTGTTCCAGACACAGAAACTTCTAATACTCAGATGGTAATACACCTGTCAACAGTTGTAAGGGATGTCTGTTCCAGACACAGAAACTTCTAATACTCAGATGGTAATACACCTGTCAACAGTTGTATGGGATGTCTGTTCCAGACACAGAAACTCCTAATATGAAGATGGTAATACATCTGTCAACAGTTGTAAGTGATGTCTGTTCCAGACACAGAAACTCCTTATACTCAGATGGTAATACACCTGTCAACAGTTGTATGGGATGTCTGTTCCAGACACAGAAACTCCTAATATGAAGATGGTAATACATCTGTCAACAGTTGTCAGTGATGTCTGTTCCAGACACAGAAACTCCTTATACTCAGATGGTAATACACCTGTCAACAGTTGTATGGGATGTCTGTTCCAGACACAGAAACTTCTAATACTTAGATGGTAATACACCAGTCAACAGTTGTATGGGATGTCTGTTCCAGACACAGTACCGCCTAATACTAAGATGGTAATACATCTGTCAACAGTTGTAAGGGATGTCTGTTCCAGACACAGAAACTTCTAATACTCAGATGGTAATACACCTGTCAACAGTTGTATGGGATGTCTGTTCCAGACACAGTAACGCCTAATACTCAGATGGTAATACACCTGTCAACAGTTGTAAGGGATGTCTATTCCAGACACAGAAACTCTTTATACTAAGATGGTAATACCCCTGTCAACAGTTGTATGGGATGTCTGTTCCAGACACAGAAACTCCTAATACTAAGATGGTTATACACCTGTCAACAGTTGTAGGGGATGCCTGTTCCAGACACAGAAACTCCTTATACTAAGATGGTAATACCCCTGTCAACAGTTGTAAGTGATGTCTATTCCAGACACAAACTCCTTTTACTAAGATGGTAATACCCCTGTCAACAGTTGTAAGTGATGTCTGTTCCAGACACAGAAACTCCTTTTACTAAGATGGTAATACCCCTGTCAACAGTTGTAAGGGATGTCTGTTCCAGACACAGAAACTTCTAATACTCAGATGGTAATACACCTGTCAACAGTTGTAAGTGATGTCTATTCCAGACACAGAAACTCTTTATACTAAGATGGTAATACATCAGTCAACAGTTGTAGGTGATGTCTGTTCCAGACACAGTAACGCCTAATACTCAGATGGTAATACACCTGTAAACAGTTGTAAGGGGTGTCTGTTCCAGACACAGAAACTTCTAATACTCAGATGGTAATACCCCTGTCAACAGTTGTATTGGATGTCTGTTCCAGACACAGAAACTCCTAATATGAAGATGGTAATACATCTGTCAACAGTTGTAAGTGATGTCTGTTCCAGACACAGACACTTCTTTTACTCAGATGGTAATACACCTGTCAACAGTTGTATGGGATGTCTGTTCCAGACACAGAACTTCTAATACTTAGATGGTAATACACCAGTCAACAATTGTATGGGATGTCTGTTCCAGACACAGTACCGCCTAATACTAAGATGGTAATACATCTGTCAACAGTTGTAAGGGATGTCTGTTTCAGACACAGAAACTTCTAATACTCAGATGGTAATACACCTGTCAATAGTTGTATGGGATGTCTGTTCCAGACACAGAACTTCTAATACTTAGATGGTAATACACCAGTCAACAGTTGTATGGGATGTCTGTTCCAGACACAGTACCGCCTAATACTAAGATGGTAATACATCTGTCAACAGTTGTAAGGGATGTCTGTTTCAGACACAGAAACTTCTAATACTCAGATGGTAATACACCTGTCAACAGTTGTATGGGATTTCTGTTCCAGACACAGTAACGCCTAATACTCAGATGGTAATACGCCTGTCAACAGTTGTAAGGGATGTCTATTCCAGACACAGAAACTCTTTATACTAAGATGGTTACACCCCTGTCAACAGTTGTATGGGATGTCTGTTCCAGACACAGAAACTCCTAATACTAAGATGGTTATACACCTGTCAACAGTTGTAGGGGATGCCTGTTCCAGACACAGAAACTCCTTATACTAAGATGGTAATACCCCTGTCAACAGTTGTAAGTGATGTCTAATCCAGACACAGAAACTCCTTTTACTAAGATGGTAATACCCCTGTCAACAGTTGTAAGTGATGTCTGTTCCAGACACAGAAACTCCTTTTACTAAGATGGTAATACCCCTGTCAACAGTTGTAAGGGATGTCTGTTCCAGACACAGAAACTTCTAATACTCAGATGGTAATACACCTGTCAACAGTTGTAAGTGATGTCTATTCCAGACACAGAAACTCTTTATACTAAGATGGTAATACATCTGTCAACAGTTGTAGGTGATGTCTGTTCCAGACACAGTAACGCCTAATACTCAGATGGTAATACACCTGTCAACAGTTGTAAAGGATGTCTGTTCCAGACACAGAAACTTCTAATACTCAGATGGTAATACATCTGTCAACAGTTGTAAGGGATGTCTGTTCCAGACACAGACACTTCTTATACTAAGATGGTAATACACCTGTCAACAGTTGTAGGTGATGTCTATTCCAGACACAGAAACTCCTTATACTAAGATGGTAATACACCTGTCAACAGTTGTAAGTGATGTCTATTCCAGACACAGAAACTCCTTTTACTAAGATGGTAATACCCCTGTCAACAGTTGTAAGGGATGTCTGTTCCAGACACAGAGACTCCTTTTACTAAGATGGTAATACCCCTGTCAACAGTTGTAAGGGATGTCTGTTCCAGACACAGAAACTTCTAATACTCAGATGGTAATACCCCTGTCAACAGTTGTAAGGGATGTCTGTTTTAGACACAGAAACTCCTTTTACTAAGATGGTAAAACACCTGTCAACAGTTATAGGTGATGTCTGTTCCAGACACAGAAACTTCTAATACTCAGATGGTAATACACCAGTCAACAGTTGTAAGGGATGTCTGTTCCAGACACAGAAACTTCTAATACTCAGATGGTAATACACCTGTCAACAGTTGTAAGGGATGTCTGTTCCAGACACAGAAACTTCTAATACTCAGATGGTAATACACCTGTCAACAGTTGTATGGGATGTCTGTTCCAGACACAGAAACTCCTAATATGAAGATGGTAATACATCTGTCAACAGTTGTAAGTGATGTCTGTTCCAGACACAGAAACTCCTTATACTCAGATGGTAATACACCTGTCAACAGTTGTATGGGATGTCTGTTCCAGACACAGAAACTTCTAATACTTAGATGGTAATACACCAGTCAACAGTTGTATGGGATGTCTGTTCCAGACACAGTACCGCCTAATACTAAGATGGTAATACATCTGTCAACAGTTGTAAGGGATGTCTGTTCCAGACACAGAAACTTCTAATACTCAGATGGTAATACACCTGTCAACAGTTGTATGGGATGTCTGTTCCAGACACAGTAACGCCTAATACTCAGATGGTAATACACCTGTCAACAGTTGTAAGGGATGTCTATTCCAGACACAGAAACTCTTTATACTAAGATGGTAATACCCCTGTCAACAGTTGTATGGAATGTCTGTTCCAGACACAGAAACTCCTAATACTAAGGTGGTTATACACCTGTCAACAGTTGTAGGGGATGCCTGTTCCAGACACAGAAACTCCTTATACTAAGATGGTAATACCCCTGTCAACAGTTGTAAGTGATGTCTATTCCAGACACAGAAACTCCTTTTACTTAGATGGTAATACCCCTGTCAACAGTTGTAAGTGATGTCTATTCCAGACACAGAAACTCCTTTTACTAAGATGGTAATACCCCTGTCAACAGTTGTTAGGGATGTCTGTTCCAGACACAGAAACTTCTAATAGTCAGATGGTAATACCCCTGTCAACAGTTGTAAGGGATGTCTGTTCCAGACACAGAAACTTCTAATACTAAGATGGTAATACCCCTGTCAACAGTTGTAAGGGATGTCTGTTCCAGACACAGAAACTCCTTATACTAAGATGGTAATACATCTGTCAACAGTTGTAAGGGATGTCTGTTCCAGACACAGAAACTTCTAATACTCAGATGGTAATACACCTGTCAACAGTTGTATGGTATGTCTGTACCAGACACAGAAACTTCTAATACTCAGATGGTAATACACCTGTCAACAGTTGTAAGTGATGTCTGTTGCAGACACAGAAACTTCTAATACTCAGATGGTAATACACCTGTCAACAGTTGTATGGTATGTCTGTACCAGACACAGTAACGCCTAATACTCAGATGGTAATACACCTGTCAACAGTTGTAAGGGATGTCCATTCCAGACACAGAAACTCTTTATACTAAGATGGTAATACACCTGTCAACAGTTGTAAGTGATGTCTATTCCAGATACAGACCTCCTTTTACTAAGATGGTAATACACCTGTAAACAGTTGTCAGGGATGTCTGTTCCAGACACAGTAACGCCTAATACTCAGATGGTAATACACCTGTCAACAGTTGTATGGGATGGATGTCTGTTCCAGACACAGAAACTCTTTATACTAAGATGGTAATACATCTGTCAACAGTTGTAAGTGATGTCTGTTCCAGACACAGACACACCTAATACTAAGATGGTTATACATCTGTCAACAGTTGTAAGGGATGTCTGTTCCAGACACAGACACTTCTTATACTAAGATGGTAATACACCTGTCAATAGTTATAGGTGATGTCTGTTCCAGACACAGAAACTCCTTTTACTAAGATGGTAATACACCAGTCAACAGTTGTAAGGGATGTCTGTTCCAGACACAGAAACTCCTTATACAAAGATGGTAATACATCTGTCAACAGTTGTAAGGGATGTCTGTTCCAGACATAGAAACTTCTAATACTCAGATGGTAATACACCTGTCAACAGTTGTATGGGATGTCTGTTCCAGACACAGTAACGCCTAATACTAAGATTGTTATACATCTGTCAACAGTTGAAAGGGATGTCTGTTCCAGACACAGAAACTTCTAATACTCAGATGGTAATACACCTGTCAACAGTTGTATGGTATGTCTGTACCAGACACAGTAACGCCTAATACTCAGATGGTAATACACCTGTCAACAGTTGTAAGGGATGTCTATTCCAGACACAGAAACTCTTTATACTAAGATGGTAATACACCTGTCAACAGTTGTAAGTGATGTCTATTCCAGATACAGACACTCCTTTTACTAAGATGGTAATACACCAGTCAACAGTTGTAAGGAATGTCTGTTCCAGACACAGAAACTCCTTATACTAAGATGGTAATACATCTGTCAACAGTTGTAAGGGATGTCTGTTCCAGACATAGAAACTTCTAATACTCAGATGGTAATACACCTGTCAACAGTTGTATGGGATGTCTGTTCCAGACACAGTAACGCCTAATACTAAGATGGTAATACATCTGTCAACAGTTGAAAGGGATGTCTGTTCCAGACACAGACACTTCTTATACTAAGATGGTAATACACCTGTCAACAGTTGTAAGGGATGTCTGTTCCAGACACAGAAACTCCTTATACTAAGATGGTAATACATCTGTCAACAGTTGTAAGGGATGTCTGTTCCAGACACAGAAACTTCTAATACTCAGATGGTAATACACCTGTCAACAGTTGTATGGTATGTCTGTTCCAGACACAGAGACTCCTTTTACTAATATGGTAATACCCCTGTCAACAGTTGTAAGGGATGTCTGTTCCAGACACAGAAACTTCTAATACTCAGATGGTAATACCCCTGTCAACAGTTGTAAGGGATGTCTGTTCCAGACACAGAAACTTCTAATACTCAGATGGTAATACACCTGTCAACAGTTGTATGGGATGTCTGTTCCAGACACAGAAACTCCTAATATGAAGATGGTAATACATCTGTCAACAGTTGTAAGTGATGTCTGTTCCAGACACAGAAACTCCTTATACTCAGATGGTAATACACCTGTCAACAGTTGTATGGGATGTCTGTTCCAGACACAGAAACTCCTTATACTAAGATGGTAATACATGGCAACAGTTGTAAGGGATGTCTGTTCCAGACACAGAAACTTCTAATACTCAGATGGTAATACACCTGTCAACAGTTGTATGGTATGTCTGTACCAGACACAGTAACGCCTAATACTCAGATGGTAATACCCCTGTCAACAGTTGTAAGTGATGTCTGTTCCAGACACAGAAACTCCTTTTACTAAGATGGTAATACCCCTGTCAACAGTTGTAAGGGATGTCTGTTCCAGACACAGAAACTTCTAATACTCAGATGGTAATACACCTGTCAACAGTTGTAAGTGATGTCTATTCCAGACACAGAAACTCTTTATACTAAGATGGTAATACATCAGTCAACAGTTGTAGGTGATGTCTGTTCCAGACACAGTAACGCCTAATACTCAGATGGTAATACACCTGTAAACAGTTGTAAGGGGTGTCTGTTCCAGACACAGAAACTTCTAATACTCAGATGGTAATACCCCTGTCAACAGTTGTATTGGATGTCTGTTCCAGACACAGAAACTCCTAATATGAAGATGGTAATACATCTGTCAACAGTTGTAAGTGATGTCTGTTCCAGACACAGACACTTCTTTTACTCAGATGGTAATACACCTGTCAACAGTTGTATGGGATGTCTGTTCCAGACACAGAACTTCTAATACTTAGATGGTAATACACCAGTCAACAATTGTATGGGATGTCTGTTCCAGACACAGTACCGCCTAATACTAAGATGGTAATACATCTGTCAACAGTTGTAAGGGATGTCTGTTTCAGACACAGAAACTTCTAATACTCAGATGGTAATACACCTGTCAATAGTTGTATGGGATGTCTGTTCCAGACACAGAACTTCTAATACTTAGATGGTAATACACCAGTCAACAGTTGTATGGGATGTCTGTTCCAGACACAGTACCGCCTAATACTAAGATGGTAATACATCTGTCAACAGTTGTAAGGGATGTCTGTTTCAGACACAGAAACTTCTAATACTCAGATGGTAATACACCTGTCAACAGTTGTATGGGATTTCTGTTCCAGACACAGTAACGCCTAATACTCAGATGGTAATACGCCTGTCAACAGTTGTAAGGGATGTCTATTCCAGACACAGAAACTCTTTATACTAAGATGGTTACACCCCTGTCAACAGTTGTATGGGATGTCTGTTCCAGACACAGAAACTCCTAATACTAAGATGGTTATACACCTGTCAACAGTTGTAGGGGATGCCTGTTCCAGACACAGAAACTCCTTATACTAAGATGGTAATACCCCTGTCAACAGTTGTAAGTGATGTCTAATCCAGACACAGAAACTCCTTTTACTAAGATGGTAATACCCCTGTCAACAGTTGTAAGTGATGTCTGTTCCAGACACAGAAACTCCTTTTACTAAGATGGTAATACCCCTGTCAACAGTTGTAAGGGATGTCTGTTCCAGACACAGAAACTTCTAATACTCAGATGGTAATACACCTGTCAACAGTTGTAAGTGATGTCTATTCCAGACACAGAAACTCTTTATACTAAGATGGTAATACATCTGTCAACAGTTGTAGGTGATGTCTGTTCCAGACACAGTAACGCCTAATACTCAGATGGTAATACACCTGTCAACAGTTGTAAAGGATGTCTGTTCCAGACACAGAAACTTCTAATACTCAGATGGTAATACATCTGTCAACAGTTGTAAGGGATGTCTGTTCCAGACACAGACACTTCTTATACTAAGATGGTAATACACCTGTCAACAGTTGTAGGTGATGTCTATTCCAGACACAGAAACTCCTTATACTAAGATGGTAATACACCTGTCAACAGTTGTAAGTGATGTCTATTCCAGACACAGAAACTCCTTTTACTAAGATGGTAATACCCCTGTCAACAGTTGTAAGGGATGTCTGTTCCAGACACAGAGACTCCTTTTACTAAGATGGTAATACCCCTGTCAACAGTTGTAAGGGATGTCTGTTCCAGACACAGAAACTTCTAATACTCAGATGGTAATACCCCTGTCAACAGTTGTAAGGGATGTCTGTTTTAGACACAGAAACTCCTTTTACTAAGATGGTAAAACACCTGTCAACAGTTATAGGTGATGTCTGTTCCAGACACAGAAACTTCTAATACTCAGATGGTAATACACCAGTCAACAGTTGTAAGGGATGTCTGTTCCAGACACAGAAACTTCTAATACTCAGATGGTAATACACCTGTCAACAGTTGTAAGGGATGTCTGTTCCAGACACAGAAACTTCTAATACTCAGATGGTAATACACCTGTCAACAGTTGTATGGGATGTCTGTTCCAGACACAGAAACTCCTAATATGAAGATGGTAATACATCTGTCAACAGTTGTAAGTGATGTCTGTTCCAGACACAGAAACTCCTTATACTCAGATGGTAATACACCTGTCAACAGTTGTATGGGATGTCTGTTCCAGACACAGAAACTTCTAATACTTAGATGGTAATACACCAGTCAACAGTTGTATGGGATGTCTGTTCCAGACACAGTACCGCCTAATACTAAGATGGTAATACATCTGTCAACAGTTGTAAGGGATGTCTGTTCCAGACACAGAAACTTCTAATACTCAGATGGTAATACACCTGTCAACAGTTGTATGGGATGTCTGTTCCAGACACAGTAACGCCTAATACTCAGATGGTAATACACCTGTCAACAGTTGTAAGGGATGTCTATTCCAGACACAGAAACTCTTTATACTAAGATGGTAATACCCCTGTCAACAGTTGTATGGAATGTCTGTTCCAGACACAGAAACTCCTAATACTAAGGTGGTTATACACCTGTCAACAGTTGTAGGGGATGCCTGTTCCAGACACAGAAACTCCTTATACTAAGATGGTAATACCCCTGTCAACAGTTGTAAGTGATGTCTATTCCAGACACAGAAACTCCTTTTACTTAGATGGTAATACCCCTGTCAACAGTTGTAAGTGATGTCTATTCCAGACACAGAAACTCCTTTTACTAAGATGGTAATACCCCTGTCAACAGTTGTTAGGGATGTCTGTTCCAGACACAGAAACTTCTAATAGTCAGATGGTAATACCCCTGTCAACAGTTGTAAGGGATGTCTGTTCCAGACACAGAAACTTCTAATACTAAGATGGTAATACCCCTGTCAACAGTTGTAAGGGATGTCTGTTCCAGACACAGAAACTCCTTATACTAAGATGGTAATACATCTGTCAACAGTTGTAAGGGATGTCTGTTCCAGACACAGAAACTTCTAATACTCAGATGGTAATACACCTGTCAACAGTTGTATGGTATGTCTGTACCAGACACAGAAACTTCTAATACTCAGATGGTAATACACCTGTCAACAGTTGTAAGTGATGTCTGTTGCAGACACAGAAACTTCTAATACTCAGATGGTAATACACCTGTCAACAGTTGTATGGTATGTCTGTACCAGACACAGTAACGCCTAATACTCAGATGGTAATACACCTGTCAACAGTTGTAAGGGATGTCCATTCCAGACACAGAAACTCTTTATACTAAGATGGTAATACACCTGTCAACAGTTGTAAGTGATGTCTATTCCAGATACAGACCTCCTTTTACTAAGATGGTAATACACCTGTAAACAGTTGTCAGGGATGTCTGTTCCAGACACAGTAACGCCTAATACTCAGATGGTAATACACCTGTCAACAGTTGTATGGGATGGATGTCTGTTCCAGACACAGAAACTCTTTATACTAAGATGGTAATACATCTGTCAACAGTTGTAAGTGATGTCTGTTCCAGACACAGACACACCTAATACTAAGATGGTTATACATCTGTCAACAGTTGTAAGGGATGTCTGTTCCAGACACAGACACTTCTTATACTAAGATGGTAATACACCTGTCAATAGTTATAGGTGATGTCTGTTCCAGACACAGAAACTCCTTTTACTAAGATGGTAATACACCAGTCAACAGTTGTAAGGGATGTCTGTTCCAGACACAGAAACTCCTTATACAAAGATGGTAATACATCTGTCAACAGTTGTAAGGGATGTCTGTTCCAGACATAGAAACTTCTAATACTCAGATGGTAATACACCTGTCAACAGTTGTATGGGATGTCTGTTCCAGACACAGTAACGCCTAATACTAAGATTGTTATACATCTGTCAACAGTTGAAAGGGATGTCTGTTCCAGACACAGAAACTTCTAATACTCAGATGGTAATACACCTGTCAACAGTTGTATGGTATGTCTGTACCAGACACAGTAACGCCTAATACTCAGATGGTAATACACCTGTCAACAGTTGTAAGGGATGTCTATTCCAGACACAGAAACTCTTTATACTAAGATGGTAATACACCTGTCAACAGTTGTAAGTGATGTCTATTCCAGATACAGACACTCCTTTTACTAAGATGGTAATACACCAGTCAACAGTTGTAAGGAATGTCTGTTCCAGACACAGAAACTCCTTATACTAAGATGGTAATACATCTGTCAACAGTTGTAAGGGATGTCTGTTCCAGACATAGAAACTTCTAATACTCAGATGGTAATACACCTGTCAACAGTTGTATGGGATGTCTGTTCCAGACACAGTAACGCCTAATACTAAGATGGTAATACATCTGTCAACAGTTGAAAGGGATGTCTGTTCCAGACACAGACACTTCTTATACTAAGATGGTAATACACCTGTCAACAGTTGTAAGGGATGTCTGTTCCAGACACAGAAACTCCTTATACTAAGATGGTAATACATCTGTCAACAGTTGTAAGGGATGTCTGTTCCAGACACAGAAACTTCTAATACTCAGATGGTAATACACCTGTCAACAGTTGTATGGTATGTCTGTTCCAGACACAGAGACTCCTTTTACTAATATGGTAATACCCCTGTCAACAGTTGTAAGGGATGTCTGTTCCAGACACAGAAACTTCTAATACTCAGATGGTAATACCCCTGTCAACAGTTGTAAGGGATGTCTGTTCCAGACACAGAAACTTCTAATACTCAGATGGTAATACACCTGTCAACAGTTGTATGGGATGTCTGTTCCAGACACAGAAACTCCTAATATGAAGATGGTAATACATCTGTCAACAGTTGTAAGTGATGTCTGTTCCAGACACAGAAACTCCTTATACTCAGATGGTAATACACCTGTCAACAGTTGTATGGGATGTCTGTTCCAGACACAGAAACTCCTTATACTAAGATGGTAATACATGGCAACAGTTGTAAGGGATGTCTGTTCCAGACACAGAAACTTCTAATACTCAGATGGTAATACACCTGTCAACAGTTGTATGGTATGTCTGTACCAGACACAGTAACGCCTAATACTCAGATGGTAATACACCTGTCAACAGTTGTAAGGGATGTCTATTCCAGACACAGAAACTCTTTATACTAAGATGGTAATACACCTGTCAACAGTTGTAAGTGATGTCTATTCCAGATACAGACACTCCTTTTACTAAGATGGTAATACACCAGTCAACAGTTGTAAGGGATGTCTGTTCCAGACACAGAAACTCCTTATACTAAGATGGTAATACATCTGTCAACAGTTGTAAGGGATGTCTTTTCCAGACATAGAAACTTCTAATACTTAGATGGTAATACACCAGTCAACAGTTGTATGGGATGTCTGTTCCAGAAACAGTAGCGCCTAATACTAAGATGGTAATACATCTGTCAACAGTTGTAAGGGATGTCTGTTCCAGACACAGAAACTTCTAATACTCAGATGGTAATACACCTGTCAACAGTTGTATGGGATGTCTGTTCCAGACACAGAAACTTCTAATACTCAGATGGTAATACACCTGTCAACAGTTGTAAGGGATGTCTAATCCAGACACAGAAACTCTTTATACTAAGATGGTAATACCCCTGTCAACAGTTGTATGGAATGTCTGTTCCAGACACAGAAACTCCTAATACTAAGGTGGTTATACACCTGTCAACAGTTGTAGGGGATGCCTGTTCCAGACACAGAAACTCCTTATACTAAGATGGTAATACCCCTGTCAACAGTTGTAAGTGATGTCTATTCCAGACACAGACACTCCTTTTACTTAGATGGTAATACCCCTGTCAACAGTTGTAAGTGATGTCTATTCCAGACACAGAAACTCCTTTTACTAAGATGGTAATACCCCTGTCAACAGTTGTAAGGGATGTCTGTTCCAGACACAGAAACTTCTAATAGTCAGATGGTAATACCCCTGTCAACAGTTGTAAGGGATGTCTGTTCCAGACACAGAAACTTCTAATACTCAGATGGTAATACACCTGTCAACAGTAGTATGGTATGTCTGTACCAGACACAGAAACTTCTAATACTCAGATGGTAATACACCTGTCAACAGTTGTAAGGGATGTCTATTCCAGACACAGAAACTCTTTATACTAAGATGGTAATACATGTCAACAGTTGTAAGGGATGTCTGTTCCAGACACAGAAACTTCTAATACTCAGATGGTAATACACCTGTCAACAGTTGTATGGTATGTCTGTACCAGACACAGTAACGCCTAATACTCAGATGGTAATACACCTGTCAACAGTTGTAAGGGATGTTGATACAGACACTCCTTTTACTAAGATGGTAAAACACCAGTCAACAGTTGTAAGGGGATGTCTGTTCCAGACACAGAAACTCCTTATACTAAGATGGTAATACATCTGTCAACAGTTGTAAGGGATGTCTGTTCCAGACATAGAAACTTCTAATACTCAGATGGTAATACACCTGTCAACAGTTGTAAGGGATGTCTGTTCCAGACACAGAAACTCCTTATACTAAGATGGTAATACATGTCAACAGTTGTAAGGGATGTCTGTTCCAGACACAGAAACTTCTAATACTCAGATGGTAATACACCTGTCAACAGTTGTATGGTATGTCTGTACCAGACACAGTAACGCCTAATACTCAGATGGTAATACACCTGTCAACAGTTGTAAGGGATGTCTATTCCAGACACAGAAACTCTTTATACTAAGATGGTAATACACCTGTCAACAGTTGTAAGTGATGTCTATTCCAGATACAGACACTCCTTTTACTAAGATGGTAATACACCAGTCAACAGTTGTAAGGGATGTCTGTTCCAGACACAGAAACTCCTTATACTAAGATGGTAATACATCTGTCAACAGTTGTAAGGGATGTCTTTTCCAGACATAGAAACTTCTACAACTCAGATGGTAATACACCTGTCAACAGTTGTAAGGGATGTCTGTTCCAGACACAGAAACTTCTAATACTCAGATGGTAATACACCTGTCAACAGTTGTATGGGATGTCTGTTCCAGACACAGAAACTTCTAATACTCAGATGGTAATACACCTGTCAACAGTTGTAAGTGATGTCTGGTCCAGACACAGAAACTCCTTATACTAAGATGGTAATACATCTGTCAACAGTTGTAAGGGATGTCTGGTCCAGACACAGAAACTCCTTATACTAAGATGGTAATACACCAGTCAACAGTTGTAAGTGATGTCTATTCCAGCCACAGAAACTTCTAATACTCAGATGGTAATACATCTGTCAACAGTTGTAAGGGATGTCTGTTCCAGACACAGAGACTCCTTATACTCAGATGGTAGTACACCTGTCAACAGTTGTAAGTGATGTCTGTTCCAGACACAGAAACTCCTTATACTAAGATGGTAATACATCTGTCAACAGTTGTAAGGGATGTCTGTTCCAGACACAGAACATTCTAATACTTAGATGGTAATACATCAGTCAACAGTTGTATGGGATGTCTGATCCAGACACAGAAACTCCTTATACTAAGATGGTAATACCCCTGTAAACAGTTGTATGGGATGTCTGTTCCAGAAACAGAAACTTCTAATACTCAGATGGTAATACATCAGTCAACAGTTGTATGGGATGTCTGTTCCAGACACAGAAACTCCTTATACTCAGATGGTAATACACCTGTCAACAGTTGTAAGGGATGTCTATTCCAGACACAGAAACTTCTAATAGTCAGATGGTAATACCCCTGTCAACAGTTGTAAGGGATGTCTGTTCCAGACACAGAAACTTCTAATACTCAGATGGTAATACACCTGTCAACAGTAGTATGGTATGTCTGTACCAGACACAGAAACTTCTAATACTCAGATGGTAATACACCTGTCAACAGTTGTAAGGGATGTCTATTCCAGACACAGAAACTCTTTATACTAAGATGGTAATACACCTGTCAACAGTTGTAAGTGATGTCTATTCCAGATACAGACACTCCTTTTACTAAGATGGTAATACACCAGTCAACAGTTGTAAGGGGATGTCTGTTCCAGACACAGAAACTCCTTATACTAAGATGGTAATACATCTGTCAACAGTTGTAAGGGATGTCTGTTCCAGACATAGAAACTTCTAATACTCAGATGGTAATACACCTGTCAACAGTTGTATGGGATGTCTGTTCCAGACACAGTAACGCCTAATACTAAGATGGTAATACATCTGTCAACAGTTGAAAGGGATGTCTGTTCCAGACACAGACACTTCTTATACTAAGATGGTAATACACCTGTCAACAGTTGTAAGGGATGTCTGTTCCAGACACAGAAACTCCTTATACTAAGATGGTAATACATGTCAACAGTTGTAAGGGATGTCTGTTCCAGACACAGAAACTTCTAATACTCAGATGGTAATACACCTGTCAACAGTTGTATGGTATGTCTGTACCAGACACAGTAACGCCTAATACTCAGATGGTAATACACCTGTCAACAGTTGTAAGGGATGTCTATTCCAGACACAGAAACTCTTTATACTAAGATGGTAATACACCTGTCAACAGTTGTAAGTGATGTCTATTCCAGATACAGACACTCCTTTTACTAAGATGGTAATACACCAGTCAACAGTTGTAAGGGATGTCTGTTCCAGACACAGAAACTCCTTATACTAAGATGGTAATACATCTGTCAACAGTTGTAAGGGATGTCTTTTCCAGACATAGAAACTTCTACAACTCAGATGGTAATACACCTGTCAACAGTTGTAAGGGATGTCTGTTCCAGACACAGAAACTTCTAATACTCAGATGGTAATACACCTGTCAACAGTTGTATGGGATGTCTGTTCCAGACACAGAAACTTCTAATACTCAGATGGTAATACACCTGTCAACAGTTGTAAGTGATGTCTGGTCCAGACACAGAAACTCCTTATACTAAGATGGTAATACATCTGTCAACAGTTGTAAGGGATGTCTGGTCCAGACACAGAAACTCCTTATACTAAGATGGTAATACACCAGTCAACAGTTGTAAGTGATGTCTATTCCAGCCACAGAAACTTCTAATACTCAGATGGTAATACATCTGTCAACAGTTGTAAGGGATGTCTGTTCCAGACACAGAGACTCCTTATACTCAGATGGTAGTACACCTGTCAACAGTTGTAAGTGATGTCTGTTCCAGACACAGAAACTCCTTATACTAAGATGGTAATACATCTGTCAACAGTTGTAAGGGATGTCTGTTCCAGACACAGAAACTTCTAATACTTAGATGGTAATACATCAGTCAACAGTTGTATGGGATGTCTGATCCAGACACAGAAACTCCTTATACTAAGATGGTAATACCCCTGTAAACAGTTGTATGGGATGTCTGTTCCAGAAACAGAAACTTCTAATACTCAGATGGTAATACATCAGTCAACAGTTGTATGGGATGTCTGTTCCAGACACAGAAACTCCTTATACTCAGATGGTAATACACCTGTCAACAGTTGTAAGGGATGTCTATTCCAGACACAGAAACTCCTTATACTAAGATGGTAATACATCTGTCAACAGTTGTAAGGGATGTCTGTTCCAGACACAGTACCGCCTAATACTAAGATGGTAATACATCTGTCAACAGTTGTAAGGGATGTCTGTTCTAGACACAGAAACTTCTAATACTCAGATGGTAATACACCAGTCAACAGTTGTAAGTGATGTCTATTCCAGACACAGAAACTCCTTATACTAAGATGGTAATACATCTGTCAACAGTTGTAAGGGATGTCTGTTCCAGACACAGAAACTCCTTATACTAAGATGGTAATACATCTGTCAACAGTTGTAAGGGATGTCTGTTCCAGACACAGAAACTTCTAATACTCAGATGGTAATACATCTGTCAACAGTTGTAAGGGATGTCTGTTCCAGACACAGAAACTCCTTATACTCAGATGGTAATACACCTGTCAACAGTTGTAAGGGATGTCTATTCCAGACACAGAAACTCCTTATACTAAGATGGTAATACATCTGTCAACAGTTGTAAGGGATGTCTATTCCAGACACAGAAACTCCTTATACTAAGATGGTAATACACCAGTCAACAGTTGTAAGTGATGTCTATTCCAGACACAGACACACCTAATACTAAGATGGTAATACACCTGTCAACAGTTGCAGGGGATGCCTGTTACAGACTCAGAAACACCTTATACTAAGATGGTAATACACCTGTAAACAGTTGTAGAGGATGTCTGTTCCAGACACAGAAACACTTAATACTCAGATGATAATACACCTGTAAAAAGTTGTAGGTGTTGTCTGGTCCAGTCACAGAAACTCCTAATGCTAAGATTGTAATTCACCTGTCAACAATTGTAGGGGATGTCTGTTTCAGACACAAAAACGTCCTTTACTAAGATGGTGATACATCTGTTAATTGTTATATGGGGATGTCCGTTCGAGACACAGACACTCCGAATACTCAGATGGTAATACATATGTCAGCAGTTGTATGGGGATGTCCATTCCAAACACATAAACTCCTTATACTAAGATGGTAATACATCTGTCAACGGTTGTATGTGGATTCTTGTTAAAGACACAGAAACTCCTTATACTTTGATTGTAAATTTCATCTAAGATGGTAACACATCTGTCAACAGCTGTATGGAATGTCTGTTCCAGACACAGAATCCCCATAGGCTCAGATGGTAATACACCTGTCAACAGTTGTATGTGATGTTTGTAATCGAGACACAGATACACCTAATACATAGATGTTAATTTACCTGTCACAAAATGTAGGGGATGTCTGTTCCAATACTCCGGTGGTAATACACATGTCAACAGTTGTAGGGGATGTATCTTCCAGACAGACACAGAAACTCCTAATACTCGGATTGTAATACACCTGTCAACAGTTGTATGTTGATGTCTGTTCCAGACACATAAACTCCGAATACTCAGATGGTAATACACCTGTCAGCAGTTGTAAGGGATGTCTGTTCCAGACACAGAAACTCTAAATAATGAGATGGTAATACACCAGTCAACAGTTGTATGGGATGTCTGTTCCAGACACAGAAACTCCTTATACTCAGATGGTAATACCCCTGTCAACAGTTGTATGGGATGTCTGTTCCAGACACAGAAACTCCTTATACTCAGATGGTAATACACCTGTCAACAGTTGTAAGGGATGTCTGTTCCAGACACAGAAACTCCTTATACTAAGATGGTAATACAATGTCTGTTCCAGACACAAAAACTCCTTATACTAAGATGGTAATACACCTGTCAACAGTTGTATGGGATGTCTGTTCCAGAAACAGAAACTCCTTATGCTCAGATTGTAGTATACCTGTCAACAGTTGTAGGGGAGGTTTGTATCAGACAACTCCGATGTCTGTTCCTGACACAGAAACTCCTTTTGCCATAAGTATTTCATATTTTTTAAAAATCGCATCGATTTACATTGTGGTGTCACTTTGAAAATTTATATCTTAACATTGCATGAAAATTGTTTGTTTGCAAACCCGGGGGTGGGGATACTCTGATATTGTCATACATACGTGGGCTCGGGCCATTTTTTGGGTTCACAATTTTGAATTTTAATATTTTTTGGGGTTTTCAGAAAAATGAATATTTTTGAGGGGTATGAAGATTGTGTGGCTATTTTGTGGTCATTACAAAATTGGACTATATTTAGGGGTCATTTCTATGCATTTTAAGGTCAATGTACAGATTTGGGGGTATTTCTGGGTGGGGGGTGTTTAAATTTCAAATATTTCTTGGGGTGCTTGAAATTCCTGATATATATATATTTTTTTTTTTTTTTGGGGGGGGGGGTGAACGGCATTGGCGGTAGATGCTGGGCCCGAGCCTACGTATGAAGAAGAAATGAGAGCAACCCCCCTCCCCGGGTTGGAAAGCCACCTTAATTACCAGCGCATAAAAATGATATTGTTTTGGGGACCAAAGATAAGTTGTAGGTTAAAGCAGAGTGGTAATATTTTGGCATCAATTCGGCTACCTAAGCATTGCGGCAAATGGAAAACTGGACTTTTAAAAGTTAAAAAAGATAAAGATTTTCAAAAAGTTATTGCATTTACAATGTAGGCCTATGCCATGGATTTAATGAAAGGGAAATATTTTGAAAGCCTTCGTGCTACATTGTAGGCCTATGCAAACTTTCCCATTTTGCGTTTGCAATATAATGGAACCATGGGAACGTTGAACTATGGATTTTTCAAATTATGACACGCTTGGTGAACTCGGATTTTGGATGTAACGCGCGATATGAGGATTTCACGTCTTTTCGTCTCCCAAGTTCTCCAACATAAATAAATATCTGTATTCAATGCTCCACTCTTCCTCACGGTGCCTAGGGGTGATTGTCGCATTTCCTGAATGACAAAATATACTCGCTTCCTTTTTTCTGTGATATCCCTTGTTCCCCTGAAAGTACCCTAATTGTTCATCTACAACCGATTCACCGATATACAGAGATTGAAGATGCCCCCCCCCCCCCCCCCCAAATATTGTCTATGATCGATCCCTTCCCCCTCAACCCTCTCTCTCTCTCTCTCTCTCTCATAAATACATGCATTATACAGTACATGTGATGGTCAGAGTAATAAGTTATATATACTATGCACAATAAGTTTAGCAATTGTTTTGTATGGGTGAGCCTATCCACATCAGATCGCAAGTTTCATTTGCTGTCATGAAGATACAAGCGCCGAACACCTGACAAGAATTTCCATTTGAAAAAAAAACATGGAATTACCAAACGCAGCGGCCGTGCTAAAGTGACGTTAAGTTTTACGGCTAGCGGGTAACGTGGGTATTTCTGATTATTTGGGGAAGCCAAAACATTTTCAAGCGATTGTTTGGTCACTGAAACCAAAAAAAGCATTGCAAATGCTGCAATTTTCCGAACTGTCTAAGAGAAATAAAGGACCAAGTTTTCACAATTTGACGTTTTCATTAATGCTTTTACGTTATCGCCTTTAAACGATGTTTCTAGTCGGTTTTTCTTGAACCACATTGACAAGTGAAACTGTATTTTGCCTTCCAACACATTCAGAAAAATAATGTTGAATGAAACATCTTCATGGCTATAGAGCACGAGCCGAAAGATAAAATCTAACGTCACCATTATCTTGCAAATGCATCGCACCATTTTCCGGCAACTTAAGGTTTTAATCAACCATAAGATCAATTACATTATAAGCCTATGCCATCTTTGTAAACTCAGTTTCTGTTGAATAGGCACGCCAATTAACATTAGAAGTGTAATCAAATGATGACTACGTTTTGACGTCATTGATGGCAGCTGATTTTTTCAGCATGGAATCTCTATCACATCTGTCACACAGCCAATAGTTTTTATAGGCGTATGATGCCTGAGGGAGATGTTAGACCACCGAACGAAAAATCACATGCTTATCATTTAGCATTACTTACAACGGATGTCATTTTTGCTTACTGACCCCTCCTGCAATTCTTACTCTCCCAAAACGCCTATTTAAAGGATGGTGTCTGTAAATTCGTGGTTTCATGTGCCTGAGATCCTGTTTCGTCATTGCATTTGAAATTGTTCGACATTGCACAAAGATGAGCACATAAAGATGCGAAACATAAGAAATTGCTAAACTTATTGTGCATAGTATATTAGAACTGCATTTCATTGATTTTATTCATCCCCGGATCAGTAACAAATATTTTTTGCACATCATTGATGTGTTACAATGTCTTGAAATGCCCCCCCCCCCCCCCCCCAACCCCCAACAATTATTTTTGACAAAAGTAGGCCTAGATAAATGTAGATCTATACTAGTGAGTCACTGTACCCTCGATCGAACGCTACTTTGTACTAACACCTCTTACACTTAATTTTAGCATGAAATGTCTCACAATGTGCAAGGTCTACACTGATGTGGATGGTATAAATAGTTATACCACGGTTTGTCCACATGAACGGGAGATAATCCACGAGCTTTAGCGATTGGATTATCTTCACGTACAGGCGGACAAACCATAAAGTCAAGTTCTTTTACTTAAAGTCTGAGCTTAAAGTTACGGCAATTATTCCAAATACGCAGCCTAAAAATATATCATAAACTTGATAAATGATTTTATGCAAATATCTTTGATCATTTTCTACTTTAATATTGATAGAGCAGTGCCGTTTAATAGATCTTTGCAGCCCGCTTTGCAACGTATTCCAGCAAAGTCTAGTGCTGGACTTGACATATAAAATGTACAAAGCCAGTTATAGAACATTTGAAAGTTAAGTCTAATTAACAAAATGTTGCAGATGTTGATTTATTTGCGGTCATTCGTGTGGATCGGACTGAATAAGGACACAAGATAATCTGTGTCAGTGTACATGACGTTATGTCAAAGGTCATGCAGTGGTTTATTTACTTGGGTCAATACTTTGCAGTAAAATGACTCAAACATCGTACAAAAACAAATAATTGAGAAAGTTATGTCACTAACGTTTAGACCATACAAATTAAGGTGCAGTTTCATTCATGAAGTATGCAATTGCCGCCCGCATTTTGTCACAATTCAGGTGAATATCTTGGCACTTAAAGAATCAGAGGTCCCAACACATGTTGTTGTCAAAGTCCTGAAACCGAACGATTGAGCAGGTGCGCGCTTTTTAAGCCAATCGTTTGCGAGGATTGACGAGACGTCTCGCTTTTCAACCAATCAGATTGTACATTGCTTTGTTGTAGTTTGAGTCTCGAGCGAAATCGGGGCGGTGCAGTAATTTTGCTCAGTTACAGCTAAATTTTCTACAAAACCAGAGCGTTAATTAATCTGCAAAACGGTGTTAAACTATTCTAACATGCTTTATTAAAAAGCCTTATAAGTTTGACAGCTATTGCAAATTCCTAAACTAATGAAATTTAGCGCTAAAGAACCATACTATCAATATGTCCCTGTTACTATTTTTAGACACCTATCAAACGTTCAAAATGTAGGGTGTGCAGGTGCTTGCTCAAGGGCTGTGTCAGAGCTCTCCGGCACTACTTCTGATCAGAGGGATAGGACTCTTTGTTTTTTCGCCAAATACTTGAGATTGAAAGGTTTACTCATGTAAGAAATCGTGCAAAATACGTTCCAATATGGCTGATTTTTGTCTAAAGTTGTTGGCAGAAGCCGAACATGGAGCGTGAAGTCGATGGTCTATATCTGTGCGGAAGAATGGCGAATTTTATAAATCCGCGACGATTATTTCATCGATTTCTTTTCTTTCAATCATTATTCTGGTCAGTTTTGCCCCCAGAACTCAATTATTTGAACAAGTAAATATTTACAGACCAGCAAAATGCACGTTTGAATTGAAAATGCATACGAAGGACATTGGAAAAAATCCGAGACCGCATTTCACCCTCAACATTTTCACATTCGTTTCGTTAATTCTGAAAAATCATGGCGGCCATGTTGTTAAACTAAATCATCATGTTCTCAATTTTATAAATTTGACTTAATTTGCCGTTTCTGATACATTTAAAAGGTAGGGAAAACGTAATAAACAGACAATAAGGAAAAGTAGGGCGGTTTCGGTTATATTTGGAAACCGGATGACACAATCTGGGACGTTCCTCTAGATTCGTACACAACGGAATTCCCTGTATAAAAACAAAACAGATGCAAACATAAAAATCGCAAAAATGGAAGGGACAAGCGTTTATTTATTGAAGCAAATGTGAAGAAAAGGAAGATTTGTTTCAAATGTAATAAAAGCACCAAAGATATGAGTTTCCCCTCGCAAAAATCACTCGTAACAAACACTAACAACAAAGTGGGTTTTTCCAGAAATTCACCAGAATCGACTAATTTTTATAATGCCACACATTTTTCTAAGCAGAACAGTGTTTGCAGCATTACTTAGACTCTTTAACTACCTGTAAATATGTGCAATTATCTTGATTGCTTCCTCTTCATATCAAGAACTATCTGTCAGTCTTGCCAGGGCTCATTCAAGACAAAAAAGAAAAGAAAAAAATCTTCCTCTGTAGATCAGCAAAGCCACATCATCTCATTTTTTAACAACTACAATTTATCAGTCTCAGTTTAAAATTAGTTCTAAACATTTTACAAATATGGGGGCTATTGCCTCGGGTTTTGACTGTGGATCGTTTGGGATACAAGTCATTTTGGCTGCGGGTCGTTTCGGCCCGGGCCGGGTCATTTCGGCCTGGATCGTTCGAGCATGATGGTAGGGTGGGTCATTTCGGCCAAATATATCCCCCCAAACTCCCACCCCCAATATTTTACAATATAAATGAGACAGCTCATAAACATAAGGATATGTTCTCTGTTACATGTACGTCTTATACTTGCCCGTGCAGCGCTGCATTCTCAAAAGATGATTATACAGACCCAAACCCATACGTTTAATACCAATCTTTTCAGAACATTTGCTGCTTATAAATGCAAAGTAGATAACAGAACCAAAGTAAGGGGTCTGATCCCATTGGATGGCTGCACAATCATGTTCAAAGGATGACTTACCACATTTGTGATATGTCACATCATGGGATGGCCCAAATGATCTAATGTTTATAAGCCTTATGGTGCATGTCGTACTGCCTGCGTATATACGAACAGCGAATGCTTAGTCAAGCCTGCATAAATGTGCAATGTCTTCAGAGCCATAGCTGCCTGCACACACAAAGTATGGATTTGGAACAACATATGGGTCGAAATCTAGGCATCTGGTCCCACCAGAAGGCTGCCAATGCATATCTAAATGAAGTTATTCACGCATGTGCGATAAACAACACGAGATGGCCCAAATAATAACTTGTGGATTATTCACTTTACTTTCTCATTAACCTATTATGTGGTGAATATTGGTTTAGACAATTTGGCTTCAAAAATAGTGTAACTTTGTATTAATATTCCATCTGACCGAAATGACCTACGGCGGAAACGAGTCACGGCCGAAACAACTCACAGCCGAAACAACTCAGATTCATCCCCTCCACAACCTGCAACATCCAACACTAATTAAAGTAGCTATAAAGTCAATGTAAAGTGCAGTCTAGCCCATTTTTGTCTCATAAATAGTGCAAACATAAAACTTCATTTGTTTAACTTTGTTGTATTTTTGGTTCCAAGGCTAGGTTTTGATTTTATACAGCTCTATAAAACTTAGAAATCAGTCGGCATCCACCTGTCTAGTTCAATCAGGTTCTTCTGAGTTTTAGTATAAATTCACTATTGTTGTTGACAGTTGTATTTTTTCTAAGCTGCCAATGGCCACTTGGTGAATTCATCATCTATTAATTGGTGATATTAAAGATAGAAAGCCCTTTAGGATTGTCTTCACCACCATTATTGTTCTGTTGGACTAGAAATGTGATCATAAAATGTGAGCATACTTGCTGACTCAATGTCAGCATGGTTTCCAGAGTCTAGAGCTTCAGAGCCTCAGAGGTCTTGCAAAAGCCAGCTTGTGCAGGATATCATGGATTTTGCAAAGGACTTTTATCAAAGTTTCACATTCAACATACATGTAGGAGGCAATTACACAAACTAGATTATCATGGAATAAGAAGGTCCACCTATAAGTGAGGGGCTGCCAGGCTGAATTAGTGATATAATGGCCTTATTTTATAGTGTAATTAATTTCCTTTCCAAAATATATAGCAATTTTTGTGACATAGAATTTAACAAGTCAAAAAATTTGAAAAATCTATAAAGGCCGATTTTTGTGAAAAAGTCTTTATTGAGTAAAACGGTTAAGGATCAAATATTTTGGCAATTAGCAATTTTTAGACCCAAATCCAGACCCTCATAGTGGATCAATTTGAAGCTATCTCTAGGCAAGCCTCAGATCCAATCCAAGTGTTATCTGGTGTGCCCTATGGGTCGGTCTTAGGCCTGATCCTGCCTGTTTCTCTTTTTCATAAATGATATACAAGACCACATCAGCAGTTGCGGATACAGAGGGGGGGGGGGTTCGCTAAGCCCCATTAAGACAAAATTATTTCATTTTCATGGAGAAATTTCAGAAAAAAAAAACGGGAAAAATTAATAAATAACCAGGTATTATTAACGAATCAAACCCCCCTTTGTAAATTTGAACCCCATATCACGAAGTCCTAGATCCGCCCCGGATCAGGTCTTCTGTTCGTCTGTTGTCCTGTACATAGAGGATCCAGAAAATTCCGTTAGGCTGTCCTGACGTTTCTTTTGTCATCAACATATTTTACAGAGGGCCGTACAGACGATCATCAAGAAGCAATTGAAGTCTGTACCAGTATTTCTAAGGAAACATATAGCAACTAGTGATTTTCGAGGAGGAGTTTGGACCTCTGGATCCGCCCATGCTGTATAGGAACAGCATGTATTCACCTCGGACTGACTGACTAGATGCAAGCTTAGGACAGTGGGAAGCTGAGAGGCAAATGAAATTCAATGTGATAGGGAGTGCAGTGGCTCAGTGGTAGAGTGCTTGACTCGAGACAGAGGGTTCGAGCCTCACCGGCGTCACAGTGTTGTGTCTTTGAGCAAGAACATTAATCCTAGCTTAGTACTGGTTCAACCCAGGAAGACTTGTCCCTTTATAACTGAAAGATTGTTGATGGGACGTAAAGAATCAAATCAAACAAAACAAACAAACAAATTCAATGTGGCCGCTGGCCATATGTCTCAATGAGAGCACGTCTATGGCATCAACATCTCAAGCAAATTCATTTTGAGTATTAATTCCTTACACAATCAAACCTTGGAAAATGTTCAGTTAGCAAAATACCTTGATATAACCATCATCGATAACATGGATTCATTGGATTGGGATCAACACATCTCTGAAATTTCTTCCAAAGACACTTGGTTTCCTGAGGAGAACTGTGGCTGGGTGGTAGAGTGCTTGACTCGAGATCGAGGGGTTGCGGGGTCGAGCCTCACCGGAGGCACTGCATTGTGTCCTTGAGCAAGACAATTTATCCTCTGCTTAGTACTGGTTCAACCAAGGAAGACCTGTCCAGACATGACTGGAAAAAATCTTGACTGGGATGTAAAGAATCAAGTCAAACAAACAAAACACTTGGTTTCCTTTGCAGAAATTTGACTTTTGCACCTAAGAGTAATGTAGGAAGTTGCAGTCAGTGAGTCATTTTTCTTCTACTTTAGGAAGTTGCATACAAAACCTAGAATAAACCATAAACTGGAGTGCGCAGCACCGATTTAGAACCCTTTGATAAAGGCTTTAGATTAACCAAATTGAGAAAGTTCAGAGGAAGGCAACCTACTGGACCTGCAGGAGACATGCTCGATGAGCTTGAGTGGCGATCTCTCCATCTCTTGACCTCATAGCTCAAAAGTTATAGCAGACAATCACATATAGTGATGCCTTGAAGAACTCGGCATTTTAGTTAGAATTTTGAATAATAGGTGGCTAATTTGGCCTTTAAACTAACTGGAGAGGTTCAAAAGTATGCATTAAACATGTCATAAAGTCCCATTACTTTTTTGCAGGCTTCGAATGGAAGAGTTTTCACAGTGGCAATGTATGAAGGGAAAAATATCCACTATTCCCCAATAGACCAGAAACCTTTATGCTCATTTAGTGGAAAAGTATGTAACCAAAGAAGGCTCAATAAATATGGATTCTGTGTGCGGCATATATTGGAAGATCCCGATGCACCGTTCAAACGTTGTGCTTATGTGGCAAAATCAAGTAAACAGACCTGTACTCAGCCAATCCCAAGAAAAGAAGAAAGACAGTAAGTTTTTATCCCTTTGTATTCTGATGGATTTCCCCATATATATTGATACAATAAGTATGGGACTGCCCATTGTGTACTTTAAGTGGTGACCAGAGGTAAAATTTTCTATATTATGAATATGATGTATTTCTGTCCCTGAAGGTTATTTTAATCTTAGCAAACAGTGCAGACCCTGATGAAATGCAGCATAATGATGCATTTCACCAGGGTCTTCACTGTTTGCCATAGTACCCATTTAGGTGTTGCCTGCAGTACTGTATATAAAGGCTTATTTAATTATTGCAGGCCCCCTAGTGGAACCTTTAAAACCTTTAAAAACCTTTAATTTGGTTGCAATCCTTTAAAACCTTTATTTTAGCTGAAAAACCTATAATAACCTTTATTTTGATTAATAAACCTTTAAATTTTGAAAGATCAGTCTGAACATAAGAAATAAGACTGTACATATGTTGACAAGTAATGTCTGAGACATCTTGAGCTGTATTCATTCTCAGACCATTGTGTCTATACCTACCTCTTGCACCATGGTGACTCTTATAGCCAATTTTTCTGATGCTTCAGATTAGGCAGCAATAAAAAAGATTTAGGTAAAGTAAAAATAAATGCTTTTGTGTTGATTTCATGCTTTACATCCATGCTAAACAGCTGAGGTAATGTCGGAATGACTAGTTGATCCTATTCGCCCTTTTCCTAGGCCGGCTTAACCCATATCCTTTTACTAGTACTTAGTGCTCATTTTTCACTAGTAAGGCTAAAGGACAACTAGTAAACGAATGTGTCCGACCTGGGAATAGAATCTACAAAACTCCAGACATTAGGCTGGACACCCTACCAACTGCAATAACTGCACCAACAAATATTAATGGAATCAGCATCTATTGGGTTTACTGACTTCTGAATAATGTCCTGATTTTTTTTATGTCGTTGTCTAAGGTTGTCAAATCGAATCAGTGTTATCTACACCCCAAGACAAATACAGACCATATGCATATATGTCTAAATTTATATTTAAAAAAAGAGCACACAATAAATGGTTGCAATATCCTCTGAAATTGTTCATTTACTGAAGGTAAAATTGTCCTTACAAAATGACCAGAGATGGCTTCAATTGCTTTCTTGGTATTCAAAATTTTCCGGTGGAGGACCCCCAAACCCCCCCTTCCAGATTACAAAATATGTGATTAATTTTTCAATTCAAGACTGCTCAACACAAGCCTTTTATTAAAAATTGAAGTTTATAACTAGGGAGGAAACAACAAGACTATTTTTCTATTGATTTGTAATTATAGCTATAATGGGTTATATATTTATTGGCAAAGGATTTGCTGCACCCCTTTTATAATATCTTCATCTATCGTAACATGGATTTAAAGATCAAGATCCGATAAAAATACTAGAAAATTTGATGTTAATTTGCTCTTTATTTGTTAAAATTTCAATGAAATAACCTTTATTTTGCCTTAAATAGCCTTTATAAAAAACCTTTAATTTCATGAGGGTCTGCTAGGGGGCCTGTTATTGTTTAGACCCATGGTTTTCCCTGACACATGATCTTGAGTCCCAGACTCCCAGTGTTCTGCCAAGGTTGCTAAGACATGGGGACAAATGTCTCAACAGCCCTGAAAATTAGGGGACATTTTTAAAATCAGTGAGACATTAGCCTTTTTCCTGAAAATACACTGGAACGCCATTAGAACGCGGTACCTGGGCACCACAGTTTGCCCACAGGGTAATAAGACTTAAATGAAATATATGTGTGGTTCATGTTGCCTACCTACCCTATTGTTTTTAACCCTGGTCTTTGGAGAAAAAATACCTAAAATGGGCACTTTTTCAGATTTTGTCACTATTTTCTTTATTAAATGATGTTATAACAAAATTTAATAATTTCCCTACCTACCTACCCTAAATTCTGTTGGTATGCAACAGGAACCACACATATATATTTCATTTAGGCCTAAGTGGTCATGATCGCTACATCGCTATACCCCACCCACCTGCCCACGGCACATCAATGCTGAAACTTTTCCGCTAAGCTAGTACTTGTTTATAAGGGAGCTAAATCCTGCATAACGCTAATATATATGGGTGACCCTAAAATGCGTAAAGGACTCCTTTTCGCGTAAAGGACTCCTTTTCGCGAAAAGGAGTTTTATTTTTGCGAAAAGGACTTTTATTATGATTAAAACTATTTATTGGGATTATGTTTGATAATTAATATTATAAAACTGAAGTTAAACGATATTAATCTATCAATATATGCAGTAGAAATCGTTTTTGAAACGATATTTCACTGAAATGGCAGAAATATGACTTACGAAAAGAGTTTCATTATTAAGAAAATGACTTTGTATCTGATCTAAAAAAAAATTCTTATTTATTTATTTATTTATTTATTTATTTATTTGATTATTTAATTATTTGAATTGAATAATAGTAAGCAAGCAGATATCTATAGTGTTCAAAATATAATCCGAAAAAGCACCTGTGTATAGCCTTGCGAAAAAGACTGTCGATAGCGTCTGAGACTATATTTGAATATCCATGTCCGTTTGCATGCTATTATTTTTAAGGAATACAGTAGAAATAAGTATTGCCTGAATAAATCAAATCTCCAGATGTCGAATATTGAGTATTTGAGACAATTGTACCATATAAAGTTAAATGTTCAAAAGGACTCAATTCCGCGTGAAGGAGTTTTATTCTTACGAAAAGGACCTCGTTTTAGTGTTTTGCGTAAAGGATTATATTATATATTACGGTCACGAAAAGAGCCTGGACTTTGCGAATCGTCTGAGACTATATTTGAATATCCATGTCCGTTTGCATGCTATTATTTTAAAGGAATACAGTAAAAATAAGTATTGCCTGAATAAATCAAATCTCCAGATGTCGAATATTGAGTATTTGAGACAATTGTACCATAAAAAGTTGAATGTTCAAAAGGACTCAATTCCGCGTGAAGGAGTTTTATTCTTACGAAAAGGACCTCGTTTTAGTGTTTTGCGTAAAGGAGTTGATCTTCATATATTACGGTCACGAAAAGAGCCTGGACTTTGCGAACAGGACTGTCGATATCGTCTGAGACTATATTTGAATATCCATGTCCATTTGCATGCTATTATTTTAAAGGAATACAGTAGAAATAAGTATTGCCTGAATAAATCAAATCCCCAGATGTCGAATATTGAGTATTTGAGACAATTGTACCATAAAAAGTTGAATGTTCAAAAGGACTCAATTCCGCATGAAGGAGTTTTATTCTTAAGAAAAGGACCTCGTTTTTCGGTTTTGCGTAAAGGACTTGATCTTCATATATTACGGTCACGAAAAGAGCCTGAACTTTGGACGATTTATAATATTATGGTAATAAATTACTTCATTGAGTTATATTTATAAATGATCTAATAGGTTAGCATTTTGCGAAAATGAAGCATAAGCACATCGAGATATTGATACGTTTGGCATAGTAGAGCAGCAAAGACTCTGACGAACCTGCTCAACGGCACAGACCCAGAAGAGCCTTCGCTCCTCTGATACGTATGCGGACCAGGACTCAGACCCGCAAAATCTAGACATATAAGCAACACAAAATACATCAATAGGGGTAGGTCTCCTTTTTATGAAAAGGAGCGAAAAGGAGTTTCATTACTAAGAAAAGGACTTTATAATGCGTTTATTTAATTATTCTAATGTTCGTTTTTGCAAAGCATGGAAATTTACTATGTGTTCCTTACAGTACCTATCTGGAGATGTCCATTATTGAGTGCTATGGGTGATATTTTATGAAAATGGCAGCCAAATTGCGAAAAGGACTATCGTCTTACGAAATACAGAGTTGAACGAGGATTTTTTTTTTGTATAGCATGGCACGCGCCAGCATGATTAAGGGGATAAGTAATACGGCTAACTTGCAAATTAAGTGACTGAAAAATAAAAAGAAACCATGTTTAGTAAAGATATTTTCAGATTCAGTCATTAGCTTAAGAGTCATAGAATATTCACACGAGTAGCAATGGCTATGATCAAAATGCGCCTATGCGCAGGCTGATCTGAGCCTTTGCTGGTCGCACATAACTTGCAAATTATAGTAATGCTATTTTCAGGCTCAGTCATTAGCTTAAGAGTCATAGAATATTCACGCGAGTAGCAAAGGCTCTGATCAAATTGCGCCTATGCGCAGGCTGATCTGAGCCTTTGCTGGTCGCACATACCACAATGTTAGAAATCTTATGTCACGACTCTAATAATAATAATAATAATAATAATAATAAACAAACAAAAACACGCACACGCAAAAAAGAGGTTCTTTTCGTAAGAAAATAAAAAATCTCAATCTCAATGAAGTCCTTTTCGCATTAAGCATATTTTACGTAAAATTGTCTCCAACATCCAGTTTTCCACATCCTTTTTCAGACAGAGTCACTTATAATTATTAAGCAGACACACTTATAATTTAGAATTTTAATGGGGAAAAAAGGTACCGATTGTCACCGGCAACTACAAAGTCCCGTTTACGCATTCTCGGAATTTATTAAGTTCTGCCGTATTTCGCATCATGTTATTAGACACACTATATATTGAAAATCTAACTAGCTTTCATTCACATAAATGAACAAATAATAAATGCATAAATAAATAAACAATTGAATATATCAAGGTCCTTTTCGTTAGCCTACAATGAAATCGAAAGACTACATATATATATCTTATTTAAATGTCAGTTCTGTCTAATATCATTCCTAAAACTATTTATGAGACAATTATTGGTAGATTTATCTCGTAAAACATCTTTTTTAGTATATTATTAAACATACAGAACCCTAAGAATCTTTTTCAGAAAAAATAAAAGTCCTTTTCGCAAAAATAAAACTCCTTTTCGCGAAAAGGAGTCCTTTACACGAAAAGGAGTCCTTTACGCATTTTAGGGTCACCGAATATATATAGCAATAGTAAGGGAGATAATGCGCTTTTTTATACATGCTAAAAATAGTTCGCAAATGCTTAATACTTTTGAAAAAACAAAAACAAAAAAAAGAAATGTGATTTTTTATAAGGATAATATTTAGGTTTAAATGCTGTTTTGGTGAGCTACATTAAACTCCAAGTTCACTCTGTGATTTAACAAAGGGTTTAAAATATGCAAATTTCAGAACAATAAAACACTTAATTTAGATTGACTATTTTAACAAAATTGGTCCGCGACAAGATTCGCAACTAGGGTGTTTCAGCCGCGACTTTGCTGAAATTTCCGCGATATTCTCGCGGGATCGCGGCCTCGGCAGAACACTGGTCACTCCTACAACAATATCTGGGCCCATATGAAAAAAATCTTTGCATTAGCCCTTGGGCACTCCAAAATACATGTACAGCCAATAAAAAGAATATTACTATTAAATTTAATAGAAAAGGTTGAATTAATTCAGATCATTTTTAGCTTAAAATTCACATAAGAATGGCTACAAAGTAAGAAAGGTGGCAAAGATCAGGAATCGATACAATCAAGTACCACACCTGACCCATGGGAAAGTGAAAAAAGTAGAAACATCACAAACAAGAGCCAAGAGGTCAGCCCTTTGCCAGCAGGTGACCACAAGGCAGTAATGAACAGATGTGAAAGCATGAAAAACACAAGACATAATTAACACAGATGATCCACAAAAGAAGTACCGCCTTGGAACGTTTTGTAAAAATATTTTACTGGAGGGCTTAAAACGGTTTCATGGTGCCAACCCTCACCCTTAGTTCAGATATGGATCAAGACACATACATATATATGTTTGGTTTGCATGAAAGACCCCTAACTTATCCATGCATCATCTCCTAGAACATATAAATCAATATAGATATATACATATATAGGAGATATAGAAAAGATAAGGATTCAACAGTACATTAAAACTGAATACCGGAGTACAAGAAATCCAACAGGTAAACCCCAGTGGGCCTGACAGCAGCCAAAGTATCAGGCCTTTACCATCTCATCAATAGATAAGTCTACAATCTTTTCAGGAAATTTTGATATGTAATAATTGGCTTTTTAGGATGTGTAAATATTGTGATCGTTGGATGTCTGCCGTCCGTTGTCAACAATTGCATCAAAGGACATCTCCAAAACTTCTGGCTGGATTTTAGCCAGACTTGGCAGGAATCATTGAACCTTATATGCCATCTTCAATAATTGTTTAAATGGTTCCAGTCTGTTACATATATGAGAGAAAAAATATTGGTAACATTTTCTGAAAACTTTATGTGGATACTCATTGGAAGTGTCAAAATGAGACATTTTCAATTAGTACCTTGGTCCTGCAACATGCATATGAAAATATGGAAACCTTTTAGGGCTATATTTTGAATAGCATATAGTACAAAATATCTATCAATAAAAATTTGATACATATCTTTTATTGTGGACTGGCCCAAGTTTACTAATTTATTGATGGTTTTGATTAATCAGAACAACACTAGTTTCTACTTTTGCTCTTCTTAGTGCACTGACAAGTACCAGTCCTACCGAGCGGTATAGCGCAGTGGGTAATGTGTCTGACTGCAGATCCAAGGGTCACGAGTTTGATCCCGGCCTGGTCCCATACTTTAATGGAGATTGATCATGAAATAATTTTTACGGACATTCTCCTCCCTTCCTCTGAGTCTGATTCAAGAAGGGTTGCTGTCTTTTACAAGCGAAAGTATGTGCACAAAGTACTGGTTAACTGCTTATTCAAGCTTGCCCAGGATAAAGAATGATTAAGTGTGAACTGCCCGTCCCAACATGACCATAGCTGTTGACTGGGACCTAAAGCATCAAACCAAACAAACAAACCTGTACCAGTCCACCAATAATTTGTGTAATTTACACAAAATACTGGTGGAATGGAACTGGTATCTAAGGTACTATTTTCTCCACTTATACAACATGTACTATCAGAGTAGATAATAATCTCTGCGAAATTATGTAGCTGGACTGTGGGGCTGTGGCACAAACTCACAATCCCACTCCCAGTCCATAGGAGTCATCATGTCAGACATGACTAGCTAGCAATTACACTAAGCACTTGGCTTGCCCTCTCATAAGGTTATTATCATAGGTCCAGTTTAAAAGCAAAATATTTGAGCGAAAATTTGTCATTATTTTTCTAACCTTCCATTTAAACATGTTTTGGCTGTTCAGAAGAACCGTCTCTTCAAGACAGTTCTTTTGAGTACCCACAACATATGTTTTGGTTGAGAAATAAGAAACTGATTTTCAATTACAACCCTTAACTGGAGGTCTGATAATGTAATTATGTATACATCATATAATTAATTTTCTATTCCAATTATTTAAAGGTACTGTAACAACCACATGCAGGTGTTGGGCATGCTACCAAAGAAGGAGAGAAAACCTAAGAAAGAAAAGGAGAAAGAGAAAGAATTACAAGGAGCTGTCTTGTCAGCTCATCTTGAACAAAAACATCTATTTCAGAACCAAATCAGATCAAGATTGGCTGTGGACAGTATTAAAAACCAGATAGCATTAATTCAAAATTCTGTGGGAAGGGATGACGTTGAAGATGTTTATGCCTTTCCCACAGATCCGGGAGAAAGGTGTGAAAGAGTTAATCCGGTTTCAACTGTTATCACTAATTCTACTATTCCGACTGCATCTACCGGTATCGGGATGACAAAATCTGTTAGTGTATCAGCTGGGGACTCGACAAGTAGTGGGTCCTCATCTCTAGCTAAGATGTATCCAGAGCTAGCTGAAAAACTGGAAAAGATCAAACCAAAATTAGAGACTAAGGTAAAGGGAAAAGTGAAGTCATCTCGGACTATGAACAGTCTTCAGACTAAAATAGCTCAGAATAAAATCAAAGATAAGTTAAAAAGAAATCAGGAATCTTCTGCTTCCTCTCAATCACAATCCCCCAGCAGTAGCTTCAATAGTGCTAACTCTCCGGGCTTTCACATTAATACAAGTTCACCTAGTGTGCAACAGTCAGAATCTCCTGCTACTCCAGTTATGACTAGTCAGAAAGTTTCCTCAGCTTCAGAAGAAATAAGTGCTAAAAACAAAGTGACAGTAGCTGCTTCATTAGTAACAGACTCTGCACATCCAAGAACGACCAGTATTACAACTTTACCTACCATCACGCAGATAAATCCTTTGAATAGTTTTAACTTTCCAAATGTGAATTTTAATTTCGGACATTTTGGGATACCTTTACCAACAGCAAGTGATGTTCAAGAGACCTTAAAGCAGTTAGCTAAGACGACTCATATTCCTCTTGAAGCTGCTCTGTTTTCTCCTGAAGGTGCTGGCTTGGTACCGAGACTACCGATAGCGGGTCTACCTGCTGGGACCTTGATACCAACAGCTGATCTCTTGACTTTACATCATCTGTTGAGACCCCAACTTTCAGGACCCCCTCCACCTTACCCAGGTACACAACCAAGACCCACTTTTCCCTTGTTGACTTCGGTGCCAACACTTAATGTACCAAATCAGCAAAGTGATGAAAAACAAATCAATCAAACAATTGTATCAAAAGAAGAACAGACAAAGTCATCTGAACTTACAAAACAGAAATCAGTTACTTTATCACAATCTTCATCTACAGTTACAACTCATTCTGTATCTTCTGTTAAGCCGTCGGTTAGTGTAAGTCAATCAACAACATCGAATCCAGTGAAAACTCCAAAGACCAGAGCTGCAAGATCACGAGTTTCTCCGGCCAGTAGAAGTAACAAGGCAACAACAATGGCAATGTATTCTCTTCCTGTGACGCTTGGGAAACCAAGGAAGTTAAAAAATGTTCTATCAGAAACTGATTTAAAAAGAATTAAGACAGAAAGTGCTAAGACATTTTACAGAATTCATAAAAAGAGAAGATTAGAGAACCACAATTTTCTTGTTTCAGGTAGGTTTTTGTAACTGACTTTGCATGCTGGGTAAGGGAATGTACTTGTTCTAACACATGGAAGATGCAACTAGTTACTGCAACAGATTGGAGCAGGAACATTAGCTCTTTCCTTGCTAGAGCCGACTTCTGTCGGCTGCCAATGAACTTTGCAAACAGTTTGGAACTTTGGGCCCAGATAAGGACCGACAGAATGTCGGCCCTGATCTGTATCCAAACCGTTTGACACTCTGATAGTGTTCCTGAAAGAACTTTTTTTAAAAAGTTAATTTGAAAAAAGGTCAGCAAACAACAGGATAAGCACGCAAAATTACCCAGCATGTAAAGAGTTAATTATGAAATTGTGCCCCTTAATCCAACAGTTTGAGCGTAGAAGTCAGTACATGTACTCCTATCTATTGTTAGCATTTTGGTGATGTAAGGAAGAAATGTGGATCCAACCTTACTATTTCCAAATAGAAATGCATTGTGTAACACCTGAACCATGAGTCTAGGTGCAGGGCCTTTTCTCCCTATCACCAGGGTCCGATATCAGGCCCAATCCAAAATATCCTCCTTTCTTCCCAATTTCAAAAAAATTCCCAATCTGAATTGAAGGTAAAAAAAAATCTCACCAAAGAGCGAATTCTATTGATAAATAGCCGCAGAATTGCTCTCTGAGCCGGGCTGTAACTGACCTTGATAGCATTTCGGCACATTCGGATGTTTAGTTATGCGCCATTTACACCAAAATGTCATCTGTATTCGTGGTTGGAAATGTCGCACAATAGTAAATATTATTTTAGCAGTCTTCTTTTAAAAAAATTCCTAAATGCCTCATATTTTTTTCCAATTCAAGCCAGGGACCTTTTCCCAAAATAGCTGGAAAAGGCCCTGATGTGAGCTTCACCTTTCCAGAGGATGGGGGATCATATTGTTTTTGATGTGGATTCCGTTAGCGCCGATTTAGCCTTTTGTGAACCGTTGGATGCTTTTTGACCAAGTTGGCACAGATACTACTTATTTGGGATAGCCAAATTTGGTAACCTTGACATTGACAACTCAATGGTCATAACTATGAAAAAGCTTTGTCTGCACTCTATCTTCTGAAACATTGGCAGATTTTAGATTCATTGACTCAGATTGGGCAGGAATCCTTGTCCTGATCATATCTTGTGTACCGTTTTGAATTATGTCTTGAACTATCACTGGTGCATGCACCATAAGGAGATTCATGTGATGCGAACAAATAGATCACTGGCATTCTCAGATTTTGAATGATCTCCCTTTGTCTAATAGTATCTCTCTTGTATGAAGCACAACCAGAAGGGATATGTTCGATGGACACTTTTCTAGTTAAATAACTAGAAATTTTTATTGCGAACTATTTATATGCAAATTTACAGTTTATCTGGAGTTCTGAATATTTCTTACAGGGTTTGATAGCTCTGATAGTGATAGCTCTGACTGTGATATGTTACCATGGCAACCAGATTGGTTTACAGCTTCATCAGATGAGGAACAGGGAGAGGAGGATGAAGAAGAGTAAGTATCTAGATCGGCTCATTCTTTGGGCAATTTATTGATAGTCTGATGCATTGTTAACTTGTTACATCCCTACTGAATACTAAGCCAGTTAATGCTTGCCATGGGCCTGTGGGTAAGTTGTGGGACATAAAAATCAACTACTGACTTAATTTGATTAAAAAATCCTTTCTTCAACATGGGTTATTATTGCCCCTGTTGACTGTAGGGGATTTTGCAGGGCCCTTAGTTGGAGTCTGACAGCTCTAGCAGGGTTTGCGCTAGGATTTATTTTTTTTTCGCCACCATTTTCGCCAATCAGATTTTTTTTGTGCCATTTTCTCGAACTTAGAGCCAGATTTTGGCCATTTGTAGCCCAAAAAGAGCCAGGTTTGGGGGCATTTTTCGCAAAAAATGTCTTCTGTCTTTAACCCCCTTAATTCTGGTGGATTATTGTACACACATTGATAAAACAACTAAGGAATAGTCCATATTGTATTTAAAGTGGTTGACAGTCTTTAAATTTATGTATATTTGTACCTGGAGATTGTTGATTTTTCTTAACAAACAGAGCAAACACTGATGAAATGCTGTTTGGTATTCACTGCTTGCCAAAGTACCTGTTTGCAAGTATTCAGAATAAATAGGATTAACCAACATTGTACGTTTAAGGTGTCAAGCAAAAAATAATACACAGGGATGATAATGATCAGACTTTCGATGTAATTGTCAGTCTTTCCATAGAGTTTATATGGAAAACCTCCATTCAGGTTTGAACATCTGAACGTGAGACAGATTATTTATTAACACATCATTATTTTGAAAATAATTGCTAATGAATGTATGACGCCAATTTTAAAATAATATGACTTTTTTCTCTCGATTTTTTTGGTATTTGATTTTAGTGATTAAAAGTTTGCAATCAATGTTATTCTAGCTTGAATATAAAAGTATAAAAGATCATATAATACTTTGATTAAAATGTTTAAATTGGGAAATTATATGTTAAATAGAACGAATAACTGCCTTGCCAAAGTAGTTTGCTAAATATTGTAACAAGGGAGCTAATTCAAAAATATTAGGGGAGAGCACAATTGCATAATTTTTACCTCGGAATACAGGCCCGAATTTTTCTGACAAAACAAATTTAAATCAAGTGAGCCATAACATCATCTACCTTTTAAATAAAAAGGTTTCTGTTTAGAAATGATAGGTTCAGACATCTGAAACTGTCGAGAAAAGCACTTTGAACAGCGTGTGCAGTTGCTGTCTTGAAAAGAGAAGCAATGCTACTGTCGGCCTTTGCGAGATGCGCGGATCCTTTCGCATGCCTGGTAATGTCTAGTGAGTGATGCCGTCAGATGAAAGAATGGCACAGTGAACACCATGCAAATCGTTCTCCTTTCTCACAAAGCTTGATGGAAAGCTCGAAGCAATATATCTATCTTCTTACGAGTGGAAAGAGAGCTTGCAAGTGACACTTGATTTTTTCTTCTTCGTGGACGTCGATGTAGCGGTCTTTTCAACATGTTTAAAGTTACGAATTCAGAAAGCTATGTAATGACTATTATTATTGACCACAAAAAGCAAAGATGTCACGATGATGGTGCAGATTATTTCATGCACAGCATGGCACCATGTATATTATAGTCTCTAATTATGACCGTTACCGATAGCAGCTGTTAAAAGTGTGTGCCGATCGCCGTAGGTTATAAACATTTATACTGGATCCGAGGTTATCAGCGCGTGTCCAGGTTTGACTCGATCAGCTACTGAATTGTGTGGTCGATAATTGGGGTGTTAATTGACCATTAAGATACACATTGATGACCTTTAAGCGGCACGAGGCAATGACTTGTAGCCGGAGGTGACAATTCCGACGCCAGACAAAAAAAAATATACTTGCGATTTTTCTTTCGCCAATAGTTGTCGCCAAATTAATATTTTTTGCGCCAAATTTATTATTTCTTCGCATTTTGCGACAATGGCGATCGGTAGCGCGAACCCTGTCTAGTTCTCACTTGAATCAATAAGACAGACCTGCAGTTATCCTGCAGAGCCATTTATTTCAGTGCATTTATTTTCTTATTTTACTTGTGGAAAGCCTAATTATTGTTTTGACCCCCACAGATAGGTGATTTTTCCTTTCTTTCAGTCAAAACATTTGTTGTGGTGCTCTGGCATTAGACATAGATCCAGATAAGGAAATTTTAATTGTAATTATTTCCTTACCCATCAATTTAAACATGTGTTTTGGGTGCTCAAAAGAACCGTCTCATTGAGATGGTTAAACATGTGTTTTGGGTGCTCAAAAGAACCGTCTCATTGAGACGGTTCTTTTGAGTACCCACAACATATGTTTTGGATGAGAAATAAAAATAGTTTTACAATGGGCCTGATAAGAGGTGTATCATTGAGACTCTTCCAATGAGTTCCCACAAGATAAGGAGTTATAAATGTCTTTTCTTTTCAGTCTAACCTTTGACCTCAGAACAACAAAATTGGCATTGAGTCGAGCCAGACTTAGACGACAGTGCTTTCAGTCGAAAAAATCCTATATTGCCAATAGTAACGTCCATGACGGGGACACTAAATCATTGACTTCATTGATAGCAGCAGTACGGGAGAACACCAGGGTGGCTGTTCAGAGCTTGTATGAAGTTAGTGGCAATCGTCCTAAGCCAGTTGATAAGTAAGTAGTCCTTCAGCACATATTTTGTTTTCTCTACTTTAAAAAGCAATTGAGTATGAACAGGAAATGCCACAATCACATACCACACAAATAATGAGTATGATCAGGAAATACCATAATCACATACCACAAAAATAGTGAGTATGATCAGGAAATACCATAATCACATACCACAAATAATAGTGAGTATGATCAGGAAATGCCACAATCACATACCACAAAAATAGTGAGTATGATCAGGAAATACCATAATCACAAACTTTAGACAAACCCGTGGCCTCGTGAGGAAGAGCCACACAACAATCAGGAGACACCAGGAAGACAAACAAAGTAAAGCAACCAGCTCTCTTTCACTGCATTTGTGTCCTTGAGCAAGACATTAATCCTTGCTTAGTACTGTTTGAACCAAGGAAGACCCGTCCCAAAATAACTGAAAGATTGTTGACAGGAACGTAAAGAATCAAATCAAACAAAAGAAAGCAACCAGCACTCTGTTCCCCATCAAGATGAATGCAAAACTAGAATGGACATAAAGTAACACACAACAAAACATAGAACAATTATGTACAGAATCCCACAATGGGAGTAACAATCAAACATCAAACACATAACACTGAGAATAGTTTAACCCTTTTCTACTAACTCTTCTCTCATCTGCTTATGCCATTGTGGTTACTATCAGTCCTCCAGATAAGAGTGCGTATTGGAAAACTATTTTCTTTATTTCTCATCCAAAACATGTTATGAGTACTCAAAAGAATCGTCTCAATGAGACCATTCTTTTGAGCATCCAAAACACATGTTTCAATTGATGGGTAAGAAAATAATCACAATTTTACGCTCATAAAATTTCCTTATCTAGGTCTATGTTACTATGGTAATGGAAATACTGTATTCAACATAATAAGCTCAAATGCTCCTATAAGAGTACACTGAGTACACTTTATATGAACTTATGATTTCTGGTCAATCCTGTGGTGCCATTTAATTAATGGTGTGGCTCCATTGTGTGCAGACTTGTGTGGATGTAAAACATTGTGGATCCTGATCAGCTACTGATGAAGCCTTATAGTTTTTTTTATCCACATAATAATGGTACTAATACAGGGATTTTTTTGGTGTCCTCAGGGGCCGAAATTCGGCCCCTTTCCCAATGGGATTTAGGTGACTTTTTTCCCAATTTGAAAAAAAAATTCCCAATCTCAAAAAAAAAAAAGATTTTTTTTTTTTTTTTTTTTTTTAGAATTTTCATTCAGTCACCACACACACACACTCACAAGCTACATGATGACAATCTACTAGAATTGCATCCTATTTTCCTTCAATTTAATGGCAATGGTATGTGTAATAGCTAATTTTGTTTTTAAACTGACCAAAAATGCTGTTCTTGTTTGTTTAGAAAATTTCCCAAAATAGTGGTTTACCGCGCTAATTTTCCCAATCTGAAAGGCCCTAGGGCCCATTCCCAAAATTGCAAAAAAAATCCCTGTAATAATAGGGCATCATTTGATTGACTATTGGAAATTAGTTCATATAGTGTAAATAACCCTTAAAGTTTGTAGGAGCATGTGCCCTCAATAGGTCAAATACCTACACATATATATTTGCAGGTACAAAAGAAGGGGGCTTGAGAGAAGAAGGTGCTGTTACAAGAATGATGAAGAAGTCCAATGCAAGAATGTTATTGTGCCATATACAAATCACTGTATAAAACGTATCCTTTTATGATTGATTATAAGAGACCTTCTTATGAACGTTGGTGGTAGCCATATATAGTAACTTGTCTGTCAATCCACATAGGTTTAGATAAACAAAAATTTTCAGCGTAAAATTGTAAATATTTTCTTACCCATCAGTTTTAACATACGTTTTTGGTGCTCAAAAGAACCGTCTCATTGAGACGGTTCTTTTGAGTACCCACAACATATATTTTGGTTGAGAAATAAGAAAATTAAATTTTCCATACTAAAGTCCTCATCCATTTTTGTAAGTGCAATAACTTACTATAAGCAAATATTTTGTGAGTTGCAAGGCTGATACGGTAACCAACATTTTTTTAAGGACAGAAAGAGAAAAGGTGTCCAAAATTTTAGAATGTTTACCATATCAGTTGCACGTCCTTCTAAATAAAAGTTCAATTTAACCAAACCACTTCTATAAATAGAATGTCTTCCTTGACAAAGTGTAGATGTAATGTACAATGTAGATCAGCAGATGTTTGAATATTGTACAGCGAAGTTTGCTGACAACACCCAGTGTTGTGTTCCTGTGATAGACCTTAAACATGAGCTCCCTCTCTGTATGGAACATGGCATTAAAGCTGTAAGTGCATCTTAATTCCACACATTTAGATAAACAAAAATTTTCAGCGTAAAATTATAAACATTTTTTCACCCATCATTTTTAACATAACTTTTGGGTGCTCAAAAGAACCGTCTCATTGAGACCGTTCTTTTGAGTACCCACAACATATGTTTTGGTTGAGAAATAAGAAAATTATTTTTTGTTACAACCTCTTTTAAAACTAAAGGCCTGTAATTCTTTTAACTCTTAGCATGCTGGATAATTATGCCCTAACCTTGAACAGCCAGAACATATATTTAATCTAACATACAAGAAAAGAATCACAATTTCACACAAATGTTTTGCTTATCTGTACCGATGCAAAGTTTCGAAAACAGCAATTTGTCTGTCCAGTAAAAAACAATACAAAGTGACTATTCCCCCTGCAGCCATTATATAGGTTAATAATGGCCCGGCAGCCCAAAGTACAGTATAGCAGGTAGGCCAGCTTCACCAACATGCTTTTCTGGGCTTTGGGCCGTTTTGGGGTTAATTGACCTAATCACAAGCCATAGCCAACATCTGCCAAGTGAAAAAAATGTTGTTTTTTTAAACTGCCATCAGGTAAATAGCTTCTAATTCAGCCGATCACCGATTGAATAGTTTCTAATACACCTGACAATCGAGTTAACAGTCCAGTCAAACATTTCTTACTGTGGCAGGGAAGTAAGGGTCTTATTATTTACCTAGCTACCTTGTGTGAGCACCATCTTTACATGGCAGCTGGATGAAGATAGCCTTATCACACTGTCGTTAGCCTTAGCCAAACTGAAAGTTGGTGCTTGCTTTAGACTGGTTTTACTATTTTTACAGGATAATTATCAGAAGCTGCAAGATTCTGAGCCCAAACCAAAGAGACCTCGTAAGAAAACAAAACCCTCAGCGCTTACAAGACCACCCAAGAAAGGAAAAAAGAAGAGAAATCAAAGGAAACCTGCTCGTCAGCAGAAACCACTACCTCAGGAAGATTATACAGAAGACACAGGTATTAATTCAATTAGATCCACTTTTATATAGTACTTGGAATATATTTTGCTGTCAACAAAATTTAACCAGTCTAGTAAACTTGCACAAATTGTTTTCCTCTCAGAACAAAATGGCAACCAGAACTAAAAATGGAGAAATCTGTAAATGACATCCACAGGTCTAGATAAACAAAATTTTTCAGCGTAAAATTGTAAATATTCTCTTACCCATCGACTTTAACATATGTTTTGGGTGCTCAAAAGAACCGTCTCATTGAGACGGTTCTTTTGAGTACCCACAACATATGTTTTGGTTGAGAAATACGAAAATTAAATTTTCGTTATCCACTCTTAACTTTTAAAAGTCCTGACATCTTCTAGACAGCTGATCCAAATTCAAAATATTTACATAAAAATGTTTTCTTTAGTTCCCTTAATGTTTTCCTTATTAAAATTGCACGAACGGTTTCACTCGACTGTACAAAGTGGCCGCCAGAGCTACAAATAGAATAAACCTCCTCCTTAATCAGTGATCCAAATTCAAAATAATTTCACATAAATGTCCCCCATAATGCTCTCTACCAAATTTGCACAAAGGTTATATATATTTATATCGGAGCTAAAAATAGGTTTGTTTTTTCATGAACCAAGACTCAGGTGAGCGATTCAGGGCCTCATGGCTCTTTTTGTTTCTGGTATTTTCACCCAGTTTGAGGGGCTACAGGTTGCCTTATATTCATGCATCTGAAGATAGTTTTCATGTGTCTGAAGATAGTTTGATCATAGCATGAAGGCTTGATGTTTTTCAAGTCCCTGATATTAGCATGTGAAGTTAATTATACTCCAGGTTTTAAGTGACCCCCATTTTTTTTTGGCTGATTATTGTTATTTAATGATGACTTCAATTGAAAAAGAAATTACAGAAATGAATTTGGATATAGACCATTAATATGTACTAAATAGATACATATAGAGTTGCCCACACACATTAAATTGTGAATAATATTGAAACTTTCCTCAGATTGTATGTTTCATTTTTATTTTGTTTGTATGTTATGACTTGTATCCCAGTTTGGGGTTTGGTCAATCAATAAAGCTCTTAAAACCCTTAAAGCTGCATACTCTGTAACTATGAACATTTTTCGAAAATTTTTATTTTCTTTTTAAATCATTTGTAAAAGTAGAATTAAGCTATGTTTTCACAATAAAAATGTTCAGTACAGCTGAAAACTGCATGGAAAAGTGAATTATCTTATCAAATAGGTGTGTATTTCTCTGATTGGTAATTATTTGCGTCCCTCGTATAATTCTAGACCGCTGAATTTTAACATAAATGCTGTTGTTTTGATAGTGATAACTTGTTAAGATTTACGAAAATAATAAAATGTTTACCCGAATTTGAGTATTTTTACTGTGTTCTTGAAAAATAAAAACATTATTTTTAAAATTAGAAAATCAAAAGTTACAGACTATGCAGCTTTAAACTGCATAATTGAATTAATTTTTTTCACTTAAATATGATTTTTTATATAGGCTGGGATTAGATGGAATTTTTGCATGTTTTTGCTGAATTAATTTTATATTGTTTGACAGAGCTGGGTGACAGTGAGGAGGTTCATACAGCATCACATGATGATGATGGCGAGGATGAAGATGATGAGGAGGGTGATAAGAGTGATGAGCCTGAGGAGGAAACTCCAGTCAAGGAAATGCCAAGTAAGATGGCAATACTGGCAGCGACGACACTTACCGTTAGACCCAAGGTTCAGCAGGCTGAACCCGCCGTGAAGGAAACAAGTCTCAGTAAAACAGAAAAGTTCCAGAAGGTGTCTTCACTGGAAGAGTTGGAAAATTTAGGAGGACTTCCTGGTAAGAACACTTCTATAACCCTTTGTATACTGATGGATTCTTCCTTCTGGTTTGATACAATAAGCATGGGATATTCCATTGTACATATCTAGTGGTGTCAGGTTAAAAGAAATTGTTGACCAGGATGTAAAGAATCAAAAGAATCAAAACAAACAAAACCAGTCAAACTTTCTTTAAAATGATGAACTGCTTGGAAGAATGGAGCATTTTGTCCTATTGATAACTGACTGCTTGGACGAATCGGAGCATTTTGTCCTAGTGACAACTGACTGCTTGGACGAATCGGAGCATTTTGTCCTAGTGACAACTGACTGCTTGGATGAATCAGAGCATTTTGTTCTAGTGACAACTAACTGCATGGATGAATCAGAGCATTTTGTTCTAGTGACAACTGACTGCTTGGATGAATCAGAGCATTTTGTTCTAGTGACAACTGACTGCTTGGACGAATCTGAGCATTTTGTCCTAGTGATAACTGACTGCTTATATGAATCAGAGCATTTTGTCCTAGTGATATCCGAATGCTTGGATGAAATGGAGCATTTTGTCCTAGTTATAAATGACTGCTTGGATGAATTGGATCATATTGTCCTCGATGTGACAAAACCTATCTTTAGGGTTTCTGACAAAGCCACACTCAAACCAGTCTCCTAACCTGCAGAGACTAGGTAGAAAATTCAAAATTTGCTAGTAGCAAGTTTGATTTGATACTTTCCAATAAACAAATAACAAAGGCGCTTATCAGACTGCACTGGTCTGCCCCTTTATCGTTTGCAAACCCCCGATAATAGGTTTACTCACGTCGAGGCCTATATTGTCCCAGTGAACATGGATTGCCAAGATTGTAATGTAAATGAGCTTTGCTCTTGTTTCAACGGCATACTGATACATAAATTTAATTCTCGCTCACGGAATGCTTCCTTTATTTTAGAACTGGAGAATGAAAAGATGTTTGGTGAGTTACCGTTGGAAACGGCTTCCAAGCTTCTAGAGGAAAATGATTTCCAGGATGTGTTAAATAGACTACCAGACGAAACATTTGACCTCTTCACAAGTAAGTAATGTCTTTTAGAACTTTAGTTAAGCGTGCATAATGAAAATTTAATTTTCTTATTTCTCAACCAAAACATATGTTGTGGATACTCAAAAGAACCATCTCAATGAGACGGTTCTTTTGAGCACCCAAAACATATGTAAAACTGATGGGTAAGAAAATATTTACAATTTTTCGCTGAAAAATTGTGTTTATCTAAACCTGTGGTCTTTGGTTTACAGTACATATCCTAAAAAAAGGTAATGCAGAAGAAATAATTGAACAAATTTTATTTTTACTAGTATACCAATGCCTCTGTCGTCCATCCATTGTCTGTCAACATTTTCAAACATCATCTCTGAAACCACTGAGTCAATTCAACTCAAATATCATACGGAGACTCCTTAGGGTCGGGGAACGAAAGTTTGCACAAATGTTCCTGGTCATATGACCAAGATGGCTGCCATGCCCTTATATGGTAAAAAACCATTAAAAATCTTCTCTGGAACAATAAACTTGAGTCTTGGTCTGTAGCATTGTGGATGTGGGCCCTACCAAGTTTGCACAAATGATGATCCTAGGTTGACATTGTCCTACTTTATGGCAAGGTCAAATTTGATTCTAAAACATTTTGGAAGGTTTATTTTTCAAGAACTGTTGGAGCAAAAATCATTATACTTGCTAGATATATCAAACACCGACAATGATTATAAATAAGTTCATAAGTCCAAGGCTGACTGTTGACCTTTTAGCCAATATGGCTCAAATTAGACTGACATCAGTATGTTCATATGTATATTTTTCATAGAATCTACTGGTTATATGGAAGTCACATTTTATATGGAGTGTATGTTCCTGGTCACATGACCAAAATGGCTGTCATGCACATATTAGGTTAAAGCTCTCAGAAGTTTAGCTGCTTTTAACCCTTTACCTCATAGACGCTTTTTAACACTTTGGCAAACAAAGCAGACCCCAGATCTATGTTATCACATATGCACAAAAGCCTCCTTTGAATGCTCATGCTGACATATCCAGCAGGGCTAAGGTATGAATTTCTGTCTGGGTCTTCACCTACATCCTTATTTTGTGTATGCCAGCAGTGAAGGCTCTGATAAGTCCACGCAAATTAAGCAGGCTTGCTCGACAATGTGATAAGTACCAAATTCTCCTGTGCTGGCTCATCTTTTGATAGAAAATTATGGGGGAAAAATGTAGTTTATGCCTTTTACAGACCAACTCTATTTGAGTTAAAGAGAGTTGACTGTTATATGTGTAGTGACTGCCCAGTGGTATTGGAAAATTCTGTCACAAGCATGATGATGGTAAACAGTTACCTTTATGATGTTATTTTCCATCTTTACCACAGTTACGGCACATTCTCATTTGAGCCAGTTCACTGTACAAGATTTTGATACTTATGGCATATGTATAGAAGCTGCCATGTTGTTGTGGATAAACCACTCACCTTGTACCCAGTCGTCCCGAGTTTGATGCAAGGCTCCTCCAGTCTGTTGGATGAGACCGGTCTCCATATGGCCTTAGCCAGGGATTTCATTAAGAGGAGGGAGGCGGAGATTTTCCCCTTCTACTCAGGCATGTTTCCCCTTCTACTTTTGATAAATTTGTATAGCCTCTATAGCCAAATACTGTCAAACCAACCGTCTACTTTGCCTTGATACCCGGATGCCAAAAAAGTTAATGAAACCCCTGCCTTAGCTATTGGTGGGACGTTAAACACAAAATAACTCACTATGGCACTATAACGGCATATATGCGTAAAGTCATTCTTTGAACAAGCATATATATGCAGCTATCCAATCAGACATGAGGTATTGATTTTGGCCTAAGCCTTTATATATGTCCCTACTTTCTGATTATGAGCAGCAAAGGCTCTTGTGAGACTCTGCATTTGTGTAGGCTCCGCTGAGCTATTGTTGTATGCATATGCAATAAGTACCATATGTACCTTGACGCGAGAAAACCTGTCTTCGGTGGTTTGCGAACAACAAATCCCTTATTGAAAAGTATCGTATCAAAACTTGCTGCAAGCAAAATTTCACTTTTCTAACCAGTCTCTGTAGCTGAGCAGGCTGGTTTGAATAATCTCACTTTGTCAGAAACCCTGAAGAAAGGTTTTATCCCGTCACAGCTCATCTTATTTTTTTTTTACTCAATATATTATTATGCTTCCAGATAAGAATGGTATGTTTGAGCCCACTAATGAAGAAGTAGAAGAATTGGAGCAGTCAATTGCAATGGCAAACAAAGATTATAAATATGCTAAAGACAGTCTGGATGAAATCTCAACCTCAAATACACCACTACCTCCTATACTTGATGATACCGATGAACTAACAAAACAGATAGCAGAGGAGATACTGAGTGGGAGTTTAGGTCGTGAAATGAGCAGCCATAGTTTTAATAGCGCTGATGCTCAGGAGAGCATTAAGGCGATAGCTAGAAGCTTGTCAACTTCAGGACAGTTATTAGCACCTCAGTCTGCTGCTAGGTTAGAGAGTCCCCAAACTACAGCACAAAGACAGGCTAGTTGTCCCCCATCTGTGCCAGTTCCCTTGCCATTCACTCAACATCAGAGTTATAAGGAAAAAGATCATGTGCCAGTGGTTTCCGTGCCAACAATTTCATCAAGTTCTCAGTCGTTTTCTCAAGCTTCTTGTTCTTCAAATCGGAGCACAACTAGTTTTTCCTCACAACCTAGCAGTGCTTCATTGTCATCGGAGTCAGTGACCATGAGGCCATCTCTGTTGCCGGTGACTAACTCTCTTCCAGCCTCATATGTAGCTTCTCCAAAACATGTGGAGCCTGTGTCCACTCCTCGGTCAGCTGACAAGATATTGACTACAGATTCTAGTACAGTACGATATCCTACAAATTTACCTTTATCTCAACAACAGTTATCTCAACAACAGTTGCTTCAGTTAATGCAGCAGTCAGTACAACACCCTCCACCTGTGCAATATCAGACAGCTCCTCCTCCTCCACCTCCACAAAGACCTGTACATTTGTCCCAGATACCTGGAGCACAGCTATCCCAACAGATACCTGCTGCACAGGTACCGCAACAGTTAACTGCTGAACAGCTACTGGAGAAACAGCGCTTTATTCAACAACAGAAACAACAACTTGAAGCCCAACAGCAGCAGCTGACACAACAGCAACAACATCTAGAGGCTCTGACACAACAGCAACAACAGCTGGATGCTCAACTCTTACAACAACACCTCTTGCAGCGCCTCTCTAATACCCGACCTCCACAACAAGTGGCTGTGTCTTCGGTAGAACAGCAGGTAGCAAACAAGTTTCAAGAGAAGTCCCAGGCTACAACTACTATGGCTATGGCTAAAAGTGTTGCTCATGCAACACAAGTGACATCTCTTCCTAGCTTATCTCGGTATGTTAATTCAATATCTCAAGTTCCAGCACCCATGCTACCACAGGATCTCAAATCTAACCCAGCTCTACAGACTGCTCATTTATTAGAATTGCAACAACAGTTGGCAATTTTTGCTCAGCAACAACAGCAACTCTTAGCCCAACAAAATATTACAGGTTTAAATAAAGTTACTTATGGAAATACACATGTTTTAGCTCCTAGTCAGACAGCTGTCATGCAGAAATCTGTTCAGAAATCTCAGCTAGAATCTTCAAGTCACACCAAAGTTAAAACCTCTGCAAGTGTTCCTGTTGGTATACCAGCTATGAATCAGCCAGTGTTTAGTCATAAACCTCTTGTACATGAACTGCCTCCAAAGACTGTAGCTAATGTAGTGAGTTCTAAGCCACAAACTAGTCAAGTGCAATATATCCCTCCAAAACAAGGATCTGTGTCAGTAACATTATCAGGTGTGGGTTCAGTGACTGATAAAGTTGTACCTCATATAGACACATCAACACCTCACAGTGTTAGAACAAACACTCCAACAACTGGTGGGGAAACATCAAGTTTTTCCTCACAAACACAAACAGTCTCCTCTCCTAGTAGTTTATTGTCGAAAATTGACCCTAAAACAATGACAACTAAAGCTTTAGAGCAACATATCGTCCAAATGGCATATCAACAAGCATTAGCTAAACAAACTGAAGTAGATCTGGAGAGAAGTAAAAATCCTAAAAAGGTTGGATCAAAGAAAAACTCACAAAAAGGTGTTAAAAGAAATGCATCAAGTGCTAAAAAGGTGAAAGACACCACAAAAACACCAGAAATGTTAAGTAGGCAGTCAGAACTGGAGCAGCAACTTGCTCAACTTGCCAAACAGAATATGGCGCAGAAGCATGCGGCACAGAAGAATGCTATTGTGAACCCTTCACTATCTCATACCTCAACGGCTCTTTTAAAACAAGTAACTAATCCTACAGCAACCATTTCCTGGAAACCAATACCCACGTGTCAGAATGGAGTGTCGGAAGATTCTAAGGAAACTTATGTCTCTGTTGGAAATTCTATTATGTCGTTTGGGACGTCTAGAAGTGTTGCGAGTCCTGCTGTAAGCTCGGTGCCTTTTACAGCTACCTCCCCTTTATCAGCTAGACCAGTTTCAAAACATTTGGTCCCTCCCCCTAGTTACCACCACACAATGACGGCAACATTAACAAAGAGTAGTACAACACCATCCTGACCAGAGCACAAATAAATATCACACCTTTGTCCAGGAAATTCCCTATTTCAAATTGGGACCTTTGAATGAAAATTACAAGGAAAAATTCCTATAAGGCCAAATATGAAAATATGTGTGTTTCGGGTAAAGGGTCTGAAACTTTTAGGTAGGGTAGGCTCACAAATATTTTTTTTAATTTTTTTTTCAGGAACATGCCTTTCAAAATGCATAAAATTATATATTTTTTTCGAGAAAACCTGAAAAATAATCTAGGTTTCAACAGTAAATTTAGGTAGGGTCAGGTAACCCTAAACACATGTATTTTTTATTTGGCCTAATACATATATCTTTAATGGAGCTATGATGATTTAGATAGAAACTGTCTAAATTGAAGTAGATTTTGCTTTTCCTCTGCATTCTTATTGCAGTTTCTTACGTAACCCTTTTCTTGCCATTCCTGACAATCATCGTCTATTTGCTCATCTGATTATCTACTTTACAGCCTATAATGCAAACAATATGGACCCAAATCAGACTGGAGCAGTCTGATCAGGATACATAGTCAGGCCTCCAGATAAGAGTGTGTATTGGAAAACTATTTTCTTTATTTCTCATCCAAAACATGTTGTGGGTACTCAAGAGAACCGCCTCATTGAGACGGTTCTGTTAAGAACCCAAAACATATGTTTTAATTGATGGGAAAGAAAATATTTACAATCTTACGCTCATAAAATTTCCTTATCTGGATCTATGCATAGTATTTGCTTCCATGATGAAAGGTAGTCTGAAGTGAACATGAAAGGGTTAAAATACATGCCTCAGCATATAGGGCTTTTATTATTACATAAGTGGTTACCCCAGTGATATTTTCCCTAAATACAATAGCCCCAGGATCCACATTGAAAAAGGCTTATTTTCTATGGACAGAGTGGTGATATTTATTTGTTACAGCAATAACTTTTCTTTGAAAAAAATCAAGATAACTGACAAGATTGTTTGAGCAACTCACTATCATTTTGAATATTGAAATTAGAAGCATGCTTCTAGATAAGTGTATGTAATTAAAAATTGATTTTCTTATTTCTCAAACAAAACATGTTGTGGTTACTCAAAAGAATCGTCTCATTTAGACGGTTCTTTTGAGCACCTAAGATAAATGTTAAAATGATGGATTAGAAAAAAATCAACCTTTTTGCGAAAATGGTTTATCTCTACCTTTGATGATGGTGTCAACTGCTGATGACTTTTGCAACCAGTTTGGATGCAGATCAGGCCTGACAAAACCGGGTCCTAATCTGGATCCAAACTGTTTTGACACTAATGGTATTTCTGAAAGAATTTTTTTCAAAAATGTTGATTTTGAAAAATATCAGCAGATAAAAAAAAAGCATGAAAAATTACCCAGTAGGCAGAGAGTTAAAATGGTATAGTAAGCCTGCAATGACCAATAAAAGCAGGCCTTGAGATAACATTTGTCAATAATTCACAACAGTATATCCTGCGGTATACGGTCGGAAATAGTTTGCCATCATTAACTACGTCTCATTTAGTTAGATAACCATATTCAAAATTTTCATTTGGGGCGGTATATTTCTGGATATAAGGTGTGAAATCACATTTTACGATTCTGCTTACTCATCGCCATATGACTAAATTTCCGACTATATCCGACGTTATACCTCCCCAAACGAAAATTTTGAAAACAGTTATCCCCTAAATGAACAAGCATGATTGTTGTATTATTGCAAACAGCGCAAAATTTTGTGAGATGTTGCAATCTTAGTATTTATCAGGTGCTAATCTGGGGAGATAATCCACGAGTTTCTCTCATATAGCTTTATACAACTGGATACAGGTCTCTGTTAACCCTTTTCCTGCTGAAGTACACTACATCCTGTTCTGAAAACTGTGTAGGTCAAGAATAGCGGTCTTGAAGAAGCCAGCTGATCAGGATCCACAGTGTATTGTAAGTGGCCTGTGAATCTAATGTAATAAATGTATTTATGCTCATGAGTTGGCTGGAAAGCAGAACAGGGGACAAAAATTCCACTGGTCAGCTCGTAATTACGAGTGAAATCTAGAAAGGACCAGTAATTCTTCCCAAAGCACTCATCCTGTAGGAAGTATTATTACATACTACTCCCCTTTGTTCTTTATTGCATACACTTTTAAAGGACAATTGCATGTGTTTGGAGGACTAATGAAAATTGTAAGTCACTCGTCCTGCAGGACAAGTGCAATATTGAAATATGTTTGTCCCCTGCGGAAGTGGGTGAGGCATCTTGACTCATTGCATACTGGGTAATTTTTCATGATTTCTTCTTTTCAAAATTACCTTTTTCAAAAAATTACTTTATGAACTCTATCAGAGTGTCAAACAGTTTTGATCCAGATCAGGACTGACATTGTGTCGGTCCTGATCTGGTCCCAAACTGTTTGCAAAGGCTAACAACAGACGCCAAAAGTCACCTCTAGCAATGAAAGAGTTAAATTATTCAGCAGATCAAGATTAAATCTGTCCAGTCCAGAATCTCTAGTTTATAGAACTTTACTTGTCAGTGTGTTTGTTTTTAGTGACATAATAGCCTTATTAGGGACAAATGTAAAATGTATACTTAGATAGTACAAAGTACATGGTCTGCATAGAGCAGTATGATCTAGGTTTGTACAAGGTTCTTAGCTTTGGAACATTTACCATAGATTTTGTTAAATAAGGAGTTAATGATACACATCAAATGTGGTATCGTATTTCTCAGAGAAAAACAAAGTACTGATTTCAACTGATGTTTTTTTACGTAGCCCTTTTTGTTACTATTATTGTCTGAGCCCTTATGCTGCTTTGATCCTGGAGAAGCCCCTTTCAGGGTATAACTTGGTGACCTATTATCTGCAAAGGGGTATCAGCAAGAAAAGAAAAGATCCTGATTATATGAGCTTGGGCAAAGCAAAGGGCATGGGCGCCCATTGAAGACTCAGATAGGCCTTTGCATCCACGCAGTCTGATCAGAGTCTTTGCTAGGCAGGCCTCCAGATAACAGTGCATATTGGAAATCTATTTTCTTTATTTCTCATCCAAAACATATGTTGTGGGTACTCAAAATAACCGTCTCAATGAAATGGTTCTTTTGAGCACCCAAAACACATGTTTAAATTGATGGGTAAGAAAATAATTTCAATTTTACGCTCATAAAATTTCCCTATCTGGATCTATGCTAGGCGCTCTATAGATAGAGCCAAGGTCCCAAGATTCTTCATATTGAAAGTGAAGACTGATCAGACTGCATGGGTGTGCAGATTTTTTTAAATTTTTTCTGTACGCACATACCAATTGGTACCTTATGTTGGATACCGGCTCATATGGCTCACCTCACCAGGATCCTCATTGTTAACAAGGTTGTCAGACTGAAACAGTATAAAACCCATTTTAAGCCAAATACAATTGCCTACCTCTATCAGTAGGAGGAGCCAATTTCTAATTTTAGGGGTGTTTGCAGGTAATTTTCATTTTTATTCAAATTTTAATAGAACATTCTGTAAGCAAACAGTGAAGACCCTGATCAGACAGCGGCGTCTGGTCTAGGTCTGTGCCGTTTGCCTATATTCCATAAAAAGGACGCTAGGCTTATATGGGTTGAATATTTCTTTATTACTCTGTTAAAACATTTAACAAAGTCTTTGTTTAATGGTAGAATTTTCCTACAGGAGTTGAAATATGCTAGGTGCTACGAGTCTTATCTGTTTGTAGGGGATTTTCCTCCCTTTAATTTATGGTTGGGGAACTCAACCCATTTAAGCCATCTTTCTCCCAAATGGGACATCATGAACAGTGTAGACCTAGTTGAGATGTTGCAGAATGTGGCATCTTATCAGAGTCTAAATTATTTGCCATCATAAAAACCATAGTCATTAATTGAAATAATTATGAAATTTTGATCAGCAATCCTTTACAAAAAAACAACAACAATTGATCATCCTAATAAATAAAAACAGTCAGGATAGAAGATTTCAGCATAAATAGGTTAATTGGGAAGTCATATTGAAATTTTGTATCGTCAAAAGCAGTTGTTGGTGTATTATGTTCTGCTTTTAGCAAGTGCCTGTCGAAAGAAAATCAAAGTCAGTAAGGTTGATTAAACTGCTCAGTACTCAAAATGCTGTAACTGAGATGGGGGGGGGGGGATGGAATCCAATTACTTGTATTGAGTCGACCCTTGAGGTAACAATTACTTTGTTAAACGTGCATGCCCATTTATTGGATAGCATCTTAGACTATGCATAAAATGCAGGCACATAACAGCATCCGCTGGTTGCCTGTGCCATAAGTAACATTATCTCCTAAGTTTGCTTACATTTCCATTCAAAATGGTTAAAATTTGGGTTTGGAAAATCCCTCATTGTGCATGTTATATATTTTACCCAACCATCATGTTATATATTTAGTATTCCTTCTCATTCAGGTACATCTGTATATAATTGAAAATTATAGATAGGAATTAGAAATGGAAATATTGTTAACAGCATTTGTGTAAATATTTTAGAGATAGTTGATTTAGTAATGTGAATATTATATGGTCACTGTTGTTCTTATATTTACATATCTATTTATGTGAAAAACAAAATTTAATCTTGTTACTGGAAGTCTTTCAATAAGTGAGTCGTGGTCATGTGAAAATAACTTGTATGGCATACCTGTGCGGTCACATTTTATACATACCAACACTTCTATCATGTGGTTGATGATTATACTGTATTCTCTTGCCTGCTATATGCTGGTAACCTTTGCAAACAGTTTGGATCCAGATCAGGCCCAACATTTGTTGGGCCTGATCTGGATCCACACTGTTGGACACTTTGATAGTATTCTTAAAGTGTTTTTGAAAAAAAATCAGCGGATGGTAAAATTTTTGAAAAATTACCTAGCATGCAGAGTTAACCTGTTTAACACTTCCTAAGATCTAGATCCGTCTTCTTAGATGAATTTAGATTTTTACCCTTGTCTGCTGAATAACTATATGTACTACACTCCTCCCCAATTTTTATCCTGAAAACCTGCAGCATTTTAGTTGTAAGCATCTATTTTTATTTTGATTAGAAATCAGTGTGGATCCTAAGATAGCTTTGTCGGAAGCCGGCTGATCTAGATCTACAGTGTTTTCAAAACAGGATAAACCAGGTTATTAGGAAGATTAAAATTGTAGGTCTAATTGTCCTGCAGTCCTGTTTGGTACTGATTATCGTCAATGATGTCTACTAATGCGATCAAGACCTTTTCACATGATCTGACTTGGTTCATGACAGAGATGCCATTATCATCATGTTTCATCTTCACATTCTCCATTTTTGTGTCCCCCACCCACCAGAGGTGAAGGGCACATATTGTTTTGGTGTGGTTCCCGCTGTTGTCTGTGTTCGCATGACATGTTCTTGTGTACTTGTGGTCAGATTCCTACCAGATTAGCAAAAATACATAATTGGAATAAGGTTTTGAGTTAATCGGAACTGTATTCACAAGTTTAGTCAATAAAAAATACTATAACTGTGCAATAGTAGTGGGATATGTTTTCACAAAAAGAAGTTTTCTAGTTTCCCTCAGCCTAATGTAGCTGAACTTCCTATTCGTTCAAAGAAAGATTTTACAATAATGTTTTTATAAATTGCAAAAAAATCATGTTTTGCTAATTGAAAGCTGGTGATTATGATCAAAGTTCTAACAGTGATCATTTAACCTTTATACTGGTCCCATATATTTCTGGTATATTGATACACACAATACATTGGTGAAAGTTTTCAGGATTATTGTATAGTAAAGCATAGGGCCAGTTAAGAAAATTATTTTAGTGTAAAATTGCGATTCTTTTCTTACCCATCAGTTTTAACATGTGTTTTGGGTGCTCAAAAGAACCGTCTCATTGAGACAGTATCCACAACATATCTTTTGGTTGAGAAATAAGATAAATAATTTTCTGTTACACACCCTTATCTGGAGGCCTGGTAAAGCCCTAAAATTATTAACACTAGAATCTCTACAAAATGTACAGAGCAGTCCATTAACCCATATCAGCCGAATGGAATTTCCCACTATTATTAATTGGACCAGTCCATTTCCGTTTTAAGGGTTGTTGGTGGTATTTTTCATTTTTATTCAAATTTTAATAGAACATTCTGTAAGCAAACAGTGGAGACACTGATCATACGCAGTGTCTGATCTGGGTCTGCACTCTTTGCCTATGTCCCACAAAAATATGGGTTAATAAAGCACTTTGTTATAACACGGATTTGGATACAACGTGGTCATGATATGGCTCCCAAATTTTTTTACAATGGGATTTTATGGAAGAAATTATTGGAAAATGTCCATAAAATTTGTAAAATTGACCCTTTGTAACATGATTTACTTATAACAAGGTCAATTCATATGGACCTAAAGCAAGCATAGCATTATAAAGGGACAGAACTGTACTAGAATCCTGACAAAATGTATTTAAATAGTAAAGTGCTGAATTTGTAAAACTGGAATCTTAAAGTTGATGATCTGGACTAATCAGTCTATTGTAGTTATTAATCACAGGTTTAGATAAACATAATTTTTGAGAATAAAATTGTAAATGTTTTCTTACCCACCAGTTTAAACATGTTTTGGGTGCTCAAAAGAACCGTCTCATTGAGACGGTTCTTTTGAGTACCGACAACATATGTTTTGATTGAGAAATAAGACAATTAATTTTTGGATACACACTCTTAACTAAATGCCTGATTAATGGAACAATTTGCTGAAGAAAGAAAGAAAAAAGTGCTGGACCAGACTGCTCATCCTCTTGTACCAGTTTGATCTTGGACTTTTTATGTTTGCACATGCTTTTCCTGCCCAAGTCATTTGATTCTGGCACTCAAAGTTTTAAAATAGGCAAAAAATGCAGTCTAAAACCTGTTTAATCAGGATCTTACTGTTTGCTTTTCTGACAAACATCTTTTGAATCAAAGACCTCATGAGGAATCATGTGTTTGAGGAATCATGTGTTCGATAATATAGTATACTTAAGGAATAAAGAAACGCAACAGACAAAAAAACTATTTTTTGCGTGTTTAAATGACGGTTTGGTGAATTATCTTTTGAAAATTGCATATTGAGTATTTATAGCATGCGATGAAATACCAAAACGTCATTTTAACGCTACATTTTACGCTACAAGATGAAAACATATGAAAACGTAAAATGTGACGTTAACGTCAGAATAAAGATAATAAAACCCCGTCTTTTCCATGTTTGGTTATTTGGCGTCGACTTGACAATGTGCAAATTAATCGAACGTCCAATCATATTCGTAATGCAGTCAAATACTGCGTCAAAACACGCTACTTGAATGGAAATATACACAATGGTAGTGAATAAACGATAAACGTCACTTAGAGCTGTCGGGTTTGGGTCGCTGGTGAATATATGGGATAAGATAAACCTAGAGACATCAGAACATGCTTTCTTGTGAAAAACTAACTTTTCAGATACCGTAGAAATACGCTGGTAAGGTGTTTATATTGACGTTAGCCAAACAAAACACGGCATAATGCAAGAGAAATCATCTGATGACGTGCCGAGAGTGAACACCAAACTTGTTAACTGTAACCTAAACTTTGTCACTGGACCATTTTATCATAAGAAAAACACACACACATCATGGAAACCATTAAAACGTAGGATATCGAATTTTGACGTCAGAGTTGCATTTTTTTGACGTCTGAAGATCTCATGTCATAATTCTTGAACAAAACGTCCTTGTAATGAATAAATCTCAAGCAGAAAAGAAAGTTTACGCGTTTCACGCAGTATTCAGAGTTGACGTTAATGACGTTAAGCCGTTTCAGAATTCTACAGAAATGTCGCCATTTGATCATTTCTTTGATCCGCAATCTATGACAAGAGTTTTAAAACAATAAACCGATGGTTGATAACACTTTTGCTTTTATTGACCCTGTTTCAGCAGTTTATTACGGGGGCTCAGGCTGTTTACGTGCATACCAAAATGATTACGTAATCGATAATTACGTTGAACCTGTTGTAATTTGACGGACACATAACGCTCCTTTAGATAAATATCATTTGCACTAAAAACTTGCATCATATTGTATGCTTTCAATGACTCGAAGTGTTTGTTGCGTTTCTTTATTCTTTAAGTATACATTTACTTTACTTGTAATTGGATGACAAATTGATATGCATATTTATCATGATCAAATATTGCTGTTAAACAAGTTTACTCTCTTCCATAGTAACCTAGAAAAAAGTTAAGATTTGTATATTACTTTTTTCATTCACCTAGGCACAATCTGCTCAATTTGAGCTTTTTTGACCCCTAGGTGTTTTTGTCTGTCAGTTAAACAACTGCTTGAAATGAGTGAATTTCACCTAACTTCACAAGCCTGGTCCTAGGGTGATCCTCTTTCAAAGTTGTTGAAATTTATCAATTCCATATAGAATTCTGTTGGCAACAGAAAGGGGGAAAAACATTAAAAATTGTCTTGTCAAAAGAACTTACCCAATTTGAATATAACTTGAGATTATTCTGCTCAATCGAAAACATGCAGGGGTTGTGGCAATTTTTCCAATATATATGTGTATAACTTAAAAAAAAAACCTGTTAGAAATAACTGGTATGATTTGAAAATAGTACTTCACAAATGGTCATTGGGTGACCCTCTATCAAGATTGTTAAAATCATGCTGTTAAGATGAAAACAAAATGAAAGCCAGTGCTAAATATTATCTTTTCCCAATATAAATGGCCCCATTTAAAGAAATGATTTCAGATAACTGTTCCACTGTCTTACCAACTTACATAATTGGTTCAGCTCCCTTGAACCAAATGGCCACCAGAGATTGGAAATAAAAATACCTTACAGCCACATCGCCTAAACCGATTGTCCATTTTCAAAATGATTTTATAAGATTGTTTCCCATGTTGCCTCTACCCAAACCACTCAAATCATTCTGCGTCACTTAACAAAGTTGATTTCAGTGCTAAAGGAGACTCGGCTAAGCCATACAGGGTAATCATGCCCCTCTTGTTTTCTAAACGGAATAAAATATTTCTATAACAGTTATAGTAAACAAGTACCCCATATGAATCTGTCAAGAAATGAAAAAAATACCCACGTAGATGGTAAGGCTCAAACTAGCCTACTCAGCGACAAGAGACTAGCTAGAATATTAGAATTATTCATTAAGCTATGATAGTTTCAGGAAACAAATAACTAAGCGCTGATCAGACTGGACTGATACACGCTCTGGTCTGTACCTGTTGTTTGCATGCAACAAAATCAGGTTTTCTTGATCCGAGGCCCGTATACCTGTATCTATCATGTAACATTTGTCAAGCATTATCCTCATGTTTTAGTTATATGCATTGATTAAAGCCACTGAATTGTTATATTTATATCACAATCAACTCTTCAATCGAACATATAGACATGATCAAATAATGTACCTGTATTATTACTGTCTTTTTGCAGCTGAAATGCTGTCTTAACTTTCAAAACTTTTTATTGAAGCAGATTGTTGAAAGAAAATTCTAAATTCTGTAGAAAACATTTGAGCCGTGACATGATTTCCAACAATGTGGTATGTGCGACCAGAAAAGCCTCAGATCAACCTGGGCTACGCACAGTCTGATCAGAGCCTTTGCAAGTCGCTTGAATATTCTATGAGCGTCAAGCTACTAATTGAACATCATTTGGAGGTTCTGAGCTAAAAAGGAGGCTGCACTGGCTCATTTGAGTCTGCACTTGTCCAAAATGCCACATTGTTGGAAATTTCATGTCGCGTCTCATTTACAGTATTGTTTTAGCCTCTAAGTAAATAGTAAGCATCAATCAGAAATTACTACTTTAATTAGATGCAATATCAAATGGGCCTCGATGCAAGAAAACCTTTGCGAACAACAAAGGCGCAGACTAGCCCGTGCATCCACACAGTCTTATCAGCATCTTTGTTATTCGCTAATTGGAAAAGATTATATGGGCCTCAACGCAAGAAACCCTGTCTTCGGGGGTTTGTGAACATCAAATGCACAGACTGATCAGGGCCTTTGTTATTCGCTTTTTGGAGAGCATCATAAATGAACTTGCTGCAGATGAATCTTCAATTATCTAGCTAGTCTCTGTAGCTAGGGAGACTGGTTTGAGTCTCACTTTGTCGGAAACCCCGAAGACAGGTTTTGTCGCATGGATGCCCATATCTGAACATGCAACAAGCGAAATTTCATCTTCATCAAGAGCTCTATATCATTTTCTTTCCCTTTTTTAACGATTCATTGGCATTACAGTAAAACCTGTCTTAAGCAGCCACTCAAAAATAGACAAAACAAAAGTCAAAAGATAGATAGTAGCTTAATGCAGGTCGAAAGTATTGCTGAAAATGCTCCCCTTGGAGCATTCTACAATACTTTGACCTGCATTAAGCAATAATCAGTCTTGAAAACCAATTTTTGGTCCTCTTTTAGAGGCCGCTTAAGACAGGTTTTTACTGTAATTGTATCTTTCTTCAATTATGAGCAGTTGTAATGATGACTATTTTGTTGTTTTTGTCTGTGATATTTGTACCATTGCGTATATTTCCTCAAGAATTTCGTACATATTAAAATATGAATATGGACTTGTAGTTATTTTATTTAAACACTCCTTGATGGCCCAAAATGTCAACTGAATAAGCTAGTAATTTGACCCTGTAAAATATATTTTTTAGAAAATTTGATGTTTGAAATAGCCTAATCTAAATATGTGCAGATTTTTTTTTAAGTTTGTGTTGTATAAATGGCCAGAAACATGTGCTAAAATGCCTTTAACATTTTAGAATTCTTAAAAAATGCCATTTTTGCCAGATATTGGTTTTTAATATGAATCCCATTTTTTGACACTTGCTTTGTACATTAATAGAAATGAAACTGTATGAACTCTATATGAAGAAATGGCTTCATAGTTAAACTGGTCAAATTATCAGCAAAACACAGCGAACAGCAAATCTAAGAAAAAGTCATGAAATAGGGGAACTTAAGCTCTTAACATTTCAAATACAGTAAAACCTGTCTTAAGCAGCCACTCAAAAAGACCAAAAATTGGTCTTCAAGACCGATTATCGCTTGATGCAGGTCAAAAGTATTGCAGAATGCTCCAAGAGAGCATTCTGCAATAATTTCGACCTTCATTAAGCTACCATTTTTCTTTAGTTCTTTCGTTTTGTCTTTTTTTTTTTTTTTTTTTTTGACTGGCCGCTTAAGACAGGTTTTACTGTATATTCATGCAGTTTAGGTTTTATGTGAAAAAGCATTGGACAGGGCCAAATTTACACCAGTGTAATCAAAGATAAGCTGCTAAAAGTGAAGCAGAAAACAACAACAATAGCTGCTCATTGTCTCAGAAACAATAACTTAATGTGACTGGAAGGGGTGGGGCATACCTAGGTACATTGTGTCACTGAATATGTATTATCATGAACAATAATATATATGTTTAAGGGTGGTGATCTGAACAGTTTCTGAGATATAAAGCCTTTTATCAACAAGGGGTCACAGGAGTACCCACAGGGGATCCCCTATTACGAGGGGTATTTGGAAAGTTTGTAGCATGGCATCATAAAAGTAAGGAAGACGGCAAAGATCAGGAACCGACACAACAAGCCAGGACACCACATGGGAAAGTGACAAAAACACAACCAAGAGCCAAGAGGCCAGCCCCCTCCCAGCAGGCGACTATAAGGTAGCAATGAACAGACGGGAAAGCAGGACAAACACAAGACACAAATGATCCACAAAAGAAGCACCGCCCTGGAACGGTCAGTAAAACAATTCCACCAAAGGGCCCAAACCGGCCCCATGTTGCCGACACAACCCCCAGCCCAGACCAAGTCACACAAACGCCTGGCCTGCAAGAAAGACCCCCCAACCCATCCATGCATCATCTAGAACATACAAATCAAGACACAAACAAGACAAATTCGACGAATTTATATCCCCGACGAAGGGTTATTTGAGAGAAACATGTAAATCACAAAACATAACTCCCATTTATCTAACCTTTAGTTCACCGTCAGTATTATTCAGATCATAGACACCTGTCAAGTATGTTTTAGTGCTTAGTTTAATGAAAAAATATAATTACATCTGCACAATTTCAATATCTGACCTTTAAACCCAACCCCAGAGGTCAAGGGTGTGTGTAAATTCAAAGTGTTACCTTGCATGTAGGTCTACACTTCTTCCACTTTAATTTGATAGGCAACATGACCACTTTTAGAAAAGAAAAATAAAATGACCTTTTGACCCCACCCCAGATGTCATTGGTGTGTGTAATGACTGTTTGCTTTCATGGTGCTCTGTGCTCAATTCCCTTTAATTTGATATGCAACATGACTACTTTCAGAAAAAGATATAGTTTGACCCCCTGGGTCGAGGGTGTGTCTGTGGGCAAAATATGTGCTACCATGTTGCTGCCAGCGTCGTCGGCTTTATTTGATATGCAACATGACTACTTTCAGAAAAATATATAGTTTGACCTTTTGACCCTACCCCCTGGGTCAAGGGTGTGTCTGTGGGCAAAAAATTGCTACCATAATGCTGCCAGCGTCGTCAGCTTTAATTTGATATGCAACATGACTACTTTCAGAAAAATATATAGTTTGACCCCACACCCTGGGTCGAGGGTGTGTCTGTGGTCAAAAAAATTGCTACCATAATGTTGCCAGCGTCTTCAGCTTTAATTTGATATGCAACATGACCATATTCTGAAAAAAACTTAATTTTGACCTCTGCCCCACCCCCTAAGTCCACCCAACAGGCTCGGACCCAGGCCTTCAAACTAAAATCCCGTTTGATATGTTTCATATCTATTGCTATTCTGCCTGTATGCAAAATTTCAGCAAAAAATATCAATTGCCTCAGTTATTGCGAAATTTAAATATTTGACCTTTGACCCCTTCGGTGGGGTCAATGGGGGTGGGGTAAAACTTTGACACTGCCATGCTTATCTACAGGCACTTGGCAATCATGGTCTAATAGTTAGAAGTTGTTAAATATAATAGCTTTGATGCAATGTGAAATTCATCACACAAAAAAGCTAATATAGGTTTTGCCTTATAATTGCCTATACTTAAACAAGGGCAATAACTCAAGTGTTAAGGGATCGATTTTGACCAAACTTATAGGATATCGAGAGTTCATGGTACTTATCATTTGTACCAAGAATGAATCAAATCTGACCAATAGGTACTGAGATATGGTTCCGGACAGACAAAAAGTGTGAACGGACGGACAACGCCAAAACTATATCCCTCCGACTTCGTCGGGGGTTAAAAAGAGATGAAGCAAAGACAAGGACACAACAGCACACCGGAGCAAAAGAAACCCAACAGGCAAATCCCGGCAGGCCCGACAAAGCACCAGGCCCCCACCATCTCATCAATAGACAAGTCCCCAAGTAGGAACTGTCATAGTCTGAAATCCAACCCACCGACATGCAATTAAAGAGGAAAGCAAAGCTGCCAACCGTGACTGGACCGACCACCAAGCATGCAGTCCGCTGCAATACATTAACGTTATAGCCAATCTTTTTATAATTGGAAATTATTTTAATAAACTGCGCTGAAAAATTATTAGAGCCAACAATCTTCTTCAACTTAGACACCAAGCCACCATAGAACTCCGGTTCCAAAAGTCCTTGGCGCAAGAGAGTTTTAAGTCCAACTTGGAATTTAGATATCAAATCATAGTATCGTCGATAAAATTTAGAAAAGGTTTTGCGAAGTTTATGATACTGATAGCCTTGTTTAATATGAATTAGATTATTATATGACCTTAAAATTGATCTCATTGGTCAAAACAGTACATTTTGGAAAAGTATAAAAGTGATGTACACCATATACCAGTTTTAATGTGTGTGATTTTGCCACCTATTTATGACATCCTGTCTACTTTTACGTCTTTTAGTGATGTTAGGCAGTTGGACATCCTTTATGTCCATTAAAACATCAGATATTAATGCAAAGTTAGTGTTGCATTCAATTTTTTGTGGGATTGTTATGGCGAAAAGATGGAAATACTTCTGTTGATAGATAGGTCCATCATAAGTAGGTTGGTTGTTGATGCATTATTAAATGCTCTGGTTATAATTAAACACTTATGACCTTTTCAACTGGTCTACATGATGTGAGATGCATCAGAAAAATAATGAATACTGACCTTGGCTATTGCCTCGGTCAGTTCTGGTGCATATCATATAATGTAGACCAACTGAATAGTCAATAACTGTATAATATTGCATCACCAATATTCTAACGATTCTAATGATTGAATTCATGGCAATTTGTGTTGTATGCTTTCCTATACAATACTGAAAACTGTAAGATCCTGGCCCTGTTCCATACTTTCGTGTAGATTGTTCAAGAAAGGCTGTTGTCAGTTACAAATGACTATATGTGCACGAAGTACTAGTACAACCACTTAGTCAAGCTTGCCCAGGAAAGAAGTGTGGTTAGGTGAACTGACCGTCTTGACATGACAATAGCTGTTGACTGAGACGTAAAGAATCAAACCAAAGCCTGGCAGCCATGTTTTTGATGGATCAAATTTGTTATAGCTACTTTTGTAGAGGGTCATCTAGTGACCATTTCTGTCAAATTGTTTTGAATTCTGACCACTGGTTTCATAAGAGAAGATGTTCAAAGTTTCTTACATAGGGACATAAGGGAAACTGGCCATGCCCCCTGGCGGCCATGTTTTTTGGACGGAATCAATTTAGTTTTAGCTTTTGTAGGTCATCCAGAGATCATTTCTACCAAATTATTTTGAGTTCTGACCACCAGTTTCAGAGGATTTGTTTGTTTGGTTTGATTCTTAACGTCCCAGTCAACAATCTTTCAGTTATGTTGGGCGGGTCTTCCTGGGTTGAACCAGTACTAAACTAGGATTAACCTGTCTTGCTCAAGGACATAACACAGTGACGCCGGTGAGGTCGGACACGCAACCCCTCACTCTCGAGTTATCGTAATAGTGGACAAAGGAAATAAAAATGATGCTTTGTGTCTTCACTTGTTCTAATTACGTCTCCCTTCCCTTCATAACATGTAAACATATAAACAAAAGTGACGTCGCAGACGTTGAACGTTATTCCCGCATAACGTGCATGGCGGCGCTAATGTTAGTTCATGACATTCTGGGGGCCGCAAAAGGTTACATTACTGAAAGTAAAAAATGCACGTATCCTTACATCTAAGAAATAAACCTAATAATAATTATGCTGAATGCAATCACGTAATTTAAGAATATAATAAATTTAAACGAATTCAATGTTGATTCAATACTTTGAAGAAAGCAACAAATATTTGATTAAACTATCCAGTCTTCACAAGTCTTATCACATCATCCGGATTCTTTCCACATTCACTCGTAACATGGGGATCTCCACATAGTAAACACTTCAATATATTTCTCTTATCTTGGTGATTTCTGTCACCTCTGTAGCGCTTTGCACCCGCAAATAACGATGCTGTAGACCTGTACAGTTCCACTTCAGGTTGGACCATGTTTGACACACCAGCTTCTTTAATTTTAATTTCTTTAAATATTGCGTAACGTAGATCATTCAACAACCAGTCATCGTCGCCATGTTGCCTCCCCAGATGTTCTCTTATGTCACACAGTCACTTTTCAAGCACAATAGGTACAAGCACGTCGCCATAATTCTCCTGTGGCTTGCCTAGGGATTCCAACGCGCGTATCTTCGTCTCCATATCGTCATAGAACTTTCTAAGGCTGTGCAGATTGCTACTGGGGATGGGGAGTTGGAATAATGCTTGCATAGTTGTGTGAATGATTTTGTTTCTGGCCATACCGCTCTCTTAATAAGTCAACTGCCCGTGCATAGTTTGTATGGGTTAATGCAAAACCGTCTATTGTACGCGCTGCTGTCTCTTCTAATTGGCTCTTAAGGTAGGAGAATCTTTGCACATCGGTCAAATTAATATTTTGATGAACTGTTGACTCGAACGAGTCCCAAAATGTCTGCCAAGTTTGGACATCACCATTAAAAGTTGGTAGAGTTAATTTAGGTAGCCTGTAATAATTTGCAGAATTAAGTGCAGTATGCGACACATTACCTATATCATCCTGTGACCCACCAGCAAAAGGTTGTATGTTCACCGTCTGTTGAGTCTCTGCCGGTCTCCTGACGTCGAGGTCCACAATTACAGTTGCGTCACGTCGGCTCCCGTCTGTTCCAGCGTCTATTCAAGCTGAGTTGTTCTGCGATTCAGCTGCTCCAGCGCGACCTATCTGCTCATCGAAACGACCGTCTGCACCCTGTTCTGTCTGCGAATTTCAATCTACATTGGAATCTTTGGCATCAATTTGACGTTGAAAATCTCTAAGTCCCATAAGGGTCAGTTTAAGTTTGAAGGATTACTTTCTCGTGGTTAGCATTTCTTCTTCGATGTGTTCCGCATCGGTTGCTGCCATTATCTTCTCATTGACTTCGTAAGGTGCCTTCGTCTCCATTTCCAGTTCCTCCAGAGCCAGTCTAAACTGTTGGATGTTTAACTGCTCTTTTGATTCTTCCGCAATATCGTAATAGTGGACAAAGGAAATAAAAACGATGCGTTGTGTCTTCACTTGTTCTAATTACGTCTCCCTTCCCTTCATAACATGTATACATATAAACAAAAGTGATGTTGCAGACGTCAAACGTTATTCCCACGTTACGTGCATGGCCGCGCTAATATAAGTTCACGACACGAGTCAAGCACTGAGCCACTGCGCTCCCCCGGTTTCAGAGATTTTTAAAGTTTTTGTTATCACAATAAGCCATGCACCCTGGCGGCCATGTTTTTTGATAGATCAAATTTCTTTTAGCTGTTTTTGTCACCTAAGAATCATTTCTGTTAAGTTTGGTTAAAATTGGCCCAGTAGTATGGGAGGAGTTGTCATTTAAAGCAAAAAGTTGATGACAGACGACAATGCACAGTATTATCCCAATAGCTCACTATGAGCATTACATGCTCATGTAAGCTTAAAAAAAGTCTCAGCAAAAGACAATAAAACAACAACACAATTTAAAATACATGTTAAACATGATCAAAAACAGTGAACATAAGTAAATGTTTATCAATATGATACAAGCATGATCAATCCTTAAGGGCGAGTGAATATGTCATAGGGATGAGTTGCTTTTTCCACCCACTAGTCCTGCAGGGCTAGTGAGTAAAATAATAATTTTACACCCCTGCAAACAGTGTAGACCCTGATGAAATGCAGCATTTCATCTAGGTCTTCATTTTTTGCCAAAGTACCCATTTATTGGGTTGCCAGTATATGAAGGGCTAACTGATTACAAGTACAAGTCCCCATCTGACTAAACTTTAAGATTGGTCATTAAGTAAATAAGACAGTTATCCCCCTATCTCACATTGATTCATATAACGCAGTTGTTAGTTACTGGAAAAAGCAGCACATTTAGTAGGGTGGACCTAAAGCTTTCAATGAAGATAACCCAAAAAATGCCTCATAGGCAGAGATAAAGAAAAGCTTTGAGCATAAATTGTGATATATTTTCTTATCCATCAGTTTTAACATTTGTTTTGGGTGCTCAAAAGAACCTTCTCATTGAGACGTTTTTTTGAGTATCCATAAGAAAATAAGTTTTCATTTGCACACTCTTATCTAAGATCTTACCAATGGGCCATAATAATATCCCGAATAATATGGCCAAAAATCTTTATTGTTTACTCGAGTAAACTTATTATAGTTTTCTAAGAGTCTTGAATAAACACAATATTGTTTTAACAAGCTGGGTGGAAAATACCTTATACCTCCCTTGTGCACGGTCTACACTGATGTAGGTGGTGCCATGGTTTGTCCACCTGTATGGGAGATAATCCACTTGCTAAACAGTTACTTAATCTCCATATATGACATGCCCCTGATTTCACTATCAAACATATAGTGCTTTCTCCTTAGGGTCCATCGTACTGATCCTGTCATTAATCAATGATTTCATGCAAATTTAAGAACAATGACATGACCAGAAAGCAAGCCTCAAAATGCTGAAATCTGCAGGTAATAATAGCTTTTCTGATTTAGTTTCAGTTTATCTAAAGGTATTTGACCATTAAATTTGTATTTTTTCATATTTTGGAGGCATACAGCACATATTAAATTCTGATTTTCTTAAGTTCAGGATTTTGAAAATTTTGAACTTTCACCCATGCATTAGCCACACATGAGGGACTGGTGCATATCGCCAGAGTATCATTCACTGCTCACTCACACAAAATATGGCAGTAGATAATAGGTCTAGATAGGCAAACATTTTCAGCGTAAAATTGTAATTATTTTCTTACCCGCTAATTAGGGAAGGGTATCGCAAAAAAATTGTATCGCAATATATCACGATACGAGACCAGCGTATTGCGATACATATCACAATATGTATCACATGATTTAACTGAAGTGTGAGAAAGGCAACTAAATGAGCACAAATATTTTAGGGGGGGGGGGACTTGAGAGAAATATATGAGGTCTCCCTAAACTGGCTCACAAATAAGAGAGCAGTTTAAATACATACTTAACTTATCCCTATGCAATGAATTAACTGTTATAGCATGACCCCTGAATAACGTGTAAAAATTGTAAATTTTTGCCAAAGTGGTATACTTAGTAATTTAACAGGCAGATTTGTTATTACTTCTGTTTCAGTAAGAGGTTTTTAACGCCTTACGCAATACGCATGTATTTGCTTTTCAGTAGCCAAGGGTAGAACAACTACTTTAAGCTTCACAAAAAGCCGTCAATTATGCAGAATAGTTAAGTTAATTTTCACTAATGCATAGTTAAAATATACACTCCAGTCACCAGTCCAGTGGCTTGAAAGAACATTAAGATCATATAAAGGTGTATGCATATATAAGGCCTTCAATGCTATGACAAATTCCAACAACTTACAGTTACTATAAATAGACTTGAAAATATCGCAATACGGCCTAACTGTATCATGATACGTATCACAGAAATAAAATATCGCGATATACCTGTATCGCGATAATACCTGCCAGCCCTACCGCTAATATTAACATATATATTTGTGTGCTCAAAAGAAGCTTCTCATTGAGACGGTTCTTTTGAGTACCCACAACATATGTTTTGGTTGAGAAATAAGAAAAATAATTTTCAAATACGCTCTTTTATCTGGAGGTCTGGTAGATGAAGTTTCACAAGATTGCCACAAAGGATAATTGCATGTGCACATTTAACTCTTTGCATGCTGGGTAAATTTACATGCTTTCGATGTCCTCTGCTGTCTTTTTTCAAATTTACCTTTTTTGGAAAAGTTCTATCAGAAACACTATCAGAGTGTCAAATGGTTTGGATCCAGATCTGTCAGTCCTGATCTGGGTCCAAGTTGTGTGCAAAGTTTATCAGTAGACGACAAAAGTCCCCGCTAGCTAGGAAAGAGTTGGAGAAGACTATCTATCAGTTACCATTCATGTTAACTGCATTGTTGCACGTTGCCTGATAAACGTTATTTATCTGATGGCATGTGCCTTTATCACACTGGTAAATGTATACGTCGATTTGCTGGTATTTACACGTATTGCCGGTACTTCATAGACCGGAAGTGGTAGATATTGGTGTTAAATCATATATAGAAAAACATGCCATATGCCTAAAGGACTATAGAATTAGATCATTTTTAAGTATTCAGTATGTGCATGGCGATTTATGTGAGCATTTAGGAATAGATTCGAGTACCGATCTGGATGATCGGTACTCGAATCTGTTCCTAAATGCTTACATAAATCGCCATGTGCATGCCTAATACTTAAAAATGATCTAATTCTATAGTCCTTTAGGCATATGGCATGTTTTTCTATATAGTATTAACACCAATATCGACGACTTCCGGTCTATGAAGTACCGGCAATACGCGTAAATACCACCAAATCGACGTATACATTTACCAGTGTGTTTATCAGGTCATGATGATGTTGCACTTTTTGAATGACGTTGCCAATGATGCTGAATCAACACAAAAAATTGATCATTATGTCATACTCGCTAGTTTGAAGAGTGAGTCAACTTGGTAAGCTGATAAATAGAATACCAGGTTGCCATCTTTTGATATCAAGTTTACCAGGCTCGGCTTTCAGAATGCATGTTGAATGTTGAATCGCTCTGCAAGCCTCGCGATGTCAACAAGCATTCTCGTAGGCTTGCCTGGTAAACTTGATATCAAAAGACACTCACCTAGTACTCTCTATATCCTTGTGTGAAAAGGACCAAAATATTGTGCTGGCTCAAATATTTGGCCCGAAAACTTCCCTTTTCTATAGCACTGTTGAATTATCATGATCCCCATTCTTAAATTCTTATGTAAATAATATGTTTCAAGCAACACAATCACAGCTATAAAGTTTCTGATTCTTGACGGCTCATTAAAAGTTCCTGTTCTTTTTCTGCCTGTTCTTTTGCTAATTTTTCTTCCAACATTATCCTCTGTTCTTCTCGCTGCTTTGGACGGATTTCTGAAATAAAAAAAAAATAAAAATTGAACAAAAAATATAAGTCTGATCACAAGAATTTGGAATTGAGGACCAGCTAAGATTCAGATGAGCCTTCTCAATGCATTCCTTTATGATAAGGCCAAATAAAAAAACAAGCGTGTTTCGGGTAACGTGTCTGAGAATTTTAGGTAGGGTAGGCACACATATATTTTTTTTTATTATTTATTTTTCTGGAAAAAATATAATTTTTTGCATTTTGAAAGGCCCTCTAGATCCGCACATGACCAAAATCTCATGAGCTGGCCCATATACATGTAATAAAATAAGCTGCTTGGAAATTTCCTGGTTGCAGTATATCAAGCCCCAGACTCCCAAAGGCATTTGAACTCAAACAAGGGCAGCTAACTAAGCAAGAATTGAAACAAATACACACTGAACCGTTCTTTATCAAGAGCAATTTTGCATGTTCATGTGCACAAACCATGGCACACCAGTAACCTTTATACATTAACTAAGTATTAAGCTTAACTCAAGTACATCACTGACAGTGTCTATTCCAGGTTAGGCAAGGGGACTATCTAATCCCCCCCCCCCCCCCAATTTTTGAAAATCACCATTTTTCTTCCGCAGCTGGTGGTGGGGGATAGGAGGTTCTAAATATAGAGAAAGAGGGGAAAATATCATAATTTAACTTAAATACCATGCTAGAATACATACTGCATGGCCCAAGTATCCAACATAAACATTGAGCCGCAACATGAGATTTTCTACAATGTGGTATGTCACGTACGTGCGACCAGCAAAGCCTCAGATCAGCCTGCGTATACTATACGCGCAGTCTGATCAGAGCCTTTGCTGGTCGCTTGAATATTCTATGACTCTATGCCACTGACCAAACATCATTTGGAGTTTCTAAGCTTAAAAGGAGGCTGAACAGGCTCATCTGAGTCTATACTTGTCAAATTACCCCATTGTTGGAAATCAGTACATCACGGCTCATTTCGTGTTTTGATTATTAATTTCACTATATATTAGTCTCACCTCTGAAATAATGTACACCATGTACTCCTGTCATAAAAGTAGCTAGAAATGTGATTCCCATCAAAACACTGACTACTGACTTGTGTAAAACATTATACACTTTGTATCGATGTGGCCACCTCATTCTTGTTCTGAAAAGTACAGGATATTCTAGAGAGTTTCGTTCACAAAGTTGCAAATTTTACTTGCATTTTTTAATTCTTAAAATCCCATGCTATCGGTTTGGAGTGTGACTGCTATAGAAATAGAAAATGAACTGCATACAGGTCAGTACCCAGAGGTCACAACGGATCTGCAGCAGTGACTTTTGTTGTCCGCTATTAACCTTTGCAAACAATTTGAAACCAGATCAGGACCGAACAGAGGTTGACAGAATGTCGGTCCTATTCTAGAAATAGATCCAAACTGTTTGACACTTAGATGATATTGTGCCTGAAAGAATTTTGAAAAAAAGTTAATTTTGAAAAAAAAATTCAGCAGATGACAAAAAATCAAGAAAATTACCCAGCATGCAAAGAATTAATTCAATCACAGGAGGTCAGTTAAAAAGTAAGAGCTGAAAAGCAATCAACCTTGCACCCAACACAATATTTTTTTGTTTGCCCTTAGTCAACAATTTTTCAATCATGTCAAGACGGGTCTTCCTGGGTTGAACCAGTATTAAGCAGAAGATAAAGTGTCTTGCTGAGGGACACAATGCAGTGCCTCCAGTGAGGCTTGAACCCGAAATCCCTCAATCTCGATTCAAGCACTCTACCACTTTGACATGAAATATAATCATACTGAAATATAAACATCCATCCATTCTATAATTGTACCCACTGAACATCCATACAGGTCAATCCAACTGGTTCCTTTCAATTATCAACACAAATAGCTAGCAATTCTGACATCTGCTGCCCAACGATCTCAACGTTTACGCGAGAACTGGCAAAATTTCCAAATGGAGGGAGCCAGTTATCGTAGAAAGAAAGACGAATCAGATCTATTCTGACGACACCAGGCAAGTACATCCAACATCAAGCTGCTGGAGCACACCATAAATCAATGGTGCATTCTGTTACTAGGACTATGAGGCACCTTTTAGGGTAGTTCTGGGACCATAACCTTGTTTGTAAGTTTCATAATGGTCAAACAAGGTTATACTACATTTTTTCCTCAAATAAATAATTAGAAAGACCAAATTTAATTGGCTTACAGTTACTACAATTACTGCATTAAACATGTGAAATAGAACAAATTGCAGCTTCTAAAAACAAACTACATGTACACAGGAACAAGATCAAATTCTGCTCTGGACCTGCATTGCTGGTGCACATCTTCAATGTGTGAACAATCATTATGCAAAGTTTGAATATAAAGGAATGAAGTCTATTTGAGTTACAGATTACACACAAATTTACCGGGCCCCGTAGCGCAGTCGATAACGTGTCTGGCTACAGTTGCGTGTCTGACTGCAGATGCAGGGGTCGCGAGTTCGATCCCAGGCCCGGTCCCATACTTTCGTGGAGATTGATCATGAAATAATTTCTACGGTCATTCTCCTCCCTTCTGCTGATTCATTCAAGAAGGGTTGTTGTCAGTTACAAGCAAAAGTATGTGCACGAATTACTGGTTAACCGCTTGTTCAAGCCTGCCCAGGAAAAAGTGTGGTTCCATGTAGGTGAACTTACCATCCCGCCATGACCATAGCTGTTGACTTGGGACGTAGAGCAACAAAACAAACACATAAATTACACAATGTCAGCACTCCAAAGGTGATGTAGACATAATAATGTCTAAGTTCAAAACTTCCAAAAATATTATCAAATGTGCACAATATAGGAGGTGCACATCTTCAATGTGTGAACAATCATTATTCAAAGTTTGAATATAAAGGAATGAGAACTGCTGCAGTAACAGAGTACACAAACCAGACAGCCCCTATCAGCATTTTGGTTAGATAAAATGTCTAAGTTCAACAGCCCTAAAAAAAGTAAATGTGCACAAAATAGGAGGTGCACATGTTCCATGTATGAACAATCATTATGCAAAGTTTGAATATAAAGGAATGAAAACTGTTGGAGTTACAGATTACAGAAACTAGACACCCCTAAGCATTTTGAACGGAAAAAATTCTAGGTTCAAGACCCCCCCCCCCCCCAAAAAAAAAAAAAATAAATAAATAAATAAAACATATTCATGAAATGTGCACAAAATAGGAGGTGCACCCTCTTCAATGTGTGAACATTCATTATGCTAAGTTTGAATATAAAGGAATGAAAACATTATTTTGATTGCTTGTTTTTTATAAATTGAATTCTTTTACTTAATTAGACAGGCCACTAAATTTCTCATTTTTTTTTATTTTTGCAAGTGCAAAAGTTATTCTATTTTGGCTGTTTTATTGTGCCACCTTTTATCAGTTAATTGAGAATTAATTGATTAATCAGGCTTTCTAGTGGGCCCTACTTTTTGTTGTGCTCCTACTTTTTCTTGAAAATGCCCTATTATCCCTCCTTTTTACTCTAAAGTATCATTCACGAGATAAAAATACAGAAATTTTTCCTCGCTCTCTCGAATTTTATCAATTATCTATAATAATTTTTCAGGGAGCACACCGCTGAAAAACATCAATTTGAAATTTTAAACAAGAATGTATCTCTGTTTTGCTAGTATTATTATCACAGCTTCTATCTTAATAATATTTCTTACGCCAAATAGGCAGTGGCTATTGACAGCCGGCTGTCAGCAGCGAAATTATCGCTATTGCCAGCCGGCTGTCACCAGCAAATTCGCTATTGCCAGCCGGCTGTCACCAGCGATTTCGCTGCTGACAGCCGGTATAATTTGTGGATGATATTAGGGTTTTACATGTACAGCACTTATACATTACATTTGTTGCTTCCATTCATTTGTACATTTAAACTATTAGATATCCAGTTCCTTAAATAAAAACTTGCTCAAATTAAGGTTTTTAAGTCTTCAATCAGACTGGAGAACAGTGTGGTTTCTGATCAGCTCACTTCATCAGAAGAGAACTGCTTGTGATCTACCATTGTTTAAAAAGGATAAATCTGAGTTTGAATTATTTTTACTTCATACTGTTTATATGTGGTTTCTAAAGTCTTAGTAGTATCCAGAATGGTCAATAATCCTAAAGTTTGGCCATTGTGAGTACATTAACAGGATTCAAGGAACACTGAGAACACTGGGTGTGTATTTTCTTGTAAATGCATCTCCTTCTAAACCTTTTGACGTAGTAACTCCAAAACTTTGTAGCTGAATAGGTCACATGATGTAGATGGTGCTTGGCAAAATTTCTCAACCAAAACATATGTTGTGGGTACTCAAATGAGTACCCAAACCATATGCTAAAGATATGGTGGGTAATGAATTATTTTGTTTATCTAAACCTATGGTTGGGAGCATATCTCCTTTTTTATTTGAGGTAGGAATCCAAAATTTAGTGTGTGGATACATCTTCGGGGTGCGGACCATTACATATTGTTTTCAGATCAAGGTGTATTATTTTTAGATCACCTTGATCTGGACCTTTGACCTCAGTTCTTGAAATATCTTTTCTTTGGGGCAAAATGTAGAGTTAATAGTATTTTGGTGACCTTGACTGAATTTTCAAGGTCACTATTTCTTTAAAGTTTTATCTTATGAGCAAGTGGTTGGATTTTCACCAAACTTGCATAGATACATTGTTTCAATTTGTTTGGAAGGGAAAAGAATAAATAAGATTTTGACCTTGTTTACATGGTCACACCCGCACTTGGTTACGTTATGAATTCCAAATGTTAACCAAAATTGTGTTTCCGCATGGTATATCTCTTGAAATAAATGATGGATTTCAACCGCTTTGTATATATAATATTTTATCAATGTGGGGCAATAATTAGCAGATTAGAATTCGTGTAATCATGCTTGCTAACTCAGATTTAAGGTTGGAGACACAGTTTTCATGTTCTCTTCTTTTGTGACTGGAATCATTTAACCCTAACCTTAATTAACTTGGATGGAAGAGTCTATCAGATTCAAAACATTTTTTCCACATGTACATGTATACTGTGATGAAGTGAGAAAATGCGAAGAGATAATTTTTGGAAAAGTCATACTTGTTTAACATTTGGCTAAAGTCTTCACTCAAGAATGCATTTGCTGGTTTAATTTATATGTCTGATTTATATTTTAAAGAGAACTGTCTAAATTAGCACTAACTAGCAAATATTTCGGCTGAAATTTGATTGTTTACTTGCAGAAATCTTTGATATTCGGCCCCACAATGTTCGTACCAGAAGTACCGGCGGTACTGGCTTTTACCCTTAAGAGTACAGGGTTTTTCAAACAAGTACGCGCACTGACTTAACCATTATTAGTTGAAGGGAGATAGCTTTGAATTTATAGTTTATATAATATTGGAATGATCCAAATTTGCGAAGTAGCAGTTCTATTTACTTTATAACTTTACTAATTAATCAAGATGCGTTGATTTGATGATAATCATTAATAATTTGGGTAGGAGATTTAATGCATGTCTAAGCCTGACACCCCTTTTTAGGTGAAATTTGAGATGTGCCAAGGGTATATAAAGAGATGTAACCATCAGAATATTGTCATTAGCTCGCTGTTCTTGACCGAGAATAGATCGTTGACTGTGAAGCAGATAGCCTTTCAGTATTGCACTAAGGGTTAACCTGGCTTCTCATTGCTGTAGTCTTGAGACGTTGTAGTTGGTTGACGTAGTTGGTCCAAGTCGTCAGTCGGTAGAAGTTGAAGAGCAGAGAAGTAATTGAGGTATAAGTATTTGCTTATTAGTATTGCACTAAGAGCAAATAGGGTTTGTCTAGCACTGCGCTAACGAACCTTTTGTTGAGCCAGAACAGTTGGTTGGTTCTGGAGTGGCCTTGTAGTAAATTTGCATAGGTTGTATTGACTTTGTACCCCTTAATGTGACTTGAACAATCATTGTAAATCATTTGAAATCATCGTTTATAACTATTTTACTATTGAAATCATATTGGTTACATTTATTTCGAATCATTTGGCAAAGCAGCCCAAGGAAAATTATTTATAGTTGCTATATAAGGCAACCTATGTATTTGTCCATTGTATGTTTTAATAGACCGCTCGACTGTGTTACAATACTCTTTTCCAGGAACTCCCTCTCGAGAAGCAATTGGACCCCCTCAGTAAAATATTAGCTAATGACTAAGAAATTTAAAAAAAAGTTGTTAGGGTCTTCAGTGTTCAAGAATTTCATTTTTGCCCCAAACTCATTGATCAGTTGCGTTAAACCAAAACAGCTAACCACAGTATGCTCATGACAAATTCCATCATTTCTCCAAGGAATAGGATTGCAAATATGTACATGTGCTACTATTATAAAACAGATTTGTGAGGAGTGTTGCATTTTTGGCTACTGTGACCTTGACCTTTGACCTCATTTCTAGAATAATCCTGTATGGAGCATTTGAGGTAGGAATCCAAAATTTGGTGTGTGGATGCATCTTGGGATGGCAATGTGTAGTGTATCCTTTCTGGGTCACTGTTACCTTGTTGACCCTGACCTCTGACCTCATTTCTAGAATTATTGTGTCTGGAGCATATCTTCTACATTATTTGAGGTACATGTAGGAATCCCAACTTTGGTGTGTGGGTGCATCTTGGGATGGGGGTGTGTCACATACTATTTTTGGGCCTATGTAACCTTGACCTTAGACCTCATTTCTAGAATAATCGTATCTGGGTACAGTGACAGTTATATTAATATCTCATAACTTTTGATTTGTTATTATCCCTTTTATCTATATTCCAGTAGCTGGCTGTCAATAGCATTTAAGGTCTATTGCCAGTCGGCTGGCAATAGACCTTAAATGCTATTGACTGCCGGCTGGCACTAGACCTAATGCTATTGACAGCCAGCTGGCAATAGACCTTAGATGTTATTGACAGCCGACTGGCAATAGACACTTCCTCTGGCAAAACAGTATTGACACAATGAAAATGTATATTAATCTGATCAGACTATTTCTTTAGCTCCTAGAGGAGCAATGTGATAAGGGTTTACACAGTTTGCTAAGCTCAAATCAGTGTTTATGCTATTTGGCCAGACCTGTCCTTCCCTAAAACTCAATTGGCAGTCATTAACCAGAAAAGGGAAATGGCAACTTCTGTATAGTATGGTAACTCATATATTTGAATGGGTGAAAGTTCAAAATTTCCAAAATCCTGAACTTTGGAAATACAAACCCATATAAAACTTGCAGTATGCCTACAAAACATTTATTAACTAGAACACATTCGATGGCGAGCCATCGCAAATCCCAACGCTCTCAAAGAAATCTAATGATAATTAACCCTCTGACCCCATCCCAAGGTCACCAGTTTGATTGCAGGGTAAAGTTTTTCAGTGTATCCTGGTCTACTGCTCATCTCCTTTAATTTGATATGCCACATGACCATGTTCAGAAAATTAAATTTTTGACCCCCCCCCCCAGCACCCCCAAGTCCCAAACCTTTGGACATGACACAGGGTCTTAATGAAAATTTGTGAGAAGGCACACAAAGTTTGGTTTAAAATATTTGAAATTGACTTAGTAATTGAGATTTAATGATATTCGACCTTTGGCCCCTCTCCAAGGCCCCAGGGGGCGGGGGACCCAAAAATTTGTGCTGTTGCATGTGCCATTCATGTAAGTAACTCATGATGTTATATTTGACCTTTTAACCTCACCCCAGGGTCACCAGTTTGACCCTAGGATGAAAATGTTACTTGCATTCTGTTCTGCTTGTCATCCCTGTCGATTTGATATGCCACATGACCATATTTGAGAATTTTTTTTTGACCCTTTGGGCACCCCCAAAGTCCCACCCCTGGGGCATGACCCAGGTGACAGAATAAAAATCCTATCTGATATGTTTGTTTCTTTCATTCGTGAGAATACACACAAAAGTTTGGAATAAAAATCTTTGAAATTGACTTTGTAATTGAAATTAAATGATATTTGACCTTTTGACCCCTCCCCAGGGCCCCAGGGGCGCGGAGCCAAAAAAAAATTCTGTTGTGCGCCCCATTAATGTGAGTAACTCACACACCAAATTTGGTTGATTTTTGTCCAATGGTTTAGGAGTAGATAGCACGTTAATAAGAGGACCCTGTGATAAGGAGTGATGGTGAAAATGTGGAAACGGTCTACAATAGTGAAATGAGTCCTCACCATATTGCAAAGGACATTTTACAAGCCAATCTTTTATTACAGCATATAAAATTTATCCTAGCTTATATATAGTACTGGTTCAATCCAGGAAGACCCGTCCCTGTTTAACTGAAATATTGTTGATGGGATGTAAAGAATCGAATCAAACAAACAAAAGCATAAAAAACAATATTTTTTTAATTATTGTTTGATTTGATCCTTTATACTAGTCGACAGTTTTTCAGTTATGTCAGGAAGGGTCTTCCTGGTTGAACCAGTACTAAGCAGAGGATAAAAGGCATTGCTCAAGGATGCAACACAGTGCCTCCAGTGAGGCTAGAACCTGCAACCCCTCAATCTCGAGTCAAGCACTCTACCACTGAGCCACTGCACTCTTTGCATTAATAAATGTTCACACTATTATTTAAAGTAAGGACCATAAGCCAAACGTAATGATCCATGTAATAGACCCCCCAGTTTCATCCACAAATAATACTGGCTGTCAGCAGCGAACTCGCTGGTGACAGCCGGCTGGCAATAGCGAATTCCCTGGTGACAGCCGGCTGGCAATAGCGATTTCGCTGCTGACAGCCGGCTGTCAATAGCGATCGCTTTCTTATTCAACTTTTTGTAATGATTTCCCCCCCCCCCCACCTCCCCCTAACACTTAAATAATGAGCAATCGCTAATATGTTTTAAAATAGAGCTTAGAACAGAAGAAAATAATTCTTTGTCTAATTCAATTTCTGAAAAAAAAATGCAACAGAGGCAAAACATTGCAATATATAGAAAGTTTTTTGTGAGTGACTGATAATTGAATCCTTTTCTCAATAGATTTCTGAAATTCAAACTAAACCTACATGTCTTAGGTGGCAAAACTTTGCAGTAGCAAGTTTGTATGAGTGATCATTGATTGATGATTTAATCATAACCATGTGTTCCACTTTTTGATGCCCCACAAAACACTTAGCTGTAGTACGAAGCAAGAAGTACTGGTCAAAGTAGCCTATATAATTAACCACCCTTGGTGGTTGAGCATGCTTTTCCACTGACAGGGCTTGTAAGATAACTACAAGCAACCAGCCAGTCGGGCGATAAATGGCGATCGAAAACTGTTTCTTACGAATTTTATCTACATTCCTCAATTAGTACTACGAATGTGCTGTGTGGTCATATATTTTGGTGCAGCTTTTCATCATTCACATTTAAGGATTCTGTTGCTCGATTTAGCTGCACAGATCTGTAGTAGGGCTCAATCTGGCCTGTTAACTATATGGCTAAATATTTACATTTACATCTTGTTTCTGGTGCTTGTTGATGTTGGCATGAAACCCATTTCTCTTTCTTGACTGCATTCCACCATTTTGATACAGAATTCAATTGTTAACCTGTATCTGATTGGTCAACTGCAGCCAATGAAATGATTCGTCTTTGATGTTTTACATGCTCATCGTTCGTTTCCGTGGGAACCTACAGAAATGTCCGATGAGCGTTTCTAAATTATTTACCCTGATGGGATTTGATTGTTTTTTTTTCTCAATTATGATAAACGTTTGCTCCTTCCGGATGTTTTTAGTTTTCTCTAAGAGATTCTGTTGCTTGGAAGAGTTGCTTTCCAGCACAATTCAATATATTTCAAACATTAGGTTGATATTTTGGGAGAGGATAGTCATTTTTCTGTCAGAAGATACGCTGGCTGGACTTAATACATTATTTTCAATATTTTAATTTCAATCGTTTTGTGCCCATCAAATATCAATAAGCACCGCATACAAGATATTTTTGAGACCTTATAATCAGTGCCAGGGGTTCAGTAGCAATAGTTACCGTTCTCTCTCCCTTTCTCAGCACAGGTTAGTTCCTGTCGCCGTTTCAGTAAGCGTTTAATTACGCTTCATCCTATTTCTTATAGATAGAAATTCTAAATTATGGCCTTTTAGGTGCTAGATCCGAATCTTGTCTGTTTTCGCATAACGCCATTTCTTCTTATATATCTCTGTACACTTGTTACTAAATAAATTTATTAAATTGCAACTTCTTTTTCCTGTTCAGGACTGAGCGTCGTACGAATTACGGACAACTCGGACCAAAACCAACTCGGCCCATGCCAACTCGGTCCAAGTTTATAAGACAACTCGGCCCAAATTCATAAGACAACTCGGCCTATATATATTTTGAAGTACATACGAGTTGCACGCTCATGTATGATGCAACCAGAATGTCTGTGCATTAGCATACATGTATAAGAGGTGGCGGATCCAGTTTGGGTTCAGTGGGTTCACTTGAACTCCCTCCATGCCCCCCATTTTTAGATAGTCTATGAAAATGAATTAATTTGGTCTCGATGGGACCAAATTATTTCATTTTCATGGGAAATTTTATGATAATGACAGGCGCATGTATGCTTCGACATGCACACGCATGTATGTTTCTGACATTATCTCCGTGCATGATTATGCATGTTTTAAATAACCTGTATGTCTTTTAGCTGGCCGTCTATAAATGTAAATGTATGTCTATCTGTCTGCCTGTGCATGAACATTCATGTGCCATGTCAATCACAAAGCAACCAAGCTAGCATTCAATGTTGGGCCCGCCAGCGAAACGCCATTTAAATGTGGTTTCTCTGGTGGGCCGATGATTGCCCATTTATAGTGATATTTGGATCCTCTATCCCTCTTTCTTTTCTTTCTCTATATACACAACTAAAAAAAAAGAAAACTATCTAGATCCGTGCATGCAAAGATGAAACTCGTTTACGAATGTCAAAGTGTTTATTATGTCTGAAATGTTGATACTTATCCCATCGAAGAGCAGAGAATGATCAGATGAGCCTGCACATACAAGCAGTCTCGTCAGAGCAGTCGCTGCTATCAAACATAGAGTATGAAACTATGGATTTATGCTTCTAGCCTCGCACCATTTTTACATTTAAATATGTAATTTGGCAAACAGTGAAGACCCAGAGGAAATGCCGAATGATGCGTCATTTCATGAGGGTCCACACTGCTTTCTAGTACCGAGACGGTCTTTTGAGAAATAAAAAGGAATTTAGCCTAGTATGCTCAGACCAGTTAGGTTGCGAATTTACGTGTATGCTCATTTGAACGTACGGTATATTGACTATAACAGCGTGGCCTCTTACGAGACTTGTCGCTTGTGCGCTGTTACAGTGTTACCCATGATAAAATTCAGTATGCACAAACGGGTAAGGATACTTGATTCTGAGGCTAACGTGAAGGGTCGAATCTTGCAGTCCGCTAAAATGTTGGACAAGTTGTCTATTTATAAAACTGAAATTGGGCCGAGTTGGCATGGGCCGAGTTTTGCATCTTGGGCCGAGTTTTGCATCTTGGGCCGAGTTTTAGGTGGGCCGAGTTTTAGGTGGGCCGAGTTGGTTTTGGGCCGAGTTGTCCTGCACCCCGTCGTACAGTGTATGAACCCGCTGTACGATCATGTGGGAGCTCTCGGGACCATCAGCCCGAGAGGTCTCAGGTGACATATAGAATGGCTGAAACAAAACCAGATGTAAAAAGTCACCCTGCTACAGATCTATCCCTCATCATAACATGAACACTCATTTTATTGAGAAATTACTGCACGATTTGCAAAATGAAAGTAAAAAAAATACACTTCATCACTCAGCTTTAATCAAAGGAAATAGCAAACAAGACACAGAATTGGAGGATATGGATCTTTACATCGAGAGCTAATGTTTTTTTTTCTACCTATTCGTATAATGAATTTCTTGCTTTTAATCTTGTTATTGTTGTTTTTCACCGAAAATATGTAATCCAAAACGTGCGACCTTCAATTTCGATCACTTGTTTAGGCGCAGTTTCGTAATTCAATTATGTAATGTTGCTTTAAAAATGATGAAATAGTATCATTAAGGAAGTGTTTAATAAAATGTAAAACAAATCAGAGTTTTTAAGGCTTGAAAGGTTCTGTTTTATGATTTCTTGAAGAGGAAGAAGAAATAAATTCAATACGAAGTATCGGCTGTCGTTAAGCCAAACAATATGGCGAAGATGCGTGAATGTTTATGAAAAAAGAAAAAGATTAATTTCCGGCCGCAGTAAGCTGACTAAGAACCATTCGATGAATTATTTAAATTAACGTTATATGCTCAGTCATTGTAAAAATTGAATCCTATTTTTAATATTTTGACTAAATTGATTAACTACTTAAAATTCCTGGAAACGATTATCTGCACAACCGTCGTGCGAATAAAAGGTTTGCTCAACAGCCGTGTACAGCTTTCTTTCTCTTAATACTGGCACGATCAAATTTTGATCATTACGCCAGGGAGTGCAATTTTGGAATTTTGAAAAAAAAAAAAAAACAAAAAAACAAAAAATCTTTCGGCTGTGTTTTTAACTAAATGAGGAGTGCCCTAAACTCCTCAGCAGTATTGGAATTGACCGCCGAAGGAGAAAGACTATTCCACTGTGGTATAGTCCGGGGGAAAAAAGAGTTCTTCAGGGCATCACTGTATGTCTGGTATCTACAATATTGGGCACTGTGTGATGACCTGGTAGATTTCAAACTGCGAGCAAGGGTCAGGTACTTGTCTTTTTCTATAGACACAGCACCAGAATGTATCTTATAAAAGAGAAGCAGGGAGGACTGATCCCTACGGGCCTCAAGAGATGGCCACTCAAGCTCATCAAGCATCTCGCCGACACTACTTGTGTTACGCCATCTCCTGCAGGTCCAACGGGCTGCTGTCCTCTGAACTTTCTCTACCTGATTAATCTGAAGTTTTGAGTAAGGGCTCCAAATGGGTGCTGCATACTCTAGTTTAGGCCGAACCAAAGTTTTGTATGCAACTTCCTTAGTACTACGAGGTGCAAAAGCCAAATTCCTGCGAAGGAAACGAAGTGTCTTAGTTGCTTTGGAAGAAATTTCTGAAATGTGTTGACCCCAATCCATATTATCAGAGATGGTTATGCCAAGCTTAGTAAATAAAATACCATACAGTCATAAGTACAGCATTGCTCATTTTACAGATACTTTGACAAATGTTTCTGACCATTTTAATTCTCCTGGACATTCTGTTCAAGATTTTCCCTTTATATGCCTATTGACAAAGTTTCAAACAACTGGAAAAGGCTTTTAAAGGAAACTACTTGGATGCATGTTTTAGGTACAATTTCTCTAAAAGGAATGAATTCCAAAGTTATATTTTAACTAATAGCAGATAGCTGGTTGTGACTCTCGTTGTCTGCTGATTACCTTGTTAAACCTTTGGGCCTAAATCTGCCAAACAAAACATCGGACCTGATCTGGATCAAAACTGTTTTTTTCTGGTCCCTAGGTTGTCATTTAAAAAAAAATCCAAGCTCAACTCAGCTAAACATCAAATTTATCATGCTCATAAATGTTAAAATGACAACAATTGGATGCATTTTTACATTTATTAGCATGATAAATACTACATCTGAGAGCCCAAAAGCAAGAGAAGTCAATACCTTTCAGCCATTTACTTTTTGTGGGCAGTTGAAATTTCATGTTCAGTTTAGTTGAGCATGAAATGAATTTTATAACCCCTTGGCCTGATCAACACCAATAAAATATTGGGCTTCAACTGGATCCATTATATCTACAACAAAATTGTAGTAAGAAATACCCACCAATTATAAAGTTAAATCATGGCATGTTTTACCGTCAAACAGTTATTATAGGCTTTGTTTTATTTAGCTTTTAAATTGCGCGTTTGCCTGCAGACTGGCATCAGTCCACTAAATGTATATAATTACATTTATAATTATAATTAACTATGAAAAAAAAATCATCTTAAAATTCTATCCTCTCTGATAGTCAAATTTAGTGATGTCCAAGCAAAGAACTTCTCCAAGTAAAGTTTATAAATTACTATCTTAGGGAGTATATCAGTTTTACTACAAAAAATGACTTTAGAGATGGGGGCCTGTCTGGTTTGCCTGTAATTTTGTATCCTCAAAGATCCTGTTTTTCTCTAAAGCATGTTTATTACTGTGGAACTGTGGCATGCGAGAAAACCTGTCTTTAGGGTTTTGCAAACAACAAAGGCACAGACCAGCCTGCGCATTCCCGCAGACTGATCAGCGCCTTTGTTATTTGCGTTTTGTAAAGTATCATATCTAAACTTACTACAAGCGAAATTTCAATTTTATAGCTAGTCGTGGTAGCTTAGGAGACTGGTTTGAGTGTTGCTTTGTCGGAAACCCGGAGGACAGGTTTTGACGCGCTGAGGCCCATTTAATTGTTGTAAATGGCAGTAAAGGGTTAAGATAATAAATTTTCAACTGGGGCAATAATTTGACTGGTTTGAATATCACTTTGTCGGAAACCGCAAAGACGGGTTTTCTTGCGTCACAGCCAAAATGAAAGCTACTAGCAGACAGGTTGTCATCTTATTTGTTTTCTCGTGATATGGATCAATCTATGTTTCAACGCGAAAAAATCTGTCTTTGGGGTTTTCCACTAGGTCATGTTCAAACCAGTCTGCTCAGCTACAGAGACTAGCTGGAATTTGAAAAATTTGTAAGCAAGTTTGACTATTGTACTTTCCAGAGAGTTAATTAATTTTGGAATCTATCATGAGTGTTAGGGTGGGATAAAAAAATCTGTCCCGAGGATCGCTGTTTGGCATCACAAGGCTTGCCGAGTGATGACAAAGGGTGATCCCGAGGGACAGATTTTTCTATCCTACCCTCACACGAATAATGGATTCTTTTTCTTGCTCACCACGTTTTTTTTTTTTTAAATCCCCTTCCAAAGTCCCTGAATTAATACGCCAAGATACAATTTCACATGATGATGTCATTTTAACAGAACAATGACATCACTTGACGACAATTTGCGTGCGTTCCAATACTCCAATACAACCAATCAGAATGTATGTAGCCCTCACCTGACAGCCTGGGTAAGATAGCATGGGTTAGATAAGATTTTCTATCCCAGGGTAAAATCCCAGATATCCGTATCTGGTGTGCAAGAAGGCACTTATCCGACTCCACGGATGATCTGCACCTTTGTTGTTAGCACACAATAAAAACAGGTTTTCTCACGACGATGCCCATATATTACAGTATAACAATGTCTAGTGATGGGAGGAGACCTGGATCTAATACCAGGGGCAGAGGAGATGGTAGACCAGGATCTCGTGGAACTAGAACCACAGCTGCCAATGGTAAACCAGGCGCGGGTAGAAAGTCTGCAGCATCAAATGATATGAAAAATAAATCAAACAGTGCTACAATGAATGAGAAGAGGTAAGCACATATTTAGTTAAACAACATTTTTGAATGTAAAATTGTAAATATTTTTGTACCCAGCAGTTTTAACATATGTGTATGGTGATCAAAAGAACTATCTCATTGAGACGGGTCTTTTGAATACCCACAGCATATGTTTTGGTTGAGAAATAAGGAAATTAATTTCTGGTACACACTCTTAGCTAAAAACCTATGCTGGGGGCCTATGCTCCATTAAAGGCCTTAAGATAAGTGAGCTATTCAGATTACTAATATTCAAAATCCCTCAACGAGACTCAAGGTACATGTTTTTTTTTTAAACATACAAATGATCCCCACAACAAAGACACGATGCAATAATATAGAATGTTGGTGTTAACGGTCTTTATCACCTAGTGTCATCTGCTGATAACTTTGCAAAAAGTTTGGACCTAGATCAGACCAGACAAAACACCGGGCCTCATTTGGATCCAAACTATTTGACACTCTGATGGTATTCCTGAAAGAATTTTTGAAAAAGTTGATTTCGAAAAAATCAGCAGACAACAAAAAAGCGTGAAAAATTTACCAGAGGGCAAAGAGTTAACAAACTGTCGTACAGTCTGCTAGGCTGTCTGAAACCTTACAGTTACACGGTGGCTTATCATTCTACCCACATTGGTGAACGTTTTCTTGATTTTCTTGATTATTACCGAATTTAGTATATTTTTAATTTAAATTAACTGAATCAGGTAGATTATTCATAGCTTTTCTTTATCTAAAGACAATTTACATTTAAAAGTGAAATATTTTGTTCTTTATAGACATACTGCAATTTTTAAAGGTATAGGTTCCTAAAGTTCAGGATTTCAGAAATTTTAGAACTTTCACACCAATGTACCCACTCAAGGAAACTTGAGTAAATACTTTATTTTAACATTTCAGTCTTCCTACTGACAATAACAGAAATGTTGCAGCATCGAAAGTAAGTATGTGCCAGGTCATATGAAAACTGTTCTTATTACATATGTACTATTAAGTAATTTTTGAATGGGCATACACCACAGATGGGAACAGATTTCTTAACTCTTCACCTGCTAGCGGTGATATTTGTCATCTGCTGATATTGTTTGCAAATAGTCTGATCCAAACTGTTTGACACTGTTATTAGGTGTTCCTGAGATAATTTTAAAAGTTAATGTTGAAGAAAAAATCAATGAACGACAATCAAATTGTCAATTTAAATTTAGAAAAAATATTTGGGCTAATTACATAAATTTAGTATAAAGCAAAAAGTGGCTAGATTAAGAGTGGTTGACAGATTTAATAATTAAGCATGCAAACATACTTATTATACAATGTTTTCTTCTTCATAATGGTCATAGAATTTCATAAGATGATAAGATATGTATAAACTGTTCTGATTTTACTGTTTTACAGTCACTAAAATATATTTCCAGATAGGCAAAACTTTTCAGTGTACAATTGTAAATATTTTATTATGCATCAGTTTTAACTTGTGTTTTGGGTGCTCCAAAGAACCTTCTCAGTGAGACAGTTCATTAACTACCCACAACATAAGTTTTGGTTGAGAAATAAGAAAATTATTTTTTTATTACGCACTCTTAATTATAGGCCTGACTAAATCCCTACATTGTTTCTTTTGTTTTCTGTTTGTAGGCAGGTGCTGTAGATGGTAGAATAAAAGTTTTGGGACAAGATGGTAAGATTTTCTGATATTTTTTTCAGTTTGCTTTCTCAAGGCAGGAAAACTATTGCTGCACAAATTTCCTTGCTATTTTTGATAGATATGTAGAAGAGTTCATGTTGCTTTTAGCCTTTATCTGGTCATGTTTATTAATTCTTTGCTCGCTAGTGGCGACTTTTGTTATCTACTGATAACTTTGTAAACAGTTTGGACCAAGATCAGGCCCAACAAAATGTTTGACACTCTAATTGTATTTCTGAATGTATTTTTTTCTTTATAAAAAATTTGAAAAAGTCCAGCAGACAACAAAAAAACATGCAAAATTTATCCAGCATGCAAACAGTTCAATAGACTATAGAATAGCTCTTGCAACCCAGTAGGGTTCAAGCCAGCCCCCTCAGCTACAGAGACTAATTGCAATGAAGAGATTATCAAGTTTTAGTTATCTGGGTTCATAGTATTAGCTTCCATGATAAAAGTTAAAATTGTTTTAGCGTATTTCAATATATGAAGCAGATGCAATAAGCAGATGACAAAAAGAGAAAAATACAGCAGGATAAGAGTTGAGGGTAATTAAGGTAATTGCTTGAGAAATGGTATAATTTCAGCTGAAACGTCAGAAAGTGATCTTTGGAATAACAGTTTCAGAAGAAAAAAAAGATAGGACTTTAGTTAAGAATGCGTAATGAAAATTTAATTTTTTATTTCTCAACCAAACATATGTTGTGGGTGCTCAAAAGAACCGTCTCAATGAGACGGGTTTTTTGAGCACCCAAAACATATGTTAAAACTGATGGGTAAGAAAATATTTACATTTATACACTGAAAATTTGTGTTTATCTAAACCGATGTTAAGAGTAAATGCAGTAATTACTTGAGGAATTAATGTTATAATTTCAGCTGAAGTGACAGAGAGTGATCTTTGGAACTTGAATGGTATTTCCTCTGGAAAAACTACTCCATTGTCTAGTCGGTAAGTCAAACAGTTCAAATTGTTTTACAGGGGGATCTAGTTTTTTTTAAAAACCCTTCTATTCTATACTTAGCACACAATCAGAGTGAAGCTACGTAGTTGGTTACATTGTGTCACTGTATTCACTTGATTGGACAAGTTCAGGTATTCCTTTCATATTTCTAACAGTTTTGTAACTGTACTCTTATCATGTGTCAACTTTACATGTATATATTTACATTTTTAAAGAAAGCGTTTAATAAATCTTCAGATTTTTGCAACCGTTCATAGCCTCATGAAAGACATAAATTTGATTGACAGCTACCAGTCTCACTTGCCCGTGCAATACGCTTCAAATTCATTCGCCAGAAGTGGCACTGGTGTTGTGATTGGCAGCGAGCCACACCTGAGTCACACTTGTAAAACAAGCCTCTTGTTTGTTCCATTGGCTGTTGGTGTTCACACTGGCTGTTCAGCTTTTCCGTTTTACACTCCAACATACCCGTAAATAGGATTACATATTAAATACAAAACTGTTTTGTTTCCTAAATTATAAATAATTTCTATGTTTTAGATATTTATAATAAAATGTAAATATAAGCAATAAATTCAATTTTTGGAATGTTCATGAATACTTCGGGTCTCTTGCAAAGTTAATGTGAATGGCTTGTTTCTTAAAAGAACCAATACAGTAGAGTTTGAATGGTCCATTATGTATCTTGAAGATTTTTAAATTATATTGAATTTCTGTCCCTGGAGATTGTTTTTATGCAGACAATAATGACCCTAATAACCCTTTTCATTCTGATGGATTATCTCATGCATGTTGATAGAAAAAGTATGGAATTGCCCGTTTTTTATTTTAAGTGGTCAATGGTAGACATTTCTAAATTATGATGCATTTCTGTCATGAAGGTTTGAATGAACCTCCTGAACCCCCTCTGGATCCGCCACTGCACATACAATGTGAGCAACAACAAAAAATATCAGAATCACTGCCTCAGAATGGACAGCATCCATAGTCACCATGGGGGTTACGGGGATGGTAAATATCTTAATGACACCCAGGTAAACTGTTCTGTTGCAAAATCTTATGTGATTCCACAAACTGTTCTGTCTTCATGCCGTCAGACAATGTTAACTTTTGTATCCTCATGGGCCTCATAGCCTTTTGAAATTTGTAATAAACCTAATATCATATCTGATAATTTGTTTCAGCAGCAGTACTGGAGGTAGCAGCTATAGGACACCCACCCCTTCCAAACAGATCTCATTACAAGCTGTGAAGAGAAAGGAAGAAAAGTAGGTCATAATGGTATTTAGGCCTCAGCGCAAAAAAAACTGTTTTCCGGGTTAGCAAAAAGGGCACACTTAAACTAATCTACTCAGCTACACAGAGACAAGCTAGAATAATGAAATTTTGTATGCAGCAAGCTTAAATATTACACTTTGCAGTGAGTGAAAAACAAAGGCACTTATAAGACAACGCTGATGCGCAGGCTGGTCTGCTTTTTTTCTCGCATGCAACAAAGTTGGGTTTTCTTACATCGAGGCCCATTTCAGAGTAGATGCATGATATTTCCTGATGACTGATATTTCCTGATGACTCATATTTGGCCCCATATCACTGTCTGCGACCTTTTGAGAAACTTTCTTAAGCAATCTCTCGAACTCAGAATATTACTACCAAAGCATTTTAAGCCTTAGATTTATGTACCAGATTTTTATACCTACACTTTTTAAAGAAAAGCAAAGAAGTTTTTAAGGAATTTAGTTGCTATACTATGTAAGTTTAGCAATTTTTTTTATTGCTTAAAATGCAAATTGGTATGGAGATGAAGTGATGCTACTCTGCGTCATTTTGTACATGGGTCTCAACTCAACTGTCACATTGTTATTCAGTATCTGGTATGACCTTACTTCACAGCAGAAACAGCTGTGCAGTGTTTCCCCATGCTCAATATGAGTCTACTATGTTTGTGATTCAGAGGCTCATTTTGAGTATGCGGTGACGCTGATGACTGTTTGTGCCTTGAGCGCAGACCCATATACAATTTTGCGCTCAAATGTTTTGTTTATCAGGACATCATTTTTATAAATTAAGATATTTAAAAATCTTGCTATGATAAAAAGTGACATTGTTAAGAAGAATATTTTATTTTTCTTCCATTCAGCACAGAGCCTTTAGAGACCATAGACTGGAATGACTTCCTGAACCCGGTAGAAGAGGAGAGACCAGTTTCCAATGTCAGTGACAGGTTAGTACACACAGTAAATGTTCTAAAAATTTTTTTTTTGTTTTTTTAAGGTTCTCAATGTTCTGAAAGTTCAAACAGTAGTTGTCTGACACTAAAGGCTAGACAAACAGGGCAGACAGGGATCAGACCGTGTCTTTCATATGCTCTGCTTTGCATTTCTATGAAATTGTAAAATGGAAAACCAGGTACTTTAACATGCAAGAATGAGTCTACATGTTTTATGAATCCTCATATGTTTGTCCACCTGTTTGTCCATGTGATAAACATTTTGCCTTTGGGGCTTCTTCTCAAGAATAGCTGTAGCAACTGATTTTGAACTTGGTGTAGAACTATGGAGCATTGAGCAGGTTCAAATTTATGCAAATGACTATAATTTGACATCCAAAATGACTACCATGATTTTTCACTTCTTCTCAGGCCAAAATAAAAAATACCTGCATTTAGGGTAACCCAACCCTACCTAAATTTACTGGTGAAACCTAGATTTTTTTCAGGTTTTCTGAAAAATATAATTTTATGCATTTTGAAAGGCGAAATGTCTTTCAAAATGCATAAGATAATATTTTTTCCAGAAAAAAATATAATTAAAATTTTAAAAAATATGCGTGTCTACCCTAACTAAAATTTTCAGACCCGTTACCCGAAACACCCTTATTTTTTATTTGGCCTCATGACCAGCTTGTCTGAGTGAGTGAAATTTTGTAGGATCCAAACTGTTGGACACTCTGATAGTGTTCCTGAAAGAATTTTAAAAAAAAGTTAATTTTGAAAAAAGTGAGCAGACAACACCAAAACCTTGAAAAATTACCCAGCATGTAAAGAGTGAATATTGTATGTGTGTGATGTTATTGTGGATATGGGTAACCATATGGATGCTTGCTCATTATTACTTTTTATTACATATTTATAGAGGATCTTACATGAGTGCTCATGTTTTATTGAATTTATTAAACGAGTTGGGGAAAAGAGATAAAATGTGAGGCTTGCCGAGTATTTTATCTCTTTTGGCAACAAGTTAAATCAATTCAATAATACTGGAGAATGAATGTTAAATTCTATTTATCACATGACATAAAAATTACTTAAAAATCACATTTTTGGGGTGAATGTCAAAATTTTTGCCATCTTTTACGCAACGTTATAATGGACATCATTATGTCATACGCTAATCTGTAAACCACTAGTTGTTTATCGATTTAATTGCATGGCCTTATTTCACTTCCAGACACGACATCATTTGATAAATATATATAACTATAATGTAAACATAGTTTGCTTCTTTTCCTCCAGTAGAATACCCAGTCCTCCAGTCTCAGACTCCGAGGATTCAGACAGAGACTCTGGCCTGAATGTAATGGAAGACAGGCTGATGTTGGTGGAAAGACGAGCTCAAGAAATGGCAAGTGCTCTTGACTCACATCCTTTGAATGAGCTAGAGGAGAACTTATCTAAACAATTAGAAAGAATGGAGTTAGAAAGGGAGGAAAATGAGAGACTTGAGAAAGAAAAAGAAGGGGAGTTAATCAGTAATAGAGAGAGACAAAGTAATGAAACTTTTAGAGATTTTGATTCTGGAAATGCAAATCATTTAGTCAAAGAAACTGCAATAGTTGGTGCAAGTGTTCAGCCTGGCAGGAGCCGGGATCCAGACACTGTTGAAGCTCAGGGAACCAGTGCTGATGACATTTTTACTGTTGGTGTTAGTGCAAGGCCTAAAGTGATTACAGAAACCACCTCAAAATCAGATTCTCTGGATAAAAGAGAAACAGTGGTTGCGGCACAGAGTAAGTCATTTCTTTTAGGTTGACCATTGTCCAGCTGATGATTATTGGGCCGGCAATGGCCCCAGCATGCACAGGATTTTGGTTACCAGTACTTATAACACATGCACAAAGTAACTCTTTTTAACATGAATGCACAGCTACATGGGTGACAGTTTTCAGGATTAATCCTGAATTCAGGATTTTGAGGCTGACTTTCCATAGAAAGTCAGCCTCAAAATGCTGAATTAGTGTGATTATAATGGCTTATCTAATTAATTATGAGATTATCTAAACACATTTAACTATTTAAACGTGAAATTATTAATTTTTGTAGACATTGTTAATAGTTTGAATTTCCAAAGATCAGGATTTTGGAAACCCATGCAGCTAGGCAGTGGGCTAGAGGTCAAAAGATTGGTCTGAGCCATTATCTACTTCCATACTTTGTGTATGTGAGCAGCATATGCGCTGGTGAGACTGCATATGTGCAGGCTTCTCTGAGTCTTTGCTGCTCAGCAGATGAGATAAGTACCAAATTCCATGTACTGGCTCATTTATGTGCTATACAGTAAAACCTGTGTAAAACGGCCACTCTCAAACAGACCTAAAATTGGTTTTCAAGACCAATTATCGCTTAATGCAGGTCAAAAGTATTGCAGCATTCTGCATTACTTTGGACCTTCATTTAGCTACCATTTGTCATAAAGATCTTTGTTTTGTCTAGTTTTGAGTGACCGTTTTACACAGGCTTTACTGTATGTTTTCCTAATTTACAGTACAGTTCAGTTGCATGGTTCCATTCAATAACAAATATTCTATTGCTGAAAATAGTGAAGATCCTGATCAGCTGGCATCAAGCCAGCTGATCTGGATCTACACTTTCTTTTAAAGAAAATACATCTGGGTTCAGCTGGACGAGAGTAAAATGATACAGAGATTTTTTTTTCAACAAATTTATGATGAATAGATTAGTTCTATTAAGAATAACACTTTAAAAGTGTCAATAATATATATACTCTGCAATGTAATATATAGTTTTTACCCTGAAATATAGTATTTTTAAAATCAATCATGAACTGGCACATCTCATCTCATCTTTCAGTATAAAATGATTTAAGTATACTTGATAGGTACATTATCTGGTGATGTGAAATATGTTTGTTTTATGCAAAAAAATGGTCACAGAATTTCTTCCGAATGCATGTATTGACATGTTCCTGTATTGTTTTAGCTAATGATGCTCAAAGCAATGAAAAGAAGAAGAAAAAGGAAGCATCGTAAGTTGTTAGCATGTTTGTTCATATAGTTTAATGTCATATAAAGTATACAATACTTGCATGTGATTTTAGTATACATGCGTTTAAAAGGATTCAGATTGCAGCATATGGCATGCTGTGTGCATAACTATTTCAATATCATATACAGGACTTTAGTTAAGAGTGCGTACCAAAAATTTAATTTTCTTATTTCTCAACCAAAACATATGTAGTGGGTACTCAAAAGAACTGTCTCAATGAGACTGTTCTTTTGAGCCCCCAAAACATATGTAAAAACTGATAGGTAAGAAAATATTTATAATTTTACGCTCAAAAATTGTGTTTATCTAAACCTATTCATACAAGTTCTTTTAAAAACTGTGTGGATCCAGATCCCCATAAAGTACAACTGTACCCAGTGGGCACTTATAAGAGCATGCAACTTGTTAGGTTGATTATGGTATTCCAGTTGTCCTGGTCTAACAATAACTGCTATCAATGCATGAAACCAAATCTGTACAGTAAAACCTGTGTAGAACGGCCACTCCACAAAATACTAAAAATTTAAAAAATATGACTACTAGCATTTGGCTTGAACAAATTAACTACAGTAAAACCTGCATTAAACGACCACTAAAAATAGGTAAAACAAAGATCTGAATGACAAATGGTAGCTTAATGAAGGTCGAAAGTATTGCAAATGCTACCCCTGGAGCATTCTGCAATGCTTTAAACCTGCATTAAGCGATAATTGGTCTTGAAGACAAATATTAATTTTATTTCTAATTTTAGTCACATTTGAGTGAACTATAAATAATCATTTCCACATCTTTTTTATGTTATTATTAGTATATATGCATCATTACACACTCAAAAATCAAAAGGTATGGAGTAACATCTCGTCAATGATTTAATATAATCAAAATACTGTAGAAAAACAATATTAGCAAAGTAGAGCTACCATAAATGAGAATCCCATAAGCAAACAACTGAGCAGTCCACCAGAGCCTTCACTGCTCACATACAATAAGAATTGAAGTAGAGGAAGGTTCAGATCAAAATCTATACTGTAAATTCAGAAATTTTTACGAGGGTTTTATTTTTGTGAATAGCGTTAAAAGACATATTTGCCACATTCAGAATTTGCGACTAGTGCAATATTTACCTATACCCATTAACGACAGAGTGATTTTCCCACTTCGGAGGGTTAAATTTTCACGAAACTTTACAGATGCGGAGTTTCGTGAAAATAAAACCCTCGCGGAAATTTCCGAATTTACAATACCCTTCATCTTACTGGATAGCGGAGCATGTACTGTTAAAGTGTAACTTTAAGCATATGATATGCCATAAATGTCATTATCATGATTGGCTGACATCTGTCATAGATGAGCCATTTCATGAGAATTTGGTACTTATTACAAATATGTAAAGTCATTCTTTAAATATGCATGTGCAGCTATATGGCAGGTCTAGATGCCTATTTTGGCCTGAGCTTTCAGCTAGTCCCTAGGTTGTGCGTATGAGCAGCAAAGGTTTTAGTGAGATTTGCACATGGATGCACTGGGCTCATCTGAGCCTTTATTGCTCGCAAATGCAATATGTACCAGAATTTAATGAACTGGCTCATATCTTTTCCATATTCAACGGTCAAATATACAAACCAGCCTGCTCAGCTACAGAGACTAGCTAGAATATTAAAACTATAACAACATCTATGTAAACAAAATTACTTTGGAATAATCTTACATATTGGTCCAGATAAGAAAATGAAAGCATAAAATTAGGGGATAACTGTATTCAAAATTTTCATTTGGGGAGGTATATCTTCGGATATACGGTCGTAAATTTAGTTTTACGGGGAAGTGCGTGCGGAGCCATAAAACCTGATTTACGACGATATTACTCCCCAAATAAAAATTTTGAATATGGTTGTCCCCATTCTAATGTGCTTCTGCAGTCTCGTCATAAATTGGAGGGTTTCAGGCCACTTAAAGCCATACTAAGGCGTATGTCATCAAATGTAATGTGAGGTAATTAATGATGTCAAGCTATTTCTGACAGTATATCACAGGATATACTGTCGCAAATGTTGGACGTTATCCAATCAGACATTGGGATACAAAAGCAAGTGCATTAGAATTGTGGTCGCAACATATGATTTCCAACAATGTGGCATTTTGACCAGTGTACAGGTAGATTCTGACAGGCCTGTGCAGCCTCCTTTTACGCTTCGAAATTCCAAATGATGTTCAGTCAGTAGCTTTACAGTCATAGAATATTCAAGCGACTAGCAAAGGCTCTGATCAGACTGCGCATATGCTCAGGCTCTGCGCGTATGTGCAGGCTGATCTGAGGATTTGCTGGTCACACATACCACATTGTTGGAAATCTTATGTCGCGGCTCATACTTACTTGTCCAATTGTTTAAACATACATTTTGGATGCTTAAAAGTCTCATTGAGTACATACAATGTATATTTTCATTGAGTAATTAGAAAAATAATTCTAAATAATCTTATCTTGAGGCCTGTTATATATTAAATACTCTGCACTCCACACTATATCGTTACAGTTCTTCTGAGACTAAGGAAGCGGAAGAGTCCACTAGTGATGAGGAGAGTGAGGAAGAGGAAGATCTCATTGGTTATAAAGGGAAAGCACCAACTCAACTTCTTATGGAGGTACACATATCAAGCACTGGGGCATTCCAAGCTGAGTTTCCTACTGTAAATCCGGAAATTTTTGCGAGAATTTTATTTTGCGAATAGTGTTAAAACACATATTTTAGGGGTTAAAAATTATGACAAGGGCATGCTCTACCGATATCAGTAAACGACAGAGGGATTTGCCTAATTTGTGAGGAATTTGAAGTTTCGCGAAAATAAAACCCTCACGAAAATTTCTGAATTTACAGTATCTCTTTTGTCCTTATTCAGTCATGAGTTTAGATGGAAAATACAAATTACCCACTCAGGAAAAACATGTGCAAAGAATAGTTTTAGAAAAAAAGCTGTCTGAATGAGTCTTTTTTTCTTCAAATTTTCATTTTTGCTGTACAAGTCAAGAATGATTTAGCTTCAGCACTTCATTCTCAAAGGTTAGTTTTGTGATTGGTTTTGTGATTTGTAAAAAACTACTGACCTAAATGTATTCAAAATGTGCATATGCTTGTAGATCCAAATACAGCAGAACTTCAATGGTTCGAACTCTGATTACTCATTCAGCTCAGCTGGCTAGAACTATCATCATGGTCCAGGGTTCGCAAAGGCTTAAAAAGTACTTGAATTTAGAGGACTTTCTTGAAAAGTCCTTGAAAATTAAATGTGCCTTGAAAAGTACTGGAAAATCACTCAAATGCCTTGAAAAGTGGTTGATTTTTAGCTCACCTGAGCCGAAGGCTCATTGGTGAGCTAATAGTATACCAGTGACTCTGGCGTCCTGCGTCCGTCGTCCGTCAACATTTTCAAACATCTTCTCCTCTGAAACTACTGGGCCAATTGAACTCATATTTCATATGGAGACTCCTTAGGATGGGGGAACAAAAGTTTGTTCATATGGTTCTGGTCACATAACCAAGATGGCCGCCATGCCCATATATGGTAAAAACCCTTAAAAAATCTTCTTCTCCAGAACCAGAAGGCAGATGACCTTGGGACTTGGTATGTAGCATTGGGGTTGTGGGGCCTACCAAGTTTGTTCAAATGATGATCCTAGGTTGACCTTGGCCTACTTAACGTCAAGGTCAAATTTGCTTCCTAATGCATTTAAATGGGAAAATTTCTGAAAAGTTGATTTTTTTGAAAACTGTGGAAGCTTTAGTCATTATTCTCGCTTGATATGTTTAACCTAATGAGACAATGGCTATAAATAAGTTCAAAAGGTCAAGGTTGACCTTTGACCTTTCACCTTAGGTCGCTCATATTGGAGTCCCATCAATATATTAAAACATAGTTTTCTCACAAACTATTGGCCCAATTGAACTCAAATTTCGTGTGAAGACCCCTTATGATAAGTTAGCCAAGATTTATGCAAAATATTTTGGTCACATGACCAAGATGGCCGCCACTCCCATATATGGTAAAGACCCTTAAAAAATCTTCCTCTCCAGAACCAGAAGGCCGATGACCTTGGGACTTGGTATGTAGCATTGGGGATGTGGCGCCTACCAAGTTTCTTCAAATGATGAACCTAAGTTGACCTTGACCTACTTAACATCAAGGTCAAATTTGCTTCCTAATGCATTTAAATGGGATTTTTTTTTGAAAATTTCATTTTTTGAAAACTGTTGAGGCCAAAGTCATTATTCTCACTTAATATGTTAAACCAAATGAGACAATGGCTATAAATAAGTTTCAAAGGTCAAGGTTGACCCTTATCTTTTCAGCCAAGGTCGCTCATATTGGAGTCCCAGCAACACATCAAAACATAGTTTCCTCAGAAACCACTTGGCCATTTGAACTCAAATTTCATATGAAGACTCCCTTATGATCGGTTAGCCAAAATTTATACCAATTGTACTGGTCACATGACCAAGATGGCCACCACGCCCATATATGGTAAAAACCCTTTAAATGTCTTCTTCTCTGGAACCAAAAGGCCAATGGCCTTGGGACTTGGTATGTAGCTTATGGGATGTGGGCCCTACCAGATTTGCACAAATGATTAATCTAGGTTGACCTTGACCTACTTTATGGCAAGATCAAATTTGATTCCCAATGCATTTATTTGGTAAAAATCTTGTATTAAGTACCAAATGTCAAGCTGACCTGTGACCTTTTATCCAAGGCCACTCATTTGGACTGCCACATACCTATCTAAACATCTGTTTCTCAGAAATCACTGGGCTGTTTGATAGATTATTCATTACATTGTTTAAGTCATTTGACCAAAATGTCTGCAACCCCCATATATGGTAAAACAAAATTTGTTCCATTATAAGCTGTAGTTGACCTTGACCTATTTTAACATTATTAAGGAGATCAGGTGAGCGCCTCAGGACCTTCAGGTCCTCTAGTTTCTATTTTCTGTAGGGACTTAACACTGTTGATAGAGATCTAAATCAGTATAAAATTGTTGCGCCTTTATTTTCTAATTTTTTAGTACTAATTCCTCCATTATCACAGTCTAGCGTATCTGAAGAAGAATTTTAACACTTAAATCAGGATTTTCCATAAACTTTTAACTCTTGAAAACTGTAGGAGAGTCTTGAGAAGTCCTTGAAAAGTCCTTGAATTTTACTCATATTTGCCTTTATGAACCCTTAGGTCCCTACAGGTCTTTTTAGGCATTATCCACCCTGGATGGCTGGTAATACCCTTTGCTAGAGCTATTTTTCATGGTCCCAAGCCTATTCAAGCCATTGAAGTTCTACTGTATATTTGAAGTTTCATATCAATTAGTTCATTATTGTATAAAAAGTTAAATGTTACTTTTAAAATAATCTTTGGAAATCATCAGATTGGCAAGGAAGAGAATCAAGTGAAGGGGTGAGTGAGATGCATCTATTGATCACTGTTTGGAATCACTACAAGCCTTATGATTCCAAACACTTACTGTCACTCTCAGGGCAGATTATTCTCTCATAGAAATTAAAGAACAAAAGGGTGTTTAAGAAAAAATATTCTAGTTTGGCATTTTTTTTGTTCTCGCACACCAGATTGGGATTACCGTTGTTTATACCCATCATGTCAGATAATTCTTTCTCGCCCACTTATCGCTCAGGACAAGCTGTTCCATAGGCAAAACGCCGTGCGGAATTTCCTTATCCCATCCACGTGACCTGCTTATCCCATCCACATGACCTGCTTATCCCATCCACGTGACTTCAAACTATATTAATTTAGGCTGTTTTCAGAGCAATCTACGCCTAAATGTTATGTAGAAATATCAAAACGACAATACTATTAGCGCGTCCGCCATTTTTGCATTGTAAAATGACGTCAAAAACATTTCTGACGTCACTAAACGCAACAACAATTTGACGCACGTTATTGACACAGTTTGGCGCCACAACGTCTTTGTCAATAGATACTGATACCAACGTTAGTTTCAAAGCCAAATAAAAACAAAACCGACGCTTGAAATGCTATTTCGCTTCCGTTTTTAGGTGCTAAACTATGTTTACACCCATTTCTGCATCTGGAAAATTCGTTGGTGAACTTATTTTTTTGATTGGAACAAACGCAAAAAATCTAAAAAATTATGCGGAACTGACAAAATTCATATAAAACCTTAAAAAGTCACGATGTGGGCGAGAAAAAGTATCCATCATGATGTATTGTTGTGGGACAAGGAAATCCCATCCTCGGACCTGAATAATTTCGTCAGAAACTCGGCAGAGCCTCGTTTCTGACGAATTATTCTGGTCCTCGGTTGGGATTTCCTTGTCCCACAACAATTCATATGAAGGATACTCTTAATCCCACATACCCGTACCAGCCTGTGGGAAAGATAAAAATGAACAGCCGCATGTCGGCGCATGCTGGCCGCACACTGATCCGTGACATCATTGTAATGTTAAAATTATGTCAACCAGTCACATCTCAGCGTATTTAGGATTTTCTGGAAGTCATTTTTGAGTTTTTCCAATATAAAATGAGGTATTTAGCGGTGAGTAAGAAAAATGATCCAATATTCGTGTGAGAGTGTGACAGAAAATTCCGTCCCTTGCGATCACTGTTTGTCATCACTTGGCAAGCCTTGTGATGCCAATCAGTGATCCTCGGGACATATTTTTCCGTCCCACCCTCACAATCATGATAGATTCTTATATTCTGCCCTTTGCTTGGTATATGGTATTTATCTTGTTTGGACATTGCTTTTATGCTTTTATTTGTTTCAGTTTTTGGACTGTATGATGACAGAAGATTACACAACAGCTGAAAAACTGTGCAAAATGAGTAAGTTTGATTTTTTGTAAATAATTCAAACTATTCTATACTGTACATTGGTGTAGCTCCGATTACGCATGTGCATAATAAAAATAGTTACATTCAAGGGAGGTCACCTAATGTGGTAAAAGTGATTTACCATACCATAAGGTACTCCTAAAGGAAAGAATTTGCTCCTTCTGGGAGCAAATTCTTTCCTTTAAGAGGAGTTCCCATTTTGAAAAGGGACATAATTGAAGAGAATCACTGCTTGATCCAGTAGTCTCCTTTTGATGTGCATAACTTTTTCCGTTACTAGGTACAGTTAACTCTTGATAAATTAAATCCTACTAACTCAAAGTACCTGCATATTTAAGACAAAATAAATAGAGAATCCAACATGAGTGCTCATGTTTTATTGAATTTATTAAACAAGTTGGGAAAAAGAGATAAAATGCGAGGCTTATTGAGCATTTTATCTCTTTTCGCAACAAGTTTAAGAAATTCAATAGGACAAGAAAATGAACTTTAGATTCTATTTATCATATGACATTTAGATTATTTTGAAATCATATTTTGGCGTGAAAACGTTAGGGTTTTGCCAAGTATGCGTGACTTTAAAAAGCGTCATTTCACAACGTTTCCCGAAAATCTGTAAACCGCTAGTGGTTTAACGATTTTATTGCATGGCATTATTTCACTCCCAGACTCGATGTCATGTGATAAATTAGCGATATATTGGATTTCAATTTGGATCAGAGCCATATTTCTGAAGTGTTGACCTCATTTCCAGTCCCAAAATTATGTATGAATACTTTACTGGATTAAAGAAAGAGAGGGAGCTAATTGGCTATGTTATTTTTTTTTGTCTTTTATGATTTCAAACCAAGGACAGAGCAGTCTTATCATTGTGAACACAGATTGCCTTTATGTTGCAAAATCTCATCCAGAGATATATGGTCAAATGTGGTTTGTGAAAAAAGTTACGTTGTCAGAATATTTGGGCCACATTGGTGAAAGTTTTCAGGATGAATCCTGAATTCAGGATTTTGAGGCTGACTTTCCATAGATAGGGGCTTCTTTGATTAGTTGCCAGATTATCTTAACAAACAAAACTTTAAATTATCTATTTTTATAGGCATCCTGCTAGTTTGAAAATTTTAATTTCTAAAGTTCAGGATTTTGGAAATTTTGAACTTTCACACATGGGGCCAGCACATGAGATTTTGATTTTTGTTGCATCAGCGAGTCTTCGCCAATGCACACTCACCAGAATTTTTTCTGCTTGCATACACATTGGTGAATGTTTTCAGGATTATTCCTGAATTCAGGATTTTGAGGCAGACTTTCCACAGAAAGTCAGCCTAAAATCCTGAATAAGGCAGATTCTTATGGCTTCTTTGATTAAATTTCAGTTTATCTAAAGACTGTTGACCATTTAAACTTGAAATTGTTAATATTTATAGGCTCAGTGCAAGTTTTAAGATTTGATTTTTAAAAGTTCAGGATTTTGTAGATTTGAACTTTCACCCATGCATACACAAAGTACTGATACAGATTAAAGGTGATACAATAAGCGACTATTTAAATTCTATTTCAGTTTTGATTTATGAACCCAACAATGAAGAAGCTCTCAGTTTCTATCCACTCATACAAGAGAAAATAAAGCAAGGTACGTATGGAGATTTTTTCTTGCACACCCTATAAGGATATCTGAGATTTTACCCGGGGATAGAAAATCTTATCTTACCCATGCTATCTTACCCAGGACGTCAAGTAAAGTCATCATGTGAAATTGCATCTTAGCATATTCAGGGACTTCTGGAAGCTTATTTTAAAATAAATAAAAACAGTGGTGAGCAAGAAAAAGAATTCATTATTCTTGTGAGGGTAGGATAGAAAAATCTGTCACTCGGTATCACCGTTTGTCATCACTCGGCAAGCCTCGTGATGCCAAACAGCTTATCTCGGGATAGAGTTTTCTATCCTACCCTCAAACTCGTGATAAATTCTTATATTCCAAAGGATTAGTAATGTTGTATTGGCTGCATCCATATGCCTGACAGAAGTTTGTTCTAACAATCCCAATCAGCATACAGTGTCGGGCCACCATCTAATAGTGGCCCGTTGTTAGATGTTTACTGGTAATTTCTGTTTAAGGGCTACTTGAATGGTAAATAAGGGCAGGTAAAATGGGTTTAAGAGTTAGCTTATGTATTCTAAATGGAATAAGCCTCATAATCTGTCCAAACTAGCCTGTTAGCCCAGATATTGGGGAACTTCTATGGTAAGGGGTGTGTTTGGGACAGATTACATGAAAACAAAAGGTGTACTTATATATTTGACAAGCTTTAGTTCTGACTTCTAGGTGATGCACAAGTTTCTATTCATCGTCAGGCGATTTGTTTAGAAAAGTAACATTGCTATGAATATTTTTCTGCTCTTCCAAATAATCTAGTCGAGATTGCACAATGCTGGTACTGTCAAATAATCAAACTATTTACCTGACACCTGAAGAACTCATATCATCATCATAATCAGATTTTTGATTAACGTGCAGGTGCAGGGGCATCATCCACATCAGTGGGTCCCCTTCCAGGTAACTGGCTAGCTGCACCCTATGGAAAACAACTTCCCAAATGATTTGAAAATTCTGTGGAATGTTTGGTAATAATGACATTTATTTATGAGACCATTTTTTTACATTTCGGGTTTAATAAAAGCTTTAAACCATATAGAGCAATTTAAAGGGAAGAAATGTTAATTATAATGTAAGCTCTACACAAAGAATGAATGTGTTAAACTTATGTAATGGAATTGTAGAATGACTCTAATGTGAATCAAACATACCATTATCTCATGTGAACTAAACATACCATTATCTCATGTGAACTAAACATATCATTATCTTATATGAACCAAACATACCATTATCTCATGTGAACTAAACATACCATTATCTCATGTAAACTAAACATACCATTATCTCATGTGAACTAAACATACCATTATCTCATGTGAACTATACAAATTATTATCTCATGTGAACTAAACATACCATTATCTCATATGAACTAAACATACCATTATCTCATATGGACTAAACGTATCATTATCTCATATGAACCAAACATACCATTATCTCTTGTGAACTAAACATACCATTATCTCATGTGAACTTAACATACCATTATCTCATGTGAACTAAACATATCATTATCTCATATGAACCAAACATACCATTATCTCACGTGAACTAAACATACCATTATCTCATGTGAACTTAACATACCATTATCTCATGTAATCTAAACATATCATTATCTCATATGAACCAAACATACCATTATCTCATGGAAACCAAACAAACCATTATCTCATGTGAACTAAACATATCATTATCTCATGTGAACTAAACATACCACTATCTCATGTGAACTAAACATACCATTATCTCATGTGAACTAAACATACCATTATCTCATGTGAACTAAACATACCATTATCTCATGTGAACCAAACATACCATTATCTCATGTGAACTAACATACCATTATCTCAGGTGAACTAAACATACCATTATCTCATGTGAACTAAACATACCATTATCTCATGTGAACTAAACATATCATTATCTCATGTGAACTGAACATACCATTATCTCATGTGAACTAAACATACCATTATCTCATGTGAACTTAACATATCATTATCTCATGTGAACTAAACATACCATTATCTCATGGAAACCAAACATATTATTATCTCAGGTGAACTAACATACCATTATCTCAGGTGAACTAAACATACCATTATCTCATGTGAACTAAACATACCATTATCTCGTGTGAACTAAAAATACCATTATCTCATGTGAACTAAACATATCATTATCTTATATGAACTAAACATACCATTATCTCATGTGAGCCAAACATACCATTATCTCATGTGAACTAAACATACATTATCTCATGTGAACCAAACATACCATTATCTCATGTGAACTAACATACTATTATCTCAGGTGAACTTAACATACCATTATCTCATGTGAACTAAACATACCATTATCTCATGTGAACTGAACATACCATTATCTCATGTGAACTAAACATACCATTATCTCATGTGAGCTTAACATATCATTATCTCATGTGAACTAAACATACCATTATCTCATGGAAACCAAACATACCATTATCTCAGGTGAACTAACATACCATTATCTCAGGTGAACTAAACATACCATTATCTCATGTGAACTAAACATACCATTATCTCATGTGAACTAAACATACCATTATCTCATGTGAACTTAACATATCATTATCTTATATGAACTAAACATACCATTATCTCATGTGAGCCAAACATACCATTATCTCATGTGAACTAAACATACCATTGTCTCATGTGAACTAAACATACCATTATCTCATGTGAACTAAACATATCATTATCTTATATGAACTTAACATACCATTATCTCATGTAAGCCAAACATACCATTATCTCATGTGAACTAAAAATTTCCATTATCTCATGTGGACTAAACATACCATTATCTCATGTTAACTAAACAAACCATCATACCATTATTATGTCGGTGTCCAATAATAGTACAAGTTGGCATGGGCGCCTATCGAAGACTCAGATCAGCCTTCACATCCGTGCACTCTATGGGTAGCCAAGTTCAATGTTTCTTCACTCCAAAAACTAAGACTGATCAGACTGTGCAAGATGTGCAGACTGATTTGAATCTTCACTGTCCACACATGACAACTTGTACCTAATACAGTAAAACCTGCCTTAAGTGGCCACTCAAAAATAGACAAAAAAAATGCCTTAAAGACAAATGGTAGCTTAATGAAGGTCAAAAGTATTGCAGAATGCTATTTTGGCGCATTCTGCAATACTTTTGACCTGCATTAAGTATTAATCGGTCTTGAAAACCAATTTTGTCTTCTTTATGAGTGATCGCTTAAGACAGGTTTTACTGTATAAAACCTGCCTTAAGTGGCCACTCAAAAATAGACAAAGCAAATGCCTTAAAAGACAAATGGTAGCTTAATGAAGATCGAAAGTATTGCAGGATCACGGGTGGTAAACCTAGGAACAACCACTATAATGTTTTGTAACACTTCAGAAACGTATCCTATAAAGTCTTGGAAACTACCACGATAGCATTTTAACTACCATGATGAGCTGGAAACTACCACACAGGACGAACGGAGCATGAATCGTTTACGAGTAAATGCTCAGATTTTTTTTTCTGTGTAGAAATGTTTATTCAGGGTCTTTTTATCATTTCCATCGTCAAATGATATCAAATTCCATTCAATTTGACAGATATGGGCTAAAATCCTTCGAACTTTGGGGAAAGTTGGTCCGATGCTCAGTGGGGAAACACGTACCAAAAGAAAGAAAATAACTTTTCAAACAAAATTTTGGGCTAGAGGGGACGCTGAGACATACTTACACGGAACCACATTGTCGGATATCACCATTGTTTGTTCTAAGTTGTAAAATAAAACAAAAATGAAAGTGACACCAACCTTTCTTTATCCAATTTTCGGCCTGGAAACTACCACGACGTGTCCCGGATGTGGCTTAGGAACAAAATTACGTGAACACAATTTCGTGGTAGTTCCTAGGTTTACCACCCGTGAGGATGCTCTCTTGGATCATTAGTGCCATTATGCGATAATCTGTCTTAAAAACCAATTTTTGTATCTTTGTGAGTGGTCGTTTAAGACAGGTTTTACTGTATACTGGATACTAGCTCATAAGTGCATTTGAGCCGTGACACGTGATTTCCAACTATGTGGCATTTTGACAAGTGTAGAGTCTACACTCAGATGAGCCTGTGCAGCCTTCTGTTAAGCCTAGAACCTCCAAATGATGTTCCGGCAGTAGCTTAACATTCATAGAATATTCAAGCCACTAGCAAAGGCTTGGACCAGACTGCCCGTATGCCCAGCTGGTCTGAGGCCTGGCTGGTCGCACATACCACATTGTCGAAAATCTCATGCCACGGCTTATTTTGTATTTGACAGAGGAAGAGGAGGAAGAAGAAAGTGATTCTGATGATGATGATGACGATGATGATGACGACGAAGATGATGATGATGACGACGACGATGATGATGATGAAAGCAGGTAAATAAACAATATATTAGAGTCTTTCTCCATGGTGATACATTGCATTAGTTAGGAGGCTTCCATGCGAGCTGAACATTTCTTGTACTTCAACAACAGCAGAATCTAGGCAAAGATTTGGTACCAGTAAAATTTATATAAGCCGCCCCCTGGGGGCTTAGGCTGCTGTCTGTTCTAAGGCGGTGGTTGTATTGTTGTTGACTTTTTGTTTATTGTTACTCCCATTGTGGAGTCTGTAATTGTTTAATGTTTTGTTGTAAGTTACTTTATGTCTATTCTAGTTTTAGTTGTTGTCTATTATGTCCAATCTAGTTTTGCAATCATCTTGATGGGGAAGAGAAAGCTGGTGGCGTTGCTTAGCTTGTCTTCTTGGTGTCTCGTGATTGTTGTGTAGCTCTTCCTCGCAGTGCCATGGGTTTGTCTGCAGTTTGTGATTGTGGTATTTCCTCCTCTGAAACCATGGGGCCAATTAAACTCAAATTTCAAAATGAAAACTCCTTAGGATGTGGGAACGAAAGTTTGTTCAAATGTTCCTGGTCACATGACCAAGATGGCCACACCTAACCCTCCGTGTCTCGTAAGATCCTATGATATGAGCTCATAAACTTGATGTTATTATAGGAATGAATTATATTTTTGTGGTTTTTATAGATGTGTAAACTCTGGCAAATCACTCACAAATTGAATAAAGCACTTAGGGCTTTATGTAAAGTTTGTGAGTAATTCACCGGAGTGTACACATCGATAAAATCCACAAAAATAACAATTCATTCCTTATAATTCCAACTTTGGAACAAAACAGCTCATTTGTAAAGGGTTGTTGACAATATTTCAAATTTAAAGTCGGGTGAATGAAAATAGTTTGTAACCGCTGTCCGTGGAAGTCTTCTTGAAAATTCTGTCAGTTCAAATTTTGTTTTGCTAAATAATGATTAAAATGGCATTCTATTGGGAGCAATTATGTGAGTATGAGCTCATAAACAACTCTATTTAGTTCAGAATTGTTTTCTTTTGTCAAACAGCTTGCTGGGCTCATAGAAGAAGGTTTAGATTTAGGCCCCACATACCATGGATAGACAGGTTTTAAAAAGCACTTACCTTCACAAGAACCTGCCTAAAATCCCCACATTAGTAGGACCTAAGCGTCAATTTAAAAACGTTTGTTTTGACACCGTCAAACTGCATTGAAACATTTTGTTGTTGATGTAGCATTGACATTGTTTTGATGCCGATTCTCCTCGATGACGTGACTGTTTGTTAAGTGGCGTCACATGACTTCGTCATCCAGTTCATTTCTTAGAGTTCCTCCCGTTGCTTTGAAGATGCACCACTATACTGTGAAAGGGTTTTCAAATGAGCTTTCAACATACTTAACTATATTTAAACTGGTGAATGTTTTAACTCGGACACAACAATCCTTGTGTTCGAAGTTTTATGTACAGTTCGTTATTATTGTTAACAATATCTTAGCACTGTGAAGTCAAATATTCTTACGCATGGGTTTTTATTGAAGTGTAAAAAACACTAATTTTTGACAACGGACCAATGAAAATTGCCGAAAAAATGATTAAAACATTGAGTTGGAATTATATAGTGTAACAAATCAAGTTATTGTAATGTCCTTGTAATTGTTGTTGTTGATTCAATAGGCAATGCTAAGGAACACTGTGTGCTGTATCTGTATTTAGATATTCATTATCTGATTTCATGTAGTGCATTCACTTTGTAAAATAGAGCTTGTAATTTTCCCACTTTTCCTGCTACTGTCGTCTGCTTATAACCTTTGCAAACAGTTTAGACCCAGATCAGGCCTGACTAAACATCAGTCCTGATCTGGATCCAAACTGTTTGACACATCACTGATATTTCTGAAATAATTTTTCGAACAAGTTGATTTTGAAAAAAAATCAGCAGAGGAGAAAAAAGCATGCAAAATTATCCAGTAGGCAAAGTTAAAGGTAAATTCCATAGTTTAAAATCATGTGCTGTAAAAGGATTAATTGTTTTTTATTTAGTTCTGATGAGTCTGAAGATGACAGGGAAGTGATACCAGATTCTGGGATTGTATCAGCCAACTCAGACAGAGACTAGAAACTATGTTAATCAAATCTGACAAACAGGTGGGAATGTCAAATACTGCTTGTTGATTCTGTGGTATCTCTGATGGACACTAGTAGCTTCATCAACCAAGCTCATGGGTGAAAGTTTTCAGGATCATTCCTGAATTCATTAGGCTGCCTTTCCAAGAAAATCAGTCTCAAAATGCTGGATTAGGGAGATTATAATAGCTTCTTGGATTAGTTTTCAGATTAGGAAAACACAATAATCCTTTAAACTTGAAGTTATTTGTTTTTGTAGTCATCCTGCAAGTTTTAAAATTTGAATTTCTAAAGTTCAGGATTTTGGAAACTTTGAACTTTCACCCCTGCAAGCTACACATACAACAAGTGAGAGACCTAGTTTCATAAGCTTCTGCTTGTGGATTCTGGGGATGTGTCAGCTTTCTCCAATAGAGACTAGAACCGGCTTCAACCAAGCTCAGACAACAAATGAAAGAAATTAACTCTGACTACTAGTATCGTCTGCTGTTAACCCTTGCAAACAGTTTAGACCTGACATTTATTTGTGCCTGATCTGGATCCAAAATGTTTGACACTCAATGCGCAGATCCAGAAAGTTTTGTCAGAGGGGGTCTAACTTTGACAACTTTTTTTTTCAAGTTGTTAAGGGGAGAGGGGATCTAAAACACCTATACCACTATAAGCGGGCCATCATCAGCCTGCCAGCGAAACGCCATTCAAATGGCATTTCGCTGGCGTGCCGATGATGGCCCAACATTGAATGCTGGCTTGGTAGCTTTGTGATTTTTGAGGGCATCCGGACCAGTATTGCTAAGAAACCCTATAGGTTTAAGACTTTTAAGGCGGGGTCCATACCCCCTGTCCCTGTCCCCCCCCCCCCCCCCCCCCTCTGGATCGGTGCATGCACTCTGATGGTATTCCTGAAATAATTTTTCGAAAAATTTGATTTTGAAAAAAATCAGCAAACTGCGAACAAGCATGTAAAATTACCCAGAAGGCGAAGAGTTAAGATACTGCTTGTGGGATCTGGGCTAGAAGTAGAAGCGAGAAGTCCCCTTATAACACACCTCACTATAACATGGATTTGGATAGAACACATCCATGTTGTGGATCCCAAAATTTTTACTATGGAGTTTTATAAAGATATAATAGGAAAATGTCCATAAAATGGTTATTTCCCTATAATTCCTTTGTATAATTGTCCCTTTATAACACACTTCACTTATAACATGGTCCATTTCTAGGGACACCAAACATAGTGTCCAGTTTATAAAACTTTTTTCATGCTCAACTCAACTGAGCATGTAATTTCAACTACTCATAAAAACTAAAATGCTAAAAAATACAGACATCTCTTGCTTTTTAACTCTCAACTGCTGTATTTTTCTGCTAATAAATGTTAAAATGCCAGCAATTGTTGGCATTTTAACATTTATGAGCAGGATAAATTTCATGCTCAGTTGAGTATAAAAAAAATTTTATAACCTAGGGGCGAGGTTTTGGTACTTATCTCATATGCTTAACTGCGTCTTTTAAACATCACGGCCGACTTCTAGGCCAGTTCATGAGATTTTTGTACTTATCATGTGCACAAAAGTCTTTTTTAACCCATTTAAGCCGATTGGAATTTCCAACTATTATCAATTGGACCAGTCCATTTCCATTTTAAGGGTTGTTGGGTGGTAGTTTTCATTTTTATTCAAATTTTAATAGAATATTCTTTAAGCAAACAGTGGAGACTGTGATCAGACGCCGCGTTCAGTGGCGTCTGGTCTCGGTCTGCACGGTTTGTCTAGGTCCCACAAAAAGGATGTTACGATTATATGGGTTCAACACCTTTGCTTCATCAACATCTAAACTTTGTGCATGTGAATAGCCAAGGCTCTAGCAAATATGCTCCTTTGTTTTGTTTTGTTTGTTTGATTTGATTCTTTATGTCCCATCAACAAGGACCACAAGGCAGTGACGCTGGTGAAGCTCGACCCCCCAGCCCCTCAGTCTTGAGTCAAGCACTCTACCTCTGAGCTCCCTATATGCACCTTTTTGTAGGTGAGTCTGAACTTTTGTTGCTCATCAATAAAAGTATTGAATTCTCATGCACTGGCCAATATCTTTGTAAAAACTATACCAGAAGTTGAAATGTTGTATAAATATATATGTACATAGTCAAATTTATTTTTGTAAAATTTGAAGTTTCAAACTTTATTGTTCTCACAACAATTATTTTTGTCAGATTTTGATGTGTCCAAATGTGGGCTTCAAACAGAGATATATACAGTTAGACATAAGTTAAGCATCACCCGAACATTATTTCAGAGATGTTTTTCGTGTACAAATTTCTTCAGAAAAACAACCAGTTTGTAAAATTTTGTTTCCCTTGTCTTCCTTTGGTCTGCTGAACATATCAGAATAGCATTTGGTCATTTTGCTGAATTTCTACGGTGTCCTGTATACACCAACCCCTATTTTTGGGGTGTACCCTTAAGAAGTGTCACAGCTTAACCCAAAGTGCTTACTTTGAATTCAAATAAACGCAGAAATAATCTAGACTTATTTTTCAAACTAGTACCAAACTGATTCTGTCAAACTCAAGGTTTCATGTCAGTTATAGAGGACCATAGAGATAGTTAATCGTGTGTTTATAATCTTTGCATTATCACTTAATAACATGCCATTCTTTATACATCCATAACTTTTAGTCTTTTAAAGATATGAATCTGAAATTTTCTGACAGAACTTGTCTTTGATGATGTAACAATATGACACTAACACTTTACATGTCTAAGCGTTTTAAAAATACCATAATGGGCTAGAGAATAGGGACAGTTTTAGGGGTAAGTGTGCATTTACCATGCCTGGTTGTTTATCTTTGTGATAATGGAATCGAAATTTGCTATAAATTGTCACCACTTTATCTATTTTCATAAATAAAACAAGAAAATATTCATGACTGGTAAGCTTATTTCGTTTTCTAGGAAACTATTTAGGCGATGGTTAACTTATGTCTGACTGTATATATGTATTTAATCTGTGATAATTAATATGTCTGTCCTATAAGGTTTTATAAATGTTCTGAAAATTCCTCTTTTACATGCATTGACAGATTTTGATAGAATATCCATTAACTTATCTCATTTGAGAGACTGAAGTTTTCTCAAATGAATAATTCATCTCAGCTTATAACTCACTAGAAACTTATAATTCACTTTTACCAATTCTTATCTTATAAGATGCTGTTCCTAATTCATCTCAGCTTATAATTCACTGCAAACTTATAATTCACTGTTCCTAATTCTTCTCAGCTTATAATTCACTGCACTTATATTTCACTGTTACTAATGCTTCTCAGCTTATTATTTACTACAAAATAATACAATGTATTTCACTTCTTTATTCACTGCAAATTGATCATTTGCTGTCCCAAATTCATCTTGGCTTAGAATTACTACAGATTGATCATTCACTGTCCCTAACTCATTTCAAACTGAACATTCACTGTCCCTTATTCACATTGGCTTATTATAAATTCACTACAAACTTATAATTAACAGTTTCCTAATTCACTGCAAACTTAGAATACATTATTCACTGCAAACTTACAATTCACTGTTCCATTCACGATCAATTTTCATTAAACATTCCTAATCTGATTTGTTTTGTGTCTCAATATATCATCATCATTAATTTATTTATTTAATGCAATTTTATGTTGTTATGTGGTTTGATTTGAATGTTAACTTATTCTAATATTTTAAAAGAAAATATGAAGAGTAATTTGTATAATTTTATATGAAAACTAGTTTGTTGGTAACTTTCATTTGTCAGAATAATACTGAATATGCTTCCAATATCCAGATACAAATGTACAGTGCAGTCCCTTTATAATACACCTCATTATAACACAGATTTGGATGTAACACAGATATTTTGTGGCTCCCTAATTTTTTTACCATGGAATTTTACAAGGAATTATAGGAAAATGACCATGAAATGGTAATGGTCATTTTCCTGTAATTCCTTTGTAAAATTGTCCTTTTATCACATGATTCACTTATTACATGTTTCATTCCTATGGACCCCAAACAAAGCATTATTAAACAACTGCTGTTGCTGTGTATGTATGAAAATGGGTTGTCTTGCATGAAACATGCAAATACATTTGTATATACTACAAGGACACATACATGGGGCATACATTTAAATTATATTTATATGTTCAGTATTAAGTTATTATAGCTGAGGACTGTTACACATACACAACCAAAAGCGGTGATCATGGCTAAAGTTTTGGTATCATCAATTGATCCATCTGTCAGAAACAACATCTTCTAACTTATATTAGGTCAGATTTGATACATTTTTGTTTTGAATGATTAGTAACATAATGGGTCAATATCCTGTTTGTTCCTGTGACTGAAGTTATTGCCCTAAAGTGCAGCTGAGTGCAAAAGCTCTATTGGTATTTTAGCCCTCTATCAGTTTCACTAGAGGGGACTATAGTTTTCTCTGTCAGTCCAACTGCCAGCCACAATATCTGGATTGTAAAATAAGTTTATAGTTTGTCAGTTTGCACATGCATCTTGATATGTGGATTAAGGGGAGAATTGAGATTATGCACCTTATTCACATATGTGGTTGCTATGACAAAGAAAATAGTTAAAAATACTTTATGTACCTCCATGTATTGAAATCAAAAAACCTCTAGTGGCGTACATATTAAGTAATGCTATGTAATGACGCCCATAGCAACGTCACATATATATGACAAAATCTTAGCATTTTCACACCAAAAACACGATTTCAAAATAATTTTAGTGTCATTCGATAAATAGAATCTAACATTTGTGCTCCTTTATTATTGAATTTTTCAAAACTTTTTGTGAAAAAGCGATAAAATGCTTGGCAAGTCTTGCATTTTATTGCTTTCCTCTACTTGTTTAATAAATTCAATAATATATGAGCACTCATAAAAGATCCTCTATATATGTAAGATCCTCTATACAAGGGCGTAGCCAGAATGCTGAAATATGTACGCACATCAAAGGGAGACTACTGATCCAAGCAGGGTTCTCATCACTTGTGTCCCTTTGCAAAATGGGGACTTCTCTTAAAGGAAAGAATTTGCTCCCAGAGGGAGCTAATTCTTTTCTTTAAGAGACGTCCCTTATATTAAAGTTATTGTATGGAAAACGATGTTACAGCATTTGGTGATTTTCATTAAATGTGAACAATTTTTAATATGCAAGTGTGTAATGGGAGTTATGCCAATGCTCTATATACAGAACACCTATAAAAAGTTATTTGAGCTATATACATAAAAATTAGAGGATAATAAGTACATAATCATAGTGATATAGAAAAAAATGAGCATTATGTTAATATTATCTCATCCATAAGTTGAAACATAATTTATTGGTTACCAAAACTTTGGCACTTTTAATGGCGTAACTGGTATGGAATTAATGTGTTGCCTGCAATTTTCCAGTTGCTTGTTTTTAGTATGAGTAAGACCCTTTCTCAGGTAATAAACCAGTGTTAGAAACTTTGCAGCATTTACCATGGTCATATTCAATGACATTTTGAGCAAAGATTGAAATTAAATTGAACTTTCTGCTGAAAAGTATACAAAGTAAGCAAGATTTTACGATTTACTTTGTGACTTTTTCCAGCTCAAACAAGTTTTCAAGGTGGAAGGAAAAATCTTGCCTAACATCCATGGCTTCTCAAAAGTATTGCAATTTGTAGAATTTAAAAAGCAATGTTGATTTACTCTAAAATATATTTTACTGTCTATGGTAAATGTTCTAAAATTTATATGTTTTCTCTTTACATATTATTGAACAAACATTATCAAACTAAAGGTTCAGGTCATTGATTTACAAAACATTCCTACCCCTTTTCATTCTGATGGATTATCATACATATTGATGCAATAATAAAATCATCCATTTTGTAATTTTGTTTTTCAAGGGGTTGCCAGTCAAAATTTCTATAAAATGTATTTCTGTCTCTGAAGATTTTTAGCAAACAGTGCAGACCCTCATGAGGTGGCATTTCATCTAGTTCTACACTGTTTGTCAAAATACCTGTTAATCAGTATCAAGAATGAAAAGGGGAAAAGAAAATAATAGAGTTCAAGATCAGCTGCTTCTTCAGGTTTTTAAGTAAGGTAACTATTGTTGGACATTTTAGAATGCTTACTGTATATAAGATTCATATTTCAATAAGTTTTGTTTCCACAAAGTCATTTGTCCTGACACAACTCTAACCCAGACAAGATATGTGTGTGGTTCCTGTTCAATGCAAGAATCATTAGGGAAGGTAGGTGGTGATAATGTTTTTTCAATGTGTTTGGTACAATATTTTTTGAAAGTTGACTAAAGAATTTATAAAGAACCTCGTCTTTAGTCAATTTTAAATTGGTCCTTTATCCTTCCGATAATGCTGACCCATTTTTTGAAAATGAAAATAGAAGTTGACAACAGGATGAAAAGCATTAAAAAGTCTGATGAGATGAGCTATCTGATCTGGATCTACTTTGTAAGCAAAGTATTTGAGTTGGTCAGCCATTCTGAATAAAATTTTCAGGGTAATTGAGCTAATAGGAACCATACAAATATTTTGCTTTGGTCTTGTTTATTGTTTTCAAAATGTGTTAAAAACATTTTTTGAATAAGTTGAAAGATGACATCACTTGTTGTTTTGAAATTTTAAATAAAATTAAAAAGAGAAGCCATACTTTTATGTTTTGAATTTCTTAGGTATGAGAAAAACAAAGGACCAAGAAAGGTGCCCTGTGTGACACCCGACGAACCTGGCCCGGAGGTTATAAAAAAAATTTCATACTCAACTCAGCTGAGCACAAAATTTATCCTGCTCATGAATGTTATAATGCCAACAATTGTTGGCATTTTAACATTTATTAGCATGATAAATACAACATCTGAGAGACTTAGAGCAAGAAACTTCTTTATTTGTCGATTTTTAAGTTTTTATGAGAAGTTGAAATTTTGTGCTCAGATGAGTTGAGCATGAAAAAAGTTTTACAACCTCGGGCCTGGATCTGACTTCACTCCATATACAACTGCCTGTTGTCTGAAGCACAGGAAAGAATCTATCAATATTTTTACACCTTTTCCATAGCTGAACAGTTTACATTTTAAAGATTTCATGAGGGATTTTCATTCATATTGCATTATGATAAGGCGTTTGATAGAAAGGCCTTAACAAAATCCAATATGAATGAAAATCCGTCTCCCCTTTTTGTCCAAAATTTTATCCCAATCAACTGAGATTCACAACTATGTATTTTCCTTATAGCATATATTCATGTTCATCCAGATGAGCCATGATATTTAAACACACTATATGTTCAAACATCTTACAAGGTACACAAGTTTAGGAAACTGGGCAATAATTGCAAGCAAAAGACCTGTCACTTTTTTTGAAAAGCAGACAAATATTTGCAAGAGACCATTCCATTGGTAAGATGCAGGACTGATTGAATTTTTGCTTGGAAGAAAATATTGGTTAAATACATGCACTGTATGAGATACATGTATGGTCAAAACAAAACAGAGATGGCATCTGAGCTATACACATTTTAAGAGTTAAATGATGACAAGAATAAGACAACAGATTAAAGAATTAAATGGATTTATTGGTAAAACTTTAATAAAATCATGCTGTAGAATTAAGCATATCTGTAATATATGAGAATATTAGTAATTTACACATTAATGGAAAACTCACAACAATATACCATTATAAACAAAAATGCATATATGCATATACATATATCATTGGTAGCTAGGTAACATATACTCATGTCCTAAGAAAACGCACCACCTATCAATATGACTATATCTTTTTAACGACATAACATTTTATTTTTGCAATTGCGTCTTATTGTACTGTAGCGATTATGTAATCTTTAAAAAGGAATGATCACTGATGACCCGTGCCAGAAGCATCTAACAAAACAATTGTCATAACAGAAAGTCACACAGCCAGCCATTGAATGTATCAATATTTTCAAAAGCTTTATTCTCGCATTTTTCTGTACCTAAATTGCAAAGAATCTCTAAATTGATAGCCAGGAATAGTCACCTTGCTTTGAAAGCAGCTGTATCTTCTTGAAGTGACGTCACTAGCCTAATTTTGACTAGGGCGTAAATTGAGACTTTCAAGGAATCCATCTTTTACTAATGCAAAATTATGACAAGGTCATAGAAAGCTTTCTTGCTGGTAAAGTGGGTCCTTTTGTATACTCCCAACATGTGATTAACACAATTTGGAGGCTGACGTTACGTGTTAACGGGGTCACTGGAATTGAAATTTTTGTGCGAATACATTGCATTTGTCCTAATTGTTTGTTTGATTGGATTCTTTACGTTCCATCAACAATCTTTCAGTTATAAAGGGACCGGTCTTCCTGGGTTGAACCAGTACTAAGCTAGGATTAATGTTCTTGCTCAAGGACACAACACAGTGAGGCCGGTGAGGCTCAAACCCGCAGCCCTTCGGTCTCGAGTCAAGCAATCTACCACTGAGCCACTGCAATTTGTCCTAATTAATAAATATACATATCACAATTTTGCACAACTTTTGATATGCCACAACAATGCGGATCTGTAGAGTAGTGCGTTTGCATTGGACATGAATATATATACCCTCAATGAGAGGACACATTAACTTCTCACCATGTCTTAAATGATAAATTTTTAAAACAACCTATCTTTTGTAAAATGTATATCATAACCTGCTCCAAGAATTTTCATGGTAACAAAATCAATTCAGGAATACATTTTGTCAAACCATTTTCCTGGATAGGTTTGTTGCTGTTTTGGGGTGTATTTTCACTTTCAACACTTTTTCAGTCATATTGAGATTATCAACTATTTCCTGGTCAGGTCACTCAGTGGTTGACCAGTACTTAGTGTATACATTTTATTTCCAAGCAACTGACAACTGTCCATCTTGAATCAGAGAAAGGGAGAGAGACATCTCTATGAAAGTATGTGTACAAACTAGACCCCATTCACAATCCATAAAAGTCATATAATTATTCACATTCACTACTACAGTAAAACCTGTCTTAAGCGGCCACTCAAAAAGAAGACCAAATTTGTTATTCAAGACCGATTATCGCTTAATGCAGGTCAAAAGGATTGCAGAATGCTCCCCTTAGAGCATTCTGCAATGCTTTCGACCTTCATTAAGCTACCGTTTGCCATTAAAGCTGAATACTCTGCAACTATGAACATTTTTCGAAAAAAAATTATTTTCTTTTTAAATCATTTGTAAAAGTAGAATTCAGCCGTGTTTTCACAATAAAAATGTTCAGTACAGCTGAAAACTGCATGGAAAAGTGAATTATCTTATCAAATAGGTGTATTTTTCTCTTGTTGGTAATTATTTGCGTCCCTCCAATAATTCTAGACCGTTGAATTTTAACATAAATGCAATTGTTTTGATAGTGATAACTTTTTAAGATTTACGAAAATGGCAAAATGTTTACCTGAATTTGAGTATTTTTACTGTGTTCTTGAAAAATAAAAACATTATTTTTAAAATTAGAAGATCACAAGTTACAGACTATGCAGCTTTAAGACCTTTGTTTTGTCTATTTTTGAGTGGCCGCTTAAGGCAGGTTTTACTGTATTCTCTATTTCTTTAAACAATTTTACATTTTTTGTACACATAAAATATATAATTATGATATCAAATGAGTCATGATATGCCAAGACCAACAAAATGTGTATTTGCCAAGTGAAGACAGATCAGCTTCGCTGTGCACTCAGTAGGTAACTAAAGACCCAAGCCTTCTTCATGTTGATAGCGAAGGCTCTGATCAAAATGAGCTGATGTCTAGGCTGATCTGAGTCTTCTTTGTGGTGGCTCATTAATGTTTCTTTGATGACTAGTTGTGAAAGAAAATATTGGTTATTTGGGATTTTAAACATTTGATTCTAATGCTCTGGAACATAAATGAAACAAGACTAGTGATACAGTAAAACCCAGTATGACCAATAGGAGCTTAATGAAGGTCGAAAGCATTCTGGAGCATTCTGCAATACTTTTGACCTGCATTAAGCGATGATCGGTCTTGAAAACCATTTTTTGGTCTTCTTTTTGAGTGGCCATTTAAGACAGGTTTTACTGTACCAGCATAATTATGTAGCTAGTATCAGACATGATACCATGGAAGGAAAGGCTCTATCTCAGGAAGATCTTGTTTTTGAAATAAAATAGCATTACTGAGGTGGTATACACATTCTTGGTAGTAGGTCAAGGTCATGAGCAAGCCTCCAGCATTTACACATGGTTAGAATAATCTTTAAATTAAATAACACCAGAACTCATTTAAACAATAAAATTGATTTCTAGGTTTAACTACAGTAAAACCTGTCAAGCGGCCAGTCAAAAAGAAGACCAAAAATTGGTTTTAAGACCGATTATCGCTTAATGCAGGTCAAACGTATTGCAGACTGCTCCAAGGGGAGCAGTCTGCAATACTTTAGACCTTCATTAAGCTACCACTTGTCATTAAGAGTTTTGTTTTATCTATTTTTGAGTGGCCGCTTAAGACAGGTTTTACTGTAAAGGAAGGTGCTGATTGACAGATAGATTAAGCAAAGCTTCAGATGAGCTGCACAGTCTAGCCAGAGCCTCCACTGCTCGCACTAGGGGCATAGATGAAGGCTCAGATAAAATTTGAGGCCAGTAGACCCTCGTGAAAACTGTGTATGCATGTTTGAATAATATATGCGATAATACCAAAATCTTTTAAACTGGCACAAATAAATACAAGATACTATGGCCATCCCAAAGGATAGTTTTAAATTTGAATCCAAAAAGAAAGCTAGAACACTTTACATTCCATAATCAAACTAATAAGCACACCGTGTGCATAACTTTTTTTCAAAATTCTATATCCTCTTTAGGGATCCACACAGGTTTTCATCCTCCAAATGAAATAATGCATGTAATAATAAAATTGCACAACTGAATGGAAAACAGAAGTCCATATGGTGCAGACAACCATAAAGTACTCGATGTGTGCTGATAGGAGCAGTTATTCTTTTTAGGTTGAATATGGTGTTTTTATCTTTTCTTCAATTAACCCTTTCCCTCATGAATATTCATGCTAAGGTCCACCCACTATGAATAGATCATTAAATAAACTTTCATGTTTGTACACAGAACAGAGAAATAACTTGCCATGTCCACTAGTGTAGGATCGGATAGATCATGCTTCCATAAGCAAACAGAGTAGACTGATCAGGCAGCTGCCTGATCTGGGTCTACTCTATTTGCAAAAGTGTTAAAGGCTTCCCTATGAGGTAAAGGGTTAATAAACACGAGATCAATATAGTGAATAACTTATTTCAACACTTTCAAACATCAGATTTATACCTCATGAACTCATATTGTTATAGGTTCGTTATAACTTGTTATGTACATTAGCCAAAATTGGATTTCCTATAAAATAATGAAATAAAATTTTAATTCATCAAAATTAAATGTATAATATTGAGCAGCAATTTGAGCATGTAACCAAGAAACTGAACTGTGTGCCAACCGAAAACACAGATGAGTCTGGGTATCAACCCAGTCATGTCAGTGGGAAGCTAAGAGCTCCAGCTATCTATATGTGGACAGTGAAGACTCTGATTAGACTAGCAGATGCCCAGGCTGATCTGACTACTTGCTAGGCACACTTGCATTTAATGGTTTTTGTCATGCACCAGCTCAATTATAATAAGTATAAATTACAAAAAGTAATGTTTCTGGGAGACCAGATACTATAAATGTTCTAAAATTCCAAGCATTTGTCAACTTATTTTCTGTTATTGGAAATTTATGCGAGAATTTATTTTTCGTGAATATCGATAAAAGACATATTTGCGATGTTAAAAATTTGTGAAAAGGGCATGATTTACCTACATCAGTAAACAACAGAGTGCTTTACCTAAATCAGTAAAGGCCGTTTCGCGAGGGTTTTATTTCCATGAAACTTCGCATTTGCGAAGTTTCACGAAAATAAACCCCTCACGAAAATTTCCGTTTTTACAGTATCAGCCCTTTCATTCATAAACTGCTAGTCAGAACAGCAAAACAATGAAGGCACTGATAAGACTGCTCTTTCAGAACCAGTCTGGTCTAGGTCTGCATTCTTTGGCAAAACTTTTTGCAAGGATTTTTGGGCTCTAAATGTTAGAACAATTACCGAATCTCCAGAACAAATAAAAATATGTATACATATTGCTAAAATATTAAACCATAAATTTAAAGTATACTATTGTTTCCTTCATATCTCTACACCAAACACTTTTGTGGGAACTCCAATAAATTTTCTCAATAACCCTGCAGGCCTTCAGATTTATGGTGGGCTCCGCATCATTGTCCCATGATTTCAAAATATGGCCCATCACTTTCCAGGGCAGTGGGCCCAGTGGACCTATCCTTTTTAGTTGTGAAAAAATCTCACTTTAATAAAAATATTCATCTTACAGTGAGTCTACCAACTCAACAAAACAGAAAGTACATGTTATTACATGTAGTCAATATAGTAAAACATTTCTTAAGCAGCCACTCAAAAAAGAAAAAAAACAAAGATCTTAATAACAAATAGTAGCTTCATGAAGGTCAATAGTATTGCAGAATGCTCCCTTTGGAGCATTCTGCAATACTTTTGACCTGCATTAAGTGATAATTGGTTTTCTTTTTTGAGTGGCCGCTTAAGACAGGTTTTATAATCAGCAGTCAATATACATATATGAATACAAGTGTCTGTGTCAGTATACAACCCAAATGTTAACTGTGGTTAGTTTGATATGCTTGGGCCCACCATTTCAGAAAAAGACCCTCCATTTTTTGCTTCATGGGTCACTTCGGTGCACCAACCTTGAAAAAAACCTGAAGCCCTGACCCTGGCTCTTTTAAGTTCCAACATGTTTTGCTTGAGAAATAAGAAAGGTAATGTAGAAAAATGCCCTCTATTGTGAAGCCCTGTATAGCATATTTGCATTTGTGGTTCTGATAAAACTTCCTGAATAAATAATGCTGCTAGTAAAACAATTAAGAAATAAAACAACAATTATAATATTTACAAAAAATATTCAGAAATTTGTATGAACTCCTTATAGTTCTCATTAAACAAGGTGAAAAAGTTCACTTATTACTGATTAGGTGTTAATAAAATCCATTGATGGAATGACAGTGTAGACCTGATCAATCTGTTTGCAAGGAACAATATGATCTGGGTCTACACTGTTTGTTAAGATCCATCTGTCTAAATCAGTGTGTGACTCAGCTAAAACATGTGTCATATAATGCACAAACATCTCTGTACTAAATCAGGGACCAAGCTAGAGCTCTCAGATAGGGAGAAGTTTGATTGCTCTTAGGGAGAAGTTTGCATCTAAATTTTGAATTCCGCTATATGGTTTATATAATAAAACTTCTCCCTTAGTTGAAAATAGAGAGAAGTGAGCCAGATTACCGTATACAGCCGTGTATAATCCGCAAGAATACACAACCCGCACCCCCACTTTTGACCCCAAAATCCTGGAAAAAATTGATTTTGTAAGTATTGACCGCACCCCGAATTCAGCATTCTAAAGGTCCGTGTGTGTCAACTGCAAACAAAAAGCCTACCTTGCAAACACTATTTTTCACACATGATGTCATCACAAGTTCTAATTATGCATACCTAAGTCTCCAAACACATCAATTATCCGCCCTTAGTGCAGTAATAGATTTACTATTCAATAAACCATCTCTCCAGGCAAGGGAAGCAACTCAAAAATACAATTTCAGAAGAAGAAAGCTGTGTTGTTCCAAATGAAGTGTTCTTCAATACATGCAGTTTACCTGTTTTTGAGAATAATTACAGCATCTAAAAATAGAACGCTTGAGTGATTATCGGTTTTTCACATTAATACTAAGCACTGCTTTTAGTATAGCGGGATCCAGGCAGTGTATATGCACTTACACACAACAAAATTCAGACAGCTGTTGACATAGACTGGGTTTACTGATTTGTGTGTGGTTTTCAATGTCTGTTAGGCCTAAATGACTTCAGCAACATGATGGAATAACTCATGATGTACTGGCACGTAAGTGCAAAGCCATTTTACTTGGAAAATCTCTTCAATTATTCCATGAGAATCCGAAAATCGGTCTGCTTGTGTTTGGAAAAAAGTCCCAAATTTTTAGTTTGATTACACTACCCGCATCCCCCTTATTTCATGAGTTGTTGGGGTAAAAAAAAGTGTGGGTTGTATGCACCTTTCTACGGTAGGGAGACTACTAGCTTGAACCCCGAATTATGTGGCTACAGATGTTCATATTTGAAACATGATAATAATTTTGTATAACATTACACTTGCCATGGGTGAAAGTTAAAAAATTTCCAAAATCCTGAACTTTAAAAACTCTGATCTTAAAACTTGCAATATGCCCACTGAATATTCACAATTTGAAGCTTAATTGGTCAATTATCTGAAGACAGACTGAATATAAACAGAGAGACTATAATAATCTGCTGAAAGTCAGCCTCAAAATCCAGAATTCAGGAATAATCCCGAAAACTTTCACCCATGGTTAGCACAAAAATATGCCTTTTGGGGCACATGAGATCTGTTTCATGCAGAGCTGTCAGAGGATCAGATTTGCCCAATGGTAAATGTTCTAAAATTTCGAACACTTTTCTCTTTCTGTTCTCAAATAAATTGTTGGTTTTCAGGGCTGGAATCCACAAAATGCTGCAAACAGGGTCTGCACTGTTTGTCTAGGCATTTGTGAAAGGCAATTAGTGTTCAAAATATTAGAACTACAATCTGATCGGGTTAGTAGAAGTGATGAAATGGCAGAAAGTGTAAACCCTGATCAAAATGCTCCTTCAGGAGTGGTGTGATCTGGGTTTACATTGTTTGCTAGTGTCTATTTGTCCAAATATTTAGGGTCTGTATGAAAGCATACTCCAAAAGGGACTTTTGTAAACAGTGTAGACCAAGAGAAGTGTACAGCATCTCTTATCATCAGGACCTGCACTGTTTGGTTAAGCAAAACTAGTTTTGAAATAAATAATTGGTCATTTTATGCTGTGACTATCTGCAATTAAGTCAAGACCATCCAAATACATATATGATACATGCACATGGGTGAAAGTTCAAAATTTCCAAAATCCTGAACTTTTGAAATTCAAATTTTAAAACCTACACTTTAAGCTTTAAAATTTGAATTTCAAAAGTACAGGATTTTTTTAAAACTTGAAACATTAATATTTTGAAGGCATACTGTAAATCTTACAGTATGCCTTCAACATATTAATATTTCAAGTTTAAATGGTTATAATTTACTTTAGATAAACTGTAAATATACCAGAAAAACTATTATAATCTGCCTAATTCAGTATTTTGAGGCCGACTTTCTATGGAAAGTCGGCCTCAAAATCCTGAATTCAGGAATAATCCTGAAAACTTTCACCCATACATGTAGTAGGAGGTAAGACCTCTGTTAACCTTTGTCCTTCTGAACCCAGCTCCTGATCAGGCTGGCTTCTGAGAAAATCTGATCAGGATCCACACTGTTTTCCACCCTAATTGAAAATACATGCTTACAACTGGAATGTTGCAAGTTAACAGGATAAAAATCTGGGAGGATTGTAGAATATATGAATCTATCATGAGTTGAGGGTGGGATAGAAAAATCTGACCCATGGATCACCGTTTGGCATCACAAGGCTTGCCGATGTATGATTTTTCTATCCCATTCTCACACGAATAATGGATTCTTTTTCTTGTTCACCATTAAATACCGCATTTTATGTTTAAAAAAGACTCCCAGAAGTTCCTGAATAGGCTGAGATGCAACATGACATGATGATGTCATTCTAACATAACAATGACGTCACTTGACGGCCATGTGCATGAATTCCTAAACAACCAATGTATAGCCCTCACATGAAAGCCTGGGTAAGATAATATCTGTAAGATAAGATTTTCTACCCCAGGATAAAATATCAGATATCCTTATCTGGTGTGCAAGAACACAAAATATTCAGCATGAAAAGGGTTAAATAAACCCATGATCTCGTATCAATGAACAAGCCATTTGATAAATAAATTTATGTGAAAAACTGTTGAAGTCATACCAAACACCAAACTACCCGCAGAAACCTCATCACAGATAAACTATTAAATAAACAAAAAACAAAATCATTGTTCCCTGATGTAAAGTGAAACAAGAGGGCCTAGTGGCCCTGAATCGCTCACCTGAGTTTTGTTTAATGTTTCTTACAAAGGTCACCATAAAGGATATTGGTCACATCCCCAGGTAGCCATTTTTGAGGGACCTAATTTGTTTTAGCCATTTCTGTATAAGAACACCCGTTTGACCATTTCCATAAATATTTTGAATTCCTAGGGGAATATTTTTAAAGCTTCCTAAGCCGCAAAAAGCCACATAGCTTGGCGGCCATCATCTTTGATGGATCAAATTAGTTTTAGCTATTTTGGGAGGTCACCAGCACCTAGTCACTATTTCTGCCTATTAATTCTGATCTTTAGTTTCAGAGGGGAAGAGGTTTAAAGTTTCTTATTTAGGAACATAGGGGAAACTGGCCATGCCCCATGGCAGCCATGGATTTTGACAAATCAAATTTGTTTTAGATTTATTTGTAGAAGGTCACCCAATGACCAATTCTGCCAAATCATTTTCAATTCTGATTAGCAGTTTCAGAGATGAATCGAATTCGTTTTAGCTATTTTTGCAGAAGGTCACCCAGTAACCATATCTGCCAAATTATTTTGAGTTCTGATCTGCGCTTAAAGAGAAGAAGACATTTAAGTCACGCCCACTGGTAGCCATGTTTTTGAGGGATCAAATTTTTTTGGAAAAACATTGTGAAGTTTACTTAAAGGGAAAATTCACACTTTTTTTGAAATGTATTTATTATAGAGCTTACAGTATGGTAGGAATAATCATTCATTCAATGTGTGTGAAATCCCTTCAATTAGCCATTAATTAATTACTTTCAGTCAGCACTGGGGGTCTGGCCATTTGCATATCAATGAGCTCCTAACAAGTGGACTGGAATCACTATGACCTGCTTACACACTTACAGACCAAAGTCTTAAATCCTTGATAATGGCAAAAATTAACAATGTTTCAAAGTAATATTTTAAGCAGTGTGTACATTGATGACTATATTTTGATACATGGGCCAAGGTTTGATAATTATTTCCAAAATTCAACCCTTAAAGCACTAATTATTACTATAGCAGACGACATATTTTGAAATAACTTTCTTCATTCTGGGTACAATAAGACATAGCAAAATCAACTGAAACTTATTGAAAAACAAAATACTTTTTCTTTTAATAGTCGTAACATTCTAATTTGCATTAATCTGACTGATAATTGTTATTAAAACAGAATATCAATTATCCAATATTGAAATGAAGCAATGTATGGAACCACTAGCAAGATGATTCCATGAGTCATTTAGCTGACCCAAAACAGAGGTTAATGTCCATCTTTCAATGTCCATTACTGTAATATGGCAGCCTCCAGATGTTTAGATTAAGGCAATGAACACTGCCACAATTAACTTAGCAAATGAGGGGATGATATATGAAAAATATATAAGTACATTATGAAATATTTATTTTTGATTTAAGTAAAATGTTCAAAACCATGAACATACACTTTAATATTTGCCCAATGGTACTGGGGAAGTGGTCATTCAATACAAATTGTTGATGACACATGACAAATTTCGGACAATGACTGATCCCAATAGCTCACTTTGAGTACCTCATACTCAGGTGAGCTACAAATGAAAATACAATATAATGACAGCAAATTGTGTAGGTTTCATTAAAAACAACAGATCAAGTTTTGTGCATTAAAATCAAATTTACCTTTAACCCATATAAGCCTAGTGTCCTTTTTGTGGGACATAGGCAAATAGTGCAGACCCAGATCAGATGCTGCAGAACACGGCGTCTGATCAGGATCTCCACTGTTTGCTTGCAGAATGTTCCATTAAAATTTGAATAAAAATGAAAAAAATCCACCCAAAATCCCTTAAAACAGAAATGGACAGTTCCAATTGATAATGGTAGGAAATTCCATTCGGCATAAATGGGTTAAAATATGATACTACCTTAAGACTTTAAAAGGGACTGCAATATTCAAAACAAGTGAATCTGAAATGCAAACCCTTCTTAAACCATGCAATCTGCCACAAACCTGATCAAAATTGGATAATAAATTCTGACTTCTATTAAGCTAATGGAGGCCACAATATTTTAATATTTAATTAGCTTCCTGTAAATTTTGAAAGTAAGAAAAGGGGGCATAGATCAGGAATCAATACAATCAAGTTACACACCTGACCCAGGATACCACATGGGAAAGTAACAAAAGTACAATTAAACATCACAAACAAGAGCTAAGAGGTCAGCCCTTTCCCAGCAGGTGACCACAAGGTAGCAATGAACAGACGTGAAAGCATGACAAAGAAAAGACATAATAAATAACACAAAGGATCCACAAAAGAAGTACTGCCTTGGAACTTAAACTTGGGGCTTAAACCTGTTTCACGGCGCCAACCTCACCCTTAGTTCAGATGTGGATCAAGACACAGAAAATCCCCAATTTCATTGTACTGTATTTTTTTTTTTCAAAATCAAATGTTTTCAACAGTGGAATAGAAAAAATGAATAAAAAAATAAAATAATAGCAGGAGACTAGTTATTCTGTTCATGAATATTAATTAGGTCTGTGTGACGTCACTCAGCCTAAAAATGGCTGCTCTCCATAGCTTTCAATTCCCTACTATACAAATATCTGTAACTTTTTCATTTTACATTTAATTTTGATTGGGTTTACAACAGATTGCATGGTTTTATAAGGCAGTGATTTTATCTGGGATTTTGGGAAGCTACCTTTTCCTACACATTTGGGAAAATATTTTATTAAAATTGGGAAAATAGGAGCTAAAATACATGAAATTGGGAAAATAAAGGCCTTTTTTGGATTGGGAATGACTCCCATATACGGCCTCAAAAATGGCTAAATAAAATCACTGTAAGGGATTGCAAATCAGATTCATTTGCTTTCAATGTTGCTGTCCCCTTTAAAGCTTAAATCAAGTTTCCCAGAGGCATTAAAATAGATAGCTTAAAATCTGAATCTCAATCCTTAAATATTGCCCACAGAATATAAATGGCACACACAAAACTTTACAAACCATTACAGGTTTCAGGTAAACAGATAATGGCATATTATCAACTCTCTGAAAACATCTTTTATTCAAGCAAAAAATTAGCTGTGTTTCGGGTAACCCAACCCTATCTAAATTTACTGGTGAAACCTAGAACTTTGTTCAGGTTTTCTGGAATATAACATAATTTTATGCATTTTGAAAACATAATGCCTAAATAATTCAAAATTCATAAAATTATAGCTAAAATAAAAATTAATTAGAAATAATTAATAATTAAAAAAAATATGTGAGCCTACCCTACCTAAAATTTTCAGATTCGTTACCCGAAACACTATGATTTTTTTGCTGTCTGCTGATTTTGTTAAAAATTAACAATTTCAAAAAATAATTTCAGGAATACCATCAGAGTGTCAAACAGTTTAGATCCAGATCAGGCATGACATTTTGTTGGGTCCATACTGTTTGCAAATGTTATAAGCTGAAGACGCTAGCAGGTAAATAGTTAATTTATAAGATTTTAATATTTTTTTGGGGATACACATTTATTTTAATTTCTTATCACATATTACATAGTCACTCTTTAACCCTTGTATACTAATGGATTATTGATTATTCCTTCTTTTTTGATACAATAAACTTGGGATAGTCCATTGTACATATCCAGGGGTGTCAGGTTGTAATTAAAAACAAGTAGCCCAATGGGCAACAATCGCTCACCATGGAGCCAGCATAATGTTTGGAGACACCATAATTTACGATGCTCAAAGGCAGATAACTCTGAACTTGAAACAGTGACCAGGAATTAATTCAAAAACTTAAGATATTATGTCAGTTCTAGTTATCTGCAAGTATTAAAAAGATCTGATTAAAAATTGCATTGGAAACCTGGTGAAAGTGTAGTTTTCAGATACTCAAGGGCAGCTAACTCCGTAGTCATTTATGGGATCTGACCGAAATTCAAACTCATCCATATTTTTATGTATGTCCTGGTAACCTACAGGGATGAAGAAAATCAAATGAAAAATGAAGGTGCTAGAGTGGTCACAACATTATATAGTTATATTTTAGATGCTAAAGGGCAGCTAACTCTGTAGCTGGTTGATGGGTGTGGCACAAATTCAACTCATTCAAACTTTTATGGAAGTCCTTGTTACCTACAAATGAGGAAGATCCATTCAAAAATGAAGGTGCTAGAGTGGTTACAACAGATCTCCCATTGTGCAGATCTTTTTATGATGCTCAAGGGAAGTTAACTCCACAGTCTAAAGTTGGTTCTACTTTAAATTAAACTCATCCAAGCTTTTATGGTTGTCCTTGTTACCTGCAAGAATGAAGAAGATCCAATCAAAAATGAAGGGGCTAGAGTGGTCACAACATTATTCATTAATTTTTAAGATGCTCAAGGGGAGCTAACTCCATAATAAAATTATGTGATGGGATCTTGATGTTAAAGTCAATCAGTAAACACTTTCTACAGATATAATTAATTTAATAACAGCAATGTGAATAAATAGTCCTGGAACTCCAAGTAGATATTAAGCAAACGTAATGACGTTGTTGCTAATGACGTTGATGACATCATAGTTAAACAGTAACAGTAACTCAACAATGCAGTGTCAGTGTATAAGTAATTTCCCTTGGATAATGCTTTGGTAATATAAATCAACATTAATTATACTTTCTTTTTCTTTTCTTTCCTTTTTATGAAAATGTTCAGCTTACATGAAAGATAAAGAATAATAGCATGCCGGCTAGAATTTTGAAAAATAATCCTGTGGATAATAGCAAGGTATGTTAATATATATAAAAGAAATCATTTTATTCCAGTCATTATTCAAAGGAAATTATTAATATCTCTCTTCTCCTTCAATATATCACTCAATTTAAAAATGTTATCATTTCAGCAAGCAAGTTCCTTTAATTATATGACACAATTTGTTACATTTGAATAAGTTCATCTCTACCATCTGTTTCCCAATTGTTTTCATCCATGTTGTGTGGGCAGTCTGCAACAAAATGTCTGTATGAACCACAAAATCTACATGTTAGTACCTTACCATCTGGTCCTACAGGATTCAATTTCTTACTATTTTGTTTTGCCTGTCCATGTTGCCTGTTTGAATTGCTACCCCCTTTCCCCCACCTTCCTGTCTTTCCTCCACCAAACTGTTTCACATAACCTGCAGCTAACAATGCTTCTTCATGCTCCGCTAGAAAAGCTGGTTCCAGTTTGATACCTGAGCTTAAACTGTCTTGTTCCTCAGCAATACCTCCCTTGAACTTTTTCAGTGAACTTTTTGCTGCCTCATATAATGTATTCTTATTCCCATAATTCATGCCTGTCAAAACTAGCATTTTCTCTTCCTTACTAATATTCGCTTTCTTCAGAAGCTTGAACGCCAGTATTTCTGATGGCAAAACCATCTTTAATTTTTCTATTTTTCTGTATCTCGAATCAAATGATGCAATATATTCTGTAATGCTCATATCCGATTTTCGCTGAAAGTCCTCGAATTCTTCAAATTTCTCCAAACCATCAGCAAGATCATCCTTTTTGAGATGATCATCCAGAAATGCAATCAAAGTATTAAGTCCATCATCTTCCTTCAAATCATCGATTGGTATCTGATCAAAGACCTTTTCTCTGATCTGTGTTTTGTCATTCTCTGGCAGTGACAAGGCTATAGCTATTCCTTGTTTTTCCTTTCTTAGTTCTGTCACCTCCCTCCAGGCTAACAGTTCTTGTCTGTATAGCTCATATGTTTTTGAGCCCAAATTGGGTGGATCAATTCTCATCGCCATAACAGGATCAATTACACAGTTTTTCACAATAGTCAGCTATTTTTGTGGTTATCTTTGCCGCTATCCTAACACCAGTCAGCAAACCTCAAACTGCTGAACACTGTACAATATTGAATCAACTCTTTCAAATGGTAAATACTGCCCTCAAACAGTAATAAGTCCTCTTTAAATATAAACACCTTATCTACTCCACAAATATTACTGCCCTCAAACAGTAATATGCCGCTGCCCTCAGACAGTAGAACGCTAAATGTTATCTCCAACACTGAAGATATACTGCCCTCAGACAGTAGAACACCAAATATTATCTCCCACACTGAAGATATACTGCCCTCAGACAGTAGAACGCCAAATATTATCTCCCACACTGAAGATATACTGCCCTCAGACAGCAAAACGCCAAATGTTATCCAATACACTGAGGATATTATTTTGCCCTAAGACAAAATATAATCATGCTCTTCCTTTGAAATAAAATCAACACTTTCCTTTCTTTATTTTCCAGCTTCTGTTCTTTCTTGTTCTTTCTGTTGCTTGTTTTCCTTCCTTTATGATTTCCTCTTCATTTTCTTTTTTTTTTTTTTCTAAATGTTCTGCAAGTTTATTGTTCCTGGCTGCATCCTTTGTCCATATTGGAGGATCTCTGCTCTGCTACCATTGTTAAAGTCAATCAGTAAACACTTTCTACAGATATAATTAATTTAATAACAGCAATGTGAATATATAGTCCTGGAACTCCAAGTAGATATTAAGCAAACGTAATGACGTTGTTGCTAATGACGTTGATGACATCATAGTTAAACAGTAACAGTAACTCAACAATGCAGTGTCAGTGTATAAGTAATTTCCCTTGGATAATGCTTTGGTAATATAAATCAACACTTGACGAAATTCAAACACATCCAAGCTTTAACAGTTGTCTTTATTGTATGCAAGAATGAGGAAGATCCATTCAAAATTGAAAGCACTAGAGTGGTTGCAATATTTCTCCCATTATAAGTCTATAGGGATTTTTCCAAACGTTCAAGAGCAGGTTGTTCTTATTGTATGCAAGAATGATGAAGATCCATTCAAAGTTGAAAGAACTAGAGTGGTCACAACATTTCTCCCATTATAAGTCTATCGGGATTTTTCCAAATGCTCAAGGGCAGGTAACTCATAAGTCCCTGGTCAGATCCTGCTGAATTTGGAACCAATCCAAGCTATTATGGGTTTACTTGTTGCCTGCAAGAATGAAGAAGATCCAATCAAAAATGAAGGAGCTAGAGTGGTCACAACATTATTCATTAATTTTTCTGACGCTCAAGGGCAGCTAACTCCGAAGTCAGTGATGGAATCTTACCAAAATTCAAACTCATCCAAGCTTTAATAGTTGTCCTTATTGTATGCAAGAGTGAGGAAGATCCATTTAAAATTGAAAGCACTAGAGTGGTCACAATATTTCTCCCAATATAAGTGTTTGGGGATTTTTCCAAACGCTCAAGGGCAGGTAACTCATAAGTCCCTGGTCGGATCCTGCTGAATTTCGAACCCATCCGAGATAATATTGGTTTACTTGTTGCCTGCAAGAATGAAGAAGATCCAATAAAAATGAAGGAGCTAGAGTGGTCACAACATTATTCATTAATTTTTCTGACGCTCAAGGGCATCTAACTCTTAGGTCAGTGATGGAATTTTGGCGAAATTCAAACCCATCCAAGCATTTATAGTTGGTCTTGTTATCTGCAAGAATGAAGAAGATCCATCCAAAAATGAAGGTACTTGATTGGTCACAACATTTATCCCATTGTAGGTTTATGGGGATTTTTCCAGACGCTCAAGGGCAGCTAACTCATAAGTCCCTGGTCAGATCCTGCCGAATTTCGAACCCATTCGAGATTTTATGGTTGTCCTTGTTACCTGCAAGAATAAAGATGAACAAATCAAAAATGAAGGAGCTAGAGTGGTCACAAAATTTTCCCCATTATAACCCTATGGGATCTATCTGTTGCAATGGAAACCAGAGTTCTGATCCGATCTTACCCAAAACCTAATGCAGTCAATCCCCCGTCCCAATGATACTCCTGATGAAATTTGATTATGATTGGCCAGCTGGTTTCAGAGATATTCATGTTGAAAGTGTGGACGCACGGACGGACGCACGGACGGACGGACGCCGGCTCGAGTCCCATACTATAAGCTCACCCTGAGCCTTCGGCTCTGGTGAGCTAAAAATATTGTATTCTTTTGTCTGAAGATCTTTTCTTACCTTTACAAACAGTGTAGACCCTGATTATGCTGCATTTCATCTGGGTCTTTATTGTTTTCAAAAGTACTCATCTAGGGGTTTCCCGAAAACACAGGGTTAAATGTGCATGTGCATCTATCTAGTAGGGCTTGAGTTCTAATTTTGGCATGATCTACGTCCCTACTTTGTGTGTGATAGCAGCAAAGGCTGTGCAGGCCCCCAGATAAGAGTGCGTAATTGAAAATTATTTTCTTATTTCTCAACCAAAACATAATGTTGTGCGTACTCAAAAGAACCGTCTCTAAGAGACGGTTCTGATAGAGACGGTTTTGTTGAGTAACCCAAAACACATGTTAAACTGCTGAATTAGTAAATAATCACATTTTTTGCACTGAAAATCTTTGCTTAACTGGCCCTATGGCTCTGGGGAGGGTGATCAGATGCACAAGCTTGTCTGACCCTTTGCTGCTGGCATATTCTATACAATGCGTGCCAAATTCTTATGAACTGGCCTGAGGCTATAAAACTTTTTTTCGTGCTCAACTCAATTGAGCATGAAATTTATCATGCTCATAAATGTTAAAATGCCAACAATTGTTGGTATTTCAATATTTATGAGCATGATAAATACAACATCTGGGCATCTGAAAGCAAGAAAAGTCTTTATTTTTAAGCATTTTAGATTTTATGAGCATTTGAAATTCCATGCTCAGTTGAGTTGAGCACGAAAAAAGTTTGATAACCTCGGGGCCAGGTCCAGTTGTTCTCAAGATCTTCACTGATAAACATGGCTACTGCCACCATAGCTGTTCACAGCGTCTTCATCACTCTTTGGAAGTATAGTGTAGACATTGTAATACTGTCGCTTGTAGAAACGGGAATAGAGAAACAGGATAAACCCCCATTTCCAGGTCATGAAACACCAAACAGTTGTCAAGAAATAGCCTTCACCATACACTATAAGGTCTGAAATAAAATGAAAGCATGTTTTAATGGTTTAATAAACTCCAACTCCTAATATGAGCTCCTTGAGTCATATCTTTGGGTTTTTAATGCACTTGATTTTGTAATGTGACGTCTGATTGGATGACATCAAAAATTTGCAAAAGTATATCCTGTGATATACTGTCGTGTTTATACTGTCGGAAACAGTTTGACATCATTTATTTTGTCACATTTTGTTGATTGAAATGCGCCTTTTTGCGGCTTGTAACGCTCCGATTTGAGATAAAACTACAGACGTACCAAATTTAAAATTTTCATTTTGGGGGTAAACGGTCGGTACTCACATTTTAAGGCTCCACTTGCATGTCGCTGTAAAACTAAATTTCCGATTGTATATCCAACGATATACATCCCAAAATGAAATTTTTTAATACAGTTATCCCCTAAATATGCCCATAGAAGACCCAAACCAGCCTGCTAAACTACAGAGACTAGGTAGAATCTTAACAAAACTAGTACACATGGTTCTATATTGTGCTGATTGGTATCAGAGTAGATCTTAATAAGCTGGCTTATCTAGTCTCGCATCATTATCAGTAGAGAACATACCAAAGGGTATTATGTATTACATTGAGGATCTTACATGAATGCTCATGTTTTATTGAATTTATTAAACAAGTTGAGGAAAAGAGATAAAATGCGAGGCTTGCCAAGCATTTCATCTCTTTTTTCGCAACAAGCTTAATAAATTCAATAATACAAGAGCATGAATGTTAGATTGTATTAATTTATCATATGACATTAAGATTACTTTGAAATCTCATTTCTACCGTAAAAATGTTATAATTTTGTCATCATGCACACAAAGTTGTTATGGACGTCATAACGTTTTTTCAAAAATCTGTAAACCACTAGTGGTTTATTGATTTTATCGCATCGTGTTATTTCACTCCCAGATGCGACGTCATATGATAAATGTATTTTTAAAAAAACAGACTCAGTTGATCAAATTAACTTTACCATCTTTCAAAGTATATTCTCCACAACTGGAAAAACATAACTTTGGTCTATGAGTATACACTTCCGAAATGTGTCACAGCCCAGCCATCATCCAATCTTGGGCCACTATCGGTCCACCAGCGAAACGCCATTCGGATGGCTTTTGCTGGGGGCCAAAAGTGGCCTGATCTTATGTGCTTACTCAGTTGGTATAAATCCAGGCGATCTTGGCTATCAGCCAGTGTCTTAGTGGTATTAACCTGAAGTTCAGGTTAATACCACTAAGACACTGGCTGATAGCCAAGATCGCCTGGATTTAAATTCAGGTTACTACCACTAAGACACTCCCTGATGGCTGAGATTGCCTGGATTTATACCAACTACCAGACATGAACTTTTTCCGTTTTGGAAAAAGATAATAGTTGCACAGGGCTGGATTTGGAGAGTATTTTGTGTGTGGGTAGTAACCTTCTAATTATATTAACTCTTTGCCTACTAGTGATTATCTTTGCAAAGTTTGCAAACAGTTTGGACCCAGATCAGGACCTACAGAACATTGGTCCTGATCTGGATCCAAACCATTTGACACTCTGAGAGTTTTTGAAAAAGTTAATTTTGAGAATAGTCAGCAGAAGACAACAAAAACATGAAAAATTACCCTGCATGCAAAGAGTTAAAATCGTGGCCTTTATTCTCCATAAAAACTTGCATCAGGACTTTTTCATAGCCTAAATGTTATACACGGAAAACCCTGATGATTTGCTACATGTATTTCATTCATATTTCTGATGGTTTCATTACTGTACCTTGATGGTTTGTTATGCCCAGGGCTAGGTAGGTCACAAATCCACAAACACCAGCAAGCTGTATAAAACATCCTAGCAACATGTAGAACTTCAATGCCTCTGGATATGAGTCCCATTTCCTCCGTTTATTGCCTACATGTACATACAATGTGACAGCAGCCCCAAGACCTAAAAATATACATAAACATTGTACACTGCGGTCCCCTTATAATGGGAGTCATAGTTAAGGACCATGTTATAAGTGAATCATGTTATAAAGGGAGTTTAAGGGACACTTTTACAAAGGAATTAAGGGAAAATGCATATTTTATGGTCATTTTCCTATAACTCCTTTGTAAAATTCCTCGGTAAAAAAATTTGGGAGCCACAACATGACCATGTTATATCCAAGTCTGTGTTACACAACAACAAGGTGTGTTAGGCCAAATAAAAAATAAGTGTGTTTGGGGTAATGGGTCTGAAAAATTTAGGTAGGGTAGGCACACATATTTTTTTCAATCATTTTTTATTCTGGAAAAAAAATATAATTTTATGCATTTTGAAAGGCATTTCGCCTTTCAAGATGCATAAAATTATATCGTTTTCAGAAAAACTAAAAAAAATTCAAGGTTTCACCTGTAAATTTAGGTAGGGTCGGGCTACCCTAAACACAGAGATTTTTTTTATTTGGCCTTATAAAGGGACTGCACTGTATAGTACTACTTTGTTGTCAGGGATATCAATAGAGATCAAGTCTACCTCATGGGAATTTGGTCCACAAAGCTATTCCATGGGCGTTCCTGAGGCAATTTTTTATAGACTATGCACTCTAGATGAGGTTCTGAAGTAACTACTCCTATGGGGGTTAGGAGGGCAAAACCCTGGCTGAAAATGGTTTAGAGCACTTCACCACCAGTGTGTCAAACAGTTTTGATCCAGATCAGGCCCAACAAAATGTCATGCCTGATCTGGGTCCATACTGTTTTCAAAGGTTATCAGCAGAAGACACCAGTAGGCAATGAGTTTAATAATGCTGAGATCAAACAAGAGGGCCCTTGCGCCCTGAGTCACTCACCTGAGAATGACTGTTTATAAGCACATATAGCACAAGGTCATGGGAAAGTGTTGCTCCTTCTAAAATCCATCAAGGAGGACTGAGACCCCTGCTTGGCCTACTTATGGAAGCAGATAACATAGCATGACCCACTTTGTGCAATATGCAGGTTTTATTAATTTTTGGTCATAAAACTTCTCAATTTTCAGTCTGATGATATGTATAAAAGTGTATAAATGATTCTATCACAGTTTAAAAGCCTTAAAGGTAAAAAGGAGCTAGTTATAAAAATATGAGTATCAACATGATAGAGATAGACATGTAAACATATATTTTATTTATTTACACTGAAAATGGACATCTCTCTGTACCTAGATCATGATACGTACTGCGTTATACGACTGCTCTATCACACACTCTGCCTCAAAATTGTGGAACACATACCACAGACAATCCAAACTATTAAACCCTCCTTAAGTGTTTAAAAACGTCTTTGAAAACACAATATCAAACATAATTATTTTCGTCAGTTACTTTGTTTATATCCGAAGTAATAAACTGCATCAGTACCAATTATCTGTTGACAAAATAATCCATTCAGATTACAAAAAGGGCGATTAATGTCTGCGGAATTTGAGTGCAGATATGCAACTGAAGCGCTACTCGAAAGACTAGTTTCTTGGTCTGGTCTTGCCTTTTCGGGGATTGTTGTGACTGGCTCATGCATTATAAGTACCGATGTCATTATTTATCATAAATTAGATAATTGTTTTCAATGAATGTGCTATTTTAAGCTTGAGCTATGTACATGAACTGTTTTAATGCATCCATGATGTCTACCCTTTTTAAAACATGTGCATTTTGTAAATAATGTTTTGATGTATATTGTTTTGTTATAGAGGGCCACTTAGTAGAATGACTTTTTCAGCTAAAAGTGTATACCTCTTTAAATATTATCATAAATAAATAAACACTCTGGGTCTTTTTGTGGCTTATCATTAATTGAGCGCAAATGATTTTTTTCCATGCTATCGATTGAGCGCAGATTCATTGTTCACTCACCTATATAATTCTTTTGTTATGGACTTACCTGTAGTAAATACAAGCTTTGGCGGGCAATATCAGCATGTGTGCCCCATAAAATACTTGTTGATTTGGCGCAGAAGCCAACCAAACTGACTAGTACAGAGTTGGTCAAAATGACTTTACTCTAGAGGCAAGTTTGCTCCCAATAGACTTAAAGAACTTAAATCAGACTGTGTACAAAGGGAGGAGAAAAATGTTTCCTAAACTACCTAAGAGCCGACATGAGTTGCATGAATGCCTTTGAAGTAAAAACATGTAAAGGAGAACTATTTCTCTTGGCAAATGACACTGAAAATGAAATGGTTAATTATTAGGTGTAAACAGAACTAGATGGCCAACGGTAGGTAAATAAAGGTACCTCCACAGGTAACTTGCCAAAATATTTGCACTCAATTGATGGGCAGGGTTTCTGAATTCTATAGAAATCCTGCGCTAAATTGATGGCATTTTCTGCGCTGAATTGATGAGCATTTGCGCTCAATTGATGAATCACCCTTTTTGCTTGACTGGCAGTAATGATTAAATGAAAAAGTTAACTTAAGTGTGTGAATAAGTCAATTAAAAGAAATTTTCCAATAACTGCATTAAAATCTGCTCACTCTTTTGTTATTAGGACCAGTTTAAAGCATGACTGCATTTGACCATAATTTCAATAGCCAATCATAATTGCTCAATTACTGACCCTAAGGTACAAAGTGGCTTAAACACAGTCAATACTCTACTGCTGGCTGTTCTAAATTTTGGATCATCCTAAAAGTATTTTGCAATCATCCTAAAATTTGACCATAAAGTAATATGTATCACCTAAAGATGCCAATGGAAATGCAAACAGTTGAAAACCTGAGCAGTGAGTCTGATCTGGGTTTGCACTGTGTATCCTGAAAAAAAGTTAGGTAGCATTTGGTTATATGTGGATTATATATATGATTGATTAACTTAATGAAAAACTTTCAAATTTAAAAAACAACAACATAAAACCAGCTCTTATAAAACCAGTAAAACTCACGGGGGTGGGCTTAATGATGAAACTCAGGTTTTACGTACGTCAACCCTGCTTTATTTACTCTAGGGAATTACATGTAATAGAGGCCCGGAATAGTGAATAGCGTGTCATTTCTGGGCAAGAAAAAGTGTTTATGCCATCTGTTATCAACTTCAGGGACGGATCCAGGGTTCCATGATGGGTTCAAATTTACAAAATGGGGTTTGATTTGTTTATTTTCAATAAATATACCTGATTATTTCTTAATTTTTTCCGATTTTTCTTAAATTTCATAAGGGCTCGGTACCGCCTATTGGGGCCTATATATGATAGCAACATAGACAATTTATTTCCAAAACAAAGGGTCCATCATTAATTTACTGGAGATAGACATCAGACTTAAGCAATTCTGCTTCTAAGACACTAACTGTCTAGTTGTGGGGGAAAGCCAGTGCAGTTCTCGGAGTTCGGCCGGGAAATACAATGTACCCTGTGAAACCACAGCCAGTCAACGGTTGATGTAACATACAACTGCAGGAACGATTTTGACAATTGTTTCCTAATCAAAATTTTTTGCTGAATAGAGCCTGCTTGGCAGAGGTATCTATATAGCTAGTCAGAGATAAACACCCTACTGACTGAGCTGTCCGGGCGCCCCAGAGCAGAGTAATCAACACAATGAGATTCTGGTCCATCCGGCCTCTTGTAAAAACATCGTTTGGGGGGGGGGGGGGGGGAGTAGAATTATGAACCTATAAAAAATGGGTAAGGGATGGTGTTTGTCTCTGGGAGAGAGGAATGTTGTCACACACTCGAAAGGTATCTTGCACTTATGCAATATTCAGATATTTGAACTGGTCTTGTGTCAAAAAACGGGACATTAAGAAGATGGTCCAAATGACAACCTGACATGATTCCCCACACGGCAACATTCCAATTTTTATAGTTGAATCCGAATACAATGAATATCGATAATCCGACAAGAATACCGATTATACTAAAAGCTATTCGAATTATGTATTTTTTCTCGCCGGGCGCTGCCATATTTGATAGGTGTAAACATCAACTCGAATTCATTCGGATAATATAAATTCGACAATATCCGTCGAAACGTAAGAATAGAATAGAATGGGTTACCCTAAAATCTGCATATCTTTCTCCGGAGTACTACTGCACAGTTTGGTTTGGAGCCCATACACACTTTCTTCCTTTCTTTCTATATTTTCTTGCTCGCTCAATTATGCCAGGGAGTGCGAGTTTAATATCGCTTTTGATATTATCCTGATATGCCTTACTGGTGATTGTTTCATTAACAAGCTTAAGTTAAGAGACCCCTTTAAAAGTTATGAGATAGTCGCCCCAATACGACTCCAGTGGATTTTTATCCATCCATCAATGTAATGTGGATAAATTTGTTCGTGTTTCAGACGCCAGATGGGAATAGGTTTGCAAAAGAAATAGGTTTAGAATGTGGATTCATCTGGAAAGATGACATTTTCCCAATTTTAATACAATTCCAAACCCTCTTGGCCCATTTAACTGTTTGGCAGTACTGTACTTTCCTTTTGGCCTTTCTCCTAATAATTGGGCTCTCACTATGTAGCATCAAATCTGAACACCCAAAAAGCACTTAAAACATCTTTTAAAAGTAATTATGTAAAAATTATATAATATGTGCAACCTAATAGTGCACATACACCAAAGTCAATCGAGTGATTCATTGTTGATACACTCGATAGCTTCAATTCTTAAAGTTTTTTCACCATGCACCGTATATATGACTTTATAGATCCCCACCACAGTTTTCTTGGATGCTCTCCTTATTATCTCATAATTCGAAATAGAGTTTTGATAAGCAACTTTGATTTGCTAAAAATATGATCAACTTTTTAGAAGTTAAAACTTGATACAAAACAAGCCATATTTTTACTAACTATAACTAGATATGTCGTGCATACAGGAGCAGAAATAAATCATATCTCAAACAAAGCACAAGTTTATTACAAACACTCAAACAGGTATAGGGTATGTAAATAATTATGACAAAAATCGCTATCTATAAAAAATTTGGAAAGCAGCTGTATGTATGTATGTATGTATGTATGTATGTATGTATGTATGTATGTATGTATGTCTGTCTGTCTGTCTGTCTGTCTGTCTGTCTGTCTGTCTGTCTGTCTGTCTGTCTGTCTGTCTGTCTGTCTGTCTGTATGTATGTATGTATGTATGTATGTATGTATGTATGTATGTATGTATGTATGTATGTATGTATGTATGTATGTATGTATGTATGTATGTATGTTGATGATGAGTTGGAGTTTAACGACGCATCAACCCTTTTGGGTCATTAGCGTCATAATATGTATGTATGTATGTATGTATGTATGTATGTATGTATGTATGTATGTATGTATGTATGTATGTATGTATGTGTGTGTGTGTGTGTGTGTGTGTGTGTGTGTGTGTGTGTGTGTGTGTGTGTGTGTGTTCTATTTGCTGTTTGTATTACAAGCTATTATTGTACAGATCGTAGCAATAAAAAGCTAGTCACAAAATGTGGCGCTAGACAACACTTTAAACAACGTGCGTACGTTTCTGAGTTTATTTAATAACTGCTGTTGTAGAATGTAAGAGAGAGGGGGGGGGGGGGTGTGTATGGCAGAGCATGCGCAGTGAGGTTTTGATAGCAGAATTAGTCAGAGGTTAAAAGTAAAAGTACATAAGATAAAGTACATAATACAACATCACCTTTGTTTTAAAAAAGCAAAATCAATTGCATGTATTATCAAAATTCGTAAGCGTGGTAAGTCTCTGTAGCCTTTAATGCTCGAGGCTAATGTCTGAGCATTTATGAATGAAATTTACTGTGAGTATATTTATGAATGAAACATCAGCTGTTCAGTTTACTACGAGAATGTTCATGAATGAAACATCAGCTGTTTAATTTACTTCCAGAATGTTTATCATAGTAGAAAATTCCACGTTTCATATTTCACAGCCTTCACCCAATTATCTCCAGTGTTCTTTTTGTTTGGCCTAATTTCCCGTCCTGATCTAGTTTTTAGAGTACATGTTGGTGGCGGCAGCTGAGATTTGGCATCCTGAATATTGGCCGGGATTTTGATTGCAACATTTTCAGGTTCTGGATGGGATATAGGTTCTGGCTGGCTTTTGGGAGCGGCGGAGAGTGCAGTTTGTGACCTAGTCTGACGCGGTTCCGCTTGTTGTACTTTTTGAACGGATTCGGGTTGGGACAAAGTCTGTGCAGGTGTTTTGTTCAAATACTTGCGATTTCTACGGTATATATTGCCCCATCATGAGTTTGAATGTTAAACGAACGGTCATTGAACTGAGAAATAACTTTTGCTGGTTCCCAATTCTTTTCTCGTTGAACGTGCACCGACTCACCGGCTTTGAGAGGTGGAAGTTTGCGGCTTGACACGTTATAGTGCTGTTTCGACTTATTTTGCGATTCAATCATTTTTCTCCTTGCAAAGTTTGAATTGATGACTTCAGGTGCGAGTTGCTCGTTTGTCGACGGCAGTAACGTGCGAAGACGACACGAAAAGAGAAGTTGTGCTGGGCTTAAACCACACGATTTCAATGGGGTATTGCGGTATTGTAATAGTGGCAAATATCGTCGCTTCAGTGCTATAGTGTTCTATCTACCATTGCACAAGTTTTGAGAAAAATGAGTTTGAAAATTTTAGCATCCTGATTTTTGATGCCTTATTTGTCACAGACCTTTAAATCATACCAAAGGGTTAAAATATATATAAACAGTATAAATGACCTTGGTTTAAAGATTTTTTTTACATTAATATGGAATTTATGGGCATTTTACAATTTGCAGATAGAACATTTTGCCCTAATAATCGCCTCCTGCGTTCAGTGCTATAGTGTTCTATATGTTCCTACAGCTTATCATTCTGTTTATGGAGTCAATTCATATACTTGTCTGAACAGAAATGATTATTTGTACCTAAAAGTAGCAGATTTAATCATTTATTTGGCATAACAGTAAGAAACAGCACGAATTATGCCATTAAAATTTATGCAAGGGAGGCAATCTGTTTCTACAGTTAATTTTTCTGTTTATAGGGTCAATTTGTATAATATTTTAGACTGAACTGATTATTTGGACCGAAAAGTAGCAGATTTAACCATTGAATTGTAATTACAACGACCAATTACTTCAATTAAAGCAGTTTAGATATGTGTAAGGGAGGTAATATGTTTCTATAGCTTATTATTCTGTCCATGGATCAATTTACGTTATATTTTTGACTGGGCAGATTAATTGGACCTAAAGGTAGCTAATATAGCCATTAGTTCGTCATAAGACTGATAAACCGCTTCAATTAAGGAAATTTAAATTTGTGTAAGGGAGGTAACTGCAATTTTTAGCAATTTCTCCAAGGGAAGTGACTTTATGTAGATAGAACAGTATGACACTGAACTCACCCAGTCACGTGACATAATCATCATTGGCCATTGGATGAAAATCCCTTAGAACACTATAGCACTGAACGAAATTGACTTTTTGTAGATAGAACATAAATGCACAGCGATTTAAGCTTACTGGTAGGAGATAGGCAAATGAAACCTTCACCAGTAGATAGAACATTTGGTCCCCTTTCCAACGGTATGCATAACTCATTTTTGACCAAAATGTCACTTAGAACACTACAGCACTGAAGCGACGAATTATGGGTCTCTATTATCGTCTTTTGCTTTCTGCAAAATGCGTTTCGCAAGTTTGACAAAAACCTTGCTGGAAGGGCTCGGAAGTGTAATAGGAGGCTCCATCAGTCTTTAGTTTCTCAGGTATCCCTAGCCTGCTAAAATGCACCTTAAGCTTCCGAATGATGGTTATGCTTTTTGTGTTCGGCAAGTGATCAATTTCAAAATACCTGCTGTATGAATCAACCAGTACCATGTAATCCTGGTTATTCCATGTAAACATATCTGATGATACGTTTTGCCAGGGTCTGTCAGGTACGTCATGCGAATGCAATGGCTCATTTGGGTTTGAATCTCTGTACTTGAGACAAATTGTACAACCAAGCACGTAGTCTGTTATCTGCTTTGACATAAGCGGCCAAAACATTATGTCACGAGCGCGACCGACGGATTTTTCGACACCTAAATGCCCAATATGTACCGCTTTGATCATTTCCTCGCGCATCGAGGCTGGTATTACTAATTTCTGACCTTTAAAAACGATGTCATTGGCGCAGGACAACTCGTCCCTATGATTATAATAGTCCATGACTGACTTCGGACAGTTTTGTCTCGTGTCAGGCCACCCAGAATTGATAACTCTGATCAATTCCTGCATTCGCTCATCGCCACGTGTTGCGTCCTGTAACTGTTTTATTTTCATGTCACTGATCGGTAATGACCGAATTACCGTGTGCACATGCGCGTCGAGGCCTTCTATCAGATCTGGGAATGTCTCACTGACATAATTCCTACTCAGGGCGTCTCCTAAAGGAATATTTTTCCCACGTACATGAGTCACCTCTATGTCATATTGCTGGAGCTGCAACAAAAGCCTCTGTAACCTTGGCGGGGCACTGCAAAGGGGCTTTTTCATAATAGACTCAATAGGCTTGCAGTCTGATTCTACAACGGTACGGCGTCCGTAAACGTAATTTTTAAAGCGGGTGCAACCAAACAGGATTGCTAGCGTCTCTTTCTCAATTTGTGCATACCCTACTTCGGTTGGTGTCAGCGTTTTTGACGCATACGCTATAGGCTTGCCATCCTGCATGCAGCAGGCTCCTAAACCTTTAGATGATGAGTCAACCTGGAGGCACACAGGTTTGCTCTGATCGTAATAGCTAAGCACAGGGGTTTGCGTTAGTGCCGTTTTCACCTTGTGAAATGCACCAGCTTGCTCACTTTGCCAACTAAATTCGACGTCTTTATGCAGCAACGCTCGCATAGGACTTGTGATCTCAGACAAGTTTCTTTGAAACTTTGTCAGGTAAGTAATCATGCCAAGCAAGGTTTCTAATTCGGCGCGATTTGTTGGTCTTGGCATGTTCAAGATGGCGCTGACTTTTGCTGAATCCGCTTTCAAACCGTCAGAACAGATCACGTGACCAAAGTACATGATCTGGGTCAAACCCATCTGACATTTTTCTCGGTTAAAGCGTAATCCATTTTCCCGGGATTCCTCCAGAACCCTAGTTAAATTTCGGTCATGCTCCGCACGCGTGTTTCCAAAAACTAGGATATCGTCGCATATGGATGTGACGCCTTGCATGTGCTCAAAAATCTCATCAATCTTGCGTTGAAAGATGTCCTGTGCACTGCGAATTCCCATTGCTAATCTAAGATAGCGGTAACGTCGAAAAGGCGTATTGAACGTGGTCAGTAGTGACGACGGCTTATCTAATTGAATAGACCAGTAGCCTTTGGTCGCATCTAAAACACTAAAATATTTCGCCCCGTGTAACTGTGACGTGATGTCATCAATTGTACGCATCGGATAATACGGCCTTCTGATATTGTCATTCAGTGCTTTTGGATCTAAGCAGACCCTCAGCTGGCCATTAGGTTTTTCTACACAGACCAGCGAATTGACCCAACTAGTAGGTTTGGTCACTTTGCAAATTACTTGCTTTGCTTCCATCGATTCCAACTCGGCTTTTAATTTATCTTGTAAACCGAAAGGTACTTTTCGCGGAGGACAGGCGACAGGAACAGCGTCTTCTTTCAGATGTAAAGAGCATGTTCCAGGCATCAGGCCTATGCCTTCAAATAGGTCTTTGTACGTCGAAAGAACTGCAGTTTTGTCCAGTTCGCCACTGGAATGATCAATAGAATGGGTCAGCTTAATGAGACCAAGGTCAAGCGACGTTTTAAGGCTCAATAACGGCGGCGCAGAGCTTTCTACTACGTAAAAATCAGTGTTCACTGACTTGCTTTTGTACATACAATCAAGTGCAACTTTTCCACGCACCGATAATCGGTCGCCAGAATATGCAGTTAAGGTAGCATTGGACGGTTTCAGGGGAAAATCAAGCTTTAGTGATTTATAAATGGAAATGGGGAGACAGTTGATTTGCGAACCTGTGTCTATCTTGCAATCAATTTCCGAGCTATTATTCGAGGTGCCAACTGAGACTTTGACAAATACTTGATCAGAATGAGAAGAATTTAGGCCTACGGTATGAACGAAAAATGAATCCAAAGTATCATCATCATAACAATCACTGTCATAATCCGTTTGCTCACTTCTCACTTCATGAACTGATTTCACTGATTTGCATAATTTGGCAAAATGATTGTACTTTGAACATTTGTGGCACTGCTTCCCGTATGCTGGACATTCTGTCTTGTGTTTGTGTAATTTGTTACCACAGTACTGACAGTTTTGCATTTGGTCCCTCGATTGTTGCATGTTTTGGTCCCACGATCGTCGTATGTTTTGGTCCCTCGATTGTCGCATGTGTTGGTCCCTCGTTTGTCGCGTGAACTGGTCCCTCAATTGTCGAGTGTATTGGTCCCTCGATTGTCGCGTGTTTCGTCGATGACCACGTCCACGTCCCCCATTCTGGTAAGATAGTGAATCCACGGCGGCGCCTGGCGATGTTTGATTGCCAATCGCCTGGGATTGTGGAACACTCAGCTCGTATGTGTGTGCAATGTCCATGCACTTATCTAACGTAAGGTCAGAACCTTCTAAAATCATCTTTTCTCTGATTTTGCTCGACCGCACACCAAAAACTATGTGGTCTCTGATTAGTTCATCCTGAATTTCTGCTAAATACTCGCAGTCCTTCATGAGCGTCTTCAGCTCTGTCAGAAACTGTTCAAAAGTCTCATTTTCTTCCTGAACCCTCGACCCGAACAAATATCTATTGTAAATTTTGTTACTCTTAGGTTTACAATATTCCCCAAACTTGTCATAGTAAGTTTTTAGCTTTTTTTCGTCACCGGCATCAAGCTTCCACGTGCTATAAATGTGTCTGCCCTTATCCCCTACCCATAACATTAGGTAGTTACACCTAACTTCCTCTGTTTTGCCAGACAAAAGGCCTTTAAACATGAATTCCGCATGCTCCCTAAATCTTCTAAACGCTGCATTTAAGTCCTTGGACTCCCAGTCCATTCGCGGATTGTCCTGTGCAAGAATTTCTTGTAGCACAAATAGGCAGAAATTAAAAATCTAACCACTTCTTGACACCATGTTCTATTTGCTGTTTGTATTACAAGCTATTATTGTACAGATCGTAGCAATAAAAAGCTAGTCACAAAATGTAGCGCTAGACAACACTTCAAACAACGTGCGTACGTTTCTGAGTTTAATAATTTCTGTTGTAGCATGTAAGAGAGAGGGGGGGTGTGTATGGCAGAGCATGCGCAGTGAGGTTTTGATAGCAGAATTAGTCAGAGGTTAAAAGTAAAAGTACATAAGATAAAGTACATAATACAACAGTATGTATGTATGTCTGTATGTCTGTCTGTCTGTCTGTCTGTCTGTATGTATGTATGTATGTATGTATGTATGTATGTATGTATGTATGTATGTATGTATGTATGTATGTATGTATGTATGTATGTATGTATGTATGTATGTATGTATGTATGTATGTATCCTGTATTCTGGTAGATGGGCCTGGACCCCTTCCCCTTGACAAAATATCCTGGATCCGCGCATGGGTCCGCCTGGCTGTCCATCCATCCATCCATCCATCCATCCATTGAAAGTTGTCCACTGATTAATTAAGGAGATAAGCATGTTTGGACGAAGTGTCAATTGGTGCAAACCATTAATCATCTTAATATTAATGGCGTAATTTTGTTGATCACTGGCAGCTTAATGAATCGCAAAGGTGTGAAAATCTGTGTCTTTAACAAGTGCATTTGATCATGCGGCATAAATTTGTCGGGCGACAGCATTTTTGTTACTACAGAGGTATGCAAAATTCCATTAAATTCTTCCATTTCTTTTTCTTGTCAATCCAGTAGTGTGATTCCATTATTAACCCATTGTATTCCGGAAACCCCTAAACGAGTACTTTTGCAAACACTTTTGGTTGGTTTGTTTACTAGCAAGCTCTTTTACGTCACTTATCCTTGAAACTCGTTTACTAATGTCAAAGAGTTCATTATCAATATCCGATTTGTGCATTTCATGTGATTCTGTGGTTAATGAACGTCGCCATGCTGTATCGTGTGACGTTTGCGAGTGTTGGCAGCATCATCTGTGTGGTACAGAATAAGCAATATTTTTTTTCTCCAATAGTTAAGCTATTTCAAGCAAATGAAACGTTTTCTGAGCAATACAAACATGTCAAAATGGATTACACAAATGTAGCAACATTTTTCGTGGCAATGACGTTGAATGGGTACATAGGCCATTAGCAAATATGCTATATTTCAGTTATTTGAATAATCCAGTCAAATTAAGACTATAAAACTTTGGAAGCACTACAAATGCCCAGATGCGCCTATGCACAGTCTCGTTAGAGCCTTCGCTGCTATCATACATAGAGCACGCTCAGATAAAGGTTTATGCTGAGCCACATGATTCATTGTGCAATTTGTCGTTGGTTGCTACGTTGATGATGAGGTCATGCCAAATTTTGCTACTTAGCGAATCGGCGAGCAGCGAATGATCAGACGAGCCTGCGCATACGCGCAATCTCGTCAGAGCCTTCGCTGCTATCAAACATAGAGTATGGAACTCTTGATTTATGCTTCTAGCCTCGCACCATTTTGCACATCTAAATATGTACTTTGGCAAACAGTGAAGACCTAGAAGAAGTGCCACATGTTGCGTCATTTCATGAGGATCCACACTACTTGCTAGTACCAAGACGGTCTTCTGAGAGAGAAAAAATGAATTAGTATGTTCAGACTGGTTAGGTTGCGAATTTACGTGTATGCATATTTGAACGTGCGGTATATTGACTATACCAGCGTGGCCTGTTATGAGATTTGGTAATTTGCGACATGCTGTGTGTATCTGCGCTGTAATCATGTTCAGTATGCACAAACGGTAAAGGGTAACATTTAACACCTCCAGGAGACACAACAGTAGTTGTGCCGTACCAGCTGGAAACTGAGAATACTTGATTCTTAGGCAAACGTGAAGGGTGTATCTTCCAGGTAATAATGATAAAACACACATACTTTAATCCCTCTAAATCGTGGGACGAGTTGTCTAATTATAAAACTAAAAAATGGGCCGAGTTGTCTTGGGTCGAGTTTTGAATTTTTGGCCGAGTTGGCATGCGCCGATTTTTATGTGGGACGAGTTGGCATGGGCCAAGTTGTTTTTGGGCCAAGTTGTCCTGCACCCGTGTCCTAAACTTCCCTGTGGTCTGGGTGTAGGCCACAGAAGGAGACAGACTGTTCCAATGTTGATGTTGGCATTTTTGCTTTCCTCTTTAATTGCACGCGTGTGGGTCGAATTTCAGACTATATGACGGTTCCATCTTAAAGACTTATCTATTGATGAGATGGTAGAGGCCTGATGCTTTGGCTGTTGTCAGGCCCACTGGGGTTTACCAGTTGAATTTCTTTTGCTCCGGCATTCAGTTTTATTTACTGTTGATCCCTTATCTTTGCTTTATCTCCTTTTTATATCTTGATTTATATGTTCTAGAAGATGATGCATTGATTAGTTAGGGGTCTTTCATGCAAACCAAACATCTATGTGTCTTGATCCACATCTGAACTAAGGGTGAGGTTGGCACCGTGAAACCGGTTTAAGCCCTCCAGTAAAATAGTTTTACTGACCGTTCCAAGGCCGTACTTCTTTTCTTTTCATCATTTATGTCATTTCTGCCTTGTGTTTGTTATGCTTTTGTGGCTTGTGGTCACCTGCCGGGAAAGGGCTGACCTCTTGGCTCTCGTCTGTGATGTCTAATTGTGAGTTTGTTACTTTCACATTGGTATTTCTTTCATTCTCTATCTCTATATACTGCCTGGCGCTCGCTTTCGAGCATTATCGACAGGTGTTCATTGTACACTCCAGGTTGCAGGATGAAAGCCTACAAGTAACCATATCGAAATTACCGTAGGGTTCTTTAACCTGCACAAGGGGTGACTTTCCCTGCACAGGGGACATCAAGTTAACGTCCGGATCCTAAGGACGATGCACTTATCTAGTGTCATCCCTGCAAATGACACTAGAGAAAGCGTGTTCAAACTCCGAAATTTTCCTGGCCGCGAGCGGGGATCGAACCTGGGACCTCTAGCACCAGAGGCAAGTGCGCTTACCACTGAACTGCCACGCATTCACATCCTGGGTGGTGTCAGGATATATACTATAGATGACTCATGCACTCTCGCAGCAGCAGCAATATAATCTTGCAGGCTTAACCCACATTGTCACTTGTTCGTATACACTTGTAGAATAAAGTAGTTATAGTACATACCGTATTGTCTCTAAATACATTACATGGTGTCAGAAGAAACAATTTGGATTTAATCTAATTCAAAAAAAAAATGGAACGATTACAACCACCAAGTGCACTATGTTTAACTGGAAATTTATCAGAAAATTGGAGGCGTTTTAAGCAACAGTTTGAAATTTACATGACAGCAACTGGAATTGCAGAAAAAGAAAACAGTATAAAATCAAGTACATTTCTTCATGTGATTGGACCTGAAAGTTTAGAAATTTACAATACTTTCACTTGGGCAACAGATGGCGACAACATGAAATTAGACAAAATTATGGAGAAATTTAAAGCATACTGCAATCCTAGAAAGAACCTAACATATGAGAGACACATTTTCAATACAAGAAATCAGCAAGCTGGGGAGAACATAGATGCTTATGTGACAGACTTGAAAATAAAGCAAGTTTGTGTGAATTTAGTACTTTGAAAGACTCATTAATTAGGGACAGGATAGTATGCGGTATAAGAAGTGACGAGATAAGAGCCAGGCTGTTGAGGGACCCAGACCTTACGTTAGTAAAGGCAATAGATGCATGTCGGGCAGCTGAGACAAGTCAGACACAATTAAAAGGTCTGACTGAAGAAAAGCCAATTGATTTCGTCCAAAAGAGAGGAAATTTTAAGCCAAGACAGAATCCTGCTAAGAATGTAGCAGCACAACAACCTCATAGACAGCAGCCACGCAAGGATCCGTCACAATCATACAAGTGTCAAAGATGTGGATATACTCATGAAAAAAAGAAATGTCCTGCTTTTGGAAAGAAATGTAGAAACTGTTCAAAGCTGAATCATTTTGCAAAAATGTGTAAAAGACAGAAAGTACATGCGTTAGATGGAACTAACCAGAATGACGACTTTGATTGGGAATATGAACAGTATTTTGTGGAATCGATTGAAAATGACTTGACACAGGAAAAAGATTGGAAAATAGTAGTTGAAATAAGTGGAAAAAGCTTGAAATGAAATTGGATACTGGATCACAGGTGAATGTTCTACCTTTCAAAATATACAATAAACTGAGCAGTAGTCCATTGAGAAAATCAAGATGCAGACTTATTTCATATTCAGGACATAAACTGAACACAATTGGTAAAGCTACACTACTTGTTGGAACAAGAGAGAAATTCACACCGGTAGAATTTCAAGTTGTAGATCACAAATCACAGCCTGTTTTGGGTTTACAGACAAGTCTAGACTTACAGTTGATTAAAAGGATGTATACAGTGAACACTGAAGATCCTAATCAGTTGTTAAATGAGTACAAGGATGTATTTGAAGGACTCAGATGCCTACCTGGAGATTATAATATTCAACTCCAAGACGATGCAAAACCAGTTATTCACCCACCTAGGAAAATACCATTTGCTCAAAGGTCAAAGGTCAAAAAAGAGCTAGAAAGAATGGTAAGGGATGGAGTGATTGAGCCAGTGAGTGAGCCGTCAGACTGGGTAAATAGCATTGTACATGCTGAAAAAGCAAATAAAAAGGATGTAAGGATATGTCTTGATCCTCGGGATTTGAATAAGTACATAAAAAGGGAGCATTATCCAATGAAAACTGTCGAGGAGGTAGCTGCGATGGTTGATGGAGCTTCTGTTTTTAGTGTATGGGATGCCAGCTCCGGATTTTGGCAAATAAGACTGAGAGAAGACTGTACAAATTTGACTGTGTTTAATACACCATTTGGTAGGTATAAATTTCTCAGAATGCCATTTGGACTTTCCAGTTCGCCAGAAGTGTGGCAAAGAAATGTATGTCAGCTATACGAGAACGTGGAAGGATGTGCAGTCATCGCAGACGACATATTAGTGTGGGGTAGTGACATTGAAGAACATAATAAGAGATTACGGGCCGTGTTACAGAAAGCTAGAGACTCAAATCTTAAATTGAACAGGTCAAAACTTAAAATAGGGCTACCTGAAGTAACCTATGTAGGTCATACCTTCACAAAGCAAGGCTTAAAAGCAAGTGAAAGCCATGTTGAGGCTATTTTGCAAATGGACGAGCCACAGGACAAAACTGAGCTTATGAGATTTAATGGAATGATCAATACCTAGGAAAGTATATTCCAAATTTGTCAAGTTTAAATAAGCCTTTGAAACAATTGCTAGAAAAAGATGTTGCTTGGCATTGGACTGAGGAACATAGAAAATGTTTTCAGCAGTTAAAGGAGGTTATCACCAAAGCACCAGTTTTGAAATATTATGATCAGAATCAAGGGCAAATAACCCTACAAGTTGATGCTTCTAAGGATGGTTTAGGTGGATGCATAATGCAGAATGGACAGCCTATAGCTTATGGATCTAGGTCATTGACTAAAACAGAACAGAACTATGCACAAATTGAGAAAGAAATGTTGGGAATTGTGTATGGAGCAACCAAGTTTCATTCCTATATTTTTGGACAGAAAGTAACTGTAGAAAGTGATCATCGTGCATTGGACATACTGTTTAAAAAACCATTATATCTTGTGCCACCCAGGATAGCTAAAATGATGTTGAAAGTCCAGAAATATGACTTGAATGTAATTTTCAAACCAGGCAAAGAAATGTTCATCAGTGACACTTCTGTATGGGCGTAGAACTAGGACAGTTTTACCAATCAAGCCCTCATTGTTGAAACCAGAGAAAGTTGAAACTAATGTTCCTTCGGTATTAAATCAAAAACAGCAAGAACAGAAACGTTATTATGATAGAAACACAAAACCGTTAAAACCGCTAAAACCAGGTGATCAGGTCAGAATAAGATCTGATAAGAAACGCTGGGAACCAGGATTTGTTGAAAGCAAATGCCCAGAACCAAGGTCGTTTAACGTAAAAAACTGATTCGGGCTCGATATTAAGAAGAAACCGGGAACACATACTCAAAACGGAGGAAAATAGAACGAAACAACAACAATTCGACCTAGAGGATGAAAATCAGGATGACAACATAGTACATGTACAGGAACCAGCACAACCGATATCTTTGGGACAGAAAACTACAGCTAGTGGTCGCGTTGTTAGGATGCCTAAACGATTTGAAGATTTCGTTATGTCATTGGATATTGATTAAGATCAGTACAAAAGTTTAAATGAGTGTGTTATAATATAGCGTTCAAAATAGTGTTCAAAAATCGTGTTTAAAATAGTGTTCAAAATAGTAAGCATCTTATTATGCAGTCTGGTCAAAAGTAGGTTTTATTTGTTTTTTAATAATCAATGTCTATTTCTATTATTGTTTTTTTTTAATCAGCGCATATTATAAAAGTACTTCAGACCTTGTGATGAGATGTTTTCTGTTATATTTGTAATCACAGTGTAATGCTTATTCTCATTTCTAATTTTTGGAATACAGTGTAGAAGAAAACAAAATTCCAACGGATTAATGTTTCACATCATGGAAATTACACACTGCTGATAATGTTTATTTAACTGAGAGCCGCACATAAATTTATCGCCACCTAATTATTTTCAGATTATCACCCAGACTCTGTGGCCAGAAGAAACAGTCAACAGCTTGTTATCAAATGATTAATGACGGTGTACTGAAAGAACTGCGTCTCCCATTCATGAAATAAAGTTCAGTGATTCATTCATGATTTTATACAGATTTCTTTAGTGAATATAATTTTAAATTAAAGATCAATTTAATTAATAATTCAAAGATCTTAAGAGGGGAGATGTCAGGATATATACTATAGATGTTTCATGCACTCTCGCAGCAGCAGCATTATAATCTTGCAGGCTTAACCCACATTGTCACTTGTTCGTATACACTTGTAGAATAAAGTAGTTATAGTACATACCGTATTATCTCTAAATATATTACAGGTGGTACTTGATTGTATCGAATCCTGATCTTTGTCATTTTTTTCTTACTTTTATATATACCATCTCCAACGTATATCCCGTAAAACATTTAAGATATTGTAAAAAATAACCCCATTTGCTAATAATTTTATAATTTTGAAGCACAGCTGACCCGGAGTATCAAGCTTTTTGTGAAAGCTTAAACTTGTGAAAATTAACCTTTTTCGCGTATAGAAGTTGTCTTCTCACTTTATGTGTACCCGTTTTCTTTGTGACGGCCTCCTTTTGAGATTAAAAATGTCGTCCCGGCGAAGCTCGTCTACCAGCCATTCAAGTTCAAGGAAATCATCGAGTTCTAGCTCATCGCATAGTTCTTCATCATCTAGAAAAGGTGACCATAAACATGAAGATTGAGAATATGTCTTAGATTTTTATAGGAATACTGTACTTTTACTTATTTTTATGCAAGACCTTTTGGCGTTGGCAAAAAATTGAAAACGTGCTCCTGCTTCTGTACAGTGCAGGGCTTTTCAGCGTAGACGCACTGGGAGAGAGAGTATCTAGTCTCTGTGGTGAAGGAGGGTCTTGAAGCCCTCTACTGTCTCAGCATGCACGACCTCTTGTTCAAGATGGTTCCACTCAATAACTGTTTTTATACAAATGAGTTTTCTAATAGTCCTCAAACCCTATGACGTCACAATTTGTTTATCACAATGCATTGTGTGATCGTTTGGGGGACACAGTATTGTTTACACGCTTGCTCTACTACGAGAACACGATTTAAGCAGCCTGTCAGTGGTGAAAATAAAATTAAAAACCAGGGATTAAGCGAAATGGATGAAATGTTTAGGGCTCACAGCGACAATCAGATTCGCAAAAGTCTCTGAATTTACGTTTTTTTTCTCTTTTCTTGTTTGTTTTATTCCTCTTGTTACTGCCGCGCCTGTTCCTACGGCGATGAAATAAATAAAAAGGAATTATCTTGAGACAAAATTATTATTTCGAATCCAGTCTTAAATATTTAAGGTCTATGTTTATTTAAATTAAACTTTTTTTTTTACTTTAACCTATTTCGAGAAGGAACCCCATTCCGCATTCAGTCACGGATCCGGTCTAAGCTTTAAATGCACCAGTGTTCGGATGATCAGTAGTCATGACAGGAGGAGTGCGCATGCGCCAGTGAATGGCGGTCCTGTTTTTCCGGGGACAATTTTAGGACATTTTTGGATTTAAAAACAACTTTTTGGCTGAGTTTTTACTATTTTCTACATTGTATTATATTGTTCTTGCATTGTAGGTTGTCATTCTCAAAATTAACTCTTGATTTTGGTATTTTCAACGTGTATCAAATTCGCGCCATTTTTTGACCTCCCACTTCCGGTCTATTTATCAACAAAACAAACATGGCCGACTGAACAACTGCGGTAAGGAAAAAAAACAAAAACTACTTTACAATTAAGGTTTATGCTCATAGGTGAGCTGTCAGTTGCATTTGAGAACTCAATTTGTGTTACACTCTAGCCCAAGACCCCTCTATACACCAAAATATTGAAATACAACTTCAAATAGCCAGAGATGAGTCATTTTAAGTTTGACATGATGTTGATGATAGGATGTTTGCTTCTAGCAGCACGCCTAGTGAACTTTTGGCAACATAGTGGTCTACACCCTATTGATATTCCTGTTTCCTGTGTATTCGACCTCAACCTTGATCACGGCAAATCAAACAAATCTTCGTTCAAACATCCCCCACCTTTGCACAATCTCCATCCTAAATAGATCAACTCGGTTTAAGGATTTTCATGGTTCCAATCGTCTGACCTATTTATATATATTCGTTATCCTGTGTGGCAATTCTTGGGACATCGAATCAAATCCAGGTCCCAACTCCCTTAATAGCACATCACACTTCCCATGTGGGGTGTGTGATGCTGATGTTGGATGGGAGGACCGTGGGATTTGTTGCGATACTTGCAATATCTGGTATCATATAGACTGTCAGGGTATGTCATCAACTATGTACAGTATTCTTAATAAATCTTCGGGTAAGAACATTGTATGGGAATGCTTGAAATGTGGAATGCCAAATTTTTCCACATCACTTTTTGATACCACAGCTTCTCTGGAAACCCATAACCGATTTGATTCGCTTTCTTCCCTGTCCGATCCTGAGAGTCCGATACCAGATATCATCGGCCCCCCCACTGCAGCCTCCTCTCCTATAGTACAGGAGCATAGCTCCAGATAAGGATTGGAGGCAATTGGGTATTTACCCACCTCTTTTTGGCTTAATTGGGTATTTCAAAATTTAAATTGGGTATTTCAAGTTTTTGTATTGGGTATCCATCTGAAAGCAAATAAGCAATGAAAGCGGGCCTTGTTTTTCTTGATTTTTTGTTTACTTTCGGTTTCACTTTCAGAAAGCACACTGGCAATATAAGTATATCTGAGATCGCTATTTCATACTTATTTCGCAAAGTCATCTTTGATTCTTCAAACCACCAATGCAGTATTAGGGTTAGTTACGATATGATATTATTCAATTGCTCTGGGGCTTTTTCGCCCACGTTACGCCATTGTTGCTGTAAAGCCAGACGAATGTCGTTATTGTGTAAATATTGGGTATAGCTAAACAGCGCCAAGAATGTTCCTGGGCTGGTTTACAATTTAATAAACTAGATTCGGCGCCACGTCGTCTATAAATTTGTACCCAACAACAGCTTGAGATGCGAAAAACGACAATCGGAAACTGAATACTATAGCGTCATACGCTACGAAAAAGTTCGGAATTGAGTATCAAGGATTTTTATTACGTTTTTGTACACACAGAAATGAATTTAATTGTGTTTTCACGTTCACGAAATTGCGTAAATACGCAATACGCAGCCTTATCTGGAGCTATGCAGGAGCCTAAGGAAGCTAAAGGGAAGGCAGCCAAGGCTGCCTTAAACCATCCCCTCAGAATTTTGATTATGAATTGTCAGTCAATAAAGAATAAGAAGGCTGAACTTCATACGATTATCGACTCGGCAAAACCAGACATCATCTTGGGGAATGAGTCCTGGTTAACCCCTGAAATCAAAAACTCGGAAATTTTCCCCGACTCCTTTGATGCAGTTCGGAAAGACAGAGCAAGTGATGCCCATGGTGGTGTCTTTATTGCTTTTAAGCGTGACTTGCTCTGTACTGAAACTCCGGAACTGGACACCAACTGCGAAATAGTTTGATGTAAGTTGAACATTATTGGATGTAGGACACTGTACCTTGGTTCTTTTTATCGCCCCCCTGACAAGATTGACAATGAGTATCTTGAGGAATTTAACTCATCCTTATCTCGAATTATGTCAAATCGAAACGCACATGTTCTGGTTGGAGGAGATTTCAATTGCGGCGACATAGAGTGGAGTCACATGCAAGTACCTCATGGGGTACAAAAAAGACAGTCTCAGCAGCAACTTTTGGATATTATAGGAGAGCACTGTCTAACTCAAGTTGTAAACATACCAACGCGCAATGATAAAACTCTTGACCTGCTTTTTACTAACGCCCCATCCCCTGTGAATAGAGTCAAGGGGATGCCCCCGATCGGCAAAGCTGATCACGACATTGTATATGTTGAGTATGACATTAATGCTAAAAGAATAAAACAGGCATCACGCAAGATCTATCTCTATAAACGTGCAGACATGGTCGGACTTAAAGACCACATGGCCCAATTTAAGGACGCGTACCTTTCTGAAGACCACAGTCACATGTCAGTTAATGACATGTGGGTCAAATTCAAAACAGGCTTTGTAGAGGCTGTAGAAAGGTTTATCCCATCAAAAATGACCAAAACAAAATACTCTGTGCCATGGATCGATGCAACGATCAAACGGCTTGTAAAAAAGAGACATAAGCTTTACCTTCGTGCTCGCAAATCAAAGGACCCTGATGTCAAGATTCATTACAAGCGGTTCAGAGCACATGTTCAGAAGGTACTGAGAGATGCCTATTGGAAATACGTTTCCAATATATTTACGTGCGAGAACGATAGCTCAGATCCCGACACTCCCAAGCCTGAAAAGATTAAAAAGTTTTGGTCATTTGTCAAATCACTTAAAAAAGACGCGTATGGGATCACATCACTCAGAGAAAACGGAATTCTTAAGACAGATTCTAAGGAAAAAGCCAACATTTGTAATAGGCAATTCCAATCAGCCTTCACACGTGAAGACGACTCTGACCCGCCCTCGAAAGGGGCTAGTCCGTTCTCCTCCATGGGGGACATAACAGTTGACCCGAAAGGGGTCACCAAACTGTTGGACGGACTAAATGTTCATAAAGTCTCTGGCCCGGATGGACTGAATGCCAGAGTACTTAAAGAGTGTAGCAATGAGATCTCTCCAATACTGGCACTCATCTACAATGAGTCTTTAGCTCGGGGCGAGGTACCAGATGAGTGGCGACAAGCAAATGTTTCTCCGGTCTTTAAAAAGGGTGAAAAATATGATGCTGCTAACCACAGGCCGGTGTCGCTCACATGCATCTGCTGCAAAACCCTAGAGCATATTTTAGTCAGCAACATCAACAAACACATAGCCTTAGATAGCATACTTGCTGACTGTCAGCATGGTTTCCGAAGTCAGAGGTCTTGCGAAACCCAGTTGGTCCAGTTTGTGCACGATATCATCAGCAACCTGGATGGGGCTGTGAATCGTGGGCACAAACAGACAGATCTAATCATAATGGATTTTGCTAAGGCCTTTGACAAGGTTCCACACAGGAGGCTATTACACAAATTGGAATATTATGGGATTAGAGGATCCACCCACAAGTGGATCAACTCATGGCTCTCTGGGCGCACTCAACAAGTTGTTTTAGATGGCCAAGCCTCAGATCCAGTCCCAGTGCTATCCGGCGTGCCCCAGGGATCGGTCTTAGGTCCGGTCCTGTTCCTCCTCTTCATAAATGATCTGCCGGATAACATCAGGTCTTCTGTTCGCCTGTTCGCAGACGATTGTGTCCTGTATAGGAATATACATTCACTTCAGGATTGTTTGACCTTGCAAGAAGACATCACCAGCTTAGGACAGTGGGAAGCCGATTGGCAAATGAAATTTAACGTAGCCAAATGTCACTCAATGAGAGTGACTCGGCATCAGTATCACAAACAAATTCTTTTCGTCTACTCACTACACAATCAAACTTTGGAAAATGTTCAGTCGGCAAAATACCTTGGTATCACTATTACAGATAACATGGATTGGGGTCAGCATGTCTCTGAAATCTCTTCCAAAGCAACTAAGACACTTGGTTTCCTTCGCAGGAATTTGGCTTTTGCACCTAGGAGTACAAAGGAAGTTGCATACAAAACTTTGGTTCGGCCTAAACTAGAGTATGCAGCACCCATTTGGAGCCCTCACTTGAAACTTCAGATTAATCAGATTGAGAAAGTTCAGAGGACAGCAGCCCGCTGGACCTGCAGGAGATGGCGAAACACCAGTAGCGTCGGCGAAATGCTCGATGAGCTTGATTGGCCATCTCTTGAGGCCCGTAGGGACCAGTCCTCCTTGCTTCTCTTTCACAAGATTCATTGTGGAGCAGTGTCTATTGAAAAAGACAAGTATATGACCCCTGCTCATAGTTTGAAAACTACCAGGTCATCACATAGTGCACAATACCGCAGACACCAGACATACAGTGATGCCCTGAAGAATTCTTTTTTCCCCCGTACTATTCCACATTGGAATAGTCTGCCTCCTTCTGTGGCAAATGCCCAGTCCACAGAGGAGTTTAGGGCACTCCTTATTTAAACAAAAATTCAGCCAAAAGTTTTTGTGTTTTTTTGTGTTGTTTTTTTTTTTGTGTGTTTTTTGTTTTTTATTTTATCAAAATTTCCAAATTCGCACTCCCTGGTGTAATGCTCATATATGAGCGAACCAGTAAAGATAGATAGATAGATAGACAGCTTATTCCTTTAAATCACTAGACCCTTTCAGCATATTTATACTTATATTCATCAGTTTATCCTTAGATTATCGTGATAATTAAAATGAGATCTAAGTATTAAATGGTAAGGGCTGCAGAGCACTGAGAAAACATGTAGCGGCAAAATAGCCGCTTACACAGTGAAAATTTGGCAACATAAGTCGACACTTCTTCAAAAGTTCTGCTTATTTTCAAAAATGTCTCAATGCTAGCACATATTCTATGTCTCTAAAGCTGGTTTCAGAATTATTCTTATAGCAAAATGATTAAACCAGTGCTTGGTCAAATCCCAGAGTCTCTGACCCCGGTCCTATCGGCGGCCATGGTGTGTAGAAAGCTTTATTAAAAAGGGCACTTCCATTTGAATCAGCTGTACACAGAGGCACACAGTAATTTATTTTAACACCTTTTTATTACAGTGATTGGAAATTATTACATTACTTAAAATTGGAAATGGCTTACACGCTTGGATAGTCAACAATAATGGAAGACAGATTCTAAAAGTCGTGCCGATCTTTAAAGAACGCAGTGCAAAATCGGTCATTTTAAAATCCACTTTTCTCGAAAACATTTTTCTTAATATAATGTCTTTTCTGTTTTATGTCAAAAACTTTTCTAGCTTTCATAGCTTGTTTCAGAATAGTTCTATTCAATGGCACAAGCGAAAAACGTATATAAACTAGCCTAAACTTCACGGCTCTTAACAAATTTATTTTTATCCAACGGACATGGCGTGTAAACTATTTGACAACAAAGGGGTGGAGTCTTTATTGCCAGGTGACTCAGCTGTACACAGATAAACAAAACAATTTGATTGTAGCTTATGTTTAATTGAAATAATTGCTAAATTATCAAAGTGTTCAAGTGTTAATGCTTACACGCTTCGATTGTCAACAACAATAGCGGAGCATCTCCCCCAAATAACCCCACAATGCATTGCACACTGTGTTTGTTTACATAAATGACGTCATAGGGGTAGTGGTCTATTGTTCACCTGGTCTGAGAAACCTCGGAAACATGCGATCGTAAATTATCGCGTAAATGCGCGATAGGGAACTGCCCATGTAAAGGGAAATCAATCTAAACATCATCAGGGGAAATAAGTTGTTGGTCAACTTCCGTTTTGTTGGCATTCATATATCGCGCATTCCCGCGACGACCACCACCACATGTCTCACCTTTTGCGAGTTGGTGCCCTAGATTTAGAAATATTACAACACACAAATAAAAGATTACAAATGAGTATTTAACCTTTAGAACCTTGGCCACAAATCAATGATAAAGTTGATGTTAAAATGTAAAGAAAAAAAATTATGAGTTTCTGTCATAAGAGGGTTCAATTTGGTGATTTTTTTCCTGAAAATTTCGTTTGTTTACCGTTTAGCTTCTCACCCCTTGGTCCGAATGCATACGAAAAAAGATCGATCGAATCAGCGGAAACTGGCCAAAATAATAAACCAATATTAATCGAATTTTAATCGCTCAGAACCGCGACGCAGTTGTAGGATAACTACCTCTGTTAACAAGTCTGCCAATCTCAAGCGTGGTCGCGCATTTGAGCGAATATTTGAATGCGTGTTTCCGAGATTCCCCAGACCTGTTCACTGTGACACTGCTCTATTTCCAGGGCCTTTTCCAGCAATTATGGGAAAAGGCCCCTGGCCAAAATTGGGAAAAAAAGTTTAACAACATCAAAATCGGGAGAAATTAACGACATAGAACATTACAAGGGTAGCAAAATATATCCTCAAAATCAAGTTATTTTAGATTGTATTATGCCAAGCATACCACTTAAGCACTAGTGTTTAAGTATCATTTTGATATGTGTCAGTGTTTCTCATAAGTAGTAGTGGTCTCTAAAAAAAAGTAAAAAAAAAACATTTTTTTTTTTTTTTTTTTTTTTTACTTTTCTTAATTGGGAAAATCAGACATGGTATTGGGAAAAAAGGTGGCTTTTTTTTATTAGGAATGGGGCCGAAATTCGGCCCCTAGAGATGGGCAGAAAAGGCCCTGATTTCATATCCCCTATCATGATTTACTGAATGTTTTTCCACTATGTTAACACTTGAAATTTTCATATGTCCTCGGTTTTATGCGTCTCTTTTGTTTTTAAGGTTTCAAATATTCTTCAGGATTAATGGCTGGAACCAACCCCTCGACCACCTTAAATTGAAAAAACAATCTGCACATACTGCGCCTACGTTGGAGCGTTTCCAGTTCAAGTATATCAAGCATTCTGGTTACACTGCCCTCTTCCCTTGAACGGTAATCTCCAGTAATAAAACGGGCTGCTTGTCTCTGAACTCTTTCTAATTTCTCAATATCAAGCTCCTTTCATTATCATTTTACAGAACAGAATTACAGAATTATCTTCCAATAGGTGGCATGCATAATTGTATAATCGCATACAGACCTACTGAAAACAACATCCTATCTGATTTGAGCATATGTGATTGAGCATTTTTGACACTTGTTTACCAAATGTGTCCTGAAGTCGTGTGATTTGCCCGATTGGTTGATTCAATCTGCGTCATTATGTGTCACTGTGAGCAGCACTTTGTGACCCTCTGCTATGCAACGGTATGTATACAAAAGCGCTTCATATAGTGCTCCATAACTACTCTCGAGCTGACTAGCCGAAAGCACTTCAACGAACCGTTGCGTAGGCAAAGCGCTGCATGGTGCTTTGTGACATAAGCACCATGTAGCGCTTTGCCTACACAACTGTCTGCTAAAGGAAAGCACTTTTTAGGCATAATTGTTGCATAATGATTAGAAAGCACTACAAAGCGTAAGCGCTGGCCTTATGCACCTCTTGCAGGGTTTTCCCTTCAAAAAAATTTTCAGGGGTCATTGTGACCCCCAGATAGTTGACTTTGGGGGTCATTTTCAATTTGAGAGGGTCACATACTGATCTCTTACAGGATATACTGGTAGTATCATTATAAATGTCACTTGTTAGACTAGTGCTTTCTCATTTTGTTTTATTACTGTTAAGTCTGTTTACAGAAAACAGAATGTAAAACTGAACTATGTCTATTATGTTGTAACTTGTATACATAAATTACATACACATGGTCATGTCAAGTGTTTACGCACAGATGACATTTCATTTTGCCATTTTCTAAATACAACCAGTCGTATTTCACGAGCCAGTCAGCACAAAACCCCCTTGGTCTTGATGTTTTCTTAGGCGTGCTCGGCCCAGGTTGCGATTCATCAGAGTCATCGCTATCTCTTTTTCGTTTATCGGTTGCAGACGAGAAAAACAACATCAATTTTGACTGCGACATTTTCGTAGACTGGTTTATCGCATATAAATAGTGTATGCACAAAGTCTGTCGCTTAGAAGCGAAGAATTGGACGCTGACACAGTCTACAGTTTCGTCCCCAATATCTGCGATTCGGACCCAAGTTCGCGTTGTACTTACTCAAAGATAACAAATGGCGCTGACGTCGATCTGAATCATTCGTTTTAAAAGCAAGTGCTGCGCACACAGCTTTGCGGCCACCATGACGCAGTAGTGATAGTTATTTGGGTCATTCGGTCCAAATGTGCGTCAAAACGCACAAAAATGCGCGTCATGGAAAACCCTGCTCTTGCCAAGCCATGTGCAAAATGTTTTCAAAAATGTTTTAGTGTTGAAAATTTTATCATTCTGTCGCTAAAAACTGTAATACCAGTCATTGATTAGGTCGGACTGACGTCACAGCTGTCATATTGTTTCAAATGCAAGGCACAAAACTCTGATCTCCTTGCTTTTTATCTCCGTGATTAAATCATTTTAACCACTTTCCGGAAAATTTGGTTGACAAAAAATATAAAAAACGGAGGAGAAAAATCACAAGCCTATGGAATTATGTTGAAGAAAACAACTTTTTGTGTAAGCCCTCAAATTTGGTTTGTGCTTTCTTTTGTCTGAAGAGTTCCTTTGCCAACCGACTCAATTGTTATAGTTTGGCTATCAAAGGCGAGTTCAACAGACTGAATATTTATAGCCATTCACTGCTTGCTACTTTTTAGCTCACCTGAGCCGAAGGCTCATGGGTGAGCTAATAGTATACCAGCCACTCCGTCGTCTGTCCGTCAACATTTTCAAACATCTTCTCCTCTGAAACCACTGGGCCAATTAAACTCAAATTTCTTATGGAGACTCCTTAGGATGCGGGAACAAAAGTTTGTTCAAATGGTCCTGGTCACATGACCAAGATGGCCGCCATGCCCATATATGGTAAAAACCCTTTAAAAATCTTCTCCTCCAGAATCAGAAGGCCGTTAACCTTGGGACTTGGTATGTAGCATTGGGGGTGTTGGGCCTACCAAGTTTGTTCAAATAATGATCCTAGGTTGACCTTGACCTACTTAACGTCAAGGTCAAATTTGCTTCCTTATGCATTAAAATGGGAAATTTTTTGAAAATTTGATTTTTTGAATACTGTTGAAGTCACAGTCATTATTTTTACTTGATATGTTTAAACTAATGAGACAATGGCTATGAATAAGTTTCAAAGGTCAAGGCCTTTCAGCCAAGGTCGCTGATATTGTGGTATAATCAATATACTAAAACTTGAACTCAAATTTCATGTGAAGACTCCTTATGGTAAGATAGCCAAAATTTATTCAAAACATTGAGGTCACATGACCAAGATGGCCGCCACGCCCATATATGGTAAAAACCCTTTAAAATCTTCTTCTCCAGAACCAGAAGGCCGATGACCTTTGGACTTGGTATGTAGCATTGGGGGTGTTGGGCCTACCAAGTTTGTTCAAATAATGATACTAGGTTGACCTTGACCTACTTAACGTCAAGGTCAAATTTGCTTCCTAATGCATTTAAATGGGAATATTTTTGAAAAATTTGATTTTTTGAATACTGTTGAAGCCAAAGTCATTATTTTTACATGATATGTTTAAACTAATGAGACAATGGCCATAAATAAGTTTCAAAGGTCAAGGTCGACCTTTGACCTTTCAGCCAAGGTCGCTCATATTGGAGTCCCATCAACATATTTAAAAATAGTTTTCTCAAAAACCACCAGGTTAATGGAAATCATATTTCATATGACTTCTTATGATTGGTTAGCCAAAATGTGTACAAATTGTTATGGTCACATGACTAAGATGGCCACCAAGCCCATATATGGTAAAAACTATTTAAATATCTTCTTCTCTGGAACCAAAATGTCAATGGCCTTGGGACTTACTATGTTAGCATTGAGGATGTGGTCCCTACCGGGTTTGCACATTTGATGAATCTAGGTTGACCTTGACTTACTTTATGGCAAGGTCGAATTTGATGCCTTATGCATTTATAATGGAAAAATCTTAAAATGTTCATTTTTCTACAACTGTTTTAGCCAAAATCATAATACATGTGAGAATTATTTAACCTAATGAGACAATGGTTTTATATAGGTACCAAATGTCAAGCTGACCTGTGACCTTTAATCCAAGGCCACTCATGATTTGGACCACTACATACCTATCTAAACATCTTTTCTCAGAAATCATGTTTACGTTACTGGACCAAAATGGCTGCAACCCCCATATATGGTAAAACAAAATATGTTTCATTATAAGCTGTAGTTGACCTTGACCTGTTTTACAATTATTAAGGAGATCAGGTGAGTGCCTCAGGACCTTCAGGTCCTCTAGTTTTATTTTTAGCGCAAGGTTTTGAGTAATACATTCGGCTGTTAACAGAAATTCCATTTTATGACAGTGATTTGCCATAGCAGACAGCTCTCTTTGATAGTAAAGTGGTGCTCCTTTTCCTCTGAAAATGGCAGAGGTGCAACTTTACGGAATATTTATATGGTTTGATCTGAGTCTCTATCATTTGCAGTGTTCTACTGAGGCTGCATTTTAGAACCATTTAGCACATCATTTTTATAGTATACAATTTTAAAATTTGCCACTAAGTTTGGCATCTGTGGAACATTGTTCCAAGAAATAAATGCTTGTTTTAATTAATGCTTTTATTACATTGGCCTCGATGTGAGAAAAATCGGGGTTTGTGAACAACAAAGGTGCAGACCAGCCTGCACATTCCTGCAGACTAAACAGCGCCTTCATTAATAGCTTTTTGAAATCATGTCTAACCCTGCTACAGGTAAAATTTCAATTTTCTAGCCTGTCTCTGTAGCTGAGGAGACTGGTTTGAGTCTCACTTTGTCGGAAGCTCTGAAGACAGGTTTTTCCCGTCGAGGCCCATTTGTTGTGTTTTATGGCACTGTCCCACAATATTTTGGACATGGGACCTTTGAGCACTGGTAGCTCAGTTAATAGAGTGCATGACTCATGACGAAGAGGTTCAGATTCACCCTAGGGTGAGCAAGAATTTTTATCTTCATTGCTCCAGTTCAACCCAGGAAAGTGTTCTGACATGACTGAAATATTGTTGAATGTTGACTGTGACATACATGTAAAGCAGCTCGAACAAACAAAATATGTGTCCCCACCTATAGAACACTGCATTTGTCTTGGCTCTTAACACCAGTTTGTCAATTATAACCACTGTGTCCCCCCAATGGAGAGAAAGTTAGGACGATGACTTTTAAAGAATATAACCCCGACTACCCTGTCTAAAGCCCTACACTACAGCAAGTTGCAACCATCTAGTAGTTGTAGCTCCGCTCTTTATAACAGACCCCCAGATAAGGGTGCGTAACTGAAAATTATTTTTTTTATTTCTCAACCAAAACATATGCTGTGGATACTCAAAAGAAGAGATGGTTCTTTTGAGCACCCAAATCACATGTTTAATTTGATAGATAGGGGAAAAATGACATTTTTACTCAACTATTCAGTATTCGTAACTCTGCTCTTAATAAAATCAAATCCCTATGTGTGTATAATATTAGAGCAACAGCACAAACTCTGTACTTTCCCAGCATTGTGGGGGAACTCAAAATGTCACTACCCCAGGAGACATAAATTCCACTCGTCCGCTAGTAATTACAAGTGAAATCTAGAAAGGATGTGTAATTCTTCCAAAGCACTTGTCCTGTAGGATGAGTGCTTTGTGAAGAATTACTCAAGGAAGTCATATTGCATATTACTCCCTTATGTTCTTTATTGCATACACTTTTAAAGGACAAGTGCATGTGTTTGCAGGATGAGTGAAAGTTGTAAGTCACTCGTCCTGCAGGTCAAGTGCAATATTGAAATATTTTTGTCCCCTGTACCCCACATCTTAGACTGACTATCAACAATTCATAGATGGGGGCACAGTGATTAAAAATGACTGGTGCATTGTTTGCAGTTTCACTACATAAAGGTGGACTGAAGGTAAGAAGTGGTATAATTTTCTTATTTCTTAATCAAAGCATTTGTTGTGAGTGCTGAAAATAACTAACTCACTGAGATGGTTCTTTGAGAATCCACTATTTTTCTAAATAGACAATAAAATTATGTTTTATGTACTTAAAACGTGTACATACATTTTGGTTTCAGATAAAAGAAAATTAAAAGGGTTTTAAAAACCTCAAACTACTACTGTGGAACTTTGTAAAACATTGCTATATGATATATTTTATTTGATAATGAAACTTTTGTGCTAGTTAATAAGTTATGACAATTCCATTGTGTATCTAGAATATGAGCCAGTACATGAGATTTTGGTACTTACCTCGTATGCGATCTGAAAAGGCTGGCAATAGCCTGGCATGGGCCTGTGCATTCCTGCTGGCACACACTCAAAGTATTGCATTATGCATTGCAGTAGATGTTTGCGCAAACATCTAGAATCACTCAATAGAGGTGGCATGCATGAAGCACAATTTCCACTGAAATGTGTATTTTTTCATTCAACATGAATAATGTAATAATAAACATTTGACATTTAATATGTAATCATTATTTAGACTATTGAAGTTACAAAAAATTAAAGATCCATTGTGGAAAGGAAAATCTCTTTTAATCATATTTTTTTAAACCTGTCATGTTATGAAAAGAATATGACTAGAATTATCATCCCTTTTTTATTTTGGTATCCACACTTGTAACATCAATATTTTAATAAATGGTCACATTTATATCAAATTTTTACTTAATTTGCCCCAGATGGAAATTGCTAAATAAAAGCTTACTAAACCCTTTGTATACTGGAACCCCCCAAAATGGGTACTTTGGCAAACAGTGAAGACCCAGATGAAATGCAGCATGATGCTGCATTTCATCAGGGTCTGCACTGTTTGTTAAGTTTTAAAACAACCTATAGTGACAGAAAATACATCATACTTTAGAAAATTCTATCTGTGACCCATAAAGGTGTAAAAATGGACAATATGTGTTGGAGAATCCACCAGAATACATGCATGCACAGTTATTTTGGATATAAGAAGATTTATCAGATGAAAAATGCTCATTTTAGTGGAAGTTTTTCTAAGAATGACTTAACGCATATGCGATAAGTACAATTATCACAGGGACTGGTCCATAAGTTGTTGTTGAAATAATTATTAAAAACCTGACTTGATATCCCATTATTCAATATTCAATGTTGTGTAAGAGTTAAGAGGCTTGAACAAAGTATGGTATCGCTTTGCTGAGACCTTTCAGAATCTGTCTGTCATTGCGGCGTGTTCTGAAGGCATGGCAATTATTCCCTGCTTAGAGTCACAGTGCCTCATCCCCTCATTCTTATCCCATTTTGAATTTTGTCACAAGGTTTAGCCACAAGGGGGAGAACTGTGCCAGACCTATACCACCCAAACTGTTTGACAGTCTCTTAAAGCCAGAGATTGTTGTACTAGCCCTCAGTACAAATGCATGATGAGTTTGGATGATGCTGCAGTTTGGTACTGTATGGTGAGTCGTTGAAATGAAGAAGAGGCTATGACATCATAAACAAATGTTTGTTTTGTTTATGTTCAGGTGTTGCTCCTTGAAACAAGGATTTATGACACCTGGATTCAAACTGACCAAGCGTAGAAACCACCCAAATATTGATCTGCTTTTTGAGCTGATTAGACTCATTCAAAGCTAAAATGACAGAAAAACAGTTTGCTTTTTAACAGCGTTAAACTATTTCAGTTTAGGGACTCATTCTATTTTTAATGTGAACAAATAAAAAAGAAACACACTAATACCTAGCTAAAATAACTGCTTGTCACTGTTCAAAGAAATATTGCTTTGTAAGCTGCTCCCAGTTAAATCAAAATGCACCTAGCTAAAATAACTGCTTGTCACTGTTCAAAGAAATATTGCTTTGTAAGCTGCTCCCAATTAAATCAAAATGCTACCTGAACTTATGTCCCCATCAGTTCAGTTTACATTAGGCCAAATAAAAAAAAATGTGTGTTTCGGGGAATGGGTCTGAAAAAAATATAATTTTATGCATTTTGAAAGGCTTAATGCATTTAATTATATATTTTCCGAGAAAACCTAAAAAAATCAAGGTTTCATCAGTAAATTTAGGTAGGGTTGGGTTATCCTAAACACAGGTATTTTTTTTATTTGGCCTTATTAGCTCTTTCTTCTCTAGTGGCCAGGTTTGTCGCCTACTGCTAGCCTTTGCAAACAGTTTGAATCTGGATCGGGCCTGACAGTGTTCTGTCTGATCTGGATCCAAACTGTTTAAGATTACTAATAACTTAAAATAAGCATGTAAAATTACTTGACATGCAGAGTTAAAAACATATCTGCACATAGAACCTGAGTGCATTTCAAGCTATACAAATACATGCAAAGGTTGTTGAAATGCAACAATTACTGTGTAATTCATTTATTAAGAACTTTTTCTGTATATCTTATTTCTATAAAATATTCCAAATTTAAAAAAAAGCAGATTAAAGAATGTTAAGCGAATTTGCTTTAAATTAAGCTTGATTTGAACAAACTGTTTTTGTGACATTTTCCCTTCGAATGCATAATGTTAGGGACTCGTACCAAGGGTTCATTCATGAGTGGTCACAAATGTGATAACATAGCTAAATCAACAATTCCTTCATGCTTATTCTTTCTCAAACAAAAGTAATAAGATAAATATGTTTTAAAGTCTAGTTATACCATTCTAATCATTAGCTTGCCAGGGTGGTTGTGTCCAGGTACAGTGATTAGAATGTTGCTGATAATTTTCAGTTGAATCAAAACCAGTTCAGTGCCTAAAAATTGGAAAAAATCTGTCTTTGTATTTAATTTATAGTAAATGTACATGTATCTATCAGGATGTTAAATAAGAGAACATTTTGCTGGATTTTTCTCAACAGAACATATGTTGTGGGTATTGAAAGTGACAGTTTTTCATGTCTCACAGCATGTTTTAGTTGGGGATGTAATGAAAGTCATTGGAGTTTTCTATCTCCTAATCTGTATGTCTGTACTGCTTCAATCTCATACAGAGGGAATTTTAAATGCTGTAAGATTAATGACAGGATTTCTGTCTTGATAAGGCCAAAATAGAATATATGTCTGGTACTGTAGGTAGGTAGGTGGTTAATAGTCTATAGTGTGAAAGAATATTTTAACTTAACAAATTTATATTTGTATTAAATCATTCTTGCTTCAAATAGTTAAATCCAATTTTCTGTAGTGAATAATTGAATTGAAAACTAGATTCATGAGTCTCATCTGGCTTAAAATGTTAAGGTAGGGTAGGATATGTAGAGTACCCCAAACCAAGTGTATATTTTGTTTTGGTCTTAAATGGGTTTGTTTGAGAAAGAATTTTAGTATGGTGGAATATTTTTTTTGTTTTTGTTTTTTTTTAAACATTATTAAACATGGATATACTATCGTTTTGAACTCTATTTCTCAATTAGACTACATTAATTATAGTCTTGAATTGTCTAGACAAGATTTATCTGCATTGTTTGCAGCTGATACCCGAGGGATATCTGCAAATATGTGTTAATGCAGCTATTCATATTGTCATGGATGTACAGCTGTTCTGAGTGTTCTCAGTTCAGCAATACACATTATTGTATTTATTGATTTGTATGTTTTGTATAATGAAACAATGTCATTGGTCAATATGACAAAATTTTGTGCATAAAATTGTGAATATTTTTTTATCCTTTTGTTTAAATGTTAGTTTTGGGTCCTCAATGGAACCGTCTCAATTAGATGGTTCTTTTGAGTACCCACAACATATGTTTTGGTAGAGAACGAAGAAAAATATTTTTGATTACACACTCCCGTCTAAAGGCAAGAATGTCATAGTAAGAATTTGATACCAAAACATAGTTGTTATTATATTTTAAGGTTGGTTGTTCTTGTGTTTAATTCTTGACAGGCAAAAAAGTTTCCAGTTTCTGATTTATCACAAAAGGCTTTGGCTGAATTTCATATATTGTGAAAATACTATAGAAGATGTCATCACTTGCTGCACATCTTGCCCCAAAATTATAGTGCTTTGGGGTTTCCTTTGAACATCATCAGCAAAATGCATTCATTATTTATCATATGAGGTTACTGTTATTCAGTGGATAACATCGTGTCATAAATAATTTTATGACCACATGTTGCATAATACTTTCAGCAGGAACAAGTAATGTCTTAACGACGTCTGTTACAACAATGCAAAATTTCATTCAAAATAAACAAACTTTGAAGCCGATAAAATGGCATTTAAAAGGTCAAATGATAAACAGAATCTTACACTTGTGACCATTTCATATTAAATTTATTAAACTCGCCAAAGGCTCGTGTAATAAATTTCATAAGAAATGATCACTTGTGTAGGATCCTCTATATCTAAACTGTTATATATCAGCTTGTTTAATAAAAGACAACAAGAGGCATTTGCATAGAAATCTTTTTACACAACAAAGGGTTTTAAGGGCAGGCATCTATTGTAGCTTACAACACAAGGACAACCACACAAAAATATACATGTAAGCCACGACATTAGATTTCCAACAATGTGGCATTTTGACATGAATGGTCTCGAACGAGCGTGTGCAGCCTCCTTTTAAGTTTAGAAACTCCAAATGCTGTTCGGTCAGTAGCTTAACAGTCATAGAATATTCAAGTGACTAGCAGTAGCAAAGGCTCTGATCAGACTGCCCATGCGCAGGCTGGTCTGAGCCTTTGGTGGTCACACATACCACATTGTTTACTATCTCATGTAGTGGCTCATGTAACATTGTGGAGGTCCAGATAAACAAAACTTTTGAGTTAAAATTATGAAAATTTTTGTATCCATCATTTTAACATTTGTTTTGTGCACTCAAAAGAACCACCACATTGAGACAGTTCTTTTGAGTACCCACAGCATGTTTTGGCTGGGAAATGTTGAATTACACTTATCTAGAGGTCTGCACTTTTGCTCCATCTAGACTTACGCTGTCATTGAGTAGCAGGGATCGTTTTGGTATTAATATCTTAGGAGTTTTTGAAAGTTTCTTGACCCTCTTCTAAGCCAAGCTTGGTAGAATTTTTTGGATGTATACTGTAAGCCTCAGTGCCTTTATATCAAAGCCAAACTGCAGGAAATTGTCCCTTTTGGTCAGGGCTGATGAGGGCATTGCCCTTCAACACTCAGGGATTCAGTTTGGTGTTGGCTCTCTGACATAGTCTGAAAATAGTTCCAGTTGTCCGAGAGTTTGTTGTCCAGTTTGGATAGTTCTTGCTTTAAAGCTCTCAGGTGCAGTATTTTTCCTGCTTATAAATGATAAAATAATTGTTGGCATTTTAAAATTTATGAGTAGGATGAATTTCATGCTCAGCAAGTAAAAAGTTTTTATAACCTTGGGGCCAGGAATACCACTGGAGAGTCACAAACAGTTGGGACCCAGACCAGGCCCGATGTTTTTTAGCCTGATCTGGTTCCATACTATTTGCAAAGGTTATCTGCACTTTAGCAAGTTAAGAAAAGAGTAAGGTCCCTTTAAAAGTATAATTTTAGCAGGGTTTTTTTGGCCCGTTTTGACGACCGATATTCGGTCGTGTTCCCAATGCCAAAAAGTATGTTTTTTTCCCAATTTGAATAAGAAAATTCCCAATTCAAGGAACAAAAAAAAACGGGAGAAAAAATAACAAAATATCGCCATTTTACGATGTTTATGTTTGTGGTTGAAAGAGCGTGTCCGAACAGTCCGTATGATACAAGGGAAATAACCAAATATTGCAAACTCCCAAACTTTAACGTCCCTTTGCAGCAATTCGAGAAGGTGCCAGGGAGTTTGTAATAAACACACATGGTTTATTTTACTGGTACCCTACTCTGGCGTATTAATTTAGATTAAACAGGGCACCTTTCACATGACAAAAAAAGAAAAAGCTTGTAACATATTTTCGCGATGTCGCACAATACGAAATATTACAGAAAGAAAATAAAAAAAACGGAGTCAAGTAAAAAAAATAGATGTGCTTTTTCGTCAGCAAGCATTAGCATCGGAGAATTCTGCAAATATCACCCCCAAACAGACCGAAAATGTAGAAGCATCGGCCGAAATTGCCTGGCCTATATTACTTTAAGTTTAACCTTTCCATGCCTCTAGATAAGAGTGCTGTTTAGAAAAAATATTCTTATATTTCTCAAGCAAAACATATGTTGTGAGTACTCAAAAGAACCATCTTAATAAGAGGGTTCTTTTGAGCACCCACAACAAATGGTAAATCAGATTGTAAATCAGATTTCAGAATTTGCTTATGAGTCAGTGAAGAGTAAGAAGTTGAATAAACGAAATACTTGATATTTTTGTTTTTATTATAGGGTGTGTTTTTTCCCAATTTTGTATAAATCGACGCGAAAATTCCCAATTCTAGGGGTCGGGTCATGTTCCCAAAATGCTGAGAAAAAACCCTGTTTTTAGGTACCAAAATGATCCCTGATTTCACGCAGGTACAATGTAGGATTAATGCAGTTTCAAATGAGACAGAGCGCTTCGAATTTCTACTTTTAAAAGGAAAACATTTCTCCTTTGGGGAGTAAATTTTCTCCATTTAACAGTAGTCCTTTGCTGGCAACATCCTATGTGACAGGTAAAGATGCCAAGAAAATCTCTAGAAGTACATGTAACTTTCCTTGTAATAATGGCGGAAACCTGGTTAATACTGGCTATTCGAGAAAACACCATTGGTATTTTCTCCAATAGCCAGCTAGTCCATTCTGGTCAAATACATTACAGTGCAGTCCCTTATAAGGCTATATATGAGGTCCATAGACTGGACCGTTTTATAAGTGAATGGTGTTGTAAAGGGGCAATTTTACAAAGGAATTATAGGAAAATGACCTTTTCCTATAATTCCTTTGTAAAATTCCATGGTAAAAAAAATGGGAGCCACAGCATGACCATGTTTTATCCAATCTGTGTTATAAGGAGGTGTGATATAAAGGGACTTAACTGCATTTGGAAGCTGCCTGCTTATCTCAAGTAGTGGGGTACCAATTCCATGTGTATTAATTCTATTTTTTGTTGTGGCAGAATCCTCTGACAGCAAGAAGGATGTGGCTCCCAAGGTCACAAAATCTTCCGAGTCAAACTCGTCCAAGAGTGGAACGTACAGTCAGGTCTCTGCCAAGGAAGCCATGCAGAAAGCTTTCGGAAATAAGGTACAAACGTCTATCGATGTTACAAAGTCATCCAAGACGGCTCCTACCCCTTCAGAACAGTGGAAGCCTGTGAGTCAGACTACTGCATCTAAAACTGCTCCAGCATCGTCCGCCAAGACAACATCAAGCCAGCCAGCCAAGACTGCTACAACGGCAAAACCCACTCCGGCTCAGCAGTTCCAGGCTGCACCTAAACCAGTGTCCCAGCAGGTGAAAGCTGCCCCGACCCAACCGGCAAAAGCTGCACCTGTGAGTCAGAGTAAGTCCACGCCAGCAGTGACCAAGCCCAGTCAGCCAGTGAGTAAGCCAACAGCGGCAGTAGCTAAGACTTCCCAGCCAATACCATCATTGGCGAAGCCTGCTAGCCAACCAGTGAGTAAGTCAGCAACTGCCATAGCGAAGCCGGCCCCAGCTCCAAGCAAGGCCCCAGCTCCATCTCAAGACGTAGAGATGACTGAGGAGAATAAGTTGTCAGAAGAGGAGATTGAAGAAATGAAGGCAAAGTTTTATAAAGGTAAGCAAGGGCATAGCGAGAACACTAAACTATTGTTAAATTCGGAAATTTCGCAAGGGTTTTATTTTTTAAGAAACTTCGCATATGCGAAGTTTCATGAAAATAAAATCCTTGCTTAAATAGCAAATTCATTTAGTTGTTTACTGATACATGTAAATCATGCCTTAGTTGCAAACTTTGAGCGTCGTAAATATGTCTTTTAACACTATTCGCAAAAATGAATTTCCCGCAAAAATTTCAGAATTTACAGTATTAACACACATCAAAGGGAAACCATTAAAATGAGCGGTAATTTCTTCAATAGGGTCCCATTTTCAAAATGGTGACTTCACTTAAAGGAAAGAATTCGCTCCCAGAGCAAATTCTTTCCTTTAAGAGAAGTCCATTATTATGTTGGAAAATAACTGCATTCGGTGATCTCTCTTGAATGTGTACCTTGTTCCATTACGCACATGTATACTGTGCATCATGGGAGCTACGCAATGGTACATGTAAGAAAATGTTAGTCTGTGTTTAGTAACAAAATGAGAGAGTACTTTTAACCCTTACCATGCAAGCTCGGATACTGTTTGAAAACTGTGTAGATCCAGATCAGCTTCTAAGAAGCATGCTGATCAGGGTTCTAACGGTTTTCCACTGCGCTGCTTGTAAAAATTACATGGTAATAGCTGGAATTCTGCAAGTTGATAGATAAAAGTTGGAGAAGAGTGTATTACATATCCAGCATGATAAGTGTTAAAATGTAATCATGATTCTAACACACCTCGCCTAAAGAGCCAACGGTAACAAACTGTGATATATCGGACAATAATTCACTGCAAAAGTGTGTGATAGCTGGCGTCACTGGAAAATGACCTCATTCATAGCATTAGACGGTGTAACGTCGTTTTTACGCTTGAAAGACGTTACAATTACATGTAAACGTATGCGACGTAGTCTAAATATTGGCGGGAGTTCTTCAGTGCAATGGCGAAAAGTTGGAAGAAGCTGAAGACTTCGAGTGTGCTTTCGTCGTTTATTGTGTGTTAGAATCGAAATAGATCAGCTCCATTGCGTGAATTGTTGAGTAATAATTCACTGTTTGTCGGTCAGTTGTGCAAAAATAAATCACTCGCGCTGCACGCTCGTGATTTGATCTTCTTTACAACTGACCTCCAAACAGTGAATTATTACTCAACAATTCACTGCTGGAGCTGATCTATTTCTTAAACAATTGTTGAAATGGGTACTGACAAAAATACAAAAGTAAAGGCATTGATCTTCCTGTGTAGCTGATGTTTGACAATCAATTTGCTGCATTCATACATTTTTACTAGGTGATAGTTTCTAATTCTGACAGTTCTAGGCTTATCAGTTTCATCATGTTTTACAGTTTTTTGAGCAGCAAAAAGTCAAGATGAAAACCAAATGCAAACCTCAAGCCAGATGTTCCCAGATGACTGATTTATAATTTTACAATTGGTATTTGCTTACATGAACACAATTTTGCTGTTAAAAAAATTTTGTTTTTATCCCCAGATGTAGTCTGAGGGATATAGTTTTGGTAGGGTCTATGCATCTGTCTGCTCGTACACACCCAGAGGTACATTGGAGGCTTGCATTAATGCAAATTTGGACATTCTGCCACCTTAGTTAGTATACTTTCATCAGTTCAAAGTGCAGTTTATTTTGTAAGTGTCACTTAAGTGGCAAGCTGCTGAATTATATGGCAAAAATAGGTTCTTATGAGGCTAGCCTTATACATTAGGACTTTAAATAATAATAAAAAATAATTTCTTTTTTCTCAACCAAAACATATGTTGTGGGTACTCGAAAGACCTGTCTCGATAATATGGTTCTTTTGAGCACCCAAAACATATGCTAATATAAATGGGTAAGAAAATATTTACAATTTTACGCTAAAAAATGTGTTTATCTAAAACCTATGTACATGTAAGAGAAAAGGCCACTTCAATGTTCAAATTGCTGATAGAAATCCACACAAATGTCTGTTTGTCGTCCGTCGGTACGGAACCATAACTCAGTTCCCATTGGTCAGATATAATGCATTTTTGGCATAAATGAAAAGTACCAGGGACAGACTGTATCCTAAAAGTTTTGTCAAAATATACTTGTTAACACTACTCATTGCCCCTGACTAAGTTAGAATAGGCAATTATAGTGAAAAGATGAATTGGCTGTTTGTGTTATGAAATTCACATTTCCCCAAAGCATATTATACATAGCAACTTGTTACTATGAGCCACGATAGCCCAGTCCCTGTAGATTAGCACAACAGTGTCAAAATTGTTGACATTATATATGAGCCAGTGCATGAGATTTCCAACAATGTGGTATGTGCAACCAGCAACGCCTCAGATCAGCCTGCGCATACGCGCAGTCTGATCAGAGCCTTTGCTAGTCGCTTGAGTATTCTATGATTGTAAAGCTACTGACTGAACACCATTTGGAGTTTCTAAGCTTAACAGGAGGCTACACAGACTCGTTTGAGTCTACACTTGTCAAAATGCCACATTGTTGGAAATCTTATGCACTGTCTCATATTATATTGTTAGGTGATAACAGGACTCTCTTTGTGAAGCCCCTACCCACTGATGTGACAGCTGAGGCGATAAAGAAATTCTTTGATACAAGGCATATTGTGGAAGTTCGTGTTCCAGACAAGCTAGTGTACCGCGGACCTAGAAGGTGAGAAACAGAGGATATTATTTAAGTGCTTATAAAATTTTGTTTCACAACAAGGTTAAGAAATTCAATAATACAGGATTCATTTTAGGGAGCACAGTGGCTCAGTGGTAGTGTGCTTGACTCGAGACCGAGAGGCCGCGGGTTCGAGCCTCACTGGCGTCGCTGCGTTGTGTCCTTGAGCAAGAACATTAATCCTAGCTTAGTACTGGTTCAACCCAGGAAGACCCGTCCCTTTATAACTGAAAGATTGTTGATGGGACGTAAAGATCCAAATCAAACAAACAAACAAACAGGATTCATTTTGTCATTAATAAATTTTCATGTTTGTACATAGATTAGAACAAAGATATTACTTGTCAGGTTCACTAGTATAGGATCATATCTAATCATTTTTCCATAAGCAAACAGAGTAGACCCTGATCAGGCAGCTTTTACAAGAGCCTGCTCTGTTTGCAAAAGTGTTAAAAGGTGCCTATGGGGTAAAGGGGTAATACATGGTGTAATATTACTCCCAGACACTATGTCATATGATAAAAGAAAAAAATCAGAGATTTTCTTACCTCTCAGTTTGGACTGGAGGACCTACCTTAGAACGGTATATGTTCTGAATGTTCAAACCTTTATCTCTTTCTGCTCTCAAAAAAGTGTTTGTTATCTGGGCTGGGATTCACAAAATGTCAGAATAGCAAATGGGGAAGACGGTGATCAGACTGCTTCAGAAGCAGTCTGATCTGTGTCTGCACTGTTTGTCAAGGCCTTTTTAGAAAGCAACTAGCATATGAAGGCTTAGAACAGAGATCAGTTATCTTGTTATTATAATTTAAAAAGTACTCAATTTTGAGAATTGAGTGTTGATGGTTAATGCATGTTAGAAAGTACATTTGCTTTGATGGCTCATATTCCAAATTATTTGCCCCTAGTTTTCTTGCAGAGAAAAATGCATCCTAATTTGTCAAAAGCTTCATATACAATAATATTTGGCTATGAACAGTGGTCTAGATAAGGATTTGGACAAATGGGTATTTCACCCCCTACTTTTTAATTTAATGAGTAATTATTATTTTACTCCATATTTAAAATATCAAATTGTAGAAAATGCAAAGCCTTGTAAAAATACCCAATATTTGCTATACATATTTTAAAGAAAAGTTGCTTGTGTAAAATACATGTTGCATTTTTATGAAAACTTCTAAGATTTATACAATTGGTGTATATTAATTAGTTTTTTCTTAATAAGAATAAAATATTTCACCACATAAATTGAATATCAGCACTGAAACCTCAAACTGCAAATGGTATTTTCACCCTTCAATTTAATTTTCAATGCTGAATTCCAAAAAATCAATGCTGAAATACCCATTACCCCCTTTAATGGAGCCCTGTATGAATCCATGATTTGATTTGCTTTGAATTTTCCAGATTTGCGTTTGTTGTCTTTGACACTCCCGAGGCAATGGAGAGACAGATGCAGCTGAAAGAAGATGCAGAGTTTGAGGGAAATAAGATTTTTATGGACTACACAGATGAGAGGAGTAGCTTTCCTCCCAGGGAACCAAAAAAACCTAAGAGTACGTATCATAGAGATCTGATCATCAACATTAGCTGGGCATCTCTCCCAATCACTGATTCATGTTGAACAGTTGTCAGTTACTGCCACAGATGAAAGTATGACTGAATAATTGTTGAAAGCCAGGGCTTTACCCTGGCTCCGAATTTGTTGTAGCCAACACTTTAGCCAAATGGAAAAAGTTGGAACCAAATGAAATTAACTTTAGCCAAGGTTTTAGCCAGAAAGTAGTATCAACAAGTTGTTTTGTATTTAACTCTTTGCCAGCTAGGTCTTACTGATTACCTTTGCAAACAGTTTGGACCCAGATCAGGCCCGACAAAATGTCGGACCTGGTCTCGATCCGAGCTGTTTCACATCCGGATGGTAGACAAAATCCAGCATCCAAAAAGTAATATATGGAACAATAAAAAATGTGAAGGAATGATAAAAGCAATATTTCAAAATCGAAAAGCTGATCAAAATACACTTTTTCGCAAATATGTAATTTTTGAACCACCTAGACTGTACTTTTAGCCAATGACTTATATTTGTAGCCACTCTACATTTTTAGTAGCAAATGGCTACAATGGCTAATGGCAGGGTCAGCCCTGCTTAAAGCATTGTTATAGCATATACAACCAGGTCAACCTCCATATATAGTATAGTAGTATTGATCTACAAGGACTTTAGTTAAGAGTGCGTAACAGAATTTTTATTTTTTTTATTTCTCAACGAAAACATATGTTGTGGGTACTCAAAAGAACCGTCTCAATGAGACGGTTCTTTTGAGCGCCCAAAACACATGCTAAAAATTATGGGCAAGAAAATATTGACAATTTTAGGCAAAAATTTTTTGTTTATCTAAACCTGTTAGTAGATCACTCTCTTGAAACATTTGCTCATGTTTTTGTTTTCAGAAGAAAAGCCGGAATTGAGTACAGATCCCAATAATCCTAATATTGCTACCAAAAGTCCAATTTCCCATCTTAATGAAATTAAAAATGGTAAGTTGGTCAGTTTGAATGGAATGTATTGTATGAAATCAAACCTGTTGGGGATCGATGGGTTGCTTGTTTGAGATGCCAAAGGCAGAGTCACTTGTGTCCTTTAGCAAGACACTTTATGCCCTGCTTAGTACTAGTTCAACCAAGGAAGACAGGAAATAATCACGACATGACTGAAAAATTGTTGAATGGGACGTAAAACATCAAAACAATCAAATTCGGACATTTTTTTAAACCCTTTCAATACTAGTGAATCCCAAATCCAAACATTGACAAACAGCGAGGACCCAGTCGAAATGCTGCATAAGGTGGCTACACTGTTTGCCTAACAAAAACAATCTTCAGAGAAAGAAATATAATTTTATTTTTGGAAATTAGAATCTGTGACCCCTCAATATTAATAATGAACAATCCCAACTTTAATGTATCAAACTAGAAGGAAAAATCATTTTGCGCTCAAAGGGTTAACCCCTGCATTTTTCATGAGCAGCATAGGGATCATCTCTAGCTTGCACCCTCATTGTCTATCAAGCATTCAAATCTTTCATGACATTAATTTTGAAAATTCTTTACAAATGCTCATAACTTAGATGTTTATCCTGCTGTGTGATATTTTTGTTCCTTAATCATTTTTACCTTAAATATCAGGGATTAACCCTTAATGAGCCAATCGCAACAAGAGTCGTCTGCTTCTCTCAACTGCTGAAATGTTTAAGAAACCTCTATGGCAAACAGTGTAGACCCAGATCAGACTGCTCCTATAGGAGCAGTCTGTTCTGGGTCCACGCTGTTTGCTTCTGTACTTTATTCGTCAGTAATGCTAAGCAATTATTTGCAGCAGACAACTTCAGCAGACGACATTTTCAGATGCCTTATTTTCTTGGCGCTTTAAGGGTTAGGAATATAAAATTTGGCTAAGGGAAACAGATAGCCAAAAATTCTATAATTAAGATAGGGCTTAGAACATTTTCCCAAAAGTCAGGCTCCCATTCCAATAGCTAGGGAAGACAGGGCAGCATGCCCACTCATGTTTGTTTTGGGTACATGTACACTCAGGTGTTGCCATTTGGGTCCATGTTCATTTTTGAGGGTACACATATTTCATGATTTTGATAATCTGGGATGCTGGATCTACAGGCAGACACTATAAGCACATCACTGTAAAAGCCAGCTTCTACCACACGGCAGTAGAAGTGTATTATATACCTATACCCAGTGACAATTGTTTGCATGGATATTGTCATATATGAGCCACCGTATTCAATCTTCTTTTTTACTGTGTTTTCCTCCTCACAATGGGGTCAATTACAGTCTTGTTTGAAATATCTATCTAGCAGTACTATCACCAAAACCTTAAAACTTTAAATATATCTGGTAGAAGATGGCAGCCATTATTAATCCCCCGCCTCAAAGCGGAAGAGGGGTTATAGGAATGCACTTCATCAGTCCGTCCGAAACACTTCCGGGTCCGCTGCATATATCCTTTGATTGATTTTCATGACACTTCACTCATATGTTCCTCTTAGTAAAACGGTGTGCAGAGCACATGACCCAGCTACCTAGACTCAAGGTCACAGGTCAAGGTCAAAGGATTTACCCCTGAATTTCATGTCCACTCCATATCTCCTGAACCCTTTGATCGATTTTCATGATACTTCACTCATATGTTCCTTTTAGTAAAAGTTAGTAAGGGTGCAAAGATCAGGAATCGATACAATCAAGTACCACACCTGACCCAGGATACCAATGGGAAAGTGACAAACTCACAGTTAGACACCACAAACGAGAGCCAAGAAATCAGCCCTTTCCCAGCAGGTGACCACAAAGCACATATAAACAGACTCACACAAAGACATAGCAAACACAAGACAGAACAAAAACATAAAAGATCCACAAAAGAAGTACCGCCTTGGAACGGTCAGTAAAATATTTTACTGGAGGGCTTAAACCGGTTTAACGGCGCCAACCTCACCCTTAATTCAGATGTGGATCATGACACATAGACAGTGTGCAGAGCACATGTGACCCAGCTACCTAGACTCAAGGTCACAGGTCAAGCAGGGTTCGCACAGACCTGGAAAAGTCTTTGAATTTGACCTTGGTCATGGAAAACTCCTGGAATTTGAAAAAAGTGCCTTTTGTCCTGGAATTGTCCTGGAATTTTATAAAATTATCCTTGAAAATATGAATTAGTCCTTGAAAATATAAAATACAATGAGTCCTTTCGGATTTATGGGATGCGCAAAAAAAACCCTGAAAATTATAAAAGAAACTGAGTGAAGATCGCTAGATACACGTCGAAGAGCGAGGTGTGACTTGTATTCTATTCTATTCAATATGTGTGTTAGTCCCAGTTTTTATCACCCGAATCAGAATCAAAGCAAATGTGTGTGCCGTTTTTCTATTTCCACTTCAACATTTCCAGCTGAAAAAAATGCATTTTTGTGGTGTTTTAAACAAAATTGGGAAGAAATTGAGTCCTTTAAAAATGAAAAAAGTCCTGGAATTATGTTTTCCCTCTTCGTACAAACCCTGTCAAGGTCAAAGGATTTACCCTTGAATTTTGTGTCCGCTCCATATCTCCTGAACCCTTGAGGCGATTTTCATTAAACTTCAGCTAAATATTCCTCTGAGTGAGATAATGTGCAGAACCTATGACTCAGCTACACAGACTCAAGGTCAATGTAAAGTTCGACGTTATGTGATTTACCCTTCAATTTGTATCCGCTCCATATCTCAGGCCCCCTAGTGGAACCTTTAAAACCTTTAGAAACCTTTAATTTGGTTGCAATCCTTTAAAACCTTTAATTTGGCTGAAAAACCTTTAATAACCTTTATTTTGATTAATAAACCTTTAAATTTTGCAAGATGAGTTTGAATATAAGAAATAGACGATATGTATGTTGACAAGTAATCTCTGTGGCATCTTGAGCTTTTCATGAAAGAGACCATTGTGTCTATAACTACCTCTTGCACCAGGGTGATTCTTATAGTCAAAGGGTACTTTCATCTGTGCCCACGCATCGATTTTCTTCAAACTTTGCACATTAATAACTCATTATATACAAACTATGAAAATGTATTTATCGAATTAGATAGTTAAGAATAAGGCTTAGGAAGCAGCCCTGACGTACTCCACCTTTGAGGTGGTACATGTCTCTAAATGGCCATGTCCTAAATCTATAGTTTTGTTTATTTCTATGATTTGTCATCTAGATTGAATCCAAAATACCATAGACATTATTTTAATACCACGAAACCATTTGGATAAGTTATGGTTTACGTTTTCAGAAGAAGTGATTGTAAAATTTCAATATTTTTTTTCAAAAATTTACAAAACCTTTAACATTCAATTCAAAAGATCGATATGTTCTAGTCTTTGTCAAGATATCATATTATCACAAAAACATGCCATATATATACTGCTGATCTGAGCCAAATATCATAAAAATCCAAAACCGGTAACTTTGTCATTTCCTACCTCTTATGGGTATAGGTCAGTTTTATCAAAATTAATTATTCAGTTCAAATGAATCAATAACTCAACATAAGGAGGTTGCTTTTAAATCTTCTTCCACTTTTCTTAAAGAAATACATGTTTAGACAATTTTAAATGATTCAATGGTCAGAAATGCCGAAGGTCATGTCCCTGTGTCATGGCACTATGGGGCCAAGACAATGTGTATCACTTCCTCAAGTCCTGCATGATATTGTTTAAGAAACATAATATCCTAACAATAAACATGTGAAAACAAGAAGACTAAATATCCAGAAACAAAACTGTATGCCTAGAATATACAGCCAGCTAAAGTATGAATGTTGCTATTTTGTGGAAATCAGCATCAGTTTCACAAAACAGAATGAACAGAGAAGATTTAAGCATTAAATTAGCAATACCTTTGAAGCCAAGAGTTATCTGTGACCAAAATGGTTAATTTTAACCAATAGGTTTGACAGGGGATTATTTTTGTGAAGCAGGTTTATTAATGAGTCTTACAATTATAAAATCATAGATATAAGGTTCTTCTCCTGTATGAACTGACTTGTCATAAGGTTTCTCTTCTGTATGAATTAAAATTCTTATAATGTTACATATTAAGTGTAACATTGGCTAGATGTAGTTTTAATGTTAGAAACTAGATGTGTTAAGTACAGGTGTCAACATATTGTATCATTTTGGCTAATATTATTGTGTAAGCACTTCATTAAATAAGAATCGTGGCACTTAATATCAAAGAATTTTGTTTTTTTCTTATTGCAATCCATAATAGGGGAAAACACTGAACATATCAACTTCTACATATAAACGTACGAGCATGATGATTCAAACTAAGCAAGTATTCAAGTATGTTTTACACTGATACATAATTATTGTATTTTTTACATTTTGATGAATTAGGGCCATGTGTTTACATCAAGTTGAAAAAATATGTTACCGGTCTTTGAATTTCATGAAACTTGGTCTACATATACTTAACATATATGGATAGTTTATATGTTGAAATAGTATCTTGACAAAGACCGCAAGCTGTAAAAATGTTAATTCCAATTTTGACTGAATACAAAATATACAGTTGAAAATTGGGGTACCATGCTATAAAAATGAATGCCCACCCAATATCCTAATACATACAAAGCCATTTTAAGTAACAACGAACTTATCCATGATATAGCTATTAAATTAAACATTTCTCCGCCCATTACATGATATGTCAATTACTTTAGGAATGATTATAACTGGGTACCCTAAGGTATTATAGTAATATCATTCATGACGTCATAAATTTGCAATGGAATTGCATAAAAACTCAAACACACCATAAATATTAAAGTTATACCCCAGACAATTAAATAACATAATATTATCAAAATCCAAGTGTGGGCAGACTCCCATGTTAATTTACCATACCATGCAAGAGCCCCTTTTCTGATTTGGCAGCAAATAAAAAGAGTGAGGTAAGGTAAATATAAATGCTTTGGGGTTGATTTCTTGCTTTACATCCATGCAAAACAGCTGAGATAATGTCGGAATGACTAATTGATCCCAACCACCCTTTTCCTAGGCTGGCTTAACCCATATCCTTTTACAAGTACACTCAGTGCTTATCTTTCACTAGTAAGGCCAACTGACAACTAGTGGAAGAATGTGCCCAACCTGGGAATAGAACCTGCAAAACTCCAAACATTAGGTTGGATACCCTACAATGTACCACCTGCAATAACTGTGGCAACAAATATTAATGGGTATCATTTACTGGTTTATTTGACTTCTGAATAATGTCCTGATTTTCTAATGTCATTGTCTAAGGTTGTCAAATCTATGTCCAAGGTTGTCAAATCTCAACAGAGTTATCTACACCCCAAGACTAATACAGACAATATGCATATATGTCTTAAGTTTTATATTTAAAAAAGAGCATACAATAAATGGGAGCAATATCCTCTGAAATTGTTCATTTACTGAAGGTAAAATTGTCCTTACAAAAAGACCAGAGATGGCTTCTCCTGCTTTCTTGGTTTTCAAAATTTTCCAGGGGAGGACCCCCGTACCCCCCTTCCAGATTACAAAATACGCAGTTTATAGAAAATATGCAAATTATTTTGTCAATTCAACACTGCTCAACACAAGTCTTTACTCTTTAGTAGTGATTTTCTATTGATATGTGATTAATGGGATATACGTTTATTGGCTAATGGTTTGCTGCACCCCTTTCAACCCTTCATCTATCATAAAATGGGTTTAAAAAGATCAGGATCCGATAGAAATACTGGAAAAGGGTTTGATCATAATTTGCTCTTTATTTTTGTTAGAATTTCTATGAAACAACCTTTATTTTGCCTAAAATTGCCTTTATAAAAAACCTTTAATTTCATGAGAGTCTTCTAGGGGGCCTGCATATCTCCTAAACCGTGTGCAGAGCACATGACCCAGCTACCTAGACTCAAGGTCACAAGTCAAGGTCAAAGGATTTACCCTTGAATTTCGTGTCCACTCTATATCTCGTGAATCCTTTTATCAATTTCCATGATACTTCACTCATATGTTCCTCTTAGTAAGCCAGTGTGCATAGCACATGACCCAGCTACCTCGACTTAAGATAACAGGTCAAGGTCAAAGGATTTACTCCTGAATTTCGTGTTCGCTCCATATCTCTTGAACCCTTTGATCGATGTTCATGAAAATTCACTCATATGTTCTTCTAGGTAAGACGATGTGCAGAGCACATTACCCAGCTACCTAGACTCAAGGTCATCGGTCAAGGTGAAGGAACTTACCCTTGAATTTGGTGTCAGCTATATTTCCTGAACCCTGTGGTTGATTTTCTTGAACTTCACTCATGTTCTTCTTAGTAAGAAAGTGTGCAGAGCACATGACCCAGTTACCTGCACAGCCTTTGAATAAAACGGGATATGCACCGCTTACGAATATTTTTTGAGACCACCCCTTATTGTCGCGCCTTTACGAATTTTCATTTGTCAATAAAAGACTTAGAAATTAGGACGAATTCAATTTATTTCAAAATCTTCATCTATTACACAAAAATCCGTCTGACCCACAAGCTTCAGACCATTTGGAGAAGTTGGCTGAAAGTCTCCTCTACAACTTTCATCGCAAAAATCCCAATCTTCAAAAAAAAAAAAAAAGCAATTTTTTTTAAGATTGAGATTTTTATTCAAAGTTGAGAAAAAAGTCATCTAAATTCCATTGAGATTGGTGCAGAATTTTGGCCCCTGAGAACACTAAAATATCCCTGGAATTGAGATTTGTATATTTCATGATGGAGATAGATTTGAGCCGCGACATGTGATTTCCAACAATGTGGTATGTGCGACCAGCAAAGGTTCAGACCAGCCTGCGCATATGCACAGTCTGATCAGAGCCTTTGCTAGTTGCTTGAACATCTATGATTATTAAGCTACTGACTGAACAGCATTTGGAGTTTGTAAGCTTTAAATGAGGCTGCACAGGCTCGTTTGAGTCTACACTTGTCAAAATACCACATTGTTGGAAATCACGTGTCACGGCTCATTTGTTTCACATTGTTCGTAGGAATAGGGTATGAACTGAGGAAATTACTGGAGAGGACCATATGAAGATGTTTACCATGTCTGTTTCTATAGATGGGCAGGAATTTACGGGAACTGCAAGTTGTAAAAAGTTCCTGTCCGAGGTCCTTAACTATCACACATACTTTTGCCATTAAATTGAAGGAGAATGTCACCATGTAGCTTGTGTGTGTGGTGACTGAATGAAAATCCCAATCTTCAAAAAAAAAATTTTTTTTGAGATGATTGGGATTTTTATTCAAAGTTGGGAAAAAAGTCATCTAAATTCCATTGAGATTGGGACAGAACTTTGGCCCCTGAGAACACAAAAAAAATCCCTGGAATTGAGATTTGTATATTTCATTATGGAAATAGATTGATTTGAGCCGTGACATGAGATTTCCAACAATGTGGTTTGTGCGACCAGCAAAGGCTCAGACCAGCCTGCGCATACGGGCAGTCTGATCAGAGCCTTTGCTAGTCACTTGAATATTCTATGAGTGTCAAGCTACTGACAGAGCAGCATTTGGAGTTTCTAAGCTGAAAAGGAGGCTGCACAAGCTAGTCTGAGTCTACACTTGTCAAAATGCCACATTGTTGGAAATCACGTGTCACGGCTCATTTGTTTTCTCATTGTTCGTAGGAATAGGGTATGAACTGAGGAAATTACTGGAGAGGATCATATGAAGATGTTTACCATGTCTGTTACTATAGATGGGCAGGAATTTACGGGAACTGCAAGTTGTAAGAAGTTCCTGTCCGAGGTCCTTAACTATCACACATACTTTTGCCATTAAATTGAAGGAGAATGTCACCATTTAGCTTGTGCATGTGGTGACTGAATGAAAATCCCAATCTTCCAAAAAAAAAAATTTTTTTTTTTTGGAAGATTGGGATTTTTTTTCAAAGTTGGGAAAAAGTCATCTAATTTCCATTGAGATTTGGGGCCGAATTTTGGCCCGAGAACACAAAAAATCCCTAATATTAAGATTTGTATATTTCGATCAATTTGTTTTCTCATTGTTCGTAGGAATAGGGTATGAATTGAAGGAAATTACTGGAGAGGACCATATGAAGATGTTTACCATGTCTGTTACTATAGATGGGCAGGAATTTACGGGAAAAGCAAGTTGTAAGAAGTTGGCCAAGGCTGAGGCAGCCAAGCAGGCTCTCATACAATTATACAACTTCAAGGTCCCCCCTCGTAAGTACTTTCTTATTTTCATTTGTCAAGTAAGGAGAATAAATGAGCCAGTGCATATCAAAACCAAGAAAATGATCTGTGTCCGAGTATGCACTGCCCAGCAAAGACTCCGATCAGCTTGGGCACCGGCCCAAGCTCATAGGTCAAGATAAACAAACACCTTGAGTGTAAAATTGTAAATGTTTTCTCACCCATCAGTTTTAACATATACTCAACAAAAAGTTAAGGAAATCTCAGAAAACCATGGAACAAAAGAACACCAACACAAACAAATATTCAATTTTGGCTCACAAGGTGATCTATTGTGATCGGTCTTTGTCCGTCCGTCGTCTGTAAATTTTTCTTTAAACAACATCCGGAACCACTGGTCCAAATTTCATAAAACTTCACATGATCATATTTGATATACTTGTACAGGGTGTCATGTGCAAGAATGGTTGCCCTCCCTTGCTGGGCTCTTGAGTAATCTCCCTTGAATGAACTTTATAGGGGAAAGCTTGTGCGCTCCATAACTCTTATAATTTACCCTTTGAGGTATTTTGATGATATTTGGTATACATATCTGGTCAAGATGATTTGTTTCATGCAAAAATGGTAACTCCCCCTTGCTATCCTTTTGAGTTATCTCCCTTAAATGAACTTTATAGTGGAAAGCTTGTGAGTTCATTAACTCTTATACCTTATTTTATAATGATATTTGTTATATATATATATGGTGAAGATGGTGTGTGTCACATGCAAGAATTGTTGCTCCACCTAGCTCTCCTTTGAGTAATCTCCCTTGGAACGATCTTGAAAAGGGAAAGCTTGTGTGCTCAATAACTTTTAAACCCTCTGAGATTTTATATAACTTTTAAACCGTCTGAGATGTATTGATTATAATTGGTAGGCATACATATCAGATCTAGATGTGTCATGTGCAGGCATGGTTGCTCTCCCTTGCTTCCTGCTTTTATTTACTCCCTTGAAAGAACTTAAAGTGGAAACCTTGTGTGCTCCACTCTTATAAACTTTTGAGATATTTTGATGATACATGGCAGGCATATATATATCGGGGCAATATGGTGTGTTGTGTGAAGTAAAAATTTCTCTCCTTTGCTACATGTTTGATTTATCTCCCTTGTATGAACTTTAAAGGGGGAAGCTAGTGTGTTCCATAACTTGTATATTTGATAGGCATGCATTCAGTGTGTTATTCACAGACCTGGTCTGAGTAAAGCATTATGGAAGTTATAGTCTCAGATTATAGGTTGTTATTGTCTTGAGAGCAAACTTAGTTGATCTATCTATATTAAGAGATGTTGTACAGGGGACAAAAATTCCACTCGTCCGCTCGTATTTACGAGTGGATTTTAGAAAGGACGAGTGATTCTTCCCAAAGCGCTCGTCCTTCGGGACGAGTGCTAAAATCTGCGGGTAAAACTAGCATTTTCTGAATGGCAGAAAGCGTTTTCATCGAGCCACATACTATTTCAATTCTGAAAGTAGAAACCGGATGTTGTGATTGCAAATGGCGAATAAAAGCTGCGCAGTTTAATGCGCGGTAGTGTGGTAGACTGTATCGAAGTAAATATTGATTTTTTCGGAGCGCATTTTCATCAATGAAATAGGTTTGACAGACTGTATCGCTGTAATTATTGAATTTTCTTCTTGACGGTCGTAATTCTGCCAAAATGTCTCCTGCAGAAAAAGCGGAAAGTAATCGCGATTTTGAGAAAGAAAGTTGCAACATGAGACTGAGTATTGAATGTAAAGTGATATAAGAAACTTCAAAAACATCAAATCCCCCCCCCCCCCCCCATTTTCTTAATTGCATACAATTTTTAAGGACGAGTGAATGTGTTTGCAGGACGAGTGAAAATTGTAAGTCACTAGTCCTGCAGGGCGAGTGCAATATTGAAATATTTTTGTCCCCTGTTGTAAAATTAATCTGGGCACATTTCACACCTTGCTTACATGATGAGACATTCACAGACCAGTTCTGAATAAAAGGTGAAAGAAGTGTTTCTCTGATAAGAAGTTGATAATGTCTTGAGAGCAAACTTAGTTGATCTATCTATATTAAGAGATGTTGTTAAAATAATCTGGGCACATTTCACAACTTGCTTACATGATGAGACATTCACAGACCTGTTCTGAATAAAAGGTGAAAGAAGTGTTTCTCTGATAAGAAGTTGATAATGTCTTGAGAGCAAACTTAGTTGATCTATCTATATTATAGAGATGTTGTTACAATAATCTGGGCACATTTCACAACTTGCTTACATGATGAGACATTCACAGACCTGTTCTGAATAAAAGGTGAAAGAAGTGTTTCTCTGATAAGAAGTTGATAATGTCTTGAGAGCAAACTTAGTTGATCTATCTATATTATAGAGATGTTGTAAAATAATCTGGGCACATTTCACACCTTGCTTACATGATCAGTGTTCACGAATACTTTCCAGACATTTGGTCTGGTGCAGTCATGAATTTTACCAGACCAAATAATAGTTTACAGGACCGAAAAAAACGAACAAGTTGAATGATTAGATATTAGAATTTATCAATAGGTATGTTTAATTTGATGGCTCAGACCGGGTTTAGCCCCTTCTATAGTATCTCAACTGACTTATCATGACGAAAGCTCGCCTCTAAGGCTTTGCCTATTGCATGAATTTAAAAGAAAATTGAATAAATAGGAAACAAATACACCTGGCAGAGTTTTCCCTCACTTTTGTATTTCAGGAGTCCTTGGGACTCTCATCTGCTGTTTTTGAGTCCTGGGACAAGATTTTATGTGAAAATGCAAAGTGAGTGACATTATCATAGAAGCTGACACAAATATAAACAACCCCTATTGCGTTTGTATGCTTTTGAAATAACAATTGCAGGAACTTCTGTTCTTGCAAATTTACACTGGAAAACAGTGTTGGAACAGAGTATTAAAGTATATGGGACAGCTGACAATATATATAAAAGTCGATTTTAAATACATTAGGTTCAGCTTATTTATATAATTTCTAAATAAATACCAAACTTTCCATTGAGTTAACACCATTAAACTGTAATCAATAACCCCCTTTTGATATATAATCCACAAAAACAATGATGCCTTACTCTATAGTTGACATCAAAGTGAATCATTCGATCCCGGCCCAGTACCATACTTTCGTGGAGATTGATCATGAAATAATTTCTACCGTCATTCTCCTCCATTCCGCTGATTTATTCAAGAAGGGTTGTTGTCAGTTACAAGCGAAAGTATGTGCACAAATTACTGGTTAACCGCTTGCTCAAGCCTGCCCAGGAAAAAGTGTGGTTAAGTGAACTGACCGTCCCGCAATGACCATAGCTGTTGACATGGGACGTAAAGCAAGAAAAACAAAAGTGAATCTTAAAATTATTGAAATAAAGGGAGCTCAATCACCTAAAACGTTTGGACAAAGTTTATGTGTATAATTGTCGATCTTTTTTTCTGACAGAACAGACTTTAGTGAGCCGTTACATTTAAAAGGTACCTTGCAGCTATTATGTAGGTGTGTGAGAAGGATAAATTAACCCCTCTTTGTTAGAAAATATTGGGGAATTTGCCTTTTCTAATGGATTTGTGTGAGGTTGCCTGCCGAAGGATGGTTAGAAAAGAAAGAAGATTCCAAAAATAGATTTCATGGTAAACAAATTGCGAAATCGAAAGTAAAAATCCGCCAATTTTATGCCAGAATTACTCATAGAACGTAACCATTTATTCTTTCCTCACTTCTTCACAAATTATTGCAAGTCCCAAAGCATGCACATAATCACTTTTTGCGGGTCACAAGCTCAAATTTCGGCCCCCCAAAAAACGGGATTCCCTCTGAAATTTTCATCAGACATACGGTCTGCCACTGGAGAACTATTTACCAGACCGCACCAATCATTACCGGAAGTGTTTGACGGTCCGACGGCCATTGGGGAACACTGCATGATGAGACATTCACAGACCTGTTCTGAATGAAAGGTGAAAGAAGTGTTTCTCTGATAAGAATGTGATAATGTCTTGAGAGCAAACTTAGTTGATCTATCAATATTAAGAGATGTTGTTAAAATAATCTGGGCTCATTTCACACCTTGCTTTCATGATGAGGTTCACAGACCTGATCTGAATAAAAGGCGAAAGAGGTAAGTCTCTGATAAGAAGTTGATAATGTCTTGAGAGCAAACTTAGTTGATCAATCTATATTATAGAGATATAAAAATCATCTGGGCACATTTCACAACTTGCTTATATGATGAGACATTCACAGACCTGTTCTGAATAAAAGGTGAATGAAGTGTTTCTCTGATAAGAAGTTGATAATGTCTTGAGAGCAAACTTAGTTGATCAATCTATATTATAGAGATATAAAAATCATCTGGGCACATTTCACAACTTGCTTACATGATGAGACATTCACAGACCTGTTCTGAATAAAAGGTGAATGAAGTGTTTCTCTGATAAGAAGTTGATAATGTCTTGAGAGCAAACTTAGTTGATCAATCTATATTATAGAGATGTTGTAAAATATCTGGGCACATTTCACATCATGCTTACATGATGAGACATTCACAGACCTGTTCTGAATTAAAGGTGAATGAAGTGTTTCTCTGATAAGAAGTTGATAATGTCTTGAGAGCAAACTTAGTTGATCAATATATATTATAGAGATATAAAAATCATCTGGGAACATTTCACAACTTGCTTACATGATGAGACATTCACAGACCTGTTCTGAATAAAAGGTGAATGAAGTGTTTCTCTGATAAGAAGTTGATAATGTCTTGAGAGCAAACTTAGTTGATCAATCTTTATTATAGAGATATAAAAATCATCTGGGCACATTTCACAACTTGTTTACATGATGAGACATTCACAGACCTGTTCTGAATAAAAGGTGAATGAAGTGTTTCTCTGATAAGAAGTTGATAATGTCTTGAGAGCAAACTTAGTTGATCTATCTGTACTATAGAGATGTTGTAAAATTAATCTGGACACATTTCACAACTTGCTCACATGATGAGACATTCACAGACCTGTTCTGAATAAAAGGTGAAAGAAGTTTTTCTCTGATAAGAAGTTGATAATGTCTTGAGAGCAAACTTAGTTGATCTATCTGTACTATAGAGATGTTGTAAAATTAATCTGGACACATTTCACAACTTGCTCACATGATGAGACATTCACAGACCTGTTCTGAATAAAAGGTGAAAGAAGTGTTTCTCTGATAAGAAGTTGATAATGTCTTGAGAGCAAACTTAGTTGATCAATCTATATTATAGAGATGTTGTAAAAATAATCTGGACACATTTCACAACTTGCTTACATGATGAGACATTCACAGACCTGTTCTGAATAAAAGGTGAAAGAAGTGTTTCTCTGATAAGAAGTTGATAATGTCTTGAGAGCGAACTTAGTTGGTCAATCTATATTATAGAGATGTTGTAAATTAATCTGGACACATTTCACAACTTGCTCACATGATGAGACATTCACAGACCTGTTCTGAATAAAAGGTGAAAGAAGTTTTTCTCTGATAAGAAGTTGATAATGTCTTGAGAGCAAACTTAGTTGATCTATCTGTACTATAGAGATGTTGTAAAATTAATCTGGACACATTTCACAACTTGCTCACATGATGAGACATTCACAGACCTGTTCTGAATAAAAGGTGAAAGAAGTTTTTCTCTGATAAGAAGTTGATAATGTCTTGAGAGCAAACTTAGTTGATCTATCTGTACTATAGAGATGTTGTAAAATTAATCTGGACACATTTCACAACTTGCTCACATGATGAGACATTCACAGACCTGTTCTGAATAAAAGGTGAAAGAAGTTTTTCTCTGATAAGAAGTTGATAATGTCTTGAGAGCAAACTTAGTTGATCTATCTGTACTATAGAGATGTTGTAAAAATAATCTGGACACATTTCACACCTTGCTTATATGATGAGACATTCACAGACCTGTTCTGAATAAAAGGTGAAAGAAGTGTTTCTCTGATAAGAAGTTGATAATGTCTTGAGAGCAAACTTAGTTGATCAATCTATATTATAGAGATGTTGTAAAAATAAACGGGCACATTTCACACCTTGCTTATATGATGAGACATTCACAGACCTGTTCTGAATAAAAGGTGAAAGAAGAGTTTCTCTGATAAGAAGTTGATAATGTCTTGAGAGCAAACTTAGTTGATCAATCTATATTATAGAGATGTTGTAAAAATAAACGGGCACATTTCACAACTTGCTTACATGATGAGACATTCACAGACCTGTTCTGAATAAAAGGTGAAAGAAGTGTTTCTCTGATATGAAGTTGATAATGTCTTGAGAGCAAACTTAGTTGATCTATCAATATTAAGAGGTGTTGTTAAAATAATCTCGCACATTTCACACCTTAAAATTTCACATTTCACAACCATAGATAGAGTTATTTCATTGATTACCTGAATATTAGAGCTACAATGATACACTCAAAAGTTGATTTGATACGTATAGTAATGCATACTTCTTGATTCCCTTAATTTCAATAAGATTGGACAAGTTATCTTTTTTCATAACTAATCAAAACACAGCTTCAAAAACATAAAATAGTTATTTTTGACTAGAAATTGATTTAGATTTACTGAATCAGTCACTTAAGTACCCAAAAATATAACAGGAGAACTACTCACTCAGCCATATTGTAGTCATGTGCTTGGATATAAGCCAATCAAATTGAAGGGATAAAGCTGAAGTCTGTCTAATAGCTATTTGGGATAAAGCTGAAGTAGCTTAACAGCAGAGCAAGAAGGGATTAAGCTGAAGTCGGATGAATTTTTTTGAAAAATCGAATCAAACCGATGATATGTATTTTCACATCAAACATCGAGTGGAGGCAAAAAAACTGGTTCTCTGTGAATTGTTGCACCACTACTGAATATTGTCCCCAGCTAATGCTATTGGATATCCAAATTCTGGACATTGTTCACCAAATTCACTGCAACAACCATTTTAACCGTTAAAGCGCCACCTATAATTTGCAGCAGACGACAATTTCTAATTTTGCCTCTTTTTCAAAAATAACAAATAAGGCATGATATTTCATGGGAATCGTGAAATATCATGCCTTATTTTTTGCGAAAATTTGCAAAGATGTCTCAAATATTGTCGTCTGCTGCAGTTGTGATTGGTGTTTTAAGGGTTAAACATACTTACCATAGCTCTTATTCATCAGTTTAAGTATTTGTTTTGGTTGCTCAAGAGAGCCATCTCATTGAGACGATTCTTTTGAGTACCCACAACATGTTTTAGTTGAGAAATACGAAAATTAGTATTTAATTACACTATTGTGACAGTATTGTCTAAAGGCCTGTCAACATGGTTAAAGAGGCAATTCCCCAGAAGCAGACCACAATTTTTTTATGCAATGACTTATGGCATTTCAGACATGGCAAATTGAGGCATCTCATTCTGAGCAGGGTAATCTACACTGTTTGCTTACAGAATATTCTATTAAAATTTAAATGAAAATGAAAAATACCACCCACCTAACCTTAAAATGGAAATGGACTGCTCCAATTGATAAGAGTGGGAAATTCCATACAGCTTAAATGGTTTTAAAAGCAGTTTTATGCACCTATGGAATCATGATGATATCTAGCAAGTACGGGAAGATGATTAATTGATTGTGTTAGAGACTTAGTCTTCAAAGAAGTTTGCTCAGTATAATGGTATAGCTGCCCAACCTGAAAGAGTAGGAGAGACTTTTTGCATAGCCTTAGCGCCTTTCCGCCTTATGTACAATAATAAAACAGTTACTCATTAAATTTTACTCATGAAGATACATACCTACTTCGAAAGATGGTGATCCCAATGTGGATGGAATTACTTACAACAGATAAGAACAGTACAGTAGAACCTGTAAACGGCCACTCTCAAAAAGACCAAAAGTTGGTTTTCAAGACCAATTATTGCTGAATGCATGTCAAAAGTATTGCAGAATGCTCCAAAAGAGCATTCTGCAATTCTTTCGACCTTCATTAAGCTACCATTTGTCTTTAAGACCTTTATTTTGTCTAATTTTGAGTGGCGGCTTAAGACTGGTTTTACTGTACATCGAAAGATGGTGATCCCAATGTGGATGGAATGACTTACAACAGCACAGTACTGTATAATTGGAATACCTGTGTCTTGGTTTTCAATCTGGAATATTTTAGAGTTATGTTGAGATTTTTGGCTATAATATGTTTATAAATCTATTTACAGTTGGGCCACCACGAGAGAAGCCAGCAAGTGAAGCAGGTGAGGATGGTGGTAAGTCAGTGCTCAAGATAACATCCATATCTCAATACTTAAATCACAGGTTTAAATATTTAAACATAATTTTTGAGCGTAAAATTGGAAATATTTTCTTGCCCATCAGTTTTAACTAAGTTTAATTTCTCATTGAGACTTTATTTTTGAGTAGCCACAACATGTTTTTGTTGAGAAATAAGAAAACTAATTTTTGGTAAGCACTCTAAACTAAATGCCTGACTAATTCTTTGTATACTAATTAATTTTTTCATATGTTTGATACAATGACCCTCACCTGGGATACTTCATTGTACAAATCAAGGGGTCACAGGTTAGAATTTCCAAATTAATTGCAATGCAGATCCTTCATGAAATGAAATTGTGGCATTTAATTTGGATAGTAACCGTTTGCCAAAGTACCTCTATAGGGGTTCCCATTAAACACAGCTCGGATCTTACATGAGTGCTCATGTTTTATTGAATTTATTAAACGAGTTGGGGAAAAGCGATAAAATGTGAGGCTTGCCTATTATTTTATCGCTTTTTCGCAACAAGTTTAATAAATTCAATAATACAGGAGCACAAATGTTAGATTCTATTTATCACATGACATTATAATTACTTAAAAAACGCTTTTTTGGCGTGAAAACATCAAAATTTTGTCATCTTTTACGCAACATTCTAATGTACATCATTACGTTACTAAATCTGTAAACCACTCGTAGTTTATCGATTTTATTGCATGGCGTTATATCACTCCCAGGCACAATGTCATGTGATAAAGTACAGGTGCTACCTGAGTAAATAAGGAATTATTTTGAAAATGACCGGCGAACATTATGCTTGTATTTTATATGAGGATAGACTCAAAATTTTTTGACCGGGCCACGTAGCGCAGTCGGTAACGTGTCTGGCTACAGATGCGTGTCTGACTGCAGATCCAGGGGTCGCGAGTTCGATCCCGGCCAGGTACCATACTTTCGTGGAGATTGATCATGAAATAATTTCTACGGTCATCCTCCTCCCTTCCGCTGATTTATTCAAGAAGGGTTTTTGTCAGTTACAAGCGAAAGTATGTGCACAAATTACTGGTTAACCGCTTGCTCAAGCCTGCCCAGGAAAAAGTGTGGTTCAGTGAACTGACCGTCCCGCAATGACCATAGCTGTTGATATGGGACGTAAAGCAACAAAAACAAACAAATAAATTTATTTTGATTTTACATACATAATACCAATAGCATGGAGGCATGCCATGCAAAACACTGTGCCACCAACTTCAACTAACTCGAAGTTGGTCAGAAGCTGTAGGTCACAGGATTTCATGTCCCAACAGATTGACTAGTTTAACATTTATCCTGCTAGCCTAATATATTTTGTCCCGAAAATGTTGTCTCTATATTATGTCTGCTGCATATATTCAGATGCACTCCAGACTAATTTTATGACGGAAACAAACACTATGGACCCTTGCCTTTATCAGACTGCTCCTAGGGAGGGAACAGTCTAATCTGGGTCAATATTGTTTGCAATAAAGGCCACCAAAGTACAAAGCAACAGTTATTGTGAATAGCGGGTAAAGGGTTAATTGATAAGCAGTAAAAAGAAAAATAATCTCCACTGGATAGTGATTGGTACATTAATTAGTGACAGCCTATTTATTACATATGTCAAGATAAACAAAATATTTGGGGCATAAAATTGTGAATTTTTTTCTTACCCATGTTTTGGGTGCTCAAAAGAACCATCTCATTGAAACGGTTCTTTTGAGTACCCACAAAGTATGTCTTGGTTGAGAAATAAGATTTTTGAGAGAAAAAAACATTATCAAGGGGCCTGCCAGGTATTAAGTACAGCTCTTGCTAAGAACCATGCAAAACCTGCAAAAGGTGATACATCGCATGTTACAAAAATGAACCTTTTTTGCTTTTCCAAATTGATTATGTCCTAAAATAAGTCAAATGACCCTTTTTACTGGTAAACGATTTTGTAGAAGAATGCTATCGATGGATTAAAAATCATCATTTGAGATGAAATTCCCATAGGGTTCCATTATGAAATTTGAAGTTAAATTTTCTCTCATGATGGTCCTGTTATTATTATGAAACTGGGTCTATTATATGGCAACGGCCTTTGTTTTCTTATTTCAAAATTCAAACCCGTGTGTTTTTTAGGTTATCTATGGTAAAAAGGCTAAAATGTAGTTGTCATGGAGATACCTCCCTTAATATTCGGGAGAAATCGTCAATTGGAAACGAAAACATTATAATTTCTATAACTATTTTAGAATAATTTCTTTGAACTATACTAAAAACAACAGTTTATTTCTTTAATTATTTGTAACACTGTAATATAGATTTTAATTCCTTAATTATCCAAAAATTAAATTATATTACTTCAAATAAATGAGGGATCCCTAACAAGTATGGTAGCTTTTTTAAAAGAGCATGACACTGAAAATGCCCCATTGTCTGCGCCTAAACGGATCGACAATGCCCAGTTAAGAAATCTTTTACTAGATCTATCATATATATATATTTTTTATTATTTATAGAGGATGATCTTCCCTCTTTTCAAATACATAACATATGATTTAAAAATTCTTCCCTAATACTGCTAATCATCCATTACAAATAATTATGAGGCAAATAATGCGCATGGCAGATAATCCTCAGCAATTGAGGGAGTGTCATTAAATACAAAGAAGAAGAAGAAGAAGAAGAAGAAAATATCGGTAAAATTTATGCAATTGCCCTCCCTTGCCGTTTTTGAATTAGCTCCCTTGTTGAAATTAATTTTCGCAAGTTTTGTATTTCAAATGTGATTATTTGCTTGTTTTAATATATATATTTATTCCAAATTACAATAGTTTTATTTTAAATATTTCATAATTTTATATTCTACCAAAGATGCCATTGACTGCAAGCCTTTAATCACTAAAAACAATAATTAAATATAAGAAGTATAAAAAACCCATAATATTTTAAATTGGCGTCATATTAATGCATTATAAAAGTTGGATTGGGCTAAGATAATTACCTTCTCACGTTCAGGTGATTTATACTGAATGGAGGTGTTCCACACATGGGTGGATCCTAAAATGGATCCAACCAAAATAAAGCCTGAACAATATGAGCCCTGTTTGAACATTGACCACATCATCAATCATGTGCAAAAATACAGTGATAAACACACATATCTACTATAGGGATACTTGACCTTTTCATTCTGGGTACTGGTAACAGGTACTTAGGCAAACAGTGAAGACCCAAACAGTGGCATTTCATCAGTGTCTGCACTGTTTATTAAGATATTTACCAATTTTCAGGTAACTAACAAACTATAAGGCGGAAACAGAAATGACTTACTTTGCATACATGCAAACAGTCTTGACCAAGATCAAACTGCTCTGAAAAGGATCAACAATTTGTGCTACAGAGACGCTAAAACTGGATCTATAATGGTTGCAAGACTCGATCACATACAGCAAATAGATCTAAAATGATGTCTGTTGTGGTCATCTGCTACATGTTTTAAATTAGCTAATTTCGGTATACAGACAAACAGTGTGAACCCGGATCAGACTGCTGCTATGGTAGCAGTCTGATCTAGGTCCACACTGTTTGCTACAAAGACGTTTTAAATGGGCTAGCATACTGTTATATGGGTCTGCTAAGTCAATAGTTATTTTTGGCAAATACAAGTTTATGTATTGTCTAAAAATCGGCCCATCCCACCAGTACGGCATTCCTCTGGCGGGTCGACATTGGCAACTCTTGAGTCTTATGCTTAGCTTTGACATAGCTTTTGGGTGCTCGAATTGACGGGCGGAACATATTAAAAGTACGATGATTTAGGTATATGCAACAAATTGAAGCATTACTGTAATCATGCTGTTCGGTATGCTGTGAATAATTTCTTATCCAGCTTTTGGGTGCTCAAAAGAACAATTTCATTACTTGGGAATAAAGAAAAATATTTCAATCACGCAATCTGATCTAGGTTCCTGGCAGACGGACGGACGGAGTGGCAGACAGACGGACGATCAAATATACCTGTTTTTTTTTTTCCTTTCATATCCATCTGGATTTCATGTTCATGCCGCCGCTAATACAGTGTTAGATACTTAATGATATCGTAGAGCTTGTCTTGTTAGAAACTCTGCCCTTTGCAGCTTTCAAAGACTGCGCGTTTCACTCGAAAAATTGCACAGCTTCAAGGATGATTGGTCGTTAATTGTGTATAATTGTACTGTTCGCGAAAAATCGTATCACAACTTTAGGATTATCTTTGTCGGGTACGATAGCAATTAAACAATGTGCCTGCAATCGCTTTTTGCTAATTATTGAAAGTGCAATGTGGCAAAGAAAAAAAATACGGCAAGTCCTTGGGTTGAGCCAGTTATTCAACAATGTGCTGGACAATGCACATACTACCAGACCTTTGGCCACTCCTTATAGGTGGGGCTCGGGGTCTGGCATCTGACTCTGAGACTCTGTGTCTTGGGGTCCGATACCGAACTCAAAGACTGCCCAGTACCAGACCCAGAGACACTGAGTATCATTGATTTTATTTATCTTTTGCGTCAAACTTCATTATTCTAGATGTAGCCCCCCTGACATAATCCCTAACAGGCCTGCCAAAACAACGCACGCACAACTCATTAAACACAAAAATTCCATTCTTCATGGCTTTTTTCAGCTATGTCAAGACTTACCACAACGGGTTAGGGCGACCTCCAAGGCACGGATTTATCAAAGCTACATTTTCGATCGCCGAAAATAGGGTTTTCGATTGTCATAACGATAGTATAGTAGAACGCAATTATAGTGTTATCGATCGCCAATATGAAACAGTGTGATTCTGTTTAGCGTTCAACCAACAGTTAAGCAATAACGGTCATGGAAAGACTGGAGAAGCCAAGAATCAAACCAACAACCCCTGGTTTATAACCGAGTGGTTTATCCACTATAAGAGAAAAAATATCTTGAAATGTGCCTTTTCCCCCATTTCTTAGATTTTGAAAGTGGTTTAATACATATTCCTTAAATTTAAATCAATTGCACACAAAATGCATGCATGCTTTTAAAGGACCTCGGACAGTCTTAATGAAGGACTGCCCATAAAATGGCCGGATAAAAGTTTCAAAGAAAATGAATTTTTCCAATGAAAATGATAGTAGGTTCAACCCTCGAATTTTCCACAAAAGTTTTTCTCATTGGACAAATAACAATTTAAAGATATGGGTAAAAACTCTGTCTTTGCTACACATATTCAACATATAGAAAATATCAAAAGTTTTACTGAAGTGCTCCCCCGCCCCTCACCGTGGTCAAACTAATCATTTTGTTTACACTTGTACTTTAACATTTCACATCATAGAAATTTTATGTTAAAATGTGTCAATTTGCTGATTTCCTCGATTTTGAAAAAGGTTGCTGTTACCTTAACACAATTGCACGCAAGAGAAGAAAAAAAACATGGGTTTCTTGCATTTTTGTTTAAGAACATACATTACTTTATTGGTTTTAAAACATCATTGTCTTACATTAGTATGGTCATGGGAGAAAAATTATGTTAAAATGTGCCATTTTTTGCCGATTTCTTAGATTTTGAAAACGGTTGCTGCTACCTTAACATAATTGCACGAAAGAGAAGAAAAAACACATGGGTTTCTTGCATTTTTGCTTTAGATCGTTCATTACGTTATTGGTTTAAATACATCATTGTTTTACATTAGGATGGTCATGGGAGAAAAAATATGGTAAAATGTGCCTTTTGGCAGATTTCTTAGATTTTGAAAACGGTTGCTGCTACCTTAACACAATTGTACGCAAGAGAGGAAAAACACATGGGTTTCTTGCATTTTTACTTAAGAACAGACATTACTTTATTGGTTCTAAAACATCATTGTCTTACATTAGGGTGGTCATGGGAGAAAAATTATGTTAAAGTGTGTCCATTTTTGCCGATTTCTTAGATTTTAAAAACGGTTGCTGCTACCTTAACACAATTGCACGCAAGAGAAGAAAAAAACATGGGTTTCTTGCATTTTTACTTAAGAATAGACATTACTTTATTGGTTCTAAAACATCATTGTCTTACATTAGGGTGGTAATGAAAGAATAATTATTTAAAAGTGTGTCCATTTTTGCAGATTTCTTAGATTTTAAAAACGGTTGCTGCTACCTTAACACAATTGCACGCAAGAGAAGAAAAAAAAACATGGGTTTCTTGCATTTTTACTTAAGAACAGACATTACTTTATTGGTTCTAAAACATCATTGTCTTACATTAGCGTGGTCATGGGAGAAAAATTATGTTAAAATGTGCCCATTTTTGCCGATTTCTTAGATTTTGAAAACGGTTGCTGCTACCTTAACACAATTGCACGCAAGAGAGGAAAAACACATTGGTTTCTTGCATTTTTTCTTAAGATTATACATTACTTTATTGGTTTAAATACATCATTGTCTTACATTAGGATGGTCATGGGAGAAAAATTATGTTTAAATGTGCCATTTTGGCAGATTTCTAAGATTTTGAAAACGGTTGCTGCTACCTTAACACAATTGCACGCAAGAGAAGAAAAAACACATGGGTTTCTTGCATTTTTGCTTAAGAACATACATTACTTTATTGGTTTAAATACATCATTGTCTTACATTAGTATGGTCATTGGAGAAAAATTATGTTTAAATGTGCCTTTTTTGTCGATTTCTAAGATTTTGAAAACGGTTGCTGCTACCTTAAAGGTCTTGTGAACCTTCAAAAAAAGATTTTTTAAACTCCTATTGATTGAAAAGCCAGCAATGAGAGAAACAGAATGTGGAAAAACTCATCAAAAAATTCAAAATAGTTACAAAGTTATGAAGGTTTCAAAATTTAATCAGATGAAAATATGCGAGAGGCTCATATGACGTCATTTGAGCTTTTTGAAATATTAAATTTAATATATTTCACTTATTTTAACATTTTTTTAATATTTTATTTGCTGAAATTGATTCAATATGATAAAATACAACATTTGCATATAAAAGCTTTATTGTGCTGTTTTTAATTGCTTAGAAATCACACTACATAAAATTTGACATTTTAAAAAAATCATCCTGAAACAATAATGTGGGCGGGGCTTATATACTAATTTGCATAATTTTAAAACATGCATAACTTTTAACTTGGTTAGAAATTTTCGATGCGGCTTTCAGCATTCTGGTTTTCTCATCACTGCCATTTAAATCATGAAGAGTTCCAAAAATGTTTTTGAAGATTCACAAGACCTTTAACACAATTGCATGTTAGAGAAGAAAAAACACACGGGTTTCTTCCATTTTTGTTTGAGAACATATATCACTTTATTGATTTAAATACATCATTGTCTTACATTAGGATGGTCATGGGAGAAAAATTATCTTGAATTTGCTGATTTTTCATAATTTTGCTAAAATCCAGATTATAAGTACCCCACCTCCCAATTCTAGTTTGATTTTCGTGTACGAGTTATCATAATACAATTGTTAGTATATCATTTATTAAAGCCAAGATCAATCTACAGAACTGATATACCAAATTAACTATTTTACTACCATGGCACAAACTCTTGGTAAATCAAAATAACCAAAAATCAGCTTTTTTGTAGCATTTACACTGGAAAATGAGGTAAAATTGAAAAATTTTGGTTGCCATGGCAACGAGCTTCCAATCAAAGAAATATTGTACCAGTCTGTGTTTGGTGACAAGTACTACATGATAGGACACAAATTTACGATTTCTGTAACCATGGATGTATCGCCATTTGCATGGTGCTTAGGAAGAGCTGTACTTAACAGAATTCCAGCTTGCTGAATATTCGAGAAAATTTATTCACTTACTACTTTTAGAAGATGATCACAAAATTTTATCACTGTTGCTCTCTTTGTGATACAGTATACTTGATTGAGTTAATTCTGTAATATTATAATAGTTTTTAACATAAAATTGCAATTATATACTTACCCATGTTTTGGTTGCTCAAAGGACCCTCTCTTTTGAGTACCCAATGTGAGCTTCTCGTAAGCTTTAGTTGGGGGAATGTGTGTATTCTTGTAGTAGTGGAAGGTTATCTCTCTATGTGTTATCAGCAATTAATAGCAACTACATTTAACTTTTATTTCATTTATTCCCTTAAATTTAGACTATTCACAGTAGATCAGTTTCAGTATTTCTTAAGTCTATGTAGCTTTCTATTGTCAGGCCGAGCTCATATCACATACGTCGAACAACCTCCCAGGGTAAAGTAGATTCACAGTAGATTTAGAGTTTGAAATAGATCTAGATTTAGTTTACTTGTAAATCTAGATAAGTAATTTAGTTAATGCCTAAACAGTTCAAAAGATTTTATCAATCCAAGGGAAGCTATCCAAAAGAGCATATATAAAATCCAAAGAGTCGCTTCCCTTGGTGCACAAAAGTGAAAGTAGAATTTGTTGTCTGCTCGAGTTGACCGATCTGAGATTGATGATCGAAATGCATGATCGACTCTTATTTATAGTCTCGGCCCAGCTCCAGCCAGCCAATCAGCTACCAGAAAGAGGTGTAGAAATCTCTATCAGCCAATCGCTGCACGGATAGACTGATAGATTTCTCTAGCTAAGTTGTACAACAATGGCGGATGTCTACCCACTTCACATTTGTGATACCAAATTCTGGTTTATCTCTGAGGAATATGCGGTCTATCCTGGTGGATAAATAAACTTTAGACCTTCTGGTAGCAGGATAGAAAGCTTATGCTTTGTGAAATAGATTAACTAATGGACAATTGAAGGTAAGAGAATTTCTATCGCTGGATAGACATTTCTTTACATTCAAAACATGGCGCCTTGTGAACTTTCATTATCAAGCTCATAATTATCTTAAACAAGAGTCTTTCCGATCTATCCTTAGTATGAGCAGAAAGCCCAGACTTTATTCTAAATGAAGGAATGAACGGCGCAGTCCAAAACTATCCGTACTTGAGAGTATTCGTAGTGTTTGTTTGACAGACGCTGACGAACGCTCGCAATGATCAACACAGGCAAAAATAGTTCATTCTCCAGTATCCGATGTTCGGCTTCCTAAAGCCACAGGCTGCAATAAATGACCCCATTTATTGCTTATCTTACCACTTGAAACAACTTGATTAATAATTTAATATTCACAGGAAGAATGTTTTTAGACGGAAAGACACATGTGCTTGTGTGTAACCTAAATCCGACACACCTTGTTTTGATAGATAAATAGCAGTAATAGCCACGGGTATTACAGTACCCACAACATATGTTTTGGTTAAGGAAATAAGAAAAAAAAGTCGATTATGCTCTTTTTTTATCTGGAGGCCTGTATTACAGTCTAGATTAGCAATATTTTTAGCTTAAATTGCAAATATATTCTTACCCATCAGTTTAAACATATGTTTTGGGTGCTCAAAGGAACCGTTTCACTCTCATTGAGATTAGCCGGGCCGCATAGCGCAGTCAGTAGTGTGTCTGACTGCAGATCCAGGGGTCACAAGTTTGATCCCGGCCCGGACCCATACTTTGCGGAGATTGATCATGAAATAATTTCTACTGCCATTCTCCTCCCTTCTGCTGATTCAAGAAGGGATGTTGTCAGTTACAAGTGAAAGTATGTGCACAAAGTACTGGTTAACCGCTTAGTCAAGCTTGCCCAGGAAAAAAGTGTGGCATTCCGACATGACCATAGCTGTTGACTCGAATGTTAAAACCAAAGCAAAAAAAAATAATTTATTGAGATGGTTTTTTGAGTACCCACAAGAGTACCCACAACATAAGTTTTAGTTGAGAAATAAGAAAAATGAGCCACAACATGTGATTTCCAACAATGTGGCATTTTGACAAGTGTAGACTCAGATGAGCCTTTACAGTCCCCTTTTAAGCTTAGAACCTTCAAATGAAGTTCGGTCAGTACCTTAATACTCGTAGAATATTCAAGCGACTAGCAAAGGCTTCGATCAGACTGCGCATATGCGCAGGCTGATCTGAGCCTTTGTTGATCGCACATACCAAATTGTTGGAAATCTCACGCACTGACTCAAATAAGAAAAATAATTTTCAATTAAGCACTTTTATCTGGAGGCCTGATGTTTTTATTTGTCTTCAGAAAATGGCGAACAACGTGGAGAAAAGCGCTCCCTGGAAGATGGCGATGATGATAATGAGTATTTACCAATCGCGAAGAAGAAGAAGAAAAAGCGCTCAAATCCTACAGATGGAAAGAATGCGATACAGAAGCTTAACGAGTTTAAGTATGGAGTAACGTTCGATGTCGTCTCCCAGACAGGACCCATCCATGCTCCAGAGTTTACCGTGCAAACGGAAATAGACGGCGAGGTCTTCACTGGTGTTGGATGTTCCAAAAAAGAGGCCAAACTAGCAGCCGCTGAAGCTGCACTGAATTCTGGTCTAGAGCTTGTGAGGCCCCCACCTCCTATGTACCCGCCTATGCGTGGTCGTTTCAGACCAAAGCCACAGAAAATGTACATGGACTTCACTTCAGATAATCCTGGCATATTCATGAGTGATTTTGATGGTCCACCCGGAGGTTATTATGATTATGGTGGGCCTGGTTACAACGAGCCAATGGAAGAAGATGAGTTTGGTATGCCAGTACAACATTACTATCCCAAGAAGATGAGGCTACCAATGGATGAAGGAGAGGCTCAGAAACCAGCGAGGAGTGCAATCATGATCTTGAATGAGCTTCGACCGGGCCTCAACTATGAGGTTATTGGCGAGACTGGTGAAAGTCACGATAAATGTTTTACGATGGTTACCACTGTTGATGGAGAAAGGTTTGAAGGACAGGGTAGGAACAAGAAAATAGCCAGGACAAAGGCAGCGGAGGCAGCTCTCGCCAAGATATTTAACCTGCGCTTTTCTGAAATCGATGATGGAGAGGATGATGAAGGTAAGGCCAAAATAAAAAATATCTGTGTGTAGGGTAACCGGTTTTCCGGTTTTCTGGAAAATATTTAATTCTATGCATTTTGAAAGGCAAAATGGTGCTCAATAGAACCATCTTGGACTCTTATCGAGACTTCTTTGAGTACCCGCAATATATGCTTTGGTTGAGAATTAAGTTAATTATTACATGGTACAAAAGTGGACAAATCTGTATATTTTAGTTTCAAAGAATGCTCAGAATTTTGATATAAAGGGTTTTCACTAGATTCACAAGCAAGTAATATAGCATTTAACCTTATATATATCCTTCATGAATATTCATGCTAGGCTCCAAACACTATAAATATAAATAATTATATAAATAAACTTTCATGTTCGTACATAGAACAAAGAAATTGCTAGTATGGTCCACTTGTGAAGGATCATATCAAATAATATTTCAGTAAGAAAACAGAGTAGGTCTGTGCTGTATTTAAGCGTTAAAAGGCGTCTCTATGAGGTAAAGGGTAAGAATGCTGGTCTAGACTAACAGTTTCCAATGATAAGGGCATAATTGTGATACTGGTTGCATCAGCAAATGGCAAAGGCTCAGACAAGCTTGCACATCTGCACAGTCAAGTTGAAGCCTTCACTGCTTGCATATAAAATAGGGACATAAAGGAAGGCTGAAACCAGGGAGCGCAGTGGCTCAGTGGAAAAGTGCTGGACTTGATATCGAGAGGTTGTGTGCTCAAGCCTCACCGGGGGCACTGGTCTCAGGCTTTCAAGCGGCCCTACTTTTCCTGTTTTTCCTACTTTTCCCTACTTTTTTGATTTGCTCCTACTTTTCCCTACTTTTTCAAGAAAATGCTCTACTATCCCTACTTTTTCACTCTAAAATGTCATTCACGCCTAAAAATCCAGAAAATTTTTCTTGCTCGCTCGGATTTTATACATTAGCTACAATGTTTATTCAGGGGGCACGCCGCTAAACACCTCAAGTTTAAATTTTTAACCCACAAAGTCTCTCTGTTTAACTAGAACTATTGTCACAGGTATTATCCTGTTTACTTAGTATGATTTTTCTTATTTCAAACTACTCATTATAATGAATTATGTACTTGGAAAAGCCCTACTATCCCTACTTTTTTACACCGATAATCCCTACTTTTTCACTACTTTTTTCCAAATTTTTATCCCTACTATTTCCCTACTTTTCTGTTGCTGTGCACTTGAAAGCCTGTGGTCTGCGTTGTGTCCTTGAGCAAGATACTTAGTACTGGTTCAACCCTAGAAGACCCATCCTGACATAACTGAAAAATTATTGACTGGGATGTAAAGAATCAAAACAAACAAACAAGAAGGCTGACAACAAAGTTTAGACTTCAAGTCCTATCAGACAGCTGCACATTTAAAGTTTAACTTCCTGTATGCCACAAGTACCAAAATTTAATGAAATGGCTTAGATACTGTAAATCCGTAAATTTTCACAAGAATTTTATTTTAGCGAATAGATTTAAAAGACATATTTTTGACGCTAAAAACTCGTGAGTAGGGCATGATTTACCTATATTAGTAAACGACAGAGTGATTTCGGAAGGATTTTGTTTTCACGAAACTTATGTGAAGTTTCGTGAAATAAAATCCTCGTGAAAATTTCCAAATTTACAGTATATAATAGAGTTCAGGACAAGGAATACTATTTTACAACTATTCTTTTCAGAGGGTACAGGCGCAGATGGAAAAATGGACACAGAAGAAACCCCATCCCCTCTAGCTGATGCTTGTTCTAAACTCATTCTGGACAAGCTGTCCGATCTTACAGATGGTCTAAAAACTCAGTATGCAAGAAGGCGTGTACTTGCAGGCTTGGTCATGACCCAAGGAAACAATATCGAAAGCGCCAAAGTCATCTGCATTGCGACTGGAACAAAATGTATCAATGGAGAATATTTCAGCAACAAAGGAACACAAGTGAATGATTTCCACGCAGAAATCCTGGTGCGTCGCTCACTCCTGAGATATCTGTATTCCCAGCTTGACCTGATTGCCTCTGGTAACCCTGTTAAGGCTGATCAGTCTATATTTGAAAGGAGAGAGAAGGGAAGAGGATACAAAGTGAAAGATGAGATCAAATTCCATTTGTATATCAGCGTAGCACCATGCGGTGATTCAAGGATATTTTCTCAGGAGGGAGAAGAGGAGATGGATACAGGCGATCCCAACCGCAAGACAAGTGGGAAGCTGAGGACAAAGATAGAGTCTGGGGAGGGTACAATTCCGGTGAAGGCATCTGAAGGAATCCAGACATGGGAGGGTGTGATGCAGGGAGAGAGGTTGCTGACAATGTCCTGCAGTGACAAGATAGCTCGCTGGAATATACTTGGAATTCAAGGTAAGGCTTTCACAGGCTTTCCAGTGTTGCTAGTTTTTCCTAGTTTTGTCAAAAACCTCCTACTATTCCTAGTTTTTCATAAATTTGGCACTTTTTGATTATTGTTTTGAGATTTTGTTTCAGAATAAGACCTTTAGGGTGTTGAGCTGACAGTCTTTGGTGTTCTTTGTGTGGTCTGGTGTCATTGATGCATCGTCTAGCCTTCTCAGGTGATAAGTGAAGGTTGGACTATACTCTATGATGACTACAATTGACTCAAACTCCCTAGTGGAACCTTTGATTTTTGCAAGATCAGTTTGAACATAAGAAATAAACCATATATATAAACATGTTGACATGTAATGTTCGTGACATTTTGCATTGTTTTAGAATGCTGTATCCATCCTAAGACCATTGTAAGTGTCTACCTTAAACTCTTGCACCAGTGTAACAGACTCTATTTTGGTCTGATGCTCTTTTTTTCTGAGGTTTCATATAAGGCAGCATAAAAAGAGACTGAGATGAGGTAAATGCTTTTTGGTTGATTTCTTGCTTTACATCTGAGGTCATGTAGGAATGACTAGTTGATCATAACCACAGTTTTCTTAGACAGAAGTACTCTGTGCTCATTCTTTCACCAGTAACTGACAACTATAGTGAAAAAATGTGTCGGACCTGGGAATAGAACCTGCAAAACTCCCAAACATTAGGCTGGACAGGCTGCAAAAAACTGGGCTGCTAAATATTAATGGATTGCATCAATTGGGTTTATTAGCTTCTGAATAATGTCCTGATTTACTAATGTCAATGTATAAGGTTGTCAACAAGTCAAGTCTAATACATCCAAGTCTAATACAGATATATGCCTATATCTGTCTAAATCATATATTTAAAAAGAGCATACAATAAATGGGAGCCATGTCCTCCGAAATTCTTCATTTTCTGAAGGTAAAATTGCCCCTGCAAAATGACCAGAGATGCTTCTTCTGCTTTCTTGGTTTTCAAAATTTTTCAGGGGAGGACCCCCGAAACTCCCTTTCAGAAGTGTGTTGTAATTTTACAGACCAACACTGCTCAATACGAGACTTAGTTGAAAGGTATACAACTCAAGGAGTGTTGGCACACACGAGTGGGGGTCTTCTATACCTTAATTTGTGATTTGTTGGCTAATGATTTGCTGTACCCTCTATCGGTCAAATACAGGGGTGGAAAAGACCAGGATCCTGTTAAAATGCTAGAAAATTCAATGTTAACCTGCTCTTTGTTTTTATTAGAATTTCAGTGAAACAACCTTTATTGCACCTAAAATAGCCTTTATAAAAAACTTTAATTTCATATATAAGAGTCTGCTCTGTTGAATACAGAAGAAAACTTAGTCAGCTTAACAGTCTTGTTGTTTGAATCATGTGTACGGTTACTGTGGTAATTGGGTAGGGAAAAGTAAAACAGATAACCAAATAACTCCTAGTATTTGCCTCAAACTTCCTAGATTTTCCTAGTTTTTTCCTAGTATTTTGTAAATATTTTTCCTAGTTATCCCCCGACGAAGTCGGAGGGATATAGTTTTGGCGTTGTCCGTGCGTCCATCCATTCCGTCCGTCCGTCCGGAACCATATCTCAGTACCTATTGGTCAGATTTGATTCATTCTTGGTACAAATGATAAGTACCATAGACTTTCTATATCCCATAAGTTTGGTCAAAGTCAACCCCTTAACACTTGAGTTATTGCCCTTGTTTTAGTATAGGCAATTATAAGGCAAAACCTATATTAGCTTTTTTGTGTGATGAACTTCACATTTCATCAAAGCTATTATATTTAACAACTTCTCACTATTAGACCATGATTGCCAAGTGCCTGTAGATAAGTATGGCAGTGTCAAAGTTTTACCCCACCCCCTTTGACCCCACCTAAGGGGTCAAAGGTCAAATATTTAAATATCACAATAACTAAGGCAATTGTTAATATTTTTTGCTGAAATTTTGCATACAGGCAGAGCAGCAATAGATATGAAACATATCAAACGGGATTTCAGTTTGAAGGCCTGGGTCCGAGCCTGTTGGGTGGACTTAGGGGGTGGGGGCCGAGGTCAAAATTAAACTTTTTCAGAATATGGTCATGTTGCATATCAAATTAAAGCTGACGACGCTGGCAGCAACATGGTAGCAAATATTATGCCCACAGACACACCCTCGACCCAGGGGGTTGGGTCAAAAGGTCAAACTATATCTTTTTCTGAAAGTAGTCATGTTGCATATCAAATTAAAGCTGACGACGCTGGCAGCAACATGGTAGCAAATATTTTGCCCACAGACACACCCTCGACCCAGCGGGTGGGGTCAAAAGGTCAAACTATATCTTTTTCTGAAAGTAGTCATGTTGCATATCAAATTAAAGGGAATTGAGCACAGAGCACCATGAAAGCAAATATGCTGTCATTACACACACCAACGACCCCTGGGGTGGGGTCAAAAGGTCATTTTCTTTTTCTTTTCTAAAAGTGGTCATGTTGCATATCAAATGAAAGTGGAAGAAGTGTAGACCTACATGCAAGGTAACACTTTGAATTTACACACACCCTTGACCTCTGGGGTTGGGTTTAAAGGTCAGATATTGAAATTGTGCAGATGTAAGTATATTTTTTATTAAACTAAGCACTAAAGCATACTTGACATGTGTTTGTTATGATCTGAATGATACTGAAGGTGAACTAAGGGCTAGATAAATGGGATTTATGTTTTGTGATTTACATGTTTCTCTCAAATAACCCTTCGTCAGGGGATATAAATTCGTCGAATTTGTCTTGTTTTCTCCTAGTTTTTTCAAAGATGCTGCTGGAAAGCCTGCTTTCAGAGGTCTTGTAACTGTTATAATCCTTACCTGAATTGGGGTGTGACTGTAGTAATTAATTTGTGATCAATTTCTGTAGGAAGTAAGTGGTATCATCAAAATCAATTTGGCTTTGGGGTGTTGCTTTAGAAATGAGATGTGACGCGACAAAACCTGTCTGTTGGGGTCCAAAAAGTGAGAATCAAACCAGTCTGCTCAGCTACAGATACTTATTACTAGCTAGAAAATAAAACTTCCATTGTAGCAAGTTTAGATATCATACTTTGTGATAAGTGAATAACAAAGGCGCTGATCAGACTGCATCTCTGCAGGCTGGTCTGGGCCTGTGTTGTTGGCAAATCATCAAGACAGGTTTTCTCACGTTGAGGCCCAAATTAATTTGTAATCGACCTATAAGGAAGTACAGTATGTGTCTAAATCCACTCACAGTTAATGGTTTACAGATTGTGAAGTCAACTCTCCACTGACTGGTGTCAGACAAATTAATAAATTAGTAGTTCTACTGGAAGTGCCAGTCGATTTTTTTTGAGGCTGAGGGCTGTTTTTGGTCTCTGTGTATATCCATTTGACAAACTTAAATGGTGGCCTAATTTCCCCCTAAGGCTTTGATATTTCACATAAATGTTTATTGTTGTTAAGAAATGACTTTCAGATCAGTACCAAGCGAACTTCTATGGAAATCACTTTCTCTTTATTTTTGTCATCCTTTGTAGTGATTGGCAAGCCATTAATTGTGTTGGGAGCGCAGTGGCTCAGTGGTGGAGTGCTTGACTCAAGACCGAGGGGCCGCGGGTTAGAGCCTCATCGGCTTTGCTGCATTGTGGTCCTTGAGCGAGACACATTTATCCTAGCTTAGTACTGGTTCAACCCAGGAAGACCTGTCCCTGTTCAACTGAAAGATTGTTGATGGGACGTTAAAATTCAAATCAAACAAACAAACAAAATATTAATCAGGTTATATGTTTTAATATGCATTTTTGCATTGATTATATCTGTTTTTATGCTGTCAATCTGTGAAACCGAAATCAATCAAAGAAAGGTAAGAAAGGCGGCAAAAATCTGGAATCAATACCATCAAGTACCACACCTGACCCAGGAATCTAAATGGGAAAGTGACAAAAACACAATTAAACATCACAAACAAGAGCCAAGAGGTCAGCCCTTTCCCAGTGGGTGACCACAAGGCAGCAGATGAACAGACACAAAAGCATGACAAACACAAGGCATAAATAACAAATGATCCACAAAAGAAGTACCGCCTTGCAATGGTCAGTTAAGGATTGGAATGATAAAGGCATTAAATGAAAGTGCAGGGAGACTTTTTAGGGCCGCAACACAGGACAGACAAACAACTCTGATAACCAAAGTAAGAAAGGCGGCAAAGTAAATTAGACAATTAAGAAATTTATACAACCTCTTGACCAACGGGCGCAATTAGTTGTTGACAGAGTTTGGTTGTTTAAGAAATTAACATTTATTCACCAAGATCATTCTACAGTGCAGTCCCTTTACAATGCAGGGTTTGAGGTCCTTAGGAACAAACCGAGTTAAAAAGGAACAATATTACAGAGGAATTTTAGGAAAATGACCATTTTATGATCATTTTCCTACAATTCCTTTGTAAATTTCTATGGTAAAAAAAGTTTGGAGCCACAAATTGACGGTCATTAAATCCAAATCTGTGTTATAATGAGCTATGTTATCAAGGGACTGCACTGTACATATACACATTTTACAGATGAAAGCTTGATAAGCAATAGTCAATACTGCATGGGTCAAATTTTTCAGGATTATTCCTGAATTCAGGATTTTGAGGCCGACTTTCCACAGAAAGTCAGCCTCAAAATGCTGAATTAGGCAGTTTCTAATAGCTTCTTTGATTAGTTTTCAGATTATCTACACACAAATAATCATTTAAGCTTGAAATTATTCGTCATTGTAGGCATCCTGCAAGTTTACAATTTGAATTTCTACTAAAGTTCAGGATTTTGGAAATTTTGAACTTTCACCCATGATACGGACTATGGTAACTTGTAAGTGCCTTCCAATATAATTGATTTGGGTTGAAATGAATTGAGATAGTAGAGTGAATTGTTGAGTTTACCTTGTTTAATATCAAAAGATTTGTTGTGGGTACTGAAACAAACCATCTTGATGAGATTGTTCTTATTGCACCCACAACATGTTTTGATGCAGATTTAAATGAAGTTTTACACTCCGATTTGGTATGGCTATATAGGCCCCTTTGGGAAACACCCTGGCTTTGTTGTATACGAACAACAAAGGGACAGACCAGCCTGCAAATCCATGCAGTCTGATCAGCGTCTTTGTTGTTTGCTCCATAGAAAGTATGATAAATGAACTTGCTATCAGAAAAAAAATATGAGCCGGGATATGAGATGTCCAACAATGTGGTATGTGCGACCAGCAAAGGCTCAGACCAGCCTGCGCATACGTGCAGTCTGATCAGAGCATTTGGTAGTCGTTTGAATATTCTATGAGTGTTAAGCTACTGACCGAACATCATTTGGAGTTTCTAAGCTTAAAAGTTGGCTGCACAGGCTCGTCTGAGTCTACACTTGTCAAAATGCCACATTGTTGGAAATCACATGTAGTGGCTCATATATTTTTCTGACTACAATAAAATTTATATTGTTGCTATTTCAGGAGCCCTTCTTTCTCACTATGTAGAACCAATCTACTTGAACAGTATCTTCCTTGGCAGTCTCTACCACAGGGAGCATTTGACCCGCGCTCTATACGGCCGCTTGGCTGGAGCCCAAGACTTCCCCCTACCCTACCACGCCAGGCAACCATCTCTCAGTGGTATCAGCAATCCAGAGTCCAGACAGATTGGTAAAGCCCCGAACTTCGCCGTCAGCTGGTGCGCTGGAGATGGTGCTCTTGAAGTGATCAACACGACAACGGGGAAGACGGAAGCCGGCTCAGAATCTCAGCTGTGTAAACGAGAGCTCTTCAAGAGGTACCTGGCGCTGCATGGTAAGCTATCGAGCGCTGTGGAGAAGAAGGTGAAACCTAAAATGTATCGCACCGCTAAAGAGATGTGTGTTGAATACAAGAGAGCTAAGGAAGAGCTTGTGAAGCATTTCAATGACAATGGTTACGGTCAGTGGGTCAAAAAGCCAGTTGAACAGGACATGTTCTCTGCAGACAGCTAATTGAATGGATAAAGAATGTAACATGTTTGGTCCATAGGGCTTCAGATAAATTGGGTTATTTTTTTAGCACTTTTGCAATCGGAAATTCCCATTTTTGTTACTTTTCTGATTCGGAAAATGTAGCTGGAGGCAAAGTAGATTTATTTTTATTTTTGCTGATTGCCTGCTTCTTAGGCTGTCCCTCCAGGGACAGGGCTCTATAAAGTGAATAATCTTAAAAGTACCTTATAAAATCATTGACTTTCAGAGAAATAAGAACCCATCCAAACGCCCTTAGAACAGATCTTCAGTGGAATAGTCACATTTTTTTTCTCGTCATTGATTTATTCATATATTTTAATGATTTTTGTTTTTACCATTTTATCATGGATAAAGACATTGGTGTGCATTGGTTGCCAAGAGATCTATTTGTGTTAATAGCTTTCAGCCAATTCTATACTGGAAATCTATAATGTTATGTTGGCAAACAATGGCACAGTGCAGTCCTATGTGGTGGCATCTCATCTTGGCCTGAAGTGTTTGCTTTAAAATAAAAACACTCTTTATGGACTTTAGTCTGTAATTTTGAATTTTTAACACTAGAGCCGATACAGTGCAGTCAATTTATAACCCTATGTTTGGGGTTCATAGGAATCAACAGTTTTAAGTGAATCATGTATCAAGGGGCAATTTTACAAAGGAATTATAGTAAAATGACATTGGAAGGTTATATCAAATCCGTGTTGGGGGCATCCAAACTTCTTTTTATTAGACAAAATAGAAGATACTATCAGTCTTATGTGTTAAAGGTGGTAGTAATCATGACATAACAATCTACTGTATTAAATTGAATATAGGTGATAGTAATTTTGACATAACAAACTATTGTATGAAATCTAATGAAGGCCCTCGGGTGTGCTGTAATTTTGGGCCACCAACAGATATATACAAAATATTAAATTTCAAAAAAATATTAACCTTTTGTAAGAATTTCATTGCCTTTCTACGTGATCTGTTTTGGTGCAAAAGTAACAAATTATCCTTGAAAAACAACAACAAAAAACTTAAAAATTAATTCATGAGAGCTTTTTTTACACGGATGTAGATTTTACCTATGAATTTTAATCAGGATTGAATGTTATAGCAACAGCAATCCTATCATAATGACCTGTATTAAACTATCACTTGTCTTAACCCTTAAAATGCCCCCCAAAATTTGTGACAGACATCTTTTCTAATGTTGTTGCTTCTTTTAGAAACCATATATATGGCTTGATATTTTGTGTGGATTGTCCGTCAGAGTTAAATTTTGGCTTTTCCAGATGACATGGGGCCCTAAGAATAAAAAACGACTTGAGTTTTATGATGGTACACCTTTTTTTCACATTTAATATACAGTTACATAGATAATATGATCATCAACTTACAAAGATTAACCCTTGTCCTGCTAAGCCTGGATACAACTTGTTTTGAAAACACTGTAGATCCAGATCAGCTGGCTTCTTCAGAAGGCAGCTGTTCTGGATATACACTTTAGATCCACTCTGCTTGTAAATACATGCTTAACCCTTTGTATACGGGTAACTCCTAAATGGGTACTTTTGCAAACAGTGAAGACCCAGATGAAATGCGGCATTTCATCAGGGTCTACACTGTTTGTTAATAGAGTAAAAAAGATCTTGTGACAAATAATACAATATTTGTTTGAAAATTATAATCTGACACCCCTAGATATGTACAATGGACTATCCCAAGTTTATTGTATCAAACCAGAAGGAAAAAATCCATCAGTATACAAAGGGTTATAACAGGAATGCTGTAGGTTCCAAATGAAAATTGGGAGGAGTGTAGAGTATAGAAATATTCAGTATGAAGGCCCCTAGATAAGAGTGTGTATTAAAATCAATTTTGTTATTTCTCAACCAAAACATGTTGTGGTTACTCAAAAAGGACTCATTGAGACGGTTCTTTTGAGCACCAAAAACACATGCTAAAATTGATAGATAAGAAAATTATCAGAGTTTTATGCACATGGGTGAAAGTTTTCAGGATTCTGAATTCAGGATTTGCTGAATTGAGGAGATTATAATAGCTTCTTTGATTAGTTTTCAGATTATCTAAACACAATTAATCATTTTAAATTTAAATTATCCATTTTTGTAGCCATCCTCCAAGTTTTAAAATTTAAATTTCAAAAGTTCAGGATTTTGGAAATTTTGAACTTTCAGCCATGTATACATAAAAAGTTCCTATATCTGGACCTATGTCATGACAAGGGTTAACCTAGAAAAAGTCAGCCCTCTTTAAGGGCATGTTAAATATTGCACGAAAGCCAACATATGCCAGAGTGGTGAACAACAACAAACAACATCTAGATCCATTCTTTTGATAAATATCCTCATCATTTTGTCATCATCATTATCATTACAGAATTAAGGAGTAGAGCAGAAATCACTTGAAACTGAATACGAGTCAGCTCAAAAGATTTGGGAATGGGCACTTTAAACATAACATGCACAGCTATCTATTGGGACTAGAGACCTAAATCCTGGCCTGAGCCTTCAACTACATTTCTTCTTTGTGTGTGCAAGCTGAGAAGGCTGTGTTTGCACTTTGCAAAAGGCTATGGCAAGACTGTGTCTTCACAGGCCTGTCATATCTTTAGCTGCTAGCATATGTAAAGTGGCAAAGTCTCATGGGCTGGCTCAAATGGTCATTTAGGATGGATATTGTGGTTTTAAAATAAAAATTAAAATGTATCAAAAAGTATATAAGCTGATGCGCAGGCAGATTTGTGCTTTTGTTGTTCGCATACACTTTAATACACAGACCTCTATCCAGATAAGAGAGTGCAATCAAAAAATATTTTTTTATTTCTCAACCAAAACATGTTATGGGTATCCAAAAGAACCATCTCTACGAGATGGTCCTTTTGAGCACCCTAAACATATGTTTAAACTAATGGATAAGAAAATAATCAGAATTTTGTGCATAAAAAGTTAGCTTATCTGGACCTTTAATTAATACAGCACATGATGTGGCTTATAACAATTGAGCCGCCACTTGAGATTTCCAACAATGTGGTATATGGGACCAGCAAAGGCTCAGACCAGCCTGCGCATACACACAGTCTGCTCAGAGCTTTTGCTAGTCGCTTGAACATTCTATGAATATTGAGCTACTAACAGAACATCATTTGGAGTTTCTAAGCTTAAAAGGGAGCTACACAGGCTCGTCTGAGTAAATTCATGTGAAAATGCCACATTGTTAGAATTTTAAATCACATGTCGCAGATCATATATGGACAGCAAAGGCCCAGCTGGGAATGTCTGAAATATTCCTATAATACTGACAGGCCCCCTAGTGGAACCTTTAAAACCTTTAGAAACCTTTATTTTGGTTGGAATCCTTTAAAACCTTTTATTTGGCTGAAAAACCTTTAATAACCTTTATTTTGATTTATAAACCTTTAATTTTTGCAAGATCAGTTTGAACATAAGAAATAGAACATAAGTATGGTGACAAAAAATGTCTGTGACACTTTTAGTTTATCAGAAAGCTGTATTCATCCTCAGACCATTGTGTCTACCTAACTCTTGCACCAGGGTGACTCTATAGTGGTCTGATAGTCAGTATTCCCAAGGCTCCAGATAATTGGTTTCCACTCAATATCTTGAGAACTGATTGGTAAAATTTCACCAAATTTTATACATGCATTCATCTTGGCAAGATCTAGCTTTGGATTGTTACACATCATTTTAGCAAATATGTACCAGAGTTATGGCCCTTGATTAATGCTGAAATTTCGTTTCTGCTCAATATCTTGAGAACTGAAAGACATTTTATCACCAAATTTTATATATGCATTCATATTGACAAGATAAATCTTGGGATTGTTACACATTATTTTTCGCACATTTGTACCAGAGTCATGGCCCTTGATTAACTCCAAAATTTTGTTTCCGCTCAATATCTTGAGAAAAAATGGACAGACTTTGACCAAACTTTATATAACTATTTATACTGACAAGATCTATGTTGGGATTGTTAGCTGTCATTTTTGGCACATTTGTACCTTTGTTATGGCCCTTGATTTAGGCCTAAATTTCGTTTCGGTTCAATATCTTGAGAACAAATGGACTGAATTTAACCAAATTTTATAATGCATTCATATTGGCAAGATCTAAATTTGGATTGTTACACATTATTTTTCGCACATTTGCACCATAGTTATGGCCCTTGATTTACTCCAAAAAATTGTTTCCACTCAATATCTTGAGAACAAATGGACATATTTTGACAAAACTTTATATAACTATTTATACTGACAAAATCTACATTGGGATTGTTAGCTGTCATTTTTTGCAAATTTGTAAGAGAGTTATGGCCCTTGATTGATGTCAGAATTATGTTACATGTACCACTCAATATCCTGACACACTCTGGCCTTTTACTGCATGCAAGGCACTGCAGCGGGTCTATAGTCAGATTAACTGACAATTCTAGTTGATCCTAATTACCCTTTTCCAAGCCTGACTTAAACCCAATCATTTCACATGTACTCCGTGCTCCTCTTTCACCAGTAACTGACAACTAGTGAAAGAATGTGTCAGACCTGGGAATAGAAACTGCAAAACTCCTGAACATTAGGCTGGACGCACTACCAACTACAATGGTAGTTCTGTAAAAGCTGGGCTGGGCTCATCTGTTGAACTCAAGGCTCAATTTATTTTGGGCTCGGGTGAACAAGGTTCACTCGGGTGAAGTGTGCTGATTTTCAAATGTTAAAGTCTTAGGTTGTCAAATCTGAACAGTGATATCTACATGCAAACACATGCAGATATATGTATATCTTTGTTAATCTTTATTTAAAAAGGGCATACAATATAAATGGGAGCAACATCCTCTGAAATTCTTCACTTACTGAAGGTAAAATTGCCCCTACAAAATGACCAGAGATGGCTTCTCCTGCTTTCTTGGTTATCAAAATTTTCCTGGGGAGGACCCCGACCCAGATTACGAAATGTGATTTATTTTTCAATCCAACACTGCTCAGTAAGGTTTTCAACTTGGGATTAAACATCGAGAGTGATTTCCTGTTGGTTTGCGTTAAGTTGGCTTTAAATTTGTTGCCTAAGGATTTTCTGTACCCTTACCATGCCATCGTCTATCATAGCAGAGATTTAAAAGATCAGGATCCGATAAAATTAAAAGAAAATTCGACATTGCTTTGCTCTTTAATTTTGTTAGAATTTCAATGAAATAACCTTTATTTTGCCTAAAATAGCCTTTATAAAAAACCTTTAATTTCATGAGAGTCTGCTAGGGGGCCTGTACTGATGAAAAGTAATTACTATTGTTGTCATTAAATTGTCTTTTCAAGCACCATAAAATAAATTGGATAGACTTTGTTATTTTTCTATATCCTGAAATTTATTTCTTGTAATTGATCGTCCTTGTGACAAAACCAACGAAGCTGAAGACTGAGTTCAGCCTGGCTGCCCAATTTAACATACAGGGGATGACAAATTTATGTCTTCAAATTCCCAGCAACTACTGGTTGGATTTCGAGTAAACTTTATGAGAACCTTCAGTTTTTATGAGTGGATGTTCATATTACTAGCATGTAATAGTGAACTGACTGGTATTATGGCCCTTTGGTAAATCCTGTCTTGATGCATCCTGTACTACTGGTTTGATTTTTAGGAAAGTTTATGGGAACTCAAGTCTTTACGCCTCATCACAATTCAAATAAAACTGACGTAATGTGCATCAGGCTAGAGAATAAGTTAAAAGACAAGTTTTAGCTATTTTAGTAGGTCACCTTCTGACCATTTGTGCCAAACTATATTGAATTCTGACAGTGGTTTCAGAGAAGATTTTTAAAGTTTCCTTTGCTGTGATAAGCAAAACGTGTTTAGCTCACCTGAGCCAAAGGCTCAAGGTAAGGAGTTGTGATCGTTTTTCGTCTGTCCGTCGTGCATAAACTTTTTCTTTAAACGACATCTCCTCATGAACCACTGGTCCAAATTTAAAATCATAATTTTACATGTGTTACCCTTAATGCCCTCTACCAAAATTGCAAAAAATGGTTCCGCACCACTGAACATGAGGGCTACCAGTGCTCTAGATAAGAATTCTTTTAAACGACTTCTGAACCACTGGTCCAAATTCAAAATAATTTCACGCAATTGTTCCTCATGATGCCCTCTACCAAAATTGCACAAAGGGTTCCGCTCCACTGAACAATAGAGCCTACTAACGCACTTGGGGACTCGTCAGGTCTGAGGCTATTTGTCCACAGGGTGGATAGTACTGGCACAATCCAGGAAGCACAGGGTCCGAAAGGTGCTGTTTTTAAATGGTAGACCCCTAACGTAGGTCTACTAGCTGCTACCGCACTTGATGACGTGTCAGGTCTGAGGCTTGTGGTGGATGTCTGATCAAGTCTGAGGATCTCTTGTTGTTACCACGCACACACGCATGATACATATACACGCCTCCAAATTGCTCCATAAAAGCGAGCTCCCCAGTCCCCATGAGCTCCACAAAGGAGTACACCCCCTCACACTTACTCTCACACACTAGCCTACAATGGGCGATTCCCTCAGAGATGTTGTTGACAATAAGGTGTCTGGGTGCAAATGACAATGCTGAATGATTCCTTCCTCCCCAACCTTCCTACAGTCAACTAGATGGATCAACTTACTGCTCCAAAACAACGGTGGCTCAGTGATACCAGGAAAAAGCGTATCACCAGTCGGAATTGGCATGGGGATATCGCTATTACTTTTAGATGTCCGCTCAAAAACAAACAACTTTCAAAACGCTTCCTATATTTTAGGCCGAAATTAGCCGCACAGCAGAGATCAAGCGCGGGTACAGTGCTTGACCCACTTTTAGACCACATAGGAAACGTACAAAACTGGAGTGCAGAGAGTGTTCAATTCTTAATTCAGTTATGAAGACCCTGCATGTCCATAAACAAACTTGAAATAATCAATCAAAAATAGAGCCTCCAGAACTCTAGATAAGAAATATCTTTAAACGACATTTCCTTTCAAACCACTGGTCAAATTCAAAATAATTTCACAGAATTAATCCTCATGATGGCTTCTACCAAAATTGCACAACTGGTTCCGCTCAGCTGGATAAAGGGGCCACCAGAGCTCCAGATAAGAAATGTCTTTAAACCACACCTCCTGAACCACTGGTCCAAATTCAAAATAATTTCACAGAATTGTTCCTCATGATACACGCCTACCAAAAGCTCGATTGCTCAACACCTGGTTGTATATTAAAACAATTCCTCCAGGAAGAGAATAAAAAATCGGGGAATGTCATGCAACAGACTATGCATTCCAACGTTTGTGGTATAAATTTGAGGTCAGAGAGTTCTCTCGTTTTGTCAGATTTACATTTCGCTTAAAATAGGTGTACCAGAATTCGACAGGAACATGTTTATCTCGCGAAAAGTAAATACGACATAATGAGAATACTTTCGTATTTATACCACAAACGCAGGAATCCATAGTCTGTTGCATGACATTCCCCGATTTTTGATATTCTTCACAAAGTTGTTTTTAATATTCAACCAGATGTTGAGCATTCAAGCGTTTGATAGGTGTTATGATAGCTTCTAACAAAATTGCACAAATGGTTCCACTCGACTGGATAAAGAGGCCATCAGAGCTCTAGATTAGAAATACCTTAAAACATCTCCACCTGAACTACTGGTCCAAATTCAAAATAATTTTAACAGCAAATTCAAAATAATTTAACAGAATTGTTCCTGCACCAAAATTTCAGAAATGGTTCTGCTCCGCTGAACAAAAGGGCTGCCAGAGCTCTAGATAAGAAATATCTTTAAACAACGTTTTCTTCTGACCCACTGGTCCAAAGTCAAAATAACTTCATAGAAATATTCCTCATGTTGCCCTCTAGCAAAATTGAATAGAGCGTTCAGCTTGGCTTAACAAAATGGCTATCAGAGCTAACATTTGAAATATTGTCAAATCCTATCTCTTTAGCCACAGACCAATACAACATCTACTCCTGTGCCAGGACTCGGGTGAGCTATCTAGGGCCCTTTGTTTGACGAATCAATTTAGTCTTTAACTATTATAGCTCACCTGAACCCTTTGTGATCATAGGATGTCCGTGTGGTGTCTGTCAACAATTTACTTTAAACAACATCTAAACTAGGGAGCTCAGTGGTAGAGTGCTTGACTTGAGACCGAGGGCTAGAGCCTCACAGGCATCAATGTGTTGTTTCCTTGAGCAAGACACATTTATCCTTGCTTAGTACTGGTTCAACCAGGAAGACCTGTCCTGACATAACTGAAAAATTCGTTGACAGGGACGTAAAGAATCAAATATAAAAAAAACACATCTAAACTCCACACTTTACAGGAATGGTCAGCTATAGAGGTATATAGGGGAAATAGGCCACAACCCCTGGTGAAAAGGCTTTTGATGGATCAAAATTTATTTTGGGTATTTTTGTGGGTCCCCTAGTGACCATTTCTACCAAATTGTTTGCAATTCTGGCCATTGGTTTCAGAGATAATAAAAGTCTCTTACATAGGTACATTAGGGAAACTGGCTACCCCCCCCCCCCCCCCCCCCCCCCCCCCCCCCCCCCCCCCCCCCTGGCTGCCATGCTTTTCGACTGATCAAATGTTTGTAGGTCGCCTATTTACAAGTTCTGTAAAATTAGTTTGAATTCCGATTAGCTGTTTCAGTGAAGATTTTAAAAAAAAGTTTCCTTTGCTGCTATAAGTCACGCTCCCTAGTGGCCATGTTTTTTGACAGATCGAGTACATTTTAGCTACTTTTGTAGAGGACCAGTGGTGCTGCGACATGATTGATGACAACGGACATTGATTGATCCCAGCATTTTGTGCTTAAGTGAGCTAAAATTTGAAACAAACTAGGTCAAGGTCAAAACTTCACATCAACAGAATTTGAGTAAACCCCATGTCTCTAAACCTGTTGCCTAATTTTGATATTTCTTACACTGCAAAGGCCACATGTAGAAAATTTGTATCCTCCATATCTCCAGAGCACACTAGCAAGGCAATAAAAGTCTAACGGCATGTTAAAAAATTAAATGGTAATTCCGCAAAAATGCAAGGGACAGTGTGCAGAGCCCTTGTCCAATTCTGAAACAAGAGGGCCATAGTGGCCCTGAATCGCTCAACTGTAGATTTTTCACATTTCCCTTAATAAGCCTATGTAAAATAATTGACCCCGGATCAGGGCCATTTTTTGGCCCTAGGGCTATAATTTGAAAAAACATGGTAGAGGTCCACTAGGTGATGCTGCTACATACCAAATATCACGGCTCTAGGCCTTGTGGTTTCAGACAAGAAGGTTTTTTCATGTTTTCCGTATATAAGCCTATGAAAACATGTGACCCCCAGGGCGGGATCATTTTTAGCCCCAGGAGTATAATTTTAGCAACTTTGGTAGAGGTCCACTAGGTGATGCTACATACCAAATATCAATGCTCCAGACCTTCTGGTTTCAGACAAGATTTTTTTCATGTTTCCCTACAGAAGCCTATGTAAACATTTGACCCCGGGACGGGGACATTTTTGGCCCCAGGGTATAATTTGAACAAACTTTGTAGAGGTTCACTAGGTGCTGCTACATACCAAATATCACCGGGCCTTGAGCGCAGTCGGTAACGTGTCCGGCTACAGATGCGTGTCTGACTGCAGATCCAGGGGTCGCGAGTTCGATCCCGGTCCGGTCCCATACTTTCGTGGAGATTGATCATGAAATAATTTCTACGGTCATTCTCCTCCCTTCCGCTGATTTATTCAAGAAGGGTTGTTGTCAGTTACAAGCGAAAGTATGTGCACGAATTACTGGTTAACCGCTTGTTCAAGCCTGCCCAGGAAAAAGTGTGGTTAGGTGAACTGACCGTCCCGCAATGACCATAGCTGTTGACTTGGGACGTAAAGCAACAAAAAAAAAAAAACAATACCAAATATCAAGGCTCTAGGCCTTATGGTTTCAGACAAGATTTTTTCACATTTTCCCTATAAGCCAATGTAGAACATGTGATCCTGGGACGGGCCATTTTTTGCCCAAGGGCTATAATTTGAACAAGCTTTGTAGAGGTCCACTAGGTGATGCTACATACCAAATATCAAGGTTCTAGGCCATGTGGTTTCAGACATGAAGTTTTTTTCAAGTTTTCCCTATAAAAGCCTTTGTAAAACATTTGACCCCCGGGGCGGAGACATTTTTGGCCCAAGGGCTATAATTTGAACAAACTTTGTAGAGGTCCACTAGGTGATGCTACATACCAAATATCAAGGCTCTAGGCCTTGTGGTTTCAGACAAGGAGTTTTTCACAATTTCACTATATAACCAAATGTAGAACATGTGACCCCGGGGCGGGGCTTCTTTTGGCCCTGCAAGGGCTATAATTTGAACAAACTTGGTAGAGGTTCACTAGGTGATGCTACCACAGGAACTTGTCACAAATTTTTTTATGAAAAAGTAGGTGTGTGTATCTGTAAACATAGGCCTACTTTTTCTATTCTAAGGGTTTGTGACTAGTTCCTGTGGATGCTACATACCAAATATCAATAATCTAGGCCTTCTGGTTTCAGACAAGAAGATTTTTTCACGTTTTCCCAATATAAACCTATGTAAAACAATTGACCCCCAGGGCGGGACCATTTTCTGCCCCAGGGCTATAATTCTAACAAACATGGTAGAGGTCGACTAGGTGATGCTACATACCAACTATCAAGGCGCTAGGCCTTTTGGTTTCGAGAAGAATATTTTTTCATATTTTCTCTATATAAGCCTATGTAAATCATGTGACCTCCGGGGCGGGGCCATTTTTGGACCCAGGGCTATAATTTGAGCAAACTTGGTAGAAGTCCACTAGGTGATGCTAAATACCAATGATCAATAGTCTAGGCCTTCTGGTTTCAGACAAGAAGATTTTTTTAAGTTTTCCCTATATAAGCCTATGTATAACATTTGTCCCCGGGGCGCAGGGGTACAATTTGAACAAACTTGGTAGAGGTCCACTAGGTGATGCTTAATACCAAATATCAAGGCTTTAGGCCCTGTGGTTTCAGTTTTGGCCCCAGGGTTGTAATTTGAACAAACTTTGTAGAGGTCCACTAGGTGATGCTACATACCAAATATCAAGGTTCTAGGCCATGTGGTTTCAGACAAGATTTTTTTTCACATTTCGCTATATAAGCCTATGTAAAACATGACCCCTGGGGCGGGGCCATTTTTGGCCCCATTGGTATAATTTGAACAAACTTGATAGAGGTCTACTAGGTGATGCTACATAACAAATATCAAGGCTCCAGACCTTCTGGTTTCAGACAGATTTTTTAAATTTTCATCGCGAAAATCTATTTTTAGCCTCTGTGACCTAGATATGCAATGGACGAGAACCATTCGAACAATTTTGGTAGAGGGCCTCCCAAGGATCATTTGTATGAAATTATTTTAAAATTGGACCAGGGGTTTAGGAATTGTCATTTAAGTCAATTGTTAACGGACGACGGACGAAGACCGATCACAAAAGCTCACCTTGTCACTACGTGACAGTTGAGTTAAAAATATTTTGTGTCCGCCTCAATGAAATGTGCATAGCAAAAGTTTCAGTCTTCAATGTAATAGTGGGTGGTCAAAGGTAACATGTACAGATTATGTGCCTGCTTCATATTTCAATCATTATATGGTCCAATTCTGAATTAATACATTGTCAAGTAACAAAATGTTGGACCTGTTCTGGATCCAAATTGACACTGATGGTACTGCTGAAAGTATTTTTCAAAAAAGATGATTTTGAAAAAAATCAGCAGGCAACAGAAGACATGAAAAATTACCCAGCATGTAAATTGTTAATAAATCCACCCACTGGATTGTTTGAGTGACATTCTGGGCGTAGTTGGGAAACATCAAATGTGTCAGCTCTATGGTAGACTTAACTACGTTTCAAAAACATCTGTTTTGTTGGAAGCATTCACCGCAGAGGAAAATTATAACCATATTACAAAATATGCGGAAATTGTAAAGATTAAGAAACACAAATTTTGACAATTACATTTATTAACATTAATTTAGATCTAATTTTATAGTACTCTTTGTACATGTAGTCATAAATAACAAAACTTAATTCAATTAATACATAATTATTACATCTGGCTAACTAAGCTATACATGTATTATACTGGCTAACAGAAAATAGCCATTTTCCTGCTAATGTTATTTTTACCCTGAAAACGTCTTCTGCTTTTAAGTCTGCTGCAGCCTTTAGACTACTTTTGATCATGGTAGCAAACACAATGAACCCAGACCAGACTGCTCCTAAGTTAGCAAGCAGTCTGATCTGGGTCCATATTATTTGCAATATAGGCTTTCAAAGTGTTCAAGCATATAAGATAGCAGTCCACAAGTCGTGACTGGCGGGAAAAGGGTTGACCCTCAAAAGTATCAATTTCGTCTAGGGCGGAAGACAAATTTATGTTTTTTCAAGTAATTCACAGGAAATATCGAACCTTATTCGGCTTTAAAAAGAAACAATATGAACTTGGCTCCAAACAAGGGAAATGAAATTTGTAAAGAAAAAGAAAAATACTCCTAAAACTACAGCAAATTTTAACCCTTTGTATACTGTTGACCCCCTAAATGGGTTCTTTGGCAGACACTGAAACAGTGAAGATAAAACAATCTTCGGGACCAAAGTTCATCTTAATATTAAAATTCTAAACGGTGACCCCTTGTTATGTATAATTAGAGGATAACTGTATTCAAAATTTTCATTTTGGGAGGTATATCGTTGGATATACAGACGGAAATTTAGTTTTACCCCGGCGTGTTAGCTTAGTCGTAAAAACATGATTTTTGAACATATATCCGTTGATTTACCTCCCCAAATATGGTTATCCCCATTCTAATGCACTAGTAACATTTTTACTTAAAAAAATACAGTAAAAACATAGTATGTTGCACCAACGTCCAGGGGCTGCCAGCTGCATACAACCGTTTGCCAGCTTCATAAAACCACTTGTCAGCCAATGCAAAAAGATGTTACATAATAACGTTGAGTTTGCGACAGTATATCGCAGGAAATACTGTCGCAAATTTATGACGTTATCCAATCAGACGTCACGTTACATTTGCAAGTGCATTAGAATGTACCATCTCAAAATCATTGTAATAACCAGATAGAAGAATTCATTAGTATTCAAAGGGTTAAATAACATTTAATCCTTTCATTCCTATAATTTAGGATGGGATTTTCTTGGAACAAATACAATATGATTATGTAAACTGACAACAAAAGACTAGAAAACTGAACACACAAGTATTGCACATTAAATCGGAAAGCAACAAATTATGCCATAAAAATAATAATGGGTCATATTCTCATATTAACTCTTTTACCTGTCATCTGCTGATACCATTTGCCAACAGTTTAGACCTAGATCAGGCCTTGCCAATGTCTGTCCTAATCCAGGACCATACTGTTTGACACTATGTTGGTATTTCTGAAAGACTTTTTTTGAAGAAAAAAATCAGCAGATGACCAAAAAAATGTGTTGACCATTTCCTTGCTAGTGGCAACTTTTGTCATCTGCTGATAATATTTTCAAACTGTTTGGACCCACAGGTTATGAAACTTTTTTCATGCCCAACTAAAATGAGCAGGAAATTTATCCTGCTCATAAATGTTAAAATGTCAGCGATTGTTGGCATTTTAACATTTATTAGCATGATAAATACAACATCTGTGAGTTTTATAGCAAGAAAAATCTCTATTTTTCATAATTTCACCTTTTATGAGCAGTTGAAGGTTGATGCTTAGTTGAGATGAACATAAAAAAGATTTATAAGCTCGGGGCCATGACTGACAGCTCTAGATCCAAACCACTTGACACTCTGATAGTATTCCTGAAAGGTTTTTTTGAAAAGTAAATTTTGAAAAAAAATCAGCCGACGACAAAAGCATAAAAAATTACCCAGCATGCAAAGAGTTAATGCCACTTTGACAGTCCTAAAGTCCAAGATTGTTTTCCGCATATATTATCAAACTCAATAAGAGGATTTTCAGTGAAGTGAAAAATGAATATTATTGAGCCGCAACATGAGATTTCCAACAATGTTGTATAAGCGACCAGCAAAGGCTTAGACCAGCCTGCACATAGGCGCAGTCTAATCAGAGCCTTTGCTAATCGCTTGAATATTCTATGAGTATTGAGTTACTGAACAAACATCATTTGGAGTTTCTATGCTTAACAAGAGGCTGTACAGGCTTGTCTGAGTCGACACTTGTCAAAATGCCACATTGTTGAAAATCACATGTCACGGCTCATCGTGAATAGCGCAGCCATGATGAATGAAGTGAACTTTTTTTCATGTCACAAGATGAAATAAAAGGTACACATGTATAAACATGACAACTGATTTTATTTTATATACAATTATTTTATATTAAACACTGTTGTAGAGTGATCGACTTGAGGTTGAGGGATGCCTGGTTGGAGTCTCACCAGAATCACTTTGTTGTGTTCTTGAGCAAGACACTTTATCCTCGGCTTAGTTCATGTTCAACCAAAGAAAAGTCCCGACATGACGAAAAATTGTGGCTTGGGCAGAAACATCAACTCGTACAAATAAACAATTATTATACTGCAGATTTGGAAATTTTCATGAGGGTTTTATTTTTGCGAAACTTCGCATAAGCAAAGTTTTGTGAAAATAAAATCCTCACGAAATGGTGAAATCATTCTGTCATTTACTGATACAGGTAAATCATGCCTTAGTTGCGATTTTTAAAGTCGCAAATATGTCTTAACAGTATTCACAAAAATAAGATTCCTTCGAAAATTTCAGAATTTACAGTATTTCACTTACCAGGTATAGATTATATAGTAGGCAATTTTACGCTAAACTCATTTGAAAAAGAGAAAAGTTAGTTTAGAAGAATGCATAAAAATTAACTTACCATTGGGGTTGACTATTCACTGTAAGCAGGCATATTTGACAACAATCAGCTTCAAAATGATTTATTTTCTCCTTCACTGGCGTTTTCCTGATTTTTTCATCTTTAATTTGAATGTAGTATTCTTTTCAGAGAAAACAGATGTACCCCCCACCCCCACACAAATTTGACCTATTTAGCTCCTCTGTGACCTTGAAAATTGCGTATTGGAAAATTATTTTCTTTATTTCTCATCCAAAACATATGTTGTGGGTACTCAAAAGAACCGTATTAATGGGTAAGAAAATAATTAAAATTTTACGCAAATAAAATTTCCTTATCTGGATCTATGTATATCCATGAAAATTTGGTTTCAATTCTCACACTTGTTCATGAGATATCTTTCACATAAGAAAGCCTTGTGCAGACGCCTACAGAATCTGCACCAAAAATAATATGCACCCCACCCCCCTTCAGTGGAGGGACATAATAACCTTCAACCAACTGTTAAAACGAATGAACTCCTTTGATAACATGATGGCAAAATCTATGTTAAGATATGGCATGGCAAATGTAGTGCTATTTTGTAGCTCGACGCGAGAAAACCTGTCTTCGGACATTTGGGAACGACAAATGTGCAGATCAGCCAGCGCATACGGGCAGTCTGATCAGCACCATTGTTATTCACTTATTGGAAATTATATCTAAACCTGCTACAAGCAAAATTTCAATTTTCTAGTTAGCCTCTGTAGCTTAGCAGGCTAGTTTGAATCTCACTTAGTCTGAAACCAAAGACAGGTTTTCTCGGGTCAAGGTCCAAATGTGAGAAGCCTTTGCAGAAGCAAAATCTACTCACATTTATCCAGCAACAAAATATAAACTACATTGATTTGTTAAGCTAAAAATGATATGAACAATTGGACCTGTTTTTCAGTATTGAAATAGCATAGGTAGGTCTAGCTCTGATGCCATTTATTGTAAATACAGTATTGTTGGATTCCTGACAGTTTCCAAACTATTTAATAAATTTTAAAATACAAATGAAGGAAATACATAAGATAGCAAAACTAACTTTCAGAAAATAAAGAATGCTATTATGAACGAGTGAAGATATGTATGATTTTGGTACTTATTGCATAAGCCAACAGCAAAGGCTCAGACGATCCTGCGCATCCACATCCTGCGCATCAACACAGTCTCATCAGAGCTTTTGCTGCTTGCAAACACAATGTATGGATGTAGATGAAGGCTTTGGCCAAAATTTAGGCCTCTAGTCCCAACAGGGTAAAGTCCGATAACTTCGGACAGCAGGTAAATTCGGACATGCTTTTGCAATCAGTGGAAATCCAGATGAGACGGCACCTTATGAGCTGTCTCATCAGGATTTTCACTGTTTGCTTATTTATTTATTTTTTTATTTCATTAATTAAAATATGATACGAACAAGGTCGCTGTCCGAATTTACCTGATGTCCGAAGTTACCTGACTTGACCCTAGCTGAGCCTGCATGTTAAAATAATGACCATACCCATAATGATATGCAATAAAAAAAAAAGTTATCCAAAATCCTATCAGCTAGCCCATTCTTTTCAGATTCATATTGTCTGAATCTGACACTATTTATATATGCATGTGATTAATATGTGACCAACCCGACATGATGGTATTTATATTTGTTGTACTTACAACTCGGTCAACACTATTTAGTTGTATGGGCCTCGTTGTGAGAAAACCTGTTTTTGAAGTTGGCAACCAGATAAGGCTCAATTCCGCCTGCTCAGCTCCAGAGACTAGCTAGAATATTGAAATTTTGCATGTAGCAGTTTTAACTATTATACCTTTTAGCTGGCAAATTCCATTGGTTCTGATCAGACTGTGCAGATTTTCAGGCTGGTCTGCAGCTTGATTGTTAACATGCAATCATATTTTCTCACGACAAGGCCGATAAGATTATTTCACCATAATTTATATTTAAGGGATAACTGTATTCAAAATTTTAATTTGGGGAGGTATATCGTTGGAAATTTAGTTTCATGGCAACGCGCGTGAGTGGAGACGTAATTTTCTACTTTATATCTGGCAAAATACCTCCCCAAATGAACATTTTGAATATGATTATCTCCATTCTAATACACTTCTGTGCTTGTTTATCATTCAAATACTTTGTTTCTTCTCATATTGGAGTGTTGCAAGCTGCATAAAGCTGCAAGTCATCCAACAAAATGTTCCATGTCGCCGTGGTGTAGTGGATAAACTGCTGTCCTTATAAACCAGGGGTCTCAGGTTCGAGGCCCAAATAATGATCTAGATACCCCTCTGATAAGAGTGCATATTTGAAAATCAATTTTCTTATTTCTCAACCAAAACATGTTGTGGGTACTCAAAAGAACCGTCTCACTGAGACTGTTCTTTTGAGTACCCAAAACATATGTTTAAACTGATGGAAAAAAAAAATAATTGCAATTTTAGCTGAAAAAAATCGGGACCTATGCTTATGTGGTTATTATGCTCCCTTGACAGTTATTCCTTGTTGTCCTTTGTTGGTAAATTGATATGCCATCCATAAACATGTCTGTCAAAACCACCAGAGAACAGATTGCACAGTGAGGTCTCTTCTGCCCAGTCCACTGAACACACCATCTTATTATGACCCTGAAAACAGAAACAAGGCAGCTGCTATAGGAAGGTGTCACCTAGATTGGGCAAATTATAATATATGCTTTAGTCTCATAAAAAGCCTTGCCTTGAGGTTAAAAAACTTGAGTTCATTCTCAGACTCAAAATAAAGCGCAATGATAGGCTGCTTGTGGACACGTGTCCGCAAGCAGCTAATCATTGCGCTTTATTTTGAGTCTGAGACTGTACTCAAGTTTTATAACCTTAGGGCCTTAACACTTCCCACCAATCATAAATGTTGTCTGCTTAATCATCTGTTGGTGTACTATGGAAGCCTATGCTGCAAACAATATAGACCCAGATCAATGTTCATACTATTTGCTTCCATGATAAAAGTTGCCCCCAGTGCGTTTTAATATATGAAACAGACGTAATAAGCAGACAATATTTTCAGGAAAAAAATATTGACAGGATAAGTAAATATATGCTTAAACTAGAGGACCTGAAGGTCCTGAGGCGCTCACCTGATCTCCTTAATAATGTTAAAATAGGTGAAGGTCAACTACAGCTTTTAATGGAACAAATTTTGTTTTTACCATATACATTTTGGTCAAGTGACCTAAACAATCTAATGAATAATCCATCAAACAGCCCAGAGATTTCTGAGAAAAAAAATATTTAGATAGGTATGTGGCAGTCCAAATGAGCGGCCTTGGATAAAAGGTCACAGGTCAGCTTGACATTTGGTACTTACAAGTAATAAACCATTGTCACAATAGGTTTAACTATTATGAATTTGGCTGGCTCAGTAATAGAAATGAACATTTTAAGATTTTCTCCATGTAAATGCATTAGGAATCAAATTTGACCTTGCCATAAAGTAGGTCAAGGTCAACCTAGATTCATCATTTGTGCTAACCTGGTAGGGCCCACATCCCCGATCCTACATACCAAGTCCCAAAGCCAATGGCCTTTTGGTTCCAGAGAAGAAAAGATTTAAAAGAGTTTTTACCATATATGGGCATGGTGGCCATGTTAGTCATGTGACCATAACAATTTGTATAAGTTTTGGCTAACCAGTCATAAGGAGTTGTCAAATGAAATTTGCTTTCAATTGGCCAAGAATTGTCTGAGAAAATTATGTTGATGGGACTCCAATATAAGCGACCTTGGCTGAAAGGTCAAAGATCAACCTTGACCTTTAAACTTATTTATAGACACTAGATTGAACATATCAAGTGAGAATAATGACTTTGGCTTTAACAGTATTCAAAAAATCAACTTTTCAAAACATTTCCCATTCAAATGCATTAGGAAGCAAACTTGACCTTGACGTTAAGTAGGTCAAGGACACCCTAGGATCATCATTTGAACAAACTTTGTAGGCCCCACATCCCCAATACTACATACCAAGTCTCAAGGTCACTGGCCTTCTAGTTCTGGAGGAGAAGATTTTTAAAAGGTTTTTACCATATATGGGCGTGGCGGCCATCTTTGTCATGTGACCAAAATATTTTGTATAAATTTTGGCTGACTTTACATAAGGAGTCTTCACATAAAATTTGAGCTCAATTGGGCAAATGGTTTGTGAGAAAACTATGTTTTAATATATTGATTGGACCACAATATGAGCGACCTTGGCTGAAAGGGCAAAGGTCAACCTTGACCTTTGAAACTTATTTATAGCCATTGTCTCATTAGTTTTAACATATCAAATGAGAATAATCACTTTGGCTTTAACAGTATTCAAAAAATCAACTTTTCAAAAAAAAATCCCATTTAAATCTATTAGGAAGCAAATTTGACCTTGACATTAAGTAGGTCAAGGTCAACCTAGGATCATTATTTGAACAAACTTGGTAGGCCCCACATCCCCAATGCTACATACCAAGTCCCAAGGTCATCGGCCTTCTGGTTCTGGAGAAGAATATTTTTAAAGGGTTTTTACCATATATGGGCATGGCGGCCATCTTGGTCATGTGACCTGGAACATTTGAACAAACTTTCGTTCCCCCATCCTAAGGAGTCTCCATATGGAATTTGAGTTCAATTGGCCCAGTGGTTTCAGAGGAGAAGATGTTTGAAAATGTTGACGGACGGACGGACGACGGACGCCGGAGTCACTGGTATACTAATAGCTCACCTCGGAGCCTTCGGCTCAGGTGAGCTAATAACCAGAGACATGGACAGATAGCTTGTTTTTGCTAGAACTGCAAAGCAGATAATGCAAAAATGAGCCAGCACATGCGATATTGTTCCGACATATAGCTCATGTGCAAAGTCATTCTTTAAAGGTGCATGGAGGGCTATGTAGTGGGGTCATTTTTTAAAAGAACCAATTTTCACTGTCATACTTTGTGTAATTGTGAAGGATCTAGCGAGACTGAGTGGATGTGCAGACTCATCTGAGCTTTGGCTGGATGCTTATACCAATGCTTTTATACCAAAATCTCATATCTTTAAAGAACAATTCACATTTATAACAAATCTTCCAGCACAAAAGTATGAAGTTGGTTATACAAAACAAAGCAACTCATTAGCTAGCATTACCTTAAACTTGTCTAATGAAACACAGATCGATATCAAATTGACATTTTGGGTGACAAATTGTGAAAAGCTTTGTGCAGGGCAAATCCTATTTGTATTTACAGCCAAAATATAAGTGTATCGGACCAGTTAATCCAAACTTTCATTACAATAAGTTAACATTTGCCATACTTACAATTGTATTACTTCTAGGTAATCTTCCCAGTCTGTTGCCATTGATGTCATAAAGTCGTATATGTCTGTTGTCTAGTGGAATGGCTATTATGCTCTGATTGGGCGATACTGACAACCTGCAATACATCAAAGTTTAACTCTGCATGTTCGGTAATTTTTCAAAACTTTTGTGTCTGCAGATATTTTTTAATACCATTACTAGTTATAGCTATTTAACCCTTATCCTGCCAATCATGAAAATGTTGTCTGCTTATTACATATGCTGCATATATTCAAATGCACTCAAAAAAACTTTTACAAGATTTTTTTCAAGATTTATTTATTTGGTAAACAAAGGCCACCGGCCCAAAATACATCACATAGTATTTCAGCAAAAATACAATGTTACTGATATCTTTTTACCGTGGAAGCAAAGACTATGAAGCCTGATCAGACTGCTCTTAAGGCAGAAGTCTAATATGACTCAATATATTGTTTGTGTTTGCAATGTAGGTAACCAAAGTACATTAGCAGATTAGAGAGCAGATGATAATTGTCATGAATGGCGAGAAAAGGGTAAATAACCTAAATTATCAATATAGGCCCCTAAGTTATAAAACTTTTTTCGTGCTCAACTCAGCTGAGCATGAAATTTCAACCACTAATTAAAGCTAAAATGATGAAAAATAATGAGTTTTCTTGCTGTCAAACTCTTAAAGTGTATTTATCCTGCTAATAAATGTTAAAATGCCACCAATTGTTAGCATTTTAAGATTTATGAGCAGGATAAATTTCATGCTCAGTTGAGTTGAGCATGAAAAAAAGTTTCATAACCTCAGGGCCAGTAAAAGCTTACCTATTCACAGGTGCATCAGTTCTTATTGTAGCTAATGGAGATCTCATGTTCTTCAGGTCCCAGACTTTCACAGTCCTGTCGTCACTTCCAGACACAACCTTCTCATGGCGGGCAAACATTGCAGATGTCACAGGTCTGTAATAAACAATGATTACTCTGTTTAATATTGTCATTCAAATTTAAAAGTGATACATGTAATGCACTCAACAGTGAAAGTTCAAAATTTCCAAAATCGAAAACTTAAAACTTGCAGTTTGCCTACAAAACTAAACACTTTCAAGCTTAAATGTTTAGTTGTCTTTAGGCAATCTTAAAATAAATCAGGGTGGCTATTTTAATCAGCCGAATTCAGGATTTTGAGGCTGACTTTCTAGAAAGTCAGCCTCAAAATCCTGAAAACTTTCACCCATGTGCCCTTTATTACTAGACCAAGTGCCCAGAGGGGGCATGTATACTCCAACCTGTGCCCCTGACTTTTTCAAAAAGTGCCAAGTACTCTTGCGATGGTACTGTTATGAACTCTGCAGGAGGTCAAGGCCTGCACCGTTGATCTCCTGCATTTACCCTTTACTCCGTGGCTTCTTTCCATATTGAGAGCCTCTTGACACACTCCTCCAGCGAGTCGGCAAATATGACAAGATCATTTGCATATAGGTCCTCCCAGGGAGCTTGAGTGCAGAACTCCCTTGACAAGGCCTCCAGCACAATGATGAAGAGCAGGGGACTGAGTACAGAGCCCAGGTGGACCCCGACTTTCACCTAAAACTCTTGACAGCAACCCTCGCTGACAGGGACACGCTCTGTGCATTGGCATACTTTCAGTGGATCAACCGTACAATCCATTCATCAACACTTAGCTTTCTCAGCGCCTACAAGATAACCTACCAAGAAACACAGTCAAATGCTTTCTCTAGTCCATGAAGGCTATGGTAAGACACATGTTCACTGCCTGTCATTTCTGCAGCTTCCTGACAACTAAGATAGCATCTGTAGTGCCTCTTCCTGGAGCAAACCTTAACTGTCAGACCACCTGTCTTATGAGGCCAACAACAATCCGCTCTAATTTTCATGGCCTCTCTAATTTTCATTGCCTGCTCGGTCAGCTCCAGGCCTCGAGTGTTACCTCTGTCGAGAGCATCTACCTTGCCAATGCATTGTATTTAAAACATAGAAACATAGGTCCATATAAATAAAAGTCTTGAGTGTAAAATTGCGAATATCTTCTTACCCATCAGTTTTAACATAAGTTTTGGGTGCTCAAAAGAATAGTCTCACTGTCTCATCGAGACAGTTCTTTTGAGTACCCATAACATATGTTTTGGTTGAGAAGTAAGAATATTAATTTTAGTTACCCACTCTTATCTAGGTGCCTGGTAGAGAAGAAATGAGCTACAAGATGAAAATTCCAACAATGTGGTATGTGCAACCAGCAAAGGCTCAGATCAGCCTGCGTATATGCGCAGTCTGATCAGAGCATTTGCAAGTCGCTTGAATATTCTATGACTGTTAAGCCACTGACCAAACAGGATTTGGAGTTTCTAAGCTTAAAAGGAGCTTGTCTGTGTCAACACTTGTGAAAATGCCACATTGTTGGAAATCACATGTCCCGGCTCAATTATACTTACTGTGAGTGGCCCTGAAACACTGTTACTGCCATATTAGGATCACGGAAATCCCACAACCTAAATGTTGTATCTTTTGATGATGTCATTACAAGACTTTGTGTTGGATGAGCTCGAACTTCTGTCAGTTCTTGATCATGACCTGAAGTGTATAAATAGAATCAAAACTTTAGCATCTTAAAAAATAGTATTAGCTCAGACTCAGCTCACTCACACCACAGGGCCTGAGATTATAAAACTATTTTCATGCTCAGCTCACATAAGCATGACATTTGAAATCTTCATAAATATCTTAATACAAAAAATGAGGAAATTGTTTTTTCTCAGATTAGAAGATTTTGCAGGGGTGTGGAAATACCATACCCGACTTGTCCAACCTGGTCCAGTTTCATGCAGGACAAGTTAAAAATTCCTATTTACTTGTCCTAGGACATGTATAAACAAAATCAATGCAATTCTGTATTTCATTTTTTATTACTTATTATGAACTCACAATGCCATGTTGTATGGAAAACAGTGTGGATCCTGATCAGCTGGCTTCTTAAGAAGCCAGCTGATCTGGATCTACACTGTTTTCAATTGAGTTTATTACTGGTTTCATACTGATTTTAAAGAGTTTATATATGGTATCAGCAAAGTAAGGGCTAAGCTGTGCATTATCTGTTCTTTCAGACAAGTAAAACTTTCTTTGGACAAGTACATAATTGCCATTTACTTGTCCCTGGGCAGGTATAAAATTTTGCTATTTACATATCTAGATATTGTCATTTGTTCTTGTATTAAATTTGAAAATGCCAACAATTACTGGTATTTGACCAGAACAAATTTCATGCTCTGACATGCGAGTAGAGTATGTAATAAGTTTTATTACCTAAGAGCCTGACCTTGGTCAAACTTTCTTCCCACTCAACCAAAAAATCTTATTTCATTATACATTCCATCTGTTGCTTGAACTATAATGAGCTAAACTGTCGAGCCTGCACAATGGTCCATAGAGGACATAATCAGTGTAAAGTAAAATCTATCTTAAGCGGCCACTCAAAAATAGTCAAAACAAAGATCTTAATGACAAATGGTAGCTTAATGAAGGTCAAAAGTATTGCAGAATGCTCCCTTTGGAGCATTCTGCAATACTTTTGACCTGCATTAAGGGATCATTGGTATTAAAAACATTTTGGTCTTCTTTTTGAGTGGCCGCTTAAGACAAAATTTACTGTAAATTTCATCCCGTTTCATAAAATGGATTTTGCTAACACTATGCAAATCTTCAAACCCAGGCCCATTTTACAATGAATGATCAAAATGTGTAGAAGGAGATGCACAGATAACTGAGATAAGACACCCACAGTAAACTGTTGATAAAGGATCTAGAACGCTTAAGTCGCCCTTGCCAACACAAGACGTGCAACAATAAAATGAAACCTCTAAAGCCTACCAGTTAAAGCTGAAACTTTGTTCCCTGTTTCCACATCAAACAAGATGGCTGATCTATCCCATGATGCAGTAACGAGTCTGTCACCAGTAAACAGCCAATCAGCTGAGATGACAACATTATGATGACCAAACAATTCACAGGATGGTGTTCTCAGTACTGCCTTCTCGTGTTGCTCTACCATTTCTGAAAATAAACATGAGACGTGTCCATACTATAATTCAGTTAACCCTTTTCCCGCCAGACATGTGCTTTGTTGTCTGCTCCCTTGTCTCCTTATGTTATAAGGAGGAGCAGTCTGATCAGGGTCCATAGTGTTTGCTTCCATGACAAAATCTAGTCTTAAGTACACTTGAATATATGCAGCAGACAATTGAATATATGCAGTAGACAGTATTTTCTGGATCAAAAAAAAATCGGTGGCTAAGACATTTTGAGGACCTTTTGTTGTGTGTGTAAAAGTGTGATTGTTTTCTAGGTATCAGAACTTTTTGGGTAAGTAGAGACACCCAATAATATTGTCTTTTGTGTAAAGAATATAAGATGAGTGTATTTTGATATCGAGTTTACCAGGCAAGGCTTGGAGAACACTTGTTTCAACACGAGCTCTTGAAGCTGAGCCTGGTAAACTGGTTACGCCAACCTGGTATTCTATTTATCAGTTACCCATTGGTTCACTCTTCAAACTGGCAATTATGACATAAATATCAATTTTCCTGTTTATGTAACGTCATCAGCGTCATTCATAAAGTGCAATATCTTGACCTGATAAAGATAACTGTAGACAACATTTATCGGGTCAATGTGCAACAATGCAGTTAATATGAGAGGTAACTCATAAACAATAATTCCAAGCCTCATGTTGTAGCCTCAAATTCTCATTGAATCTTGGAAGAATTCACAGCATTTCTCATTTGGAATTAAAATAAGTAAAACACACAAATAATCATAATTAAAAATGTTATTCTGAGTGCATCATGTTTAATTTTAGGCAAGTAACTCTTAAAATACCAATCACAACAAAGTCTGTTTTTGTCATCTGCCAAAATGATTTAGAAGCCTTTCAACAAACAGTGTAGACTCAGACTGCTCCTATAGCAATCTGAGCTGGGTCCACACTGTTTGCATTTATAGTTATCTTAATCAATAACGAGACAGTAGTCTGAATGACTGCCAAAGCCCCCACACCTGAATCTCATGACTTTGAGATGTGACCTTGATTCCCGTAGCAGACTCATGGGTTCTGCACATTGTCTCACTGAGCGGAACATTTGGGTGATGTTTAATGAAAATCTTACAAAGGGTTGAGGAGTTATTGAGCGGACACGAAATTCAAGGGTAAATAACATGACCATTAAAGTGTGACCTTGACCTTGAGTTTGCATAGCTGAGTCATCGGTTCTGCACAATCTCACTGAGAGGAACATTTGGGGAAAGTTTAATGAAAATCTTTCTAAAGGTTCAGGAGATATGGAGCGGACACGAAATTCAAGGGTAAATCCCATGACCTTGAAGTGTGACCTTGGTCATGGGTTCTCCACACCATCTCACTGAGAGGAACATTTGAGTAAAGTTTATTGAAAATCGTTCAAAGGTTTCAGGAGATATGAAGCAGACATGAAAGTGTTAAGTATGTAATGACCGACAGACTGATAGACCTGTGATGGACGGACTGACTGACTGACAGACGAAAGGACATTCCTATACCCCACACTTCGCTTCACAGCGGGGGATTAATAATAGTAAATATAAGTAGCAGATGACTTCAGCAGACAACTTTTTGATGCAGTTTTTTATGGCACTTTAAGGTTTAATACTATACTGGGCCTTTGTATCACTTTCAATCTTCTAGCAACATCAAGGCAGTGATGGAAAGGACTCCACCATAATATAATGCCTTTCAATTATATGCAAAGCAGGCATATTACTTGCTCTTAACAGTTTGATTAAACATCTATTAAACAGTACAAATACTTCTTTAAAAATCAATATTGGCAAACTACTAAGAGACTCAAAGTGTTGTGAAACTATTATCATGTTGTAAAAAGAATGCAGTGTTTTCGTTAAGAGGCGGCAGCAGGCAAAAATAGCCACCTACTTCGCCTTCTGAGTCATCTATTTTGATAGACTGGTTCATAAGGTTATATTTTAAATTCTAACACACCTCGCCTATAGAGCCAACGGTAACAAACTGTGATATATCGGACAATAATTCACTGCTAAAGTGTGTGATAGCTGACGTCACTGGAAAATGACGTCATTCATGGCGTTAGACGGTGTAACGTCGTTTTTACGCTTGAAAGACGTTACAATTATATGTAAACGTATGCGACGTAGTCTAAGTATTGGCGGGAGTTCTTCAGTGCAATGGCGGAAAGTTGGAAGACGCTGAAGACTTCGAATGTGTTTTCGTCGTTTATTGTGTGTTAGAATCGAAATAGATCAGCTCAAGTGCGTGAATTGTTGAGTAATAATTCACTGTTTGTCGGTCAGTTGTACGAAGATAAATCACTCGCGCTGCGCGCTCGTGATTTGATCTTCTTTACAACTGACCTCCAAACAGTGAATTATTACTCAACAATTCACTGCTGGAGCTGATCTATTTCTTAAGCAGTGAATTTGGCCAGTTTCCTGGCAATGTCTGCCGGCTACTCAAAATCTTAGAGAAATCCCCGGAATGATTCCTTATTTGAACAGAAAAAACTGCATACCAATTTTTCTCACCTCATCTATCCATTCAGGCACAAGACTTTATGGAATAGCATTATTGTAGCGCCGCAGGACACCAACCATCCAGTATAAACGAATATGGGTAATTTCTAGTAAGTTTTTAAACTGAAAACCCTGGGTCATCAACTTGATCTGAACTGAAAACACAATATCCTCTTCCATGTTGGGACATAAAACATATTATCACATAATTAAGACACTTTTTGCCGTGATAACCCAAAGTCTGCATATGCGATAAGCTCTTTCCCGCCAACTGGTTATCAGCCTGCGGTGATGATAACCGGAAGTCACGTTTTTTTAACAGAGAGAGGTTATCATGCCCGGCACGTAACGTTGATCATTTAATGATGTCAGGTGTGAACAAGTGGCGTGATGTAACACAAAATTTAAGCCATTCCTGTGTTTTACTTACATTTTTTACGTCAAACACGTCGAAATAGTGAAATGGAATATGTGATAAACAGATTATAACATGGGGTTTTGTTTAACTCCTTCAGTATCAACTCTCGACCATTATCAGCCCTCGAGCTAAAGCTCTCTGGCTGATAATGGGGTCTCAGGTTGATACTTCAGGCGTTAACCAAAATGCCATGAGATAATCTCTAATTTTGTTTAATGCTACACTGTACCTACCATCTGCTGAAGCTTCCTTCTCAGAGTTATCCAAATCATCCTCTCCTGAAGATTGCTACAAACAATAAAAGAGACACAAATACCATAAATGGGAAATTTTCGTGTCGTCCAATTTTTGCGGTAAGTTGTGATCCGCGAAAATTGAAATCCACGAAATATTTTCCAAGTTTGATCCATTGTTTATTTACCTTTATACAGAAAAATAATTGTGTATTCATTTGTGTTCATAAAACACCGTTTTCCATAGACTAGCCAGCCTAGTTTACAGGTCAAGCTACATGTATACTGTTCATTGAGCATGAATAGGTCAATCAAGCTCATGCTTGTGAGCCTTCAACCGTTACACAATAGACGGCTTGGACAAGTGAGAAAGATAATGGATTAATTACGCTTAAACACATCTGATCATTAAATCAGATTTGGACCAGTGATCACATATTTCTGTCAGCGTTTGTTCAGATAATTATTAAACAAGCAAATTCAGAGAATTTATGTCCCCCGCCATTATTGTTTATTATTTAAATGAGATCATGACAAAAACATCTGTAAAGTTTCAAAAGAATCGGCATAAAACTGTAGGAGGAGTTGCGCACACAAGGTACCCAGTATCCATTAACTTTGACAGTAAAAACGCCAGAAAAATGCCTAAGTTAAAATAGTAGAAAAAGTGATAAAAAATAATTTGAGGATTATATCCAAACCACATGCATATCTTCAGACCATGTCCAAAACACCTGTGAAGTTTCAAAAGAATCAATATAAAACTGTAGGAGGAGATGCGCACACAAGGTACCCACTATCCATTCACTTTGATAGTAAAAATGTCAGAAAAATGGCTAAGTTCAACTGGCGGAAAAAGTGTTAAAAAATAATCTGAGGAATATATCCAAACCACATGCATATCTTCAGACCATGTACAAAACACCTGTGAAGTTTCAAAAGAATCGATATAAAACTGTAGGAGGAGTTGCGCACACAAGGTACCCACTATCTTTTCACTTTGATAGTAAAAACGCCTAAAAATGACTAAGTTCAAATTGCGAAAAAAGTGACAAAAAATAATCTCAGGATAATATCCAAACCACATGCATATCTTCAGACCATGACTAAAACATCTGTAAAGTTTCGAAAGAATCGGCATAAAACTGTAGGAGGAGTTGCGCACACAAGGTACCTACTATATTAGGGGGACGGAAGGACGGACGGAAGGACGGACGGAAGGACGGAAGGACGGAATGCCGAAAACTATGTCCCTCCGCTTTTCTTCGAAAAGGCGGGGGACAATAAATGGTGCTAAAAAGCGATTTATTTTGGAGAAAAAAAAAACAATGTCATTACATTGCAAGTTAAAGTCGTCACTTAAAATGTACTGTTGAGTTAGCTGCCCTTTAGCGTCTAGAAAAATCCCCATAGACTTATAATGGGAGATCTGTTGTGACCACTCTTAGTCTCTAATGCTTTCAATTTTGAATTGATCATCTTCATTCTTGCAGATAAGAAGGACAACTATAAAAGCTTGAATGAGTTTGTACTTCTTGAAGATCCCATCACCTATTATGGAGTTAGTTGCCCTTGAGCATCTTAAAAATTTATGGATAATGCTGTGATCACTCTAGCACCTTCATTTTTGATTGGATCTTTTTCATTCTTGCAGGTAACAAGGTCAACTATGAAAGCTTAGATGGGTTTGAAATTCTATGCACTAGTTTCCATCTTCCAGATGAAATACGGAAAACACCTAGTTTCAACCAGTGCAATATACCAACTAAAAGGATACTTCAGACATTTTGCAGGACATTTAACTTGCAATTCTAATTTTTGCGGCTACAATAGACCGGGAAAATTAAAAAACGCGAATATTTATCCTCATGTTTTTGAGGCAAAAACGCGAAAATTTGGCGACGTGAAAATATTCCATTTTAGGGTAGACACCAATAGACATCTTTTTGAACCAAAATGGCAATATTTTTCTTATTTCTAAATAAAAAAAAAATTGCTGGCGTGATATAAGATTAAGTACCAACACTGCTTGCATACACAAAATATGGAAGTAGATGAAGACTCAGACCATGAATGAGGACTCTAGCCTCCCTAAATGGCTATGAAAGCATGCTTAAATAGTGATTTTATGCATAAACAATAAGTATCATTATCCCGAGGATTTTCAAAAATCAATATATGTCTGTCATAAGTGGTTGTATATTATAGGTAGTGTCAATGTAATAGTTGTAGCTGGCAAAAAGCACTTTAATATATAATTCACGTTATTGTAAGGGAAACATTTCTATCTTGGTGTTTCTTGTATTTTTTGCATGCAAGCAATAAGGGCACAGACCAGACTGTGCATATGGTCAGTCTGATCAGTGACTTTGTTATTTACTGACTGTAAAGAATAAGAGTAGTAAATGCAACATCCAAATTTAAAGAACCAAGCTAGTATCTAAGTTAAAGCAGATACATGTACAGTCTAGTGTTAACGTTTAATGTACTAATAGACTCTTCCTTCTGGTTTGATACAATAAACATGGCATGGTCTATTGTATATATCAAGGGGTCACAGGCTATGATTATTAAATTAAATTGTGTTTCTTTCTCTGAAGATCATTTGTTTTAGCAAACAGGGCATCATGCAGCATTTCATCTGAGTCTTCACTGTTTGCCAAAGTGCACACTTATGAGTCACTAGTCTACAATGGGTTAATTTTTCCCAAATCACCAAACCCTTGTGACTAGGTATCAGTTTAAACATATTTTATTGCCAAATTTTATACAGCAATGGGGTTTGATCACAAGTTCTCACAACCTTAGTTACGACCCTTCCCCTACAAATTAAACATACATAAAAGCTAATAAACATGGCTAAACATGTACAAATACATATGAATACATATACAACTACATATGAATACTAAACAAATTGTAAATTATTTAAGTTAGAGCAAAATAAACGAAGAAATACATGGTGAATAAATAAATAAATAAATAAGATAAATAAATAAATAAATAAAAAAATAAGTAAAAAATAAATAAATAAATAAATAAATAGCAGTTCTTTGATAAGTAATTGAATATAAGATGAAAAAATAATAATAATAAAAAAAAAAAAAAAATAAAAAAAAAAAAAATATATATATATATATATATATATATATATATATATATATATATATATATATATATATATATATATATATATATATATATATATATATATATATATATATATATATATATATATATATATATATATATATATATATATATATATATATATATATATATATATATATATATATATATATATATATATATATATATATATATATATATATATATAACTGCTATTATGAACCCCTTCAGTTTGAAATGTTAAATAGTCAGGTCATCTGGTACAGGTTTCTAAGTATGTTTCGAAAAAGAGTCATGTCATAGAAGGTTATTAAAAGCGTTTTGAGGTATGTATATACCTATGCACAGCCCTGAACAAGACCACATTAACTTCAGTATTCCAGTTTTCATTGCCATTTAGGATCACATTGATATTTAGAGGATGAAAGCCTCTAACTGTATCATTAAAAACCTGTCTTTCAACAGTATATTTTCTGCACTGAAAGAAGTAGTGGTAGGCATCCTCTACCACGTCACACAATTCACAAAAAGGATTATTACGAATATGGTTTCTAAAAAGATCACCGTTAAGACCACTGCATTTATTTCGCAGCCTTGCATGTAGGACATGTAGGACAGACATATATCTATTTCCAACAGTAAAGTAGGGAGGAACATGTGCTATGCTAAGTTTTGAGAATATATGCTTTTTAAAGGTTGGCAATGTTGATATATCTTTTAAGTTATCATCAAGAGAATTCCATAGCCTAATGGCTGATGTAATACACGATTTCTGTGAAATACTAGTTTGATTAAGAGGTACAGATATGTTTCTATTGTTTCTCAATGGGTAATCCGAAATTTCATTAACTAATGGAGGAATCAAATCTTGTATGTAAGTAGGATGACTAGGTATCTATACTTACCACGCTATCATGAGATGGTAGGGTAGCTTTAGGACACCAGATATGAGCTGTCTCATCTCCAGATGTCGTCACAACCAGGTCCTGAACAGGATTGAACCGAATGGCGTTCACCGAGCCCTGGTGACCAGAATACTGTAACACACATTTTCCCGACTCAGCATTCCAGATTCTGGCTGTGTGATCTAAAACAAGAGTGAAAAAGGCATGAAAAATTTGACCCTGGCATGAATACAGTTCAATCCCTTTATGACGCTATGTTTGGGGTATATAGGAATGGACGGTGTTGTAAGTGAACCGTGTTATAAAGGGACAGTTTTACAAAAATGAATTATAGAAAATTCTTTTGTAAATTCCTTGGTAAAAAAATTTGGGAGCCACAATATGATTGTATTATATCCAAACACATGTTATAATGAGATGTGCTATAAAGGGACTGCACTGTTCCTGCTACCAAGCAGTGTTCAATCTAGGAAATTTTTAAGGGGGTCATTTTCATTTTATTTCAGATGAAAATAAAACACAGCCCAATATTTCCCTATTCACATAATGTAAAAGATGGCCCACTGAAGCTTAACAAAGGGGCCATTTGAAGAAAAAGGGGGCCAATGGTCCCCTCTAAATTGAACACTGAACAAGTGTACAAAATTTTCAATCCTGGCATAAATACCTGCTTACAAATGTATGAAGACCAGAATCCATTTTCTAACAGCTAAAAAGCCTGGTCTTACTCAAAAGTGTAAATCCTACACCATATTTCTGTTTAACACAAATATTTGCATGATTTCCATTATGACCATGATCGGTTCATAGACATCCTGATTTAATAGCTGGCTTCTGAAACTCTGACCATGGAGTGCTTTTTCTGCATCTTCAATTTTCTATTTAGAGAATTTATCTAAGCTCATCACACAAGAGCAATGCATTGTTGGTTTACAATTCACTACACAGGCCAAAGTGTGTTTAACCCTTTGTATAATTGGTACTTTTGCAATCATCAGGGTCTGCACTGTTTGCTAGGATTAAAACAAATCTCCAGGGACAGAAATATACCATAATTCAGAAAAATTCTAGCAATGACCCCTAAAAGTAGGAAATGGACAATCCCATACTTAAAATATGCATGGGAAAATCCATCAGAATACAAAGGATATTCTGTGGAGTAAGTTGAACAAGTTTATGGAGTATTGCAAGCAATACTTGTCCCCTACCAGATAAGCACAGAACTGACCCAGTTTGAGTCAAAGTTGTGACCTTGACCTTAAAAGGGACAGCAACCCTAATGATAAGTATGGTTTATCAGGAAGAACTCTATGAAACCTGCATTTTGATACAAGTATCATCAAAATCGGTTGAAAAATGGGCATTTAAAGATTTCAATATGGCCAACATTTAGCCGCCATTTTGAATATTTAATTAGTTTTCAGAATTTTTTCAACTGCTTATTTTTTAGCTATCACTACTATCACATCATCAGTGTTTCAGCAGATATGCAGCTTTATACATATACAAGGAAAATCATTTGCAAATATTCAAAGGCCCACAACTTCCACATTTTTCAACTGATTTAGATGAAACTGGTATCAAAATTCATGGTTTAATAAGATCTTTCATATAAAACATAGTAATTATCAGAGTTGCCGTCCCCTTTAAGAGCTGACCCAGTGTCAAAGTTTTGTGCAAATCACACCTCCATGCTATGAGTAATAATCATGTAAAGTTAAAATGAATTTGGTCTATCCTTTTAGGAAATATGGCCTGGACAAGAAATCTGCATGTACTGACGGAAGAATCAAAGTTGTGACCTTCATTTTGAGAGTTGGTGGCAAAGCTTTGTGCACATCATACCTCCTGGCCCTCCATCCTATGGGTAATAATCATATTAGGTTATAAAGAATTTGGCATATCCTTACAGAAATTCTGTGGTAACTACAGCTTCTGACCCAGTTTGTGTCAAAGCTGTGACCCTGAGAGTTGGTGTAAAGTGTTGTGTGTGACACACCTCCATTCTTGACTTTTTTCAGCTATATTGACGGCACAGAGAGCCATTTAGCATTATGCAGCACACTCACTGCACCCAGTTTTAAGCACCCATGTAGGCTTTAAATATGGAGTTCTGGCTGTTGCCCGCCATTATCCATACTTGGCCAATGTAGATTAAAGAGTGGGGCATTGTTCAGATTGAATTTTGAATAATTACTAAAACAGACTCAATTGCGCAGATCTTGACACACATCTATTCCATGGGTAATAATCATGTGTTAAAATGAATTTGATCTATCCTTGTGGGAGATATGGCCCAGACACATAATCTGGATGGACTGATGGAAGGACAGACTGACAGAGGGACAGATCTGTAGTCCCCAAACCAGTCTTAAGACCTGCATGGGACTAATAATGTATATGTAAAGCAGACCAGGCTATTTACCCTTTACTCCACAATAGCGCCTTTTGACGCCTTTAAAATATCATGTATTTGAAAATATTATGGAAAATGGAGCATATGCTCTTTTGGAGCAAATGCTCCATTTTTCATAATATTTTCAAAAGTATTTAAAAGTATTCAATATTACGGTAAATGTTCTAAAATTTCGAACACTCTAAAATTACAAACACATAAAATTATCGCCGAAAATAATTTTCAAAACATCCTAAAAAATCGAACACTGCCCTTTTTCGGAAAAATGAATTTCTAAAATTACGAACACACGTTATTTTCGGCGGAAAACCGATGTCTGTTTATCTGTTTGTGTCCATCTGTGTTCGGTATACTTCTACCGTACAGCACGTGAGCGGTAATGACATTTGGAAGGTTCCATTCTACTTAGATGGGTAATCTGGAACGTGACGTTCTATTTCGCATGCCAGCGCGCGACGTTATACGTTATACATTATTCAAGGTCACCAGCATTGACGAACTTGATGCATGGACAAGTTCCTGCAACGATTCCGAAACTGCTTTAACTAACCCTATTGAGTATATGTATCCACCCTAATGGCTGAGATCATTATTTATTACTGACCAAACATTGACATTCAGGCAGCGATTCAGCTATTGTACGTCAATTGTGCACGTTGACACACGCTGAGCAATTCTCAATAGTGTGCTGTACATGTGACACGTGCTCGTTTTTTTCTAAAATACCAGCCCCGAAGAGAGGGAGTTGTGGAAAATGAGACGATCACTTAGGCGAGAGAGAATAAAATGAGTTGATGTATAGTGATTGCCGTGGACGTTTGCAACACAAGGGGTCATTCGGTTTCGTGCAAAATGCAGAGAAAATCATGCAAGTCACATGTTTTTTTCTCACAGAGACATCCAGTGCGGAAAATAAAGCCACCGTATATTTTTTTTAACAACATGCCTGCAAGAACTCACACGTGGTCATCATCTCATTTTTATTCAATGTACATTACCGTTAACTTAAGGCTTAAATATGTGTGAGACTGACATCCCTACCCTCCCCTCCCTTTAAAGCATTTTAAAGGATTCCCCAGTTCAGCAATATGTCCAAGCCGCGGGCGACACGGAGGGCACTTATATCTTTCTATGCGTGAACACAGCTCGGACCCGAGCATGAAATCAACTTGCGCGGAGCCCCATATGAGCTGGTAAAGACCCTGCTGGAACTTATGACAGATTTGATCAGCGAAGGCTCATGAAAGCATGTGTGTTTGCACAATCTTGCCAGGGTCTCGCTCACTAACAAAATTTAAAATGGATGAAGACTCTAGCCCAATAAAAATTCTAGACATCTACGTATGTTGTCTTTAAAATACTTGTCGGCGATTTTCTATGTACATGTAATGATGGCTATTCCTATCAATCGAAAACATCATATTTCTCAAAATGGAACATTTAAACAAACTGTTGAGCCGATCGCGGCGTGTCTGTTTGTCCTCATGAAACTGCACATGGAAGGTCCTATGAGTGCATTACCGGTATAATGTACGCACAGACGCACATACATGTACCAAGAAATAAATTGATTGTAGCACGATTCTGCATCTTGATGAATTTAACATTTACATATTTAATTTCATGAAATAAGCCAGTTCATGAGATTATGGTACCTGTCGCATATGCAAGCAGCGAAGGCTCAGACGAGCCTGCGCATCCGCGGAAAATCACCAGCTCCTTAACTGCCCACATACACAATGAAGGCTGTGGCTGTGAATTTAAAATCAGTAAAGCCATTGAGATGATCGGGACATCTCGGAATTCGCTTTATTTACCACACGTCTGTAGAAGTATGTACCCCAACTTTGTTACATGCGAAGATCAGCCTATGCACTGCACAGTCTTATCAGCACCTTTGTTTCTAGAACAAAACGTTAAACATTTTGTCGGGCAAGTTCTGGGCTCATGTCTGCTAAATTAGTTTGTCACAGCCTCTTTGTGGGGGGGGGGGGGGGGGGAGCTCCTAGGTCCCACCCTGGGCCCGGCACTGCTAATAGTATCAGCAGCAGACAAAGGGACAGGATAATGGTTCACGGACATGTTTGAGATCAAAGAAGCCGACTATCAGACCACGTGTTGTTGTTGTTTTAAGACTCGGAAAGCACGCTGTGTCTCCAGCTCACGAAAGCGGACTTAGCACACAAAACATAATTGCCTAGCTGTGTCTCCTTTTCATGGGTTTGCATGAAATAAATAAAAAGAATTTCAATGAACTCGAGCATGAAACGGCGCGCTGCATGCCTGAAAAACTAGATTTGTGGTACTTGTTTGAATTTTTCCTTTTCTTTGAGAAGGATGTACCCAGCGTATCGTACGCATCGGCTCGAAGCCAATACATCATAAATTGAGCCGCGACACAATGCGTCATTTTGACGAGTGTAGACTCAGACGAGCCTGTGCATACCTCCTAGACTTTCCAAAGTCTGTTAATTTTTCTTCTATAGTTTAGTTTTTTTTCTCATAAACTTCGTGTCTTTAATACAATCTTCGAAATCTGAGCGAAATTAACAGACTTTTAAACTTTGTAAGCACTCATTCAACTCTCCTGTAGATGATTGTCAGATATAATCTGAGGTTTGTTTATTTAACGGTCTGAAACCCATTACTAGCAGCAGAGCTTGATATTTATGTGTGCAGGGGAAAACCACAGTAATATGATACATGTAATATTCTTGAGTTGGTGATCTGTACTTAGTGTGTAAAAGTGACAAAAAGTCCCTGATCAGAGTGCTTCTCTAATGACAGTCTGATCCAGGACTATTTGGTCTGCACTCGATTTGAATTAAAATGAGTTAACAAAACTTTCAGGAATGCCATCAGTGGATCCAGATCAGGCCTGGCATATGTGTATGCGATAATTGTTTGCAGAAGCCAGCTGGTCCGGATCTGCAGTGTTAAATAAAAGGGGTAAATCTAGGTTAAGCAAATTGTTTGCCAGGGTTATATGCAGACGACATCGGGATACCATTAAACAGGTACTTAGGCAAACAGTGAAGACCCATATGAAACTGGGATCAGTTCTGTTTACTTATATCAAAAGACTCTTAGGGGACATAAATATATTACGAGTAAAATTGAGATATTTTGAACTAGGGCCGACATTCTCAGTCTAGGGACAAGATGCCCCTGTACTTTAAAACAATCACTCTGCAGTAAAATTACACATATCAACACTCTGTCAGATTTACTTTCAAAATAAACAGCCTAGATAAAATCGTAAGCTTGTCGTATCTCCATGCATGTAAAACTTGAGGCCAGTGATTAGTTTTGGATACAAGTAAACTTCATTTAACAATAAAGACCCAGATGAAATGCTACATCTGGCGACATTTGATCAGCGTCTGCACTGTTACCCATTGAAGGGCCAGCAAAACACATCTGAAAATGTCGTCTGCTAAAATTGTTTGCTGTAACATCCCATGTAGATGGAAGATTCCATTGGAACATGAAGGGTCAATAGACTTACCTCTTTTATGTATGTGGCTGTTTGTCGCATACTTTGCTGTTTTTATACAGTAGGAACTTATTAAAAATAAGTTAATTTCTGGAACAGTCTAGTCTGGGTTTTGATAGATAGAATAGATTCAACAAAAACAAGGCAATGATGTATATATTATGTTTTGCTGTATGCATGGGGCTATCTTATAACATAGTAATTTCTAAATTCAGATGCTGAGCCCAGTTAAATAAACAATTAATCTCAGAGTGTTGATAACTCAATTACTGGCGAAATTTATGAACTCGGATCCGAGTTCCTCAAAATCGCTTGTCTCTAGACTGTTCTGTTAGTCTTTATATGGCCAGGGTAATCAGCAGACGACATCAACAGATACTCGGCCAAATGTGTTGAACGTCCCCCTTCGGGCTATGGCATCAAAAGTCCATCGCTAGGAATTCTGATATAGATACCTCTTGTTGTTTTGGTGGGTTTTGTTGTTGCTGTTTTGCCAGTTCTATAGATATGATCTAGATTAAAACTATTTTTCCCATTTCCAAACCAAAGCATATGTTTTGGCTACTCAAAGAACCATCTCATTAAGACGGTTCTTTTGAGCACCCAAAACAAATGATAACATTTTTACAAATTAACGCTGGAAAGTTTTGTTCATCTATGGCATGATCAAGTAGACTCAAATCGGACAGCGCATTTACAAACTTCGGGTAAACGTGAAATTATATTATATTGAAATGTTGACTTGTGAAGTTCAGCATCCTATCATTTTAGATCATAGGGGTTGGCCTTATTGACTATAAATAGGAACACTGATTAATATGCATTATCACTCTAAACAATAATCCTTTTGATTACTGCTGTTACCACAGGTGTCAGTTTCTTAATCTAGCTTTATAATGACCCCTTTCACACCCTGGCGCAGGTGAAATATTGACCATTGTACTAGACTGTTCCATAGCTGCCAAGAGAATTGAAAACCCAAACAATGCAAAAAGAAAACTTTTCCATATCAGCACATTTTAATAAGTGATGGCAGGGCACACTGTAGTAAAAGTTTAAATAGATTTGACTCAGCTGGTTATGCTTTGTTGATAAAGTAAACATAAATAAGTAATTAAATCTGACAAGTGCCTTGATTTTTATCAGCATGTGGGAGTTCTATTACATTCCGACTGGATGCTGGTCGGTTATTTTGTAGATTTTACAAGTCCCTACATTTTGAAGTCTAGGATAAGGGGATATTCACTTTTTAAACAATAAGCGGGAGGTTCATCTAAAATCTATTCTGAAATGTAGGGACTTGGGCAAGTCTACATACCTCCTTATAAGCTTACAAACTCCAAACGATGTTCAGTCAGTAGCCTAACACTCATAGGAATATTCAAGCGACTAGCAAAGGCTCTGATCAGACTGTGCATATGCGCAGGCTGATCTGAGGCTTTGCTGGTCCCACATTACACATTGTTGGAAATCTCATGTCACGACTCAATTATATTCTTTCGAGGCATCGGACTTCGCTTACATTATTAATTCTTTGCATGCGTGTTTACCCCTGATTTGGGGAGATCTTCTGGATCCAAACTATTTGCAAACTTTGAGAGAGAGAGAGAGAGAGAGAGAGAGAGAGAGAGAGAGAGAGAGAGAGAGAGAGAGAGAGAGAGAGAGAGAGAGAGACTAGCGCTTGCATACGACTCTTTTTATCTCGAAAAATATCATGTATCGGTGCTTAAAATGATACTTGGAGATGCTCATCATCATTATTCGGTTATTGTGTCGGTGTGCCGCGGTCCTTGCGCACGAGGCATATATAGCACACACGGCACACCCAGTTTTATGCACCCACTTTGGAGATGCTTCTCATGCGCATCAGCTTTTGGACGACAAAGTCGGATATTCGACAGTATCAGTGATCTATATTAGATATCTTATATAGGTCACTGACAGTATTGATGCTTTCTATCGCATGCCCAAATGTTTAAATTTCCTGAATTCCATTCGGATCTGATCTGGATCTGAACTCTGAGAACGCTTTTTAAGGGAGACAGGATCCAAATAGCACTAAAAGGGGGCCATCATCGGCTCGCCAGCGAAACGCCTGTAAATGGCGTTTCGCTGGCGTGCCGATGATGGCCCAACGTTGAATGCTGGCTTGGTAGTTTTGAGAATTTCAGGGGATCCGGTCCAGTATTGCTAAGAAATTCTATATTTTTGTAATATTTCAGGTGGGGGGGGGCGTCCGGATCCCCTGTCCCCCCCCTCTGGATCCGCACATGGGACCGGACTGTGTCTACACTTATTGAGATAAACTGAAAACTCATTTTATCGTGCGCATCGGCTTTTGTACGACACTTTGCGTACTTTCTATCGATCGACAAGTAGAGGGAGAGAGATGCGTGTTCTTTTTGAATTTCGTCATTTTTTTTAACTCAGAGAACTCGTCTACGTATGTCAAAGATTCGTATATATCTTCGCGACGAAATACCCTTGTTTATTGAGTGACTGTATCATTTGCGCAGATGGTGAGCAAGCGAAAAGCGTTTTGGTTTTCTGAAGGAAGAACGCAAGTGAAGCGATTCATCGGTAGTCCGAGCTTAAATAAGTGGACTTAAACGACTTGTAAGTAAATTGAGTGTCATAACATGCACGTGTCTGGCTCTCGACTTGGCAATTACCGCACGCGCTGGACATTTTAGTGACTCAGTCCGCAAGAATTTAGCGGCGGTTGAAAAGAAAAATGAAAAGATAGCGCAGAATCATATCGCCGTGTTTTCAACACGTTTCTACCCCATTTTTACATGCATATATACCGTTTTTGCTCATGATAAAGACCACATTCTACAATTACGAACACTAGCACTTTTTCTGAAAAGTAATTTCTAAAATTACTAACAGTGGGAAAAATGATTATTTTTTAGTGTTCGAAATTTTAGAACATTTACCGTACCTTAGATTTTTCTTGATTTTTTTCCAAGTTGAAAATGATGTCATGATCTTAAAATAGCCTACGGAGTAAAGTTTTGGTAGATTATTAATGTAAACCTCCTACCTGCAGATGCAGTTCCAATATAATGTGGATCCACCTTGGATATCCTCACTTCCCATACTCCATCTTTGTGTCCATGGAAACTTCGGACGGCATAATAAGCTTGTGGAGCTTGACGAAAACTTGACACAATCTTACTTGTAGAGGCCTTGTATGTTGTTTTTATCTTCTGTGATATATGACTAGCAGCTGAAGAAAAAGTACAACACAACCTAATTTACTATTTTCAATATTAAAAGGGCCCAAAAATATGTAACTCAAACGTATAGTTCTTGAGATCTGTATGTTGTCCAATGATGCTTTACTTTTGTTCGAAGTATTTCAAACTTTTTTTAACTAAAGAGCAGATAGAATCTTTACCATTATAAGCCTAGGGGACATTTTTGCTAAACATGGTAACCAGAGCCTACATACTGTCAATCCCCCATCCAAACATTGCTCACATAACATTTGAACACAACCTGACCAGTGTGACAGACAGACAGACGAGACGTAGGCAAAAGCAGCAACTACATACCGTACATGTGGGGAGCATTGAAATCATTTATCCATAACATGCTGGTGATATGCACTAGCTGGCTAGCTGCATGCATAGATCTCACACCTGAACTCTGAGCAAAGATTTGGCCAGTAAAACATATTTAAGCCACTGCCACCCATTGGTAAATCAACCGCTGAAATTTCTGTTCAGCCATTGTGAACAACTGGAATCAGGCTTTAATGCAAATGTTAAACCTTCATACCGCTATTATTTTTTGCACTGAAAATGTTGTCTGCTTTTTACATCTGCAACATACAATGTATATTCAAGTGCACTAGTCTTTTTCATAGAAACAAACCAATATCAAACAATAGGTGGCATGACTATCGCATACTGACCTATCTGATTTGAGCATTGTGGGTGCATGCGACCTAATTGTTTACAGAATGTGTCACCAAATCATGTGATCCATCCGATTCATTGATTCAAACTTGTTATCATCTGCGTCATCAAGCGTCATTGAAACCACTTTTTTGACCCAAAAATGTTTAAGTGTAGAAAATCTTATCATTGTTTAGCTAAATACTGTAATACCAACGTTGTTATTGTTAAGCTACCAAAGGTTACTTGATGTCTTCATAAACAGATTATTTATAGCCATTCAGTGCTTGTTGCTGTTTTAACATAGTGCTTCGGGTAATGCACACCGCATATTGACACAAACCCTACTTCTTCAGTCGTGATGTGCCTTAGCAGACAGGTCGATTCTTTAGTATCGACACTGCGCAGACAATGAGACACAAACAATTTGAACCCTGATCAGACTGCTCCAAAGGGAGCAGTCTGATCTGGGTCTATATTGTTTACAATATAGGCTACCTTAGAACAAAAACAGCGGAGAGGAGCAGACGACAAAGGGTAAGGGTTAATTAGCTTACATCTTTTTGATTTCACAGCGCCATCTGGAACTTCTAGTGTATCTGTGATAGGTTTCTCTCCTGTGCTGTAGGCATCCAACTGTTCCTGCAGGGATTCGACTTTCTCAAGTACTGAAAATACGATATAAATACATTGCAGTCCCTTTATAATGCTATGTTTGGGGTCCATTGGAATGGATAGTGTTATATGTAAATGTGTTTTACAGGGACAATTTTACAAAGGATTTATAGAAAAATGACCATTTCCTATGATCATTTTGTAAAATTCCATGGTAAAACATTTGAAAGCCATAACATGACCCTGATATATCCAAATCTGTGTTAAAACAAGATGTGTTATTAAAGAATGCACTGTACATATGGGCCAATTCATCAGATTTTGGAACTTGGTTTTAACAATGTTTTATTTGATAAATTCCTATTACATGATATAAAAGTACATTGAATAAGTAGGATCTGACATTAAGCTGTGAGGCTTATTGAGGTCATCTCCTAATACTTATGAAGCTTAAACATACAGTAAAACCTCAAGATTTTAAACTTGTTTATTCGAAATAAATTTCAGACACAATAGATTCAGAGAAAAGTGCCTATTTATGAACTATTTTATATACTATGTGTTGTATGTTTAAAAGAAACGTCTCACAGAGACGTTTCTTTTACGCACACAAAACATATGTTTGATAGGGAATAAAAACTGATATTTTTTGTATTTTTGGGGGGGGGGGCCCCTGGGGCCCTAGGGAGGGGTCAAAAGGTCAAATATCATTTAATTTCAATTACAAAGTCAATTTCAAGGAATTTTATACCAAACCTTGTGTGTGTTCTCCCAAATGAAAGATACAAAACATATCAGACGAGATTTTCATTCTGTCGCCTGGGTCATGCCCCAGGGGTGGGACTTTGGGGCGCTGGGGGTGCCCATGGGGTCAAAAAATGTTTTTTCAAATATAGTCATGTGGCATATCAAATCGACGGAGATAACGAGCAGAACAGAATGCAAGTAAAATTTTCATCCTTGGGTCAAACTGGTGACCTTGGGGTGAGGTCAAAAGGTCAAATATCATTAAATTTTGACTACTATGTCAATTCTAAGATTTTTATACCAAACTTTGTGTGCGTTCTTACAAATTAAAGATAGAAAACATATTGAACAGAATTTTCTTTCTGTTGCTGGGGTCATGCACCAAGGGTGGGACTTGGGGGTGCTGGGTGGGTCAAAAACTTTAGCCTGGGGATTTGAGATGGCGCCCCATCGACTGCGCATTCTAGTTTTTTTTTTGTTTGATTTGTTTCTTTACGTCCCAGTCAACAATCTTTCACTTATGTCGGGATGGGTCTTCCTGGGTTGAACCAGTACTAAGCAAGGATAAATGTGTCTTTCTCAAGGACACAACACAGTGACGCCTATGAGGCTCGAACCCATGGCCCCTCAGTCTTGAGTCAAGCACTCTACCAATGAGCCACTGTGCTCCCTGTATATGAATGATACTTAATGCATATGTGTAGTCAGTCCTAAAGTATGCATGCGCAGCTATCTAGTAGTGCTAGAGGTATTATTTTTGGCCTTAGTCTTCATTTACTTCCTTACTTTGTGTATGCTAGCAGCAAGGATCTGACAAGACTGCACTGATGCCCAGGCTCACCTGAGCCTTAGCTACTAGACATTGTGATAAGCACCAAAATCTCATATACGAGGTCGAAATGTTTCCTTGACTCAGTCTAATTACTACACTGCTTAACTCTTTCCTTGCTAGCCACAACTTTTGTCATCTACTGATAACCTTTGCAAACAGTTTGGACCCGTATCAGGGCCAAACTGATTGACACTCTTTGTCTACCAGTGCCCTTTGCTGATAAATTAATTGTATAAACCAGTTTGATTCTACTTGACATACTAGATGTTTGTTTGATTTGATTCTTAACATCCCAGTCAACATTTTTCAGTCATGTTAGGATGGGTGTTCAGTACGAAGCAGAGGATAAAGTGTCTTGCCCAAGGTCAAAATGCATCTGGTGAGGCCCGAACCTGCAACCCCTCGATCTTGAGTCAAGGAAACGGACCAAATTGATCCGACTGAGTTGTCCCGAGCTCTACTTGCCGAGCTGACCCGCTTTATTTACAGTTGTAGTTTGATAACTGGTTGGCCCGCAAAAAACTGTGGGCTGGTTAACAATTTAAGACACCAGATTCTGCGCCAAGCCAGGTATAAATTTGTTCTCTCAACAATTGTTTATGCTGCTTTCCAAAACGATAGTCACAAACTGGATACTATAGAGTCATACCCTACGAAAAAGTTTAGAATTGTGTATCAAGGATTTTGATTGCCTTTGGTAGAAACAGAAATGAATCAAAATGCGTTTTCAGGTCCAAGACCTTCTGTACAGTAAAACCTGTGTAAAACGGCCACTCTCAAAAAGACTGAAAATTGATTTTCAAGACTAATTATTGCTTAATGCAGGTCAAAAGCATTCTGCAATACATTGTACTTTCGACCTTCATTAGGCTACCATTTGTTTTTAAGATCTTTGTTTTGTCTATTTTTGAGTAGCCGTTTTACACAGGTTCTACTGTAAATAAGCAATACACAGCCTTATCTTGGGCTATGCAAAGAGTTAAGATTTAGAAAAGAAATAACTTACATGCAATATTTTCAGCATAAACTCCCTCGAACTCTTTTTCTATTTGTGAAAACAAGTTGTTCAGTCTCAACCTGAAAGAAATAACATAGGTTTAGATAAACAAAAATTTTCAAAAAATGTAAATATTTCCTTACCCATCAGTTTTAACATGTGTCAACAGAACTGTCTTGTTGAGACGGACCTTTTGAGTACCCACAACATATGTTTCGGTTGAGAAATAAGAAAATTAAGTTTTTGTTATGCACTCTTAAATAAAGTCCTGAGTAGCAAAACTATTAACCCATTTATGCCTAATGGAATTTCCCACCCTTAACAATTGGATTAGTCTATTTCAAATTTAAGAGTTAATCATTTTGTAGTTAGTTTCAATTTCATTTAGATTTAAAAGTACATTCCGTAAGCAAATGGTACAGAACCTGATCAGCACTGCAACATGCAGTTCCGGTTCTGCACTGTTTGCCCAGGTCCCATAAAGTCCCTAGGCTTAAATGGGTTAAGGTCAAGGTAATGAAACAAGAAGTCAAGGTCACAAAACAAAAGCTGTATCAAGGAAACAATGTGCCATAAAAATGCTTTAAATCTGGATTTAGTGCCATAAAAATGCTTTAAAGCTGGATTCAGCATACATTGTAGATATGTTCAGGCCTCCAGATAAGAGTATGTAATTATTTTTTATAGTTTTTAACCAGAAATAAATAAGTTGTGGGTACTAAAAGAAGTGTCTCAATAGGTTTTTTTTGAGGTTTAAATTGATGGGTAAGAAAATAATTACAACTTTATGCTCATAATTTTTGCTTAACTAGACCTATGTATATTCATAGGTTCATATAAACAAAAATTTTGAGCGTAAAATTGTAAATACTTTCTTACCCATCATTTTTACTGCCGTTGGAACACGACCATGTACAAACCGATTCACGAGCGCAAGCACAACAATTGTAAGCAGTTCATCACAAAGTCATATGGTTGATCCTGATTGGATTCATATATTAGGAAAGCAACGCCTACCTTGTGTAAAGGGAAAGGTCACTGTATACGTAACATGTCAGTGCTCCGAAATAGATGCTTTTGGCGTGTCATAGATCACAAATATCAGGCTCCGTGTTGTGTAGCTTGGTGCACAGTTTTATTCCGCAGCATATAAACGTATCATGTATCCAATACAATTCTCTCCTGGGTCTGTGTAGAAAGATTGTGTTTGCAGTAATCACATATTTCTTACAGGATAATACAGCTGACCGTATTAAACAAACAACACTTTTAAAGTTTGTTACTGTCTTTTAATAGAAACCAAATAAGGAACAACATTTCATGTGAATTGTCTGCTGGAAGATGATTCATATGAAATATCAAGGTATATTTTCTTCCTGAAATACTGTGCGCATGTTTGAAATTACTTCTGAATGGCAGTGCGTGATTAGAAATTTGAATAATTTCTTGCATTGGCCTCCTATGCAAGATGCACACATTTTTCATATTAATACTGTATAAAGGTGCTGATCAGACTGCGCGAATGCACTCTCTCTCTCTTTCTCTCTCTCTTTCTCTCTATTTACATTGGCAAACAGTTTAGACCCGAATATAATTCAGGAAAGAAAGTTTCGTCTATTGTAAATTTTGGCATGCGATAGAAAGCTTGCAAAGCGTTAATACTGTCGAATGTCCCGATAATACATACCATGGGTCCTTATCGAAAGCAACTGTAACGGGATTGATGGACTTGTTTCAAGATGTCTGAGAAACCAAGCCAAAAACCCAAATTTCGTGCGCAAACGTCTCTCTCTCTCTCTCTCTCTGTCTCTGTCTCTGTCTCTGTCTCTGTCTCTCTCCTTTTACGATCTGCTTTCAAAGTTTGCAAACAGTTTAGATCCAGAAGATCCCTGATATGCTGGGTATATTCATATACCTCAAGAGAGGATTTTCAATCCATGTATGAACCTGCTCGATGTTTCGTTCAAAATTGAAATGAATCTTTCTGCAAGACATTATTTCATGTTATTTGGTTACTTATCACATGTGACAAAGGCTCAGATGAGCCTGTGCAAATGTTCATTCTCAATACAGCATTCAGCATGCAGCGTGATACACATCCCAGCCAGCACACAATGTTGGGCCACTATCGGCCCTCCAGCGAAATGCTATCCAAATGGCGATTCGCTGGCGGGCCGGTGGTGGCCAGCTTTTAGATGTGTACTTGGATAAAGTTGGGAGTAGACTCCAGGAATCACCAGTTGTATGTTTTCACACCTCAACCCACAGACCAAAAAGTATAACGTTGCGCGTTCGGCAATGCAGAAAAGAATGCCACGTGCCAGATTACCCATCTAAGTAAAATGGAACCTTCCATATGTCGCCTGCTTACTTATGACAAAATCACACACATGCTGTTTGGCAGAATTATACCTATCACAAATGGGACAATCAGAAAAACGGACAATTTTCTACCGAAAATATCAAACTTGTGGTCGTAATTTTTCTCAAATTCTCAATACAGCATTCGGCACGCAGCATGATTCACATCCCAGCCAGCACACAATGTCGAGCCACTACCGGCCCGCCAGCGAAATGTCATGATCGACGTTCTAAGGGTTAAGATCAAAGTGACTCTTTGCATGCTGGATAAATTTTCATATTTCTGTCATCTTTATCATGTACAATTTAATATCAAGACTATTTTAGGAACATCACCAGTCAGACCGTTTGGTCATGTCTGATCTGGGTTCAAACTGTTGCAAGCCCGCAATCTTTTTGTGTCACTTTCCTGACAAACTGATCTGTTAAAATTGTATGCAAGGGTAATTGGCTCCAGCAGGCAAAGTTAAATCTATTTGCGGACAAGAGATTATGTAACCAAGACAGTTCGAAATGTATGTCTGAAGGTCACAATGTCCAGGAATAGATCAATTATGCAGGTATTGTATACGTGCTATTGACACAAAAAAAACCCAAAATAGAACACTGCATATCCTTTACACATAGGTAGGCGTTTCTTTCCTGTCTCTTTATTTATTTGACAATCCAATCAGCATCAAGGCTGTGACTTTGATGAGCGTCCAATTGTAAACATCGGTCCATCGCAAAGTCCATGGTCATTGTCCATCCACAGTAACATATGTTTTGGGTGCTCAAAAGAACCGTCTCATTGAGACGGTTCTTTTGAGTACCTACAATATTTGTTTTGGTTGAGAAATAAGAAAATTATTTTTGGTAAGCACTCTTAACAAAAGGCCTGATATTCTTTTAAAGACTACATGAGTACATGTCTAATTGTTAACATTATGCCAGAAAACAAAATTTTCTCCACAAGAACATCAGGATCTACACTATTCAATTTACAAATATGTTTAAGACTTTTGACAGCAATTCCTATGTTCATACATTTTGAGGGGTCACAATTCGGATTTTCTAAAATAAGATTTACATCAATGCCTGAAGATTGTTTTTAACTTGGAAACAATGCAGACACTGATAATATGCTACATCCTGAGGCATTACATCTGGGTCTTCACTGTTTATCAAATTACCTGTACAAGGCTCAAGCTAGGGGGAAACTTGGGAGAAAATGTCTACTTAAACTTGCACATTCTCCCTATTTTCAACTGAGCAAGAAAAGTTTAATGTATAGATTATATAGTGAAAAACTGAATATTTAAAATTTTAATCAAAACTTCTCCCAAAGTGTGGCTAACTCCCTATCCAAGAGCTCTGTCTTGACCCCTGCTGTATAAGGGTTTAATGCATATCGGATATTACACAGTCAACCATGCATTAACTTCCAAAATTCTTACCTCTAATACATTCGAGCCTTGACAGGAGAAAAACGTCTTTGGGGTTTGCGAACAACGCATCAGCGCAGACTGATCAGTGCCTTTATTATACTTTTGGAAAAAATCATATTTAAACTTTTTACAAGCGAAATTTCAGTTTTCTAGCCAGTCCCTGTAGCTGAGGCGACTGGCTTGAGTCTTGCTTTGTAGGAAACCCTTAAGACAGGTTTTGTCATGTTGAGGCCCATCTATTCTGCTGGCATTTACTTTAGGCCTGTGATTGTGTTACCTGCGCATCCTGCATCTTCTGCGCATAATTTTGTCTCTGGAATGCAAAGTTTTTATTTCAGCAAGTCCCAGGATGCAATAGTATTGCAGACTTGTCATCAAAAATAGTGTTCTGGACTCATAATTTTGCAGTTGAACTCATTGATATGGGAAACAATGAGTCCCAGGACCCATAAGCCTAAAAGTGTAAATGAATCACTGTGACAAATAAAAAAATACTTGTGTTTTGTGTAACCCTACCCTACCTAGATTTACTGGTGAAACCAAGCAACCTAAAAAAATATTATTTTATGCATTTTGAAAGGCCAAAATGCCTTTCAAAATGCATAAAAAAATATTTTTTCCAGAAAAAAAAATAATTAAAAAAAAATATGTGTGCCTCCCCTACCTAGAATTTTAAGACCCATTACCCGAAACACACTTACTTACCTGACAGCAGCTGGAATATTACTCTCAGTGTCCCAGTCTTCTTTACTGGCACTAGCAAAGGTACCATGTCGGCCAGCCTGTTTGGACCCTTTCACCTTAACCTTGCTTACTCCATCCACTGGCATCTTTAAGGTGGGTCAGCTAGTAGTTAATATTCTTCCTGTGGAAAATATTGAAACAAATAACTTCCCAGAATCAACCAATTATCCTGCTTAAACACAGATCAAGAAAATTCTGTCAAGGTGGTCCTGACAATGCTTTTTTAGTCATCAACGTATTTCACGGAGAGCCATAAGGACCTCTGCTAGACAAACAGCAAGGACCCAAGGGGTCCAATTGCTTCTTGAGGGGGTTTGTACCAGAATTTTTAAGGAAACCTATAGTCACTAGTGATTTTCCAGGAGGGGCGAGTCCGGACAACTGTCCCCTCACACACCCTACTCTGGATCCGCCCATGTTGCTGAATATATTTATATCAGGATGGCAAACGTACATCATGATTATGTTAGTAAATGATATGGCGCACACAAAAATTAGTGAAAAACAGTGTCTGTAGGAAGTAAAAGAAGGCAAACATTTCATATCTCAACTAGTTTTCAGACTATTTCTGTGATACAGTTACAGAAAATGTTCTAAAATTTCGAACACTTTCTCTTTCTGTTCTCAAATAAGATATTGGTTATCAAAGCTGGAATGCACAAAATGCTCGCCAGAATAGTAAACAGGGAAGACCCTGATCAGACTGCTTGTCAGAATAGTAAACAGGGAAGATCCTGATCACACTGTTTCTTCAGGGGGACGTTTTTTATGTTTGTAGAGCTGGGTTGTATTTCTACAAACATATAATATATGGTACCATAACTATACGTCATTTAAAAGGTCTAGCTTCTGTCTATCAATTGATATAACATTTACATCATTCGTGTTTAGTTCAGTCAAGATATATAGCTTTGAACTGACCATAGTAAAGCACACTGGCCACAATTTGTGCCATTTTAAGTGCATAGTCAGCATAGAATTAAATGTTGTTAAGTTTCATTCACTATGGTAAAATAAGCATTTCCTCAACTACATATCCTGGTGAATGATTGTCAGTTTTATAAACTATCAGTATCTTGATCTTGACTATTGTTCTAAGGTTTGTGGGTTCAAGCCCCACCTAGGATGGCATTTTACCAAGAGTTTCACTGTCTCTTTAATCCTCTCCCAGAATCTGTCATTTGCTCTGCGCAAATGCAGATTTGTGGGTTGCTACTGTATTTCGGGACTAATTTTCCCTATAAGGGTGTTGGCGTTCATTTTCTTGGATTCTTGGGCAAATGCAGATTTGTGTGTTGCTACTGTATTTCGGGACTAATTTTCCCTTTACGGGTGTTGGGACTCATTTTCTTGGATTCTTTGTCGAAACGACAGTAGTATATTGCCGGTGAATATATCTCACGGTAATTTTCAGCAGTAGTTATCTCCCGGTATTTAGTACTGTTATGTGGTGGGCGCGGTTGGGATTTAAAATCAAGATGTCTGGGTGATTGAGACAGCGTTATTATCATGCCAAATTCTTTCTTAATGTCACTGTTGCTGCATCCGAGTAGAAGGTCTATTATAAATTCTGTGATACCTGCTTGTTTAAATAGTGTAGTTCTCATGGTCTCTCTTTCATTTATTAAAATAGAGATCACAATATAATACAATATATAGTGTTCAATTGTTTCTATGTCTCCCCATTTGCACTGCCTGGACACTGATACACCAACTTTATTTAAGTAGTCATTGAGTTTTGCATATCCAATCCTCAGTTGTGCAATTTGGCTGTAAAGTTTCCTGGTTGTAAACTTGTAAAGTAAAAATTGGATGTCCTTGTAACATTGGGTTTGAGATCATATAAAAACCTGGGGTCAATTGGATGTCTATTTCAATTCCTCTTTTTATAAGTTCCATTTTAGCTATTGCGTCCTTTGCTGTAGTTTTGTGTTGAGTAGGATCCCATCCAAGGGTTAGAAGCCCCACTGATAATATGGAAATTAATTAGCTTTATTTTCTGATGTAATTTTTTTATATAAAGTCTTAGAACATCTTTATAGCTACCAATTCACACAAAAGGATAGATCCATGTTTACATACTGGTTCACCATTGATTCAAGTTAACTGAGTTTGTCTGGAAAGGGAGGTAAACACATGCTCTAGCCCCACATGGATGTGACAAGAACCATCAGTGAATGCAATGAAATTATGAGAGTGTCAGGAATACAAGTTTCCAGAATGCTATATATCAGTGTCCGGGATTCATCTTCCTGGTCTTTAGTCCTACTTTTGGTTGATCCTAGACGATTCCAGTACTCAAATATTGTCAGGGTAGGATGAAGACTTTCCCGAAATGATAAGTCTGGTGGTTCAATGGTCAATATTAGTTTCCATTTTAATATCTTCTAGATACAGCAACATGTACTTCTCCCTTTTTCTGATTCCCCACAGTTCTCCCACGAAGGCATAGTGCTAAACCCTTCCTCTGAACCTCATCTAGCTTAGATGCGTCTGCGCCCTGGTGATCACCTCTCAACTGCAATTGTTCCTATTTTAAAGGAGCCAAGGTCTACCGTAAAGACAGAACCAGTAAGGCAGGCGGAGGTGTGTTCATCTTGGTGTCTGACAAACTGATTAGCTCGGAACCAGAGGAACTGAAAGTGGATGGCCAATGTGAATTAGTTCTACCTGGCAAGGATACCCGTTGGTGCTCACATGGATTGGGGGCGATTTCAATCTCAAAGACATAGACTGGGAAGCAGACAGTGTCAAGCCCTATGCTAGTAAATGGCGACTCTGTCAATAGCTTCTGACAATCACAAAAGATATTATTCTAGACCAAATGGTGACACAGCCTACCAGAATAACAGAAGACACAGAAAACATCCTGGATCTCTTCTTCTGTAACAACTCGACCCTAGTCAATTGCGTAGAAGTTATCTCTGGCATATCTGACCACGAGTGTGTCTACTTTGAGTCAGGTCTAAACAGTGACACCACCAAGGAAGGTCCACATCATAAGGCTGATTTTGAGTCGTTAAAGGAAGAGCTCAGACGCGTCAAGGAGGAATTCATCTCTATGGAGCCCACTTCCACCACCCATTTGTGGGACAAATTTTGCTCTATGAAGGTTGGGCGGTCGAAACCAGGGGTGGTTATAACCAGCGGTTTTAACCGGCTATAACCGTCCCGGTCAATACTCCAGAAGTGGTCAATACTGGTCGATTGGTGGTTAATTGAAAAATTGAGTGGTTGATTGAGATTTTAGCGGTGATTCGAAAAAATGGGTATGTCATTTTGGTTTTCACTTTTAATTAGTGGAATTCATTAAAATGTTATAGTTGATCTGAGTGCTAAAACTGTTGTCCCTGCCAAGGGGTCAAATGTATAGCATTTAAAGTGTGAAAACTGCATAAAAGGAAATGTGCCCCGTACCGTTTATGTGTGTTGGTTAAAATTTGCCTGTTAGTATCATCTGCTGATAACCTTTGCAAACAGTTTGGACCCAGATCAAGACTGAAAAATAATTGACCTGATATTTGACACTATGATATGCTATTATTTATTCTTTGAAAGAGTTGATTGTGAGAAAACATCAAAATAGCAACCAACATTACCCAGCATGCAAAGAGTGTATCTCTGAAGTGTGTCTTAGAAAGGTGTGAAACTGCTATCAAAACAAAATTAATGGTCCTTTATATAGACATCTTAAATTAGGTGTTAGTCCTAATCTTTTAAAAGTGTTAAATTAACCATAGTCCTGATGAGCACAGATATGCCCCCTGTTGCTTCAGAATAAGCCATAGTTTTCAATGCAGTCTGTGTATAGGTATCATTGTAAAATGCAATTTGAACCAAACTGGTTGGAAAGTTTTATTTTGAAGTGGTTACTTCACCAGAAAAAGGGTGAAAATAATATCAGATGGATTTTTGAAACAAATTTTAATTCACAAGAGGAAGAAACAAAATCAAAGGTCACTGGCTCAATAACAATGTATGAACTATTTATTTGGGTAATTTTAATTCATATGCAAGAACTAATATTAACAATATATTGCCTTGCCTTGGACAATGGTTTACCAGTATCAGATAATATGAAAGTGTTAGGATTAACACTTTATGTCACAAAATTACACTACATAGAATTTAGATCTTTTTATACCATTTTTGTAGATGGCAAGGGGTATGAGCTATATGTTTCTATGACTATATTCACACAGATGCACAAAAGCCTGATTTAGTAGATCAGAAAGCACCCCAAGCTTGCAGTAGCAACTGAACAACATTGACAATTATGTCTAAAGGACAGAGGCATATATGGGTACATTTGTATGCCTGTGATTTAATCAACCCAATCAACCACTTCAATCGACCACCAATCGACCAGTAATGAACGGTTAAAACTCGTTTTAACCACTGGCCCGGTAAAACTGAGTATTGACCACATTTTTGCCAAACTTGTGCAGCTCTATCAGTCAGAGCACTTACTTAAAAAAGTGATTTCTTCAATCACTTATATGCATATTTTTTTTCATTAAAAGATACCTTTTGTAAGATTTGTTTTTCTTGAAAATGATAAATTTAACTGAAAAATAATCACTTGTCCAAATGATTTGGATATAGACAATTTGCTGATCACTGATTCAAGTAACTTTAGTAATGAATCACTGTAACAGGTGATTATATCAATGTAACAGATGATTGTATCATAATGAAAATCACTCTGATGAATTTGTAAAGAATGGATCCAAAACTTTAAGGCACTGAGTGAGTGCATCGGTAATTTGAATGCACACAATATACTATTAAATATTAATTATGGATTTGAACTCTCGAACTTTCAGGAAAAAATAGGCACAATAGCAGGAAAAATAGGAAAGCGTAATAATTGACCACAAAGTTGATCAATTTTATGACCCTTTTGTGGAATTTTAGGGCTTCTGAGGTCAAAATCTGGCATTTTTTTTTATTACCATATATACTCTTATATTATTCTACATATTCTCATTGTTTTTGTATTTGCTCTTCCTGCCTATCTTCTATTATTTTTCATCTTTCTAGCGTTACCATAAGAAGTCAACCCGATGAGTAATAGTCAAATTTGACAGTTCAATGTAGAGATAGATACTGGACTAGCATATTCAAGAAGTGTCAGACTATGCATATCAACAACAAAAAGAAGCCCATTACAGTACCATATACCATACATGAACATGTACTAGAAGAAGTCGACACAGCAAAGTAACTAGGGGTCAACATACACAAACAACTCAACTGGAACCACCATATCAGCTGTGTCAGAAAGAAAGCCAACAATACGATTCCTCCGACCTAACATCAGCCAGTGCCCAATGAAGACCTAGGAGCTATGCTACAGAACACTTGTGAGGCCCTTGATGGAATATGCCACTGTCATCTGGGATCCGTTCACAGAAGCAAATATATGGAAATTGGAAATGGTGCAGCGTAGATCAGCAAGAATGGTTTGTTCTGACTATCGGAGAACCAGAGCATCTCATCTATGTTGCAGCAACTTCAGGAACGTAGAGCACAGGTGAAGGTCACCATGATAGATAGTGCAGTGGCGGATTTAGGGGGGGTGCTTTGGGTGCTTCAGCACCCCCAGCTGAGTCCATGGTAAAAATATCTTAACCTACCTTTTTTCTTCACACTGCACGGTAGGTACCTTTTTGCGTGTTCTGTAAGCCTGGGTTTAAAGTCAGCACCCTAGAGATTTAAACGGCTGTTAATTGTCACACCTAATCATAAAATTAAGTTTTCCCAATCAGTGGAGAGCAAATCAGCTGACCGACTGCGTAACCAGGCAACCTGAGTTACCTCTAAATTTGGATAGCCTTATCTTCAAGTCAGTGCGTGAAAGGGCGGTTATGTTTTTGGAGTTTGACAATTTTTCATATGTAATGTATATTTTCACGCGTCATGGCCACTGACACGACGCACGCGACCAGATAGAATACCCATGGTCTGTTTTGAAATTGTCGGTCTCTTTGATCATGAATCACCACTGGTGGTAACACCACTGATAACATTAGAAAACAGTCTGGACAGGTAAGGCCCAAAATTTTGATAAGGTTTCAAACTGCTTGAAATTATGAGGTTTACATGAACTCGGACCCGTCCGAGACATGAAAGATATTTTTAAAGAAGTTAATATAAAAGTCTGCAGGTAACATCAGTTAGCACGCAGAGTTTATACACAAGCATGTTGGCATAAATACTGGGGTTGCGACCAGGTAAGGGACAATCCAGTTTGCTCAGCTACAGAGACTATCTGTGGTATAGAAATTTTGCCTGAGGTAGGGTTATCTGTTACAATTTTTACAGACAAATATGCTGGTTTTGACATCATCGCAGTCTGATCTGTGACCTTGTTGTTCGCTAGCAGCAAAATCAAGTTCTCTCGCAGCTATCTCCCATAATATGAATTTTTCAAAGGATTTATTTTTAAAATCGGACAAGTGGAAATAGCCTTATCCCCAACCGCATTTTTCTTTTTAAAAATTGCCACCGACATTTGCCTTACTGCTCTTTCCAAGACCTGTTAGCAGTCTTGCTGGGGTCTTCATGATGCGCTGACATACGGGGATGCGTGTTCTGATTTGGGTCAGCCAATTAAGAGCCTTCGCTGGGCAACATTGCATGGGATAAGACTTTTTTTTAAAAAAAAAATGACCTAGCACACGAGATTTTGATACTTGTATCAGCAATGCAAGTCTGTGCATATCGTGCGTGGCACTGCAGGAAAACTTCCTTGCCACAACCTCCCATAAAGTGAAATTTTCAAAGGATATGGTTTTAAAGTCGGAGGATATAACTAGTCATAAGCACTTTTTGACGCTTTTTCTCCAACAACATTTTTCTTTTTAAAAATCGCCGCACACATTTGCCGTGCTGCTCTTTCCATGACCTGTTGGCAGTCTTGCTGGAGTCTTCATTTTTTGCTGACAAACATGTATGCGCACTCTGAGCCTTCTCTGGGCAACATTGCGTGCGATAAAACGCTTTAAAAATGAACTAGCACATAAGATTTTGACACTATTTAGTCATGGTCCAACGTTCGTCACGACATCTTCCATTCACCTTTTCAAAGAAGTATATCAGCGGACTAATCTTAGTCAAATTACATGTAAAGCGTCATCAGGTATGGAAGGGAAAGGTTGCATGTGATTTTTGGGCTGACTGGCATATATATTTGGTCAAAATTTACCAAATTAGGCTTTAAAAGCGTCCATAATCATAATGGGGAAAACTTTTTTTAAAAAATCTTCTGTCCACAGCTTATACTTTTAATATGTAGTAAAGTTTAGTGTTTAGTGTTTTCTATACATTAACCCAACCACGCACCTGGGGTTCAAATTGATCACGCACCGGAGACAGTTGCTTTTTTAAACAAAATGAATTTTTAAAAAAAAATCTCTGAAACCAGATGGGAGTGATTTATAGGCTAATAGAGTATCTTGCTTCTATGGGACACAGTTCTATGTGGAAACTGATTTGTGCTATTTGTGTCTGTACTATATTGACTGTCCGTGTCCATCTATCAAGCACCCCCAGCATAAGTGGCTCTGGATCCGCCACTGGATAGTGTACCATCTAGTTGATGTGCCATCCAGGTTACCTCATACCAATCAGCTCTATTGGAGGCCATGGGCTCAGCTACCTTGTAACTTTTGCCAGAACCCAAATCTACCAGTGATCTTTCTTCCCTGACACCATCTGACTTTGGAACAGCCTTCCCCAGTCAGTAGTAAGCTATCCTACCATCAACAGCTTCAAGAGGGAAGCCCTGCCAGTCGTCATGAGATAGAAAGTACTGGATGTTTTTAACTGCACTGTACATACACTTCGGTACAAGTTTTTAGATCCACTGTAGATAGCTCTTGCACCACGTTGCGCCAGTACGAGTATACGCCGGAAGGTGTCTGTACTTAAAGGAAGAACACTCTGTGTTAATGTTTTCAACATATTTGACTGGTCTAAGAGAGCTAATGACCTTGTTGGCATTTTGTTCTACTTTAGATATGTTGGATTGGAAGCTTAAGGATTCATCAAGAGTCACCTCAAGTACTAGATCTATTGTATTTGATTTTTCCATTTTTTGAAAAGCAATATATAAGATATTTGTAGATCGAATACACTAAACAGGTAGAGGAAAGATTTTTATTTATAGATAGTACATCTATAAATGCATAGAAAAATCGTTCTATAAATTTATAGAATCACCAATTTCTGCTTTTTATTAGCTATTTCAGTAAAAAAAGACACAGTAAAACAGGAAAACTAGCGATGACATGCTTTTTGGCATGCAGCCTCTTTCGCATTTTACACATCCTGTGCCAGAAAAAACGGCGCAACAGTGTTTCTTTAACCCTAAACGCATTTGTGAACGCACAATCGGAATGCGGTTTTCATTTAAAACCAATTTAGGGACGTTCCTTCTGTTATATCTATAAATTTATAGAACGATGCTAAAGATGGAATAAAACGCAATTTGGAACCACATTGTTTCATTTAAAAGCATTGTACCTAAATGGAGCAGCTAGTTTTCCTTTGTCTTATACAGTCAAAGTGGACAGTACATAGCGCAAAGCATTTTATTTATACATTAATTTCTAAATTATTATTTTCGCAAATTTTCTGCACGGCTGTTGTGCAGCTAGAAATTGCATGTATGTTTGCATGATAGCCGTGTTATAAATCAAAACGTCCCCAAGCCACAGCTAGTATGAGACTGGGGTTTACCTGTTTAGTTGGATTTTTTTTTATGCTCTGGTATTCAGTTTTATTTACTGTTGAGTCCTTATCTTTGCTTTATCTCCTTGTTATGTCTTGATTTATATGTTTTAGGAGATGATGCATTGATAAGTTAGGGGTCTTTCATGCAAACCAAATATCTATGTGTCTTGATCCACATCTGAATTAAGGGTGAGGTTGGCGCCGTTAAACCGGTTTAAGCCCTCCAGTAAAATATTTTACTGACCGTTCCAAGGCTGTACTTTTTTGTGGATCTTTTATGTTTTTGTTCTGTCTTGTGTTTGCTATGTCTTTGTACGCGGTTGTTTATATGTGCTTTGTGGTCACCTGCTGGGAAAGGGCTGACCTCTTGGCTTTCGTTTGTGGTGTCTGCTGTGAGTTTGTCACTTTCCCATTGGTATCCTGGGTCAGGTGTGGTACTTGATTGCATCGATTCCTGATCTTTGCACCCTTACTTACTATCCATGGGGGAGGGGGACTCAACCCTTCCTAAAACGGGTATATACACATATGATTTGTATGGGAATGCTGAATATGTGGAATGCCAAACTTTTCCACATCACTGTTTGATACCACAGCTTCTCTGGAAACCCATAACCGATTTGATTCGCTTTCTTCCCTGTCCGATCCTGAGAGTCTGATACCAGATATCATCGGCTCCCCCACTGAAGCCTCCTCTCCTATAGTACAGGAGCCTAAGGAATCTAAAGGGAAGCCTTAAACCACCTCTCAGAATTTTGATTATGAATTGTCAGTCAATAAAGAATAAGAAGGCTTAACCTCATACAATTATCGACTCGGCAAAACCAGACACCATCTTGGGGAATGAGTCCTGGTTAACCCCTGATATTAAAATCTCGGAAATCTTTGATGCAGTTCGGAAAGACAGAGCAAGTGATGCCCAAGGGTTTTTTTTTTTAATTGCTTTTAAGCTGGACTTGCTCTGTACTGAAACTCCGGAACTGAACACCAACTGCAAAATAGTTTGGTGTAAGATGAACATTATTGGATGTAGGACACTGTAACTTGGTTCTTTTTATCGACCCCCCTAAAAAGATTGATAATGTTTATCTTGTAGTACTACGTTGTTTGCTGATCAAGTTCTATCCTGGTCACGCGGACCAAATCAACAAATGTACCACTGTCAATATCTATGAGCACGGTACCAATCAACAAGTGTGATTACTGATCAAAGTCTATACTGTTCCTCCGCGTTGTGTATTTTTTCTTAAGTCAATGATTAACAACCCTGAATTTTGTCAATTTATTTTACAAGTCCAAAGTGGAGTGATTTATTTTTATAATTTAATAATATTTTTTAGAAACCCGACTGTCCAAAACCTTTCCCAATTTCACTCTCTTGTGTCAAGCCAAAAAACTGATGTGGAAATGGATGCACCCCGGTTTTGAGGTATCTCCAATCCCATCTGTTCATAGAAGCGTATTTTCTATTGGTTATCGGTAAAGGTTAGGATAGTAGAGCCATTTCGATTGGTCGAAATGAAATTCACAATTATCATGGTCACATTAAACCCCTGCTACGCCGAAGAACCTGAACCAATTTATGTTTTTATCAATTGTCATTCTAATGACGCCAAACTATGGCAAACGTTTCCATTCGAAACACAAACAGTGCAGACCTGATCAGACAGCTTCACCAGAAGCCAACTGTTCTGAGTCTGCAGTGTATTGAAATATTGTATGGCGCAGCAAGGTCGGATATACAACCCTTTACTGAACTCTATAGTCTACCATTAACAACCCTTCAGCTAGCTATATAAGTGTTTATTGAGAGACACTAAAAATGAGATCAAAAAGAATCGTGATATTTCTGATAGGTTGACCCTTGTTAACTTCAGTTAATGAGCTGTCCACTTGAGTATTTCATAACTGCTGAAATTGGGCACATACATGCCATTACATGAATAAAAAGTACCTATACACAAAAGTGTTACATCCCTCCCGAACCTACAAGACAATCGCATGAGGCATAAGATTTACGCCTCGCGCGATTTTCTACAAAAATAATATTCAGGAAGGCATGTAACATGTAAGTCACATATACACATAAGTTCACATTGGGGTCTCTTCATTTGTCGTTTCACTGTCCTGGAGGTCCTCGGTAGATGTAGCTTTAGTGGCTCTGTCAACGTCATTCCTGGTTTTCCATGCGATAAGCGATTCTAATAGTGTGGATTCCTCCACTCCCTGGTTTAACTTATGTTCTATGAATTCTGTCACCAGATGAATTCCCAGAATACACGATCTGAGTGGCTGTAGTAAATCAATATTATAAAGCTGGTACAGTTCTTCCAATAATTCTTTAGCACGTGCTGGATCAGTAGGCGTACTTGGGCTGGCTATTCCTTGAGACATGGCTTCTGAAAGAATAATAGTCATTGTTCAACATCATAGTCTTGTTTTTATGGCAGTCTTCTCATACCAGTGAGATTGATGGTATCATACACTGGTACTCATTGATGCTCATGCATAGCTTGAAATGCCATGGACCACATAACCCTTGTCTCTATGAAGTAGGGGTCAATATATGACTTAAACTCATACTCTGTCTCAGAAAACATCTGACTACATAAATGGAAACATAATAGCCAGTACAGGTATCTCGGTGAAACCCCTTGAATCTCAAGCAATGGCAACGCCTTCTCGATTAATTCCTTGGCATGCATACACATGCCAATCAATGTCTGTACGTCGTCAGCTTCCCTCGGAAAGTTTGAAGTAATTTTGTCGACCACAATGTCTGTGAACACCTGCTCAGGCTTGCTCATAATCGGACGATGCTCATTCTCTCGAAAGTTAGAGATGTTTAAGTTTATCCATCGTTTCAGCTCTTCTCTCCCTTTATTCAGGTCAATCAGCATGTTAAAGGTGTCCCAGCAATTTACGTATCTAGCGTCGAGTTCCATGACCTGAAACCAAGTGGAGGTAAAGCATCTGGTTTAGTAATTTTTCAATTATTTAGTGTCCAACACTACAAACTTCTCCTTTATGATTCTGTTAGATGTCGTCGGTCGCTCTATGTCCGTCAGTAAAGATGTGGCAACTTCTACCATGTTGTCGTCACCTTCTGTCACGCTCGGTTTCGTCTTAAGACCTTCCCTTATTTTGGGCTTTCTCATGACAAGGCAGGGCATGTTATTGAGAATTTTGAACTTACATTTCAGTAAGTATGTGGCCAAAACACAAAGAATAATGATAACAGACATAACAATTATTAAGTAACCCCATAGTGGGAAATGTTCTGCTGCTATAGGTTCAATCTGCCATTTATTATGCAAGTCTTCAATCAAATTACCCAATGGAAAATCTTCTAAGTTAGCTAATTTAGGTGGAATTTTAATAGTATCATTGCTGAAAGGAACAATTCGATTTATGTCATCCCAAACCCTCAAGTCTGAAATATTATAGTCCTTCAACATATTACTTGCAAAGTTTTCGATGTTTTCTGTTGAACGACCCTCAAAATACCCTAACAATGAAAAATGATTCGACGTAGCCTGACACGACTTATGTAATGTCAGAAACCCAAATGGTGGATCAACTTGCTGTCTTCCACTTTCTTCTTTCTTACATGACAAATGAAATACTGTTGGCTTATCCAAAATAACCAAGTAAACATCATTAGACAGATAAAATGCAGTCGGTAAAGTGGTTTGATGTATCCATACATTGCAAAATTTCTTGACGTGAACCTTATCCTGATTGAAGTTACTTAAAAGACAATTAAGCCCAACATTAGCATTTCTTATAGGACTTTTTACGTTACAGATTTGCAAGCCTGATTGAACACAATCTTTAACCTGAGTTTCCGTTAATAAAATATATTGAGATCTATCTGAATTGATCGCCAAATAATTGGATTCTAGCTTATAATATGCTAAAAGTTTTTTATCATCCTTATCAACCCTTGTCCTGCCTAACAATGGCACAGGTAAGGAATAAGCACGGAATATATCAAATTGTTGTGAATATTCCACCAAGGGAACCCTTATTGAAATAATAATGTGTTTACCATCGAAAATAGGTATACATGATAAAAGTTTATAGTAATCAAATAAATGCGCACGTGGATCACGTGGTAAACCTACAGTCTGTGGCAACTTGTCCTTAATTTCGAGTAACATATTGCGTAATCGCTCTGCAGGAATTGTCGTTGGTGACAGTTTCTGCATAGCTACTGCTTGTATTTGTATTTGGAAATGTACATAGAAGTACATTGATCTTGACAAGGCAAGTTTTAGTTCCCCTATTAACGTATTAAGCCTTGAAAACAATACCACTATTGTCCTGGCTTCTCTTATTTCTTGCTCTAAATGATTAGACATATTAATAACCTTATCCTCAACTGACCCAATTAGCATTAACAAGTCATTAATTCTTTGCCTGTTTTCCTTAATTTCCATTCTGGATACATTAAGTATAGATAGCGACTCTTCCACAACATGCATCAAAGTGTCTTGATTAGCGGCCAATTTATACACATTTCTTTGAATGCTAGAAATTTCAGCATTCGTGGCAACGTCAAATATGTCACTCATTAGGTCTCCGATAAAGCCAAACACCTTACGCTTATGTCTGCCCTGTCCGTCCGTCTCTTTTAATAGTCTATAGTCATTGAAACTTTCTACAATGTCAGCGTGAACTCCTTTAATGACAGAAATCTCCCCCCGCATACCATCAAGGACGGCCTTATATTCATTTCTCAGCCTTGAATGCTCAGGTGTATCTGCAGCATTCAACACCTTATCAGTCATAATGGCTACCTTATTTATGTCACCGGTTAGACGCTCCAGGAAACGCTCATATGTACTAAGGTCTATTACAAAGGAAATAAGCCATTTTGATCTTGACATTGAGAAACCCCCAATCTTATGAAAGAATACATTTTCGTGCATTAATGCGCCTGCACTTGTCAATAAGAAGAGCATCAAAATGTTAGTCCTTAACATCCTGCTCAACCTGCAATATAGTATATAATATAACTCATTAGGACCCAATTGGGCGGTCGCTAACATCAACCTTTACTTTTATGCAAAACCCATGTCCTTACGCGAGACCTTACAGTAAGTAGACGTCAACTACCGTCTAACACAAAATATGTCATTATGCTTGTTCTTTAACAACTTACAAGTCTCTTTCTCATTAACCCCATTGACCTATTCAAGTAGCTTGACCATAAAAATTGCCAAAATGCTAAAACATTAGCACCGGAAAACATCCGACTACTAAGTCAATTAATAACTCCTGTTGCAACAACGCACTACTGAGTGCTAAAATATACCACTGCTTTCCACAAAGCTTACCAATTAAAACTTCTATATACAGGAAAAAAAAACTACATGCTTCTAACACACCATTCATACTCGTTTAACCTGTGATAAAATAACAAAGACTCCAAGGGTCGTCGCTAACTTGCAACTTCTCATGTATAAACAAACCCTAATCCTTACTCAGAGACTCCAGTAAGAAAGCGTCAACTACCGCTTTACACGAAATATGGCATCATGCTTGCTATACAGCAACTTACAATCTCAATATAAACATTGACCTTTCAAAATGGCTGATCATACTTGATCAATACAAAACAGTTGTACCAGATATAAAACTGACCACTTAAGTCAAAACACAAGCTTGCACAAAATCAACATCACAGATTCACAAGGTTAACAAGGTATATACAACACCTTCAAATTACTTTTGACAAAAGTAAACAACCATTCTACCTCTCACAGAATATCAATTACATACTGCTATCTACAAATTTCTTAATAAGGCAAATAATTCTTTAACATATAACTGATCATGATCTACCCAGTTTATGTCTCAAAACAAACTTGATCAATATTCGAACCAAAACTGACTGAAGCCTTTCATAAATTTACATGCTATTATTCTTTGAAATAAATTTTCCAACTAATTGTGTCAAAAGAAAATATCCATATTAGATAATTAATTCCTCACTTTATAATTAAAATCAACCCTATCAATTTTAGTTACTTATTTATAGGCCCTCAAAACAGCTTCAGTATATAAAATCTATATTTTTAGCCCTAGTGTCTGTCCGTATGTCTGCCCCTATCATTTGGTCTATATTTGTCACTAAAATCCTTGCCCTTTTTCTCGTCACTGGCTTTTACTACCTTTTTACTCAAAAATGCTATTCCTTCAATTTCCTTAACCAAATCTTTATCCAAATTTCCCTCAAAGATTATTTTATGTTTAGCCCTTTCTGGTTTATCTTTATTTCCAGCCTGTGTTAGGATAATACTTAGAAAAATTTGCGATTTTTCATCACTAGCTTCTCCTAAGTCCCGAAATTCTGCCATATTGAATTAAATTAATAGAGTACAATAAGTGTAATTAATTAAAAAAATACTTTTAATTATTAATTATTATTTTTAAAATACAAAAAAAAAAAAACAAAAACAAAAATTAACACCAATCTATTTCTTAACACCTTGTAAATAACAGAAAAAAATAATAATTTGCTAAGGTACTATTTATCAAGTAGCAGATTAAACCTATATGACAATTGATATGACTGTCCAATATCTTAATTTTATTCAATGTAACAAGAAAGCCCAGATAAGTAGATCAAAAGACTTACCAATGCAACTTCCAGCGACGTCTGTGTGGTTCCAAAGTTCGATCCTCTGGCACGGCAACCAAATCAACAAATGTAGTACTACGTTGTTTGCTGATCAAGTTCTATCCTGGTCACGCGGACCAAATCAACAAATGTACCACTGTCAATATCTATGAGCACGGTACCAATCAACAAGTGTGATTACTGATCAAAGTCTATACTGTTCCTCCGCGTTGTGTATTTTTTCTTAAGTCAATGATTAACAACCCTGAATTTTGTCAATTTATTTTACAAGTCCAAAGTGGAGTGATTTATTTTTATAATTTAATAATATTTTTTAGAAACCCGACTGTCCAAAACCTTTCCCAATTTCACTCTCTTGTGTCAAGCCAAAAAACTGATGTGGAAATGGATGCACCCCGGTTTTGAGGTATCTCCAATCCCATCTGTTCATAGAAGCGTATTTTCTATTGGTTATCGGTAAAGGTTAGGATAGTAGAGCCATTTCGATTGGTCGAAATGAAATTCACAATTATCATGGTCACATTAAACCCCTGCTACGCCGAAGAACCTGAACCAATTTATGTTTTTATCAATTGTCATTCTAATGACGCCAAACTATGGCAAACGTTTCCATTCGAAACACAAACAGTGCAGACCTGATCAGACAGCTTCACCAGAAGCCAACTGTTCTGAGTCTGCAGTGTATTGAAATATTGTATGGCGCAGCAAGGTCGGATATACAACCCTTTACTGAACTCTATAGTCTACCATTAACAACCCTTCAGCTAGCTATATAAGTGTTTATTGAGAGACACTAAAAATGAGATCAAAAAGAATCGTGATATTTCTGATAGGTTGACCCTTGTTAACTTCAGTTAATGAGCTGTCCACTTGAGTATTTCATAACTGCTGAAATTGGGCACATACATGCCATTACATGAATAAAAAGTACCTATACACAAAAGTGTTACAATCTTGAGCTTGAGGAGTTTAACTCATCCTCATCTCGGATTATGTCGAATCGAAATGCCCATGTTCTGGTTGGAGGAGATTTCAATTGCGGCGATATAGAGTGAAGTCACATGCAAGTACCTCATGGGGTACAAAAAGACAGTCTCAGCAGCAAATTTTGGATATTACAGGAGAGCACTGTCTAACTCAAGTTGTAAACATACCATTCCGCGCAATGATAAAACTATTGACTTTCTTTTTACTAACGCCCCATCCCCTGTGAATAGTCAATGGGATGCCCCCGATGGGCAAAGCGGATCACGACATTGTATATGTTGAGTATGACATTAAGGCTAAAAGAATAAAACAGGCATCACGCAAGATTTATCTCTATAAACGTGCAGACATGGTCGGCCTTAAAGACCACCAGTGACCTATATAAGAGTGACTAGAAACTCCAATAAAAGACCAATACTCAACTCGAAAAACACTGTCGTGTATCTTACACAGGTAAATGAGGGAAACTCGATATCATTTATCTACACTATTGGCTTTTACCGCTGTTTTGGAATACACAGCGTAATTTCTCTATTGTTTACCTAAACTTTTAACACCTTTATAAACACCGAAATTATATAATAACGATAATTATGAATCATCGGACATCTTAGTTTATGAATATTGGTAAATCGAGACACAGATATAGCCATGTTTGAAGCTTTATTCGTCAGAGTGAAAGAGGTATTTTTGAAGCCATTTTTGCCGATTTCCGCAACTTTCTGAAAATCGGCCGATATTTACACAGTCATAACTCAATCGGATTAGTTTTTACATTGCAGAAACAAAGCATCTAGCAGTATTTCACATATGTTTGTTCGATTGTTATAAACAATATTTACCAATAAGCGATATTTACGACGAAGTACGCTCTTTAAAAGTACCTATAAATGCAGTGGTCTCACAAGCTGCATCGCCATTTTGAGTGTGTATGATAAAAGGCGCACCAGGCGTTAGTCACGTGACACATGCCACGACATACCTATATGGCTGAAAAATGAAGTGTCCAGTCACTCTAATATAGGTCACTGAGACCACATGGCCCAATTTAAGGACTCATACCTTTCGGAAGACCACAGTCACATGTCAGTTAATGACATATGGGTCAAATTCAAAACAGGCTTTGTAGAGGCTGTAGAAAGGTTTATCCCATCGAAAAGACTAAAACAAAATACTCTGTGCCATGGATCGATGTAACGATCAAACGGCTTGTAAAGAAAAGAAATAAGCTTTACCTTCGTGCTCGTAAATCAGAGGACCCTGATGTCAAGATTCATTACAAGAGGTTCAGAGCACATGCACAGAAGGTCTTGAGAGATGCCTATTGGAAATACGTTTCAAATCTATTTAAGCTTGAGAACGACAGCTCAGATCCAGACACTCCCAAGCCTGAAAAGATTAAAAAGTTTTGGTCATTTATCAAATCTCTTAAAACAAATAGAACTTTTGCCTGACTTACCAGGTCAGTTATGGTTCTTGATCACCTTGTTACGATGTATAATGTCAGGAACAACAGAATCAGTGATGGTTGCGTATACGCACAAATACGCAAAGGTTTAGGTATGCACCTGGTCACCTATACAAACTGTGATACGGTACCTTTTCTACTATTAGTCCAATATAAGGGCGGTTTGTCTGAGATAAAATTCATCGTGTCTTTATTTAGTAACGCTTGCATGATTTTGTTACTTTTCTTGAAGATCTTGGAGATCTTGTGCACTTCTCACTATATAAAGGGTGGAATTGCCCAATCTTGTTAGGGGACATTATAAAGACACCGTAGCGAGGTACGATATAGAGACGCTATTCATTATTATAGAAAGAATTATCTCTGATTTGTGTCCCCTCCTACGTTGGAGGCCGAATGTTGGTGAGCCACAGAATCTAGTACCTGAGGGCACTTAGTAGCTGTCCCCTCAGGCCACGAACAGCGTGGGATCAGGTCCCAATATTCGCGACTATCTACGTAGCCAGAACGAGTTGTTAGCCAACCAGCTTGAATTGTGATAAATAAACCCGATGTCCCAATACGGAAAGATGATCAAAACCATCTTATAAGAAATCCCATATAAATAAATTTGACGTCCCAATACGGAGAGACGATCAAAACCATCTTATAAGAAATCCCATATAAATAAATTTGACGTCCCAATACGGAGAGACGATCAAAACCATTTTTTATCTCAGAGCCGATTGACTTAGTGTCAACAACGTGTGGCCAAGAAGATATACTGTTCGCGAAACGCGTATACTAAAAAAAAGTACTCAACACCGCGATATTTAAGTACCAAAGGGCCCAGTTTTTTTTCTTAGAGCTTAGATTGCATGTGAATCATATTCTTTACGTTTCTTATTTCTGAATAGTTGACGTACATCTAGAGCAGGACACTCTAAGATTGATTCTAATTGAAATGATCTTAGAGTGGCAACTTGCCCTAGTATAGAATAGTCAACTAGCCAGAAATAATGGCATAGGTGGCGTCATTGTATTATTAATGTGTTGTTGATTTTTTGTTTTAGTACATAAAGTACTGAAAAGTTATTACTAGTTGTGTGCATTATTTTCCCCTGGTAGCATCATCATCGCATAAAGGAATTTTCCAATAAGATTTCCCCTCTTCCTTCCTGACCGGCTTTATGCCGTAACACACCTAGATAATCAATAAGTCAATTGTCCCCCTTACACCGCGGCGACTATATCGCGAAATCGATTGTATCTCAGTCCAGGTATCGATGGTATTTGTCTGACGAAAGAGGCCTACGAGGGTACCCAATTATACCATCTCAATGTTTTACCAGAATTGTTGGATAGAATTTTCATTAATGTAACATAAAATGTGCTTTTAAAATTTGTTTGAAATCAAGAAAAAGGTTTGTAATAAATGTTTGTCCACTATTCGTGTGTTCTGAATTGAGTCTTAAAACAGCACGTGAGCACTTGAGTACTGAATTTCTTACTGTTCATATACAATATTATGGACCACGACATGAGAAAATCTGTCTTTGGGGGTTTGAGAACAACAAAGGTGCAGACCAGTCTGCGCATCCCCAGTGATTTAAAATAACACAGTTTCACCAAACAAGGCCGTCGGAGGTGGTACGGCCATGACCACTTTTTAGGCCAAAAAAGGTTTTAGAAGGACCACCTTTTTTTGCTGAATATGCTTCTTTGGTTTGGTCATTTTTTTTTCAGTTTTCTCTAGACTTTTTCATGCTATGATCTAATGAGGTCAATATTTACCCCAGTGTGTCAAAGGTGGTCGTTATAAAACAAGATTAAGAAACTGACACCTGTGTTAACGACAGCAATTATGATTAAAGGTTATCGTTTGGAGTGATCATGCAACAAAATATTCTGTAATCTGAATTATTTCAGCACAAAACAGAACAATGAGGCATATCTCTATTATATGAGAAGGAACAGAAAATTAATATAATGATGTATTCCAAAATGTAACATTTTTCAAGTTTACACGTATCAGTATTGTAGATGCGCAGCCTGATTGGAGTCTTCTCTTGGTATATTTCTAGAATCAAAGGTCTAGTTAAGAAAAAATCCAGCATACTATTGTGAATATTTTCTTATCCAACATTTTAAGGTTTGCTTTGGTCGTTCAAAAGAACCGTCTCATTAAGACAGTTCTTGAGTACATATACCCACAGCATTGAAAAATTGAAAGTGGGTTAGCGGATAATTACTCTGGCTTTATTAATCAAAGATAATCAGACATAACGAGTTATGTTTGTTGATGAGGACCATAGCAAGCTTCCTACGTTATACTGGTTACATAAACTTCATAGTTCATATACGGCCCTATAAGTCGCGTTTTATTGCTAATTCTAGTGCATGTACAACTACTGAGTTGTCTATTCGTTTGACTTCTTGCCTCACTGCGATTAAAAACCATGTCATTAAATGTTGCACAACAGTTTATGAAAGAAATGGTAAAAAAATATTTTGGTCTATTAAAAATTCAGGTGAAATTCTTAATAAATTGAAGTCTAGAGGTTTTCTAGCATCTGGTTTGTCTACATTTGATTTCTGTACTCTCTATACTACATTGCCTCATAATCTAATCAAAGAAAAACTAACAGAATTGATTGAACAAACATTTAACAGAGAAGGCTCACTTTATTTGGCTTGTAATGATAAAAAAGCCTTTTTTTATTTTGAACAACCTATACGATATAAATTGTGGTCATGTCAGAAAATGTGTGATGCGCTCCATTATCTTTTGGACAATATATTTAAAAGATTTTGCTCGAAATTATATAGACAAATTGTAGGTATTCTGATGGGTACTAACTGTGCCCCTCTTGTTGCAGATTTGTTTTTGTTTTGATATGATAGAGACTTTATGCTGTCTCTGTCTGACAATAATCAAGCTGATATTATTGAAGCGTTTAACTCAATCTCCAGATATTTGGATGACTTACTTAATATTGATAATCCTTATTTTGAACAAATGGTAGGTCAGATATATCCCACAGCTTATTCGTTTTGCTAGAGTGTGTTCTAATGTTGATGACTTCAACAACAGAAACTTATTTTTAAATGCTAAATTATCAAAACATGGTTATAGATATCATAAAATTTGAAAAGCATTTCTAAATTCTACCACAGACACTCAGAGTTAATTGTTAAATACAACATTGGGTTAAAACTCTTCTGCAACAAGGCATTTCAGAACTTATATTTTTTGGTGATTGAGTATATAAATTCAAACGTATTGTTGGAAAACCTAATTTAAGTGATCAATTCAAAATGATAGTAAAACGTTATATAAGGGTTGGATATAACTTGGATATCATGCGACAGTCTGCTTGCCTAGTTTTTAACCCAATCACGGTTTATAGCTATGGTTTCCTCCTTAATTGCACGACGGTGGGCCAGGCTTCAGATTCTATGACGGCTCTGGCGTAAAGCTTTAATCGGTGGGTTGGTGCCTGATGCTTATCTGTAGCTGGACCCACCTTGGCTCAACTTGAGGTTTTCTTTAGCTCTGACTATCTGTGAGTCATGAGCCCTTTTCTTTGTTTTATCATGGTGTGTTAATTTGATTAGAGTGTTTCTCCATGATGATACATTGCATTAGTTAGATGGCCTCCATGCGAGCTGAACATTTCTTGTACTTCAACAACAGCAGAATCTAGGGCGAAGATTTGGTACCAGTAAAATGCATTTAAGCCCCCCAGTGGCTTAGGCTGCTGTCCGTTCTAAGGCGGTGGTTCTGTTGTTGTTGACTTTTTGTTTATTGTTACTCCCATTCTGGGAGTATGTAATTGTTCTATGTTTTGTTGTAAGTTACTTTATGTCCATTCCAGTATTGCAATCATCTTGATGGGGAAGAGAGAGCTGATTGCTTTTCTTAATTTGTCTTCCTGGTGTCTCGTGATGGTTGAGCGGCTCTTCCTCACGGTGCCAGGGGGTTGTCTGCGGTTTGTGATTGTGGTATTTCCTGATCATACTCACTTACTATTTTTGGTCAGTTCCCCAATCAGATCGGTGTGAAGGGATTTGTTTAAATCTATGCCTTCTGGGAATTTTTAATCGAGCCATATGGAACGCAAACGGCAATGGTTCAGGCCAGACGCGCTGTGCAATCTCACCAGAACCTTTGCTGTTCGCTCAAGTTGAACGGCCTCACTTAAAACTCAATTTATTAGTTTACAATTTATTTTAATGTTCAATATTGCAAACAATACAGGGCTGGCGAGATGTCTTGTTATCAAATAGCTGGATCTACACTGTTGCTTATGCTTCATTTATAGGACTCTACGTCATAATATATGCATGATTTTACTGTACTTGCAAAGCCTAAACAATAGTTGAATTTCAAACGAAACTATTTGCGCAGTCTGAGCATCTGCCCATGAAGTGAGAGTTTTGATAGTATGACAGAAAAAGGTTGTTATACTGAACAATTAAGACCCTGACGAGACGCCGCATGACAAAACTAGTAAGATGGGTGTACAGTGCATGAACGCTGTTGTGATCAGCCTGGTTATCTGATACACAACCATTTATTTGTGCATAAGATTTTTGGAGATAACAGAGTCGTTATTCGGTCAAAACCATAAAATCAGTATTTAATTAGATCAATATAAGACCTTTAGCCCCAGGGAGTATCTTTCACCTGGGATTATCGCATGTCCCGTTATGAGCGTCTCAAAATCGTTTGTCACCAGAATCACACCGGATAGGTGGCAATCGAAAACACTCTTAACGATCGACGAACGCGGATCAAAAAATGGTTAGAAACCGTGTTTTTGATTGTCATTTGTCACCAGTCGGACAACAAATAACAATCGAAAACTCTGTTTCTAACTATTTTGATCTACGTTCTTCAATAGTATAAGCGTTTTCGATTGCCGCCTATCCGGTGTGAGAATGAAGTACGAATATTGTCTTCAGATAAATTTTTTTGCTATAAATAGGCAAATAGGTTAAATAAAAATAATAATAATAATAATAATAATAATAATAATAATAAAAGTTATACTTAAGGTCACTGCCCATAGCAATAACCGTAACTCTAAATCATCAAGGGAGGTAATACTTGGTAGCGTTCGATTATGACAAAGTGTGATTTTACGCAACTATGATATGTTTTCTACAGACAGTAATGCCCGTTACACTGCACGTTGGTAATCTGAAAGTGATTGATATCACATTAAAAATGCAAACAAAATTTTAAGTATAATGAACAACAAAAGTTGGCTTTCTTTACGGATACTAAACGATGGACGCTCAGCTCTGTGAGAAGAAAAAAATCAGTCAGTGTAATGGAACACGCATTATACCAGGGAAATGCCAGTCGACTGTTCGCGGTTTTTGACAGTCCACAACAACAATAATGATATAACTACTTGTATATAGATCTATATATGATTTTCTTGTTTTATTTTACCTGCATTAAAATTTCACCAATTCAAACTTTCTCCTCACGTTCTCTAGCGTCTACTTTGAACCTGACGTGCGCTAATGACGTCACTTGCTCCTATGACGTCATTATGTGTAAACGAGAAGTATTGAACTTGACGTTGACGTCGAGAGTCCCTCGCTTTAGTTTGCGTCCTAAACATTTTGCCTTATGTCAAATGTGTTCCAATATTTAGTTACAAGGGCTATCTTGGACTAAGGTTGACCCAAGTATAGTCGTGAGTCTAAATTATAGTAGGCCTACTCTAAATTTACTAAAGGTATGCGAGGAATTCTGCCATCGGGGTCTGCAAACAACAAAGGCACAAACCAGCTTGCGCATCCGTGCAGTCTGATCAGCGCCTTTGCTATTCTCAAATTGAATAGTATCGTATTTAAACTTGCTCCAAGCGAGACTTCACTATTTCTATCTAGTCTCTTTGGCTGAGAATGCTGGTTTTTGGTATGATCTTATCGGAAACCCTGAAGACAGGTTTTGTCGCATCGATGCTCATATATGCATTTATATTCATGTAAATGCAGACCCAATCCACAAACCTGTTTCATGCGATATGCACATAGAAAATGTCTAGCCCCTCTAGACTACTCGTGGCCAATTCCGCCCATAACCAACGCCGACGGGATCCGTACCAAAGATAATACCCCCTCCCCCTCTGCGCCACTGAATACCCCCTTCATTAGCGGGAAGGGTGTGGGCATAAAAAGAACCTTTCTCATATAAATGCGGGTCCAACCAAAGCATAGGTAAGTTATAGATACTCAGTGAGACGGTTCTTTTGAGCATCCAAAGCAAATATAAAAATAATAAGCAATAAAATATTTACAATTTTGTGCTAAAATTTTTGCTAATCTCCAAATTTACTCTACATTTGACATGTTTCAACCGAAAGATGTCCGTCAAGGGATATATAGATCTCATAGAAATAAACCTCCTCTGGTCAAGTGTTAAGGTCTGGCCTTGCTTCGCGATCGGACATTAGTATGGCGCCCGAGGCCGCAACAAAGGTTTAAAAACATTTCAAATTTTTGGATGAGTACATGTAGTATATGCATCGATCAATTGAAGCGATGCATATTAAAACAGCACATTTTTCACCTAAATTAGACATGCAGAGTTACTCCGTGACCTTGAAAAACGGTAAATGTCCCCAAAACATTACATCTCTATCCTAATGATGTATCTATGCAAATTTGGTCAAAATATATCAACTAGGTGTACAGACAAAATGCAGATAAGTTTCTTTTTACTGTGGGTGGGGTATTTTGGTATCGTTTTTGGTATTGAAAAGTCTTCTCATATATGCATATAAATGTTCCAAGTATTTGGAATACATATAGTTTCATTTGGCAGTTCACAGTGAGGTATTTCAATCAATAGTGTTTGGTTCGTAAGGTTTAAACATGCTTAGAAATAAGAAAAGCGTGCTTAGTTCATTATTTTGCAGTTTAGGGGGTAGGGATAATTATTTGGTAATATCTCACTAATTAGACGGTGATTTTTTTGAAAAACTCTGTCATAATGCATCTTATATAATGATCACTTTCCTAAATAAAAAATAGAAAAATTTATTTTTTTAAAGTATGTTTAAATATTGAATTATCAGTCAGTAATTGCTGAAAACGAATGCATAAATATCGGTGAATGCTGATTTGAAAGCGTGATATGAAGAAAAATACTTGTATAGCTGCAAAAAAATGGTTTGAGAAAAAGTTCTTAATTATTAATGGCTTCGCATGCTTGTTTGAAACAACGATTTTCAAATATATAATTGAGTTACAGAATATTTTACTTGTCTTAATGAGTTTCCAAAAAGCTGCGTAAAAAAGCCAACATAGGCCATATAATAAAGAGCTGTAACTTATGAATGGACGGTAAATTTTCTTTAAAATACGTCATTTTTCTTATAATATGATGTACTACAGAATATCAAAAAATGAAAAAAATCTATTTTTTGGAAAAAAAATCGCCCAGGTGTGGGCAGTGACCTTAAGATAAAATTAAAAAAATAAATTGAAGCAACTTGTAATAAAATGATTTTTATTTCGACGATAAGTTATGGTTATTGTTATTTTCTTACATTTTACTAAAATTAAGATTTTTCTTCATAATCATGTCTCTCAATCAGCTAAGTTTCTCCTTTCTCTTAAAATGATGTTAAGATTTCTTGACATTATCTTAGCAAGCATATTGAATAGCGGTAGCATTATAGATCCACAATATTAGAACTTAGACATTTACTCCGATCTGGCAAGAAGGCGCTTAAACTCAATTTTCAACCCAAAAATGACAGAACTAAAATGTAATTTATTTCTGTGAAACTTATATGGTTGATATTGTTGGATGATAGAGATACCAGTTATAACTTATAAAACATGGAGAAAATATCAGAATATGATTATTTTGGTCTCATAAAATGCTCACTCTAAGCATTTTTATTGAATTTACATAGAAATAAATGGGATTTTACCAGTTAAAAAGATGAACAATTTGACATAACTAAATATTAAAGTTATTTCATATTTGTTTATATCATTGTAAAGATAAAACATTAATTTTTCTTTTGATAACTTATAAAACAATGACAACTTTATAATAAGGTTTGTTTACTGTTCTGTGTAATTGATGCCACTGATTTCTACAGGTAAGTTGTAGGAGTGGTCAATATTCAAGGGAGATAATCGAGCAGATAAAACCGATAACAGCTGATATTGTCCTATATGAAGGCGTGCTTGGGATCACATCACTCAGAGAAAACAGAAATCTTAAGACTGATGCAAAGGAAAAAGCTGACATTTGTAATAGGCAATTCCAATCAGCCTTCACACGCGAAGGCGACTCTGACCCGCCCTCAAAAGGGGCTAGTACGTTCTCCTCCATGGGGGACAGTTGACCCAAAAAGGGTCGCCAAGCTGTTGGACGGACTAAACATTCATAAAGCTCCTGGCCCAGATGGTCTGAATGCCAGAGTGCTAAATGAGTGTAGTAATGAGCACTGGCACTTATCTTTAATGCGTCTTAAGCTCAGGACGATTCACCAGATGAGTGGCGACAAGCAAATGTTTCCCCGGTCTTTAAAAAAGGTGAAAAATATGATGCAGCTTACTATAGACCGGTGTCGCTCACATGCCTCTGCTGCAAAACCCTAGAGCATATATTAGTCAGTAACATCAACAAACACTTAGCCTTAGATAGCATACTTGCTGACTGTCAGCATGGTTTCCAAGCTCAGAGGTCCAGTTGGTCCAGTTTGTGCACGACATCATCAGAAACCTGGATGGGGCTGTGAATCCTGGACACAAACATACAGATTTGATCATAATGGATTTTGCAAAGGCCTTTGACAAGGTGCCACGCAGGAGGCTTTTACATAAATTAGACAATTATGGGATAAGAGGGTCAACCCACAAGTGGATCAACTCATGGCTCTCTGGGCGCACTCAACAAGTAGTTTTAGATGGTCAAGCCTCAGATCCAGTCCCAATGTTATCTGGTGTACCCCAGGGGTCGGTTTAAGGACCAATCCTGTTCCTTATTTTTATAAACAACTTGCCGGACAACATCAGATCTTCTGTTTGTCTGTTCGCGGAGGACTGTGTTCTGAGGAGGAACATATATTCAATTCAGGACTGTTTGACCCGGCAAGAAGACAGCACTAGCTTAGGACAATGAGAAGCCGATTGGCAAATGAAATTCAATGTGGCCAAATGACACTCCATGAGAGTGACTCGGGAGCGCAGTGGTAGAGTGCTTGATTCGAGACTGAGGGGCTTCGGGTTCGAGCCTCACTGGCGTCACTGCATTGTGGTCCTTGAGCAAGGCACATTTATCCTAGTTTGATACTGGTTTAACCAAGGAAGACCCGCCCCTGTTTAACTGAAAAATTGTTGATGGGACATAAATAATCAAATCAAACAAACAAACAAAACAAAATGAAAGTGACTCGGCATCAGCATCACAAACACATACTCTTTGACTATCCCTTTCACAACCAAACCTTGGAAAACGTTCAGTCGGCAAAATACCTTGGTATAACTATCTCTGATACTATGGACTAGGGTCGGCACATTTCAGAAATTTCTTCCAAAGCAACTAAGACACTTGGTTTCCTTTGCAGGAACTTCAGGGTGGGTAGTCACGTGGTTTCTGTTAGGATACACTGTACGGAAAAATGGCGGACTTCTTTCCACACCGATGTTTTAAGCAAAAGTAAGTAGATATTTCTGCGTGTTTTTTTTCATCTTTACACAGAAAGTTTTACACCATTTTCCAGCCACCATTTTTCCCGATCTAACGATGCCAGGATATCCTCATAAAGCTCCTTACATTGAGTACAGACTCTGTCACAAAAGTTTTAGCGGCGAAGATCGGGCCTGAATTTGGAAATAAGCTGTACGGACAACATTTGTGACAGAGTTAGTACTCAAAGTAAGAAGCTTAAAGATGCTATCCTGGCAGCGTTTGATAGGGGAAAATGTGGGCTGGAAAATGGTGTATAACTTTCTGGGTATAGATGAGAAAACATAGAGAAATCTACCTACATTCGATCAGAATGCCCGTACAGTGTATTCGAACATCCGTACAGTGTATCCAAGCAAAAACCACGTGACTACCCACCCTGAACTTGGCTTTTGCGCCTTAGTGTTCAAAGGAAGTTGCATACAAAACTTTGGTTCGGCCTAAACTAGAGTATGCAGCACCCATTTGGAGCCCTTACTCGAAACTTCAGATTAACCAGGTAGAGAAAGTTCAGAGGACAGCAGCCCACTGGACCTGCAGGAGATGGCGAAATAGAAGTAGTGTCAGCGAGATGCTTGATGAGCTTGAGTGGCCATCTCTTGAGGCCCGTAGGGATTGGTCCTCCCTGCTTCTCTTTCATAAGATGCATTCTTGTGCCGTGTCTATAGAAAAAGACAAGTACCTGACCCCTGCTCACAGTTTGAAATCCACCAGGGCACCCTGCAGTGCCAAATATTGTAGATACCAGACATACAGTGATGCCCCGAAGAACTCATTTTCCCCCCGAACTATTGCACAGTGGAATGGTCCTTCTCCTTCGGTGGCCAATTCTCAGACTACTGAGGAGTTTAGGGCACTCCTCATTTAGTCAAAACACAGTCGAAAGATTTTTCTTTTTTTTTTCTTTTTTTAGTTTTGCTTTGTTTTTTCTTCAAAATTCCAAATTCGCACTCCCTGGCGTAATGATCGCATGCGATCGTGCCAGTAGAAAGAGATAGAGATAGATAGGCTTACCATCAATCTTTCAATTGTTAAGCAACCCTCCATCCAAAAATGAATGGAAACTGGCTGTGAATAGGGCCATTGAGAAAGGATGGGAGCAAGACGTCAAAAGCAAGTCCTCCCTCAAGTATATTAATGCAAACTCCCTGAAAGTCGGTAGGACTCATCATATATGGTCAACAGTCCGAAATAGTATATATGACAGTAAAAGGGCCCAATTGAAGAATAAACTATTAACAGCAAGGGAATAGAGCGGGTTTTAACCAGTTTCAAGTTAATCCAACCTGCATACTATGCATAGCCGACCCGGAAACAAGATAACACTTCATTAGCAAATGTTCATTTCTCAACAACGAGTGAGCAGCATATTTTGAAAATCTTCTTAAAAATCCAGTCTTACAGTCAGCATACACTGACAGGTCACAGATAGAAAACCCTGAGTTTTTGACACAGTTAACACTGGACGTTTTTGCCGTACTGGATAAAGAACAGTTGATAATAAACTAAAACCAACTGCTAATTTGTCACTTTTCAAACTCATTATTTCTGACTATAAGCTAATAAAATTGAAATGATTTTTTGCCTATATATGTGTGTTTTAATGGGCAAACGTATTGCAGTGTTTTGAACAGTTTTCTTTTACTTCAAACTTTTTTGGGTTTAAAATGCAGAAATCGACTTTTTTAAAAGAAAAAATGGTTTGAGAGTAGTTTTTTTTATAAAATTGACGCTTAGATGGTTACAGACATCACCATACCATTGGGATGCTAGCTCTGCTAGTATAGGCTGTGGCATCAGTGGAATAGCCTGAGCAGCAGTTTTTGCGACCACAGTAGCAGCTTCCAACGTCTAGATGATGTGGTCCTTCTACTTCGGGATCTGTTGTCTGACTAAGGAAACGTGTTCCTTCTTCAAAGCTCATTCTTAAGTCTGCACGTGCGTCTTCTGATTGGTTGATTTGAAGTTGTTATTGTATAGTGCCATCTATTTCTTTGGGCTTTGCTAAACTTCGAAAGGCTGTTTTTTTCTACATCCCCCCCCCCTTTTCAAAAGACCTATGTTCACTTTTTTAAAATATGTATTTAATGTCCAACCCCTTGGTCTTACTTTAAATTCACTATGATCCTAACGTCTTTATATAAAAAATCAACCTTAAAGTCTTTCAACAAATCACAGTAGTGTATGGAAATGACATGGCAGCCATTTATTGAGTGAATGAAATTCACGCCAATATATTTATGTCTACACATATCTTACAACATAACACAACAATATCCATTCTGGGGATGTTCTAGTTATGTGAGAGCATCCTGGGTGAGGTTTGATTTCACGAACAGAATGCCACATTCCTATATTGGACAGCTTTTGCCACGAATACAGCAATACAGCATTTGTGGACGCAAAAAATGCAAACCCGGACTATTCTCAGCACCATAACATCTCAAGCCATGTTGCATGCTCCTGCATGTATGTAACAAACATGCACGTTTGCAGTAAAATATCGATGCACCTTTCTGCAGGCTGAGTAACGACTGCTGCAATAATATAATACATAAACTACTACTACTAAATAGATAATCTTACCTAGAGTGTGTTCTAACGTTGATGACTTCAACAACAGAAACCTATTTTGACTGCTACATGTAAGTTATTAAAACAAGATTATAGACATCATACAATTCGAAAATCATTTTCTAAAGTCTAAATATAACATTGGGTTAAAAACTCTTCTGCAACAGGGCAAATCAGAACTTATATTTTGTGGTGATTTAGTTTATCAATTCAAAAGAATTGTTGGAAATCCTGATTTTATTGATCAATTCAAAAAGATTTTCAGGCATTATAAAAAGTTGGATATAACTTGAATATCATGTGACAGTCTGCATTACAGTTTTAAGTAAGAAAGGTCGCAAAGATCAGGAATCTATACAATCAAGTACCACACATGACCCAGGATACCACATGGGAAAGTGACAATATCTTCTTAAAAGGGTATCCTTTGGAAGCAAAGACTGCACCAAAGAACTGAAACCAGAGTGTGCATATTTCCTGTACCAGACTAGCTAGTTTCTGCCATTTAGGCGTCATCAGTGACCCTTTAATAGTTTCAAAGTTCGACAATGAAACCCATGATCCCAAAGGACAAGATAATAAAATCTACACTATAGTGAAGGGCAGGGAGACGTTCTACTGCCGCCACACAGTCCCAGTCACCAGCTGTAGTGAGGTCAAATATCTTCTTAAAAAGGGTATCCTTTGGAAGCAAAGACTAAACACAATTAAACATCACAAACAAAAGCCAAGAGGTCAGCCCTTTCCCAGCAGGTGACCTCAAGGCAGCGATGAACAGACGAGAAAGTATGACAAACACATGACACAAATAACACAAATGAAACACAAAAGAAGTACCACCCTGGAACGGTCAATAGAATATGGAGGGCTTAAACTGGTTTCACAGCGCCAACCTCAGCCTTAGTTCAGATATGGATCAAGACACATAGATTTTGGTTTGCATGAAAGATCCCTAACTTATCCATGCATCATCTCCTAGAACATATAAATCAAGATATAAAAAAGGGAGATAAAGCAAAGATAAAAATAGTAAGTGAGTATGATCAGGAAATACCACAATCACAAACTGCAGACAGATTTTTCACTATAAAAGTGGGCCATTTGTAATACAAACCCGTTACATGTCCTTTACAGTTACAAATAATACTTATAGTGGAAACAGACATATTTATGTAGGTATTGAGTTATTTTGGACACATCTAATTGGATTTTATAGAAATATTCCAAGATGGGGCTTTTCCCAACTTGAAATATCACTAATTTGGTGTGTTTCAACATTAATTTGGTGAAATACATGTTCCCAACTTCGAATATCACTTATTTCAAGTGATTTGGCATGTTTCAACATTAATCAGGTAAACTACATGTGACAAATGATACTTATAGCGGACAAATACATATTTATGTAGGAATTGAGCATATTTGGACACATCTAATTGTATTTCATGGAAATATTCCCAGATGGGGCATTTCCCAACTTGGAATGTCTCTTATTTCAAGTGATTTGGTGTCTTTCAACATTAATTAGGTAAAATATATGTGACAAATGATACTTACAGTGGAAACGGACATATCATTTTAGGTACTTAGCATATTATGACACCTCTTATTGGATTTCATGGAATTATTCCAAGATGGGGCATTTCCAAACTTGGAATATCACATGTGTCAAGTGATTTGGTGTGTTTCAGCATTAATTAGTTAAAGTTACTGTGAAAAATGATACTTACAGTGGAAACAGACATATTAATTCAGGTACTTAGCATAATATGTCACCTCTTATTTGATCTCATGGAAATATTCCAAGTTGGGACATTTCCCAACTTGAAATATCATTAGTTTCAAGTGATTTGGTGTGTTTCAACAATAATTATGTATCAAGAACAACCTTATGGAGAGCATGAGTACAAACTTGCTGGGAAAGGGTTGACCTCTTGGCTCTCGTTTGTGATGTTTAATTGTGAAGTTGTCACTTTCCCATTGGTATCCTGGGTCAGGTGTGGTGCTTGATTGTATCAATTCCTAATCTTAGCCCTTTTTCTTACTTTGTAACATCATCAGCATAGTTCCAGTTTTATTTTTATGTGTATAAGTTACACTGAATTATCAGTGTCTGTATGTGGTGGCTTAGAATGACCACCCGAGTAGCCTAGGCATTTTGTTTAGGGTGTCCTCCGACCCCATTCGGTGACGTTTTGATTTTGGGACGTTTTATTTCATACGCATAGCAGTCGTGGCATATGGGAGCATCTAATGCAACAGTTTATTCATTTATTCAGTTTACTTCAGTCTCACATATTCGATTGCATAATGTAGCAACATGAAGAGCCTACTTTAAGAAACTTGTTGATGAAAGACTTCTTAGGACATTTGTCGGTAATAGATCCGCCCAACGGCCGTGTCTTATCAACAGCTTGAAGTCCACCAAAATGTGTGAGCCCAAAAAATCTTGGCCAAAATTAATGCTTTTTGGTGATTCACTGACGCAGGTAATTACTGAATGGTATCTAAATGTTTATCCAATTGATCGACAGGGTCTACTTGGCATGTCAAGTTAAATTTGTGTTGTGCTGAAGCAATGTTTGCAATGACCAATGTGTTGATAGTATGCACATTCGGACGGTACGTAATTTCGGATAGATGCATCAATCTTCAGACACTGGTGCAATCACATAAGATCATTGTGCCATTTTCAAATTCAGCTTTACTTGGCATAATTTTTACATCTATTTATCTTGAATTCTGTGCAGAAATTACGGTTGTTTCTCGCTGTGATGATTGATATATATCGCGGTAATTTTTAGCAGTAATCCGGTAATTATCTCCTGGTAATTGATAAACAGGTAACCAGTACCCACCCCACCCCCCCCCCCCCCACCTCATTGGCGCTCCTGATATAAAAAAAGACAGAGATGATAGAAACGTTAATGTAAAACCGGGATGTAATAGTTTAGGCTACAATATGGTTGAGGTGTGCCTCTAGGCCATATTGGCACTGGATAGTCATATTGGCCCTCAATATGTCTAGGCCAAGCTTTAAAAAATGTTTGTTTGCCGTGCTCCTACCTAGTCACCCAAAACAGGCCCTACCAAAAAAAATAATTGCCTTTCTGAGAATCTTTTTTTTTAATTTTTCTCTAATTCTGTTAACAAACTCTTCTTTAAAATCATTATCCCTTTCTTTAATTGAAGAAAGGGATATAGAGACTATTAGACCTCCAAAAGTGAAAGTAAGGTTATAAAATTATGCTGAATTTCTGAACCCTTAATACGCCAATCGCAACAAAAGTCATCTGCTTTTCTCGTCTGCTGAAATGTTTAAGAAGCCTCTATGGCAAACAGTGTGGACCCAGATCAGACTGCTCCTACAGGAGCAGTCTGTTATGGGTCCACGCTGTTTGCTTCTATACTTAATTGGTCAGTAATGTTAGGCACTTATTTGCAGCAGACGACTTCAGCAGACAACATTTTCAGATGTATTTTTTTCTTGGCGCTTTAAGGGTTAAAAAAAGACAAAAAAAACCTACCTACCCAAACTGAAATTGATGGGTAGGAGTACGGCAAACAAAAATATTTTTAAGGCGGGTCCAATCCAGTCATTCCAGTGCCAATATGACCTAGAGGCACAATATGACTATCCAGTGCCAATATGACCTAGAGGCACACCTTGACCATAGAATAACCTGTATATAATTACAGAAAGCTGTAAAGGTTGCTATTGAAAAGTTCTTGAAGCAGACTACAATTTGCACTTTGATTACATAATAGCTCAGTACATGTATAATTACAGAAAAGTTGGCTTTTGGATTGCTATTGTAGCATGTTTGGCATGGTGCCAGCAAATATGAGTACTTTCCATGCCGTAGATATTTACCGGTAAATACTGGCAAATAATAACATCAGTATACTTCACAGAGCTTTGCTATTAAGAGCCAGTGCATGAGATTTCCAACAATGTGGTATGTGCGACCAGCAAAGCCTCAGATCAGCCTGCACATATGCACAGTCTGATCAGAGCCTTTGCAAGTCGCTTGAGTATTCTATGTTTGTTAAGCTACTGACTGAACACCATTTGGAGTGTCTAAGCTTAAAGTGATTATTCGGATCTTTTGAAAGTTTATTTTGATCAAAAATAAATTCCTCAGTGTTATGTCTAGGGCTGGAGTTGCCAATATAGACAAAATAACGAGCTCAGGAAAAAGCACGTTTTGACATTTAATCATAACACAAAACAAGAGACAGATAATAAGCGGCACGAATACACAATTACAATATCAGACATTAAGAAGCGTTGACTCAGAGAGTGTTCAAACATTACATATACCCTTCCACTAAAATGAAACGTCCCAGTGCTTTCTTAATGCAGACAGTTTCTAAATGTTCTTAAAAGTATATGGCTCAATATAGTTTTATATTTAAACTAAATTAAGTACATGTCATGTATACCAATTATAAGTAATATTAGCTGTTTTGTTATAAGGTACTATTTCTGAAAAGTACATAGTAATCAAGTATGGATAAGTATAGTTTCTCTCTTATCTGTATAGTTCTAAAATGTAAGGTTTGTCACTAGTATGAATAACATAGTACTCAATGTATAAGGTATATGTAAAATGTTTAAGCTTCAGACAATTAAACACACATTAGATAAGAACCTTTGGTTCTTCTGGCTACACAGGGCATTATTATGGCCCTTAGACACAGTGAAGCCAAAATGAAACATTTAGAAAAGATAAAGAACATTTTTGTTCTTTTGACTACACAGGGCATTATTATGGCCCTTAACACAGTGTAGCCATAATGAATCATTTACAAATTCAACTTAACCACTGGTTTACGTTCCCGCGTAGGATAGCGTCGTTCAGCTGTCATAACACCTGCAGGTTTCTCAGAAGGTGCAGTAACTCTACTAGGTGTTGTACCAGTAATCACAGCAGGAGACTGTATGATTTGCTGCGAATCATTCTGCTGGCTATCGACAATCGGTAAGTTCACTCCAGTGTTTATATCGCTCATTATACCTTCCTTCACGTGAAGATGCGAATCCTGGACTTGATCAGCATGACGTCTCCACTTAACGTCAGGCCCAACCTCAACACAATACGAAACGGGACCAGTTTTGTCGCTTATTGTTCCCGGAATCCATTTTGTGTCGTTACCACGATAATCTTTCACTGCTACAGTCTGACCGACCATATAATCTCTGTCAAAAGTTGATCTCACCATTTTACTTTGAGATTTCTCAACAGTTCCAGAAAGGTTTGGCTTTATCAAATCTAGTCTTGTGGTCAGTTTACGTCCAAGAAACAAAGTTGAGGGACATTCTCCTGTGGTAGAATGAACCGAATTACGATACATTATTAAGAACTTGGAGAGTTTTGACTGAACTGTTCCAGAGTCTGATTTTGCTGCTTTCATGGCCTGTTTAAAACTCTGTACAAAGCGTTCTGCTAATCCGTTTGTTTTCGGATGATATGGAGAACTAGTGATGTGTTTTACCCCGTTACTTTTCAAGAAAGAGTTCATTTCCTCTGAAACTAGATTTGGAGCATTATCGCTAACTAGAGTATCTACTAATCCATAATCCGCGAACACAGATCTCAGTTCTTCAACTACCTTAGATGAAGTTGTAGATTTCATTTCTTTCACAATAGGCCATTTTGAATAAGCATCAACGATGACCAAAAACATTGAACCCAAAAATGGTCCTGCGAAATCGATATGAATCCTAGACCATGCCTTACTCGGGTACTCCCATGGATGTATAGGAGCCTCAGGTGGACTTTTCTTGTAAGTAACACAACCTGAACATGATTTAGTCATTTTCTCTATCTCTCGGTCTATACCAGGCCACCAAACATAACTTCTAGCTAAAGTCTTCATTTTTACCATTCCCATATGGGAAGAATGTAATTCTTGAAGAACACAGTTACGTAACTTTGGAGGAATTACCACTCGAAGACCCAGAGCTCTCACTAGGATTTTGAAAACAGAAGTTCAGGACTCCCATCTGGCAAAAAGTAGGAGTCCCACTGGAAAAAGTGGGAGTCCCACTCCAAAAAAGTTGGAGTCCCACCACTTTGTGCATACCGTATATCTTTTCCATTTTAGCCGGAAGTGATACATTTTGAATAATTTTTAGATCAACTGAATTCAACCCTTAAAGCATTAATGGATTGTTCCTACTTAACAAAACAAACTATTTTGGTATATTTTTTATGCAACCTGAACACACATTTTTTTTGTTTGGCCTTATCAAAATAAAAGATTAAACTGTTGGTACTTGTTTTATTCACTAACAAGACAGACAGACAGACAGACATACAGGCAGGCAGGCAGGCAGACAGACAGCAGTCCTCTGTTTTGTATAATCTTATGCAGATGGAAGTCTTTTTTCTTCTAAAAAACGCATCTCGCTAGTGTCTACGGCGATTGCAATGAATAGACTGACATTACTTAGCCATTTAACATGGCTTCCATGATTTAGAATAAACGATTTTACTTGCTGAAAGTGATTTGTTTGTGTTCGCTCGGCTTGAACCGATGATACATTTCATCGCACGGCTTGTAGTGTAGCTTCATTTGGAACTTTTGTCAGTCGGACGTTACCGTATACGGCTTACCGCTGTACCGTTTTTTCTTCTTCAACAATTCTCAGACTCTTTTGGTTGCCGTAGCAATGAACGAATAAAGAAATGCGAATCCGTAAACTTATTGTTTTTTCTCCATGTTTATGTTGCTCAAATCGCAAACGAATGCAATTAAATACGTTTTCTCTTTCATCCCTAATTGGTCGAATTCGGAATTCGGTAGTTCGATGTTGTTTACAATAGTTTTTCTCCCTTTAATTAACGGTAAATCGGTAGCGCATCTGTTTCAAACAATTATCCGATAATACTTGCTTAATTACTTTAATAATCATCTCGTAATAATCACACTGTCCCGCATCGGTAATCCTGTCAATCACCTGTCAGAATTGCTACACTGCAGTCCGAGTCATGCGATTGGTCAACAGAGACAGGACAATAATCTCGTCTCCCGCGGCTCGAAAAAACGTGTCGCGATCGATAATATCAAAAGGCTTTTGATCTCCCGGTGTGTATTTATCTATCAGCTACTGGAATTTTAGCGCGTGCCGACTAAAAAAACATGCGTACGCGGGACTCTCGCCTAGCGAAAATCATGCGTCCCAGGGAAAAAACGTGCGTACCAATACGCGTAATTCTGCGTTTCCGAGAGCTCTGAGACCCCATACCAAACATCCTTGGTGCAATGACATTTCATTCCGACGACTGTAGTACGGTTCAAGTTCCCTATAACAATTATCATTCCACCCTCTTGCTACGGCGTCATAAACACGTGACAGCTGCTGATCACGTACAGTTGCATGATGAACTGCTTTAGCAGTAACCGGAAGTGGTTCAAATTGCGATACGTAGAAAATGTCTGTTGAGTCTTGATCACTACTTTTCGTCTTACCGAACACTGGCAATCTTGATAAACTATCACAGTTACCGTGGGCTTTAGTGTTTTTATATCTAATGTCATAGTCATGTCCAGCAAGATAAAGTGCATATCTCTGAAGTCTAGCTGCAGTTGTAGAATTCACTCCTTTCGTTGGGCTGAATATAGACAACAAAGGACGATGGTCAGTAATAAGTGTAAAATGTCTACCCACAAGGTACAATTCGAACTTTTTTACACTCCAAACGATTGACAGAGCTTCCTTATCTATTTGACTGTATCGTTTCTCAGCACTGTTCAAAGTCCTAGATGCGAACGCGATTGGACGTTCTGTTCCATCTGGCATAATATGGCTTAGCACGCAACCTAAACCAAACGAACTAGCGTCACTTGCAAGAGTTACGGGAAGTTCCGGGTTATAATGCGTTAACACTATATCAGAAGTGATTAACTGTTTCACTTTATTAACAGCATCTTCACACTGCTGAGTCCATTTCCACTTTTTACCCTTGACTAACAGTTCATGAAGTGGCTTAAGAATGGTTGACAAGTTCGGCAAGAATTTAGAGTAGTACTGTACGAGCCCTAAGAATGATCGCAGTTGTTCCACATTTTCAATTTTAGGTGCATTCATAACAGCGTCAATTTTACTCTGCATCTTGTGAAGTCCATTACGGTCAATCTCATGTCCGCAAAAAGTGACCTTCTCTTTGAAAAATTTACATTTTTCTACATTTGCTCTCAAACCATTTTCTGATAAGCGCTGGAATACTAATTCTAAGTTATCTAAGTGCTCTTGGTCTGTTTTACCCGTAACAATCATATCGTCTAAAATAACTTGAGTACCAGGTACACCTGACATGACTTGTTCAATTGTACGCTGAAATATGGCAGGTGCTGGAGCTGTTCCATATGCTAATCTTGTGTAGCGAAATAAACCTCTATGCGTATTTATTGTTAACAGTTCCTTTGTACTATCTTCCACCTCCATTTGTAAGTATGCGTCCTTTAAATCAATTTTTGAGAACATTTGACCTTGAGATAATGTCGCAAAAATGTCATCTATTCTCGGTAAAGGATATTTGTCAATTTCAACGAGTGGATTAACTGTTACTTTGAAATCACCACAAATTCTAACACTGCCATTAGGTTTGGGAACCGGAACGATCGGGGTGGCCCATTCACTGTAAGAAACTTTTTCCAATATACCTCTTTCAACTAAACTGTCAAGTTCTTTGTCAATTTTAGGTTTAAGAGCATACGGCACTGGCCGAGCCTTAATAAATCTCGGTGTAACTTTATCTTTTAAGTGTAATTTTGCCTTGATATTTTTCAATTTGCCTAATTCTGGTGAAAATATGTCTTTATATTTAGCTTTAAGATGTTCAACTTGCTGTAGCGGCTGAAATTTAAGCTTATTGATAGTAACTGTATCTAATTCTAACGCATGAATCCATTCTCTTCCAAATAATGGTTTTTCACTACCCTGTACAACGTATAAGTTCAATTGTTTTGACTGTCTATCTAATTTCACATCACAATTTATCAGGCCGTTTATTTGTATTTCTTCGCCCGAATAGGATTTCAATTTCAAATCAGTGTCTTTCAAGGTTAATTCTGAAAAATGTTTCTGGTAATCATGTTCTGATATAACAGATACACCAGCTCCTGTATCTAACTCCATTTTAATTTGTTTTCCATTAATACACGGTGTCAGATATATTGCTTCTCTGTTAGTTTTACAGTTATTATTTGCTGTTACAGTTTTCAAATATTCTGTATCCGAGTCACTAGAACTTTCTGACTGTTCTTCCTCTAAACTATGAATCTGACTTCTTTTGAATTGAGGCTTACATGCAGGTGTGATATGTCCAGTTTTCTGACATTTATAACATGTAGCGGATTTGAATTTACATTCAAATGGTTTATGACTGGTTCTAGCACAGTGAAAACAAGCGGCAGGTTGAACTTTTTGATTCTGGGGCTGTTTTTCAGTTTTAGGATAATGTTTTTCAGTCTTTTTCTTATGTTTCTTTATTTTAATTTTCTGTACAGGTATTTGCTTATTTTGTAATTCAAGTACATCTTTCGAGGCAGATTCCATGGCCAAAGCAATTTCCAGGGCTTTCTCATAAGTTAATTTATCTACTGACAGTAACTTTTTCTGTATTGCTTCATTCCGCAAACCACAAACAAATCTATCGCGCAATGAATCTTTCAAATTTGCGCCGAAATCACAGTACTCAGACAATTTCCGCAAAGCAACATTAAAATCTTTCACGGACTCATCCCCCTGTTGGTCTCTTTTGTAGAAACGAAATCTTTCAGCAATAACAATGGGTTTTGGAGAGAAATGATCCTTTAACGCAGTACACAAGGTGTTATAGTCTTTAGTTGAGGGGAGATCTGGGTGACAAATGTCTCTTAAAAGTCTGTAAGAACTGCTCCCTATTAGGGAAAGTAATGCCGGGACCTTCTTGTCGTCAGCTACATCATTTGCAACAAAAAATTGATCTAATCTTTCTTTGTAGCAAAGCCAGGACTCAGTATTTGCATCATAGCAATCAATTTTGCCTATTTGAAAGGCCATCTTGACGATACAAACAGTTAGTTTATGCCGGATAAATTAATGGGAATGTATCGGTACCCTGCACCGACGGAATAAAATTTTCCGAAGTCAAATTTTCCCAATAATACTGGAATCTCCGCAAAATCACTTCACAGAAATGTACATAAACATTGTCCTTTGCAATCCTTGTCGCCAATATGTTATGTCTAGGGCTGGAGTTGCCAATATAGACAAAATAACGAGCTCAGGAAAAAGCACGTTTTGACATTTAATCATAACACAAAACAAGAGACAGATAATAAGCGGCACGAATACACAATTACAATATCAGACATTAAGAAGCGTTGACTCAGAGAGTGTTCAAACATTACACTCAGTAATTACTAATTTGTTTTCACTGCTCTGATTCTTCATTAGCTAAGGTGATTAAAGCCCTGTTTATTGCTCTGAAAACCAATAACTGTCTGCAGACATCTTTTTCATCTGGTACATTTAACAGCTTGTGATCAGGCGTCTGTTTACCTCAGCTGTGACTAAATGGAATCAGCTCCCAGAAGAGGGGCCTATAATTCGCTATGATTCCATTCAATTATTTCATTGAGTAATAATGGCTTCAAGTGATAAGAATGAGAATTGATTTAGACTTGGCCCATGTTACATTTTTGCACTGCATAATTAAGCAGTCTGGTTAAGAGCCCCTAAGTAAGTAATTGTTTATAGCATTAAATGAAATTGTAACATTTAGCTTTGTTCGTGATATCTTCTGCTTTGCAAACATTTTGGACCCAGACCAGGTCCGACAAAATAAGGGACCTGATCAGGATCCAAACTGTTTGGTGCTCTGATCGCATTCCTGGAAAGTTTTTTGAAAACGTGATTTCTTAAAGAAATAGGCTGACAATTAAAACATTCAAAATAATCCTGTATTCGCAAAGAGCATTAATTAATGTTATAATTTTTATCATTCCTATTATAATTTCCATAAATCTGAGCAAATTCTTGAAAATTCAAACCAACAAAATGGCTTGCAAGCCAAACAGACTCAGTTCAGCCTGCCCATTGGTCCATGCAGACAGCAAAGACTCTGACCAAACAATGTCAATATTCAGGCTGATCGGAGTCTCGGCTGTTTGTTCATGCATCTGCCAATTCTAGTCAGTCCTCAAAGCTTGTATACTTACCTACCCATTATGTTACTGTTCTGTTCTGTTCTGAGAAAACACTGATCAGACTATAATCAAATGCTGATGCGATGCTGGATGCTCATACCATTTAACTTTAAACCTGTTTGTGTGGTCTGCTGATAAGCTTTACAAAATTTTTTGATCAAGAGAATGGTCTGACACTTTACTGGGCCTGATCTGGATCCACACTGTTTGATACTCTTTGATAAACCTTCCAAACAGTTTAGAAATAGATCACACCGAGGCTGTACACTGACTGTAATTAACCTATTTGACCTGGTAACTGCCACTTCTGTAGTGTTGCCTGAGGAATACTTCTTGGAGTATTCAAGTGATTAATGGCAATCCCCTGTGGCATATGAGTGCAATTAAATTATGGGCCAATTGGAGCAGTTTTAATAAAATTAATGGTCATATGATTCCCAGTATACTGTTAGCTCTATAATAAATGCATATGAAAAAAGTCTGAATTATCCCTTTAAAAAGAGGCTGCAGAGGCTAGTCCGAGTCTACAAATTTCAAAATGCCACATTGTTAGAAAATCTCATGTACTGGCTCATTTGTTTTATATTTCAGTACAGTTACAGCAAAGATGGTTGTTGGGGAGCTCTTGTAGCAGATTATGTGCAAAGGTAACAAATAAGTCTAGCCTATGAGAAAATTCGGTAAATTTTCTAAAGTTTTGAGCACTAATTGTCTGCAGACCCAGATCAGACTAAGAAGCAGTCTGACCAGGGTCTTCCCTGTTTGCTATTCTGCCAAGCATTTTGTGAATTCGAGCCTTGTGCTTCTTTTGTGGATCATTTATGTTATTTCTGTCTTGTTTTGTCATCTGTTTGTTGATGCCTTGTAGTCACTTGCTGGGAAAGGGCTGACCTCTTGGCTCTCGTTTGTGATGTCTAATTGTGATGTTGTCACTTTCCCATTGGTATCCTGGGTCAGGTGTGGTGCTTGATTGTATTGATTCCTGATCTTTGCCGTCTTTCTTGCTTGATAACCAACATTTTATTTGAGAACAGAATAAGAAAAGTGCTCGAAATTTTAGAACATTTACCATTGTACCGATATGATCCAATTCATGTGATTTAGGTACAAATGTACTAAAGTCTTTTTTTTTTAACTCTTAACCTCATAGAGACGCCTTTTAACAGAGTAGACCCAGATCAGGCAGCTCTTAAAAGAGCTGCCTGATCTGGGTCTGATCTGTTTGCTTATGGAAAAATGTTTAGATATGATCCTACACTAGTTGACCTGACAAGTAATTTCTTTGTTGTATGTAAAAATGTGAAAGTTTATTTATATAATTATTCATGGTGGGTGGAGCTTAGCATGAATATTCATGAAGGAAAGGGTTAAACATGTTATTGACTGGGGTTAAAGGGAGCGCAGTGGCTCAGTGGTAGAGTGCTTGACTCGAGACCGAAGGGCCGCGGGTTCGAGCCTCACCAGCGTCACTGCGTTGTGGTCCTTGAGCAAGACACATTTATCCTAGCTTAGTACTGGTTCAACCCAGGAAGAACCGTCCCGCATAACTGAAAGATTGTTGAGTGGACGTAAAGAATCAAATCAAACAAAAACAAACAACCCAGGAAGACCCGTCCCGCATAACTGAAAGATTGTTGAGTGGACGTAAAGAATCAAATCAAACAAACAAACAAAGACTGGGGTTAAAGGCCTAAATTTTGGTGTAAGCCTTTATCAATGTCTCTATGTATGTGAGAAGAGAAGACTGAAGAGACTGCGCAGATCTGCAGCCTCATCTGAGCCTTCCCTGATCAGATGTATGAGATTAGTATCAAAATCTCACATATTGTCTTTTATCAGTTACAATCCATATTAACTGCAGCGTTGCACGTTGTCTGATAAACGTTGTCTATCTCACGGCATGTGCCTTTATCAGGTCATGATGACGTTGCACTTTTTGAATGACGTCTCCAATGGCGCTGAATCTACACAGAAAATCGATCATTACATCATATTCGCTAGTTTGAAGAGTGAGTCAATTTGGTAAGCTGATAAAATAAAATACCAGGTTCGCGTCTTTTGATATCAAGTTAACCAGGCTCGGCTTCGAGAACGCTTGTTAAATCACTCGGCAAGCCTCGCGCTGTCAAAAAGCGTTCTCGAAACCTTGCCTGGTAAACTTGATATCAAAAGACGCTTACCTTGTATTCTCTATGTATAGCACTTGTTAAGCCATTCTAATGGTCTCTAAGTGGCCTCTACTCAATAGTTTGTTGCTATCTGTATCAATAAAACATTTTTGAATGGTGTGACTCATAGCCTAGGTTTAGATAAACAATTTTTTTGGGCGTAAAATTGTAAATATTTTCTTACCCATCAGTTTTAGCATATGTTTTGGGTGCTTTTGAGTACCCAAAACATATGTTTGGTTGAGAAATAAAGTTAATTTTTTGGTATGCACTCTTAACTAAAGGCCTGGTGTGTCTTTGAGTGAAGTCCTACTCTAAAAAGTGGCTGGCATTCATAAAGGTCTGAAACAATTTGAGCGTTTTTTTTAAAGGAAGAATTTTCTCCCAGCGTGAGCAAATCATATCATTTAAGAATGGCCCCTATGACGATAGAATAATACCTTAAATTACAAATTTTGATTCCGTGAATATTAAGTGTGCTACAATAATCAAATCACCCAAATTTGACTTACCAGTTACTGAATCTTTTAAAGCTTTTGCAAACAGAGCAGACCCAGATCAGGCAGCTCTTGTAAGAGCTGCCTGATCAGGGTCTACTCTGTTTGCTTATGGAAACATGATATATCAGATCTGATCCTACACTAGTGGACCTGACAAGTAATTTGCTTTCTTCTATGTACCAACATAAAAGTTTATTTATATAATTATTCATAGTGGGTGGAGCCTAGCATGAATATTCATGAAGGAAAGGGTTAACGGTTTAATACTGAATCTGTGGTTATATTTAGGAAATGTGATGTGATCAACCGTGGGTTTTCTGGGTACAACACAAGATGGTGCAAGCTTATACTGCCGAAACTAATCTCTGCTGAGGATGCCGCTAGCACACAGCTTGTCACCATATTCCTCGGGGCCAATGATTCAGTTGACAGTGTGATATGTAAAAAACAACATGTGCCTTTGGGTGAATACAAACAAAATCTCAAAGATATGGTGGAGTACCTTCAGGTATGGTAGCAGATCAGTTTATGGACATTTTCACAAGAAAAGCTGTCTTGAATCCATTAAGTGCCAAAATGCAGAAATTGTTTTTGTTAAAATATTGGCAATACACATGTATTTTAACAAAAATTAAAGGTTTCTTTTCTATACTATAATAAAGATTAATCATTTTTTTTACTCGTTACATGCGAGTGGCAACTTTTTTTGCCTGCTGATAACCTTTGCAAATAGTTTGCTGATCTGAACTGTTTGACATTCTGATAGTAGAGCAAACCAGGGTATTATCGACACTTTAAGACTGTTTCGATGTTTTGATGTAGAAAAAAATTAGCAGGTGACACAAAAAGCATGCAAAATTAGCCAGCATCCAAAGAGTTAAAGTTATGCTTACTAATGCTCTGGTTTATGAGATCGACTGTTTATTTGAGCCAGTTGATGAGATTTTGGTACTTATTGCATATGCTAGCAGCTAAGACTCTGACTAGATGCCTTTGTGCAGTATCGCCAGAGCCTTTGCTGCTCACACACACAAAACAGAACATCAATAAAGGCTCAGGCAAAAAAAATGGACCCTTTCCTCAATAGACAGCTGCACATGCACATTTAAAAGGTGACTTTACTTATATGTGAAGCATAGATTTAGATAAACAAAAAGTTTCAGCGTAAAATTGTAAATATTTTCTTACCCATAATTGTTAGCATATTTTTTGGGTGCTCTAAAGAACCTTCTCATTGAGACGGTTCTTTTGAGTCCCTACAACATATGTTTTGGTTGAAAAAAAAGAAAATTATTTTTCAGGTAGGCACTCTTAACTAAAGTCCTGATGTGAAGTCACAGACTTAGAATTTCATACAAATGTCAAATTCTTTGCTTAAAAATTATTACATTGACTGATTGGTTGATTCTGATGTGTTTTGATGGTGGTTGTAGGTCTTAAGGTTTATTTAGCATGATCCCTGCATTGGTGCTTTACTTTGCATGAGGTTTTCATAGACTTCTCATACTATTTTTTCTTTATTGCATTAGCATTGGAGATGGAGATTGTTTATTGATCTGTACTCATCATGATTTCATTGTGTGTAAGGGAGGGCAGTGGCTCAGTGGTAGAATGCTTGACTCCAGACAGAGGGGCCGTGGGTTCGAGCCTCACCAGCATCACTGCGTTGTGGTCCTTGAGCAAGACACATTTATCCTAGCTTAGTACTGGTTCAACCCAGGAAGACCCGTCCCTGTTTAACTGAAAGATTGTTGATGTGATGTAGTGAATGAAATCAAACAAACAAATCAAAATCGAGCCCTGACATGAGATTTTAAAAAATGTGATATGTGCAACCAGCAAAGGCTCAGATCAGCCTGCGCATATGCGCAGTCTGATCAAAGCCTTTGCTAGTCACTTGAATATTCTATGACTGTTAAGCTACTGACCTATCATCATGACTGATCATCATTTGGAGTTTCTAAGCTTAAAAGCAGGCTGCACAGGCGCGTCTGAGTCTACACTTGTCAAAATGCCACATTGTTGGAAATCACATGTCATGGCTCAAATCATTGTGTGTACAGTGTTTGCATTAAAATCAGCAATATGCCAACATGTTTAAATTTAATGCATATTCAGATAAAATGTATCCTCACATTATTCGTACAGGCACCAAAAGCTTTAAAGTTACAGTGTGTCTGTGTTATTGCAAACATTTTCCAATGTCGTGTGAGATAAGCTGCCTTGTGAGGTTTATAAATAAGGCCAGAATTTTTTTTATTAGATGATTTACGGGAAAAAAATTCAGGTTTAGGGTCGGGGTTGACAAAAAAAACCCTCTGAAAATGACCAGTTGACCGGTCATTTTCAGAGCTTTTTATGCCCCCAAAGGAACTTTGGGAGGCATGTAGTAATCTCACTGTCCGTACGTCCCTCCCGCTTCATCTCCGGTGTATATCTCCTATATTCTTGAGGTAGGAATTCCAAATTTGGTGTGTGGATACATCTTGGAATGGCAGAGTGTCACATACCATTTTCGGGTCACTGTGACCTTGACCTCTGACCTAGTTTTTAGAAAAATTGTGTCCGGAGCATATCTCTTATATTATTTGAGGTAGGAATCTCAAATTTGGTGTGTGGATGCATCTTGGGATGACGAAGTGTTGCATACCATATTTGGGTCACTGTGACCTTGAACTTGGCCTCTGACCTAGTTTCTAGAAACTGCCTTGAGTGGTGCATATCTCCTATATTCTTTGAGATAGGAATTCCAAATTTGGTGTGTAAATGCATCTTGGGATGACGGAAAGTCACATATCACTGTGACCTTGAACTTGACCTATGACCTAGTTTTTAGAAACTGCATTGAGTCTGGTGAATATCTCCTATATTCTTTGAGATAGGAATTCCAAATTTGGTGTGTAAATGCATCTTGGGATGACGGAAAGTCACATATCACTGTGACCTTGAACTTGACCTATGACCTAGTTTTTAGAAACTGCATTGAGTCTGGTGCATATCTCCTATATTCTTTGAGATAGGAATTCCAAATTTGGTGTTTAAATGTATCTTGGGATGACGGAGTGTCACATACCATTTACAGGTCGTTGTGACCTTGACCTCTGACCCAGTTTTTAGAATAATCGTGTACATTTTCAGATGCATTTTTTTCTTGGTGCTTTAAGGGTTAAAGAGAAATGTTAGTACTGGTCGAGGTATATGTGCGCCCACTGGGCACTTTGTCTAGTTTTTAAAAGGATATGAAAATCTCTTCTATTGGTTTGCAAATAGGCATGATAGCATGTTCTTTTAATTTTACAGTCCATCAATATACCAAGTAAGAAAGTAGTGCTGATATCCCCACCTTGCTGTGATGAAGCTAAATGGGAGAAAGACTGTGAAATTAAAGGTGAGAAACCCAAGTATAAGGGGTCATCCAATAAGTTCTGACAATGAGCCCATAAAACAAAACCTATTTCTCTAGAACGTGTTTCAATAATCTTCACATGTTCACATGTTATTTAGAATATAGGGAAGTGAATCACCTGTTTAATAATTTTCCATGGTGCAATTGCAGTGGTTGCTAGGCAACTAAAGAACACAAGGTAAAGGGCCATGGACGGGACACTATATTTGGTATACATGCCAAAATTACTAAGAATTTACAAACTCCTCTTTAAATTTTTCTATATAGATAAATAAAGACATTATGTATGTTGATTCTGAACGTCATAGATAATGGATAAAATTGTAGATATTTTGTTACCCATGTTTTAACATAAGCTTTGGGTGCTCAAAATAACCGTCTCGTTGAGACGGTTCTTTTGAGCACCCACAACATATGTTTTGATTGAGAAATAAGAAAATTAATTTCCTGTTACAGGCCTGTGTAAGTACTCAGACAGTATAATTGGCTTAATTTTAATTGATTAGGCCTCCACTTTGGTAAAGCAGGTTTAAAGATCTAGCTTAGATTTTAGCTTGAATAAACCTTTTTGGCATGTGTTCTTTGGTCAGGTCGAGTGTTTGGCAAGTTTAATGAACCAACCAAGTTGTATGCTCAAGCCTGTTGTGAGGTTGCTAAAGAAATGGGAAGTGAGCTGGTGGACTTCTACACTGCTATGTCAAAGCAAGAGGTAACAGAATATGGGCCAGAATATGAGATTTTGGTACTTACCGCTTATAAACAAAAGGCTCCTTTAAACCATTTAAGACCGGAACCCCCTAAAGAGGTACTTTGGCAAACAAGGCAGCCCCAGATAAAATGCCGCATAATGTGACATTTCATCAGATTCTGCACTGTTTGCTTAGACAAATTCTATCTTCAGAGAAAGATATACAATATTTTCGGAAAATTATGTCCTGTGATACTTCAATATATACAATGGACCATCCTTACTTTATTGTATGTAGCTTTAAAAAAATTCCATTGGTCTGAAAAGGGTTAAATACCCATGCTGAATATCCGGTAGGGCTAAAGGTCTAAATCTTGGTCTTCTTCTACATTCATACTTTGTGTGTTTGTGAGCAGTGAAGGATTTGGCAAGTCTGCACAGGCTTCTCTGAGACTTCTTTGCTTCACAATGCAATAAGAACCAAACTGTCATGTTCTGGCTCATATGTTCCTTGTATCAATTTTAACATCACAGCATTTAGCATCATCCCATTCTTAGGACTTGAAGTTCCAAGTATATCCAGTGATTTTATTTGGGATTTTGGGAAGCTACCTTTTCCTGCACATTTGGGAAAATATATCATAAAAAATGGGAAAATAGGTACTAAAATACAGTCAAATCTCGGTTATCCGAACCTCGATTATCCGAAACTACTGGGTTATTCGAAGATGGCAGACAGTCCCAACTTTTTTCTCTATTATCTATTGCAATAAAACTACCGATTATTCGAATTTCGATTATCCGAAAAATTCAATTTTTCGAAGTGATCCGTCGGTCTCGATTAAAGAAATTGCTATTAAATTATCCTTCAAGATTTGAAGTCCAAATGTCATGATCATGATTTCTTTGTTTGGTTGAGTTCGATTTACTCACCTGAGTGATTTTAATAGCAAACAAAGTTGAAACAGGTATATGACACCGAATTAACGTTCACACTATTACGTGATGAATTGTTAAGCGAGTAAATGGTGTCTTTAATTGAGTTCTTCTGCAATGATGGTTTGTTTGATGATTTTTAATGTCTAATTAGGGGCATAAATGAGCTAAAATTGATTTTAATTTGATCATCTGTCTCTCATCCTTTGATTTATTCTTGACCACTGTTTACATTAAGCGAACATGCCAAGCTCATGACACAGGTTACAACAAAAATAACAATTCGAATAACAGACAAATATCATGGACATGTGTTTTAGGTGCTCAAAAGAACTGTCTCATCGAAACATTTCTTTTGAATGCCTAAAACACAATTCTACGATTGAGGGAAAACAACCAAAACCTAGGCTTGGGTGCTTAAAAGGACCCTCTCACCGAGACGGTTATTTTAACACCCAAATCATATGTTTTCGCAGAAATAAAAGAAAAGTTACCAGCCCAAAAAGCACACAACGTCGGGCCACCAGCGATATGCCATCTCAATGGCCTATCGCAGGTAGGCCGTTGAGGGCCCATCGTTGTGTGCTAGCTTGGTGGAGACCTTATGACAGTAGGGCGATACAAAGGAGACAATATTACATCTGTAAATATGGTTCGCCAATTTACATTTAACCTTTATTTTCATTGTTGTTATTGATGCATATGTAAGCTCTGTTTTTTCTTTCTTTTCTGTGTTCTTAGACCTGCAAAGCATAAAAGACGAGGAGGCCGCTAATTTTCTTTAATGCTTTGACAGATGTTCTGATTACTTCACGGAAAACACAAGTTGAAGTTGCTAACTCTGGCAAAACAATGACGTTCTATGAAAGCATCCGAGCTTTTCTGAAAATATCCGAAAACGTCCGATTTCAATCATTGGAACTACCGATTATTCGAAAGGATTCCTGCGGTCCCTGGCACTTCCAATAATCAAGGTTTGACTGTACATGAAATTGGGAAAATAAAGTCCACTTTTGGATTGGGAATGACTCCTATATAAGGCGTGAAAAATGGCCAAATAAAATCACTGATATCTTATAGCTGAACTAGATCCTATATTGGCTTGAAAGTGAACCCAGGCCATGAGGTTAAAAAACTTTATTGCCATGCTCAACTCGCATGAGCATGAAATTTCAACTGCCCATAAAAACTAAAAAACTGGATAATAAAGATTTTTCCTGCCTCAAACTCTCAGATGCTGTATTTATCCTGCTATTAAATGTTAAAATGCCAACAGTTCAATTCATTTGTTATCAATTTTAAAAAGATATATGAATAAAATAAACTGTCACTAAGCATTGCTTATTGACATTTTTTTCATTTCAATCAGATTTGAAATAGTGTGGATCTTGATCAGGTGGCTTCATCAGAAGCCAGCTGATCTGGATCTACAGTGTTTTCAAAACAGGATAAATTTGGGTTCAGCAAGACAAAGGCTAAGACAGGTTTTCTCATGATGTCACTCATGTGTTTATTATACCCCCGCAAACTTTGTTTGTGGTGGGTATACTGTTTTCACGTTGTCCGTCCGTCTGTGCGTCCGTCCGTCCGTGCGTGCGTCCGTCCGTCCGTAACGTTTTGTTTTTTTAATATCTTGAAGAGTCATTGCTGGAATTTCATCAAACCTTGCAAACATGTTCATATATGCAAGACAAATACTTTAGACAAAAAAGTAAGGGCTAGGGGCCAATTCTATTGGAGTTATTTCCCTTTGTAGTTCCAAATGGCTTTTAATATAGGGTTTTATACTTATGCTATTATAGGCCATACACGGGCCGATCAACTCCTACCACAGCTTTTGATGGATCAATTTGATACTTTGCCTATACAATGCACACACATTGAACATATGAATGAAGGAGTTTGGTTCAGAAAAAATAATTTTTGACAAAATGACAGCTGTGAGAACTTAGACAATTTTTCCCTAATAAGGCTTTTGTATATGCATAGATGTTGCCTTCATGGGCTGATCAACTCCTACCACAGCTTTTGATGGAACAATTTCATTCTTTGCTTATACAATGTAGACACATTGAACATATGCATGAAGGAGTTTGGTTCAGAAAAAATAATTTTTGACAAAATGACAGCTGTGAGAACTTAGACAATTTTTCCCTAATAAGGCTTTTGTATATGCATAGATAATGCCTTCATGGGCCGATCAACTCCTACCACACCTTGTGATGGTTTTACTGAATCTTACTGTGCGGGGGTATCTAATAAGCATTGCTTATTGACTTTTTTCATTTCAGAATTGGGGTGACATGTTGAATGATGGGCTACACCTGTCCACAGAGGGCTCCGACTTTCTGTTTGAACTCTTGAAGCCAGTCCTGGAGAAGCACACATGTGACTTACCCATGCTATATCCATACTGGGCAGACATTGACAATGAGAACCCAAGTGAAGAACTCAATAAGCACTTCTAGTGGGCAATTGTCAAGCTCTAGCTGTGATATAAGAGATTTGCCTTAACTGATATTTAGCTGGTTACCAGCAAAAGGAATAAGTTCATGGGTGAAAGTTTTCAGGTTTATTCCTGAATTCAGTACTTTGAGGCCGACTTTCCATAGAAAGTCGGCCTCAAATGCTGAATTCTGCAGGAAATAATAGCTTTTCTGATTAAGTTTGAGTTTCTCTAAAGGTATTTGGCCATTAAACTTGGATTTTTTTATATTTTGGAGGCATACAGCAAGTTTTAAATTCTGATTTTCTAATGTTCAGGATGTTGTAAATTTTGAACTTTCACCCACGTAAGTTGACATGTGCAACCATAGAAACTCAGATCAGCCTGTGCAGATGCCCAGGCTGATCTGAGTTTCGATGGGCGCTCTATGGCAGCCAAGGGTCCAACATTTCATCAGGCAGAAAACTAAGACTCCCATCGAAGACCTCAGCCTGCGCATCGATGTGCCCTCTATCAGTAGCCAAGGGTTCAACATTTCTTCATGCGGAAAACTAAGGCTCTGACCAGACTGTGAAGATGCGTAGATTGATTTGAATTTTTGCTGTATGCACATGCCAACTGTACCTGCTGGATACCGGCTCATCTAATCTAGAGATCACACACCTAGTCATTAGAAACCGGTTTTTGTTGAATTTGAACCACAAAAGTGCATATCAGACCGCACATCCTTGCAGCCTGATTAGTGATGTTATGATTTGCTGTTAAGATGGTGTAAAAACTATACTTGCTACATTCCAATGCTCAATACTCTTAGAATTAAACTGTACTGCTTAGCTACAGAGACTAGCTTGAGTCTAGCTAGTCTCTGTAGCAGAGCATGTAAAGATTAAGCATTACCTGGATGCAAATCTAAAGACAGTTTTTCTCTCAACGTGATGGATCAAAAGCCTTAACTGGGTTAATGATGTCTCAGGATATATATACCTTAAATGTTGTCAATTTTTACATAAAAAATATCTATGGTAAATATGTACTGTGATGATATTGACAATCCATAAAACAACTCAATTATAAGCACATTAAACCTTTTTGATCTGATGGATTTTCTCTAACAAATTGATATAATAAGTATAGAATAGTCCATCTTGTGTTTTGAGGGGTCACAGGCCAAACTTTCTAAATTATGATTGTTTTATCTTAGTAAACAGTGCAGACCCTGATGAAATGACGCCTTATGTGTCAATCATCTGGGTCTTGGCTGTTTGCCAAAAGTACCTGTTTACCGGTATCAAGAATGAAAATGTTAATTGGGTGGTAATTGAGATCAACCTATGATACAAGGGATTTGCCTTACCCGATATTTTTAACACTATTGCATGTAGATCACAGTGGCTCATTTGGTAGAGGGTTGATTGGGGATGGAAGGGTTGCTAGTTTGAGACTCGTGCTGTGTCCTTGAGCAACACTCTTTATCTGCTGCTTAGAACTAGTTCAACCCAGGAAGACAGGAAATCATCCCAACATGACTGAAAAATTGTTGACAGGGATGTAAAGCATGAAAATAAAACCCAAGATGTAAGTTATATATTTACCTTAAAGTTTTTATGCCCCCAAAGGAACTTTGGGAGGCATATAGTAATCACACTGTCCGTCCGTCCGTCCCGCTTTCGTGTCTGGTCCATATCTCCTATATTCTTTGAGGTAGGAATTCCAAATTTGGTGTGTGGATACATCTTGGGATGACGGAGTGTCGCGTACCATTTTCCGGCCACTGTGACCTTGACCTCTGAACTAGTTTTTAGAATAAGCGTGTCTGGAGCATATCTCATATTATTTGAGGTAGGAATCTCAAATTTGGTGTGTGGATGCATCTTGGGATGACGAAGTGTCACGTACCATAATTGGGTCACTGTGACCTTGAACTTGACCTCTGACCTAGTTTCTAGAAACTGCATTGAGTCTGGTGCATATCTCCTATATTAATTGAGATAGGAATTCCAAATTTGGTGTGTAAATACATCTTGGGATGACGGGGTGTCACATACCATTTTTGGGTCACTGTGACCTTGACCTCTGACCTAGTTTTAAGAATTGTTGTGTCCGGAGCATATCTCTTATTTTCTTTGAGTTAGGAATTCCAAATTTGGTGTGTGGATGCATCTTGGGATAGTGAAGTGTCATGTACCATTTTTGGGTCACTGTGACCTTGACCTCTGACCTAGTTTTTAGAATAATCATGTCCAGAGCATATCTCTTATATTATTTAAGGTACGAATCTCAAATTTGGTGTGTGGATGCATCTTCGGATGACGAAGTGTCGTGTACCATAATTGGGTCACTGTGACCTTGAACTTGACCTCTGACCTAGTTTCTAGAAACTGCATTGAGTCTGGTGCATATCTCCTATATTATTTGAGATAGGAATTCCAAATTTGGTGTGTAAATGCATCTTGGGATGAGGGGGTGTCACATACCATTTTTGGGTCACTGTGACCTTGACCTCTGACCTAGTTTTAAGAATTATTGTGTCCAGAGCATATCTCCTATATTATTTGATGTAGGAATCCCAAATTTGGGGTGGTGATTCCTCTTGGGATGGCGGAGTGGTGCATACCATTTTGAGTCACTTTGACCTTGACATTGACTTCTGGCCTCATTTCTAGGTTTTTCGTGCTATATTACAGCTAACTTTCCTCAAATGCGTCTTATAATAGACCAATTCCTTTGGGGGCATTCGTCACGTGTTTGTGACATTTCTTGTTGACACCTTTATTTCTATACTATATACACTATAATTTATTGTTAGTGCTGGTGTCCCAGGCCTATCTGTTGGAATATTTAGGGTATTGGTAGAAATAAACTGATTTGGTCTTATTTGACACAGTCAACTTGTTTACAGTGCTTCACAAGTGCTAAATTAAAGCCACAAAATATAAATGTACGATTATTTGAGCCATGGCATGTGATTTCCAACAATGTGGCATTTTGACATGTGTAGACTCTGACGAGCCTGTGCAGCCGCCTTTTAAGCTCAGAAACTTCAAATGTTGCTCAGTCATTAACTTAACACTCATAGAATATTCAATGGACTGGCAATGGCTCTGATCAGACTGTGCATATGCGCAGGCTGATCTGAGGCTTTGCTGGTTGCACGTACCACATTGTTGGAAATCCCACTCCACAGCTCATTTCTTTAACCTTTCTTCAAACCCGGTTAAGTATGAACTCTAGCTATTGGCACCTCAAATGATGCAACCACAATTTTGTTGTGTTCACAATTTTATTTTAGTAAAATAGATTTTGTTTCTTATATATTATTCTATTTCTAAGTGTCATAAATGCCATATTTACTGGCTCAGATAATTAGACTTGCTTTATTATTAAAGTTGCCATGCTGGAGTTGCATATATATATATATATGCATATATATACATATATATTTTTTGGGGGGGGGGGGGGGGGGGCAGTGGTAAAGGGCTTAACTCGAGACTGAAGGGCCGCGGGTTCAAGCCTCACCTGCGTCACTGCATTATGTTCTTGAGCAAGACCCATTAATCCCTGCTTAGTACTGGTTCAACTCGGGAAAACCCGTCCCGACATAACTGAAAGAATGTTGACTGGGATTTAAAGAATCATCCTATTTTTAACACAGCATTGCTCCAGATAATTTTAGCTGGCTTCTAACAAAGCCCTTTGATCAGGATCCACACTGTTTTCCATGCCACCATTGAATCCGCCTTTAATTAATGGAAACATAAAAACTGAACTGACTAAAAATCGAAAGTTTTTAACAGTTAGGTAGGCATAACTGCTTTGCCTATGAAGATATGCTTAAAGGGCTGTTTACCTATACAGTATAGTATATGTAAAACGGCCACTCAAAAATAGACAAAACAAAGATGACAAATGGTGGCTTAATAAAGGTCAAAAGTATTGCAGAATGCTCCCCTTGGAGCATTCTGCAATACTTTTGACCTGCATTAAGCAATGATTGGTCTTGAAAACCAATTTGTAGTCTTTTTGAGAGTGGCTGTTTTACACAGGTTTTACTGTAATATAGAAAATCCATTGCACAGTTTGTCTTTTCAATCAAGTTATTTTGCCCATTGTATTGTGGTTCAGAAACTGCTTCATAAGGTGGGTTATATAAGCAAACAGTGCTTATGCAGATGAGATGCTGCAAATGCAGTTTCTCATCAGAATCTACATAGAGATGCCAACCATTCCGATTTTTGTAGAATTTGACAATTTTTAAGCCAGATTTCCGCATTACGATTTCGAACATCAAAATTACGGCAAATAACAATTATAAAATGGTACCAGATAAAATAACAGGGGTTACTCCTACCTCTCCACGTGTTATATCTGATCACCGGTAGTAAAATAAAACACAGACTGGTTTGTGCATAATTTATTGGAAAAACGTTACTTTAGAGGGTAAAAAGCGGGGTAAAAAGTTGCTGGTTGAAGAACCAGCCTGTGATACAAAACAAAATGGCAAAAAACATTGTGTGGATGCAGAAATTCTTCAGATTATACAAATCTTTGGCCCTTACTGAAGCCAATTGAAGGCTGGACAATATTATGCATGAAGTAAAGCTCTGACATGCATTTGGGAGGGAGGAAGAGGGTACTGTTTTAGGCGATATTGAAGCTTGTCTTACAGGAAAATTGTGTGAGTGCATTTTGTACTTTTATGGCGAAATATGCGGCATTCCGGATAATGTCCCCAGATTCCTGAAAAACGCCTTTCATATTCCAAAAAAGCGCCATTTAGGGTTGGCATCTCTGTCATGGTTGCAAGCATCAAGATATATGTTTGCTTACAAATAATTTGGGCCTTGATGAGAAAAAACCTGACTGTTGCATGTGAACAACAAAGGCCCAGACTAGCTTGCACATCTGTGCAGTCTTGTCAGCTCCTTTGTTATTCGCTCTCTGGAAAGTGGCTAGAAGATGGGTTTAACCCTTTGTAGACCATCAGATTTTCCATAAAGTTTGATACCTTTAAGTCAGGATGGTCCATTGTATATATTGAGGGGTTACAGGTTATAATTTTCAAATGTGCCTGACTGCAGATCCAGGGGTTGCTAGTTTGATCCCGGCCCGGTCCCATACTTTCATGGAGACTGATCATGAAATATGATCATGAAATAATTTCTTTGGCCATTCTCCTCCCTTCCGCTGATTCAAGAAGGGTTGTTGTCAGTTACAAGTGAAGTATGTGCACGAAGTACTGGTTAACTGCTTAGTCAAGCTTGCCCAGGAAAAAAAGTGTGGTTAGGTCAGCTGACCGTTCTGATATGACCATAGCTGTTGACTGGGATGTAAAGCATTAAACAAAAAAACAAACCAAATATTATATTTCTCAGAAGATGGATTTTCTCTTAGCAAACAGTGCAGACCATGATGAAATGCTGCATTCTTAGGGATTTCATCTGGTTTTCACTGACAAAGTACAAACTATATCTTGTTTTTTGTCAGTCTTCAAATGGTCCAGTTGGATTTCCATAGAAAACAAACAACAGGTAACATCAATATTTTTACTTTTTATAATTATTCAATAAATACTTCCTAAAATATTCAAAAACGTTTTACATGCTTCACAAAATATTTTGAAAACAGAGAAATAACAAATGAGCCAGTTCATGAGATTTTGGTACTAACCCTTTCCTTCATGAATATTCATACTAGGCTCCACCCACTATAAATATATAAATAAATTTTTATGTTGGTATATTGAACAAAGAAATTACTTGTCAGGTCCACTAGTGTAGCATCAGATATATCATATTTCTATAAGCAAAGCTTTTTCAAGAGCTGTCTGCTTTGGGTCTCCTCTGTTTGCAAAAGCGTGAAAAGGTGTCTATGAGGTACAGGGCTATCACATCGGTGAGCAACAAAGACACAGACAAGCTTGCTCATTTACCAGTATAACTAGAGCCTTCACTTCTTGCACACACACAAAAGAGATGTAAATACATGTATAGGCCAAAATTTATGTCTCTAGCCCCATAAGACAGCTGTGCATACAAGTTTAACCCATATAAGCCAAGCATCTTTTTTTGTGGGATATTGGCAAACAGTGCAAAACCAGATCAGATGCCACAAAATGCGTTGTCTGATCAGGTTTTCAACTGTTTACTTACAGAAGTTTCTTTTAAAATTTGAATAAAAAATGAAAAATACCATCCAACAACTCTAAAATTGGAAATGGACTTGTCTAACCCATTAGGATGGGAAAGGTTTTTTGAATTGACTACACATGTACAATAAGTAGCAAAATCTCATGAGCTGGCTAAAATGCAATTGATGTCAAGGTTTTGCTATTTGTGCACCTATCAATATTTGACAGACAAAAATCCCAACCCATGGGATTTCTGTCACAAGGGTAAGTAATTAGTTACATTAGCTGGGAATTTTAAAATAAATAATGAAACACTTTATGACCTATCCACCAAATTTTAATTCATAGGTGGGAAATAAGACACACAAAAAAAAATCTAATTCTCCCCCTCCTCTAAAATGCTGCATTCTGTACTTAATTAAGCAAAATTTCTTTAATGGCAGTTAAAATTGTATGGGCCAGCACACTCAATTTTGGTACTTATCGCTTCGCTGAGCAGCAAAGGCTAGGATGAGCTTGTGATTACCCACAGTCTCACCAGAGCCTTTGCTATTTCTATACATAAAGCTTAGAAGTAGAGGAATGTTCAGATAAAAAATTAGACCTCTTGTCCCTCTGGATACTCCAGCATGGGCATTTAAGCCATTACTTTATAGAGACGCCTTTTAACACTTTAGCAAACAGAGAAGACCCAGATCAGGCAGCTCTTGTAAGAGCTACCTGATCAGGGCTATTCTGTTTGCTAATGGAAATATGATTAGGTATGATTCTACACTAGTGGACCTGACAAGTAATTTCTTTGTTCTATGTACAAACGTGAAAGTTTATTTATATAATTATTCATAGTGGGTGGAGCTTAGCATGAATATTCATGAAGGAAAGGGTTAAATGAGGCTTTAGACATATGTGATATGTGCTAAAATCTTGTGTGCTGGCCCATACATTATGTGAATTAGAAATTTCCAGTACAAAATATCACAGACATGCTTACTCTTAATTAGGCCTCGACGCAACAAAACCTGTCTTCGAGGTTTCCGACAAAGCGAGACTCAAACCAGTCTCCTCAGCTACAGAGACTAGCTACAAAAATTTAAATTTCGCTTGTAGCAAGTTCAGATATGATATTTTCCAAAAATCGAATAACAAAGACGCTGATCAGATTGTGCTGATGCAAAGGTTGGTCTGCATCTTTGTTATTCGAAAACCCCCGAAGACAGGTTTTCTCGCGTCAAGCTAAGGCCCATATTAATAATGTATCTTACAAAAATGTGATAAGTTCTATTATATCATAGGCTGAGCCATTTATTATTTTTTTTAAATCATCTATGACCAGACTCGCACTGTACAATCACTGCCCCCTGACACCATGAACTCTCCAGTACGGTCAAATATCAGACATTGGACAGCATCTTCATGACCAACCAGAGAACTTATCTGAAACAAGATCAACAAATTCCTCCATTATCTGGCCCTAATGGTATAAAAAAAAATTTCATGCTCAACTCAACTGAACATGGAATTTATCCTGCTCATAAATGTTAAATGCCAACAATTGTTGGCATTTTAACCTTTATAAGCAGCATAAATATAACATCTGAGGGTTTTAAAGCAAGAAAAATCGGCATTTTTCTTTTTCTATTACATTTTATGAACATTTGAAATTTCATGCTCAGTTAAGTTGAGCATGAAAAGGTTTTATAACCTTGGGTCCAGAACTAAAAATATAAATATTGATGGATTTAAATTAACATTTTATAACTGCTTCAAAAAAAAAAAATAAAAAAAAAATAAAACCTATATTCTTTTTTAGAAGACCTTTACTATGCTGAACCCGGATATATCCTGTTTTGAAAACAGTGGAATTCCAGATCAGCTGGCTAGAAAGCTACAAGCCATGCTAATTAGACACCCCCTCTCCCCCTTAAGTTAATTTAATTAGATAGAAATAAGGAAGGAGTGTATTGTCTAATACATTAAAATACCCAGCATGATAAGGGTTAATGGAAACTTTTTATGTGATAAAAGTTTAATCACATAAAAAGTTTGTAATATCTTATTTCATTCAGGATGACCAGTATAAAGTTTAAGAGCATTGAAAATGTAAGTTAACGCTGATTGCATTAAAGGTATATTTTACACAATAAAAGTTAGGCAAGAAATTTTAGCATTACAAATTTTATCACAGAAGACTTTGGACCAAAAAATGACATTTCATTCAAATTGCTTCTTATGTCAAACTTTTTTTAACACATTTTGAATAAAATGTCAACATTTTTTTTTTCAAAAGTTTAAAGAATACATTTCATCATCTGCTGTATCAGGCAACGGTATACAAGGATTGATTAAGACCTTTGTTATTCCATTAAAAGATCATAGTTTAACCCCTTTTAAACCAATGGAATTTTCAAAAATGCTACATACAATAAAGTCAGAATAGTCCATTGTATATACAGTAAAACCTGTTAATAACGGCCACTCTCAATAAGAACATTAACTGGTTTTCAAGACCAATTATTGCTTAATGCAGGTCAAAAGTATTGCAGAATGCTCCCTTTGGAGCATTCTGCAATACTTTCGACCTTCATTAAGCTACCAGTTGTCATTGCGACCTTTGTTTTGTCTACTTTTGAGTGGCCGTTTTACACAGGTTTTACTGTACTGAGGGGTCACAGATAAAAAATTTAAAAAAAAAACTGTATTTGTTTATCTGAAGACCGACTTTGTCTTAGCAAACAATGTAGACCCTAATAAAATGCCGCCTTTTGCTGTTTGCCAAAGTACCTGCCTAGGGGTTTCTGGTCTACAAAGAGTCAAATTTCAAATTATGTTTTTACCGACTTAATTTTCAAAGCCAATATCCACAAAAATCAATGCTGAAATGAAACACCCTTTACATATTCTTATCAAGGTCTCTGCCAGTAATTATCAAAATATGGCCAACAATAGACTTACCCTTCCTTGAGCAACTTCATACATTTTTATAGTACTGTCATTGCTGGCTACTGCCAAAACTGATCCTGTAGAAAACATAAAAAATCTCATTTTAGATTCATTTTAGATAAGAGGGCCATGAAGGCCACAGATCTGATACTGAAGTTGTTTAGAATAAGAATCCATCATGAGTGTAAGGGTAGGATAGAAAAATCTGTCCCGAGGATCACCGTTTGGCATCACAAGGCTTGCTGAGTGATGACAAACGGTGATCCCGAGGGACGGATTTTTTTATCCTACCCTCACACAAATAATGGATTCTTTTTCTTGCTCACCACTGTCTTTTTATTTTAAAATAAGCTTCCAGAAGTCCATGAATACGCTAAGATGCAATTTCACATGATGATGTCACTAACAATGATGTCACTTGACGACCAAGTGCGTGAGTTCCAATACAACCAACGTACAGAGCCCTAACATGACAGCCTGGGTAAGGTAGCATGGGTAAGATAAGATTTTCTATCTCAGGGTAAAATCTCAGGTATCCTTATCCAGTGTGCAAGAAAGAGTTATCTATACACATTGAAAAAAGTTAGTGAGCACTTTTTGTTCTGACAATATGTTTTGATTTTTCCAATTTTCCATAGCCTGGCAATACTGGATTTGTTATGGCATATATTTCAAAGCATCATCTAGTTACAGCTAGAATTATTGAAGTCCAGATGATTTAGTTTTGGGGCTACAAGAGATACGATATGCCACAAGTGAATAATGTCAATTTTCCGAAAAATAAGTTGGCCCTTTTGTTTCTGCATACCACAGAAAACAATTTTGGAAAGCAAAAACAGCATGTAGGTAGCCTATATTGTGCACAATATGAACCTAGATCAGACTGCTAGGGAGCAGTCCTATAAAATGAACAACCCCTTTAGTTCTAAAGAAAAATATTATTTCACCTTATGGGCATGGCAGCCAGTTTTGTCATGTGACCTAGACCACATAGTCAATTTAAACTAAAAAAAAAAGTAATCATATTTACCTATATTTTTCGAATATTCTAGAATTGAAAGGTAAAAATTTGATTCCTAACTTAATTTGCCCAGTAAACATTTTTTCTAAATTTGAAATATGTGTATAGCTCTGCAAAATTCTTGTCTCACTCAGCCCAGATATGCTCTTTTGAGAACAGTGTAGACTCAGATCATCTGACTTTGAAGGAAGCCAACTGATCAAGATCCGCACAAATTTCATTTAGCCATGGTCACCATGCAATCTAATTCAATGGAAATAGTAAAGAATATAGTATATCAGGCCTCCAGATAAGAGTGCGTAATTAAAAATTTGTTTTGTCATTTCTCAACTAAAAACATATGTTGTGGGTACTCAAAAGAACCGTCTCAATGAGACGGTTCTTTTGAGCACCCAAAGCATATGTTTTAACTAATGAATAAGAAAATAATCAAAATTTCATGTAAAGTTCCCTCATAAACTATGGAATATGTATATATCCAGTAAAACATTGGTTAAAATAAAAGCATTACAGTTACCTGTCGGATCAAATGCTACTCTGTTAGCTGGGTGAGGTCCACAATCAAAACTGACCATGGGTGCCACAGCTCGAACGTCCCAGAGTTTCACATTACCATAAGAATCACAGGAAGCAATGGTGTCTCCCTAAAATAAGAAACCAATAGAATCAAAGCATGCTCCCCAAACAGTTCATATTCACATAAATAACAGCAATCAAAGAGCTGTAAATTTGGCCTTAATTTTTCTTAAAAAAATTGTTTGCTGTCATCCGATCTATACATTTTCAGGTGGGTAGTTATTTAAAAAAAATTTCATTGACTTGTTAAAAAAGACATTAAAAATAAAACAAAAATGTCTAAGCTTAGAATAACAAAAATTATTTCTCCGATACAGTCATATGGGAAGGGGAGGGGGGGGTGGGGGGGGGGGGGGGGGGGGGGGGGGTAGGAGGCATTTTGAGTGAGTCGGTTGGGTGACAGCAAACAAACAATTTTTTTAAGGATGGCCTAATATCAAAATAAAATATGACTAGAAATTGTGTTTGTGAAACACTGTGCCCCTAAGCATGAGCTTGTCTATCATGAAGGTACTCATTATTAAACTGGGCCATGCAAACCTTTCTAGGTTTCACCAGTAAATTTAGGAAGGGATGGGTTTCCCTAAACATGGGTATTTTTTTTTATTTGGCCTTAGTCTGAATCTAAGCTGCTTGCCTATACAATAACTCCCAAGCTCTCATGAGCTGGCTCAAATATAAAATATTAGTAATCAAACAGTTATCAAAAATATTGATTGATTGATTTGATTCTTTACATCCCAGTCAACAGTTTTTCAGTCATGTCGAGACGGTTCTTCCTCGGTTGAAACAGTACTAAGCAGGGATTAATGTCACTATGTGCCTTGCTCAAAGGACACAATGCAGTGCTGCTGGTGAGGCTCGAACCCACAACCCCTCAATCTCAAGTAAAGCACTCTACCACTGAGCCACTGTGCTCCCCGTAATCAAAAATATAATAACAAATTTCAAAATAGTAGGATAACAATATAACTTACCTTTACATTAAAGGTAGAATAGTTTACAGTATGCATGTGTCCATAGAATGTTTGTGCACAAAGACCCTGAAAAATAAAGATAGAAGTAAGCTAGTGGCTATAAAAATGCTCATGGGAAACAATTTCCCCACGTTATCGATTCATTAATAACAACTGAAGTTATCACTTGTTAAACATTTCTAGCATATGCCAAGTCCAAAAAAGGCCCCTGCAACTAGACCCAAGTCAACAAAGCCAACAGGGCCCAATATAAAGGGTTTAAGTCATCAAATACCCCTAAAAGAGGACCTAATACAAAAGTCTAAGTCCAAGCACACATTACTCATGAATGCCTGGGCTGAACCTGACAAATAAAATTTGCCTTGTAAACCAGGGTTTGATCCCCTGCTTCACCAGACTGTCGGATGAGACTTTAAGCTGTGGCACCATCTCTGTACGACCTTAGCTGTTGGTGGGATGTTCAACACAAACATCAAAAAACCCCAAATCAAATAAATTGAACAAGGTATTGTATTGATTATGAAAAAAAGTGTATGAGTTGTAAGTGACACATACACATATTAACCCTTTATATTTTGATGGATTATCCCATACATAGAGGATCTTACATGAGTGCTCATGTTTTATTTAATTTATTAAACGAGTAGGGGAAAAGAGATAAAATGCGAGGCCTGCCGAGCATTTTGTCTCTTTTTCGCAATGAGTACAATAAATTCAATAACACAGGAGCATGAATGTTAGATTCTATTTATCATATGACCCTAAAACTGCTTTGAAATCACATTTTTTGTGTGACAACGCTATGATTTGTCATATATACACGACGATATTAATGTTACCAAAATCTATAAACCACTAGTGGTTTATCAATTTTAATGCGCGACGTCATATGAAAAATATTACTACAATAAGTATGAAAATGTCTATTTGTTCTTGTAGGGGTTGCAAGTCAAAATGGAATCAGTACAAAAACTGTCTTGAACATCTTGACATGTACTAAGTTTCAATATGATTCTTTGACAAGACCTGTAGAGTAGCTCATGACAAAAGTTTAAATTGTCAAACTGTGATAAAACTTACATGCAACCTTCTTAACCAACATGTGATTTTAACATACCCCCAGGCGTCCAGATAAATGTGGGTAACTGAAAATTATTTTTCTTATTTCTCAACCAAAGCATATGTTGTAGATACTTAAAAGAACCGTTTTAAGAGACGGTTCTTTTGAGTACCCAAAACATTTGTTTAGATAGCTGGATAAGAAAATAATTGAATTTTTAAGCTCAAAAAATTTTGCTTTACTGGACCTATAAATATGATATAGTCTTACAGTTCTAGCATCCCATAGTGAGAGTGTCTTATCTGCAGAACAAGTAAGAAGTGTGTTGGAGTATGGCAGGAACTCTATACTGTTCACAGAATCAGCGTGTCCTCGTAAAGTGTAGCGGCATCGTAAACTGTTCAGATCCCATACTTTGGCAGTGTTATCCATGGAACAACTGGCTAGGAAATCACCACAGCTATGCCAACTCACACACCAAACTGAAAAGACGACATATGAGCTGTGACATGAGATTTCCAACAATGTGGTATGTGCGACCAGCAAAGCCTCAGATCAGCCTGCGCATATGCGCAGTCTGATCGGAGCCTTTGCTAGTCGCTTGAATATTCTACAAGTTTTAAGCTTCTGACCGAACATCATTTGGAGTTTCTAAGCTTAAAAGGAGGCTGCACAGGCTCGTCTGAGTCTACACTTGTCAAAATGCCACAATGTTGGAAATCACATGTCGCAGCTCAATTATGTTGGATAGTGAAACCCCCCGAGTGAAACTGTGCTGTTTCCTTATTACAGTGGTTTATATACTGAACTGAACTTTATTATCTACAGTATTACCCAGGCCATACACAGATGGCACATGGGCCGTAATAATAAGAGAATATTTCTAGTGACATCATAGCATTTTGAACATGGGGCGCATGAACAAAACTTTACAAAAATATATATAGTAAAACCACTCCAAAAAAGACAAAACAAAGGTCTTAAAAACAAATGGAGCATTCTGCAATACTTTTGACCTGCATTAAGCAATAATCGGTCTTGAAAACCAATTTTGGTCTTCTTTTTGAGTGGCCACTTAAGAAAGGTTTTACTGTATTGCATTATTGCAGTCATTATTTTGCTTCATGGAGAGAACATAAACTTTTCCCATTACATAGGATTCAATGTACAACAACTAACTGAAGATTAGTCCGCTACTAGCACAAAGTGCTGAGGCAAGGTCGAGCCATGTTGCATCTACACCGACTTGACGCGGTCCAGCGCTACAACCATTAATTGTTTATTTTAGTTGATTGTTTTCAACAGCTATGTTTAAATGGTTGAATGTAAAAAACGGTCATTGTTAACAGACCTATTGTATGTACGTTTCAATTATGCAAGTTTCAAATTTGAGCCGCAACATGAGATTTCCAACAAAGTGGTTTGTGCGACCAGCAAAGGCTCAGACCAGCCTGCTCATACGCGCAGTCTGATCAGAGCCTTTGCTAGTTGCTTGAATATTCTATTACTATCAGGCTACTGACCTAACATCATTTGGAGTTTCTAAGCTTAAAATGAGGCTGCACAGGCTTGTCTGAGTCTACACTTGTCAAAATACCACTTTGTAGGAAATCACACATCGCGGCTCATTTGCTTTAATGCTCTCAAGTTCAATAAATGTAACAGCATATAGAAGTTGATTGAAATGTTCAACGATGGATGACAAATGGACAATTGACTGATCGACAGACACCAGAGTCATTATAATTTAATTTTACAGTATACTAATATTTCACCCATGAGCCTTCAGCTTCGGTGAGCTTATAACTAAAATTTTACAAATCATGTGCAGATAGCTAAAAAACAAGTGAGTATGACTAGGAAATTCCACAATCACAAAAATTCCACAATCACAGACTACACCATTGGGTCAGTTAAGAAAAAAAAAATGAGCGTAAAATTGTGATTATTTTCTTACCCATTAGTTTAAACATGTGTTTTGGGTGCTCAAAAGAACCATCTCATCGAGACGGTTCTTTTGAGTACCCACAACATATGTTTTGGTTGAGATATTAAGAAAAATAATTTTCTGTTACACACTCTTATCTGGGGGCCTGCTACACCATAGCACCCAAAGCCTGATAATGTCAGGTTACCATTCTAAGCCAAGCAGATGACATCATGTGATGTCTGAGCAGGGTCTACATTGTTAGGACTCAAGTGAAAAAGAAAAAAAAGTTTTAAGACATCCCTAGGATTGAAAATGAAACCTATTCAAACATGACTTTAATAGGTATATGTAGCATAGACTGGTTCTCTCCCCTACAATAGCTAATGTAGGGACAGGTAATCAATAATCCAAACAGGCAGAAATCTGCCCGTCTCACGGATCTAGTGAGATTTTATCGGTATTGTCAACAAGTTCTACACAGGCTACGGAAAAAACTTAGGGTTTTTCAATAGAATATCGCTATATCATTTTCCTTTCTATGACGATTATTTTGTTTGCTTCGCTGCATTCAAACTTGTTATTGTGTTGACATGTTTTTCGTGACGTCAACATCACATTATCAAAGTATATCCTCGATGTACGTCTGTTACTTTGAACAACTTGGAACCAGTTTATATGTAGCAAAGAAGATGTCAATTTACCTGCATGAGTATGATCTGTAAACGTATGGACACACTCTGCTTTAGAAAAGTCCCATATTTTGACTGTTGTATCACCACTAGAAGTAGCCAGTTTTGAACCTCTGAAATAGATTAGCAGGGCTGGAAAAATCAACTCGTCCGCTCGCCATGACGAGAACCTCATGCCGCAGGACGAGTAGAAATGTTGACTGTTTTCAATGTAAACTATTGAATTTGCAATTACATATGGGGATGCAGGACGAGTAGAAATTTAAAGAATTTTCCAGCACTGATTTGGAATATGCTATAGACAAAATAGTAGCAGCACCCTAGATAAGCAGCGTATTTGCGTAAATACGCAATTAAAATCCTCAAAAAAGCAATTAAAATGAAATGTGTGCGTACCGAAAAGCAATTCTAACTATCGGTATGCAATTACATGCGATGTCATTGCGTACTATTTGGTCCATTTCGTTTCCATATTTGGGTAATAAACAAATGCCAGTCGGGTATTGATTTTTTACTAGCGAGTGCACAATATAACTCAAGTTTTATGAATAAAATATTGGTGCCCAGTCCAGTATTTCGCGGAAAAACACTATGATGAAAGTGAAACTTTGCAAAGTGTACACGCTCAAATGTCAACAAGGGGATGAGATTTGCTTCAGGTACAATAAAATCCGCTAGTTTGATACTTTAGAAAGGCAGACGATGGGAGTGAATAAATATGCAAGCACATTCCCGATGGCTTCATGCAATAAGAAAATTTGTAATCACAGAAAAAAAAACGTGGCGTAAAAAAATATGAAAATACGCAATTGAAGATAACCAGGTTGCGTAAATACCCAATTGACATAAAAGCTTATCTAGGGGGCTGTAGTAGGAACTATGTATTCTGGATTTGTGACCAGGTACGGCTCAGCTAGACAGTGTATCAAGAACAAGGGTGGATCCTAGAACAGGGGTGGATCAACTATTTCTGGAAAGGGGGGTCATAGGGGGTTCGCTTTGCTAAATTTATCACATTGTCTTAAATATCCCATGAAATGAAATAATTTGGTCTCATTGAGACCAAATTATTTCATTTTCATAGGATATTTATAAACTGGGGGCGGGGAGGGGGGTCTGAGCAAAACCCCTCTGGATCGGCTTCTGTAGAACTTTGAAAAATAGGACCTGGCTATTAATATAGCTATGATACATTTTAGTGAGCATAATGAAATTTTGCCTATTAGACTGTTTTTTGTCCTGAATTTTTGACAACCTGATTTGCATCAGGATGTCAGTTTAAAACTTGAAAGTAAATTAAAAGAGCTATGTACAATATATGAAACCTCTGCAATCTTTATACTTTTCCTGCAATTTGACACATGCATTTCAAGCAGTTTAATTTTTTTAATATTTTGACAGCTCATTCTTGAAAGTATTGGTAAAGTGCATCTTGGTTTCCAACTGCTACTTGAAAAGTGATAATCTTGCATAGGAATTCGTTACGCGAAGCTGTTTGAAGTCGCAAAAATCCATGTTCAAATCATGAGATTCACGTGCTGTTTGAACATGGCTTTTACTTGACAAAGCCTATCCGGGCCCTGATTTGTTTGCATGACCTTACATGGGAAAGCGTTGTGGCCTTGACTGATCATTTCGCCGATGCTTTTGTTTGCGAAAATGTTGCGCGCGTCTATGACGTCATGGTGACGTTATGACATTCAAAAGTTTGAGGCTGACACATTTCTTTAGAGGAGGTATATTTTAATGTTTAAGCGATGTTTTCAGTGCGGTTTAGGTTGAAATCATGTAAAATATGCAAGAATAAGGATCACATGTGTCTGTTTCATTGCATTAACACTTGCAGGGTCCCTTGGAAGATGTTTGAACACTCGGCCTATCGGCCTTAAGTTCAAACAGCTTCCTCGGGACCTGGCAAATGTTAATGCATGAAAAAACATGTGATCCCTATTACTTAATGACATCACGTTTCTGATAGTATATCCAATCAGACATCCCGTTACATTTGCAACTGATGAGACTCATGTTTATTCCTGTCTGCCTACAGCATTTGTCATAATTATTGCACAAATTCTAGTGAGCACCCACCCACATTTAAATCAGTGCTCATTGAATCTTGTTGCAGATTAGCTAACATTCTATAGAACTTAAACTTTTTTGAATTCAATATGGTTGAGCAACCATGATTTATGTCAACGAGGGGTATAGTCTTAATTAATAGAACTTTAACCCTTAAAGCACCACCTAAAATTCGCAGCAGACGAAAATTTCAAATTTTGCTACTTTTTCAAAAATAACAAAAAAGGCATGATATTTCATGAGAATTGTCTGCTGGCAGACAATTCTCATGAAATATCATACCTTTTTTTTTTTTCGAAAATTAGGAAAGATGTACCAATGTTTGTCGTTTGCTGCAGTTGTGATTGGCGCTTTAAGGGTTAAGCTTTATAAATTGATTTTCATGCCACTTTCAGGCATGAATTCAATATTATACTTTTAAGGACACTGCGTGCTGTTCAAGAAAAATATGGCATTCATATACTCACGATGGGTGGAAGTCACATTCTGAGACCCAGTCTGTATGACCCTCTCCTGTCATTATAATCTCACCGTTAGGTACCGACCACATCTTCCAAGTACAATCATCACTACTGGTAGCCATGATCTGTTTACGTGGGTGAAGTGCAATACTGGAGAAAGATTCAAAATTAGTGGAATGAGATACAATTAAATTAATCCTAAAAGCAGCAGCTAAAATTTGCAGGACGGCATATTCAAGTTTTGTTGCTTGCATGAAAAATCATATAATAACAATTATATTGACCCTTAAAAAACATATCACCTAAAATTTGCAGCAGAAAACATTCTTAAAGGAGCAGTGTCTATTTGGCCTATTTCATGGCCACATCAAGATTTCTTTCAAACTTTGTGTAATCAAACTAGTATGTCTTAGCTGTAATTTCATGCAATGTTGGATCAATTGATGAAGTTTTCTGAGTTGTATATTCAGTTGAAATAGGTGGCGTAATTCCAACCTAAACAGAGCTATGTTAGGAAAATGACAATATTTTTATAACGATACGTAGCTGTGAATCAGCCATTTCATGATTATTTATAGGATAGCAGATATAGAGGATCTTAATGTTCGATTTTATTAACCTTACACAGGTGTATAATTTCACGGTTAGTGCACAAGATATTTTTACCCTCCATCGAGTTTCGGTATTTACCGTAAGTTTTACAGGAATTTTGCAAGTACTAATTAGATAATGAAACGTTTTGCACTGTCCTACTGACTAGTCAAGTGGCTATGATACAGAGTTTACAACCAAAAGGTCGTGAGTTCGAGTCCATGTGTGTTATTTTTTTTTACATTTATTCGATTCGTTTAATTTCATTTATTATAGATGTACCACGACCTTTGAGGAATGAAATTTTGGATCATTCTATTTCAATGCGTAACGAGTAAAATGAGCCAGTCTGTCCTAAACATCTTTAGAGATTCACGTGGAAATATTCATCCATATTATAGCCAAATCATACGGTTGAAAATTATTCACTATACATGTTGTTTGAACTTAAGTTCAGTGGGAACACGTCTGAAGAAAAGTATGCAGCAAGTCTAGGCACTAAAGCAAAGAAGATATTTTTTTTTTTAAATATCTGCGATTATTTAAAAAAAATATGTCAAAAGCACAGAGATTCAATTTCACATATCGAGCCTACGTTAAACGTTCTCGGTGAGGATCCTACAAAAATAACAATAACAAATGCAAGTATAGATAAACAAATAACTTTGAAGCGTGTCTATATTTACAAAATTGAAAATACGGATCTAAAAATAGGGGTTTCAGGCGTTTTATTACGTATACTTTTCTATTTTGAAGAACGTAAATGTTCCAGACAGACTTGCTTTACGCATCAACCTTTTGAATATAATGATCCAAAGGACATTACTCAGAGGTCGTGGTACATCTATAATAAATGAAGTTAAACGAATCGAATAAAGGTAAAACTACTAAACAAAAAAAACAAGAACATACGTGAACTCAAACTCACGACCTTTTGGTTGTAAACTCTCTACCATAACCACTTGACTAGTCAGTAGGACAGTGCAAAACGTTTCATTATCTCATTAGTACTCGCAAAATTCCTGTAAAACTTACGGTAAATACCGAAAGTCAACGGAAGATAAAATATCTTGTGCACTAACCATAAAATTATGCACCTGTGTCAGGTTAATAAAATCGGACAATACATGAGTGCTCATGTTTTATTGAATTTATTAAACGAGTTTGGGGAAAGTGATAAAATGCGAGGCTTGCTGAGCATTTTATCACTTTTTTGCAACAAGTTAAATAAATTCAATAATACTAGAGCATGAATGTTAAATTCTATTTATCATATGACATTAAGATTACTTTGAAATCTCATTTCTGGCGTAAAAAGTTATAACTGCTTCATTATGTATGCAACGTTGCTATGGACTTCATAACGTTTCCCATAAATCTGTAAACCACTAGTGGTTTATCGATTTTATTGCATGGCTTTATTTCATCCCCAGACGCAACGTCATATGATAAATAATGATTATAACACTAAATTTTTTTTATAAAACTTCTATAAAACAAAAAGGAACTACTCACTTGTAAGTCATACCAAAATTTTAGCATTTTTTCTTCTCCAACTTTAAGAAAAACCACATCTTCTGAAGCTTGAAGTGATTCCAGTGATATTTTGAGGTTTATATTGTTCACAGAAATTTTACAAATCTATGTGCACCGTGTTAAGATGAATGGACTTTTCAAGAAAACACTTCATATTCAACTTCTCAAGCCTGTGTGCACTGTATTAAGTTGAACTTACCCACTAATAGAGTGAGAATGAGCTTGGAAAGTGTTGGACATACGGAATCCTCCTGCTCTAGCCAGGTGACCACTAGTTGGTTTGGCTTGACCAATTGATGGATTAACTCCCTTGTCTGCAGGGAAAACAGAGTCCTGAAATAAAGAGATGTTCTAGGATATGCTCATCGCATGAGCTTACAGTCAATATTAGTTTACGCAGAAAGCAGTAAGCAGTGAGGGCATTGGCAAGATTGTACGTTTGCACAAGTTCGTCTGAGCCTTACTTGCTTGCATATGAGATACAAGAAGTACAAAGAAAGCATGCACATTTCTGCAACTACAAATTACAACTGAAGTGTTGTAAAAGTTAAATGCCAACATAGTGATCACTTTTTGTGTAATGCATCTATTTTATCTATCAAAGAGTAAGATTTGACAATAACGTCCATACGTTTATCCCGGAGTAAGACCAGCAGTCCAGAAGTCCCGTCCACCAGAAAATTTGAGCAAATATGTGAATATCTGATTTCATGCAATGAGCAAAACTGGAACCACATTGAGCATGAGGTAATCAAACTATTGCATTCTGAGTAGCAAACACTCTATGAAGATTTGAGTCTGACAGGGCCAGGGCTGGAGTTATAAAACTTTTTTCATGCTCAACTCAACTAGGCACGAAATTTCAACTGCTCATAAAAATAAAATGCTGCAAAATAAGGACTTTTTTGCTTTCAAACTCTCAGATGTTTTATTTATCATGCTAATACATGTTAAAATGCCAACGATTGTTGGCATTTTAACATTTATGAGCATGATAAATTTTAAGCTCAGTTGAGTTGAGCATGAAAAAAGTTTTATAACCTCGGGCCCAGGTCATTATCAAATCTTTGTTCATCATTTTTATATGCAGGTATTTAATAAAAGCTCTGATTTCTTTAATGTCTATTTTACAGATAATCACTCCCCTGTACTATCAAAATTGTATCATCTGCCTTTGTAAACACAGCATACTGTGTTCTAATGTTTCTTCTCATGGGCTGATATGGCTTGAGATTGTAGATTTTCCTGGTCATATGAGCCTTGACATGTGATTTCCAACAATGTGGTATTTTACAAGTATAGGCTCAGATGAGCCTGTGCAGCCTCCTTTTAAGCTTAGAAACTCCAAACGGTGTTCAGTAAGTAGCTAAACAATCCTAGAATAATCAAGCCACTAGCAACGGCTCTGATCAGACTGCACGTATGCGCAGGCTGATCTGAGGCTTTGTTGGTTGCACATACCACATTGTTGCAAATCTCATGTTGTGGCTCAATTATTATTCACTTTTGTTGTCATTTGTGTTTTTAGTACAACTGCATACAGAGCAGTCCCTTTGTACAGCTATATCAGGGTTCATACAGGCAAGCTTGAGTAAAATTCAAGAACTTTTCAAGGACTTCTAAAAACCTCTCATACAGTTTTCAAGAACTAAAAGATAATGAAAAATACTGATCTAAATGTTAAAATTTGACTTCAGAAATGCTAGACTGAGATAATGGAGACATTTAGTATTAGAAAATTAGTATAAAATTATTGTGCCTATATTTGGTGCAGCATATGCTGCATCAAATAAAGGCAAACAATTTTATGCTGATTTCGGTCTCTATCAACAGTGCTAAGTCCTACAGAAACTAGCAGAATTCAAGGATTTTTCATGGCTTTTGAGTGATTTCCAGTACTTTTCAATGCAGATTTAAATTTCAAGGACTATTCAAGAAAGCCCTCTAAATTCAAGTACTTTTCAAGCCTGTGCGAACCCTGTATATTTTGGGTCCATAGGAAGGGACCGTGTTATTTAAGCAAATCGTGTTATAAAGGAGAATTTTACAAAGGAATTATTGGAAAATGACCATAAAATTCCATAATAAAATAATATTGGAGCCATGTTATATCCAAAGCTGTGTTATAATGAGGTGTGCACTGTACTTACTTTAGGATGTCTCTTGTAATCTTTTGGAAGATTCTGTACATCTTGGGATTCTCTTTCTACTGCAAGACTCCTCTGAGTGGGGCCTTGTCCTTCTACACCTCCCTTCTGCCAGATCCGTGTTGTGGATGCTGTACTCCCTGCAAGTCATGTTTTCAAAACATTCTTTAAGAAACCATCTAATCAGAGTGTTAAACGGTTTCGATTCAGAACAGGCCTGATCTGGGACCAAACCAAAGGTTATCAGCAGACAACCCTAGCAGGCAAAGAGTTACTTTTTACAAACATTTTGTGTCCTGGAGCTGTGAGCAATTTAATTGTGTTTCTTTTTTTTTTTTCAAAAAACATATTTTCAACACAATATTCCCCTATAAAAATTGTTAAATATACTGAAGGACTTAAGAAATGCACCACCTGATAAAATGCTAATTCATTGTCAAAAAATTATATTTTAATTATATGAAAAATAAAATTGACAAATCTCGTCATTTAGCTTGCATTCAATATGAAAATCGAAACGCTGTGGTTTATGGCTGCTGTGACATCGCGCTAATTCTGAGACAACCATAATTCAAAAATTCACAGCGTACCAATACCTTCAATAATAAGCGCGAAAAGTTTTCAAACCTATGTTTAATCTTGAAAGCAAAAGGGGAGGAAAAAATCAAACCATGAAGTTAAAGGCCTTTGGCAACATTCATTTCGTCTTCATGACGTCATTTACCTTTTGACGTAATTGGCTGTTTATATACTAAGGAAGAGGAATAATCAAAATCACTCAAGTGCCACCAGATACTCATCAATCCGTTGCATATTACAGGGATGAGAACAGTCAGACATTCTCAATCCAGAAAACCTGTCTGTTGGATCCTGAATGGAGCCAAACAGATTTTTAGATCACTTATTAAAAGCTTAAATTAACATAATACCAATAGGAAACACCTAGTTTATGTTAATCTATGGTAAAATCAATTCAACAATGTTAAAACTAAATTTCAACCAAATTTACATTGACATTATAGACATCATATGCCAGTGCTCAATCAGGAAATCCTGATCAATCCAGAACTTTCTCATCCCTGTGCATAAAAGACAAAAGTATCCCAGCATAAGGGGATGTCATCCGCCTGTTATTGCAGCTTGAAAAATAAGACTGACCATATGCTGACGTAAGCAAAGAAATGTTGCGCCTGGAAGTGTAATTAAATGATTATTTCTGAAACTGTTTGTGTTTTTCCGTTGGTTTAGACATCTGGCTAATAGCTCAAGTTGTTTAATTTGGAATTGAATTAAACTCACATTCGTCAGACAACAATTATTGAAAAACACTAACATAGGTGTTACGTCAAAGTGAACAGTATGAGCAAATCGAAATTCATGGCAAATAATGGTCCATTTTGTAAGGGATAGAAAATGATAAAGGAAACATCTTTGAATCAGAATTGTGGAAAAAAAAAACAGTGAATGTATAAGGGTGCTTTTCTAAAGTCCCTCAGTATATATCAAATGCCTAGACAAAACATTTTAGAACATAGTTAAATAAAAGTTTTGATTTGATTCTTTATGTCCCATCAACAATCTTTCAGTTATATAGGGACTGGTCTTCCTGGGTTGAACCAGTACTAAGTTAGGATAAATGTGTCTTGCTCAAGGACCACAACGCAGTGACGCGGGTGAGGCTCGAACCCGTGGCCCTTCGGTCTCCAGTCAAGCACTCTACCACTGAGCCACTGTGCTCCCTTAAATAAAAGTGTTCACAGATAATAAAAACCATGTCAGAGATGACAGACCTCTAGATAAAAGTGTGTAACTGAAAACTATTTTTCTTATTTCTCAACCAAAACATATGTTGTGGGTTCTCAAAAGAACCGTCTCGATGAGACGGTTCTTTTGAGCATCCAAAACACATGTTTAAACTAATGAATAAGAATGTAATCGCAATTTTAATCAAATTATTTTTGCTTAACTGGCCCTATGGATGAGATATTTTCTCTCCTGAATACTAACCTTCCTTTAACATAGGAGCACCTTTAAATGTCTCCATACTTCTAAGAGTACTTTGTAGCCCAGTGACCTGTCCCATAGCTCTGTCTCTTTCCAGTTTAGACAACATTTTCTCCTTCATGGCCACTTCATACTTCTTCTTCAGCTGTTGCAGAGTAGGCTCGTACTGTGTGTAGTGCCTCTTCAATCTGACAGAAAATTTGAGCCGCGGCATGATATTTCAAACAATTTGGCATTTTGACAAGTGTAGACTTGGACGAGCCCCTGCAGCCTCCTTTTAAGCTAAGAAACTCCAATGGTGTTCAGTCAGTAGCTTAACAATCATAGAATATTCAAGCAACTAGCAAAGGCTCTGATCAGACTGCGCATATGCGCAGGCTGATCTGAGGCTTTGCTGGTTGCACATACATTATTGTTGGAAATCTCATGCACTGGCTCAAATGTTAACTGTAGGGTTCATATAGGTTTGGCTAATCAAAATTCCAAGTCTAATACAATCTCGCCAACAGTTTTACAAACATTGGTTCATGCAGTTCAGCAAAACATTTGAGTGAAAATTGATATTTTTTCCTTAACTATCAATTTAAACATGCGACACCCACAGTATATTTTTTGTTTCAGAAATAAGAAATCAGTTTGTTTGCTTTGTTTGATTTGATTCTTTACGTTCCAGTCAATAATTTTTAGTTATGTCGGGACAGGTCTTCCTGGGTTGAAAGAGTACTAAGCAAGGATTAATGTGACTTACTCAAGAACACAACGCAAAGTAAAGTACACCAAGCCAAGAGCCATGTAGTTTATGAGTATTGGATAGATACAGTTTATGTACAAAATAATCTACCAAGTGTAATTAGTAAAAGGACAATTTTCATAATCTAAAGAAAAATATGCAAAAAGCGTTGTAATATTTCATGAGTAATGGGTTATGAAAAGGAAGCTTACGTATACTAATTATTTCATTATACTGGAAAAAAACGATATTCAAGAGAGCACACCAAAAATCCAACTGCTTATGTTCGGGCTCACCCAGATGTCTCATTTTGGGCTGTGGGATATCTCCCCCCCACCCTTCCCCCCCCCCCCCCCCATAATCATAAAATAGAGACCAACAGCGAGCTTATATATGAAGATGGATTCATTTGATCAACTTCAATTTTCATCAAAATTATAGGCAGCAATACACTGTGCAATACACCATTACCACCGTCACCACCGTTTACCACCGTCATCGAACACGACGCAACCCCTCGATCTCGAGACAAGCACTCTACCACTGAGCCACTGCGCTCCCTTTGTTTGCTTTGTGGATTTATGATCCAGTCAACTGTTTCAGTGTTTCCTATAAGAGGGCAATTTAATTAAGGCTGTTTGACCAATCAAACTTCTGCAGTATATGTTAGCTAGCATATAATTTACCATACAAGCATTAAACTTTTTTCATATATTTCCTAAAATTTTAGCAAGACCATGTTTCACAAGCTAATTAGGTGTGTAAAATGTATTTGGATTGGCAAACTGTGTAAACATAAGTGTCAGTCTAATCTGGGTCAGGCCTATACGGGGATTATTTTTAGGCAAATGTTTTAGAGATTTACTCATTTTTATGCCTAAAATCACACAGAAATTTAATTTGCTTAATGGGAGAAAATATCATGCCACAAGACATTTTGCTATGAGTTTTGCTGTAATTTTTCGTTTAAAATCTATCACGAGATTTGGCTGAACAGGATAGTCTCTTCCATGATATTCTGAGCAAGAATTATCCCTGCCTATAATATGTTCAAATATTTAGGGTAATTATTGTAGTCCTACCTCTTAATATCAGCAATAAGTTTATTCTTCTCTTGTACAACTCTCTTATGATGCATTCTATGGTAGTCCCTCTCTTTTCTCAGTTTCACATACAAGTCTTTGGCTTTACTGTAAAGACAGTAGAATATTCATAGGGCCAGTTAAGGAAAAATAATTTGCGTAAAATTACGATTATTTTCTTATACATCAGTTTAAACATGTGTTTTGGGTGCTCAAAAGAACCGTCTCATTGAGACGGTTCTTTTGAGTACCCACAACATATGTTTTGGTTGAGAAATAAAAAAAATAATTTTCAGTTACACACTCTTATCTGGGGGCCTGAAATTCCAGTGAGCAGAGTACAAAACTAGGTAAAATTCAAGGATTTTTCAAGGACAACTAATTAAGGGTTTCTAGTACAGTTTCAAGGACTAAAAGTGTATGAAAAATATAATTCACCCATTAAAATTCAATTTCTCAAATGTTAGGCAACTGAGATATAGCTTTTAAATTATCAATAAATCATTTTATCAAATGACGTCACGCCTGGGAGTGATATAACGCCATGCAATAAAATCAATAAACCACTAGTGGTTTACAGATTTTCAGGGAACTTAATGACATTCATTATAACGTTGCGTAAAATAAGGAAAAAATTTGACGTTTTCACACCAAAAATGCAATGTTTAAGTATTTTAAATGTCATGTGATAAATAGAATCTAACATTCGCGCTCCTGTAATTTTGAATTTATTAAACTTGTTGCGAAAAAGAGATAAAATACTGGGCAAGCCTCCCATTTTATCTCTTTTCCCCAACTTGTTTAATAAATTCAATAAAACATGAGTACTCAAGTAAAATCCTCCATTTACTTCATTTTGGTCAGTCAAAACAATTATGTTTATACTGATTTTGGTCAGCATTAACTCTTTGCCTGCTAGTGACCACTCAAATTTGTCCTCTGCTGATAAGCTTTGCAACGAGTTTAGACCCAGATTAGGCCTGAGCCCAGACTGTTTGATACTCTTATAGTATTACCAAAAGATTTTTTGAAAAAGTAAATTTAGAAAAAAGTCAATACTCAGAAAGACATGGAAATTTACCCAGCATGCAAAGAGTACATTTCAAGGCCTTAGAATAGTTTTCCAAAAGGCAGATTTTATTTTCTAAGAATTTCCGAAGAAACCCTTATTTTCAAGTTCTTTTCATGTATTCTGTGAACTTGAAAATTAGATGTAATATTATCAGCTCTGCTTCTCTCGCAGGAAACTTTCTTGTGGATTGCTCCAAATCCATCCTAAACTGGGTGCAGCCAAGCATTTTGGTCAAATATTAGGGACATTTTGTATTAAAGTCAGACCTTGCCACATTAAAAATATAAATCTTTATATCATACAGCTCCAATCAGGACTGCAGCAGACAAAACATTTTGCATAAAATCTTTTTCATTTGCTGAGGGAGAGATGGACAATATTGTTTGTGTGAAGCATCTGCTGGCAGACAATTCAAATGAAATATCAAGCCCAATATCAGGATGGTGTATCCAAACAAGCCTGGTACTAACCCTATAGAGAATGCAAACAATGCTGATGTGGACACCTAAGCTGATGCCAACAGGAAAAGCATATACCGTACAGTAAAACCTGTGTAAAACGGCCACTCAAAAATAGACCAAATAAAAATCTTAGCAACAAATGGTAGCTTTATGAAGGTCGAAAGTATTGCAGAATGCTCCCCTTGGAGCATTCTGCAATACTTTTGACCTGCATTAAGTGATAATTAGTCTTACAAACATTTTTTGGTCTTTTTTAGAGTGGCCATTTTACATAGGTTTTACTGTATTCCCCTTCCATTAGACGAGGAGATTAGGCAAGGGTGTAAGAGTAGTGGTAGTGGTGTAAAGTACAAGTAGAGGTAGAATGAGAAAACATCAGGCCTTTTTCTTTTATCCAGTTTTAAATTGAAAAAATGTTTTGGATTAAAAATTCTCGATACTTACAGTGCAGCATCCCTGTATTTTTCTACCTCAGTTTTCAGCACTTTGATTTCACCATCTAGGTTCTGGTTCCTGGTGTAGATGTCTGGTACCACACCAACATCTTCATCATGCAGGAAACCACGCTGCTGTAACTCGTACCTGCAAATAAATTAATATCTTTCTATATTCATAGGTCTAGAAAATATAAACAAAAAATTTGTGCTTAAAATTGTAAATATTTTTTTTATCCATCATTTTTAACATTTGCCTTGGATGCTCAAAAGAATCGTCTCATTGAGACGGCTCTTTTGAGTACCCACAACATATGTTTTGGTTTAGAAACAGTGATTTTGTTACCTGCACATCCTGCATCTTTTGCGCATAAGTTTATCTCTTGGGTGCAAAGTTTTTATTTCAGCGAGTCCCAGGATGGGTTAGTATTGCGGACTTGTCATGAAAAATAGTGTTCTGGACTCGTACGTTTGCAGCGAGTCCAAGGACCCATAAGCCCAAAAATGTAAAATAATCACTGAGAAATAAGAAAATTATTTTTTAATTATGCACTCTAAAGGCCTATATATTTGCACGAAAGTTGAAAATATCTCAAATCCTGATTGAATTAAGAAATTCAATTCTTAAACTTGCAGTATGCCAACAAAATACTTGTATTATAAGCAATTTCACAATTAAAAGGTATTTGTCTTCAGATAATCTGAAAATAAATCAAAGAAGCTATTGAATATAGACCGCCTACTTTTGGATTTTAAGGCTGCCTTTCTATGGAAAGTAGGCCTCAAAATCCTGAAATCAGGAATAAGACTGAATTATAATCTTTAACTCATTATTTGAGCCTTGACATGAAATTTCCAACAATGTGGTATGTGCAACCAGCAAAGCCTCAGATCAGGCTGCTCATACGCTCAGATCAGGCTGATCATACTGATCAGAGCCTTTGCTTGTCGTTTGAATATTCTATGAGTGTTAAGCTACTGACTGAACAGCGTTTGGAGTTTCAAAGCTTAACAGGAGGCTGCACAGGCTCGTCTGAGTCTACACTTGTCAAAATACCACATTGTTGGAAATCACACGACACGGCTCAAATTTTTGTGGATGACATTCACTTGTTTAAGTACAAATGAGTTTTAGCAGATATTAAATGCATAGTTTTTGAAGCCTTTAGATAAGGGTGTGTTATAAATTGAAGATTATTAAATTTCTCATTTCCCTAACCAAAATATATGTTGTGAAACTTGTGGGTGCCCAAAAGAACCACCTCATTGAGACAATTTTTGAGCCCCTAAAACATATATGGTAAAATTATTGGATAAAGGAATATTCAAAAGATTACAAACCAAATTTTTGTTCATCTGGCCCTACTTTTAGATACCATAGTCACCTTTTTTACGGCGGCTTGCCGCCGTTCTATTATCGCTTTAGATCTAAATTATTCACCAATCAGAAGCATTTTTAAATTGTAATATTCATCACACCGACTGGAAAAAGATGCTCTCATTGGTTGTTACTCAGAATGTCCATACAATCTTCCTAAACATGAAACTAAACTTGAAAACATACACGTAAATGGCAGAGAACCAGTCTGTGCACTGGGTCTAAAAATGCAAATGTATAAACGACCTTATCTGGAATATAGGTCAACCCCCGATGTACAGTATTTGTAAATTGCTGTCACTATCATTGTTTACATGCATTGCGCACAGTAAAGAAGTGCATTGTAAATAATCCACTAAATCCGAAAGTACTTTACAGTAATATCACGCTATTTAAATAAAATATTTGTAACTTTTCTGGACATGATTTCATATATTTCGACAATAGTCTTTTTTGGCCGTTATACGGTTATATTCCCAATGCCAAAACGTTTCTTTTCTCCTATGTCCGGATGAAAAATTCCCAATTTCAAGTCGGAAAATATCAAAGAAAAAATCATCGTTTTGTTGAGTAAATTGTGTTTAAAATTGTTTGTTTATTTGGTTTCCCGTCCGGACATTTTCAACCGACTCGACTATCGGCATATCAGTCATGCTACTACGATGTAAATCCTCTCGTTGCATTATAAGGGCCCTAGGGTGTTGTGCCCTCTAACGATTGGCATATCAGCCGTGGTTTACTTCTTTGCTTCAACAGGTAATTTCCCCTGTAAGTACAACAATCAATTAAAACTTGTTCTCCGGATGCATAAAAAGATACATACCAACTAGCTGATACAATTAGGTAGTTTAATTTCGTACATGGAGATGGAAATGATAAAAGCTAGATGTTATTTTGACTATCTTAACTGTCTCTTGTCTATCACACCTGAAGGAGCTGGTACTTTGGTGTAAGCTTCTGTAGTACCAAGTGCCCCATCCCACTTCTTCAGTTTTTCTAATTTATTCGCATTTTATGTTGGCTGGGGAAAGGGCTGGGGTGAACGGAAAGTCATAATGTATAAGGAAACCCCTGCCAAATGTTTTTTTCAGTGTGTTGACTTAGTCATTTTCTTGCAAATGATGTAAGGGGAGCCCCGCTCAAATTTGTTTAGGGTGGGTTTGCAGAATCACTTTAAGCAGTTAATAGAAAATCTAAGCCTACTCTGCGCTTTCAAAATGCATAGCTGTCGGAATTTTCGTGGGCCCATGTACCCTCTAAAAATTGTGCCCTCTACATTTTGCCCTATGTACTCTCAAAATATGAGTGGTAGCCCTGGTAATATTCAACATTGCGCAGTCTCATATAATGCATCATGCAAGTTAACAGTACAGCTAAATTCAGATTAAATATGATGTGTTTTATGATTTGACAATAAAGCTAACAACACTAAAAATTCTCAATTGTAGGCGTTTTCGCGCTAAAATTCCCAATTCCAGGGGTATGTGTCAATGTCCCAAAATGGTGAATATAAACCATTGATTTCTAAAAAAACTTAACAAGTGAATTTAATTTGTTCCATTACAATGGCGTCAAATTAATCGCGAATTTGCACGTAACGTTTGGGTTCAGGCGATTGAGCTTGCCCTAGCCGGCATATGCATTTTCGTACATTGTACAAGAACAGTGTAACTATCGGTAAAGTCTCTTCTATCAATTACGAGTAGTTAAATGAGGGTCTGGATGGGGTATAATGATTAGTGAATAATGGCCTTTTTTATAATGAATAGTGAATAATGAACCAAAAAATTAATGAATAGTGAATAATGGGGGCCTAAAAAATAATGAATATTCCTATATTTTAATGAATTGAAGAAAAAACTAATGAATAGTGAATAATCAGATTTCTTTGCCACCTTTCTTGCTTTTAATGAATAATTGGTCTTATTTTAATGAATAACCCAAGATTTTAATGAGATGAATAATGGGCTAATTCTTTAATGAATAGTGAATACCAGACCCCTCCCATCTAGACCCTCTTAAATGGTCACATGTGCGGATCCAGAGGGGGATATAGGGTCCGCATCCCCTCCTGGAAAATCAAAAAATCTGTGGGTTTCTAGAATTAGCATTTGGACCCCCCCCCTCCCCCGAAACCTTGTAAAATTATAGTTTTCTTTGAAATAAACCATTGAAAAGCCACTGTAAAACTGTAAAAGTTGAGGACAAAAAAAAGACAAAAACCGTTGTCAGAGCTGTTTTCTGGCAGTCGGGCCTGGACCACCCTGGCAAAAATTCCTGGATCTGCGCTGGGGTCAGCCAACATCCTAACTCGGGCCACTATCGGTCTGGCAGCAAAATGTCATTCGGATGGCGTTTCAGTGGCGGGCCGATAATGGCCCAATTGTACGTGCTTACTGGGTGTCGATCAGTTTTGAATCCTACATGTATTTATTCCTCCATCCTGGCTATGTTCTTTTCTGGTGTTCGGTTTGTTTCAGTGAACATTTAATTTTACATAAATTTATTGTCAACATCCTCAATTTTCCTAAAAACTTAGAACTTAAAACATTGTTCCCAAACCCTTGCTGGTGAATGCCTAAAATTAAAAAAAAAAAGATTCAGATGCATATCGCTCAGCGAAAAGAGTTAGATGTGCACAAAACCAAGCAAAAGAGAGACAGAAACAGGACCACAACTTCGCTGGTTTTAGATTCCAGCATGCAAAGGGGTACATGGGAATTTGGCCTAAACCAGCGAATTTGGTTGCGTTTATCGTCAGTATTTGAGAACCGCCGAATATCTTTTTTCAAGATATTTCTTATTTAAACCAAGAATGATAACTCTCTATGAAATGATTGGTTGTGGAGCTCATTGGAAGCTTCTAACATATCAGCAAGCACAAGATCGTGGTACTTATTGCATATTTGAGCAGCTAAGGTTTAAAGGCAAATATGGGCAAATGTCTAGTCAGGGCCTCTGCTGCTCTCACACACAGATGAAGACCCATCACAAAGCTTAACTTTCTAGTCCCACTAGATAACTGTGTATGCAAGTTTAAGAGTGCCTTTATACATATTCATTATGCAATTTAACAATGAGCAGAATTAATTTCATGCTCCCTTCAGCTGCGCAAGAAAAAAGATTTATAAACTCTAGGCCCGATATCAACAAGACATTTACTAACTCAATGTATGCTATTTGTTGAGGTTTGAAATTATTTGTCAAAAAGGTTAACTTGTTCTGATACTTAGTAGTACTTACCATTCTGTCTGAAAACAGTCAAGGGTCCGTTCCATGCCCATCCTTACAAGGAAATTCCTCACAAAGTCATCTACAACCTCCGGATGTTTAGTCACCTGGGCCTTGGCTATGGAGTCTTTCCTTGCCTTAAACAGAAAAACAGTAGAATTGAAGTATTCTCCCTTAATCACTCACAACAGAATCAAAAGCAGCAAGTATGCAAGAGTTGTTTACATGTTATGGGATAAATGCATGCAAAAAGCATATATCTCAATATAAATTCATCAAATGGCCATAACTCCCAGAATAATATAATGGTCTTATATGTACATCTACTCTTGATACTGAATGTTCCTTTGAGTAATCCATTACAATTTCAAGTGAAATTTACTGCAATAAAACTTGAAAAATATGTGTATTGCAATTATCTGGAATCTTGGGTGTAAATATTATATACTTCACCACCCAACAGCCTGCCCACATAGTTTACCTGCCATTTCTTGGGACTACATTTTTGTTACATAGAGGATCTTACATGAGTGCTCATGTTTTATTGAATTTATTAAACGAGTTGGGGAAAAGAGATAAAATGCAAGGCTTGCCGAGCATTTTATCTCTTTTTTGCAACAAGTTTAATAAACTCAATAATATGAGAGCACGAATGTTAGATTCTATTTATCATATGACAAATACTTTGAAATCTCATTTCTGGCGTTAAAACGTTATAATTTTGTCATTATGTACGCAACGTTGTTATGGACGTCATAATGTTTCCCATAAATCTATAAACCACTAGTGGTTTATCGATTTTATTGCATGGCGTTATTTCACTCCCAGACGCGACGTCATATGATAAATAATTACGAATTATTTATTTATTTAGATATACAGGCCTCCAGATAAGTGTATTTGAAAATGATTTTTTCTTATTTCTCAACAAAAAAATAATGTTGTGGATACTCCAAAGAATCCAAAACAAATGTTTTAAACTGATGGATAAGAAAATAATTACATATTAACCCTATTTTTTTTTCCCTATCCGGACTTATGGATATAAAAAAGAACATACTATAGCATCAAAATCTTCTCCAGCTTCTCGAATGGTTCTCACAGCAACGTCTAGGTCTTCTTCAAATTCTACAAGAGCATACAAAAATTACAGTTTGTACCATATACTAATTGTCAATACTCAACTCTATATAAACTTCCAATTTCAGTCAATCCAATAGGCAATTTTCACTATTAATGTGGATTCCTCGTATGTATCATGATTGTCTAGCTTCATTATGATCTGGGTCTACAGAGGGTACACAATTTTGAAAAAACAACAACAGTGCACTAATCAGGTAAAATACTGTTATATCTAAACATTGATGAACATTAATAATAATAAAATAATAATAATAATAATAGTCTTTATTTTCAGAGGGTAACACATTTAGCGAAAAAAAAGCTAATCTTCCATGAGGCCCTCTATAAACTACCGCCAAAAAGAATACAAGTATAAAGTACAAAGATGATTTACATGTATACAAAATAATACAAGCAGCATGGAGCACGTTCAAACCTACATACACACAGGCTCACTTTATATACATAAAAAATATAGATATCGTACCTCTAGATAAAAGTGCTTTAAATATTTATACCAATTTTCAAACACGTGTTTTAGGTACTCAAAAGAAGGGTTTCAATGAGACAGTTCTTTTTAGTACCAAACTAACTGATAAAGCTGGGGAACAAAACATATTCACAATTTTACACTCAAAATTATGTTCATATGGGCATAATGCTTCAGTTTCAAAGATTGAAAGATAGACTGGATTTCATCCACTTAAAACAATGTCTATGAAAAGAATCAACAGTTTCTAAATCCTTTTAACAGTCTGGTAAGTTGTTCCAAATGACTGGACCTGAATAAATGAAGCTTTGTTTGAAAATTTCTTTTTGTGGCCTTGGAGTATAAAAATCCAATGCACCTGTGATCTTAGAGACTGAAGCGTTTCATTAAAAGGTCGAAAAGAGAACATTTCATTTACTGTGACGGTAGGACAGATTTAGAAACTTTAAATATAAATTTAGCTTTCCTGAGGAAAATGCGTTCATATATGTTTAAAATTTAAAGCTCATCCATACTATTGGCAATGTTATCATATTGGTAATTTTGCAACGATTTTAACAGCTCTTTTTGTAGCCTATAAATTCTGTTAAGATTATATTGAGATGTTCCTCCCCATATTGTAGAACAAAAGTCAATGTGGGGTTAAATATATGTTTTGTAAAATTGTACTCTGTGTTCGGTGGATAAATAGTCCTTCAATTTGAATAATAGCCAAAGATTTGAAGAATTTGAACATGTAAGTCTCACATTTAATTACACGTCAAGTAAATAAGTCAAATATTTCTGAATCTGACAGTTATTGACCTAGTGAGCCTGCCAATCAAGACCACATAACAACTACTGATTTTTTTTAACAGCTTGAGATACCTGTTTCAGCCAATAAGGTAATAAAATGCAGTCCCTTTATAACACATTTTGTTAGAACATGGATTTTGATATAACACAGTTAGGTTGTGGCTCCCAGATTTTTTACCATGTAATTTTACAAAGAAATTATAGGAATGGTCATTTTCCTATGATTTCTTTGTAAAATTGGCCTTTTATAACATGATTCACTTAAATTATAATAACATGGTCCCAAGCATAGTGTTATAAAGGGGCTGTACTGTATCTCTAACTGTCTGCTTTGGCTGAATATGCAAATACTTACAATTTCTCCGATACCTAACACATCTGTACTGAAAATGAAGGATATTTTATGTAAAAAATGGTTTTTATGAAGGGCAGTGCATTATTTGACCATCTAATGTATTGTGTATGAACTCAATCTATAGATAAAAAAATAAATTAATGAACTTTAGATGTTCAAATCATAGATTCTTATAAAACTATTGCAAATTGCAGGATAAAATGGGCTAATCATTCTTCTAATCTCAAATCCTTAAATGATTAACAAAATGTATTATGCATGCCTATATATAGATAGTCAGCCCCATATCCTGAATTCAGATATAGTCTTGAAAATGGTCATTCTAATGAGTGCAGTCCATTAGGCTAAAAAAATAAACAAGTGTTTCTCGGGCCACTTTTATGAAAAACAGATAGGGCAGGTTTTTTATTTTTTATTTTTTATTTCCCCCAAAACAGATGAGGTCACTTTCTTGTTTTGTTTTTATTTCATCAAAACCTAATGAGGCACCTTTTTTTTTTTCATTCTAAGTATAAAAATGTTGACATCTGAAAAAAATAAATGAGGCCACTTTCTTTTTTATTTAAGTCTGAAAAAAGACAGATGAGGGGCATTTGAAACAGATAAGGGATGGCCTGAGAAATAATTAACTTTTTTATGTTTCTCTGTTACCCACTCTTAACTAAAGGCCTGATATTTTATGTACTACATACACTCCCTCCAAATTTCTATCCTGTTAACCTCAGCATTCTAGTTGTAAGCATGTATTTTGAATCAGAGTGGAAAACAGCGTGGATCCTGATAAGACGACTTCGTCATATTGTTTGACCTAGTTCCTGCCTACATTCTACCATGCAAATACATGATGCAGATATATATCTCAGATATATGTCCTCAATGTTAGTTCAGTTACAATAATTCAAGACACTATAGGCATAGAAATATGGGCCTCGTCGCCAGAAAACCTGTCTTCGGAGGTTTGCGAACAACACAGGCGCAGACCAGCCTGCGCATCCGCGCAGTCTGATCAGCGCCTTTGTTATTCGCTTTTTGTAAAGTATTATATGTAGACATGCTACATGCAAAATTTCAGTTTTCTAGCTAGTCTCTGTAGCTGAGGAGTTTGGTTTGCAACTCGCTTTGTTGGAAACCCCGAAGACAGGTTTTCTCGCGGCGAGGCCCATATAAGATAATTTAAACTGTAAGAAATAAGTTAGTACTGCAGTATAAATTAATCAGGGATTTCCTAGGCCTGATTTGGGGCTGAATATCGGCCCCATCCCAATTCAAAAATGAACAAAAACTTCCCAAAATGGTGTATATAATTCCCAAATTTTATTAGTTCTACATTTTGGTGAAAATTTCATGAAAATGCGAACAAAAATACCAAAGTTACAGATGCATGAATAACTGCATAAGAATGTGAATGAAAACACATCTTCATTCACATTTTAATGCAATTTTCATTGAGTTTTTATGGTAGGCAATTAAAGCAACAAACATGTTACAGCTTTACACTTCTAATTTCTTATATGGTTTTCAATCCATTTAAAATGGTGGTCCAGTTCTTTTAGATTACATCAAGTTTTCCCAATTTTTATGGTCCAAATGCTTTTTTTTCCCAAATCCAACAAGCCCCTGGCCCCGACACCAGGAAGGTAGGAAAATCCCTGTTCACTTATATTAAGCATACAATTTTCAAGAATATTTTTAACTTTTCTATTTACTACTTACATTAATACCAACAGTCATATCACTAGAAAATGTGTTTTTGGGGTTTGTGACCCCTAATATGCGTTTTCTCGTGATATGAACTGTACAATCCATATCTATAGTATATTTGTGCTATATAGGTAGTGCAGGAGATTTTGGTACTTTTTGCATATGCACAAATGCCTCAAACAAACACAAAGCTAGAGGTCTAATATTTGGTCTAGTCTTCATCTATATCAATACTTTGTGTCTGCGAGCAGCATAGGCTATGCACAAACTCCACTAGCTGAGTCTTCACTGACCACAGGCACTGATGCGGTAAGTACCAAACTCTCGTGCATTGGCCCTTTTTCTTGATCAGAAAAATAATCAACAGTACAGTGCCGGGCTCACAACAGTAAAGTGAAATCAAAAATATTTATTCAATGTCATGTTGTTGAACCAACATTTATGAATGTGATGCTCTATCTTATTCTGCACACTTATTGAAGTTTCTGTATTGTTTCTTTTGTTGTACATGTATAAGCAACAAGAGGACCAAGTGGCTCTAGATTGCTCACCAGAGTTTTGTTTGAGCTTCTTACAATATACAAATGTAGGTATTGTTTGGAAACTGGCCATGCCCTTGATGACCTCTGAGGTGGGGATGTTTTTGGCCCCAGGGCTATAATTTGAATTAATTTAAAGGAGGACCACCAGATGATGCTGCATACCAAATATCAAGGCTCTAGGCCTAGTGGTTTCAAAAAACTAGATATTTTTTAATTTTTTCCCTATATAAGTCAATGTAAAACATGTGATTCCCAGGATTGGACTATTTCGACCATAAAACGATTATTTGAACAAACTTGTTAAAGTATCACTAGGAGATGCTACATACCAAATATCAAGGCTTTTGGCCTTGTTGTTTCAAACAAGAAGATTTTTTATATGTTTTATATTGTAAAACATTTGACCCAGGTAGGGGTGGGGTTATCTTGGCCCTAGGGCCATTATTTAAGCAAGCTTGGTATAAGACCACTTAGAGATGCTATATACCAGATATCAGGGTTCATATATGACCCCCAGTATGGAGCTTCTTTGGCCCACAGGTCATAATTTAAACAAACTTGGAAGAGTTCCACTAGGTGATTTTGAATACAAAATATCTAGGCTCTAGGCCTAATAGTATAAGACAAGAAGGGTTTTTATGTGTGACCCCACTGGACCGTGAGTGGGCCATTTTTGGCCCCAGGTGCATAACTGAACGAACTTGGTAGAGATTAACTAGATTATGCTACATACAAGATTTTTAAAAACATTATTTTGAGAATCTAGTTTTTGCTCATTTGACCTAGTTTTGCAACTGACTGAAACCCATTTGAACAAAGAAGATTAAATATAAGGATCATTTCTGCCAAGTTTGGGCAAAATCAAGTCAGTAGTTTGGAGGAGATGTCCGCACAACGCCGACAGACAACAGATATCCAACGATCACAAAAGCTCACCATAAGCCTATATGGTTCAGGATGGTGAGATAATAATTATAGCAAGAGAAAAAATCATTATCATAAAAGTTTGGCTACAAATAACATCTAAAGGTGGAATAAAATTATAGTGTCTGTGTTGTCTACATATACTTACGTGGAGTATCTGGCAGAAATTAACAATAATAGTAGTTTATTACTATGTATTGCTAAATATCAACATAATATCAAGTTATCAACACATCATAGTCATATAGAGACATGTAGGTTAGCAGGCACACAGATTTAAGCCTTTAATGATCTATTGTTTTGCCATGCTAAAATAATCAGCTTCCATAAGAAAATATTATTAATACCCTTTATCTCGTAAATATGTCTCTCTCCCTTTTATCATTGAGTACCAGAACAAAATTACTCAACCAAGTATTAGCATGTGCAAACAAAATAGTCCCAGATATGACAGACTATTAATATTGAGAACATTTAAAATTTTAGTGCAGGTGCAACTAAGTTGGATGATCGATCAATATGCAACTAAGTGATCGATCCATGCAGATGGGATGATTTCATATTGAAAATTATATATGCAGTTAAAAAGTAAAATTGGGAGTGCAGTGGCTCAGTGGTAAAGTGGTCTACTGGAGATAATTAAGATTGAAATCCCTGGTTCGAGCCTCACCGAAAGCAAGGAACTTATCCTCATTGCTTAGTATACATACTCCGGTTACCACCTAGGACACCATGATCCTATGAGGACCATCATGAGTGACTTGGATGTTTAGCAATATAACTCAAATAAACAAACAGTTAAATATATAGCTTCAAGCCTTGTTATCTTCTGAATTCGACTCTTTCTCTCCAATCATTAAAATAGCAAGTATGATATGCAATGGTAGATTGCATCTGTGGAGATTGATTAAAATCATAGCACAATGGTCAACTGGGACTTAACAATAGCTTGAGATGAGCCTAACCTTTCCATTGTATGATGGGTCATCCAAACTGTTTTTTTCTCTTACAGACTGGATGGAAGATTCTACCATTCGAGCATAGCTAAATGCCTGAGCCACTTGACAAATATAATTTTCCAAGGCTGGACTGTAAATATGGAGGTTTTGAAATGTTGAAGATTGTGACAGTTTCAGAAGCATACTGTATTTTCCTGAAGTATATTATGGACACCACAACTCTTTCCTTGCTAACGAGTTTTGTCATCTGCTGATAACCTTTGCAAACAGTTTGGATCCAGATCAAGACTGACAGAATGTCAGTCCTGTTCTGAATCCAAACTGTTTAATACCCTGATAGTGTTCCTGAAAGAATATTTTGAAACAGTTAAACTTGAAAAATGTCAGCAGATGAGAACAAAAGCATGAAAAATCACACAGCAAGCACACACTGGTTAATGTATATGTCTATTTGGTGGTATTTACGGGTATTGCCGGTACTTCATAGACCGGAAGTTGTAGATATTGGTGTTAATACTTTATAGAAAAACATGCCATATGCCTAAAGGACTATAGACTTTAATCATTTTTAAGTATTCAGTATGTGCATGGCGATTTATGTAAGCATTTAGGAAAAGATTTGAGTACCGATCATCTAGATCGGTACTCGAATCTATTCCTTAATGTTTACATAAATCGCCATGTGCATGCCGAATACTTAAAAATGATCTAACTTTATAGTCCTTTTGGCACATGGCATGTTTTTCTATATAGTATTTACACCAATATCTACCACTTCCGGTCTATGAAGTACCGGCAATACGTGTAAATACCACCAAATCAACGTATACATTTACCAGTGTGAAGCAATGAGTCAGTAAAAACAGCACCTTAATTCAGTGCTCCAGATTATTATTTGTACAATGTGCATGATACTGATTTAAGACCGCCTTTGCATGCCAGGTAATTTTGCAGACTTTTTGTCAGCTGCTGAGTTTTTTTCCCAATTAATGATTTTTAAAAAAATATTTCAGGAATACCAGCACTGTGTCAAATAGTTGGGGTCCAGATCTGTGTACAAACTGTTTGGAAAGGCCATCAACACAATGAAGTTGCCACTTCAAGCAGGGAATGAATTAAAATTAACCCTTTGCCTGATAATTTTATCATCTATTGATGTTCTTTGCAAACAGTTTGTACCCAGATCAGACCAGGCAGAATGTTGGGCCTGATCTGGGTCCAAGCTGTTTGACACTTGATGTCATTCTTGAAAGAATATTTTGAAGAAAAAAAAAAGTTAAAAAATATCTGCAAACGCCAAAAAATCATGAAAATTACCCAGCATGCAAAGAGATAAAGCTATATAGAAAGATTGTTTGTTTGATTTGACTCTTTACGTCCCATCAACAATCTTTCAGTTATAAAGGGACAGGTCTTCCTGGGTTGAACCAGTACTAAGCTAGGATTAATGTTCTTGCTCAAGGACACAACGCAGTGATGCTGGTGAGGCTCGAACCCGCGGCCCCTCGGTCTCCAGTCAAGCACTCTACCACTGAGCCACTGCGCTCCCTATCTAGAAAGAAGAATACGTCTTACCAGGAGGAATAAAATCCTCATCCACAGGAACTTCTTCATACGCAAACTCCTCATCATCGGAATCTACAGCCAATTGCTCTTCTGAGAACTGTTAAGGTTTCATAAATCTCACAACATGTAGTTAAAACAGAATTGTAGCAATGAATTCATAGGTTTTTCCAGCCCAAAGTGTTGAGACAATCAGCAAAAACCTCATAAGAAATCAGTACAATACAGGAATCAAACTTATAACCTTATAAGCGCACAGGCTGCTATAAGCGTACACTAGCTCATGCGCAGATCCAGAGAATTTTGTCAGAGGGGGTCCAACTTTGACGTCTTTTTTATTTTTTTTAGTTGTTGAGGGGTGAGATGATCATAATACCACTAAATGCGGGCCATAATCAGCCCACCAGCGAAACGCCATAGAAATGGTGTTTTGCTGGCAGGCTGATGATGGCCAAACATTACATGCTGGCTTGGTTTTTAGGGGATCTTGACCAGTATTGCTGGGAAAGTAAGGAAACCCTACATTTTTGTGATTTTTCAGTCCCCCCTCTGGATCCGCGCATGCTAGCTAGTGCTATATGAACTTCTGATTTTCGGTCAATATTTTGATGCAATTTCGTTAATAATATGAATTCATCATATGGATTAAAAACATGCAGTGTTGATGGCCTTGTACTGAGTTGACCAGATTTTGTTGCATTTGAACATCAAAGGCCTAAACCAGACTGCACAGCCTTATTTTTTTCAATCTGTAGAAAAGTACAATATCTTAACCCTTTAAGTGCCAAGAAAAAATGCATCTGAAAATGTCATCTGCTGAAGTCGTCTGCTGCAAATAATTGCCTAACATTACTGATGAATTAAGTATAGAAGCAAACAGTGTGGACCCAGAATAGACTGCTCCTATAGGAGCAGTCTGATCTGGATCCACACTGTTTGCCATAGAGGCTTCTTAAACATTTCAGCAGACGAGAAAAGCAGACAACTTTTGTTGCGATTGGCGCATTAAGGGTTAAATTTGACCTACTTAAGGCAAAATTTCAATACTTCAGCCAGCCTTTGTAGCTAAGCAGACTGGACTAAACTTTACATCGTGGCAGAACCCAAAGACATGTTTCTAGTGACGGAGTCCAAACTATGGGTGCCTAGATGGTGACAGCTCAACCAGATATTTTCATTGGAAAGCAATTTAAGTAAGTTTGAAATATCATCACACTTCTGGTCAGGCAGATTTTTCCAGTCCACAGGACCGACTGTCCTGTGAAGTCTGGGAAACTTTCGTAAACTCTGTTAATGTTCTGGTTGTTGAGTGTTGTTTGATTATTGGATTTTTCATAATCGATCATCGAAAATAATCGGTCAGAAGGTTTCGATTAATGATCGATTATAATCAAAAGTTATCAAATGTAAGGGAAACACAGGTTCCATCCCAAAGAATGTCTATCCTTGTACTGCTTTATAAAAATATTACACGTCAGTTTCATGCTGTTTTATGAACAGTACCTTACCAAAACAGGTCCTTACAGCAAACTAAATTGAACAGCCATTGACATTAAAACCCTTTATGCACTTATGAAATCTTCCTTCTGGGATGAAACAATATACTTGTGAAGGTCCATTGTATACATCAATGGGTCATGGGTTATTATTCCGAAATAAAATTGCATTTCTTTCTCTGAAGATTGTTTTTGTCTGAGCAAACAATGTAGAACCTGATGAAATGCCGCATTCTAAGGCATTTCAGCTTGGTCTTCACTGTTTGTGACAATGTCACACAAGGCCATCGTCGCCGGTCCGGCAGGAAGGCAAGCGCCAGACCACTTTTTTGGCCGAGTATGCTTTCCGCCGTGTCCCTTTTTCTCGTTTCGGCTCATTTTACTTTATACTCTGATTTTATTCAATCTGCCAAAATTTATTGATGCAATTATCAATAACACTCGTTGCAAGAGTCATCAATAGACGGAACTAGCCAAGGTGTGGTTAATTTCATAATCTGATGGTCTTATAGTCATGCAGTGGACATAATCATTCTTATGGACCGTGTCGAGAGAAAACCTGACGTAGCTGCATGCGAACATCAAAGGGGCAGACCAGCCTACGCATCCGTGCAGTCTGATCAGCGCCTTTATTGTTTGCTCCCAGGAAAGTATAATTGATAAACTTGCTACATGCAATATTTCAGCATTCTACTGAACTAATCTCTGTAACTGAGTAGGTTGGTTGGAGCCTTGCATGGTTGGAAACCCTGAAGACAGGTCTTCTCGTTGAGGTCCAGATAATTTCTGTGATCCAGTTTCATTCCATCAAATTAACATATTGTTTTTTTCTTCTTATATTAAAATTAACATGTCGAGCGACAAAGTATGTTTCAAACATTTTGACTTAATTTACATATATATGAGCATCGTGAGCCTGTGTAATTACAATGCATTCCGTTACGGATATACGAGTCCCGCCTGTTGTTCCAATTCAGCCTAAGACTTTTCGGTTCCCCCAACGTCCACTCGACTTTAAAAATCCTGAGCAAAAAAGTGTTTAGCCATTGTGGTTTGAAAGCCAAAGATCTCATGATATGCCTATCAAAGCCAAAACCTAGATGAAGCCTGCATCCTTAACGGGTTTCTAATTGAAAAGAGGCTAGACTAAGTGTATACATATCTTTTCAAAAACATGACTTTTTGAAGTACCACCAAGGATCCATGTTAAAAGTACTTTGCTAAAACCTGCGGGGACATAGATGAAATAATGTCAAAGAAACATGCTGAAGAAAAATAAAGTAAAAAAAAAAACATGTGGCTGTCTGCAGAACAATTTTGTTCAGCATTCGGTTTCTCACGCGACAAGAAATATCTTTGTGACCAAAACCACTAAAATCTGGTCCCAAACGCATAAAACCCCTATTAAATAACGCACATAGAAGCATTCAAAATTCAAAAATTGCCTTGGGGGAGACCCCACAACCCCCCCTAACGAGAGGGGGAATAATCCCCTATCATGCTCTCCCCCTCTTGTGCCTTCGGCACTTGATGGCTTCTTCCGCCGGACCACTTTTAAATATGTGGCGAGAGCCCTGTCACAGCACACATTTAGGACAATGTGCAAAAGTTTAAGGTGTGCACTTGCTTTAATTACAGTTTATATCTTTAATTATATTCTATAAACCTCCTTCATTTTCTTGTAGCAAAGTGGCAAATTTAGAATAGCAGCTTACAATAGAGTCAGGTGTGAATCTTTTCGATTCTAATCGATTATTACCAAACACAATCGATTGGTAGAATAAAAATCAATTTTCGATTGATCATCGATTGTACTGGGATAATCAGTTTTCGCCAACGTAAGCAGATATGGATCTGAGGATAGCAAAACAAAATGCAACCTGACAAGAAAATGATTTTATCATAAAATTTCAACCTTTTATAATAATGTGTGATATCTTAGACTATCAAAATATGTTATTTAGTTTTCAAAAACTTTGATTTGTTTGTGCACCTGTTTTTCCGCCATTTCGAAAATAGTAATCAAAGTTCGACAACTCTTGTTGACCTGAAAAAAGACGCCTCATAAAGGGTTGGGTAGATAAAAAATCAATAGATGTTATGAGACAAACCATTTTTTTCATTCAATGAACAAAAATTATTGTGAATCTTCTATAATTTAATTTATTGTAACCAAAAATGTGTCAGTCATGTCTTTTTCTATATTCAATTCAAATCGGATTGATTTGAAACCCTAGGTTCATTGGGGTGCTACCACACAGACGGTAAATGAAAAAGTAGACATAAAACTTTCTTTTATGTACTTAAGGGATACATCAAGCCATTGCAGGTGAAAGATTGATATAATTTAGCAAAAAATCATTTTTAGATATATGGACCGTACAGCTGCTTATTAGCCATGCCATTGTTTCTGAGTCTTAACATTAATAAGAACCCCCTTATGATAAAATCAATGATTTTCCCCACTTGGGACCCCAATACATCGCTGAGTTTTCTTACCTCCATCGTGAAGATATGTCAACAGAAATGAAGATGGAGAAAGCGATGTAGACACTGAATAAAACATATCAGGATCATGATTTAAAGATTGGGGTATAAAAGAATCAGTGAAAATGGCGGGAAAACATTGATGCAGATAAGTTGCCATTATTTTACCACTCAGATATGCATTTTCTTACTGCTTAACAACTAAACAGACAGCTTTTCTTTTGCCCTTGGGAATTCCCTTGCATAATGAGCCTTAGACATCACACAAGTGAAAAAATAGTGGGAATTTTCAATTGGCGAAATTACATTCTTGGCAAAAATAGCTTACTCCACGATCATGGATACAACTAGTTGCAGAACTGCGACTTAAGATTTTTTTTCGATCTGGCTGAATCTAAAGTCGCAGTGTTTTTGTGCTCTATCTTGACCAGTGATGGAGTCCCCTTTTGTTTTGGGAAAAACTCGTTTCCTTGACAATCCAACCATTTAGACTTCTTCATGTGTTTTACATACACAACCAAAGTTATAAAAATGTTACCATTGACTTCGTTATTATGACACGATCAATGCAATCTGTAATATCATGTTCTTGTTTTGTTTTTCGGCTCATCACAGCCATTTTGCATGCTTTTCACGAGCTAGGAGTGATGACGTTTTTTTCGATAAAATTCGAATGTTGAATTGATGAGACGAACTTAATAAAACGTTGAGAAATATTATAATAAAACCCGGTACTGGTTATACTCCCCATGACTAGGTAAGGTATGTCAGCGCTTTTCAAAAACTCAGTACATTATAATAATTATATTAACAGTGGATTTTGGACATTATAAGAAACAAGTAGGTGTTTGAATTTTGAAAATCAGGGCAAAATTGTTAAAGCTATTTATTCTGTTAACTTACTCAATGTTGGTACGCTCGCAGCAGTCACGTTTCTGTATTATTGTGCATTGTAGCGCCCCCTATTTTCTATTAAATCATAACGAGTAATGACCTATTTCAGAAAATGAAAGTCGATTTCCAAGAATGGTTTGATTTCAATTTAATATAGCATGCCAAAGAAAATGAGATACTTACTTGACAGAAATCCTTAACAATCACATACCCCACCCTTATAAATCTAATTTTCGAAAAGGGAGCTTTGTCATGTCCCAAAATGTCATAATCAGACCGAAAATGGACTTTTCCAACAAGGCGGACAATTGTTATTCTGATCATGTGCTCACGTGACAAGTTTCCCGCCAAAAGTAGCAAGCTAACGCAAGAGTGCATTGACCTCTGAACCAAAAGAGGGTCAGCTTGTTTATGGCAAGACGCGATGGATTGGAAAGATCAGAATCAAATTATTTTTGCACAGTGATCAGTAAGATATTAGTGAAAGAAAATATTTTTTATTTCATGGCTAACCTTGCTGCACGCTGAATAGCTTTACTATCACACGCTATTGTTCAAATAGGCTATCAGTCAATACACACAGTTGGTACCCATCGTTTTTAAGGCGCCACATGAATCTTATATAGAGGCATTGGGTGTTTTGACCTTCTTTTTGAACATGTGCGCAATGGTTTATGATTAGAATTGTATAATTATGTCATTGTTTGAATATGCAAAACCATTTGGATTTTTTTCTATGTATTTCCTGTTAGCGGAAGTGGGGGAGTTCCTTACCTGAAAATAGTCAATTTTCAATCCAGTGACATCCGTCGGAATACAGAACCAGGGTGAAAAATTTGCATACTAGGTTGAAGATTGACCTTTATTTGTTGACATTCATCAAGATGTTAAAAGAAAACCTATTACAAATGGTGAGAGAGGTCACCATAAAAATCAACCTGTATGCACAAAAAAGGATCCCATCCATTGCCATTAAGAACTCCTCGGACACAGTTTGTACATATCCAACTGGGTAGTTCTCGATGGCAACAAATTGGTAAAAGGCGGCCCCAGTTAGTTCGGTAATCGGTCATCTTTTTTTGCAAATATCTACATGTAACAAATGTATGGTGAGATTGTATTGGATTCTTTTAATCTCAACAGACCAGGTATGATCATTTTTAGGCCAATTATGACAATAAGGAAAGTAAAAGAAAACATTATATAAGTCTGATTTTGGTATTTAATGTTGTTAAGACATCTGTGTATTCAGAAAACGGAAAGTAAACAGGTCATTGTCGGTACATTAAATACCAAAACAAATTCGTGCGTGACTTTAGTACCCACAGAAAAAGCATGCTCTTCAGCTCAGAAGACAAAAATGACGCCATGTTTTGAAAACAAATAGTGTAAACATTCTGTGTGGACAGGAGTATTTTATCTTTTTGGAACTAATCAGGTATGCATCAGCGGCAAACTTAATAGCAAAATATAGATTAACCTATAAACATACGAAATGGAGTCGTGTTAGAGGAAGACACTGTTTGGAAATGTGTTTTCAACTTGGTTTACGTCCACGATAACAGTAAGGGAAAAGATAGAGGCTTAAAAAATCAGGGCTATATGATAACATAAAATAAAAATCCATCATATCGCCCTGAATTCAGTGCTAGGATACAACGGGAACAAGACAGTTCACCGACAAGACAATTCACCGACACGGTTTTTTAAGACAGTTCACCGACAGATTTGAAGACAGTTCACCGACACTTTTGAAGACAGTTCATCGACACTTTTTTATCACGTTATTAACATATGGCTCAAAAATATAATTGATTATTGTGAAGAAATATTGATGAGTTATGATTTTAGGTGATATGTTGATATAATTTTTTGAGAAAGTCTGATTAATGATAATAGACAGATATTTGATTGCTACATGAAGCTTTATTGATGTGATCCTATTGCCAATTGTACATTATTTTGATGAAATTCGCTAGCAATTCAAAGCAATCCTTTTGAATATTTAAACAGATTTGTTCAGGTCTACATTTTTATCTTTATATAGTTATTTTACGTTAGTGATATTAGACGTATTTTCGCACTGACAATGTGATGATCGCTATATAGGCAGTTGTATGCACATCTAATAAAATCATATTGCAATAGCATATAGGTAATTTGATTAACTTTATATTAGGCATTCGTTCATTATAACATCAATAAATGGTGAAAATTGTGTTATTACATATAAATATAATATGAAATTTGTCGATGAACTGTCTTCAATTCTGTCGGTGAACTGTCTTCAATTCTGTCGGTGAACTGTCTTCAAAATGTGTGTCGGTGAACTGTCCTGTCGGTGAACTGTCTTGATTCCGATACAACACTAGCTGTGCCCCACACCCCATTTCTTTTTCGTGAATGGCTATTCAATCTCTAACAACACATGACATGCTGCTCTGATCATTTCAAATTGCAATACAGTAGCAACCCTTAAAAACTAATAGAATAGAATGCGCCCGGTACCATTGAACTAAAAATTGTTTTCTACATGTCGATATTCCGGCTCACTGGTGACAGACTTTGGACCGGTAAGATTGGAAGAAATAGCCATGATCAACTTAAACATGAGAGTATTAAAATATGCAAGAAATTTGTGATTTGTGATAAAACATGCTTTAGAACTATGCAAAAGATACTTTCTAGGTAAAACTTTTCGTTTTCCATTTTTGCAAAGCGCGAGATCTCCAAGGATACATATACAGGAAATAACTAGCCGCTTAAACTGCCGTGCAACTTTTCAATGCACACGGACCAACGCCAGGGACCTGAGACAAATTTTCTTAGGCCACAGACCTGTAATTGTAAAAAGGGCACTGAATGGCTCAAAAGGTGGGTAAGAACAATATTTTTAAGTTGTAAGGTGTTTCATGATTGGTCAATACTAAAACTACGGAAATATATTGTATTTATTAGATGGGTATATCTTTGCTGTACTTTTTGAAACAACATCTCATTGCATTTGTTGATTAAGTTTACTGGTGTGGCTTAGAAAAAAGGACCTTGCATTTTGCTATTTTTTCCCTATCATGTAGGGTGCCCACCTTCAGGGGCCAAAAAGTGGTAAAACATGGTGGTCACCATGGTATCTCATATTTGTTTATTGGTTGAACTAGGTCCAATCTGTAATTCTATGGCAGTGTTGCAAATGGACGAGTGCATGTGAAGGTGAGTTACTTACCTAAATCCTCAAAGCAGGAGGCGAAAGCTCAACTGGACTAGAAGACTGCAGATAGGTAACTGCTGACCATACTCCAGGGCGGGCTCCATGACGTCATTATTGGCGGGAACAGTAGCTCATGGAGCCCGTGGAGGTAGAGGAGTGAGCACATCTCACTTCTGTCGTATATTTCCGGGGCTCTCCGGAACTCCCCGGTACTCTCCGGAACTCCCCGGTAGCGGCTCTCACAACACTCTACCCCATCTTTGAAAGTCCCTGGCGTATGGTCCTTAAGCCTTACTTAAAAACATGCTCTTAAAACTTAACTTAAAAAATGCCTATAAATTTGGTTTGTTGTCCGAAAGATAATTGATTGAAGAGTTACTAAAAGATGATTAAAATAAATGTTCCCTTAATTTGCCTTAATTTAAATGTATAAAAATGTATATTTATGCAACATAAAAGACACACAAAACATGGACAATTACAGATAATGATTTAAAACTAAGATGACTAGCGGAATTTACAATTTGATGAGTTATGCTGATAAGGTTACAATTAAGATGAGATGGAATTTACAAATTTGATGAATGATGAATGATATAAGCAGAATTTACAAATATTTACAGAAGTATATGGACGGAATTCTTGCCACCTGAATAATTTACAATATGGACATTTATACAACAATACAAAAACAACACAACAGAGACAATCACAATATACGACAATACCTGTGTAGGGGAACTGTCAGCTTGTGACCCTTTTCTCCACTAGTCCAGAGTAGGTCCTAGAGGCTCGATGGCTCCCAGGACAATGAAACGCAAAAGCAACGAAAAAGCTAAGCGAAACGGAAAAGCAACTAAAGATAATAAGCAAATACTCTCCAGAGATCACTGCAGTGTCAAGTGGCATGAATTTTACAAAATATAACAATTTTAAATATGCTGACAGATTAAAATATCACAGGTATCTTGAGATGTCCTTAATATATATGCAATTGGTGTATCATAATTATATAAATATTTGAATATGTATATGCAATGATACACATGGTGTTTAGAAAATATCACAGAAAGTTTTACAAAATGAATGGAATTTGACACACAAATATATAAATAGATCCCAGAGTTTTTATTACTAAAGGTGGTCAAAACGGTCACAATGAAATAATTTATGCAGATTTTTGAATAAGGGGATATCCCAAACTAATACAAAAATATGTAAACTCTGTGATCGGTAATTCACGTTAGTTATCTCTGGAAAATATAAAAGCAAAGGAAGCAGAAATGATAAGGCGCAGGGTAGCTACTTGCTACAAAGCAACACAGCACACTACACTAAACTTACTTTTTTGAAATCCGAGGTCTGAAAAACCAGAAAAATATATGTATTAATAAATTGAATATGCAAATCCACTGGAAGAACTTACACCAACAAAACACGCGAAATATTCCGATGAACGCATAATTCCTCCAGTGACGTGAACATACAAGATCCTTGCCATTGAAGCAATTTCGATAAACATAGCAAAATAATCGCGTCGCGGTAACAAAGCTATCACTCCTATGACGTGAACATACAAGATCCTTGCCATAGAAACGATATATCCTGTCAAAGCAAATTTCATATATAACGGATATGAAAATGTATTTATCCAGGTAAAGGTGATTAATAAACCCAATAAGAGTGTTTTTACCAAGGCAAGCTATACATCTTGGCAGCATTTTTGTTACACACTCTCACAAGCTCCATTGTCGGTATACCCATAATTTCGGCAGCTTTTACCCCATTTTCATATGCCATCCATGGTCTTTCATGTTTATCCAAATATGGGGAATCCGTCTCTAACAGAAAACGGTCAGGCCTTCCCGCAGACATCAGACAAGCTTGCGTCCTACTATCTGCAACAGATTTCCTGGAAAGGCTAAAGAAACAGTTTGGAAGTAGAGAGCTCCACTGATTGAACTCTTCCACTCCCCCTACAAAACAATGGCGATGTATCCACGCCTCTTGCAGACCTAAATCTAAAATAATTTCTAAGGCCTGCTGAGCAGCTTTAGCTTCCATATCATGTTTTTCACTCCGGATGTGCAGGACAATCACCTTACCCAGTTGTTTTGCCAGTGATAAAGTGAGACGCAGGAACTGGCGTTGGGTTTCGATTTTCTCTGCTCGACAACGACCTTTGTCATGTGACTCGGAACAATTGCAACGAGCAGTGTGGTCGATACCAACTTCGCCAATACCTATCGCCTCAGGATATTCCTCCAGTTTCCTTTTCAGTTTTTGAAATTCCATCTCGGGTCTATTCTTGGCCAGCACATGGGGGTGAATTCCAAGAGTGAATCTCAGTCTTGGTTCGCCCGCCATCTGCCTACCAATCTTAAACCAACGAGATGGGAAGACAAAATTCTGAATCGCGAAACGCAACGTAGCAGAAAAAGGGATGTTCATCGAGCGCTCCAGATCCGACAAAGTAGTGGAATGTTGATGGGAGAATCCATCCAAATGAAAATGTGAATCAATGATTCCCACTGTCATTTTAGGATGTCCATAAGGAAGCGAGGAACCATCCGATCGAATATACTGATGTACCGAGAGAACTGCTAAACGAACTGCTGGACTAAGTCGCGCCACTAATCTGGTAAAAACAGAAAAGTTCGAAAGCACAATAAGTCTACTCGGTGGGATCTCCTTATAACCATCAGCAATAAACGGTTCCAGGCCAGATCTCCGATCAAAATCTCTGAAGAAAAACAATTCATCTTCCGAGAAACGAAAAATGTTCGGGTAGAGGTTGTGCGCTACCACATACCCCAGCAGATCATGGATACTCCCGAGACCCAACTCTCTCGCCATGAATAGAAAAATTCCATTCATGAGGAGAAACCAGGCCTCAAGCAAGTAATCACCGATGATCCGCTGATGCATACGGTGGAAACGTTCAACGTCTCTCGGACACCCTTCGCCACGCTGGCAGTCTACACAGGCTGTCGAAGGATCCATATACCAGGGCATATGGGTCCTCAGAGCATGCCGCCTTAGATTAACAGAATAATCGCCACAGGACGAACAATTTCCCCTGTTAGCTGGCATAGTTGTGGTCAAGTTATCTACAATAAAAATATAAAAAATATTTTGAGAAATCTTAAAATTATGAATGAAATGAATTTAATGAGAAAATGGATTTTAACCTATAATACTTTTTATTTTTGTTTTCCATGAAAATGAAGATTAGATAAAACATAAAACCATAGTTATGTATATACTTTGCATAAAATGTACAATGCCATAAAATTTTAAAATCTACATGAATGGTGATAATAATGAATTATATGAATTTTTATAATATGTCATGAAATGACTAGGTTTTTTAAAAATTATAATACTTTTTTTTATGATGAATGTATATGCCAATGAAAATTAAATGAAATTGACGCGTGCTAATTAAATTTAGCACTAATCGTTAAAATGTATATATGAAAATAAATATTACAAATTTACATGATAAAAATTAACTATACAAATTCCCTGATAAAAACATAACACAAATTATAGTGGCGGCGGACATGCTCGCAGTCCGCGAAAATAAAATGTGCCTGTCATTCTGGCGGAACCAACAGAATGACAAATGCGGCACCCAGGATGGATGGTCAAATTGGCCATCCACACTAGCTGCCTCTGCACTTTCTATCCATATACTTTGAGTGCCCCAAAGTATATGCATAGGACTTATTTGAAAGGGGTCAGATGAGCCGTCCCGGCCCCTAGCTAATAAGTCATATATAAAATAATGGAAAATTAATTACAAAGGTAAAAAAATGCTTGTCTGGTAAATCCAGTGGCGATGATGGCCTTCGCCACTCAAAATACCGGACAAGGGGATAAAAAATAAATATGCGACGGCGCAACAGCAGTGTCGCCACTACCGTGCATGCCGTCTGAGTGACAAATATGTCGTTAGATGGAGCCGTCACACCGCCCTGAACATACAAGATCCTTGTTCGGTGTGATCGGCCATCTGCATTAAAACACTATAAAATTTAATTAAATGTGTGCCACGATGATACTCGGGTCTTTTGGCCAACACAGGTCAAAAGAAGCTCTGTGGCTACATGTATATTTTGGCTGGTGCTTCAACCAGAGAGGGCAGGTCATGTCCTCACCTGGTTTCAACCAGTAATGGTGAGCTACCATTACTTTCTTGCGGCCTTTGAGTTTGCTGTGGTGTTTAGGTTGCTTCTGTTTCAGCCAGAGAGAACTTGCGGAGTTCTCACCTGGTTTAAGCCTGTAATGGTGTGCAGCCATTATTTTTCTCCGACCTTTAAGTCTGTTGATGGGGCGCTTAACACTTTTCACAGACAGGTGAAAGCCCTTAAATGGAGGTCGAGTTCTAGGCCTAGCGCCTTTTTTGGCTTTCTCGTGCCTGACCCTACCTCTGGTCTTGGATTCCCCAATCCCAGGGACAGGGTCAGAACATACATCACACTCAGATGACAAAGAATTGTTATGTGCAGTCTCATTTGCAGATGATGAGCTGGGTATGGGAATGTCAGACAGAGCAGACTGCATAACATCAACAGGGCCAATCATGTCCGCTGACTCTTGTCTGTCCCTACATCTGGTCATGGGCTCATCATTTCCAGAGGAAGGGTCAGAACTGTCATCATCCCCAGAGGAGTAGCCATCTAGGGACGATAAGGGAAATTCGGCAGAACTGCTTGCCACCCCCCATCTTTCCGAAACACTAGCAAGAGTTTCATCAAAACTGCAGATTCGCTGACGGGGTCCATAATCGGAAAGACAGTTTGTTATGGAGTTGAGTTGAACGCAGACCGCTTCTCCATCCATACCAATCCGTCTTTCCAACCGGTTTAAACCCATTATCACTTCATTCATTTTATCACTCATTGTTGAGTTGAGACTATATGAAAATTAAATGGGGTCTACCAGTGAACAACAAAATAAAATACTGTTGGGATAATTATAATTCTCCATTGTAAAAAGGGACAAGTGGGTGAAAAAGAAACACAATACTAAATTTTTCACAATCTATTCAGGAATGCGAGCACGAATTGCACGTGGAAAAAACGCATGCAAACTGAAAGTAGACCGAAATAACCAAAACCGTGGGTTTCGCCACAATCTCAGCTATGCCGTCCTACTGACAATAAGAATTATAACTATAAAGAATGATATATGCGAAACCAATAGATCAACGCCCGAGAAAACTGGGATTGAAAAAATAACATGAAGATGATTTTCGCAATGTTTATTTGCACTGAAACGAGGAAAAACCGATTGAAAATATGAAATGTAAGTTGCACGCTGGGGAAACCAAAATAGCCGATACCCTAACTAAATAAACGGAAACAACGATGAAAAATGACGAAGAATTGATAAATTTACCTGAAAAAAAATCGAATTCCAACGTACGATATCCTAGAATGAAAATAGACTCGTCCGTCAACCGTAGACGGAGCTATGCGGTATTTTCGAGCCGAAATGAAACTATCAAACCAAAAACAGACTGAAAAATAGATTGAAAAGATGTAAATTCCGAAATTGAGGGCCAAAATTGAGAAAATATGCCTAAAAATATGAAAAAGAAAAAAAAATGTAAACTTCACCTACCTCATTGTCGCACAGGAAGTCCGCTAGCACGAACTAACCTGTAGCCTTTCGCTCGGTGCGCACTGGGATTGGGCCGCCATTTTTATTAAAAATATTTTATGCGATCACTGCTTGCATGACTCGAGGCTTTACATCCAGAAAATATTAGCTAAAAGAGAAATGATAAACTGTGAAAAAAAATTGTTTTTGCTATTTTTAACAATAAATTCTGTCACTACAGCAGTGCGAGAATTGAACGAGACTAGCCAAATATCGCTAATTACCCATGATGCAAAGGGCGAAATGCGAGAGATCTAGATGAGGTATCGTCAGGTCTCGCGAGAATGTCACCTACCTCAAATTCAAAAAATCCGGTACCGAACTCTAAACTTCCAAACTCCCCAGGAATGAATAAACACTGTGAATTTTCAAAATGACAATCCCGCGCGCCAATTATACACTCGTAGCGCCATTGTTGCGAATGACGAGTGCATGTGAAGGTGAGTTACTTACCTAAATCCTCAAAGCAGGAGGCGAAAGCTCAACTGGACTAGAAGACTGCAGATAGGTAACTGCTGACCATACTCCAGGGCGGGCTCCATGACGTCATTATTGGCGGGAACAGTAGCTCATGGAGCCCGTGGAGGTAGAGGAGTGAGCACATCTCACTTCTGTCGTATATTTCCGGGGCTCTCCGGAACTCCCCGGTACTCTCCGGAACTCCCCGGTAGCGGCTCTCACAACAGCAGCCTCATTGTGCTTGAAGAGTTGTGAGGACCACAGCTTACTTAAAAGCTACAATGGAGGTCTATGGAAAAACATTTACAGGTCTTGGCCCTAAAGTCACATATACGCACATACTGAAAGCTTATGTCAGATGTAAAACACTGATCCAAAAAATCATTGGGCGAATTTGGTACTTTTCTCGGAAAGCATATGTTTGAGTTATAGCCTCTTAAAGTAGGAAAATGGAGCAATTTTGCTCAGTTTTCGCTGTTTGAGTCCAAATCTGACCACCTTATACCTTATGAAAATGAAAGCAAATCATTGAGAAGAGCTACTAGACAGAACCCTTTAATTTGCCATAGGTTTTGGAGCTCTCCACGATGGTGACATTCTGCATATTATATTTGGTCTTTCTTAGGAAACGTTATCTAAGCTCCAATTACACAGAGTGATAAAACATAAAGTAGCATTAACGGACAAACTCGAAACTTATGTCGGATGTAAGACACTGATCATAAAACTCATTGAGCGAAATTGGTAGTTTTCTCGGAAAGCATATGTTCGAGTTTTAGCCCCTTAAACAGCTAGGGAAAATGGAGCAAATTTGCTAGCAATTTTGCTCAATCTTCGCTGTTTGAGTCCAAATTTGACCGCATTATCCATTATGTAAATGAAAGCAAATCATTGAGAAGAGCTTCTGGACAGGACCCTTTAATTTGCCATAGGTTTCGGAGCTCTCAACGATGGTGACATTTTAGCCCCTTAAACAGCTAGGGCGAATAGAGCAATTTTGCTAGCAATTTGGTTAGCAATTTTGCTCAATCTTCGCTGTTTGAGTCCAAATTTGACCGTATTATCCATTAAATGAACATCAATTAATCAATCACCATAGACGAGATCGAGATCGAAGGGTATTGCTTACAAAACAAAGAAGAATAAACTGCGACAAATTTAAGTTTATCAAACTTTTTAAAAGACGTGGACTTCACAAAAGTTGTTTCTGTCTCTGCCGAAAACTTTTCAAACTGTGAAGAAAGGCTGGCCCAGGAAATATGTACACTCTAGTTTCAGTTCTTAGGTGCAGTCTTTGCTTCCAAAGGATACACTTTTAAGAACATATTTAAGCATAGGAAAATCTAGCCAATTAATATTCAGTACTAAAACAAAATATTTAAACAGGAAGTTATACGAAATATCAAAAAGCCATGAGAAAGAACTAATTGAGTCGAGCCATCTTGATAATCATGCATTGTTAGAAGCTAAAAATCTTTCAATCTAACTTTAGAGAGAAATTCTATCGGACGATATTTCTGATATCATTTAAGCTAGTTGCCTTTCAAAATTCAAGTGGTCTCTAGCATTCGTCTATTTCAAACAGTCGGCTATGAAAGAGTATAGCTGTATAGGTTTACATGTTATTTAGTCATTCAGAAAGTTTCACAAAATGAAACATGCATTATAAAAGAAGAGAATGAAAAACACACACATAAACAATACTCTCACAAGCAACATGTAAAAATCTTGTGAAGATCTTTGCAGATGATACAAAAGTGTGTCATATGTGACAGGGAACAGTTAGAGTTAAAACGAGACTTAGATAAATCATCAGAGTGGTCGGGCTTATGGGATCTAGGATTTAATGCAAAGAAATGCAAATTTTTACACATTGGAAAAAAAAACAACCCACGACATAGGTACTATATGCATGAACCTGGTGAGCAAATACCCATAGAGCAAGTTGAAAGTGAAAAGGACCTGGGAGTGACTTTTGAAAGAATACTAAGATTTGACAACCATACATTAAATTGTGCCAATAAGACAAACAGAATGCTAGGTTTTATAAAACGTTCTTTTTCATTCATGGACAAAGAAATGTTTCTCCCTCTCTATAAGGCACTGATTTGCCTTCATCTTGAGTTTGCCACTGTAGTATGGTCGCCATTTTTGAAAAAGGTCATATTCCTAATTGAGAATGTACAACGCAGAGCAACAAGGATAGTAAAATCGATAAGAAATCTAAGCTATGGAGAGAGATTGAAGCATTTGGGTCTACCCACCTAGAAATATAGACGGTAATGGAACAACATGATTCAAGTTTATAAAATAATGAATGATATTGATAAATTGGATGTGAATACCCTTTTTCGGATGTCAACGGATGCACGAACCTGAGGTCACAACTTCAAGATTACAAAACAACAAAGCAGAACAATGCAAAGAGCTAATGTGTTTTCACAACGAGTAATCACTACATGGAATGCATTACCAAAGAAATGTGTCAACAATGTCTCTATAAATAAAAATAGTCAGTGAGTATGATCAGGAAATACCACAATCACAAACCGCAGACAAACCCATGGCATCGCCACACAAGAGCCACACAACCATCAGGAGACACCAGGAAAACAAACTAAGCAAAGCATCCCGTTCAAGTCTTCGCTTAACGACGCTTGGAAAGACCACACAGAAAAGTTCAGCTGAGTTTAAAGACAATTTATTGCGCACCACCCACAAGTTAACATACATGAATATATGAAGATTGTTCGGTAGCTATGATGGACTTTTACAAATAGATTGCTTAGAAGAAGGTCTCAGGAACTGCAAGTTAACCATAAGTTATGTCTATGAGACAAACAGTGCTCTCAGCCATTACTGTAACAGTTATCCATTCCTCTAGGATGACATCAGTCGTCGTTCCGCGCACATAGAAAGGATAACTGCCGTGGGGTTAATTATGCCCTCAGAGATTATGCATCGCAGGTCTGATCCAAATATAAATGTTATACATGTGGTTCTATTGTGTGGTAGATTTGTCAGTGACCTATATGTAAAAAAAATCACAAAAAAAACATCTAAAATGATAAAAATAGTGAGTATGATCAAGAAATACCACAATCACAAACTGCAGACATACCCGTGGCATCGTTAGGAAGAGCCACACAACAATCACGAGACACCAGGAAGACAAACAAAGTAAAGCAACCAACACTCTCTTCCCCATCAAGATGATTGCAAAACTAGAAGGGACATAAAGTAACGTACAACAAAACATAGCACAACTACAGAATCCAACAACGGGAGTAACAATCAACATCGAATTAACAACAACAGAACCACCGCCTTAGAACGGACAGCAATTAAAGCCACCAGGGGGCTTAAATGAATTTAACTGGTATAAAATCTTCACCCTAGATTCTGCCGTTGTTGAAGCACAAAAAAGTTAAGCTCGCATGGGGGTTCCTAGCTATTGCAATGTGTCATCATAGAGAAACAATATAATCAAATTAACGCACTTTGATGAAACAGAGAAAAGGGCGCACGACTAACAGATAGTCAGAGCTAAAGAAAACCTCAAGTTTAGCCTCGGTGGGCCAAGCTACAGCCAAGCATCAGGCACCAACCCACCGATTAAAGTTTTACGTCAGAGTCGTCATTGAGTCTGAGGCCTGGCCCATCATCGTGCAATTAAAGAGGAAATCATAGCTACAGGTATAAACCGTGATTGGGTTTACAAACAGGCATGCAGACTGTCGCATGGTATCCAAGTTAAATCAAACTTTTTTGTAATGTTTTTTAAAACCTACCTTGTAAAGACCAAATTGATAGGTCTACTCTCAGACTCCTGCTTCAACATTCTATACAACAGAAGGAATAAGGTGCATATGCATAAATAAGATTGAAGTTTGATTAGATCGTGGTTTATTAGCACTATGTACCGATCAAAATAATCAATAAGTAAAGAGTACAAATGTTGATAGTATAAGCTCATGATTTTGTGAACATATGTCCAACTGTTACCCTATATTGAGACGGTGTTGAATATACAATCAGTAAATAATAGGTATTTTCACTTTTGCTAGGTAAATTTCGTGACACGCAAAAATAGTAAGTGAGTATGGTCAGGAAATACAACAATCACAAACCGCTGACAAACCTATGGCACCGTGAGGAAGAGCCACACAACCATCAGGAAACATCAGGAAGTCAAACTAAGCAAAGCATCAAGCTCACTCTACCGGGGAGCTTGAATACATTTTACTGGTACCAAATCTTTGCCCTGGATCCTGCTGTTGTTGAAATACAAGAAATATTCAGCTCGCATTGAAGCCTTCTAACTTTTGCAATGTATCTTCATGGAGAAACACTCTTATCAAATTAACACACTATGGTGAAACAAAGAGAAGGGCTCATGACTCATAGATAGTCAGAGCTAAAGAAAACCTCAAGTTGAGCCAGGGTGGGACCAGCTACAGATAACCATCAGGCACCAACCCACCGATTAAAGCTTTACGTCAAAGCCTTCTAACAGTCTGAGGTCTGACCCACCGTCATGCAATTAAATAAGAAACCATAGCTATAAACCATGATTGGATTTTAAACCAGGCATGCAGACTGTCGCATGACATCCAAGTTATATCCAGATTTCATACATGTTTAACGTTTGATAATCTTTTTTAATCGATCACTAAAATTAAGTTTTCCAACAATTCGTTTGGATTTATATACTAAATTACCATAAAATATGAGTTCTGATATGCCTTGTTGCAGAAGAGTTTTTAACCCAATGTTGTATTTAACAATAAACTCTGAGTGTCTGTGGTAGAATTTAAAAAAATGCTTTTCGAATTTTGGGAAAGGGCTGACCTCTTGGCTCTCGTTTGTGGTGTCTAACTGTGAGTTTGTCACTTTCCCATTGGTATCCTGGCTCAGGTGTGGTACTTGATTGTATCGATTCCTGATCTTTGCATCCTTACTTACTTTTATGATATCTATAACCCTGTCTTAATAACTTAGCAGTTAAAAATAAGTTTCTGTTGTCGAAGTCATCAACATTAGAACACACGCTTGCAAAACAAATAAGCTGAGGAATATATACACCATAGGAAGGGGAGCGAGGAACATCTCCTTCATGAAATGGGAAATTTACTATTTCAAAATTGAAATCATCCCGTTTATCGTTAATTTCAGAAGAAACTATGCCATTTGTTATTGACAAGATCAAGTCCAAATACGGAGCTTCAGTATCAAAAGAATTCGCATTATTTAACTGAAGTTAAGTAGGATATATATGACCTACCATTTGTTCAAAATAATGATTATCAATATTAAGTAAATCAATTTCTGGAGATGGAGTTAAAAGCTTCAATAATATCAGTTTGATTATTGTCTGACAAAGCTGGCGACGAACATGGTTTTGTCCCGGGTGGAAAGCTGGTATTTAAGGCAGGAATCTCTGATGGAGACTACCATCCTGAACTGAAATGAACCACCAGAACTTCCAAAGATGGCTCACTGAGCAACTTTTCCCAAATATGAAATACGTGCTTTTGTACATATTTTGTAGCATGAAAATTTTTGTGACAGTAACAGCGAAATATAACTATCAAATGCACTTGAAGAGGTTTTAAAAAGAAGTTGTCAGCTCATTCTTGAAAGTATTATAAAAGTGCATATGAGCCACGACATGTGATTTCCAACAATGTGGCATTTTGACACGTGTAGACTCAGAGGAGCCTATGCAGCCTCCTATTAAGCTTAGAAACTCCAAATAATGTTCACTCAGTAGCTTAACACACAGTGCATATTCAAGCGACTAGCAAAGACTCTGATCAGACTGTGCGTATGCGCAGGCTGGTCTGAGCCTTTGCTTGTAGCACACACCACATTGTTGGAAATCTCATGCCGTGGCTCATATGGGAATGGTGACCCCGGTTCAAACTTTAAAATATTATTTTCCTGCTATCTTCAAAACACGATCAATTTTATTTGGACTACTCTGCGGCAAATTGTATCACCTAATGTATTGCAATTATTGCGAGGAAGAATTTCACATTCAACCTTACTTCTATCAAGGAACTAATTAAAGAGGGCATAAGGTTCTTTCGTATGAATATTTATCATATGACGTCGCGCGTCTGGGAGTGAAATAGCGACATGCAATAAAATCGATAAACCAATAGTGGTTTATAGATTTACGGGAAACGTTATGGTGTCCATAACAACGTCGCGTACATTATGACAAAATTATAACGTTTTTACGCCAGAAATCAGATTTCAAAGTATTTGTCGTATGATAAATAGAATCTAACATTCGTGCTCTTGTATTATTGAATTTATTAAACTCGTTGCGAAAAAGAGATAAAATGCTCGGCAAACCTCGCATTTTATCTCTTTTCCCCAACTCGTTTAATAAATTCAATAAAACATGAGCACTCATGTAAGATCCTCTATATATTTTCGCGTTCGGAATGTTATTTTTGTTATTTAGTCATTCCATTCGAGAGCAGCACACTGACGATGACTCATATCCAACAGTGTCACGTGCAATGTGCAAAAACAAGTTATTTTGTGTTTCAAAAGATTGAAACGGTTCTTTTGAGCGCAATAACCAAATGTTTACCTGATTAATGAAAACAAATTCCTTTCCCTTTTCCCTATGCTTTTTGTAATCAGTGACATTTTTCTATGGTGGTGTTATAAAAGACATATTATTGGGTAAATACTATCGAATACATGACATACGTACAGCCAAACTTGCAATGTCGTGTTTTTGACAGTAATCTAAACCTCAAATAGCATACTTTATTTTTGGGCCGTACATTTTGCCGCATTTTACTGCAATTGTGTACTTGTAAGCGCTCTAGTGGTTGGTTTAAACAATATTTATTCAGATAAAGTGCATGATATACATAAATACAATGTTAAGATAGTAGGATCTGACAGTAAGCCGGTGGCTTATTTAGATCATCTCCTAGACATGTTATAAAATCTGCATTTTATATGATGGTTTTGGACAAGTTTAAACACACAAGTATAATAACGAGAGAGAGAGAGAGAGAGAGAGAGAGAGAGAGAGAGAGAGAGAGAGAGAGAGAGAGAAAGACTCCTGTTTAGTGTATAGCATAGTGCTATAGAATGACTGGCTCCAGACGTAGACATATCAAAATGTTAACACTTTAGAGACTGGGATCAACCAAACCTACCAGACCTTATCAAAAACTCATGTACCTTTAGGAAAAGGGATTCGTTAAATTCATCTGATTGATTTTCGCATCCAAACAAAAGGTCATTGCTAGTAAAATCATCAAGATTGTCTGGCAGATATCTGAGTCTATCGAGCGAGTAAAGCGGGCAAGTAAAAAAGAAATGATTACGACTCTCAAAGACACCGCACCGACAGAAGGGGCTCGGTACAATGTTTTTCCGGTGCAAGTCAGAGTTTAGGGAACTACACTCCATTCGTAGTCTTGCCTGTAGTATTTGACCTTTGCGTGTTCCAGCATTATAGAATTTTGGAGGAGATCTCAGGTTTTTATTGATTTTGTATTTGAACGAACCTACAGATGGTGCATTCTTTATGTCGTTTGGTAGGTCGTTCCAGGCGCGTACTGTGGAGGGGAAGAAGGAATTGGAGAATAAGTTGGTGTGCACTCTGTAATTCTGAATATTTCCAGCATTCCGAAGGTTATATGTAGTTGTGTCTTGTATTAAGGGCGGTACAATGTCCGATAGATAGGTTGGGGCAATGCCATGAAGAATTTTGTAGAAGATAACAAGTTTGTGCTTATTGCGACGTTTTTGGAGGGACTCCCATCCAAGGTCAGCAAGAAGTTTTTCGATGCTGCAGAGTTTAGTGGCTCCAGTTATTACTCTAGCAGCTTCTATATGGATCGATTCTAGTTGATTTTTAGATTCCGTGGAACAATTATCCCACACAGAGTTGCTGTATTCAATCAAAGGGCGAACATAAGAAATATACATTTTTTCCAAAGATCTTCTGCTTACCCTGAATTTAAGAGTTCGCATAAGATTGAGTCTTGCCCATGCTTTATCAGAAATGCTATTGATATGTTCTGTCCAAGAACAGTTATTGGAGAGAATAAGACCCAAGTGTTTATGGTTTGTGGTTTCATTTATCATTGTATCGTGCATGAAGAGGGAAGGGTGAACAACTGGGTTTGATTTACGTGAGAAGATTACTGAAAGTGTTTTGCTTGCATTGAATGCCACAAGCCAAGAATTTGCCCAATCAGAAATTGTTTTTAGATCAGTATTGAGAATAGTAGCCGCTTGATCTGGTAGATCGACTATAATGTACAAGCTAGTGTCATCAGCAAATAGACGGATGGATGCTCCTATACATTTGACGATGTCATTAATAAAGATAAGAAATAGTAAAGGACCAAGAATTTAGCCTTGAGGGACACCTGCAAAAACTGCCATCCAATCAGAGAATATGCCATTTAAAACAACTCTTTGCCTCCGGTCTGAAAGATAGCTGCTAAACCACAGTAATATTTTTTCTGAACAGCCTATACCCCGAAGCTTATGAAGCAAACCCTTGTGCCAGACTCTGTCGAAGGCCTTACTAATGTCGCAGAAAACAGCTCGCACCTCTTTACCATTGTCAACGGCTTCACAAAATTGGTGGTATGTGTGTAGCAGTTGATAAGTGGTTGAGTCTCCGTGTACGAATCCTGATTGCAACGGAGTTAAAATATGATTACTAATTACATAGTTATAAAGATATTTATGGACACAGCGCTCCATTACTTTGGCAGATTGACTCAGGAGAGATATCGGTCTATAGTTACTTGGCAATGATTTATCATCCTTTTTGTAAATAGGAGTGACATTAGCTTCTTTCCAGGAAGAGGGAAAGTATCCTTGATCAAGTGAGCGATTGAAGATAACAGAATAAGGAAGTGCAAGAATATCGGCCCCCTCTCTCAAAAGTCTTGGACTAATAAGGTCAGGTCCACTTGCCTTAGTCACATTTAGGTGAAGAAGGACATCCTTAACATCTTGACATGAGATTACTATGGAATCTAAGGTATGGTTTGATGGATCTATATGGGGTAGTTCTTTATTTGCGTCATCGACCATAGTTTGTGAGGTAAAATAGTGATTTAATAGTTCTGCCTTTTGTTTGTCATTTTCAGCAATGTTGCTATTCAGCTTAAGGGTTGGAATACTTCCAGAAGATTTATTTAGATTAAGTAATTGTTTAGATGTTTTCCAAAATAATTTAGAATCAATATTTTTGGAAGACAGTAGCTGATCAAGTTTGTCAAAATATTGTTGTTTTGACTGTCTAATTTCCTTAACAACATTGTTACGGATGGTTTTGTATTTTAACCAATAGTGATTAATGTTTGTTTTCTTGAACTGGCGAAAGGTGCGTTTACGTTTTCGGATCATGTTTTTTATATGGCATGTTATCCAAGGATGGTCAGAAGGTTTGATTGTAACTATTTTATTAGGTATGGATTTGTCTGCTGCCTGCATAATAGCTTCCGTAATGTCTTTGATATTTTGATCAATGTTGCTAGTTAATTGTGTTTTTTCGTGGGTGTTGCGTTCAGAAAGTTCGAGTCTGTATTTTTCATAGTCAGCTAGTTTATAGTACCAGACCCGTCTCTTGAAAGATTTAGTTATCGGACGTGTAAATTTAAGTAAAACTATTACTGGGCTGTGGTATCTTATCTGATTTGGTATGAACGGGTCTGCTACGCCACTCAGTAAGACGTTGTTTTTGTTGCGGACCAGTATTAGGTCCAGAATGGAAGAAGAGTGTTCAGTGACATGCGTGGGTTCAGAAATCAGTTGGGTTAAATTATACTCTAAAATGAGTTCAGACATTTTGTTGAGAGCGTTTTGGGCCATATTAAAATTAAAATCTCCAGTTATGATTATGTCTGATATATTCGTATTGCAGGCTCGATCAATACTTTCTTTCATAAGATCAAAGTAATTTATTGTGCAGTTCGGTGGTTTATAAAAACCACCCACTAAGATTTTTTTGCATTTTACATAAAGCTCCACCCAAACTGCTTCTACACCGCGAATTTCCAAGTCTGCACGCCGCTTGCATGTGATACAGTCTCGTACATATATGACGACACCCCCGCCGATGCGATCGACTCTATCTGTCCTAAAGGGAGGCATAAAATTGTCAATATGTATTGTATCATTAGATATGTTAGGATTTAGCCAACTTTCAGAGAAGACGAGGATGTCGTAGGCATCGGCTTCACTTCTAACTATGTCAATTTTTGGTACTAAGCTTTGGATATTGAGGTGGAAAACACTTAGGTGATTAGATAAAGTTTCAAAGGAGGTAAGTGATTGATCATCACTAGTAAAACTGGTGTCTTCAGCAGAGTCTGGCCCAGGATTTGCCTCAACATCACCGCTTAGAAGAAGCAACATAGATCCCCATAAGATCAAGTCTGATGTAAGAAGTATTAGAACTAGTAAATTGCTGAAGAAAATGTTTTGGTGGATTTTAAGACGTCGGATATATGGAAATTTAATGTTTTTGTATAAATTTGATCTTTGGATATTCAGAATCAGACTATGTAGTGGTATTTGGAGAGACATCGGGCTACCCATACACATAACCATCATGGAAAGGAACAGTAGGTGGAACCTGTGCTTGGTTACTCCTCTTGCTACACCCAGCTCTAGAGAGCAAGCCAACCCATAATGGCCACCAAGTCCGTCTGTATTATATTTAAAATGATTCATATCTACACAAACAAGTATTACCGAGCATTCTTCGGACGAACTGGTGGCCACCCCGGGTTAACACACTCTCAACTGAAGCAAGTAAGTGTTTCATGGTATCTACTGTCTTGGAGTCAGTCAATAATAGAAGAAGAGCACAGAAGTATGAGAGAAGGATAACAAATAACATATATAATACAAGAACTATGGAGTAACTTAGGTAGTTATATACTTTGACATGGATAACATCGTTGGTATTCTGTGCGGATTCGTCATCGCGCGAGGTGCAAGGTGGCTGCCGTGCACCTAGCGCGTCGATCAAGCCACGTACCTGCAGTATTGTAGAAACTCCTGGCCACTGCAAAGGCGGCACCTCAAGAATGCGTAACAAGCAATGGGCTACGTTTGACATCTGTAGGTAAAACTTGAAAATGAGGCGTTATTCTGTATCATATTGCACTGATAACAATAGAGACCTTCAAAACACCAACAAACTAACTACATTCGAAAGCGTACCTGTATGTTTATCGTTTTACGTAAGTATATAGGCAAACAAAGTGGACCCAGATCAGACTAACCTACAGGGGCGGTCTTATCTGGATCTACGCTGTTTGTTAAAGAGACTTCAAAATGTTTCAACAGACGCCAAAGCATACACATTCATTGTGAGATGCGCTTTAAGGGTTTACTTAGTCAGGACTTTTGTTTTGAAATGTGCACTTGTTTACGAGACTTGACAGCTCATTGACACTTTACCGGAGTTCCCTTTTGAGCAGATGAGATAGCCCAATCATCGCCCGGTATGAGTATTGAGGTTGCCGCCTCTACTGCGATCCAAAAGCTCTATTATACAGTGGGATATACAAACACCAGATTGCTGTTAACCCCCTTTCTGTCATGCTGAACCCAGTTTTGTCCTTCTTTAGAAAAACACTCAAAACAAAACACTATAGATCCAGATAAGATGGCCTCTGACGAGGTCATCGTATCAAGATCTATACGTTTTCAACCTCGCCACGGAGACATACACGTTAAACACAACCTGTGTGTTCGAATGACAAAAGACCGGGGAGGGGTGCAGTACAAAAAAAATATAAAATATATTCAGCACGTCAAGGGTTACGCAGGAAAGTATCTAGACTAATCTATCAATTTCTAATTGAGTTTACCTATTTCAGCAGGACTTTAGTTAAGAGTGCGTACCAACCAAGACATATGTTGTGGGTACTCAAAAGAACCGTCTCGATGAGACGACCATTTTGAGCACCCAAACATATGTTAAAACTGATGGGTGATAAAAAAAAGCATTTACAATTTTACGCACTATTTTTCCCCTTCAAAACTATGTTACAGCAAGATATGGTATTCATAGGTCATGATTAATATTTGCCTGTTTGCATAGACAAATACGGTTAACTTGTACTAGGAGCGTGCATGAGATGATCGCTACCCGCCAGGTATTAATTACTGATTGGATGATTTAAAACCATCGATCATACTGGTGGGAAGACATCACCGTGACAATATATGCAGGGCTAAAATTTAGATTTTTGGCTGTAGCGAATACTCTTGCCTAAAGATACATTCTTGGTAATATTATCCATAAGACTACTCTTATCGAAACGAAACTATAAGTATAGTCAATAGGATGATTACCGTTCAGCATTCGTGACACTCACATGTAATCGGCTTGGGCTTGTTATCTTCATTATTTTGAATTAATAATAAAATACATTTTAGTATAAGGACAAAGATCTAGGACTCGATTTAGAGTATGTTTGGAATAATGATCGGAAGGAGGATAAATAATTTTGATTACTGTCGTGCCAACCAAGAGTGACATCAACGTACTACCCTGTTTACACTTGCTAAGTAAAACACCAACGTGTATACCACACCTGAGCCAACGCGAATCTATATATCGAAATTTATACCACCCTACCAACTTTAGCACGAAATAGCTCGTAATGCGCAAGGTCTACACTGATGTAGGTGGTATAAAATAGTTATACCATGTTTGTCCACCTGTACGTAAGATAATCCACTCGCTAAAGCTCGTGGATTATCTCCACGTACAGGCGGACAACCCATGGTATAACTATTACATATCGATATATCGGTTGTGCATCAGTCCTGAGGACAGGCCCCATACACAAGCGACATATCGATTAAAAGTCTCTGACAACTTTGTAAACAAGGCACGAAGTCACTGTCACTACCTGCTGGCAGGACAAGTAATTGTGATTTAGCTTTATGCCCAAAACAAGCCCAAAAGCTTTTCCATGGAATAGTCTTAACACCCGAGCAGAAATATTAAATGTACAGATACAGTGACCCAGAAGTATAACAGTGGCAATATCAGCAATATATAACAACCAATGGAGGTGTATAAACATAAAGTACAATCGACATGGTACATGACAACAAGTACACGAGAACCAACATTCACACCATATATATAAGCAAAAGCAGCAAAACAAGTGGGAAAAGGTGTCATCAGCACTTTTGGGAATATATACTAATGTGATCACTGACATGTCACGCAGCACAACTTAGATAAGTCGCATCAATACATCGGAGTAGCAGCCATGTAGTTACAAATACCCTTCAATACTAATTGGTAATAAATTATGTTTGGTTCTAACAACTCGAGTGCGTAATAGAAAATAAATACATTTTTACTGAAATGTGTGTTGTGAGTACTCAAGAGAACCGTCTCGACGAGGCGGGTCTCTTGGGCATACAGAACAGGAGCATTTAAGGGTACTCACAGGAAATAGTCTCGCTGAGACGGCTCTTCTGAGGTCAGTAGCAGGTGTTTGTAACCTGATTTTTTTTTTGTTTAATTTGAATTTCAGCAGAAAAATAAGAGCATGTCACAGTGCACTACACCACAGTGAGACATCATGACAAGGCTCTGGTCTTATCCATACCCAGTGCTGGCTGCTATAAATACGCATGTGGGCAGCTAGGGCTCAAGCGAGGCTGTGCGTCGGCACAGGCTTATATGAACCCAAACTGCAATGTGGAGAGGGGACGCTACACATCCACACCGTGTGTAGTATAGCTGATACGGGTATCCTCCCTTTATTTGGACAAATGCGTCAGTAGATGTTACATGCTATTATTATGATGGGCCTAGAATGATATTTTCATTGTGTAACTTTGGAGTAAAATTACATAATTTAGTATTTTGCAAATATGCATTTTTAACAAACACAAGATTGCATAATTTATAAGTTGACAAGCAGATTATATGCTTTTGCAGAAATTATATTTTTAGATGAGAGAAACGGCGTGATTTTCAAATAGTCTTATACGGCATAGAATTTTACTCTTCAAAATCAAGATTCTAAAATATTAATTTCAAAATATATCTATATGCACATCATTTTCAAACTAACAAATATGTGAACAAAAACATCATTGCACTTTGTATTTTTGAGTTATTTTAGAATTGGTGAAGAAGCCCCATCAAAAGTCACTTTTTGAACTAATTGTTCGAAAATAAGGAAATTTAGTATCAAAATAAAGCCTATGATGTGTAGATTTTGAATTTGAAAGAAATTATTTAAAAGTCTGGTTGTGCAAAGTTTTATTTTGTAAAATAGAAATGCAGAAACTTAAAAATTCAGAAAATTGAGAATTAAATATGGCTGCCAAGTAACGCGCATGAAAATCTGTTGGTCAACATTTAATTTTGGTATTCTTTGTTAAGCAATCTTGTATTGCGTGGTTAAGCTGCCAAAATCCCTTGGAGCGCCATCGTAAGTAAATTGTGGCATCCTTGGGACAAAGAGTCTTAACACTTATCACATACCTGGTTGATTAATACTTAATCAGGTTATGTCATGAGTGCGCATGCGCCTGTCACTGCTTCGCGGGGTTAAGGCAGTCAATTTTCCCACCACGTGACAAAATCCTGGAATGTGATTGGCTGGGGTTGAAGAAGGACTGTGCGCGTGATCTTTAGGGTCTAGCAGTGAAGTCACTTCTGATTCTACTGCTAGACAATAAAGTCACATTATTTGTACAAGTTCTTCTTCATCATTTTCCAGGTAAGAAATTTACTTAGATTTTTTTTTGTAAAATACTTTGTCATTAAAGTGGTCCTGTTGTAAACCTTAGTATTGTATGCTAGTTTTTTTCTATGTGCATTCTGCCGTTTCTATCTTTAAAACCACACTTTGGATAAAATTCGCAAGATCAAGTTATTTTTGAATTTATTAATTTAGAAATTTTCTAACTATTTATTGTGCCTGAAAGCCTGCCAAGTAATTACTGGTTTTCCGAAGATATTTGAAATACATACAGTTTGGATCCAGATCAGGTCCGAATTTTATTAGAAGTTTTTCTGGAGAATAATTTCTTTTCTTTTGACAATTTTCATCTAAGCTTAAATGTGCAGCTTTCGATGTAAAAGAGTTTTGTATTGCCAAGCTCAGTGGCACTGGCAGAATCAAATTAAACTTTCAAGTTTGGAATGCACGTACACACTTTGGGCTTCGTTTCGTAAAGGCGAAATGCTTGTAGGCGTAATTGTTTTTCTTTTTTTTTTATTAAGTATAGAATGAACAACAAGACCACTAACACATTGTATTCATTTAGTATATTGTTGTGTCCCCTGTATATAGTGTTTCTTGAAATAATTTGAATGGTTGCTTCCTAGCTGCAAGATGACAGTCTGTTTTTGAATTTCGATTTCTTGCTATAAATCCAGTTTCCCGCATACTCTTCAACTATAAGGTCCTGGGCAAAATGACTGCCATAAATGAGTGAGCTCATATTCAGTCTGATAATTACTGGTGTTTATGCAAAATTCCATTAGACACGTCACTGCTGGTAGAGCAGGAAACAACCATTCCACACAAAAACAAACTAAAATTATGTCAATTCATCAGTAGTAGAAATAGCGGATGTAGAAGGCATTGTAAATCTGTATGCAGATATGCGTTAGTTTAAATATGGCTGAAACCTGTCATAAGCAAGCCATTGTCCTAGACAGTTTCCTGTCGTGCAAAATATGCAAATGTATTGCTGTGTCATATGCGTCTTTCATCTGAGTACCACTCGGCATGCACTAAATATGCACAGTGTTAATTATTCTAAAATTGAGTAGTTTTGGTTCCCTTTTTATGACAGGTTTTGCTATATTAACTTTTAACCTATGTGCAAATAATGGTTATTCCTCAAATTCAAAGTCCAGCTTTAAGATTTCAGTTATCTGATGTTTTACATGCTTTCTGACTGCCGGAATGAAGTGTTCATATAGCCTGTATATCAGACAGCCAGTGAACCCCTCATATATTAGCCGGCATAATATCTGAAGTAATATTTTAGACTGGCTCAGGTCCCATAGAATGTATGCATTGGAAGTGGAAAATTTACTTGTATATTTCAAGATAATAAAAATAACCATTATTAAAAGCATTAGGTGCAAGAGTGTGAAATGCCTTCTTATAAGATTCTTCAGATTTAACTTTCCTTTTTTAAGTAAATCAATAAATACTCAACAAACAAATTTAATGTAAAGGAATCATGCAGTCATGGTTTTCTGCTACCGTCCATTCTCGTTATCTCAAAGTCTGTTTAGGTCAAACTATGAACTTTGCCTTATTAATGCCTTTTGTTCACATGCATTATTCATTTCCACCTATGCACACTAGTAAATCACTTTATGAGCTAAACAAACTCATACCTGGTTTTCTTTGTGATCATAGTTGAGTTAAACATTACTATGGCGAAGGTCATCATTTGTGTACTTCGAGTTAAACAAAGTTTGAATTATGCACACTAGCAAATCATTTTATGAGCTAAACAAACTTATACCAGCTTTTCTTAATGATCATAGTTTGAGTTAAACATAGGCAAAGGTCATCATTTGTATACTTTGAGTTAAACAAAGTTTGAATTATGCACACTAGCAAATCATTTTATGAGCTAAACAAACTTACACCTGCTTTTCTTAATGATCATAGTTTTAGTTAAACATTGACAAAGGTCATCAATTATATATTTTGAGTTAAGCATAGTTTGAGTTAAACATTTTGGCAATGGCCACCCATAGTATATTTCTGATTAAGCAAAGTTTGAATTACACATACTGGCTATTCATCAGTATGCTATCTATAAGTGCAATTTTCAGTACTGCATAGGCACTTTGACCTAGCCATTACTTTGAGTTATCAGGGTTTGAGATAATGAAACTTGTCAGTCATCATGTCAAATTTATAATTAAAGTTACATGTTTAGGGTTGTATATGCATCATTTGGTGTTCTGGAACAGGCTTTTATCAGGGAAATCAATCTGTATTTTCAAAGTATTCAATTGTTTATATGAACTTGAGCAGTATATCACCAGCTGTAATAATGTTAGAATTGTTGACAAAGTCAGCGATTCAGCATCGTTCAGATGGTCGGTCCAGATTTTCATATTTTATTTGTTGGAAATGATTGAGACATACCCCACAGTTAAGACACGTTTAAATAATTCCAAGTATTAGTCCGCTAATTCCCCCGAACAAGACAGCATGTGTCAGCCCCGAATGGGATTGCGCATTGCTCTTTTGTTTGTATTCAAAGTTCTTTCCTGGCCTGGAAATTGCTTCATTAGTTCCTGGTTGTCCTGTCTCAGTGTTAAAACTGTGTTTGTGTCTCATATCTGCTCCCTGCGTAGGATGTATGTCTGCAAGCCAAAGCAAATCATTTATGGCCTGGTTAGCCATTAGATGATATGTGGTCAGCTTGCAGCAAGTCATTCTTGCACAAATATTCCGTGATGCTGCTCAATTCATATAAAATACTAAGAAGTAGTATTGGTGCCATTTTTGGGTATAAGTAGTAGTGAATGCCACTTTGGCAGCTACTATGGATTCTCATGATGAGGGCTTGTTCTATGTTTATGAAATCACTTCTGATTCTACTGCTAAACAATAAAGTCACATTATTTGTACAAGTTCTTCTTCATCATTTTCCAGGGTTATCATGTAGAGGTCAAAGACTCCATAGCGGGGCTTGGCCTGGGCATTGTGCCCAGGTCAAACCAACCGCTCAAGTTCATATAAACAATTGAATACTTTGAAAATACAGATTGATTTCCCTGATAAAAGCCTGTTCCAGAACACCAAATGATGCATATACAACCCTAAACATGTAACTTTAATTATAAATTTGACATGATGACTGACAAGTTTCATTATCTCAAACCCTGATAACTCAAAGTAATGGCTAGGTCAAAGTGCCTATGCAGTACTGAAAATTGCACTTATAGATAGCATACTGATGAATAGCCAGTATGTGTAATTCAAACTTTGCTTAATCAGAAATATACTATGGGTGGCCATTGCCAAAATGTTTAACTCAAACTATGCTTAACTCAAAATATATAATTGATGACCTTTGTCAATGTTTAACTAAAACTATGATCATTAAGAAAAGCAGGTGTAAGTTTGTTTAGCTCATAAAATGATTTGCTAGTGTGAATAATTCAAACTTTGTTTAACTCAAAGTATACAAATGATGACCTTTGCCTATGTTTAACTCAAACTATGATCATTAAGAAAAGCTGGTATAAGTTTGTTTAGCTCATAAAATGATTTGCTAGTGTGCATAATTCAAACTTTGTTTAACTCGAAGTACACAAATGATGACCTTCGCCATAGTAATGTTTAACTCAACTATGATCACAAAGAAAACCAGGTATGAGTTTGTTTAGCTCATAAAGTGATTTACTAGTGTGCATAGGTGGAAATGAATAATGCATGTGAACAAAAGGCATTAATAAGGCAAAGTTCATAGTTTGACCTAAACAGACTTTGAGATAACGAGAATGGACGGTAGCAGAAAACCATGACTGCATGATTCCTTTACATTAAATTTGTTTGTTGAGTATTTATTGATTTACTTAAAAAAGGAAAGTTAAATCTGAAGAATCTTATAAGAAGGCATTTCACACTCTTGCACCTAATGCTTTTAATAATGGTTATTTTTATTATCTTGAAATATACAAGTAAATTTTCCACTTCCAATGCATACATTCTATGGGACCTGAGCCAGTCTAAAATATTACTTCAGATATTATGCCGGCTAATATATGAGGGGTTCACTGGCTGTCTGATATACAGGCTATATGAACACTTCATTCCGGCAGTCAGAAAGCATGTAAAACATCAGATAACTGAAATCTTAAAGCTGGACTTTGAATTTGAGGAATAACCATTATTTGCACATAGGTTAAAAGTTAATATAGCAAAACCTGTCATAAAAAGGGAACCAAAACTACTCAATTTTAGAATAATTAACACTGTGCATATTTAGTGCATGCCGAGTGGTACTCAGATGAAAGACGCATATGACACAGCAATACATTTGCATATTTTGCACGACAGGAAACTGTCTAGGACAATGGCTTGCTTATGACAGGTTTCAGCCATATTTAAACTAACGCATATCTGCATACAGATTTACAATGCCTTCTACATCCGCTATTTCTACTACTGATGAATTGACATAATTTTAGTTTGTTTTTGTGTGGAATGGTTGTTTCCTGCTCTACCAGCAGTGACGTGTCTAATGGAATTTTGCATAAACACCAGTAATTATCAGACTGAATATGAGCTCACTCATTTATGGCAGTCATTTTGCCCAGGACCTTATAGTTGAAGAGTATGCGGGAAACTGGATTTATAGCAAGAAATCGAAATTCAAAAACAGACTGTCATCTTGCAGCTAGGAAGCAACCATTCAAATTATTTCAAGAAACACTATATACAGGGGACACAACAATATACTAAATGAATACAATGTGTTAGTGGTCTTGTTGTTCATTCTATACTTAATAAAAAAAAAAGAAAAACAATTACGCCTACAAGCATTTCGCCTTTACGAAACGAAGCCCAAAGTGTGTACGTGCATTCCAAACTTGAAAGTTTAATTTGATTCTGCCAGTGCCACTGAGCTTGGCAATACAAAACTCTTTTACATCGAAAGCTGCACATTTAAGCTTAGATGAAAATTGTCAAAAGAAAAGAAATTATTCTCCAGAAAAACTTCTAATAAAATTCGGACCTGATCTGGATCCAAACTGTATGTATTTCAAATATCTTCGGAAAACCAGTAATTACTTGGCAGGCTTTCAGGCACAATAAATAGTTAGAAAATTTCTAAATTAATAAATTCAAAAATAACTTGATCTTGCGAATTTTATCCAAAGTGTGGTTTTAAAGATAGAAACGGCAGAATGCACATAGAAAAAAACTAGCATACAATACTAAGGTTTACAACAGGACCACTTTAATGACAAAGTATTTTACAAAAAAAAATCTAAGTAAATTTCTTACCTGGAAAATGATGAAGAAGAACTTGTACAAATAATGTGACTTTATTGTCTAGCAGTAGAATCAGAAGTGACTTCACTGCTAGACCCTAAAGATCACGCGCACAGTCCTTCTTCAACCCCAGCCAATCACATTCCAGGATTTTGTCACGTGGTGGGAAAATTGACTGCCTTAACCCCGCGAAGCAGTGACAGGCACATGCGCACTCATGACATAACCTGATTAAGTATTAATCAACCAGGTATGTGATAAGTGTTAAGACTCTTTGTCCCAAGGATGCCACAATTTACTTACGATGGCGCTCCAAGGGATTTTGGCAGCTTAACCACGCAATACAAGATTGCTTAACAAAGAATACCAAAATTAAATGTTGACCAACAGATTTTCATGCGCGTTACTTGGCAGCCATATTTAATTCTCAATTTTCTGAATTTTTAAGTTTCTGCATTTCTATTTTACAAAATAAAACTTTGCACAACCAGACTTTTAAATAATTTCTTTCAAATTCAAAATCTACACATCATAGGCTTTATTTTGATACTAAATTTCCTTATTTTCGAACAATTAGTTCAAAAAGTGACTTTTGATGGGGCTTCTTCACCAATTCTAAAATAACTCAAAAATACAAAGTGCAATGATGTTTTTGTTCACATATTTGTTAGTTTGAAAATGATGTGCATATAGATATATTTTGAAATTAATATTTTAGAATCTTGATTTTGAAGAGTAAAATTCTATGCCGTATAGGACTATTTGAAAATCACGCCGTTTCTCTCATCTAAAAATATAATTTCTGCAAAAGCATATAATCTGCTTGTCAACTTATAAATTATGCAATCTTGTGTTTGTTAAAAATGCATATTTGCAAAATACTAAATTATGTAATTTTACTCCAAAGTTACACAATGAAAATATCATTCTAGGCCCATCATAATACATTTATGGACCTGGGCCCGGAACCACAATGCCTCCACAAAGCTAAGGAAGACCAAATCAAGCACCGGCACCCAACATGCCACACGACACACCAAACAAACTGCCCGGCCCGATGCAGCACTTGTGGTAAAGGGTTAGTAAAAAAATAAAACTATTTTAATTTTAATCAGTTTGTAACGCCACTCCGGCATCCTGAAAAACCAATACCTAACTCAGGTCCTCCCCAACCTCAAGGTGGCATTGTAATTCCGGGCCCTGATGAGTATCCATGACACAGTTAGCACGATAGTACATGTCATGGGCGCCAGGAGGAACAAACTCAGTGAGATGGGTCCTTCCGTGCACTCACAACATGTTTAGCAGAATTTTACCAGTTCCGACTTTAGGATACCAGTGGTCGGAGGTAGAACATAGAATGATATTTTTCCTGTTGGACGGGCTTGTATATCAAAAGCCTGTTTTAAAGACGTACATGTCCTGGGGTACATGTACACTGCCGACACAAAGAGAAATGATCTTGGTGAAGCAGCTCCTTCTATACACATATATCGTACTTATTAGATGTTCAGCACCTGGCATAACCATACGCGTGCAGCAACACCGTGAGACATCATGACAAGGCCCAGGTCTTTCCTTACCCGGTATTCGCATGTGGGCAGAAGGGGTTCAGGCGAGGCTGCGCATCTGCATAGGCTCACGTGAACCCCAACTGCTCAGTTTAGATTGAAAGTGGACAGGGGACGCTACACATCGTAAATATATGTATTGGGGAAGGTACGAGTACCTTCCCTTCCTATACTCAATGACATAAAAAATAAATAAAACACCATGGGCACACGGAGGTACTTTCTCGGTGAGACCGTCCCTCCGTGCACCCGAAGTGTTTATTCATTTTTTTTTATTTATTTATTTTGGCCTGCTCCACGAATTTCAGGATACCAATGGTCGGTCCTGGTACATATAGGATATTTTCTCGGGAAAGCGGGTTTGCATTTACCCAGGCCCGAGTCAGCACGTCGGTGAGACAAATCTGTACAATCTATCTATGCTCAACATTTTCTTTGAATGTGGACTTTAAGATAACATGTCCAACTTGTTACCCGTATAGCCTGTGCGACAAGGCTGTAGATCATGTCCAAGAAGACAGTGTGAATTAGGATCAGCGAGCTACTTCAGAAGCTCTCTGATAAGGATCCACACTACTCCGGTGCATACTGCGTTTAAGATTAGTTGACACGGTGAAAAGAAAAAAAAGGAGTGCACACGCTTGAAATGTTCGAAACATCATCTAGATTCACATCGTGATGGATACAAGATGAATAAACCACATATACATGCATCAGTCTGCAGACGTGCGGGTACTTGTCAGAAGTAGTCCCATGTGGGACACCTCGGACAAGACACGCGTTCATACTTTAGAACTCACAGGGGTTTCAGGGATACACATTACATATGCCATAGCATATAGCTAGGTACCTACCTGGGCGTTCCCACTGAAAAGCCCAGGCAATTACCACGCCGTACCCAGTCAGCACATAACCTCGACACACCATCTCGACACACCATCGGCCCGCCAGTGAAGCGTCCACTAGATGGCCCTTCACAGGCGGGCCGATGGTGGCCCACCCTCGATTCTTTCTGAGTAGACCCGATTGACAGGTGTCGTGTCAAAACAATATCAGGCCCACGCAGCAGGGACTTGTTCTTCGAATTGTTGGAATGCAAGACGAACGAAAAGCTCGCAATATTTCAGATATATATTAATGAAGATCAAGCACCATTTGCAGCCTGAGTCACCCCCCCCCCCCCCCGCCATTCTCAAGGTAAAAGCCACGTGGGCCATTAATTTCCTAATGTGCATCCCTGTGTACCATGCTGGACTGATACGTGCAGATGTGGTTGTTATGTCTTATGCATGGCTAATTATTGGATTGTTGGAACTTGGTTAGGTCAGATGCGGACTTTATTAGATGGCGATAATCGTTTATATCTCTGACAAATAGTTTACCATCAGATGAATAGGCAGCTCGAAGGAGCTTGGTACGCACGAGTGCACGGGCTTCAAACAGGAGCTTCGATCTGGATCTGGTGAGGTCTTCATTTATGTAGACTGATTTGTGAGTCGCCGTCTTCCTCAGGCCCCTACGTTCACCATAAAGCTTTGACCTGATGTTATATCTAGTGAACTTGACAATGATATCGCGGGGCCTCTGTGTAGCTCCGGGTGCTCTCCTCGATTGTCCGCGACCCTCAGGTCTCCCGACTCTGTGAGATCTGTCAATATCGGAAGACACCATCTCAACACCAAGACTGCTGGCGATTTGAAGTACTAACTGGTCAGTGTCTTCTTCGTTATCTTCAGGTATGCCTGATATACGCAAGCTGTTACGCCTGCTATACTGCTCCAAGTTGTCATTGTCACCTTCAACCACATCCAGCCGCTTTTTAAGATCATTATTTTCAGCTTTTAGTTGCTTATTTTCTGACTGGAGGGTCATGTTGCTTGTTTGTAGTTTCTTTATTTCAAGGTGGAGGATTTTCAAGTCGATGTTGAGAGACTGGTTAGCCTCTTTAATAGCATCTACCACTATGGATCGTATCTCAGGCAACATAATTGACCTTAACTCGGTTGCAACCTGGCAGATATCACTCGGTAATAGTGGCTGTGAGAGCATATGCATATGCAAAACCTCGCTGTCTTCAGTGATGTTTTCCTGGTAATATTCCTCTTCCATTGCCAGAGGTAGATTTGATGGCTGATCTTTGCCTGTATTATGCCGTGTCTTCTTTTCCTGAAGAGCCATCTGACTGTCTAGAGGGGAGGTGGCCTCCCGCTTTTTGTCGCCCTTGCTACTCGGGGTATTTTCAATCTCTGAAGTATTTGGTGCATCTGGTTGTATTGATCTGATAAATTCCTTCAGATGGGTGCTTTCATCGTCGTGCTCATTCGACGGGGTTATTTCACTCATTTTGATCCGTTTCAAAACAGTTCGACAATAGCTAATAGTAATAGTAATGTCCGTCTTCTTTACTTTTCTTGGTGAGTATACTTTATAAATTTTTTGCCGTGGGTCGTAAGTAGAGCATCGGGTAAGAATTCCGTGTACCGTTACCGCTCATTGAAGCATAGGCCAATAGTGGAGAGTTATTTTAGTCACGTGAACAAAATGGCACATTTCATGTAAACAACTTCCAAAATTAGAAATATGTACCTCTAGTCTAATATCCTATTATCCAATTATCCAAGTGTTCATATTTCCCGGAATCAACAGCACATTCTTATATTGTTTCCCACCTAAGTTACCCCTTCAAAAAAGTCCAGAATCACATATTTTCACAAATTTTTCCGAGAGCACAAAAAACTCTGTCCATACACCATCAATACCACGTACCAACTCTAGTGGTTGTACCAAATACCCTGGCTGTACAGAGAGAATAATGTGACTCATGGAAAAACCAAATCCATTTTAATTCAAACAACTGAGCGATGCTTCTCTGACCTATATCAAAATAATGATTGCAAATACTCGTCTCCGACGGTCCTTGTATTTTATATCAAGGGACTTCAACTTCAATGGGTGTACTCGACAACATCCACTTGTAGACATTTTACGTCGAGGAAATGTGACTGTACATCTTTGCAGTGTGACGTGCTCCGACATTGTGTTAAAATATGTATGCAGATGTATCTGAACTGTCCCATACAAAACTGATGTCACACTACACTTTAAAATAGTCTAACAACCAACATGTATATACACTTTACAAGGTCTAATCCTTCTATACATAGGATTGCACAAGTGGAACGAGTTGGATTATTGATTTGAAAGCATCCAAACTCGCAGAGGCAATGCAGGATTCTGGTAACATGTCCCAAGTGATGATAGTTCTTGGGACGTAATGCAGTCTACATATTACCTGCTGGGAAAGGGCTGACCTCTTGGCTCTCGTTTGTGGTGTATAACTGTGAGTTTGTCACTTTCCCATTGGTATCCTGGGTCAGGTGTGGTATTTGATATATCGATTCCTGATCTTTGCACCCTTACCTATAATCTGACACGACTTATATACAACTAGCCATTGTTGTAACTTCCGGTTATGAATGCCAAACTGAAAGTAGGTTAATCCTGAAAAAAAAACCTTGTTTTTAAGTTTTATTTATAGAATGAAAGTGTGTCTTCCAGCGGAATTTGATTTTTTGCCACTTTTTTATTCCATTTTATATACACATAGACACAGCATTGATATTTCAAAGCGTAGCTCTGTTATGGCTTGAATCACACCTATTCTTAGCCTCTTTACAAGTACTGGCTTTCTCAAAAATCAACTGTTACAAATCACAAAGTATACAAATGTTTGTCTTGCCACTAGTTTGGTGACCCAATTAATGAGAATTAATGTTGTTAAGAATGCAGTATTCTCCCCCATAGTCTGATAGACCTATATGGATCATTTTATGTAAAATTGTTATTTTGCTAAAAATATCCCCATCTGTCTCTGGTTTTACCGTTTAGTAACACGCATGACTGAGTGGTTTGTGCAAAACCAAACATTAAGAGAAAAAAAATTAATCAAACACGTTTGAACATTGTTTCTGTACATTTTACTGCCATTTTGTGTAGCAGGAATCATTAGGTAACATAAATGGATTCCTAAATAAAAGTGAATTTTTCAAGAAATTAAAAAAATGACCTATTTGGGTCATAACTTTGGCAACGATTATTTTATCCCAAACTTTATTTTATTCAATACTTTGGTATTATTGAAACACATAACAAAAGATACTGGACTTCTGACACATTGTCGAGTGAGATACATGATTTGTCTTTTGTACAGGGGTTAACATTTAAATAACAGTTTGAGTTTCAGTGATTCATTTACAGTTTTGGGCTAATGGGTCCTGGGACTCGCTGTATCCCATATCAATGAGTCCAATTGCAAACTTAAGAGTCCAGAACACTATTTTTAATGTCAAATCTGCTATACTATTGCATACTGGGACTCGCTGAAATCTTTGCATCCCATGGACAAATTTATGCGCAAAAGATGCAGGATGCACAGGTAACAAAATCACTTCAGTTTGAAAAAAGGAGGGTAGAAGTAAAGCCATAAAGGTTTTTGAACCGTAATTACTAACAATCCATTTACTGAAGCTTTGTTTGCATAGTGATACAAGTTCAAAATCTTTGTTACCTATGGCAAGCTTCAATTTATAGAAAGATCCTCTCAGAAATCTACATTCATGCATTCTACTGTATTTTTTTTCTGAAATTCAAACTGTACTCTTTTCTATCCCTAGTTTACATGCTCAGATCCAGAAAGTTTTGTCAGATGGGGTCCAAGTTAATTTCCAACTTTGACAATATTGTTTTTTTGGGGGGTTTGTTTTTTAGGGGAAGGGGAGAAGAACCAAATACCACTATCTGTGGGCCATCATCAGCCCGCCAGCGAAATGCCATTAAAATGGCGTGCCATTGATGGCCCAACAGTGAATGCTGGCTTGGTTGCTTTGTGATTTTTCAGGGGATCCTGACCAAAAGTGTTAAGAAACCCTATATTTTTGTGATTTTTCAGGGGGGGGGGGGTCCGGACCCCCTGTCCCCATGCTGGTTCTGCGCATGGTTTAGATATGTATACTTAAGAGCTCAAGCTAACCTTGACATATAAGGAAAAGAATGAGAGAAGATAGGGAAAGATTTTTCATAACCATATAGAGAATGGAACCAAGTCATTGGTCTTGTTACAAACATCTGATATGATTATTTGGTATAAAATTTTATACAAATTTGTGAATTTCAAACAGAAAGGAAATACCCCACCTGCCAATTGCAATGCAATCCAGGAAAATACTTTAACATGACATCTGTAAACACTATTTTTACAAATACTTTAGCAAATGATAGTATAAACAAGATTCTCCATGATTAATTTTAGAAGCACTCTGATCTGGGTTTACTAAAATAGAAAATAGTGTGTGAACATAGATACCTGAACATGGAAAATTGTTTGTTTTCAAGTTATAAATAGTTTTTTTTGAATGTAGTGTTCATGTTATTTTACAAAGTTACTGTAATGTTATGGAATTATTGACAAAATAAAGTATGTAATTATAATTTAATGCAAATTGTGACATTTTTATTTCCCAGAATGGCTGAAAGAAGAACATCAGAGACAGGCTGCCAAGACATTCAACACAGTCTTGTCAGTGCAATTAGAGATAAATATGAGGAGACAACTACCACCAATGATGACAGCTTTTGTCAGATCTTTGTACCAAAGTCAGGGCCAGGAGCCCAAGGTGAGATTTTGCATGGCTACAGTAATCTTAAAAGTTTTTTTATGTCGTCCAGTTTATTTTGTATTCATTTACAATCACATATTTAAATACAAATACAGAGTTAACAAACATAGTTTCTAATGAATTTTCTATGAACTCTCTCACCAGCACTCTTCGATCTTTCCTTAATTGCTTCAGGTTTTCAGAGTAATTGAGACACATTGCTTGAACATAGTATCTACACCATATACACGTATCCCCTAATTATTTCGACATTAGAATATTGATATATTGTATAAATGAAATATACTGTAGATCCCACCAAGCTGGCACAAGCATACGCTTCTGATCCGGATCTACATTGTTTTCCAAAGAGGATACAAGAATTTGAACAAATTTGTTCAAACTATACTTATTAGGTCAAACATGGTAGGTTGGGATTTCCATATGAGTAAGTGCAGCCTGATGTTGATGTAATCCTAAAAGTTGAGATGCTAAATCTTTAACATTCTTGAAATCCCTAAACAGACACTTTGGAAAACAGAAAAGACACAGATGAAATGCCACAGAATATGGCATTTCAGCAGGTTCTGCACTGTTTGCTTAGATTAAAACAAATTAATCTTCAAACAGGTACTCACTGAAGTTGGCAAACAAAGACGCTGATGTGCCACTTAAGCAGGGTCTGCACTGTTTCCTAAGATTAAGACAATCTTCAGTGACTGGAACACATATTTATTTGGAACTTCTTACCTCTAAATGGCCCTTGATACATTTATGCATAATGAACCACAGCAGGCTCCACTTTTTCAAACCAGATGGACAAATTCAATAAATATAAGGCCAGAATTTTTTTATTAGTTGATTTACGGGATTTTTTTTTTTCAGATTTAGGGTCGGGGGACGAAAAAAAATAAAATAAAAAAGCTCTGAAAATGACCAGTTAACTGGTCATTTTCAGAGCTTTTTTTTTTTTTTTTTCAGAGCTTTTTTTTTATTATCTCCAGAAACAGTAAAACTAGTAATAGATAAACCAACAGTCTGTATTAAATTTTGATTATTTTATCATTTTCCTAAAAATCTGGACAGGACAATGACTTTTTACAGTGTCACTCTCAAAAATACGCTGACAGAACCTCAAAAAAATATTATTTTTTTCCAATGAAACAAATAATATTTAGAGTCGGTGGATAAAATAAAAAATTTTTTTTAGAAATTAAATTTTTTTTTTTTATACTTTACAGAAAATTACAGGAGGGTTCGTAAATCAACTAATAAAAAGATTCTGGCCTAAGGGCTAAAACAACTTCTATACATGTACCTTATGAGTCAGCACATGGCAAAACAAAGGGAATGCTTTGTGCATCAGCAAAGGCTCAGATCAGCCTGGCTATTGACCCAGTTAGATGAGTGTCTTCATTGCGCACTCATTTGGTAGCAGAGGACAGTGAAGACTCTGATCAGACTGGGTGGATGTCCAGACTGATCTGAGTCTTTGCAGTACACACAGGTCATTTGCTGGGTTTGTTTAGCACTGGCTCAAATTCAAAGTACTAGATAAACAAAAAATCAAGCATAAATTTGTGAATATTTTCTTAACTATCAGTTTTAACATTTGTTTTGAGTGTTCAAATTAATTTTCTTATTTCTCAACCAAAACATATGTTGCGGGTACTAAAGATGAAGATGGTTCTTTTGTGCACCCAAACATATGTTAAAACTGATAGGTAAGAAAATACATGTATTCACAATTTTGCGCTCTCAATGTTTTGTTTATCTAGACTTATGATGTATATCTGTAGGTTCTGGTGAGTTTGTGGTTCCCACCAGACTGGCTGTAGATAACTGTGATATAACTGAAGCTGGCTCAGGGGAAGATATTCAGTCACTCTGTTCCAAGGTGCAGGAGTTGGACCTTGCTAAAAATAGAATCACAGATTGGTTACAGGTAAAATTGTTATGACCTCTATTTTAATGCCTGAGTGAGCTTTTATGATCAGTCTTTGTCCGGTGTGTGTTGTGCATTGTCCCATATGTATCATGCATAAATTTTTTCTTTAAGCAACATCTCTTCCTGAACCACTGGGTCAAATTTAACACAAATGTTTCCCATAATCATTTTTAACCAAGACTGCACAAATGGATCCACTCCACTACACAAAATGGCCACCAGAGCTAAAGATAGAAAACTTTCAAACGGCATCTCTTCCTTAATCAAAATAATTTCAAACAAATGTTCCTCATATGGCACTCTTTCATAATTGCACTATTATGGTCATTTTCCTATAATTCCTTTGTAAAATTTCATGGTCATTTTCCTATAATTCCTTTGTAAAATTCCATGGAAAATTTTTTTGGGAGCCACAACACAACTGCGTTATATCCAAATCCCAGTTATAGCTAGGAGTGCTATAAAGGGATTGCACTGTAATCACAATTTATGGTCAATTTTTTCTTATCGCGACCGATTACCACTTGTGTCGCAGGTTTCCACTTACTACAGTTCATTCCAAGTCTACAGCTGCTGAACTTGCCTTTTAATCAGCTAGATTAATTTAGATGATGGATAAGATAATATGGTGGCACCGTGCAGTCACTTTTAAAATGCTATATTTGTGGTCCATAGGATTGGATTGTGTTATAAGAGAACCATGTTAAATAGGGACAATTTTACAAAGAAATTATAGGAAAATGGCCATAATGGTCATTTTCCTACAATTTCTTTGTAACATTGTAACGGTCATTTTCCTATAATTCCTTTGTAAAATTCCATGGAAAAATTTTTGGGAGCCACAACATGACGGTGTTATATCCAAATCCCTGTTATAACGAGGAGTATTACAAAGGGATGCACTGTAATCATAATTGATGGTCAAATTTTTCAAATTATGGCCGGTTGCCACTTGTGTTGCAGGTTTTCCACCTACTACAGTTTATTCCAAGTCTACAGCTGCTGAACTTGACCTTTAATCAGCTAGATAGTTCTACATTCACGGCTGTTTACAAACATTTTTGTTAATATTTTCTCATCCATTAGTTTTAAGATAAGTTTTGGGTGCTCGGTGAGACACTTCTTTTGAGACTGCTAAAAATATTTAAAGGAACGCCTGATAATTTTCCATAGGTGATAGCGTTAACCCCTGTCCTACAGACAAGTAATGCATTTCACTAGACAATAAGGCAGAAACCAAGTTTCTTTTGCAATTTCTGCTATGATAGTCAAAGTTTTGGATCAAAAATTTTTTTGATAAAACAGTCACTGATTAAGTTCACAGCTATAATTTTGTATTTTTTCATTTTCTTAAAAATGGCAATTTTTTCTGGAACTCTGTAGAATCTTTGGAATTTGTCAATAGTGTGACCTAATGATCACTGCGACATTAAAAGGCTATTGACTGTACAGAAATGATGCTGTTGTGGTGCTTGATTGAAAAATTCGTTTTAAAATTTGGTTTTGAAAAAAGGGGTATTTTTAACAAAATTCCATTTTTACATAAAGCGTTCCATGGAGATTTCTGGAAAGGGATTACTTCATTTTTATCCACAAGCATCATTCTTGATAGGTAACCAAACTAATCACAGAACAAACATGTTTTTGCCATATTATTCCAACTCATGCTAGGATTCAGACTATGAGTGCATTTGTATTGTGATCAATGGCAAAATACGCAGTGTTCCTTTAAATATTTTGAGCAGTGTATTTTTATACGATGGATAAGATAATATGGAGCAGTCCCTTTAAAATGCAAAATTTGTCGTCCATAGGAATGGACTGTGTTATAAGTGAATCATGTAATATAGGGACAATTTTACAAGGAAATTATAGGAAAATGACCACAATGGTCATTTTCCTATAATTTCTTTGTAAAATTATAATGGTCATTTTCTTATAATTCCTTTGTAAAATTCCATGAAATTGTTTTTTGGGAGCCACAACATGAGGATGTTATATCCAAATCCTTGTTATAATGAGGAGTATTACAAAGGGATTGCACTGTAATCACAATTGATGGTCAAATTTTTCTTATCATGGCCGGTTGCCACTTGTGTTGCAGGTTTTTCACTTACTACAGTTCATTCCAAGTCTACAACTGCTGAACTTGTCCTTTAATCAGCTAGATAGTTCTACATTCCCGGCTGTTTTTGATCAAGTATATACAAACATTTCAGTTCTTATTCTCAATGGAACTGGTGTCTCCTGGGATACTGTCACTAGAATCATTAACTGCTTTCCAAGGTGAGAGGTAGATCAGAGGTAGGGAGAGTATAATTACTATGCAAAAAGTATGTTGTTCGGGCATGACTCTTGAGGTTATAATACTCTTTTCATGCTCAACTCTACTGAGCAAGAAATTTATTCTGCTCATAAATGGTAAAATGCCAACAACTGTCGGCATTTTAACATTTATTAGCAGGATAAATACAACATATGGGAGTTCGAAAGCAAAAAATGTCTTTATTCTTCATCATTTTAGTTTTATGAGCAGTTGAAATTTCATGCTGAGTTGGATTGAGCATGAAAAAAGTTTTATAATCTGGCGTTCAGGGTTGGAAAATGCCACCCCACTATTGCAGTCCATTAAAGTCAGTTATTCATTCTGAGTCTGACTAGTTAATGACTGTGCTTTGGTACCAAGCATAGTTGTTGGTGTGGACCCTCAACCTTGTGCAAACCCAGAATGTTAAGGTGAGGCTGCAGGGATATGCAGGCTCATGACAAGACTGAGCCTTCCCTGGTTGCGCAAATGCCATAAGTACTAAAATCCCACACGCTTGCTCGGTTCTATTTGTAATGATTTATATGCAGCACTCACTGGAAGCCTCAATAGTCTCATTCCTGTTAAAGTCATCAATGTTCAAGACAATGTGTTAGATGTCAAAATGATTGCACTCCCTTGCTATATCTGTTTAAGTTATATCCCCTGAAAGAGTTTAAAGGCAAACCATGTGATCTCCATAGCTCTTACACATTTTGAGATGGTTTGATAATCATTATCCAAGATTTTGATAATATTTGTTACAGATATATACTACGTCACAATGTTGTATTTGGTGCAAGAATGATGGCTCTGTAGGAATTTAAAGGCTTTATTCCAAATATGGTTTACTACAAGTATAAGCTTTTCAAAAAAAGTTTGCCATCTTTCAGCACCTAACTTAAGTTTGTTGTCTACTGACTGAAAGTACACAAGCCATTTGAAAGCTGCCTCAAAGAAAAGTGTTGAATTTATTGAATGACACGCCCATCTCATCGCCATCTCAGCTTGCGGAGATGGCGATGAGCTGGGTGTGTCATTTTAATGTTGTGACACCAAAAGACAATACTTACAGGTAATTTTCAAAGAAAAGGCGATCTCATGCTACGTCACTTAGCCGGTGCTACCATACAAGTTGCAAACTTCAGCACCCTAGATAAGCAGCGTATTTGCGTAAATACGCAATTAGAATCCTCAAAAAAGCAATTAAAATAAAATGTGTGCGTACCGAAAAGCAATTCTAACGATCGATATGCAATAACATGCGATGTCATTGCGTACCATTTGGTTCATTTGGTTTCCATTTGGGTAATAAACAAATACCAGTCGGGTATTGATTTTTTTTTTACCAGCGAGTGCTCAATATAACTCCAGTTTTATGAAAATATCGGTGCCCAGTCCAGTATTTCGCGGAAAAACACAATGATGAATGTGAAACTTTTGCAAAGTGTACATGCTCGAATGTCAACAAGGGAATGAGATTTGCTTCAGGAACAATAAAATCCCCTAGTTTGATACTTTAGAAAGGCAGATGATGGGGAGTGAATAAATATGCAAGCACATTCCCGATGGCTTCATGCAATAAGAAAACGTGTAATCACAGAAGAGAAAAAACGTGGCGTAAAAAATAGTGTAGGCCCCTGTGTAATTCCGTGTGCATTTTTTGGTAAAAGTGTCAAACATATATTTTCTTTTAGCAAAATGTATCCTGATTAAGAAAAAAGATGTTTACAATTTTTCCTTGGCGTTTTAAATGTCACTGTGACGTCACAAAGTGGCGTACCCATTTTTTGCTTATTTCAGGCTTGAAAGTGGAGTGTTATGAATTCCAGCAGGCATAAACATGAACTGTTTGATCAGTTGTAGTAATTTTACTGGCGACATGTTGATTTCAGAGCATAGACCCTGACTCTGGATTTTAAAGAGGTTATATTAACTTCAAAATGATGTCTGTACATGGAAAAGTGACGCCAGTACCGAAATGAAAATTCTGTCATAGTGAAAGCTCAAATAGCTAGACCCTCCTCTCCACACAGCAGGAAAAATAATTTTCTGAAACTACATTATATACTATGCAAAATGACATACATAAGCTCTCTGACCTATATTTAGACAGGCATGTTAACTACATTACCCTATTATAGTTTTAAATCATATTTTGCAAATACCAAGTTATACCTAATTATTATTTATCCACATGCTTTTTGCCTTAAACATGTTTAAAGGAAGGGAACAGCTGGTATGCATTTAAACAATACACCACTATGATGTTAGTTATATAGGTTACTTTAAATGTATAACTGTTTAATGCATTACTGTCACTAGACATTGGACTACCAAAATACCTCCTATGAGAGTTTTGCACACTATAATTTTCTAAAACCACATTCTACAAGCCACAAAATAATGTATGTTAACCGTTTAGCGGTTGGGGCGATACCACGCAATAGCAAAATTTTCTACGTCACTGTAAAATAATTGGAAATCTTATCTAATTACTCCTTATTTTTACATGTCAATATAACCTTTTGATTGTAAGCAAATGGCTAGCAATATGATGTTATCAAAGTAGAAGAAATGTTATTACTATGATATACGTTACTTTCTTTTAAACACATTTTAGATTACAAAGGAACACTTTTTAAATTTACACTGCTAGTGGGCTATTTATTGCCATTTAACTGCCATTAATTGTCATTAAAGGAAAATACCAATAACGCATGGATGAATATAAGAATGAAATTTGAACCTTATTCACATACAACGAAATGTTTAAGTCTGTGCGTTTTATCAAATATGAAAACAACATTTTATTTTCTTAAATGCTTATTAAATGATATCTTTCAGGTCACTGACACTGATATATTTTCCTCTTCATACATGAAATTATATTTTAAAGACGCATATTATGTCATCAAAGATATCAGAAGAAATGTTTTATGCTCCTCAGGAAAATTATTGTTGTTGTTTCACTACATTTACATGTTAACTTATTGTGTAGGTTATAAACATTGTTTTATGTTTGATGCTGAATAAAATATATTGTATTATATTGTATCATATTTTAGATAACACATTAATATTAAGCATGGACTAGCTTAGTAAGATTTATCACATATTGTTTAAGCCAGCTATTGAATATAACTACTATGCTGATACCATTCAGGAATAAAAACTTTTTAGATTTTGTAATTGTAGGTCAATTCAAGCATGTCAAAATCGAGAATAAAGAGTTTTATTTTAAAAAGTCCTTTATTCTTGTCTTTTGAAAAATTAAACTGAAATGATTTAAAACCTTAATGATTTTCGCCCAAAGGTATGACACACGCCAAACCTATCCTTATGTTTATAACTGCTTTATATCAGAACGATGTCCAGTTTGGTGATAAAAGAATACCATTTAAAAAGTGGTAAAATGCATAACAAGAGAATTATAAGGACATGTCTTAACATCTGTTCTGTCTTGTTCTAAACTATTTTGAAGCATTCAAATAGGACAGCATTTGTTCTAATGGCTCATTTTAGTCATACATTTGAAAGAGATATCTATATCACTTAGAAAAGCCCCCAGGCATTGTTAGTATTACATGTATGTTTTAGCCATTGCTAAAATAGCTGACTCACAAAATTATTGCTTTTAATTAATTGTTTGTTTTGCATTATTCTATCAATTTGAATCATTGGTCTTACATTGGAATTTTGTTGCAGATAATATCAAATTGGAATTTAGCATGTCAAATGTGAACATTATCGTTGGTATAAAATTGCAGCCTAACAATTCTTTGCATATTTCAAATCAAACAAAATAGATTTACTAGTAACGAAAGAACAGATCAAAGGAATAAGCCCATTTGATTTTGGTATTTGTCGCATTTTTGAGCAATGAAGGCTCAGGTGAGCCTGTGCATATGTGTAGGTCGACTTGCCTGAGCCTTCGCTGCTTGTATACACAAAGTAGAATAGAGGTTAAGGACCAAATATTTAGAACGCTAGCTCCTCTGAATCATCATGAGCGATTAAACAATGCATTTGCTCGTCCAAATATTTATTTATGAATTACAGTGAAAGAGTAAAAATATTTTTCATCTAAAAGCACAGTGATTTATACTTGCACTACTGTCAAATAACATATCTGAAATATAGCATTCAACATTTCGTAAACTATACCATACAAACATATTACACAATTGACAATACTACATTGCTAAATCAACCTCTCAGATCTATAATGATATCCTGTACATTTAAATGAAAAGATTTCTTTAAGCGATACTTGAATAAAAGTATACATGCATAAGTTCATGTACATTTTTTAAACTTTGTATGTGCGACTATCATCGGTAACAATGTTGATAGTGAGAATGTGCCACCTTAATGCTGAACAGTTAGCGTTGTGCATGCTCCTTTTGAATCTATATCCTGGCAAGTTAACAACTCATTCTAATCTTAAGTACACATATACATGTTAATTATTGTTATTAATGATTACATTTATCATGTTTGCGAGGTTCCTGTAATATTTTGCCAACGTTCTGTTTAGTGAAAATTAACATCAGGTATATAAACATTTATTGCTCAAACTAAATCAGATCTAATCTCTTGAATGCATTTGTTTTAAATATTTCGCATTTCTATCCAGCAACCTAAAAACATTGTAAAATCTACTTTACAATAAATTGAATGCCATCTTTTAAAATTTGGTCGGATACAATTTTATCTGAAAAGTCTTGATATAAATTGGTATTGTAGTTACAGCTGACCTATATATATAACCATATCTAATGTGGCCTTAATGTAAAACTCACCACTATAACTAACTTTCACTATTTCCAAGGAAATGTTTTTCATTAATAAAGCAGTTCTTTAGATATTATCGGTTGAGCACGTGATCCAAGGTACTTACTTAATGTGATGGACAGTTTTGTTGATTGCACAACGAAAGCTATGCTGTACATAAACTAAAATCAATTTCAAAGCTGCTGTAATGCGTCACCATATTCATACACAGCTAAAAGTCAGGATACAAATTGATTTTGAGAGAGTCACTTTAAACGATAACTAATTACAGACACTTTAAATACCCGAAAAGAAGTAGCTAAATTAAACTTAGAAATCTTCAGAAAAATATTAAAAAACTCTAAACTTAACATAATATATTAGCTTTTCTGGCTCAATTATATATCTGCTTGGTTAATATTTTGGATAACCACATGGCAATATAATATATTTTGTACAGTAATATTATGTTATTTAAAGAAATTTGACAGTAAATTGAAATGTATCCTTCTAAGTGTTGTTACTTGAGTGCTAATATTTCCTTTGTTTATGCATTTTAAAATCCATAATTTTGGGCAAATCATTTCTTTGTAGATGTTAAAAGTTCAACTATATACTATTTTGCAAATGTAAATGAGCATGGATAATAAGTAGGAACTTAATAAATCCTGATAAATCCTTTTTTCAGACAGACTGGTATCTTGATATCTATTTAACAAGCATAGCCAATCTTGAGATGAAATAAAGTATTCTATGACGTATAATATACAGAATAAAGCAATGTATATGCAGTCTTGAAAGTTGTAATATACGTTACATGATGCTGCACAAACAAAAACCAACTAATATTTTACACCATAAACAAAGTTAAGCCTGTTTTCTTTACTCTAGCTTATCAACATAATGCTCATATATGGTGTTTAAAGGTTTTTAAATTGAATTTCATGCCGAATTAAAGAATGACCTTTTTGTTCAGGGTCGGCATATTTAACAGTTTTTAACTCTTAAAGTATTTTTGATGCAAACAAACTGTTTGCAGCTATATAATGGTCCATTACTTGTATTGTGGAAGATGTATTTAAAACCTGAAAGTTAACCAGGAAGCTTATCAAAGAAAATTATTTAACATAATTTCAGTGATGTTAAAGGGAGTAGCTTAAAATGTAACATATAGGACATTACAATGGGCCCATATAACTTTTATAAAAATAAATATATGTAAGGAATGAAATGTTCTTTTATCTTCCATGAATGTTTGTCCAATTTGAATAATTCAAGTATTACCTTAACAACCTTGATTACATTTATTTTGTTAAAAAATGTAGGGTAACGTAGTTTACATGCTGTAGCAGCTAAACGCCCCAACCATCAGAGAGCTAACTTGTTTCAAAAAGCTTAGCCAGGAACATACAGTTATGCTAAGATCTGATTTTAGGCGCGAGGCACACACGAATTTCCAGAATTATTTTTTTGGTACACATTGTGTTTTTTCCAGCACATTGACGTCAAATCGACATCAATTTCAAGTAAAATTAAAGTCCATATTGAATTAAATTTCCATTTGAGTCTTTCTATAGACGTTTTCAACCATTACAATGCAAAAAACATAAAAAATAATATTAATTTAGGTGTGTAAATAACCCCACCACATATAAGTTCTTTGATGCAAGTGAACGACGGTACCTCATTTTGTGACGTCACTGTGACGTTAATACTGCAATAAAAAATTGTAAACATCTTTTTCCTTACTCTACATATATTTTTCTAATTGAAAATTGATAAGAATCACTTTTACCAAAAAGTGCACACAGGAGCCCAAATTTCGACACAGGGGCCTACACTAAAATATGAAAATACGCAATTGTTTTTGTAAGTACACAATTGAGGATAACCATGTTGCGTAAATACCCAATTACCCAAAACCTTATCTAGGGCACTGAAACTTATAGTCAATTATAATTGCCACCCTCATGAGGATGGCAATTATAGATTTCTGTGACCACTCTGACAGTATTATCTCATCTAATAGTATATGTACTTTTTGGGTCAGTTTGTAACTTTCGGGAGATTTGCCACTCCTTTAATAATTGAATTTGGCATTTTAAAAGAAAGTTATTTTGTTTTTTAGTCTTTCAGAACTACATTTAAGTCTCAACAAGTATGAAGAAGTTGATCTTCCTGATGGTTTCTGCCACAGAAGTGTGACCAAACTCTTTGTGAATGAGTGCAAGCTTCATAACTGGAAAGATATAGGCAAGCTTGGGAAAAGTTTTCCATGCCTTGAGTCTCTGAATGTGATAAAGTCTGCTCTAGCAACTATAGAGGAGGACAGGATTAAGGAATGTTTTCCTGCGTTAAAGGCTCTTAACATTAGTGGTAATCCTGTAGAATCCTGGGAAGAGATTGACAAGTTAAGGTTGTTTCCGTCATTAGAGAGTCTGAGAATCTTTGAAGTTCCATTGCTTGAAGTAAGTAAGCTTTACTCTACAGTAAAACCTGTCTTAAGCAGCCACTCAAAAATGGACAAAAAATCTGATCTTAATGACAAATGGTAGCTTAATGAAGGTTGAAAGTATTGCAGAATGCTCCCCTCGGAGCATTTTGCAATACTTTTGGCCTGCATAAAGCGATAATCGGTCTTGAAAACCAATTTTGGTCTTCTTTTTGAGTGGCCGCTTAAGATAGGTTTTACTGTATTTACATTATAGGGATCAAACTTGTTTTTCATGCATTAACGTTTGCCAGGTCTCAAAACCTAAGGTTTTTAACATCTCCAAAGGGACCTGGCGAATGTTAATGCATTGAAAAACACAATGTTTTATTATTATAATTACATAAATTCAACAATGTATTAACCTAGATTTGTGAAGTGGATGGCACTATATTTTGTCGCTGTTTCAGCTCAACAGGTTGTTAGACATTTTCAGTACTATTTAAATTCCAGGGTCAAGCCATACAGGCCTTCAGATTTATAGTGGGCCATAGTCATGGCCCCACGATTTCACGATTTCAAAATATGGCCCATCACTTTCCAAGGCAGTGGACCCATCCTTTTTGGTTGTGCAAATATCTTACAAGTCTACGAGATCCACAAAACAGAAAGTACATGTATGTAGGTTGTCAATACAGTAAAACATGTCTTAAGCAGCCACTCAAAAAAGACAAAACAAAAATCTTAATAAAAAAAATGGTAGCTTAATGAAGGCCGAAGTATTGCAGAATGCTCCCCTTGGAGCATTCTTCAATACTTTTGACCTGCATTAAGCAATAATTGGTCTTTTTTTTGAGTGGCCACTTAAGTCAGGGAGCAGTAAATATACATATATGCATACAAGTGTCAGTGTGTAGGTAAAGTGTACTATTCAAATGTCAACCGTGGCTAGGTTGATATGCTTGGGCCCATCATTTCAGAAAATGACCCCCCATTTTTTGCTCCATGGGTCACTTTGGCCCACCAACCTTGAAAAAAATCTGAAGCTCTGGCCATAGTTAAGAGCCATAAATGGATCAGCTGTTGTAAATGTAATAGCCTGTGCATATAAGCTACCAAATCTGTACATTAACAGCACATGAATTGCCTTGTTAAGACATCCATTTGTGCCAATTGAACCATGACTGTTAAAAGTGTGTGGCACAGACTTAATTTTAAGATTATCACATGCTTTTAAAAGCATATTGTCAGCTAATTCTTGAAAATACAGAAAACCTGTGTAAAATGGCCACTCTCAAAAGACCAAAAAAATGGTTTTCAAGACCTATTTTGCTTTATGCAGGTCAAAAGTATTGCAGAATGCTCTCATGACAAGGTCCATATGTTGAGTAATAGTTATACCATGGGTTGTCAGCCTGTAGGTGGAGATAATCCACGAGCTTTAGTGATTGGATTATCTTGCATACAGGCGGACACACATGGTATAACTATTTTATACCACCTCTATCAGTGTAGACCTTGCACATAACGAGATATTTAATGGTAAAGGTGGTATAACATATGTTTATCCCCTTGTGGCTTTGAACATGTATTGATGTTTCTATAGGAATTCCCAGAGAAAGAAAGAAGACAACACCTTATATCTCGACTACCAAACCTATTACGTATAAATGGTTCGAAGGTGACAGCCACAGAAACAGAGGATGCTGAGAGAGCCTTCATCAGATATTATATGAATTTAGAATCAAAGCCACAAAGGTATTTCTTTAATCCTTAAAGCGCCACCTTTAATTTGCAGCAGACGACAGTATCAAATTTTGCCACTTTTTCAAAAAAAACAATAAGGCATGATATTTCATGAGAATCATCTGCTGGCAGACGATTCTCATGTAATATTATACCTTATTTTTGTTGAAAATTAGGAAAAATGTCGCAAAATTTGTCGTCTGCTGCAGTCGTGATTGGCGCTTTAAAGGTTAACTCATATAAGTATAGTGTCTTTGGTATGGGACATATGCAAACATTGCAGACCCAGATCAGATGCCACAGAATGCAGTATCTGATCAGGGTCTCCAGTGTTTGCTAAACAGAGCACTCTATTATAATTTGAATAGATGAAAAATGCCACCCAAACCCCGTAAAATTGGAAATGGACTGGTCCAATTGATATGGATAGGATAATCCATTAGTCATAAATGGGTTAACCATTAAAGAGCCACCATATACTTTCTGACATCTGCCATTTTTAAATGCCTCCATCTTCTTTTTCTGAATAGAATGTCAGACTGAGATGAAATTTAACACTTCATTCTGATGGATTTTCCCATTAATACTGATACAATAAGCATGAATTAGATGAGTTAAATGGCTGCGTTGACCCTGACAGTTTAAACAAGGATGTGGACTTGCTCTTTGGTCTTGCTCTTGGCAATAATGATAACGATAACTCGACCATGGTTTCGTCTATATGAAGTCTCTTCAGGGGATTTACCTGTTGTAGGTTGACTCTAATAGTCAAGTGACACTTGGAGAACACTGATGCGCTTTATATAGTTGAGGAAAACGGCTCCAAAAACGGCTTCCTGGCTCCCCAAAATGGCTTGGGAGCCATTTTGATAGCCCTTTATTCAGGAATATGCAGTTTAAACAGGGCTGCATGGACTAGTTGTCCACAAGGAGGAACCCCAGACAACAGTATGAGCGTCTCAAGTATAAAAGCATAAGCATCACGTCTCCTTCCATGGTGGATCAGCACCATATCACCATGGTTTCCACTGCCAACATGTGCAGAAGGAGACAGGACTAACCCAACGCCACAGGCATTTAATGCACCATAGGGAATTCACTTATCGAGCTGAAATTGGGTCAGAGATGTGTTTGGATTAGACGTCCGCCACCCGCAGTCATTTTCCCTATATTTATCTTTCCTGGCGATGATGTCTATCCAAATACATCGCAGGGCAACAGATGGCACTGCTCCACATGATCAATCTACATGGTGTTAACACACCTCAGCATAATAATTTGAAAACACCACAAGAGGTGTCTCATAAATATTACAAAGATGCTGACTAAATATCAGATTAGTTTTGCGTCACTGCTCTTCATAAACATAGCGTGACAGTCTTGAATGACCAGTCTTGTCTTGTATTCAACTGTCTACATTGTTTATGTCTATGTCAGCCATCTAAGGCCACTACAGGCATTTATATGGTCTTGGAAGCTGAGTAATGGGTGACAAGCTAAGAAACACCGGTAACACCAGTCCAAAACAACCGCCTCAAACGGCACTGCTGTTTCTTTTAAAGCTCCAGGTGGCCAAAAAAACGATACGCTTGTTTTGTAGTGATCTTAGAGAGCCCATCTGCTGTCTTAATACTCAAAGCGGCTCCAGATGCCTACTGAAGCGTCTCTCTGAGTCACGTGAGGAAGTAGCCGTTTTAGAGCACCGGGGTTGAGAGCCTGTTTGCTTCCTTATGGTGGCTCAAGGAGCCGGGGGCTCCCAAAAACGGCTCCCAATCTGTTTTTGGGAGCCAGGAAGCCGTTTTTGGAGTCGTTTTCCTTGACTATATAAAGCACATCAGTGCATTCCAAGTGTCACTTGACTATTAGAGTCAACCCACAACAGGTAAATCCCCTGAAGAGACTTCAAATAGACGAAACCATGGTCGGTTTATCGTTAGCATTATTGCCAAGAGCAAGACCAAAGAGCAATTCCACATCCTTGTTTAAACTGTCGGGGTCTACGCAGTCATTTAACTCATCTAATTCATGCTTATTTTATAGAGTTTCGAATTGGAGTTTCAAAAGTTCAGGATTTTGGAAATTTTGAACTTTCACTCATGCATATGCTTATTAGGCAGGTTTAGATCTGTTCAAATGGTGACTACAGTAAAAATGTTCTTAAATTTTGCACACTTTTCTTTTTCTTTTCTCAAATAAAAGGCACAGGCGTATCCAGAGGGGGGACAGAGCGTCCAGCCCTCCCTGAAAAATCAGAAAAAATATAGGGCTTCTTAGCAATACTGGTCCGGATCCCCTGAAAAATCACAAAGCTACCAAGCCAGCATTCAATGTTGGGCCATCATCGGCACACCAGTGAAAGGCCATTTAAATTGCGTTTTGCTGGCGGGCCAGTAATGGCCTGCTTATAGCGGTACATGTATTTGGATCCGCCCTCCTCATCAACTAAAAAAAAAGACGTAAAAGTTGGACCCCCTTTCAAAGTAGGACCCCCTCTGACAAAACTTTCTAGATCTGTGCATGAAAGTATTTAAAAAAACTACTCTTCAGAATAGCAAAGAGGGAAGACCCTGATCAGACTGCGTCTTTAGATGCAGTCTGATCTGGGTCTATGCTTCTTGACTATGCTTTTTTCCAGAATTTTAGAACATCTACCAAGATGCGAGTGTGGTAGTTATGTTAAATATATCATAGGTTTAGATAAACAAAATCTTTGAATGTAAAATTGTAAATATGTTCTTACCCATCAGTTTTAACAAAAAGTTTGGGTGCTCATTGAGACGGTTCTTTTGAGTATCCACAACATATGTTTTGGTTGAGAAATAGGAAAATTATTTTTGGGTTACACACTCTTAACTAAAGGCTTATTTTACAAGCTTCTCTTAAAGAGACTAGATCTGCAACTTTGAACGTTTTTCAATTTTTTTTATTTTCTTTTTAAATTATTTGTAAAGTAGAATTAAGTTATGTTTTCACAATAAATCTGTTCACTATAGCTGAAAACTGCACGGAAAAGTGAATTATCTTATAAAAACAGGTGTGTTTTTCTCTTTTTGGTAATTATTTGCGTCCCTCCAATAATTATAGACAGCTTATTTTAACATAAATATCGCTGTTTTGATACTGATAAGTTGTTAAGATTTACGAAATTGGTAAAATGTATACCCGAATTTTCGTTTTTTTACTGTGTTCTTGAAAAATAGAAACATTAGTTCTAAAATTCAAAGATCAAAAGTTACAGACTATGCAGCTTTAAATTATTTTTCCTCTGCCATCAGCCATAACACTTTATTCTGAGACTCAATAGAACCATCTCCATGAGATGGTTATTTTGAGTACACAAACAGTATGTACTCTCGAGGGATAAGAAAATAGACATATACGTATATGAATATTTTCAGATTTCATGAGCTGGAGGCCCAGTATGGAAAACTTGCTCCACTGGTACATGTGGATCTGACTCCAACGAATATCAAACAATTAAAGGTACTGTCAAATGCTTAACTTTACAGAATTTCCCATAAAGTTTGGGGTGAATTACCTTTGAGCGGAAATCGTACCGTGACTGAGTATGAAATGAGCAGAGAACCATACAGTAAAAAGAGCGGATGGATAAATTATTCAAATGAGCGAATTTTCCAGGGTGACCTTCAAATAAGTATTCACTAAGCTGTATTACCTGTAATGACCAATATTGCTCAGTCCTTAATAGGTGATTGGGAGCGCATTGCATTGGCAAGGGTTCATTCCCCTCGGAAAATATATATTAAAATAAGTGAATAATCGCCTTGAAATTCAAGAATTTGCTAAAATATAATGCGACAAGGGAGCTAACTCAAGGCATAGTTACCTTGAAAAATGCTCTTATCGGAGATGTTTTTACCGATATTTTTTTTCTGACAAAATAAACTTCAGTGGGCCATCACATCATAAAAATACCTTATAAATAAAAGGTTTATGTTTACAAATGATAGATTTATATGTCTGAGAATGCAGAGAAAGGCACATCAGCGTGCGTCACTCTGTTTGGAGAGAGAAGCAATATTCGGCTTTGTCTTGCGTCTCATGCGCGGATCCTTTCACATGCAAGTGATGCTTGGACCCAGTAAGTTTATTGGGTCCGAGTGCTGAAGGATGAATTGCACTCTTTCCCCTTTGGTGGAAAGTCAGCTTGAAAGGGAGACTTGTATTTTTTCTTCTTTGCGGACGGCGATCTTTCAAAATGTTCAGAGTCTACAATATATACGCAAAGACATCATGGTGATAAGCGTGCCATACGAGTGCCCTACTTGAGAGATTATTGTGTTTATTTCATGCACAGTATGACACCATGTATATTTTGATTATCTGACCGTTACCAGTAGCGTTCAATTGCCGACAGCTGTTAAAAGTGCGTGCCGATCGCCGTAAAAATGGTCGCTTGCGAAAATACCATTATAGCAAAATTCAAAATGCGGGAGATAGCGTTGCCCGCACGGGAGTGCGGGAGATAGGGTTCAAATTCGGGAGCCTCCCGCATGATCCGGGAGGTATCACATGTATTGCCTCCCCGCTATTAGATATCCTATGAAAATGAAATAATTTGGTCTCAGTGAGACCAAATTATCTCATTTTCATGGGATATTTAAAATAAATGAGATAAAATAGATAACACCTTTATCTGTATGAACCCCCTTACCAGGAATCCTTGACCTGCCCCTGAATCTGGATATTTACCTGGAAAATTCGCTCGTTTCAATTATTTAAACATCCGCTCTTTAGCCTTATGGTTCTCCGCTCTTTTGTAAAAATATATCTGCTCTTTCATATTATGGATCTGCTCAAACGTAAATCTCCCAAAGTTTGATTCAGCTAGAGTTAGGATGGTCCATTGTATATATTGAGGGGTCATGGGTTATAATTTTCCAGAACTATTATTTCTGTCTCTGAAGATTGATTTTGTCTTAAATAGCAAACAGTGCAGACCCTGATGAAATGCCATATTATGCGGCATTTCATCTTGGTCTTCACTGTTTGCCAAAGTACCTGTTTAGTGTTTTTGGTCATCAAAGGGTTAAAATGTTAATCATTCTGTCAACAATTTTTAGCTCACCTGGACTGAAGGCTCCAAGGTGAGCTATCAGTATACCTCCGCTGTCCGTCCGTCAACATTTTCAAACGCCTTCTCCTCTGAAACCACTGGGCCAATTGAATTCAAATTTCATATAGAGACTCCTTAGGATGAGGGAACAAAAGTTTATTCAAATGGTCTTTGTCACATGACCAAGATGGCCGCAATGCCCATATATGGTAAAACCCATTAAAAATCTACTTCTCCAGAACCAGAAGGCTGATGACCTTGGGACTTGGTATGTAGCTTTGGGGATGTAGGCCTACCAAGTTTGTTAAAATGATTGTCCTAGGTTGACCTTGACCTACTTAATGTCAAGGTCAAATTTGCTTCCTAATGGATTTTAATGGGAACTCTTTTGAAAAGAAGATTTTTTTAAAACTGTTGAAGCCAAAGTCATTATAATCACTAGATATGTTCAACCTAGTGAGACAACGACTATAAATAAGTTTCAACAGTCAAGGTTGACCTTTGACTTTTCAGCCAAGGTCGCTCATATTGGAGTCCCATCAATATATTAAAACATAGTTTTCTCAGAAACCATTTGACCAATTGAACTCAAAGGATCATTGACATTTTCTATGGGTAAATGCCTATGGTTTTCAGTAAAAATAAAAGTTTGTCAATCGTCCCTTTCTTCACCTTGAAGCTACCCTGACCTGAGTACCTTATGGTTATGAAATCCGTTTTTGATATTAAATGCTTCAAAGATGTAAAATTTTGGGTAGAACAATCAGTTTTACATTAAGATATATAGAAATCCGAAAACATTTTTTAAAATATCATTCCCCCCTGTGTGCCAGCAAAAGCTTTTGCATGTATATGCGTTACCATATTTTACACATTGTATGGAAGTGGCTTGCTGGCACAATGGGGGGGGAAGATGTTCAGCAGCCCAAAAACTCAGGGCCTAAGCCCATAAAATGCCTTTTCTACCAAATAAGAAATTAATGACAGTAATGAAGTTCTCTAGAACAAACCTCCTAAATTGCTTTGTATTCTGTGCTAGTTTAATATAAAGTACTTAAAGATTAAAAGTAGAATTAGCAAGGTTTTATGCATTTTTTCATAAGAAAAAATCTCACTGTTATTAAATGACACATTATTTTGCAAACGTCCTGTACTTATCTATTTGCATGCTAGGGAATTGTTCATGTTTTTATTTTCGTCGGCTGACTTTCTTCCAAATTAAGTTTTTAAAAATAAACCACCCAGGACCACCATGATAGTGTCAAACAGTTTGGATCAAGATCAAGACCGACATTCTGTTGTCTTCATCTGGGTTTTAACTGTTTGCAAAAGGCCATTGGCAGACGACAAAATTATCCACTGGCATGCAAAGAGCTATAGCAGCTAAATACTTTAGAGTTCAATATATTGTCTCATATAGGGATATACATGCATATGTATACCATAAATATTCGAACACTTTAAATACATTCAACATGCTATGCCCTTTAAACAAAGCAAAAGTAATATTCAAAGGATCTAGTTAGAATCAGTTTTACTTTCCAATGCTAAATGGGACACTTTCATTCCTTCAAAATTATTTATTTCTTTTGTTGAGCTTTCAGTTTTGTATTATTTACGGTGCATGTAGTCACAATGTACAGGTAACTTCTAAATTATCTCCCCAAAATAATTTTATTACAAAACATATTTTGTTTTTAAAACAATTTCATCAATTATCGTGATTCGTTAATACTCTACATATGATATGCTCACTAGATATCACCATGCCTACCAAATAAATCAAGAAAACGTGCAGAAATCACTTTTTAAAGCACTTTTTATTTTCATGAAGTTTCAGACCCCCTCCCCTTTCTACCCGCCATAACTCTCGAATGCGTAGGAGTTTTGAAAATATTTTGCTAGCTGGCTCTTGCCATTAGATTCACCTATTGCACTGATACTACATGCACCACACTAGAAGCTCAAAGCAGCGTTCTGGGAATCAGAAAAATAGGCGTATAAGGCCCAAACTGTCAATGATCCTTTCATATGAAGACTCCTTATGATAAGTTTGTGAAAATTTATACAAATTGTTCTGGTCACGTGACCAAGATGGTCGACATACCCATATATGGTAAAAACCCTTTAAAATCTTCTCCAGAACAAGAAGGCCGATGTCTTTGAGACTTGGTATGTAACATTTGGAACCTATCAAGTTTATTCAAATGATGATCCAAGGTTGACCTTGACCTACTTAACATCAAGGTCGAATTTGCTTCCTAATGCATTTAAATTGGATTTTTTTTTTTGAAAATTTGATTTTTTGAATACTGTTGAAACCAAAGTCATTATTCTCACTTGATATGTTAAACCTAATGAGACAATGGCCATAAATAAGTTTCTAAGTTCAAGATTTACCATTGACCTTTCAGCCAATGTCGCTTATATTGGAGTCCCATCAATATATTAAAACATTTTTTTCTCAGAAACCACTTGGCCAATTGAACTAAATTTTCTTATGGAGACTCCTTAAGTTGAGGGGAGTAAATTTATAACAAAGTTAATGGTCACATGAGCAAGATGTACGCCATGCCCATATACATTAAAAACCCTTTAAATATATTCTTCCTGGAAAACTCATTAATTGTTCATTTTTCTATAACTGTTTAAGCGGAAATCATAATACTTGCGAGAAATGTTAAACCTAATGAAACACTGGTTTTATTTATTCACCAAGATCAAGCTTTAGAACCTTTGACCTTTCATCCAATGCCATTCATTTTGGACTGCCACATACGTATCTAAACATCTTTTTTCTCAGAAATCACTGGGCTGTTTGAACTCAAATTTTATATGGAGTATTCAGTAGATAAAACAGTATAAATATGATATTTGTTGTAGGTTACTTGACCAAAATGGCCACCATGCCCATATATGGTAAAACAAAATATATTTTAATAATAAGCCTAAGTTGACCTTGACCTATTTTAACATTATCAAGGAGATCAGGTGAGGGCTTCCTCTAGTTATAGATATGCTTGTCTTTCAAGGGTTTGACAGAGTGGCTTTAAGATTCATTGGGTTGTGGTTATATTGAGATTGTTAGGAGCCACAATCAGCCATCATAGAATATTGTAAATGTTCTAAAATTTCAAACATACGCTGCCTGCCAAAAAGGCAAAGACAAACAGTGCAAACCCAGATCAGACTGCTTCTGAAGAAGGTCAACCTTAATTAAGCTACCATATGTCATTAAGATCTTTGTTTTGTTTATTTTTGAGTAGCTGTTTTAGACAGGTTTTACTGTTTATTATATACCTTTAATTGATACGACTTTAGAGCTTTCTGTTTTCTGGTCATCTGATACAGAAAGCCGGATCAACAACCTGAGGTTTTCTGAATCCATATCACTATCCTTTACATCGAGGCTAATGTCAGTTACCTGCTTTTGCGGGGACATTACGCAAAGTAAATTTCAAGCATTGAACCAGAGACGGAAAACATGATGACGTAACGTAATATTATATGACATGAATATGACGTGACAAAACCTAATGGCAAATGTTCCCGCAATTTTTCCGGATTTAAGACCAAAATAATTTATAAAATCAAAATAATGTCAGAAAAAGGTATATATTAAACATATTATTATAAAAGTAACCTGATTTGGCGTACAATATCACGTCTCGTGGATGAAGTCATACCATTGGATCGCTGTTGCTGCTTCGCATCTCGGGTGATCCGATTGTATAACCTCATCCACTCAACATGATACAGTATGCCAAATCAAGTTACTATTATAACAATGTGTTTATATTACATAACTTGTAGCAGGGTTTGCGCTAAGCAGCACATTTTAAGAGCCCTTGGGACTCTCATGTCCTTGTAACATTTGGGGTTCCAAATTAGAAATCAAGGGTCATCCTTTGATTCATTCATCAAAACAGTGCTAATGATTTCCCGACCAGGTCCATACTTTTGTGAAGATTGATCATGAAATAATTTCTACGGCTATTTTTCTCCCTTCTGCTGATTCAAGAAGGGCTGTCAGTTACAATCCAAAGTAATGGTTAACCCATTAGTCAAGCTTGCCCAGGAAAAAGTGTGGTTAGGTGAACTGACCATAGCTGTTGACTGGGATGTAAAGAATCATACTAAACAAACAAGTGCTAATGATTTATCACAAGGATTGTATTGCCATTTACCAGAAGAAATTTTGAATCTCGAGAAAAAAAATCAAATGCTGTCTATTTTTTTTATAAAAAACTGTAAGTAACTCTTGCACTAATATAAGTGCAAAAGCTACTCATTAAAAATCCATGTTTATCAGACATTTCATAAAAATAGTACCACTCAAAAATTAAGCCCAAAAAATGCAGTTTAAAGAGCTAAGATTTAAATATATTTTTGAGTCCCAAAGGATGCAGAGAATGTCAGAGATATTTTCTCAGAGGTCCCAAAAACGGAATTTGGGACTCAATATATTACTGGAAAACCTGTGTAAAACGGCCATTAAAAATAGACAAAATAAAGATCTTAATGACAAATAGGAGCTTAATGAAGGTTGAAAGTATTGCAGAATGCTCATTCTGCAATACTTTTGACCTGCATTAAGAGATAATTGTCTTGAAAGCCAATTTGTGGTCTCTTTGAGAGAAGCCGTTTTTCAGAGGTTTTACTGTATGTCAAGGATACCACATGCTGTAGTCCTTGAAAATGGTAGGATTGTACTTTAGTGGCCCTTGAAGTTATTTTGATTTTCCAGGTGAAATTTGAAGATAAAGAAGAAGTAATGGACGTGGATCTTCGCCAGACAATTTTTGAATTCAAGAAGTTACTACAGAACTTCACTGGCCTTCCACCGCCAAAGTTCCGTCTCTTTCATATCGAGAATTATGAAGGTGCTTACAAGGATACTAGAGAATTGAAAATGCCTAACAAAGTTCTGAGAACACTTAATTTCAAAGATGACTCTGAAATCCAGATTGACAGGAAGTTTGGGATGTGATGTCTGTGTCATGAGTCGTATTGTCATTAAAGAGGAGGTCCCAAATAGGAATTTTGGAGTCAGGCCCCGAGGTTATAAAACTTTTTTCATGCTCAGCTGAGCACTAAATTTATCCTGCTCATAAATGTTAAAATGCCAACAATTGTTGGCATTTTAACATTTATCAGCATGATAATTACAACACCTGAGACATTTAAAGCATGAAACATCTTTATTTGCCGGTATTTTTGTTTTTATGAGCAGTTGAAATTTCGTGCTCATTTGAGTTGAGTATGAAAAATGTTTTATAACCTCGGGGCCAGGACTGAATATAGCATGTCAGGGAATACCATGCTTTAGTTCTTCAAGACTTGAATATGGTAGGATTGTACCTTAGTGGCCTTTGAAGTTTATTTTGATTTTCCAGGTGAAATTTGAAGACAAAGAAGAAATGATGGATGTGGATCTTCGCCAGACGATTTTTGAATTCAAGAAGTTACTACAGAACTTCACTGGCCTTCCATCGCCAAAGTTTCGTCTCATTCATATCGAGAATTGCGGACGTTACAAGCATATTACAGAATTGAATTTGCCTAACAAAGTTCTGAGAACAATTAATTTCAAAGATGACTCTGAAATCGAGATTGTCAGGAAGTTTGGGGTGTGATTTTCTGTGTAATGAGTCGTATTGTCATTTAATGGGCCAGCACATGAGATTTTGGTGCTTGGCACATGGGTGACCAGAATAGACTTAGATGAGCCTGTTCTAAGCAGTAAATACAACCCAAAACTTCACTAGTGCCATTATCAATGGGTCTTTCTATACAGATCTGTCACCTGCTTCAATCATGATAGGAACTTAAACTCTTTATCTCCTAGTGTTGTTTGCTGATAATTTTGAAAACGATTTGGACATAAATTATGGCAATAGAGGCAGGCTCAGATAAAATTTAAAGCCTGTACCCCACTGGATAGTTGCACATGCATGTTTAGAAATAGACTTCCTGCAAATGCAATAAGTAGAAAAAACTTCTGAACTGGACCATATGTACTTTAACCCTTAAAACTCTTTGCCTCCTGGGTAATTTTTCATGCTTTTTTGTCGTCTGCTGATTTTTTTCAAAATCAACTTTTTCGAAAAATTCTTTCAGGAATACCGTCTGAGTGTCCAACAGTTTGGACCCAGATCAGGCCCGACAAATGTCGGGCCTGATCTGGGTCCGAACTGTTTGCAAAAGCTTTCAGCAGACGACACTATAGGAGTTAAAGTGCCTATCATGATTGAAGCAGGTGACACATCTGTATAGGAGGATCCATTGATAATGGTGCTAGGGCAGGCTTTCTGATAAGGAGACTTTATTGATAACTGTTTTCTCAACTAATATATTAGTTTTGGGTACTGAAAAGAACTGTCTCAATGAGAGCATTCTTTTGAGCACCTAAAACACAAACACTGTCATGTTTAAAGTGATGGATTGGAAAAAAATCGCAAATTTATGTTCCAAACTTTTGCTTAGCTGAACTTATTTTGTTATCTATAGCACATACTTGGATTGAAAAAATTGATGGACTCTTGGATAATATGAATCGCAATTTAATAGTTGAAGTTGTCGCTTAAAATAGTTTATATGTGATATTGCTATATTCAGGACAGAGAGTGTAATTCTAAATTGCTACTGTATTTGTTACTTATGGCTTATGTATAAAGTCACTCTTTTAACCCATATAAGCCTAGCGTTCTTTTTGTGGAACATAGGCAAACAGTGAAGACCCAGATCAGACGCCACGGAATGTGCCATCTGATCAGGGTCTCCACTGTTTGCTTACAGAATCCTCTATAAAAATTTGAATAAAAAAAAAAAAGTACCACCCAACAACACTTAAAACAGAATGGGACTTGTCCAATTCATAAGAGTGGGAAATTTCATTTGGCTTAAGTGGATTAAGTTCTTGTGCAGGTATCTAGTCTGGCTAGAAACCCAAATTTTGAACTGAGTCTTTATCTACGTCTCTATGTAGCAAAGGCTCTGGTGAGACTGCATTATTCCTATTGCTGAGAACTCGACGAGAAAAAGTCTTGCCTCATGAAATCTGAGTGGCAGTTGTGTGTGTGTGTGTGTGTGTGTGTGTGTGTGTGTGTGTGTGTGTGTGCGTGCGTGCGTGTAAAACAACGGAAAAAGCATACCAAAGCTATCTTGTATAGGGCAAAATGAACTACACTATATGCAGGTCTTCTTCATATATTTGAAAAGATAAGGTATGGTGTTTCATGTGATTTGTGCAATTAATATGAAATTTTGGGTTGTATTTACTGCTTAGAACATCACAAAAAGTCACCTGCTGCAAACTATAGGGTGTATTCCAAGTGTTAACATAAATTTTGGAGAACTTTGACATTTTTATGATTCTTTTGCCAAAATACAACTTGCATGTACAGGCCTTTAGTTAAGAGTGCATAACAAAATTGAATTTTAATATTTCTCAACCAAAACATATGTTGTGGGTACTCAAAAGAACCGTGTCATTGAGACAGTTCCTTTGAGTACCAAAAACACATGTTAAAAATGATGGGTAAGAAAATATTTACAATTGTACGCTGAAAAAATATTGCTGATCTAAACTTGTGGTGTACTTCCTAGAACTACCTCATTCCTCAATAAGAAACATGTGTATACACCTGCTAGCACAAGATGTGATAAAAGGCCAGACTCAGAAATATAGAAATCATTATTAAGCTTTTTTCAAACCAATGGAATTTTTCATTAAGACACATACAATACAGGATTGATGGTCCATTTTATATATTTAGGGGTCACACGTTATAATTTAAACAAAAAATTGGATTTCTCTGAAGATCAATTTTGTATTTGCAAACAGTGCAGACCTGATGAAATGCTGCATTATGCAGCATTTCATCTTGGTCTTCAATGTTTGCTAAAGTACCTGTTTAGTGGTTTCCGGTCCACGAAGGGTTAAGACTGCAAAGTCAAAAATTTCATTTAAGTTGCATTCTTTAATTGTGCTTTACAAGCTGAAGAATGATAATTTAATCTTAATATGCAGTTATTTTGTAACAATGAAATTGTATAGGAGTCTGGGACATTAATTTTGGTCCTTGAGTTATAATTTACAGTTCTACAGTTTACCATTCACTGTTGTACTTTTATAATAAGAGTAATGAACATGTATTTGTACTTTTATTTTTGATATATTTTCTTTGTGATGATTTTTTTAAAAGTTGTCATATCTTTTTGAATGCTGATTTATACTTTAGTCATTTTGTATGCAATGGTGTTTGTATTTTTAAACTTGTTTGGTTGTTTGATTTGATTCTTTACTTCCCAGTCAACAATCTTTCAGTTATGTCGTCACAGGTCTCCCTGGGTTGAACCAGTACTAAGCAAGGATTAAAGTTTCTTGCTCAAGGACACAACTCAGTGACGCCGGTGAGACTTAAATCCACAGCACTTCCGTCTCAAGTCAAGCACTCTACCACTGAGCCACTTTGCTCCTTTTTTTAAACTTGTGTTCAAATTTTTAACATTTGTTGATGATAGATTTACTGGTGAATGCTTGGACCTGGTACATTTTATCTGTTCTTCATTGCACTAGATCAGAGTTTCCCCATTTTTAGCTTGAGCATAGTCAAGCTAAAATTGGGGAAACGCTGATCTAGTGCAATGAAGAGCATGGGATGTGTCAATGCCCAACGTTTGTGGTTCTGTGTCGTCAACAGTTTGCTTTAAGGACATATGCTACTAAGTACTTCCCACATTGAAATCTGTTCAAAACTTCGCATACAGCTTGCTTTGTGTATGGACTGTCAATTTATGAAATAAAAAGGATATGTCACCATGCTCACAAAATTTAACCCCACCCCCCCCATATTTCAAGCATAATTCAACAAAAAAGTTTAAGGGGTGATATTTTTTGCCATTTTTATATTTCTATATTACTAGTTTGAAGTAATTCAGCAATAAATGCTTATAAAGGAATGGAAAAACACATTGTAAAATAAATCCCACCCTGGAATCAACCCTAGTTCTCTGGTTCTACAGTCCGAAAGGCCAAGTCATTCGCGACTCGCAACAATTGCAGTTGTAGATAAGTTATCTGACGCAGTAATGATGCACATGAGAAATAGCCGAATATGTTGTTAAAAGACAACTTCTCCTACACCACTCGGCCAATTTTAACCAAACTTCACAGAAAAGTTTCCTAGATGACCATCTACAAAATTCAGATCCATCAAAAAAAAGCATGGCTGCCAGGGGGCATCGCTTCTCTTGGTAATTAAGGAAACAGTTAAAAAATCTTATCCTCAGAAATGACTGATCAGAATTAAAAATGGGGGGGCAGGGCTGGTTTTCCTTATATAACCTTAAAGATGAATTTGAAACATCTTCGCAGGCTTGTCTGAGTCCTTGCTGCTCATCTCTATGATCTGAGCTAAAATCTTGTGCATTGGCTTATTTGGTCTTTTTATCGTTTAGAAACAAGTTAATTGACAAACATTGTAACTGTCATGCTACATAGATGTGTATTATTGTACCTAGGACGAGCAATCACCCAGTGGATCTACACCGTATGGAAGTTTGCACATTTTTTTTAAAGATTTGTGTTCACTTTTCACATATGTTTTAATGATACTAATTACACAATTCAATTGGTGCATCCTGGAGTTTTAGCTATTCATCATCACGATCATCATGTTTGAAAAGACACCATTTCGCTCTGAGCCTGAATATACAGTAAAACAACTGTCATAAGCGGTCACTCAAAAATAGACAAAACAAAGATCTTAATGACAAATGGTAGCTTAATGAAGGTTGAAATTATTCTGCAATACATTTGACCTGCATTAAGCGATAATTGGCTTTCAAAACCAATTTGTGGTCTTTTTGAGAGTGAACGTTTTACACAGGTTTTACTGTACAGTATTTGTCCTGATAAAGACACACTGAGTACTTCATGGGTTGTTTTAAGCCCAACCAATTTCAGTGGGGCATATAGCTCTACCCTTGTCCGTATGTCCTGACCCATGATTACATCTCGTAGGAAGACTTTTTCTCGTAAACAATGGCCATGGACTGGGGCATCTGTGTCACACTGACACATTTCTAGTCTCCATATAAACTTCTGAGTGCTAATCAATCCAGTAAAATTATTTTATTATCAATATGAATTCATCATTTGGATGAAAAAGTGTAGATCCTGGACCTACAGTGCTTTTAAATAAAGGATCTTACATTAATTTATTAAACGAGTTGGGAAAAGTGATAAAATGCGAGGCTTTTTCGCAATAAGTTTGATAAATTCAATAATATAGGAGTATGAATGTTAGTCTATATTCATCATATGACATTAACATTACTGTGCAATCATTAAAATCTTTTTTGGCGTGAAAACATTAGGGTTTTGTCATAGATGCGTGACATTCTTAAAAGTGTCAATTCATAACTTTACCCGAAAATCTGTAAACTACTAGTGGATCATGGATTTTAATGCATGACGTTATTTCACTCCCAGACGCGACGTCATATGACAAAAGAGGGTATATACTTGTGAATGAGCTTTGGTCACCATGTGATTATCATGTTGAAAATGGTATCCTCTTAATACAGTGTAGAGCCAAATCAACTGCCCTTTTTAAAACAAACTAGTTCAGATCATGTCCCTACTGTTTTTCATTCAGCCTGAGAATTTATAGTATTAGATAAGTCAGTACATGTGATTTTGCTACTTATCCCATTGTCAATCAACAAATGCTCAGGCCAGCCTCCACAAATGTGCAGACTGACCAGAGCCTTGGCTCTTTGCATATACTAGGCAAACAAAGAAATACGGGAAATAAAAATTAAAAACATTGCGTGTTAAATCGGCACATGAAAAAATGGAAAATAAGAAATCGGTCAGTACACTGGTTTGGGTTGACTGAGCTCAATAAATCAATGGAGGAAAAATAGCAAAGCATAGAATGCAGATTTGAAAATTTGTGACTCATTATAACATGTAATGTTTATACCCCCGGTAGGAAGTATATAGGGGGTATATAGTTTTTGCCTTTTCTGTAATTATGTTTGTTTGTCTGTTTTTTGGTTTGTCTGTCTGTCTGTAAACTTTTTTTTCCGTCAAAGATTTCTCAGCAACTACTTGGGTTAGGATTCTGAAATTTGGTACAAAGCTTGATAGTGATGAGTTGTATTGTGTGATAAAAAAAACAGCCACATATTGCTTATCAGTCTCTTTATTTGTTCTTTCTCTCCGATGGAAATTTCTGTCACAGTTATACCCCTGGTACGAAGTATATAGGGGGTATATAGTTTTTGACTTTTCTGTAATTATGTTTGTTTGTCTGTCTGTTTGTTGGTTTGTCTGTCTGTCTGTCTGTAAACTTTTTTTTCCGTCAAAGATTCCTCAGCAACCACTTGGGTTAGGATTCTGAAATTTGGTACAAAGCTTGATAGTCATGAGTTGTATTGTGTGACAAAACAAACAGCCACATATTGCCTATCAGTCTCTTTATTTGTTCATTTTTCTTTCTCTCCAATGGAAATTTCTGTCACAGATTTCTCAGCTCCTATTGGAGCCAGTGTTTTAAAATTTTGTGTACACCTTCAGGAAGGCAAAGTGTACTGTGTTAATGGGAATTAAGATGCTAATCTTCATTTTGCCTTCTTCTTACAATTTTTCATTTTTTTCTTCTGTCACTCTTATATAATACATATGGACATTTTTTTCTGTCAAAGATTTCTCAGCAGCTACTTGAGTTAGGATTCTGAAATTTGGTACGAAGCTTGATAGTGATTAGTTAGTGTAAACAATATTTTATTCAAATATAAAGTACACCGAGATACAACAGATACATCATATATACAATACAATACATTTGAAAGGGATACAGAAATAAGTCTAAGACTTGTTTGAATCTGCTTCCCTAAAGGAATCATCTAAATAACATAATTTGATTAGCAGTTGATTTCTTGATGATGTTTCTAATTGAATTATATGTGATTAGTTGTATTGTGTAACAAAAGAACAGACACATTTTGGTTATCAGTCCCTTTATTTGTTTATTTTTCTTTCTCTCCAATGAAAGTTTGGTCGCAGATTTCTCGGTTTTGTCAAAGATTTCTCAGCAACTACCTGAGTAAGGATTATGAAATTTGGTACGAAGCTTGATAGTGATTAGTTGTATGGTGTAACAAAAGAACAGACACATTTTGGTTATCATTTTGGTTATCAGTCCCTTTATTTGGTCATTTTCACTTGATAGTGATGAGTTGTATTGTGCAACAATAAACAGACAAATATTGCTTATCAGTCTCTTTATTTGTTCGTTTTTCTTTCTCTCCAATGCAAATTTCTGTCACAGATTTCTCAGCTCCTATTGGAGCCAGTGTTTTAAAATTTTGTGTACACCTTCAGGAAGGCAAACTGTACTGTGTTAATGGGAATTAAGATGCTTATCCTCATTTTGCTTTCTTTTTTTTTATACCCCTCGCAAACTTTGTTTGTGGTGGGTATACTGTTTTCACGTTGTCCGTGCGTCCGTCTGTCCGTCCCTCCGTCCGTAACGTTTTGTTTTCTTAATATCTTGAAGAGTCATTGCTAGATTTTCATCAAAACTTGCAAACATGTTCATATATGCAAAACAAATACTTAAGACAAAAAAGTAAGGGCTAGGGGCCAGTTCTATTAGAGTTATTTCCCTTTGTAGTTCTAAATGGCTTTGAATATAGGGTTTTATGCTTATGCTATTATAGGCCATACACGGGCCAATCAACTCCTACCACAGCTTTTGATGGAACAACTTGATACTTTTCCTATACAATGTAGACACATTGAACATTTGCATGAAGGAGTTTGGTTCAGAAAAAATAATTTTTGACAAAATGACAGCTGTGAGAACTTAGACAATTTTTCCCTAATAGGGCTTTTGTATATGCACAGATGGTGCCTTCATGGGCCGATCAACTCCTACCACAGCTTTTGATGGAGCAATTTGATACTTTGCCTATACAATGTAGACACATTGAACATATGCATGAAGGAGTTTGGTTCAGAAAAAATAATTTTTGACAAAATGACAGCTGTGAGAACTTAGGCAATTTTTCCCTAATAAGGCTTTTGTATATGCATAGATGGTGCCTTCATGGGTCAATCAACTACTACCACAGCTTTTGATGGAGCAATTTGATACTTTGCCTATACAATGTAGACACATTGAACATATGCATGAAGGAGTTTATAATTTTTGTTTGCACAGATTCTACTGAAATCTTTTCAAAACTAATGTCTGCTGGTTTGAACTATAACATGCCATGTTTTTTCACTGACTCTTACTGTGCGGGGGTATCTGATAAGCATTGGTTATTGACTTTTTTCATTAATTTTTCATTTTTTCCTTCTTTCACTCTTATATAATGCATATGGACATTTTTTTCTGTCAAAGATTTCTCAGCAACTACTTGAATTAGGATTCTGAAATTTGGTACGAAGCTTGATAGTGATTAGTTGTATGGTGTAACAAAAGAACAGACACATTTTGGTTATCAGTCCCTTTATTTGTTCATTTTTCTTTCTCTCCAATGAAAATTTCTGTCGCAGATTTCTCGGTTCTGTCAAAGATTTCTCAGCAACTACTTGAGTAAGGATTCTGAAATTTGGTACGAAGCTTAATAGTGATTAGTTGTATGGTGTAATAAAAGAACAGACACATTTTGGTTATCATTTTGGTTATCAGTCCCTTTATTTGTTCATTTTTCTTTCTCTCCAATGAAATATCTGTCGCAGATTCCTCGGTTCCTATTGGAGCCAGTATTTTCAGGTAGGCTAAGTGTATTGTGTAAATGAAATAAAGATGCTAAAGCTCATTTTGCCTTCTTTTTCAATTTTTCCCTCTGTCACTCCTATATAACACATATTGACGTTTTTTGTCAGAGTTTTCTCAGCAACTACTTGATTTAGGATTATGAAATGTACACTTTCAGGTAGGCAAAGTGTATTGTGTAAATGAAAATTAAGGTGCTAATCCTCATTATGCCTTCTTTTTTCAAATTTTAAATTTTTCCTTCTGTCACTCTTATATAACACATATGGACATTTTTCATCAAAGTTTTCTCAGAAACTGCTTGATTTAGGATTATGAAATCTTTTACAATTTTGTCTTTTCTCTGAAAGTGTTACAACCTCTGATGGCTACCACCGGGGGTATGTGAGCTTTGCTCACTTCTTGCTATATTTTTAATGTTTTCAATTTTATACGCCGTATTTCTTTTTTGTCCTTGTATATACAGTATATGTATTTTAATGAAGACATAGACCAAAATTTAGACCTCTATACTCCTTTGATATGTCAGTATGGTTGTTTAAAGAAGGCTTTTGGGCATGTGCTGTAATCATGCGCTGATCCAGAGGGGGGGGGGGGGGGGGCAGGGGGTCCGGACCCCCCTCCCTGGAAAATCACAAAGTTATAGGGTTCCTTATCAATACTGGTCCTGATCCCCTGAAAAATCACAAAGCTACCAAGCCAGCATTCAAAGTTGGGCCATCATCAGCACGCCAGCGAAATGCCATTTAAATAGTGTTTCTCTGGTTGGCCGATGATGGCCCACTTTTAGTAGTATTTGGATCCTCTCTCCCCTCATTAACAAAAAAAAAAACGAAAACATCTGAGTTGGACCCCCTCTGACAAAACTTTCTGGGTCTGCGCATGAGTAATTACTGAAATCTCATGTGCTGATTCATATGTCGTAGAATGTCATCTGATGTGTCTATTCCACAAATGTTTTCAATGAGAACATAATCAAATATTAGGTAAATGCACTAAATTTGGAATACTTTCCACTTTCTATTTTCAAAGAAAATGTGGGTTATCAGGGCTGGAATTCACAAAATGCTTGTCAGAATAGCAAACAGGGAAGACCCTGATCAGACTGCTTCTGAAGAAGCAGTCTGATCTGGGTCTGTCCTGTTTGCCTAGGCCTTTTTGGCTGACAACTAGTGTTAGATATTTTAGAACATTAACTGTACCATTGAACATTTACTGTACCATTTTGGTTGAAAAGCAAGCCACCATATCTTAAACAATGGTTACAATAGTCTAAAGGAAATAAAGATAGGAGAAAAACTGTGGTGGCTGAAATAACATTAGTTATTGTATAAAAATATTTGTCAGTTGACTTTAACAGTCATGTTTCAATGAACACAAACCCATGTATCAGGAAGGCAATTAAAACAGTAAATAGGCTCGTTCCAGGCCACTGCAACAGCTGATCCATTTATCGCTATTATAATATTTTATATGGCATGGCCCTGGAACATGAGTACCAACCACCTTTTGACTGTGATATGGCGAGAAAATATAGTTCCATATTTTTCGTAAATTTAAGTGAATTTATTGTTGATATTATGCAATAGCAACCATCAAACATTGTTTTTCAATGCATTAACGTTGGCCAGGTCTCTTGGGAGATGTTGGAAACATCGGGCTTCGTCCTCATTTTTTGACATCTTCTTTGGACCTGGTGAACGTTAATGCATGAAACCCCATGTTTGTTACCTGTATTCAATACTTGGGAGTCAAATTGATGCAATGAAGTGACATCACATTGATGTTATTACAGTGTTGTGCAAAATATATGCTTGCATATCATAATCAATATGAATTTATTATTTTGATGAAAAAGAGGATCTTACATGATTGCTCATGTATTATTGAATTTATTAAACAAGTTGGGGAAAAGTGATAAAATGCGAGGCTTGCCATATGAATTTATGCAATAGCAATAATCAAACATCGTTTTCCAATGCTTTAATGTTTGCAAGGCCCCTTGGGAGATATTGAAAGCCTCGGGCTTTGCACTGATTTCTCAACATCTTCCCTGGGACCTGGTGAACGTTAATGCATGAAACCCCATGTCTGTTCCCTGTATTCAATACTTGGAGGTAAAATTGATGCAATGAAGTGACGTCACATTGAAGTTATTACAGTGTTGTGCAAAATATATGCTTGCTATTTATAAGAATGGTGATCAAATTAAACATCTTCATTTTTCGTAAATTTAGGTGAATTTATTGTTGATTTTATGCAATAATAACAATCAAAAATCTTACTTCAATGCATTAAAGTTGACCAGGTTCCTCGGGAGATGTTGAAAGCCTTGGGTTTTGCCCTCATTTCTTAACATCTCCCTGGAGACCTGGTGAACATTAATGCATGAAACGTTGGCCAGGTCTCTTGGGAGATGTTGGAAACATCGGGCTTCGTCCTCATTTTTTGACATCTTCTTTGGACCTGGTGAACGTTAATGCATGAAACCCCATGTTTGTTCCCTGTTTTCAATACTAGGGAGTCAAATTGATGCAATGAAGTGACGTCACATTGATGTTCTTATAGTGTTGTGCAAAATATATGCTTGCTATTTATCAGAATGATGATCAAATTAAACTTTTGGTACTTATGGCTTGTGCATAAAGTCATCGTTTGTACATACATGTGCAGCTACCTAGTGGTGCTAGAGGCATAATTTTTAGCCTGAGTTTACACCTATGTCCCTGCTTTGTGTGTGCAAGCAGTGAAGGCTCAGACAAGGCTGCACATTTGTGCAGACTTGTCTGAGTCTTCACTTCTCGCATATGCATTATGTACCAAAATCTGATTAACTACAGTCAACCCTCTTTATAACGACACTGTTTGTTCCAAGCTGTCTTTGACGTTAAAGTGAATTTGCTGTTATAAAGAAATTATGACCATTACCAGATCTCCACATAATTATCATTTGGTAAAAGAAAATATTATACATATGAATTAAAATGTTATTATTCCAAAAGTATACATCAGTTCAATTTCATATTGCATCAAAATGCACAAAGCTTCCCACTTATCAAGTGAGACAGAAACCTGTTCTTGCAAAAAGGCCTTGTTCTGATCACAAAATTATCTGAACCATGGTAACAATTCTGTTATAAAGATTTTTTTTCAATAGAAATTGTATATCTGTTCCCAGAAGTTACTGTTGGTGTCGTTAAGTGAATATTCTGTTATAAAGAGGGAATTTTAATGGAAACAAATCCGTTCCCAGCAATTTTATGTCGGATGTTGAATATTCTGTTATAATGAGTGACGTTATAAAAAGTTTTGACTGTAGCTAAATGAGTCAGTTATGCATGTACAGTAAAACCTGTCTTAAGTGGCCACTCAAAAAATACCACGAATTGGTTTTCAAATATGTTCTTAAAAGGGTATCCTTTGGAAGCAAAGACTGCACCAAAGAACTGAAACTAGAGTGTGCATATTTCCTGGGCCAGACTAGCTAGTTTCTGCCATTTAGGCTAGTTTCTGCCAAGACAGATTATTGCTTAATGCAGGTCAAAAGTACTGCAGAATGCTCCAAGAGAGCATTCTGCAATACTTTAGACATTCATTAAGCTACCATTTGTCGTTAAGACCTTTGTTTTGTCTATTTTTAAGTGGCCGTTAAAGACAGGTTTTACTGTAGTTTTCTCTGATCTCTGTTATCATCATCTTGTCTTATCTTGTGCTGCCATTCTTTAAGAAAGGTCTCGTTAATTTTTTTCTAGGGACTTGATTCATTAAATTAATTTACTGAAACTTTTGTCTTTTGTTTATATTAGTATCAAATCATTTGATGTTTAGTTTATTTGTATTGAAGCATGTAGAGTGCAGTCACTTTATAACACACCTCATTATAACATGGATATGGGTATAACACAGTCGTTTTGTGGCTCCTATTTTTTTACCATGGAATTGTACAAAAGCATTTCTTTGTAAACTTGTCCCTTTACAACACAATTATTCACTTATGATTTGGTCCATTCCTATGGACCCCAAATATAGCATTTTAAAGAGACTGCATTGTACATATTTACCCTAATCAGACTGCTCTTTACAGTCACTAGATTTTACGCACATTTGGACTTGTTCTTTTAGGACATATGTGTATGACAAGGCATTAAAGTGCCCTAATACAGTAACCATAAGGAAGACACATGACTGGACTTGGGTGCACAATTCTGAAAACTTTAAAAGGGGGCTACTAGGGAGTTAAACTTGTATGGAGGTAGGAATTTGCCAAAGAGATAAAGTTTTCTTGCATGAATATCTATGCATGGCTGTTTAAAATGAACAAAAATCCATGTTCAAATGAAAATTATATTAGCCCTGACTGATCATGTTGCCACTGCTTTTGTTTGGGAAAACGTTGCATGTGGCTAGAACGTTGTGGCGATGTTATCATGTTTAAAATGTGCGAGCTGATGCTATATTTATAGAGATCCATTGTAAGAAGAATGACTATTTGTACTGTTTTATCAACATGCATCTGCGAATTTGGTTGGAACTGAATAAAGTGCAAGAATATTGATCACAAATGTTTGTTTCATTGCATTTCATCTTGCTGGATCCCTCAGAAGATGTTCGAACACAAGATCACCAGGCCTTGTGTTCAAACAGCTTCCTTGGGACCCAGAAATTATAATTGCATGAAAAAAAAACATGTGATCCCTATATAAGAAGCGTTTTGTATTAGCCTGCTTAAAATATCAGTATCACTTACTTTTCAGTGTGACTGCTATTTGAAATTAAATATTTCTAAACAAGAGAGTTTGTAGTATTATATTCGTATACTGCAGTATTTCACGCATGAGCTGTATATTGCCATTGTGTTTCATAAAAATGGCATTATAATGTCATTGTCTGTGTTTCATAAAAATGACATTGTGTTTGATAAAACTGTCATTATAATGACATTGTCTGTGTTTGATAAACTTGTGAGTGTCTGCGTTTGATAAAAATGACATTATAATGCCTTTGTCTGTGTTTGATAAAAGCTGTTGTCTGTGTTTGGTAAATGATATCAAGCCTCCCAGCAAAACCTTAAAAACCTATAATAACCTATAATTCTGTGTCAAACTATAAAACCTTTGTTTTGCACATAAAACCTATAAATAACTTAGTTTCCTTTAAAGACCCGCATTATTTTCAGAACAGCCTTTCAGATTACATTTTGTATGACCAGTGTTTTTTTCCCTTTTTGTTGCTTGTTAATGTGTTAAAAATGTATTCTTGGAACAGCTGCTTGTGCTCTTGCAGGCTTACAAGTAGTCCTAATTTTTTCTACTTCCTACTTTTTCCTACTTTTCTTTAGAAAATTCCTACTTTCTTGCCCTAAAATGCCAAATTCATAATTGGTGTCAGGAAATGCTGAGATCACAACAATTTACAGCCATTACCTAGGCAGCTTACAGGCCGTAGGTGACACATTTTTACAAATTCAGCAGTTTCCCATCTTGTAGCTTCTACCTGCCACAGACACGATTTTATGCTTTTTGGGATTACTTTTTAGAGAAAAGTTATATTTGGAGGGCACCTAAAAAGAAAAAAACTTAGAATTGCAACTTTTTATCAACAGATTCCTACTTTTTATTATCAAATTCCTACTTTTGTCTTGAAATGAATTTAAATTTTCCACCAATTTTTCATCAAAAGCCACTTGTATTCCTGTCTCTTGTGTTTTTGCTCATTAACTATATGGGTGCTGGACATACTTGAGATCGTCAGATCAGGAAATACAGAAAAAAAGACTATGTTGCCAACTCCAGTAATATAGTTAGGTTACTTTGATTGGATTATACCAATATGTTGTAAAGAACTCCATTTTAAGAAGAAAGCTGCTAAAAGTGTGATTGAAGTGTGTATAGATGAAACTATTTACCCTAATTTTTTTTATAAAAAAACGTACAAAATAACCTATATTCTAGGTAAAAGGGACCTTTATAAAAACTATATTTTGTAAGTGGGCTACTACGAGGCCTGTGACATTATAATGCCATTGTCTGTGTTTGTTGAAAGTGATATTATAATGCCATTGTGTTTGATAAAAAACAATAATGCTGTTGTCATTGAGAGGTTGCACAAGCCAAAATCTTGTTAGATTATTCTCCATTGATCCACCATATTGGAGACAATAACCAGGGTTATGTACAAATTTTTTATCAGGTGACTGCGCAGTGATAAATTGAATAATTAGGATTTTTATCTTAGTTTACTGATGGATAAGGAAGAAAAATATGCTAAAACATCATTGAGTGTCTCCAGCAAAAAAGATAACTCTAGGTGTATGACATCATCTGCAACCTCTCTATAGTCATGTTAAGATTGCCTCAGCTAAAGGATGTTCCATATGAACTGAATCTTCAAATGACCCTCTGGTTTCTGAGAAAATATTTTGCAGTTCTAATATATATACTGAACAAAAGTGAAAACGCTACACTACAATTATCTATATTATATGAGAAAGTATTGGGCTAAAAGTATTTACTAAAGCTTAATAATGTTGCCCAGACATCCAGCAAACGATTCGTTGAAACTCCACCAATTTGTCTCGTTTGATGTATGAGTAAAGCTCCTTTAAGTGTTTAAAGCTTTATTCGCTGAAATTTGCTATTGCGCATGCGCAAATTAAAATTGTTATGCTTATCAAAATTGGTCTTAATTGTGTTGCAAAAAGACACAAGAAAACTGCTTAATCACTTGAAACAAGCTCAGAAATCAATTTCGAATTTAGCGAATTTGTAAAATATTGAAAATTATCTCCCTTTGACAAAAACAAATAGGGAATATTAAATGTTTGGTTATCTTTGATTTATCACGATTTTCGACAATTTTCTTTTGCCAAATCAGTTAAACCTCCCAGCCCATTATTTCTACCATTTCTCAATTAGTAATGTCCTTATACTAAGATGAAACAACACATTAATTTTCCTATGGAGATTTCAGTGTTAAATTTTTAAGCTTGGCAATTTGAGTGAAAATCCGCTTTTTAAGATTGCTTTTCTAAACGATCAAAACACACTTGAGATTAGTCCTTCACATTTCTGGTTGTCACATGTCTAGACTACCATTTCGTGCAGTCCGATCTCGTAGGTAGTGGATTTCTGAAGGCCTAAATTGTGTTAGATTTCCGTTCAAATTGGCAACCTGAAAAAATGGACCCCTGTCACATTTAAATGGCTTTCATGTGTTTCCTCGTGACAACATCCGTAAAACTTATACTGTTATGCATCTCCAAGTATTTGAACATTAAGATACACTTTCCATTGCATTCTTGGTTTGCATAATTTTGTATATAGATGACAAACAATTCATGCGTAGCGTTTTCACTTTTGTTCAGTATATGAGCTACATTGGCTGAAGTGGATGCCTATAGTCATGTTCCCATCAGGTCAAACATATCTAGTAAGCATGGTCATTACTGGCTTCAAAAAAGTTATCACAAAATCATGTTTTCAAGATTTCCAGAGGGGTCAAACTTGACCTTGATGTAAACTAGGTCAAGGTCAACTTAGGATCCTCATTTGAACACATTTTGTAGAACACACATCCTATATGCTACAAACCGAGGCAAAGGGTCATTAGTCTTTTGGTTCCTGAGATGATTTTAAAGTTTTTACCTTATATGTGCATCACAGCCATTTGGTCACGTGACCTAGACCACAGGATGTCTTATCTAATGGATGCTACATTTGAAAATTGACTTCAACGAACCCTATATTTTTTGAGAAAATATGTTTAAATATATTATTATGAGTCAAATATTACGAGCATCCTTGACTGAAATTCAACATTGAGCTTTGGTACTTACCTATAGTTAGTGTTTCATATTAGGTTAAACATATCTAGTAAGTATAATGACTTAAAACTTTTTTATAATTTATCTATGCATTAGGAATCAAATTTGACCTTGTCGTAAAATAGGTTAAGGTCAACCTAGGATCATCACTTGAACAAATTTTGTAGGGCCCACATCCCCATTGCTACATACCAAGGCCCAAGGTAGTTCGTCCTACTGTATTTTAATGGGTGTTTTATCATATATGAGCGTGGTGGCCATCTTAGTCATGTGAATCAGGACAATTTAATTTCCATTCTCTTTCCCTTAGGAGTCTCCATATGAAATTTGAGTTCAATTGACAATGATGCTGAGATTATCCCAAACAGCCTGGGTTATACCATGTTTAAGCGGGATAGGGGGTCCAGGGGAGGAGGCGTTTTCATCCTTGTACGAAATTCGTACATTGCAAATAGGGTACAGGAATGGGAAACAGACTGTGAAATACTGTGGATTGTTACAACTTGCAGGGTCTGTTCCCCTCCACATTGCTGCCTATTATAAACCAAGTGAGTCAGACACAAAGAGTTTTGAAGAGTTTAAAAGGTCATTTGCAATGGTGTCAACGGTAAAGGGCCACACATGGGTATTGGGAAATTTTAATTTCCCGAAATTTTGCTGGGCGGATAATATCCCCACCATTTCCCCTGACTGTAAGTACACACACCAGTATGAGGAGTTCATCGACCTCTTAAATGAGTTCAGCCTCACACAGTTAGTGACCCAACCAACAAGGTTTGAAAACATATTAGACCTCTTTCTTATAGATAATCCAACCCTAGTGAAATCTGTAGACATCAAACCAGGAATAGCAGACCACGATGCTGTGCTGTCCGAAGTCTATATAAAACCACAGGTAAGCAAGCAGAAACCAAGATTGTGTTTATATACAACAACCGCTGACTGGGAGGGACTTGAGAGCCATATGCATCTTTTCCAGAAGTCCTTTTTAGCCTCTCATGAAGGTAAGTCAATCAACTTACTCTGGGAAGAATTCAAGGGAGCTCTACATTCTGGAATTGAGAAGCATGTTCCACAGCATACAATAAGTACAAAGCCGTCTCTGCCATGGATGACCCAAGAAATTAAACGAACTATTCGGAAGAGAGACAGTTTGTATGACAAATACAAGAGGCTAAGGCGCCCTACAAACAGGTGTGCTTTTCTTGAGGCAAAGCATTTGGTAAAACAAAAACTCAAGCAAGCTCATGACAGGTACATTGAGGAAATCCTGGGCCTTACTAATAGCCTAGATCAGCCTGAACCAAATTGCCAGTCAAGCCCTGAACCTCACAAAAGCACACTTGCCTCCAAAAAGCTGTTCTCCCTTCTGAAGAATTCAAAGCAGGACTCCAAAGGCATTGCCTTCCTCAAGAAGGACGGTAAGTTGTACTCTAATACTGTGGACAAGGCAAACGTCCTGAACCAACAGTTTCAGTCAGTATTCACACCAAAGTGTCCGTTGAAACTGAGCCAGTTAGCTTCCATGGCTGTGCAGGACCTCTCTGACAGTAGTGCAATTGATCCATCACAAATACCAGGTGAGTGTCTTAATACTACACCCCACATGGAAAGTATCACTGTCTCAACAAATGGCATTGCCAAACTCTTGAAGGACCTAAATCCCCATAAAGCAGCAGGACCCGATCAGATAAAGCCGCTTGTCCTCCAAAAACTCCGTGATGTGATAGCTCCTATTCTTCAGGTAATTTTTCAAAGGTCCCTAAACACAGGTAGAGTACCCTAGGACTGGAGCACAGCCTTTGTATGTCCACTTTTCAAAAAAGGAGACACCAGTCTTGCATCAAACTACAGACCTATCTCATTAACCAGTATTCTATGCAAAGTGCTTGAGAATGTTGTTACCACAAACATAGTCTCCCACATGGACAAGTATAAGTTGCTGTATGATCTCCAGCACGGCTTTCGTAGCAAACGATCTTGTGAGACACAACTGGTCACACTCATAGAAGACTTGATGCGGAACTCCATAGCAGGTAATCAAACTGACCTTGTCCTACTCGACTTTTCGAAGGCGTTTGATAAGGTAAGCCACCAGAAATTACTGCTCAAACTCCACAGATATGGCATTAGAGGCCCCACCCTTAAATGGATCCAGGCATTTTTATCTGATCGGACCCAGACCGTAGTTATTGATAATGAAAAGTCCGCCACCGTACCAGTCACATCTGGGGTCCCACAAGGCTCTGTCCTCGGTCCCATTCTCTTTCTCATCTACATAAATGACCTCCCGGATAAAACAAGGTCAAAGGTACGGTTGTTTGCAGATGACACGGCCATTTACTTGGCAGTCTCAAACTTAGAAGATGCTCAGATTCTGCAGCAGGACCTTGATCACCTCCATCTATGGGAGCTGGACTGGGATATGGAGTTCAATCCAAGTAAATGTGTTGTAATACATAACTCCAGTCCCAAGCCAGTACCTGCTGCATGGCCAAGTACTGGAATCGGTTGCAGGCTCCAAGTACCTGGGCGTGGAAATCAGCAGCAACATATCCTTCAACGGCCACATTCAGAATATAACTACCTCGGCAAGTCGGTCCCTTGGCTTCCTCAAGAGAAACATAAGGTCCGAAAATCCAGAATTAAGGGAAATGGCATACGAAACTCTTGTTCGTCCATTAGTGGAGTATTCATCATCAGTCTGGAGCCCCTACACCAAAAGTAATATTGCCAGGCTTGAAATGGTTCAACGTAGAGCGGCCCGCTGGACTCTTAGTGAATACTCCCCATATGCAAGTGTGACACAGATGCTCCAATCCCTGGGCTAGCGGTCTCTTGAGCAGAGAAGGTCCGACTCCCGACTTTGCCTATTTTACAAGATCATATATGGTCTTGTTGCCATTGACATGCCTCCATATGTTGTACACCCATTGAAACTCCCAGGAATTCACACACCCTTTGCTTCCGTCAAATTCAATCCACTGTAGATTACTACAAATACTCATTCTATCCCCCCTCAATCGTGCAATGGAACCGGCTGCCAGCACACATAGCACTTCTGCCCACCTTTGATTCATTTAAGAGGGCAGTGTGCACAGTCAGTCACCCAATGCCATAAATGTCAGTGTACTGTTTTTAAACTTTTTAGCCTATCACTGTCAGCCTGTTTTTGACTTTTAACATTTTAACCCTATCATCTTTTATTCCACTCCAACTAACAAATCTTATGGGAACTTTTTTATTTTTAAAAGTATTTCTTCTACTAACACCGCACTGACGCCCACCTGCTTGTAATCTCCGAGAGGGGGTGATGCAGTAGAGATAGATAGATAGATAGATAGATAGATAGATAGATAGATAGATAGATAGATAGATAGATAGATAGATAGATAGATAGATAGATAGATAGATAGATAGATAGAGCAGTTTCTAAGAAAATGTTTTAACAGTGTTGGCAATCCAAAATGAGTGGCCTTGGCAGAAAGGTCAAAGGTCGACATTGACCTAAACATATCTATTGTACGTTTAATGGCTTTTCGAAATATCAACTCTAAGGTTTTTCCAATTTAAATGCATTACGAAACACATTTGAAGTTGACCTAGCCATAAAGTTGGTCAAGCTCAACATAGGATCATCATTTGAACAAAACTTGGTAGGACCAACATCCCGAATGCTACACACCAAGGTTCAAGGCAATCGGCCATCTGGTTCTGGAGAAGATATCTAATGGGTTAACCATATATGGGCGTGGTGGCCATATTGTTCATGTGACCAGGACCATTTGAACACGGATGTATATATATACATCCGTGATTTGAACAAACTTTCGTTCTCGCATCATAAGGACTCGCCATATGAAAGAGGTACGTGCATTAAGGGGCTAATTTGGCCCCCTCTGGAGCCAAAATCTGAAAGTTACTTTTTACCAATTTCTTCTGGTTGCCATGGTTTATTAGACGAATAACCCAAGTGTAAAGTTCTGGCATTTATTTAAATTTAATGGTTTCTATGGTAACTAAAATGACCACCAAAATAGGCTTAAAATAGAGAAATCGCCATTTTGGACCAAATTTAAGGCTTATGGAGATCATTTTTTAAGAATTAGATATCAGCACAGCTAAATACCAAAACCCTTTAATATGTCGTGTGCCGTGATAATTCTCATCATCTGTTAAAGTATCTTTTTGGTATTTGCTTGTACTCAATATTAATTTCTCTGTCAAATGTCTCAAATTTGCTCCAAAATAGCCAATTTCCTATTTTCAGCCTATTTTGGTGGCAAATTTGTTACCATAGCCACGGTAAAAGTCGAATTAATACCAGAGGTTTACACTTTGGCTTTTGTTCTAATAAACTAATAGGAAGAAAATGGTGAAAAGCAATTTTCATTTTTAGCCTCATTTGAGGACCAAAATAGCCTCTTAACGCACCCTACCTTTTTGAGTGCAACCGGCCCAGTGGTTTCAGAGGAGTGGATGTTCGAAAATGTTGACGGGCGACGGATGCCAGAGTCATTGGTATATTATCAGCTTACAAATAAGCCATCGGCTCAGGCGTGCTGATAATTAACATTGGAGAAATGTTTAGAATTTGTCAGTAGCAATTCCACCGAGTTCCTGCTATTGGCAGACGTCTGTCAGACTTTTTGCTGCTGGCAGATGTCTGTCACCTGCGATTTACTCGACTTTCGCTATTGGTAGATGTCTGTCAGCAGCCACTTCGTAAATAAATCAGGCGAGCATTGCAATCAGCAATTCTAAATACTAAGATTATAAGTTAATCTTCAATTTAACAGATTAACAAGGGATTATTTTATTCTGTTAAATTTAGGTCAAATACTGAAATGGTTTCCTCATTTCGCTGTTGTTCAGTTAATAATAAATCACCATTTCGAAAATAATTACAATTCAAAATAGATTGAAGCTGTAGTTGTGCTGTGGATACCTCACTGGATTAAAAAAAATACCACAATTATTAAGGACTGTGTTGACACTGAAGCGTTCGGATCGTAGTCAACTTCAATCTATTAATTAATAGTACTTTAACCCATTTAAGCCGACTGGACTTGTCTTCCTTTATTAATAGGACGAGTCTATTTCCAATTGATTTCCAATTTTAGGGGTGTCAGGTGGTATTTTCTTTTTCTAAATTTTAATATATTATGTAAGCTAAAAGTGAAGATCCTGATCAGATACCGCATACACATTATGCGGTGTCTGATCTGGGTCTGTACTGTTTGTTTATGTTCCATTAAAAGGACGCAAGGCTTATATGGGTTAATCTCAAACTGACAGCAAGAGAAAGGAACCAATCAGCTCTATACGGGTCTTGATGTTGATTTTGGCCGACTGGATCATTTTCATAAGCAAAAACTAATGTATACTGACGGACTTTAAAAACGCAACACTTGGATAACAGCTTAAATTTATGTGTCAAAAAAGAAGGCAGAACAATAATTTTGATTGTATGTTAAAGAGCATTCATTTGTAAGTAAACAATTGAAAACTTGTCCAACTAAGATGAACTTAACGCATTAAAATGTAAACTTTTTATTATAGGGGTCAACTGTTTCATGTGACCAAATGTTATGAATGAAAGATTCCCTACTTCTTTAAATCCAGAAACACTAGAAGCATCAAATTTGTATCATGAACTTTGTTAGACATCGAGAAATCACTCTCGTATTGATTTGCAGGTCTGCGATACAGAATATTTGCGCATATGACGTTTATCTGGGTGTACCCTTTCTTTCAATAGCTTAAAATCTTCTCTACTTAAGAAATGCTTAAATGGCTAAATTCATACGGAGCAAATAACGTCGTCCAGTTTAGTTGTACAATAAAAACTTAAGTGTTTGCTGAAGGAGCCTACTCATGATGACATTATCGAAGCAAAGGAAGTTTACATTCAACAGTCTTTTGGAAGATATAAGGGGAAGTTGGTGTTGCGTAATTAAAGTCCGTCAGTATACTTGTTTACTAACAATTAAATGTAACTAACAATTAAATGTAACTAACAATTAAATGAAAAATGTTTGGATTCTTGGTGATGAAGTGATGTTAAGCAATGGCGAATATAACTTCAAATACAGACGGGGACAAGGCCTGGTACGAAGATTTTATTGAACGTATGTATTTTGGTTTTCTATCTGGACCCGCTGGCACTTCCCCACACCCGTTGCAAATTTTCGATTTCTTCGTATAAAATTTAATTGAACGGGTGTTGTCATATTTGACTTAGTGCACGATGTGGAGACTACACATGGTAAAAAGTAAGTGTAAAATAACACCAAAAGAAGTGACAGCTGAGCTGCCACTTCTTTTTTTGTAAACTTACACTTTATTTCCTTTCTAAAACAGCTTCGGGCAACATGTATCCAGTGATATATTCTCAACATTTCTAACTGATATGGTCACAGTTATTCTCCAGATCAATACAATCGAACAGAACATAGCTTTTTAAGCAGTTAAAGGTTACACCAAACTCAGTGGCAGTTTAGCTGCCACCAAATTTGTAAACTTACACTTATTTTGAACGGTGTATTGATCATTTGTTAACATGTAACAGCATATATGAATGTGTCTGAAATATGATTAATGTCTGGAAAACAGCAGTTTTCAGTTTTCCGGGGTTCACTTATATATCACCCGAGATGTTAAGATTATGTAAAGCAGTATTACATATAAATTTGATAAACACATATTCAATCTAGTTTTAAAGAGGATCGAAAAATAGTTGACCACTAAATTACAACGCATTGCACCCCATGGTATGGAAACAGCCAAGATTTCTAAGGCATCTAGTAGCATGCGCTTTAAAATGACTTTACATGTGACAAAACGTTTATTGTAAAAAGTAAATTATAAGTTAACACCAAATCTGGTGACTCTCTACTGCTACTAAATACTTTCCGTGTTTAAAGGATCATTGACGGTTTGGGCCTTATACGCCTATTTTTCTGATTCCCAGAACGCTGCTTTTGAGCTTCTAGCGTGGTGCATGTAGTATCAGTGTAATAGGTGAATCTAATGGCAAGAGCCAGCTAGCAAAATAATTTCAAAATTCCTACACACGCGAGAGTTATGGCGGGTAGAAAGGGGAGGGGGTCTGAAATTTCTGAAAAATAAAAGGTGCTTCAAAAAGTGATTTCTGCACGTTTTCTTGATTTATTTGGTAGGCATGGTGATATCTATTGATCATACCATATGCAGAGTATTAACGAATCACGATAATTGATGAAATTGTTTTAAAAAACAAAATATGTTTGTAATAAAATGATTTTGGGGAGATAATTTAGAAGTTACCTGTACATTTTGACTACATGTACCGTAAATAATACAAAACTGATAGCTCAACAAAAGAAAGAAATATTTTTGAAGGAATGATATCACAGGGGGTTAACTCAGTCACAGTGCGGGGTGATTCTTTATGACAGTTGTCAATGATGCTTTATGAAAGGGTTACAGGTGCTTTATGATTTCCTTAATCAGTATAAGGTAGGTGATGGGAAACGGCATTAAACTTAAGATTTTCGAAGCCCGAAAGTATTTTATTTCTGTTAATTCATTTATTTGAAAAGCTAAAGGTTTTACTCTTTCAGTCTTTGCTATGACGGTTTATGTGTCGGGGATTAATTGGTGGTTTAATTAAGATAATGATAAAACCCATAATAAAATTCAGTATTTTTATCAAAGTACATACTCCATCAAAGATATTTAGCATACAACTTCAAGTTCAATCTAAATGTCTTTGAAAAATCAATTGTCTCCTCATGTAAAACTATAAAGAGTTTATTTTAAATGATTAATTATGACAAGCTAAAAACTGGTCATAAAGAATCATTAACACATTTTGGTAACAGGTTCTTTACCAGTTCGAATGATGGATAACTGGTTCTTTATGAAAGGGTTCGGATGCTTTATGAAAGAATTGGCAAATATGTTAATGGTTTTAGGATCAAATATCAGGGCAATTAGACCTATTACTACAGCCCTGGCTTGTTTATTGATTGAGTTAAGACTTAAATTCCCAGTCAACAATATTTCTGTCATGATGGGACTCCTCCAAGAGACAGGGAGAGACTAAAAGGGCTCAATCCCATCCAAATTTGCCCCAAGTCAAGCAAATCACGCCCTATCATTATGATTAAGGTTAATATTTATTTCAATATTATATCAGTGATGCCGAGACATAGCCTCTGAATTCGTTTCATTTAATTGTTATTTGATTTGATTGCCTGTATATGGTAAACAGCTGTGTTTATCATAACTACAATTGTTCCTATGCAAGCCTACTGTAGGGCAGTTTACCATTACTTTTGCTCATTCTTATACAAGTTACTGGCAACTTGGTCTTCTTGAAACATCAGGAGAAGAAACAATTCTCCGTGAAAAATATGCTGGGTGCGATCTCTTGTCTGCTTGCATATTAAGCAGATAGGCAACTGACAGAGCTACAGAGTCCAGATTGTTAGCTAAGCATCGCATGTGTAGCGTGTCCCAAGGGTGGGGGACAGAGGGTTTGCACCCCAGCTGGAAGATCAAAATTTGTTAAATGTTTCCTTAGAAATACTGTTATTGACAACCTCGGGAAGAAGTAGGACCCCGTGGGCCCAATTGCTTCGAAAGGGAGGTCAGGTCCGCACTGCCCTCTGTGAAATAAAAAAAACTGAAATAAAGATCTCAGGACACCCAACCCCCCAGACAGAATTTTCTGGATCCTCCCATGCATCGTTAACATCCAAACCCTGCTTTCAGCATCCAATACTGTATCCCGTACTGTATCCGAGACATCAATATGTCTTTTTTGAAACTCCCAATAGGAGCATGTGGTGGACTGATGGGGATGGGGTGGCTCAGCGCATTTTGAACGTCCCAATAGGCGGGGACTTAACATGAATTAGTGAGTTGAGCCTGACAGGTCAAAATAGCAGCATTTGGTTTTTCGTTTGCTTGTCTTGGTTCTTTACATCCGAGTCAACAATCTTTCAGTCTTGTCGGGATGGGTCTACCTTGGTGGATCCAGTACTAAAGCAGCGGGTAAAACACTGACTCTGACGTCTCTGAGTCTCAAAATAGCAACCCTTCTATTGAGCCACTGCGCCCCACACAGGCATGGAAGATTAAGGCAAACATTGTCCATAATAACTTTTATCTTACTTGATATTCTACTCTTGATTAACAAAAAGAGACATTCAGACAACAACGATTTACATGTTTGGATTCTCAAAAGAAACGCCTCATTTAGACGGTTCTTTTGAGTACCCAAAAGAAATACAAATGAGTTTTTTTTTTCAACATTCACAAAGTTACCTCGCCTATTGATATATCCAATCATTAGAATCTAACAATCAACCTATAAAAAGCAGACTACTTGTGAACCCAGAAGCCAGATTTCTCGTTCTGGGTACCTGCAGTTGCAGTTATAGTTCTCTTCGGTGGAGTTGTTTTCTCATAATTTTAAGACGAAAACAGAGCCTTCAGTCGGTAGTATTAGTTATTGTATTCCGTGCAACATCTTACTATGCACAAAGCTGGTGCAATATGAGAAACATACCGGGTAGGCGGCAATCGATTTTTGATCTACGTCTGTCAATAGTATTAACGTTTTCGATTGCCGCCTAACCGGTGTTTGTTTGTTTGTTTTTGTTGCTTTACGTCCCATGTCAACAGCTATGGTCATTGCGGGACGGTCAGTTCACTTAACCACACTTTTTCCTGGGCAGGCTTGAGCAAGCGGTTAACCAGTAATTTGTGCACATACTTTCGCTTGTAACTGACAACAACCCTTCTTGAATAAATCAGCGGAAGGAGGAGAATGACCGTAGAAATTATTTCATGATCAATCTCCACGAAAGTATGGTACCGGGTCGGGATCGAACTCGCGACCCCTGGATCTGCAGTCAGACACGCATCTGTAGCCAGACACGTTACCGATGTGTGTCTGACTGCAGAGCCTACCCGGTGTGATAAAGCCTATACGGGCGATAATCCTCACTTAATGCACCAGTCATTTGTATCCACTGCTCCCTTAATGCACCAGTCATTTGTATCCACTGCTCCCTCACCTACGGGGCCCATATCAACATGGATATCAGTCTTTTTTTCACAGCTCTTATTCTGGATACAGATTTAGATCACGACTAAGGTTGTGAGTAGACTGGGAAGATTCCAACACCAATACGAGTCTTCATGGGTGGCTCTTTTTTGTCCTGCCAGCCCATGGAATGACACCTGCGACCATCTCACTATTAATATACATGAGAAATGAGTAGATTCAGCGACTCGCAGACAGCATGGGTGGGCCCAGAGGGGGTGGGGGCAGAGGTCCAGACCCCCGTGAAAATCACAAGCGATAGGTTTCCATAGGAATACGCATTAGGGATCCCCTAGGAAAGCTTGTAATTCAAAAACATATTAGTTTCCCAGTTTTCCATGGAATACGCTTATATTCTTTGCGAAACTTTGTAAAAGGCATTCCCCTTTAAAATAGGATGAAGATCATAAAAACTACGACAGAAAACATCTCATACTTTTGTGGACGTGGACCCCCCTCTTCCGCAACCCGACAAAATTTTCTGGATCCGCCCTTGAAAAGTGTCTACTGCTTGGTAGTTTGAGGTACCACGAAAAGTTATAAAAGCATGCAAGCTGGCTCAAAGGCGCTCCGTGAATTTCTTCTTGAGCTATAAAAGCTACTGTCCTGCCAGGCAAGAGTGACAGTGACGTCATGTTTTGTTTACAATGTTATCAGGGACTTATAATCGATAGATCACTTGTGTATTAATCCTATCCACAGGATAGGATTAATACACAAGTGATCTATCGATTTGCGTTAGCTCAGCTGGAGTGTACAAGTTAATGCTTTACCTAACAAGTGTAAACTAAACATGACATCACTGTCACTCTTGGCTGGCAGGACAGTAGCTAGACTTGAAATATTGGGTGTAGTTTTTTAAAATTGACAAAAACAAATTTGCGCCATCTGTCTGCAAAAATGCAAAAACATGTCGTCATTCGATGAGTGACAATCAAGTTTGAAAGTATGCATAAAAGTCAAAGGATGTCTGATACAACCTCCAAAAGCCAGCCAAAAACTGCGGTTGATCATTACACCCAATTTTCGGCTGCTGCATATATTTGTTTAGATTATTGACTAATATATAAGCACAGAAGCAAACAGCAACAGTCTGTTTAGGTCTACACTGTTTGCCTAAGAGACTTCAAAAACATTCAGCATACGACAAACGCAGACAGCTTTTCTTGTAATTGGTAAGTGGGTCAAATTAAAGCAATTCTAAAATCGATGTCCATGCACGTTAGAAGAAAATATTTCTAGTCTTACCATAAACAAAAATGGTTATTGGGCGAGGTACTTCTATTACAGAGCGGGCACGATTTAAATTGCAGAATATACAATTTTCCGTTTTAACGGGCCATATTTTTTTTTAAATGGGTAATACAGAGCTAAAGTCCTTGTGTTTTACATGTCGTCTTATGTTGATTGATATCTGTTTCATGAGGATATCTTAAACTGTAATGAGATACAGAGCTAGAGGACACGAAGCATGTATGATCGATGGACAGACATCTGAGTTGAAGTTGTTACCTTGAACTTGTGAGATGGTGGCTGAGTGGATTTTTTTTATGTCCCAGTCAACAATCTTTCAGTTATGCCAGGACGGGTCTTATTGGGTTGAACCAGTATTAAGCAATGATGAATGTGTCTTGCTCAAGGACACAACGCAGTGACGCTGGTGAGGCTCGAATCCGCAACCACTCGGTTCTGAGTCAAGCACTCTATCACTGAGCCACAGCACTCCCTTGGAATGGTAGCGGTTGGTATGGATTCATAAGGGAAATATTAGCATCTATGACGGATATCAGTCTAGTGGTACACCTTCATGCTATCGGTAATATTCGTATGAGAGTATAATTTTTTTATTGGGTCCTGCAGCACAGTCGGGGGCAAGCCCAGTGGTTCATCTAGGGTTCGTAAGTTTCATTGCGACCATACTAAAGTCCATTATTACCTGGAGATTGGTCATGACAACGGATATACATTCATTCGCCAACTTCCGCTGATTCAATAAGGGTTCTTGTCAGTTTCAAGTGAAAGTATGTGCAAAAAGTACTGTTTTATACCCCTATTTCACACAGGGCCCGAATCTCACGAATTGACAAATATTACAGCTGACATACGAGGATCATTCATTTTGGAGCTGATGCCCCCGAAGCATAGATGGACCTTTTTTATAACTGTCGTGAGGGAAAATCTCGCGAATCATCACGAATCGCCGCGGATTTCTGTTAATTCGTGCCCAATTCGTGCTGCATTCGGCATATTCTCAACTAATTCATGGTCATTTCTTTAACTTATTGCAGTATTTCCACAGAATCGTAGAACATCACGTATGGGTTGAAAAAAAATACAATTCTCCACGAATCCTAACATTTATCGATTCTTTATGATTCTGGGGATTCGTGGTCTGTGTGGAATAGGGCATTACCTCCTTAATTAAGCTTGCCCAGTAAAGTGTGGGATGCCGTAATATGACGGAAAAATTGTTGACTCCCCCCTCTCGTACCCCCTCCTCTTCTACCCCCCCCCCCCACCGACCCTGAGGATAGGGTCAATAGGTCAAAATTCAACTTTTTCTGAACAGCAACACAAACCAACAAAGACATTTGAGCCGGGACAAGAAACTTCCAGCAATGTGGCATTTTGGCATGAATAGACTCAGACGAGCCTGTGCGGCCTCCTTTTAAGCTTAGAAACTACAAATGCTAATCGGTCAATAGCTTAACAGTCATATAATAGTTAAGCGACTAGCAAAGGCTCAGATCAGACTGCGCATATGTGCAGGCTGGTCTGAGCCTTTGTTGGTCGCACATACCAGCGGCCCATTTATTGGGGCAAAAAATACATTACGGCTGTATATCAGGACGAAATCGCATTTGTCTCATAAAGAACTTGTAACTTTTTTCATAAAGAATATGTAATAACTTTCTAAAAGAACCTGTAACCCGAATTTTAGGCTCATAAAGCATTTGTAACCTTTCATAAAGAACCATTAACTTCGAAAAATGTTGAAATTGGCTAAAACGTATATCAAAGGAAGAATTTAAGCTTCAGATACCAAATTTATAATATAATGGTTCGTTTCCAAGCGTTTTTGGCTCGATAAAACCATTAAATATACACATATGGCATTTGTTGCAACTTAGCATCTCTAGTGTAACTGGTGAATTGTTGGACAGCTAAACTGTATGATAAATGCATAGACTATCATGAAACATGCTGCTTATATGTCTATTAACAAAATTTGACTCTAAAACTGTTGAATATTACCATTTTCACCTCGCGTTTGGCATGAGCATAGAAACTTGTAAAGAATCATTGACCCAAAGTAAAGAACCTGTTACCCTTTTCATAAAGCATCATTGACAACTGTCATAAAGAATCACCTCGCACTGTGACTGAGTTAACCCCCTGTGGATATAGTGTCCCATTAAGCATTGGAAAGTAAAACTGATTCTAACTAGATCCTTTGAATATTACGTTTGCTTTGTTTAAAGGGCATAGCATGTTGAATGTATTTAAAGTGTCCTAATATTTATGGTATACTTGATGCATGTATATCCCTATATGAGACAATATATTGAACACTAAAGTGTTTACCTGTTATAACTCTTTGCATGCCAGTGGATAATTTTGTCGTCTGCCAATAGCCTTTTGCAAACAGATTGAACCCAGATGAAGACCAATAGAATGTCGGTCTTGATCTGGATCCAAACTGTTTGACACTCTGATGGTGATCCTGGGTGGTTTATTTTTAAAAACTTAATTTTGAAGAAAGTCAGCAGACGAACAATTCCCTAGCATGCAAATAGATAAGTACAGGACGTTTGCAAAATAATGTGTCATTTTATAACAGTGAGATTTTTTCTTATGAAAAAATGCATAAAACCTTGCTAATTCTACTTTTAATCTTTAAGTACTTTATATTAAACTAGCACAGAATACAAAGCAATTTAGGAGGTTGGTTCTAGAGAACTTAATTACTGTCATTAAATTTCTTATTTGGTAGAAAAGGCATTTTATGGGCTTAGACCCTGGGTTTTTGGGCTGCTGAACATCTTTCCCCCCGTGTGCCAGCAAGCCACTTCCATACAAAGTGTAAAATATGGTAACACATATGCAGGCAAAAGCTTTTGCTGGCACACGGGGGGGAATGATATTTTAAAAAATGTTTTCGGATTCCTATATATCTTAATGTAAAACTGATTGTTCTACCCAAAATTTTACATCTTTGAAGCATTTAATTTAGAAAACGGATTTCACAGCCATAAAGTACTCAGGTCAGGGTAGCTTCAGGGTGAAGAAAGGGACGATTGACAAACTTTTATTTTTACTGAAAACCATAGGCATTTACCCATAGCAAGTGTCAATGATCCTTTGTTTAATACTTTGGATACAATTTGTTTTATGCATGGATTATTCATTTATGACCTAACAGGGATATGTCACCGACCCCCGTGTTCAATTTTTCATAATCTAATACACATGTCTAGTCCAAGTATACTTCTGGAAAATGTGCAAACTTTCCCCATATGCAAACATCTAATGTTGAAAACCTAAATCGTTTTTTTTTTTTTTATTCATACCTTATAAAAAAGAGAAGATTCTATAGCGTTACCCCATCAGTGGAAAAGTATAATTACTTTCCACTCCGAGAAGTCTGACCCAAGCCTTGGCCTGTAAATACATGGGTAAGGTAATTGACATTATCCCAGCGCTACCACCAGATGTAGCGTGATTCATCTAGCCAAAAAACATCGTCAGCGGAAAAGCATGCCCAACCACAAGGGTGGTTTAATACTTATACAGGTTCATTTAAAAGGTTATTTCACTACGCAATTTTTCTAAAGTTTTTTTTTTCACATTTTTATTGTATATTAATGGTCTATGTTTTGCCATACATGTAATTAAATTCTTATGCCATTGTGTTTCTATTAATAATATCAACGTATAATCAGACAGCAGGTGTATATAAGTATCAAATACATTTCAATGAAAAACACAACAAGATTACTTTAAATACATTCCAATGAAATCACAACAACATTGTACGCCTACATCATAAAGTCAGTATCTCGTTGCATCTCCATTTGCTTCAATAAGCTCTGCAATTCTCCTTGGCATTGAATTGTAAAGTTCTTCAAGGACGTTCAGTGTCACACTATACTACGCTTTACATACTGGCTTCCACATCTCTTCTATTTTACATGGCATTTAGTTACCAATCCTTTTCCTGGAATAACTCAACAATCCAATGCCAAGGAGAGTTGGAGATCTTATTAAGCAAATAGAGGTGCAACGAATACTGAGTTTACGGTGTAGGGGTACAGGTATGTAGTTGTGTTTTCAATGGAATGTATTTAAGTATATTATTGTGTTTTCAATGGAATGTATTTAATATTCATATACAAATGTTGTCAGATTATACGTTGATATATTTTATAGAAGCAAATTGGCATGATAATATGATTACATGTATGGTAAAACATAGACCATTAATGTATCTAAAAAAATGAAAAAAACTTTTGAAATATTGCGCAGGGAAATAACTTTTTAATGGACCTGTATAGGCTACCTTTACTCTCATCATAAACTACAGGGTTTCTAATTTGCATGTACACCCAGTACGTTGTACAAACGTATTATGCACGTGACTGTAACCGTCACAATACTATTGGGTTACCGCACTAAATATATTTCAGCTGGACCATATATGCCCTTTTCACATTGATTGAGCTTGTGACCTCTCCACGACTAAAAATAGGCTGTGTCGATCAAACGTCTTGTCAGTACCAGTAGTAATTTAAAACAATAATGGTATATCGTAAAAAGGCAGGATGGCATCATAGATGAAAAATACCTCCTCTCCCCCACCCTACCCTACCCAAGGAATACAAAAACCAACATACACATGTATAGTATTTGGCAGAAGAGAATGAATATATTCAAAAAGTATAGTTAAGAATGAAAAAAGTTATATAGCCTCGAGGCCAGGTGGACTATGTTGGGCATTTTAAAACACATACCAAACGCTGGTGATCGATTATGTAATAGTTATACCATGGGTTGTCCGCCTGTACGTGGAGATAATCCACGAGCTTTAGCGAGTGGATTATCTTACGTACAGGTGGACAAACATGGTATAACTATTTTATACCACCCACATCAGTGTAGATCTTGTACATCACGAGATATTTCATGCTAAAGTTGGTAAAGGTGGTATAAAGAGCTATAAACAGTGATTGTGTATCTCTTAACTAGGCACGCATATATCAAGAATTCTTATTTTGTCTTTTCAGCGGAGTATGGTATTGTATCCGGTTTGTCCAATGCTGCGTTTTTAGGAATCATCCTTGGGAGCTTACTCTTTGTATGTGGCATAGGAGCTTTGATATACTATTGTAAACGGTAAGATACATCAACGTCTTTTAAAGTTGCAATAACACAATCCCTATGACCATTTGGATTTAAATTGAGCAGTGGTCAGTTACTGGTGAAATTATGTACATATCGGTTATCGAACAGGTTATCCACCAGCACAGGTTCCTAAACGATTATCTGGTCGTAAAAAATCAAGTAGCTGAATTTCACTACTTTCTTCAGACGTATATCTTTTACTGATCGCTAATCCACTAAATGGTATCTTCTGGATTCATTATCAAAATCTTTCACAAATTATAAAATTGAGTTTATCATATGACGTCGCGTCTGGGAGTGAAATAACGCCATGCAATAAAATCTGTAAACCACTAGTGGTTTATCGATTTTCGGGAAACGTTAAGACGTCCATAACAACGTTGCGTACATAATGACAAAATTATAACGTTTTTAAGCCAGAAATGAGATTTCAAAGTATTTGTCATATGATAAATAGAATCTAACATTCGTGCTCTTGTATTATTGAATTTATTAAACTCGTTGCGAAAACGAGATAAAATGCTCGGCAAGCCTCGCATTTTATCTCTTTTCCCCAACTCGTTTAATAAATTCAATAAAACGTGAGCACTCATGTAAGATCCTCTATTTATTGCTTATTGATGTGCTCATTTAAATATATAGTAAAATCTGTTGAAAAATAAGTAGCCTATTTCTGAAACGATTTCCAACTTCTTGATCAATTCCCTCGAGCCCTTTTCAACTTATGACATTATTTTGAACCCTTTGACAGACGGAATCTGACAGCTCTGGATGTGTGTATTTTTACTTTGCTGTGGTAGATCAGGCTCTTTGCTTGTCTTAATTATTTCTTTGTAGTAATTGGCATCCAAAAGTAAATACTTTGTTCTTAAATCTAAGTAATACGAAGGTCAGTCAAAAATAACTGAGCCCTACCCCATAACATTTTAGTTTGGTATTGTAGACAACAACTGTGATTATTGTCTATAAGTATCATATGTCATCGATGTTTTGACCCTGAAAAATCATCCTAGTGAAGCTTCTATTATGGTTGCTAGGCAACTGAAGATCGTCATTCAGATCGATGCGTTCACGATCTCAGCCACCAGGATTATAAGTATGTCTTTAAAAAGCTTGCATGCTTGATAGTATTTTCGAAAGACATATTTCACAATTATTTGAGCAACATATATCATATTGTCTTTTCATTACACTTAGTTGGTTAATATCTAGGTGAAGATTGATTGTATGCGTTGCCTTACAACAAAAAACGCCAAAATTCCACAAATTTTCAAATACACGAGAATTAGGTTGCCATGGAAACAAAATTGGGAATTTAAATCAAGGAACTTAATATGTCTGAGGGTTTGTTTGTATATGCAGTGCTGGTAAAGCATTATTAGGCTAAAAGTTTATGTTTTCTATTAAAATTGCGTAAATTTGAATACGGGTGGGGTAAATTATAGGTCGTCAGGCATGTTAAAATTTGTTAAATTCTGAAATCAAACTACCACAGCATCTATAATTTGTGGTCAGTTGGTTTCTGTTCTGTGGCACTGAATAGGTACATGTTAAAGATATCAGATGACAGTGAATATAGCCTTGCTTTTACATTATTATTTCCATAGCAACGCTTAGAATTAGATGCATCACAGCGTGAACGCACCCCTTTGACAGGTCATATTCAGTTGCCTAGAAACCGTTACACAAAACCTACCAACAGGAATAAATTAGGTGATTATTTAGATAGCATATATCTACAATGACATATCATCTAATTATATGTCCATCTTACTTGATTCAAATGTTATGAGGTAGGGCTCAGTTATTTTTGACTAACCCTCGTATAAAACATTTGTGTACCAAGATTTATTATTGCAGAATTTCCTAGGTTTATCCGGTTGCATAAAAATACAACTACTCTTATTTTGCTATATTTTTAACGTTGCAGCAGTCAATAAAATCACACACATAAAAATTTATAAGTATACTATAAAAACTTATTTTTACAATCGCCCACGTGAACAAAAAAAGTAAAAAAGAACGAAGAAACAATGTGTCCTTATAGTTTCGAGTTGAGTGCACGAAAAAAATTCTTGGATCTGACTTTGTTAATGTCCAGACAGATATGACTGTGATGTAGGTCAATTGTTTGGTTTTGTAATACAGCTCGTATATTTCTACAAAAATTACTTAATACAGATGATCTAAAGATAAAGGTATCATTATGTCGTGATGTGCTGTTGGAGACTTCCTGAGACTTAATGATACCTCCTAGGTAGCCAGATTGGACTAGAATTTAAGGACTGAAAATGAATATGGCTAATCTTTTTACTTTCTCTTGTGTCCCTGGCAAATTCTATGTGTGTGTTTTTCATTTCTATCTGTCCTATAATATATTTTCCTCTTTTTCTAAAATTCGCATCCCCTTATTAATAGTCAAACGTGACGGACAGCACTTAGACATAATGAACATTGTGTTGAATATAATATTAATGAATACATGTTTAAGTTATTGTACAATGTGTTGAACATACATGTCGCCTTATTTATTATCTGTCAAAATATTAACTCATTGCATTTACTCATTTCAGTCCCGAACCAGAGATTGGCACAAGTCCATATTATATCTTGCATATGATCACTAGATAGATGTGCATGCATGTTTAAAATTGAGCCTGATCAGAGCCTTTGCTAGTCGCTTGCATATTCTATGAGTGTTATGCTACTGACTGAACAACATTTGGATATTCTTAGCTTAAAAGGAGGCTGCATAGGTTCGTCTGAGTCTACACATGTCAAAATACCTCATTGTTGGAAATCACATGTCATGACTCAATTAATGCCTACGCCTATGTGATATATACCACCATCTCAAGAGTTGGCTCCTATAATCGTATGGGTGCAGGCACGAGAAAACCTGTCTTCAGTGTATCCAACCAGGTCTTGCTGAAACCAGCATGATCAGCTACGTAAACTAGCTAGAATCTTGAAACTATATATAAAGCCAGTTTAGATATCATACTTTGCAGAGAGTGAATAACAAAGAGCTGATCAGACTGCGTGGAAGCGAGTACTGGCCTTCGCCTTTGTTGTAAGCATGCAACAAAGTCAGTGTTTCTATCAGCGCAGCCTAATTATTATTACACTAGTAAAGTAAATAATTCTGTAAACTATCTATGTAATAGACTGAGAAAAGCAAGTGACCTTAAGGGAAGAAAACCTTTAACCTTAAATGGCACATTGTGTATATGCAGATTCTGTCCAGTCTAAGTACAAAAGGACTAACGTTTAACTGTTATCTTTCAGCAAAAAGGAGTTAGAAAAACAGTTAGATGAGAAGGAAGGAGGGAAAGCGACGTCAGATAATCAAGTGGCCCCTAGCGGAGACATCTATGAAGAGATGGAAGGAGAAATTGAGAGACATGAACAACAAAAACAAAAATTACAGAAATATTTAAGCTATTTGTTAAACAAAGATGGACAAGGACTCATGACAGCAAACCAGAAACGCATGGCTGTTGCTGCGCGAGCAAGACAAAACAACAACTGGTTTTAATTCATCTAATTATCATATTATTGCCTGTTTTGGGATATTGTTGGTTTACATTTGAACTCATTTTCTTGTGTCCCTAAATGTTTTATTGGTTGGTATGTATGTTGTGTACAATCATTTATTCGTTGGTTGACATATTACTTAGTGAACTGGAATCTTTGCATTTAATACACTAAACAAATTGCTGTTTGATAGATAGAAGACTAAAGAGCAAAGTCTTGTGATAATTTAAAAACAAATACCAGCAGTGTATTATAAAGATTGCAGATACAAATGCTGATATTAATGAAACAACAAGTTTACCAAAATAATGTCACAGAAACCAATGGCGTAGCCAGAACACTGAAAAAAATACACACAGCAAAGGGAGGCAACTGGATCAAGCAGTGATTCTCTTCAATTGCGTCTCTTTTCAAAATGAGAACTTCTCTTAAAGGGAAGAATTCGCTCCCAATGGGAGCGAATTCTTTCCTTTAAGAGCAGTTCCTTATGGTATGGAAAATACCTTTTACTATATTAGGTGACCTCCCTTGATTTTTACTATTTTTATTACGCACGTGCGTATCTGTGTAATGGGGGCTACGTAAAAGGAAACCAAGCAAGTTTTAATTACATAACTGTTAAACTTGCAACAGTTATATTATCGACAACAGTTAAATGTGTATATGCTTATGGGGCATCAACAACAAAAAAAAAGTGCTCTGCAATACAATCCTTTATTATGTTTTGCATTTTGCCACAAAACTGAACAAACTCAAATGTAAAAAAAAGAAAGCTGCAGGTGTTTTGGTGTTTGCATGGTAGAAAATTAAATGCTGTAGATGGCAAGGGCTTGTTATTTAGTTTCACTTGTTTTGAATGTGACTGTCACCTTTAAGATCCATGTAAATCCCAAGAGAGCAAAGTCAAAACATCAGTATATTTGGCCAGTCTATGCGATATTAGTACCCACCATATACGGGACCATATATTCATTTTTAAACGAACATGTGCAGCAATCTAGTGTGTGTGTGTGTGTGTGTGTGTGTGTGTGTGTGTGTGTGTGAGGGGGGAACTATTTTTTCTGAATTTTCATCAACTGTTACAGTGTATGTTGGTGTATGTGTTGTAAGTGTATGTGTGAGTTTAAACGCAACTGTGTCTATGGCCCGAAGGCTCTGGTGGGACAGATTGAGTAAACAGCTTTAATCGGTGGGTTGGGGCCTGATGCTTATCTGTAGCTGGACCCACCGTGGCTCATCTTGAAGTTTTCTTTAGCTCTGACTATCTGTGAGTCATGAGCCCTTTTCTTTGTTTCATCATGGTGTGTTGATTTGTTTAGAGTGTTTCTCCATGATGATACATTGCATTAGTTAGATAGCCTCCATGCGAGCTGAACATTTCTTGTACTTCAACAATAGCAGAATCTAGGGCAAAGATTTGGTACCAGTATAATGCATTTAAGTCCCCCCCCCCCCCCCCCCCGGTGGCTTGGGCTGCTGTCCGTTCTAAGGCGGTGGTTCTGTTGTTGTTGACTTTTTGTTTATTGTTACTCCCATTGTGGGAGTCTGTAAGTGTTCTATGTTTTGTTGTACGTTACTTTATGTCCATTCTAGTATTGCAATCATTTTGATGGGGAAGAGAGAGCTGGTTGCTTTGCTTTATTTGTCTTCCTGGTGTCTGATGATGGTTGAGCAGCTCTTCCTCGCGGTGCCATGGGGTTGTCTGTGGTTTGTGATTGTGGTATTTCCTGATCATACTCACTTACTTTTTATGTATGAGACTTAGTTTCTAGTCTGTAAGTCAACTTTTCATGAACTGGCTTATTTATCTCGTACTTTATTCATTAATTCACCTCTAATTCATCTACCATAAATGGAATATGTTCTTAAAAAGGTTATCCGTTGGAATCAAAGAATGCACCAAAGAACTGAAACTAAAGTGTGCAAATTTTCTTGGCCAAACTAACTAGTTTTGGCCATTTAAGCCTCATATTTGACCCTCTAATAGTTTCAAAGTTCCCCCAATGAAACCCATGATCCAAAAAGGACAAGAAAATAAAATCTACACTATAGGGAAATCTGGATTTTTCTTGTGTATGTATATTTGCTTTTGACCTTTGGTTCAGAATTTTTTGATACAAAACTGTCGTTGCTTTTCATATAAAGACCAAGTTTTAATTTAGCACATTTGTACCAAGGGCCACATAAATGTGATGCTTGCTTACAGTGTACTGAAAAATGGCATCCCATCGGGGCCTGCACTGTTTGCTATCATTAAAGATAAATACAACATCAAAATAATTTGTAATTTTCAAATTGCAACACTTTAAACGAATAATAAACCGTTCCACTTTATATTTAGATGGTTTTTTGCGCAATGAGTTAAGGCCCCTGACAAGTAGATGAGATCATGGCACATGTCTTTAGATTATCGTCCCATCTCAGATTGGCTGGACAAGGTCTGGTAAAGACTCCGTTTGGTGCACATGTAGTATAGTAGTGACACCCTTTACATGATTGGTAGTTTCCTGCTGGACTTCTACTACAGTCAGGAACTAATGCCTTTATGCAACCTCCTGGAATTAGAAAAAAAAATGAGTGGCGACATGTGCTTTCCAACAATGTGGCATTTTGACAAGTGTAGACTCAGACGAGCCTCTGCAGCCTCCTTTTAAGCATAGAAATTCACAATGAGGTTCGGTCTGTAGCTTGACAGTCATTGAATACTTAAGCGACTAGCAAAGGCTCTGATCAGACTGCGCTTATGCGCTGGCTGGTCTGAGCCTTTGCTGGTTGCACATACCACATTGTTGGAAATCTCATGTCATGACTCAATGTGTACTTCCACATAGACAGAGAGTCAACATGTAGCTATACCACAATGAGACACAAATGAGTTGATACAGTCTTCTGTAAATGAAACATTACTAGCGCTAACATCTGGACTTGAAGTAATTATGTAGACTTCACCATGGCCAGGAAATTACGCCTTGATACAACCACATCGAAGAGAAAAATCATTGGTTTGATACAATTCAACGTCTAGATTGGGGTAGTCATCAAAAATACTTCATCAACAGTCAGGGACTCTGCGCAGTACCACCAGAGTATTCCCAGCCTGCAAACATAAACTATGGTAGTAAATGAGCTAGACAGCTAGCTATACTAGATAGCTAACAGCTGCATACATCTCTTTATTTCTTTACTGCATGATAACGCCCCTTTTACGCCTTTGACATTCTATGTATTTGAAAATATTATGCGCTCCTTAGCAAATGCTCCATTTTCCATAATATTTCAAATTTATTCAAACTACTTTACTTTATTTTTTCTTAAATTTAACTTACTTCCAAATATATTTGGGCCAATCTGTACTGCTGTCTTCTGTGTTGGTACATGATAGGTTATCACTGAAGAGAAAAAGAAATTGATAATTCGTGGATCATTGTTATAAGAATATGACAGAGTGTTATTTTCATCTTTTATATAACTTAAGCCCTACCTAGTTCGAAACACCTCAAATGTAATATCAAATATAGGGCCTTGAGGCAGTACTTCTTTTGTGGATCATTTGTGTTATTTATGTCTAATGTTTTCATGCTTTTGCGTCTGTTTATTGCTGCCTTGTAGTTGCTGGGAAAGGGATGACCTCTTGACTCTCGTTTGTGATGTTTAATTGTGTTTTTGTCAGTTTCCAATGTGGTACCCTTGGTTAGGTGTGGGACTTGGTTGTATCGATTCCTGACCTTTACCAACTTTCTTACTTTGACGTGAAAAAAACCTGCCTTTGTGGTTTCCACCCAAAATTGACACAAACCCGTCAGCTGACCTACAGAGATCAGCTATAATATTGAAATTTTGCATAAAGCCAGTTTGGATATTACACTTTCCAATAAGCAAATAACATAGGCGCTGATCAGACTGGCTTGGGACTTTGTTGTTCGCAAACCAGGAAGGCAGGTTTTCTTGTCCTCTTGCTCAAATTGAATGTCTTATATTAATTAGCTAGCACACGAGATGTTGGTACTTAAAGCAGTAATGATTAGGGAAGGTTTAGATGAGCACTGACATCTACGCAGCCTCATCAGATCCTTCACTGCTCATAGATATAAAGTATGGAAGTAGATAAAGATTGAATCCATATTACATTGTCTAATAACTCTCTGACTGCATACCGGGCCGCGTAATGCAGTCAGTAACATGTCTGGCAACAGATGTGAGTCTGACTGCGGATCCAGGGGTCGCGAGTTTGATCCCGGCCCGGTCCCATACTTTCGTGGAGATTGATCATGAAATAATTTCTACAGTCATTCTCCTCCCTTCCACTGAATCATTCAAGAAGGGTTGTTGTCAGTTACAAGCGAAAGTATGTGCACGAAGTACTGGTTAACTGCTTGTTCAAGCTTGCCCAGGAAAAAGTGTGGTTAGTTGAACTGACCGTCCTGCAATGACCATAGCTGTTGACTTTGGACGTAAAGCAACAAAACAAACAAACACAAACTCTGACTGCATACAGAGTTTTAATATTCCAGCTAGCTTCTGTATGGAGCTTTGCCTGTTTGCACTCCCCAAAGATAAATTAAATTTTCTCCTGTCAAGATGCATATGATGGAAATTTTTGATGTTATACTAAATATTGTTAGACGTTTAGATGTCATGATATCCAGGGTAGATACAATTTGGTATATGCTATGAAAAGACTTCAATCCTTTTTATGGTATATATTTGACAACTTACCGGCTGGTGGAGCCACTGTTGTAGTGCTAGGAACTGGTCGAGTTGTTGGCGCCATTATAGACTAGTGCAGTTTAGTTATATGATTGACAACTTACCAGCTGGTGGAGCCAATGTTGTAGTGCTAGGAGCTGGTCCAGTTGTTGGCGCCATTATAGACTAGGACGGTTTATGTATATGATTGACAACTTACCAGCTGGTGGAGCCACTGTTGTAGTGCTAGGAACTGGCCAAGTTGTTGGTGCCATTATAGACTGTGAGGGATTATGTATATGATTGCCCACTTACCTGCTGGTAGAGGCAATGTTGTAGTACTAGGAACTGGTCGAGTTGTTGGCGCCATTATAGACTAGTGCAGTTTAGTTATATGATTGACAACTTACCAGCTGGTGGAGCCAATGTTGTAGTGCTAGGAGCTGGTCCAGTTGTTGGCGCCATTATAGACTAGGACGGTTTATGTATATGATTGACAACTTACAGGCTGGTAGAGCCAATGTTGTAGTACTAGTAACTGGTCCAGTTGTTGGCGCCATTATAGACTGTGAGGGATTATGTATATGATTGCCCACTTACCCGCTGGTGGAGCCACTGTTGTAGTACTAGGTACTGGTCAAGTTGTTGGCGCCATTAAAGACTGTGATGGTTTATGTATATGATTGCCCACTTACCCGCTGGTGGAGCCACTGTTGTAGTACTAGGTACTGGTCAAGTTGTTGGCGCCATTATAGGCTGTGAGGGATTATGTATATGATTGCCCACTTACCCGCTGGTGGAGCCACTGTTGTAGTACTAGGTACTGGTCAAGTTGTTGGCGCCATTAAAGACTGTGATGGTTTATGTATATGATTGCCCACTTACCCGCTGGTGGAGCCACTGTTGTAGTACTAGGTACTGGTCAAGTTGTTGGCGCCATTATAGGCTGTGAGGGATTATGTATATGATTGCCCACTTACCCGCTGGTGGAGCCACTGTTGTAGTACTAGGTACTGGTCAAGTTGTTGGCGCCATTAAAGACTGTGATGGTTTATGTATATGATTGCCCACTTACCCGCTGGTGGAGCCACTGTTGTAGTACTAGGTACTGGTCAAGTTGTTGGCGCCATTATAGGCTGTGAGGGATTATGTATATGATTGCCCACTTACCCGCTGGTGGAGCCACTGTTGTAGTACTAGGTACTGGTCAAGTTGTTGGCGCCATTAAAGACTGTGATGGTTTATGTATATGATTGCCCACTTACCCGCTGGTGGAGCCACTGTTGTAGTGCTAGGAACTGGTCGAGTTGTTGGCGCCATTATAGGCTGTGAGGGATTATGTATATGATTGCCCACTTACCAGCTGGTGGAACCACTGTTGTAGTGCTCAGAACTGGTTGAGTTGTTGGTGCCACTATAGGCTGTTTGATTTTGTTTGATTTGATTCTTTACATCCAATCAACAATCCTTCAGTTATATAGGGACGGGTGTTCCTGCGTTGAACCAGTACTAAGCTAGGATAAATGTGTCTTGCTCAAGGACCACAACGCAGTGACCCTGATGAGACTCCAACCCGCGGCCCTTTGGTCTCGAGTCAAGCGCCTTTACCACTGAGCCATTGTGATCCCTACCACTATAGGCTGTGATAGTTAAGTTATATGCTGGACAACTTATCAGCTGGTGGAGCCACTGTTGTAGCAGTAGGAACTGGTCGAGTTGTTGGCGCCTTTATAGGCTGTTTAGTTATATGATGGACAACTTATCAGCTGGTGGAGCCACTGTTGTAGCGATAGGAACTGGTCGAGTTGTTGGCGCCATTATAGGCTGTGATGGTTTATGTATATGATTGACAACTTACCAGCTGGTGGAACCACTGTTATAGTGCTAGGTATCGGTTGAGATGTTGGAGCCACTATAGATTAGGATGGTTTATGTATATGCTTGATAGCTTACCAGCTGATGGAGCCACTGTTGTAGTGCTAGGTATTGGTAAAATTGTTGGTGCCACTATAGACTGCTGGTTTAGGTATATAATGGACAACTTATCAGCTGGTGGGGCCAATGTTGTAGTGATAGGTATTGGTCAAGTTGTCGGTGCCACTATAGACTGATAGGTTAGGTATACGATGGACAACTTATCTGCTGGTGGAGCCACTGTTTTAGTGATAGGTATTGGTTGAGTTGTCGGTGCTACTATAGACTGATAGTTTATGTATATGGTGGACAACTTATTAGCTGGTGGGGCCACTGTTGTAGTACTAAGAACTGGTCGAGTTGTTGATGCCACTTTAGACTAGGATGGTTTATGTATATGATTGCCAACTTACCAGCTGGTGGAGCCACTGCTGTAGTGCTAGGAACTGGTCGAGTTGTTGGTGCTACTATAATCTGTGTTGGTTTGTTCACAGGAGGTTTCCAGACTACAAATAAAATGTAAATAATACAATCATTGCTGGCTTCATAATTAGAGTGGATAATTCTGAGTCAAATTACAATTAAGTTTGTCGACCAAAACATGTTTAGTCCTCCAGTCAAATATTTTTACTGACCGTTTCCATGCTGTGCTTCTTTCGTGGATCATTTATGTTATTTCTGTATTGTTTTGCTATGCTTTGGTGTGCGTCTGTTTATTGATGCCATGTGGTCATCTGCTGGGAAAGGGCTAACCTCTTTGCTGTCGTTTGTGATCTCTAATTGTGAAGTTGTAACTCTCCCATTGGTATCCTGGGTCAGGTATGGCGCTTAACTGTATCGATTCCTGATATTTGCCCTCTTTATTACTTTGTGAGTTCTGAAAAGAACTGTCTTATTGAGATTGTTCTTCTTATTGATTCTTAGTGATACCTACAGTTTATGCAAAATTGATGGATTAGGAAACTATGCCATTTAAGATGCACATGTTTGGTCATTCAGATGTATGGTAATGGATTGATGGATAAGGAAACTATTCCATTTAAACTCCATGTTTTTGGTCATTTAGAACGATGGTAAAGATTCGTCTTACAAGAGTGGCCATTTTATTTACAATATACGACTGTGAAGGGTAAAAAGATGAAATGATACATTACATTTAAATTTAACATGGTACTTGTCTTAGGCTTCAAAGTCAAATCGACCTCTCAAAGAAGATTCAAAGGGATAAACGAGTTATATGGACGTTTTGCGCATCAAGATTGCTTGTAAAACAATATTAACACAGCAAGATTCTTGATTTACTTTCACCAGGAGCTTGATTTCAAAGGTAACAAAGAAATGTAAAGGATAACCATACTCACACTTGTCTTTTTCACAAATATAAGGGTAATGTTGATTGCAGTCATTGTCGTTCAAGTCACCATCCCAGAGATCGTCACAATGTTCGTTTCCTCCACTGTTATCAGGTTGACCATTACCCCAGGGCCTGCCATGAAATAATATAACAAGGTAAGTTTTGAAGACCAAACTACAGATATAAATATGTTAAATAGTCCCACAGCTTCTGATCTCAATGAAAGAAACAGACTGTTCACAAAGCGAGCACAACCAATATATACAAATTAATCAAATGTGTGCATTCTAAATTAAGATAGCATATGGGTGATAAATATATAATCTCAATTGTAGCTGAACAGTTTTAGAATAATATTGAAATGACAAAATATCAAATTCAATCTTGTAAAACTGTGACAAAACACAAACAAAAATATCACAGCAAGGAATGATGAATAAAACAACACACAAGAATTTACAGTTAAAAGTAAGGAATGCAAAGATCAGGAATCATACAACTGACCTGAGACACCATTGAGAAAGTGACAAAACACAAGAAAATATAAAACACAAAAGAGGTCAGCCATTTCCCAGCTGGTGATGATAAGGCTGCAAGGAACAGACATTGCAATATAATAATAAAGACAACCTTGAAACAAAAATAACACAAAGGATCCACAAAAAAGAACCGGCTTAAAACGGTCATTACAATATATAAAACCTAAAACACAAAAACACCTTTAGTTGTTATGTATTTTATAGGCTGAGTCTTAAATGTATTGTATACTAGTCATTGAATACGTACAATCCATACTAGTACATACCTTGAAAAAGAAAACTCTAAAAATGAGAACATATCTTAATCTTTAAACAAGAAAAAATGCTTTGTAAATATATACAATATCAAAACAGTCTCATCAAACCAAACAGAAACTTAAAGAGTATGTGTTTGCATTGTAATACTTACATTATGTTAGTATCTAAAGGAGTTCCATCCGTCCATTTGTGGTAGAGACTGTCTAGTCGAGGTCTATTCTCAAGTCCTGTCCAGAAATGATGTTGACCCTGGGTCTGTCGTAAAACTGCCATCTTTTGCCTTAGCCAGGCCTATCAAATAAATACTAATTGTATCTGTTCCTTTACACATACATTAGCCTGGCATTAAGCTGTTACCATTGAATTCATATAGCAACATTTTTAGCAGTCTTAAGGCTATAAAATTTTTGTTTTGTTATGCAGTCCTTTCATGCCTTTCTAGTTTTGTGATCATCTTGCTGAGACACCAGATAATAATAGTAGAGATTTTACCCTGGGATATAAAATCTTATCTTATCCATGCTATCTTACCCAGGACGTCAAGTATTTCATTATGTGAAATTGCATCTTAGCGTATTCAGGGACTTCTAGAAGTTTATTTAAAAAATAAATAAAAAAAAATTGAATAAATAAAAACATTGGTGAATAAGAAAAAAATCCATTATTTGTGTGAAGGTAGGATAGAAAAATGCGTCCCTAGGGATCACCGTTTGTCATCACTGGGCAAGCCTCGTGATGCCAAATGGTGATCCTCGGGACAGATTTTTTTTATCCTACCCTCACACTCATGATAGAGTCTTATATTATTGTCTTCCTGATGTCACGTGACTCTCATCCTCACGATGCAGGTGACTGATCTGTGGTCTGTAATTGTAGAATTTTCTGGTCAAACTCGTTTACTTTTTGAGATCATATTTGTTCATATGTGTCATTTCCAAAAGTCATCAACTGTTGCTAATTTATTCATGAATAGTCGTCAGATGCATTGTGGAGAAAAAAATACTGGACTTGCTTTGTCATATCCTGGTCATATTCACTCTATTGATGTGCAGTTAATCCATTTATGCTGAATGTATTTTCACACCCTTATCAATTGGACGAGTCCATTTCCAAACTAATGGTTGTTGGGTGGCATTATTCATTTTTATTCATTTTTTAAAAGAAATTCTGTTTGCAAATAGTGGAGAACCTGATCAGGTGCCGCGTTTTGTTGCGTTTAATCTGGTTTTGCACTGTTTGCCGTTGTCCCAAAAACAGGACGCTAGTTAGATTTATATGGGTAAAGGATCAAAATGCAGAATTTCAGTTTGCATTGAAAGATTAAAACATCAGGATTGTTAATACCTGTGAAGCCCAAGGGGCTTCTTGGAGACATTAAAAGCTGATCGTTTTCATCATCCAGTTGCAAGCAAAAATCTGCAGTTCAATTCTTACATTTACATTAGATATTACCCATGCAATATTCCACGCAATATTGCATCTAAACCTCACTTGTTATTTTTGTAAAATAAATTATTTTATATTGTATGGGTTTTTTGGAACAGCCAGCCAGCGGGACACTTGTACACAACGTTATGACCACATATGAATGAATTCACAAAACACTGATAACCAAAGAAAGTTATTGACTGTTTGCCTATATAGGCGCGTGCAAGATCATGTTTATGTTCAATGTTTTGGGAAATGCAAACAGTTGAAATATTGTTTCATCTTAGACAACTAAATCAAAAATGTAAATATACTGTTATAAAAATACCATACTGATTAGGTTACAGCTTTGTCAATTTCTGAATAAGTGTGTAATCTGCCATACACATAGCTAATAGTGTATCAATCTTACCCTTTCTTGAATAGAGTCTATTTTGACAAGTTGTGCTTGTTGAAGCTGGCATTGGGCACTAGCGTCATCTCTAGTCCTCATGTCATGGACATCAGTGATCAAGTAACATTTGTTACTGCCAGGTAACTCTTCCCAGCCTTTTGGACAATGTCCAAGATCCGCTGTAAAATTACAACATATGTTCACCATTTCTAAGCGATCAGAGAAGTATCGATTCTCATATTGGAGCAACACTTTTAGAGCATCAAAAGTATGAATACAGTTTTAAATGCAAACATCAAAATTATAACTAAAATCAGCTACTGCTATTGCATGAGTTACTCTCTACCCACTAAATTATTTCTAAACCCATGAGCTTCTGATTTGCCATTCGTAGATATAACATTTCCCTAAACCTCAGAAAAATCATTTTTACACATGGGCATGTAAGCATCATATTGACTTTCGTCGTTAAAGTACATGACTTTCAAATGACGGTACCCTCGACATGTGTGCAGCCAAATGTTTGGTGTGACACTTTAAGAAAAAATTGCTGCACAAGTTTTACTGTAGTCAAAGTAGCAATATAGTTCTTACGTGCGTTCGATGAACATCCAAAGAGGTCAAACCTCATAGCAATGTTGTCCTTCCATTCAATTGGATTTATTCTAACACATCTAGCCAAGAAAGGGCAATCAAATATATGAGTGATGACACTATCTTGATCATTGTTACCAGCAAAAATCTAAAAGTAAACATTAATAATGTGTGACTTTATTCAGATTTGTAAAGAAATGCACTGTCGTTTACAGGAGTTAAAAATAAATGGGCTAGCGATGAGCAAAGGACAATATCAAATAAGATAGATAATGGTCCAGTAAATGAAACCAAATGCAAATTTCATTTTTTCTATTAAAAGTTTTAAATACTTAGCATAGAATGTAAATATGTTGTATGTGTAAGGATCTGGTTGAAACTAAGTAAGTAAGGGTGCAAAGATCAGGAATCGATACAATCAAGTACCACACCTGAACCAGGATACCAATGGGAAAGTGACAAACTCACAGCAGACACCACAAACGAGAGCCAAGAGGTGAGTCCTTTCCAAGCAGGTGACCACAAGGCACATATAAACAGATGCGCACAAAGGCATAGCAAACACAAGACAGAAAAACCCCATAAAAATTCCGCAAAAGAGCTGGTGTATAACACATAAATGTTTGTATATGATACCTTAACCAAGTTAAGAATCATACCTTATTGGGCTCTTGTATGATGCGCAATTATTTATGCATCATGCTCAGTTAACAATATATTAAACAAGAGTTATCATTTAAATTTGTTATGATTCCATTTTTTATTCAATTTTTAATTCATCATACGTAATCCATATATCATACGTATACATTCACTAGACAATCTATCATTGTTGATTATTTGATTGATGTTGCTTCCTTTGTGTACGTGTTTTTCCTACGTGTCCATTCTAGCTTTGCAATTAGCTTGCTGAGGAAGAGAGACCTGATTGGTTTACTTTGTCTTCGTGTGTCAATTGGCTGGTTGTGTTCTGTGTTTCTTTCTTGTAGTGACATTGAATGTTCTGTGGTTTTGGTATTCCCTTGCCATAGCCACTGTTTCTTATGTAAGGCAATCTTTTTTAATCATGCATCATACAAACTTCGAAATGAGTATAAAACATTATTAGACTATGATATAGTACATTAATATGAATGACAAATCAAAATGTAATACTCTTTGTGTCAACATTAGAGGAATTATGTGTGCAACATATGTAGATAAGTATGATGAATTCGTAAGCAATTATGTATGAAGTTTTAAAAAATAAACATAAGGTATAAAAAGGGTACACCATACATAATTCGAATTATGTATATATTTAAGTGTATATAAGTGAGGCATGCATAAACATGTTTCATGCATAAAAAAAGCATAACTACGAGTTTTGTTATTATTAGCATCAACATTACGAGTATATGCAGGCAAACCTGTGAGTAAGAACAACCAAACTAGCTCAAAGTATCCTAAACTTATGATTCGGTTGAGGGATAACCCGACAATACTTTCAATATAGCTAAGAATATCAAATGGTAAAAGCCCAGAAAGATCTTGCTGATTTCACTCAATATGTTCATGCTACTTGATTGGTGGTCAACCAAATCACGGTTGGCAACTTTGCTTTCCTCTTGAATTGTATGCCGGCGGGTCGGACTCAGCCTCTATGATGGATCCAACTTAAAGACGTATCTATAGATGAGATGGTTGGAGCCTGATGCTGCGTCTGTTGTTGGGCCCACTGGGGTTTAACTGTTGGTTCTCTTTCACCCTTCAAAGACTTGAAAGTGTAGAGTGTGCAAGTTTTCTGGGCCAGACTAGCCTCTTACGGTCTAATAGGATTTCAAACATAATTTACTTTAACTCTTAAAAGTCACACAGAAACAAAAAAGTACTCATTACCAATGATGCTTGCAAGTTCACACCCTCGGAACAATACATTTGACATCGCTGTGACACCTCTTTATTACAAACATTTGCTTATCTAGATCTATGATTATGCTTACCTTATCGTTCCCATTTTTATCTTTGACAGTTTCAAAGTTGACACAGTCAAGACTGTACATAACTCGGTACTTCTTGACATATTGATAACAACACTGGTCGTTTGGGTTCACATGACGTCCCTGGGTGGCGACGCCACGGACAAGACTTGGAGCATTAAGAGTTACCTGCAAGTAGTTGTTACATATTTATCTGTAATCATGTAATTCAAGATATGTTTAAGAAATATGGACTCAATGATGCCAATGTGGTCAGTAAATAGAATATTTAACCCTTTTGTATTCTGAAGGATTTCCCAGACACATTGATGCAATAAGTATGGGACTGTCCATTTTAACTTTAAGGAGTCATTGGTGAAATTTCCTAAATGATGACGTTTTTCTGTCACTGAATGTTGTTTATTATTTTAGCAAACAGTGCAGACCCTGATGAAATGCAGCTTTAAGCTGCATTTCATCTGGGTCTTCACATTTTGCCAAAGTACCCGTTAAGGGGTTTTCAGTATTAAAAAAACGGTTAATTATTATATACAAAAAGTAAGTGAATATGATCAGGAAATACCACAATCACACACTGCAGACCATCCAACGGCACCATGAGGAAGAGTAACAGAACAATTATCGTAACAAGACATCCGTAAGATAATAAAAGCAAAGCAACCAGGCCCTGAGGTTATAAAACTTGGACACAGTCTCAAACTAAAAATAAACTGCAATGATTGGCTACTTGCGGACACGTGTCCGCAAGCAGCCAATCATTGCGCTTTATTTTGAGTTTGAGAATGAACTTATGTTTTATAACCTCAGGGCCTGCTCTCTCTTCCTCTTCAAGATGATTGCGAAACTAGGAAGGACACAGAGTAATGCATAATAAAACAAAAACAAAAACCCTGGTTCTTTATTTCTAACAAAGCATCTTTTCATTACTTGATGTGTATTCAACTCATGCTTAGAAATATGAGCCTGCTCATTACATTTTGGTACTTCTCGCGTGTGGACACAGGCCTACAATAAACATCCACCCTGGCGTACCCAGTGGTACTTGGGGTATAAATTTTAGTCTGATTCCTCATCTACATCCATACCTTGTGTATGTGGGCAGCAAAGGTTCAGGCGAGTCTGTGCAAATTCTCCTGGCCTTCGTTACTTGAGACAATATACTAAATACCACAATCTCATGTGCTGGCATAACTATATTGTGTGCCATAATAGACTTGTATGTCTTATTACTGTAAATCTTTACAGACCGCAATTACTGGGTTTGATAGGCCCATATAGAGGCATCCAACCATAATATTTGATGAAACAATGGAAAACTGTGTGTCTGGTGTACAAAGAGTTGTTACCGCAATATGAAATTAATGTTAATTGAAAATTGAAGTTCTATTTGGCTACAATACAAAATTTCAGTGAGTGTGGCCAGGAAATGGCACAATCACAGATCACAGACCAACCCTAGGCACTGCGAGGAAGAGACACAGAACATATACACCCACAAGACAGCAAGTACACAAGTAAAGTAAATCAACCAACTCTCCCTTCCATAACGAGCTGATTGCAAAACTAGAAAGAACACTAAGAAATACAATGTAACTATAGCAAGCACATTTAGAGACTTTATGTCACCCGCATCGTTTGTCTTTTAATACACAAGCTCTCATGAAACTAGTCTTATACAGTAACAGTGTTGATTGTTCTTACCTGAATATACTGCTGTTGATTGTTGACGGCTGCCACCCAGCTACCGCGGTTATAGGTACCGTTGTTAGGGTAGTAGACAGCATCAGAAAACAGGCGCCCTCTGTTGGGACCATTGTTATCTGGAAGCTGTCCAAACACTGTCGATGCCGAGAGTTGGCTGTCCTTGACACCAGACTTTCCAGTGACCAGGTAATCGTGACATGTCTGAGAACCTATAGGTGTACACAATTAATAATGTTATATATGTGCGTAGCTAGCCTAAAATTCAAAGTACGCATTTGTGGAACAGGCTGGATGTATTCAAAAAAGGAACATCTACAAACAGCGTAGCCCCAGATGAGACACCGTAAACACGTAAACATCAGGGTCTGCGCTGATTGCCAAGATAAAAACACTTTTGGTAATGGTAGATCATAAAATTCGTATATGATCAGGCCCTCATTTACTTTGCGTTAATTGGTGGGTGCCTACGAGGAGTGATACCAACATCATCACAAATGCCGTAAAAATTTGGACTTAGAGTCTACGCACACGTTTTGTACACATAACATCTATGTGATAGAATCTTCCCATATTTTTGTTCAAAAAGTATACGCATTTACGTTTTTGCCTCATGTAGCTGCTACGCCCCTGTAGACTGAAAAATATGCTACATTTTTATTTTACTTGTGATACCAACACCTGATCGACTTGAAACCAAGTCATTGGCATAATGGTAAGTTCTATCTCTATTAGCCAATATCTCCGATGCAATACATTTTAATGAACTCATATAATATATATTCAATGTGATGGGTAAGGGGGAAAAGTAAGAGGAGTGTTTAGTGCTTATGCACTTGGGATCACTGTGTATACTATCGGTACGTTAGTATTCATCCCTGAATACCAGCTTGCCTCTGAAAATGAAAGGTCGTAAAGAGATCTACTCCTCTGAGCCGGAACCCAAATTCCCCCAATGGAGCAAATTCGGATATTCTTGGCGTGACGAAATAAAACTCCCAAGAGCGATTGTACTTCCGTTTCGGCCTTCAATCTCTTTGTACTTCAAAACGTCCCCAAGTCAAAGTACCCCCAAAACTAAATTTCTCTGAACTGGTCAAAATGTCTTCAATTGATTATTGGTGAAATCGGCAGAAACCTGATTATTTTCTTTAAGATACAAATTGAAAAGGGAGTTTGTGAACGCATGCACTTTTCAGTGTGTCACTAATAGTCAATAAACCCAGCCTAGTAGATTCACATTTCCTGTTACATTTGCTTGATCATCGATTCAGAACTTAGTATACACATACAAGTACTAAAACAACCTCTACTGAGCTTGAAATGCAAGATAAAACTGAAGAAAGAGTGGCTATAGAAAATGCAAAATTAAAACTATTTAAAGTGTTGTCTTGTAACAATAATGCGCTATGCGATAGTTCTAAGCTTGTTTTTGTTTTTTTACAGCATCTAACCTTGGAGACATGGGACCTTTGGATATTCTCCGCTAAGTGTGACGTAATTCTCAGATTTAGATGGGTCAGTTTCAATATGCCCTGAGGTTTTATGCGCATTTCTCGTTAATTAGATTATGATTGAGGAATAGGGGTACACACATGTACTGCATAATGCCTGCTTGGGGAGGCGGGGATGAACTCTACCGCTATTCAGTTTTTGCATGATTAGAGTTTTATTGGAATGAGCATAATTCACCATTTTCTACTCCCAATGGCAAAGGCAAGAAAAAATGAAAAAAAAGTGGTCTCAGCAAATGAAGAACTAAAACACGAAAATGTTCTCCAGTAACTATTATACGCTATGCTATTGTTTAAAGCTTTTTAAAAAGCTAACCTTGCATTAGCGAAAGCCGTCAATTCAGTTTTATAGTTGTTAACTTACCTGGTGGCGCATTGAAAGGTACGAAAGGTGCCTGTGTTGGTCTTTGTGTTGTTGTAGGTGTGGTTCTGAAAAAAATACAAAATGTTGAAATTACAGATCACGGATTAGAACTAAGAAAAAATAATGGTGCAACTAAGTAATAGTTATACCATGGGTTGTCTGCCTGTACGTGGAGATAATCCACGAGCTTTAGCGAGTGGATTATCTTACGTACTGGTGGACAAACATGTTATTACTATTTTATACCACCTACATCAGTGTAGACTTTGCACATCGTGAGATATTTCGTGCTAAAGTTGGTAAGGGTGGTATAATTTCTCCTCGTGTGACGTCGTATAAGAGTCATCCATCGGTCTGTTTTGGGTTACTCGCTGAATTCAATTGGGCGATAATATTTTTTCTAATTGTAAATAATGTTACCATATGGTGATCACTTATCATTTTAGAGATTGTAAATAGGAGTATGGGTGGTGTGATTGGAGAAGAGATTCATTTGTTACATCGATTTTTGAAATTTTGTCTGCCAAACGATCGTCAGTAAGAAAGAGGAACAAAAGAAAACCAATACTGTCACAACGCCCAACTATATTACTTGTTCATGCTAGATAGTGTAAGCAAAGTATAGACAGTTCCTGAACGGGCCCTCTAATCCGGGCTATGCTCCAGCTTATAAATATAAAAATGCACACTGAGTTATAATGAGATGATATACTGTGCGTGGAGTGAACGAAGTGAAGTAAAGAGACAATGCTCTAGAGCAGATACAATAGCAATCTACATCCTACCACATCTTAACCATGGCATTAACTTTAATGAGGCAGAAGCACAGAAATAAGCCACGACATGTGATTTCCAACAATGTGTATATATGTGCAGGCGATCTGAAGCTTTGCTGGTCGCACATACCACATTGTTTGGAATCTCATGTAGCGGCTCAAATATGAAATTAAAAACATCACCAGTAACACAGACTGAAAGCAACGACAGAGCCTCTTTTCCATCGGGTGCACGATAGCGTAAAATCCCCCCGGGGGGGGGGGGGGTACTCTAATTTTTTTCCGCATACATAGGCTCGGACCCAGCATCTACCGTTCACCCCAAAAAAATATCAAGAATTTCAAGCACCCCAAAAAAATATTTGAAATTTTAGCAACCCCAAAAAATATCCCAATTCTGTACCTTTACCTTAAAAAGACCCTAAATTGCATAGAAATGACCCTCAAACTAGCCCAATTTTGTGATAACCCCCAAAAAATATCCACAAAATCTTCATACCCCCAAAAAATATTAATTTTTCTGAAAACCCAAAAAAATATGAAATTCAGAATTTTGAACCCAAAAAAATGGGCCGAGCCTACGTATGTGTGAAAATATCAGAGTACCCCCCCCCCCCCCCCCCCCCCCCCGAAAAATCCCCACAACTGCCAAACGCGTGCGTGTAGAACTTGACTTGTCCAAACTCAACTTTTGGCATAATTGTGACACCATTCTTTAGACTGGCAGAAAATAGTTATACGGGTGACTTTATAATGAAGGAGTATTGTACATACATCAGCGAATAATGTCACTCGCTGATCAATGTGTCAGTTTCAGTCCTTCAATATCATTGCAATAGCCCCTTTAAGATATTCTGTTCACTTACCTTGTCGTTGTTGTCGGCGTTGTTGTTGATGTTGATGAAGAGGTAGACGTGGAACTCGTCGTCGTCCTTCTCGTTGTGGTCGGCGTGGTAGACCTTCTTGTTGTCGTCGGCGTCGTAGTCGTTCTAGTAGTGGTTGATGTCGTAGAAGTTCTCGTAGTAGTTGGCGTTGTTGGCGTGGTTGTGCGAGATGTGGTTGTAGGAACTATACAGGTGTAGTCAACTTTAAGGTATTTTGGTATTTTGAAACACGGATCTTTACCCAGTTGTCTCCAGTCATTCCTCACTTGACACGATGCTTGTTGGTTACATACACTTTCTACATATTTTCTTGCAGTTGGATCTCCAACACAGTTGAGTGTTGGGGAGATTGGAGAATTATACGGGTTACACAGGGTGAGGTTCAATGGTGGTACCCGGCCGTACAGTACATTTGTTATAAGTATATCTTTTCCAGCGGGGCAGCGAATTATCTGTGGCACCAGTTCACACACGGTTACTTGCTGTTGTTGTGCTGATCTTAAAATGAAAGCTGTGACAAAAAGGAACAACATTGCGCTAATATGCCATGTAAACATTCAAATTAGCCTCCGGCGAAGTCGGCTTACAACAGAAGGTCAATTTGAACATTTCCTGTTCGCATTAATGTAACAGATACTTTAACGCATTTCTTGACCCAAGAGTATCGTGCTATCATGTTTGTCTTTGTATGTTCACAACCAATGATATCGTATGATTTCATAAAGCTGTTTATGCGTCATTGCCATCTCTTTTGTCCTGCATGCTTATGGGGAAGTTACCCAATTAGTGCAGTAAGCTGTCAGTGACCTTTCATTGCAATCAACTTGACTAATACATTTTAAAAGGGGACAGCAGCTTTAAAAGCAAATGCGTCTGAAATGTTAGCCCTTATTTTACCATGCAATATGCCACAAACTCAATTAAACTCGAATGAAACATAAACAGTTACAGATCATTGTATAAGAAATAAACAGCTATGGAAGGCAGTACTTTTTAGGCTGAGTTACGTCACACAGCCCTTATTTAATATGTGTAAACAGAATTATGTATAAAAGTGTTATTATTTTCTCATCCATCAATTTTAACATATAACGTGGTGCCAAAAAGACCCGTCTCATATGTTTCGGCTGAGAAGTAAGAACAAAATGTTTAACCTTCAATGATCTGGAGACATGTCCATCTATATAACAACAAACATGGTACCTACCTTGGCAGGATGAGATGGTAAAGAGCATCAGAACTAAAAAAAGAAACAAACGAAATATATAGAGGATCTTACATGAGTGCTCACGTTTTATTGAATTTATTAAACAAGTTGGGGAAAAAGATAAAATGCGAGGCTTGCCGAGCATTTCATCTCTTTCGCAACGAGTTTAATAAATTCATTAATACAAGAGCACGAATGTTAGATTCTTTTTATCATATGACGTTATAATTTTGTCATTATGTACGCAACGTTGTTATGGACGTCATAACGTTTCCCGTAAATCTATAAACCACTAGTGTTTTATCGATTTTATTGCATGGCGTTATTTCACTCCCATACGCGACGTCATATGATAAACTGAGCGCATTAACAAAGCTACTTGTCTCTTATTCAACACAATTCCAATATGTATGAGAGTATATTGCCTACTCATGGATTTCAATGAAAGTTAAACACGTAATCAATAATAAAATTCTGGCACAAAAGAAATTAAACTACATTTGGTGCATTGGTATTACCCCATCCACGATTTTTCATATAAAGGTTGTTTTTGTAATATGGACAACGTAATAAATGTGTTTCAGCTTCATGGATTGTGATGAGAACTAATCACTGGCAATTGAATCAGATACCTTCATTGTATAATAAGGCTGTTAGGGTACTTTTAAAAGAAAGTAAAACACCATATTATAGAGCTTCTTTAACCGTCTTTAGCTTTGTTTAATATTTAAACTGTTCAGCATATCAAAGAGGATTTACTACTATCTAAAAGAAGTGACATAGCACCTAAAGAAACGTTACTTTGACCCTTTAAATATACCCGACAAAAAGAATCGCATATATTAACCGTTTCCCTTCAGTTTTCCCTTTTTAGGTTCATGCAAAGGCATTTCGACTGAACAGTGTATCTGGATAGTATTGTTTCCGTGCTTGCTGACATCTGTTAATGTGCCAACACGTGATATGGCAAGACTGTAGCATGCTTGTCCAGAGACTTATTCCAAAATCAGAAAATCGGAACACAATCGTAGCCAGCTAGAAGTCCTGATTTGGTACTGATTGAACATGCTTGGGACATTCCAGGGCGCAACGTCAGGCGCCATCATGGTATTAGAACACGTCCTCGAATGAGCATTGCGTTGCGTCGTGAATGGGCAGCGATCCCCCAGAATGACATCAAAAGCATTTATGGTTTGATTCATCGCCAGTACACTACCTGTATATGGGCTAACGGAGGCAATATCTCTAATTAACCATTTGTGACATTTAAATAGACCCAAACACTGTTTTGTGTGTCCATTCCAGTTTTGCAACAATTTTGATTTGGAAGAGAGAGCTTGTTGTTTTGCGTTGTTTGTCTTCCTGGTGTGTCGTGATTGCTGTGTGGCTCTTCCTCATGGTGCCACGGGCTTGTGATTGTGGTATTTCCTGATCATACTCACTTAGTTTTTCTTTCAATTTTCAAATAGTGTATAGAATCTAAATTTGTAAAATTCATGGGATACACTGTTCGCAACACACATAAGATCGGTGTAAACAGAATAACTGAATAAGTTATTATTTTCAAGAAAATTTGGAAATGTTACTGTATGCGTTTCTTTTTTGTCGGTTATAGTTATTTGTAGATGTATTACATGTTTATATCATCAAAAGGTAAGTGAGTGTGGTCAGGAAATACCAAAATCACATATTGCAGACCAACCCGTGGCGCCGCGAGGAAAAGCAACAGAACATGAACAGTAACAATACATCAGGAAGACATTTAAGCAAAGCAATCAGCCCTCTTTTCCTCGTCTTGATGATTGTAAAACTAGACAAAAAACAAATTAGTGCATACCAAAACAAAGACCAAACACAGAACCCCCCGCCCCCCCCCCCCCCCAAAAAAAAACGGTAGGAGGTACATAAAACAATACATCAGTAATAACAGAACCACCGCCTTTCAATGGACAACAGCCTAAGTGGGGGGGGGGGGGGCTTAAATGCATTTAAAGACATAGAAATTTTAGCAATAATACTGGTACCACTCATTATGACTCTTTCCAGGGGTCATACTGAGCAGATCAAAAGGACAGTGATAATGAGGTGATTATGACTTCCCTACAGGGGCAATAAAGTGGTCCCATGAAGGGATTAGGTAATTTATGATAAAATATTGATCTTTATCTTAGTGAAAATAATTGTGTTGTATACAGGTAATTCCCCACTTGAGGCCTCTCTGAACTTTGTGAGATATTGAAACTGTCCCTTATCAGTTAATCCTTTAATGATCTCTATTGGACAATAATATGTGCCTTTAACTGGCGCCAAATATCGCCCTATATTATGTTGTTGTTAAAACACAAACATTGTTTACCTCGCATGGAGGCCTCCTAACTGATGCAATATACGCCATCGCAGGGATACAATCTAAATAAATTAACACACTATGATTAAACAAAGAAAATGGCTCACGACTCACAGATAGTCAGAGCTAAGGAAAACCCCAAGTTGAGCCACGGTGGGCCCAGTCAAAGACAAGCATCAGGCACAAACCCATCGATTAAAGCTATACGTCAGAACTGCCATTGAGTCTGAGGCCTGATCAACCGTCGTGCATTCAACGAGGAAACCATAGCTATAAACCGTGATCGGGTTTACAACCAAGCATGCAGACTGTCGCTTGATATCCAAATTATATCATTGATTTATAACATTTGATTATCTTTTTGAATTGATCACTAAAATAAGGTTTTCCAACAATTCTTTCGAATCTATAAACCGAATCACCATAAAAATAGGGTCTGACATGCCTTGTTGCAGATACGTATGCATATTTTACTGCAGAAATACACCAATTTTAAACACATTAGGGCAATGTGAAAATTTGATATTTGTATTCATGTCAACTAGGGGAAATATACGCCTTATCGCTAGAACTTCTTATATCACTGATTACATAAGAACTGGCAACAATGGTGGTTTGAAGATGTTTTTCGGCTGAAATGTTTTTTTATGGGCTTTTTTTTCATTTTTAAGGTTTTCATTAATATTCATAAATACGCAAATCAGTGGATTTACATATCTGACCACAGGAAGAAAGACATGTGTCTAAGCTTTCATTTGACACCAATTTTAGTGCTTTAGGATAAGTAGAACCCTAGATATGATTGAATTTGTAGGCCTAGTCCCAATCTCGAGAATCATATAAGGGGTTGCCATGGAGACCATCATTTTCACACATCCCGTACCAATTTTTTAGGAGAACTTCGTTTCACATTTAGAGTGTCTCAATGAACAATTTGGCATGGATTTAAAAGGCCCTTGGAGTTCAGGATCGTACCTCAACCCCTCACCTAGGCTTATAGTTTTTACGTGATTTTCCCTCATTTTTAAGTTATCACGTGTAAATTCATGAAAATGCAAATGAGTAACTATTCATAAAGGACCACTGGATGAATGGACTTGTCAATTATATTAAAACATGTACATATACCCCATTCGTGAATCACATTTTTAATGTTTTCATAAATATTAATGAATGTGCAAATTAGATGATTTGCATTTGCAACAAGGGAATAAAAGGCGTATGTCTAAGCTTTAATTTGGTATTAAGTTTAGTAGTCTAGGATAAGTAACAGCAGATATATGAGTACTTTTGTTGGCATACCCCCATTCTCAAATCCGCTATGGGTTGCCATGTAAAACATGCATTTTCACATAGCCCATGCCAAATGTGTTTTGGGAGAACCTCGTTTCGCATTCAGGTGGTCCCAATGAACAATTTGGCACCCATGAAAAATTGTCCTGAGGGTGCAAGGTTACCTAAATTCGATACCGGGGTAGTGGTACAGTCTGTGATTGGCGATTTTTCGGCAGAAGTATTGTGATATTACCGCATTTTGTGAATTTTGGAAATTCGATTGCCAACTAAAGACCTTAAAAATTGTACAAGTTGTGGATTTTTGAAACCTCACGTTTAGACCCTTATACTTGATGTTCCCTCCCGGGGAATAGCGTTAATAAAAAAAAAAAAATAAAAACATTATACTAAAATCACACCTACTGTCGTGCCAACCAAGAGTGACAGTTACGTATATTTTGTTTACAATTGCTAAGTACAGCACTATTGTGTACACTTCACTTGGGCTAACGCGAATCGAAATATCGCTTGTGTATTAATCCTATCCTGCGGATAGGATTAATAAACAAGTGATATATCGATTCTAAGTCCCTAATTTATTGTAAACAAAGCATAACGTCACTGTCATTCTTGGCTGGCACGACAGTACGCAAATGTACCTGCGAGACAATACGTCAATGTTCTCGTATGAACCATGTAGACTGCGTATTGCTCAACTGAGTTTTAGATATTTCGACAAAAAAGATAAGATAACAATAACCATAGCATGTTGTTTGCATTCACTTTTACAATTCTAAATATCTAGAGTACAACCCACGTAAAATACCAAGGCCCATGAAAACATTAACCGAAGAAGATAGGAATTTTAGGTCAATGATGTTGTAGATAGTACGAGGGTCAGTAAAAAACAACTGAGCCTTAACATTTTCGATTGGTATTGTAGACAACAAACGCGATTATTTTCTATAAGTATAATATGTCATAGATGTTTTGATTCTGAATAATTACCATAGTGAAGCTTCTATTATGGTTGCTAGGCAACTCAAGGATGCCAGTCAGATGGATGCGTTCAAGACATCAGCAGCCCCCAATATACAGTATGTCTTTTAAAAGCTTGTGTGCTTGATAGTTTTTTGTAAGAAACATATTTCTTATTTATTTGAATAGCAGATATTGTACTGTCTTTTCATTACACTTGGTTCGTTTATGTTTATGTGAACATTGATGATCATTGATTGTATATGCATTGCCTAGCAACATAAAAAAAGTCAAAATTCCATAAATTTTCAAATATACGAGGATTGTGTCGCAATGGAAACAGAATCGTGCATTTAAATCAAGAGCTTAATATGTGTAAGGGTTTGTTTGTGTATGCAGTACTGGTAATGCTTCATTAGGCTAATATTTCATGCTTTCTATTAAAATTGTGTCAATATGAATGTGGGTGGGGTAAATTATAGGACTTCAGGCATGTTAAAATTTGATAAATTCTGAAATCAAACTGCCACAGCATCTATGATTTGGGGTCAGTTGGTTTCTATATTGTGACACTGAATAGGTACATGTTATAGATATGTAACAACAGTGAATAAAGCCTTACTTTAACATTATTGTATCCATAGCAACGCTTAGATTTAGATGTAGCACAGCGTGAACGCAATCATTTGACAGGTCATATTCTGTTGCCTAGCAACTGATACGAAAAGCCTACCGACAGAAATGAATCAGGTGATTGAAATGATGACATATAACCGCAATGAAATATCATCTAAATATAACTCCATTTTACTTGATTCAATTGTTATGAGGTAGGGCTCAGTTATTTTTGACTGACCCTCGTACAATAGAAGATGGAATACAACAACAATAAAAATGTGATTTCCTGGTAGCATTATACATGATATTCTTGATGGGATGAAGCATTTTAATTAGCACATATTTTAGATTATCCATTCTGAAACAAAACAAAATGGGTCGCCTGTCCTCTGAAAGCTTAAAAGAAACGCGTTTAGCCAAACCTTAGCCCGTCAGTCGATCACGACTTCTGTTGTCTGCTCATCTCGCCTGCTTATCTTCTTAGGTAGCATATATGGCAAACAATATGAATACAGATCAGACTGCTCCAAATGATTCATACTATTTGCTTCCATTGAATCAAGTCTATTGTGCACTTAAATATTTGCAGCAAATGCACAAAGCAGACGCCATTTTCGGGACAAAAATAGCGGCGGGTAAAGGGTTAAATCTTTGAATATCATAGTACCAATTTCATTTCGTTCCGTCTTGAATTTTTGTTTTTAAAGTGCCAATAAAAACTCATCGTTTCCTTCACTGAGTCAATGACGAAGCTGTACACATGATTTCAGAAACCGCAAAATGACATGCTAAATATGCAATAGGCACCGTTGATTCCTTTTCGAAAAAAGCACCCCTAGAAAGCATTTGAATTTAGCTATAAGATAGCCTCAAGATTGCACTTAGAATGGGCAAAATACAACATGGAGATTTTGGCATTCCACATAAAGCTATGCAGATGTTGTGTTGATATATACATGTACACTCAACTGACCGTAATGTGAACGACCGGTGGTTAATGTATATCTTACTGTCGTGCCAACCAAGAGTGACAGTGACGTAATACTTTGTTTACAATTGCTAATATATAACTAACGTGTACAAATCACTTTAGCTAACTCGAATCGATAGATCACTTGTGTATTAATCCTATCCTGAGGATAGGATTAATACACGAGCGATCTATCGATTATAAGTCCCTGATAACTTTGTAAACAAAAAATGAAGTCACTGTCACTCTGAGCTGGCACGACAGTAGAAACATCTTTTTTTTAAGTAAACTGCTCTGGTTGTGCCGAGGCCGAAGAAAGGGCGAGTTTTTATCAGCGACATTACGTTATAACAACGTTGATCCGATGTTGATTAAACGATAGATACTCGATTGAGAGAGAATGATTAAAATTCAAATGCTTAATCATCTGATCATTGCGCCAAAAAATTAATCCTCAAGGCGCTTGTGTCTCAGATTCACCTACTAAAATGCGAGAACAAAACAGCACAATTACAAAAAGCTACAACTTGGGGGATATGAGCCCTTTCCACCCTGGGAAGGTTACTGGGCAATCTGATCAGGGTGAGGTAGAAAGAGACCCTTGCTTCGATAAAACACCTACACGCACCCTCAATATTATACATACAGCCCTGGTCCAAATGCAGATTAAGTTTATAGAAATGTTCCTCATAATGTCCTCTTCCAAAATTGCCTAAATGGTTTTGCTCTGCCAAACAAGTTGGCTGTCAGAGCTGTAGACAAGAAATATCTTTAAGTGGCATTTTTCCTGAAACACTTATCCAAATACAAAATAATTTCACAACAATGTTTTTGAGGCCTTCTGATAAAATTGCACAATCTGATCTGCTATGCTGAACAAAACGACCGCAAGAGCTAAAACAGAACTCTTCACACAACATCAGATTTCTGATCCTTTGGTCCAGATTAAAGACAGACAGACCAGTGTCTAGACGATGTTAAAATGTATCAGTATGCAATCTAAAGAAGGATGCTCGACAAAGCCTCGTCACCGGTTTGCATACTAGTATCTGGAAAATGATAAAATAAATAAATATGCAAAATTTGATCCAAATGTGGTTCAAGAGGTAGGAGCATTTTCACTAACTGACGATAACCGGCCTGATTGATATTGGACAAGGCTTTGTCTATTAAAAGAAAATAGAGAATACTAGGTGAGTGTCTTTTGATATCAAGTTTACCAGGCAAGGCTTGGAGAACACTTGTTGACATCGCGAGGCTTGCCGAGCAATTCAACATGCGTTCTCAAAGCCGAGCCTGGTAAACTTGATATCAAAAGACGCGAACCTGGTATTCTATTTATCAGTTCACCCATTGTTAAAGACTCTTCAAACTTGCGATTATGACGTAATTTTTGATTTCTGTGTTGATTCAGTGACATAAGCGACGTCTTTAAAAAGTGCAACGTCATCATGACCTGATAAAGGTAACATGCCGTGAGATAGGAAACGTTTATTAGGTTATGTTGAAACAATTCAGTCAATATTAGTGGTGACTGATAAAGCTGTAATGCATGCCAGTGGTTAGACAATGTTGACATGCATACGTATGCAAAATTTGACCAAAATATACCATGTGGTTCAATAGCTATGATCATTGTTACTAACTGCTAAAGGACGGGCGGACTCACGGACAGTGATTATAGTGCACGCAATTGCCATAAATATGTTCTTAAAAGGGTATCCTTTGGAAGCAAAGACTGCACTAAAGAACTGAAACTAGAGAGTGCATATTTCCTGGGCCAGACTAGCTAGTTTCTGCCATTTAGGCTTCATCAGTGACCCTCTAATAGTTTCAAAGTTCCACAATGAAATCCAAGATTCCAAAGGACAAGAAAATAAAAATCTACACTATAGTGAAGGGCAGGGAGACGTTCTACCGCCGCCACACGGTCCCAGTCACCAGCTGTATTGAAGTCAAATATGTTCTTAAAAGGGTATCCTTTGGAAGCAAAGACTGCACTAAAGAACATTGATATCCGAATTAATTAGAGTTTGGTTTATATCGAATAGCCGACCACTAAAGGCTCCGTCAAGCCAGCAGCATATCCATGAATTCTCCCCAAAACATCCCTGACAGAAAGGGGGAAATATAGACTCGACTACAAGGTACGTATGCACATCAAAATACAGACCCATATACAATTATTGACTTCAAAGGATATTTACTCTGACGGTCCTCGATGGATATCACATCTTTTGGTTAGTCAACATATTTTAACCCTATTGAACCACTTGGCCTAAAATGATAATGCCTCCTTAAAGTTAAGAACTTCCTAAGTTAATCATTGATATTTCAACGTGATATTTTAAATGTTTAATAAATTGCAAAGCTCTAAGCAGTATATATCGGTCAAATCTGTCGTGATCTAAATAATCCACGAGTTTTGTTTTAGACCTTTGAAACGTTTGTTTTTCATAATTTAGAAATCAACGTTAAATAAACAAGTACTTAACTTTAGGAGGCATTGTAGATTTTGGCCCTGGTCACCAAACTTTTATTCCAAAGCTTATTTTGACACTAGAACCATATCATACCTGTGAGTATAATTAATTTCTTTAAATCCATGATTATTTTTTGTTGTTACTTTTTACTTGTTTTTAGGATTTAACCTCACTACGACTACCAGTTTCTGGGAGCAAATGAGTTCAAATGGAGTTTAAATATTCCCTACCTTAGATACAGCCACTCGACCGCTCAGTGTTTATACTTCCAAACAGGGAGGCGGTCCACCTGAGATAGTAGCGCTGAGGATGAAAGCATCTCCAAGGGAAAATAGAACCATGACAAACATGTTTGTATGCAGAGAAACTGTTTATTTGTACAATTTTGAGATAAAAAAAAATACGAGACTGATGAATGTGGCAAATGTTTTATAACATCTAGGTCTATATTACATTTATTAACAGCAAATTCTAGGATATAACCATGGATACCCAGATAGCGCCAGTTCCTCGCCATCGCTTCATTGTCCATAAACACTGTGAGGGCATTTTTCGCGCATAACTTTTGCGAGTTTATAAAGTTTGATAGTCTAGAGTGTACTAGGCCCGCTATATAACACCTTTGGTCATGCTGTTGTTTCGATAAGGGTGGGGAAGATTCTTTGTCAGGGCGTCTGGTGTCTACAAAGTTGTAGCAACATTGAGGCAACGTGTTGTTATACCCATGGGAACCAATAGGTTTTGTCATTGTTTGGTCTGTTGTTACACTATTGCATCTTGTCGCCTTTGTTGAGATAAAATGTATATCTGCCCTTTTTGGCCTTCCCGGATGAATGGGTTTTCTCAATTTTATTTTATTTATAAACATTTACATTTCGGTATAGATACATCAAGTGGTTGAAGCACTTGCCAAATTGTCTAGTTTGTCCGCTATTATACTAGAGGACTTTGAGAACGCATCGCCATATTTTTGCAGTTTTCTTGCAAATCATATATGCGATTGAAAAGTTACTCGCAGGTTTTAATGTGCAACTCAGAATTGGTATGCATCAGGCGTTAATTTGACTGCACTATCACGCGACGCTGCTAATGACGTCGCATGGGTACATATAGCATCTAGCACCTTTCTGCACAGTCAGTTGAAGCTTTTTGATCATTTTTGGTGTTTAAACTGTGGCGTTTATGATACCATATCATCAACAGAGTTTATAGACTTTTTCTATTTAAAAGTAATTGATAACTTCAATATTTCGAAAATAAACGTCAAATTTGAACATCAATTTACAGCTCCTTTTCAGAAACATCTCCATAAATTACCATTATGCACGCTTTCATTACTGATATGACTACATACACTGACAATCATATGAGGAAGACGTTTTGATGTAAATCATGACAGGAGACATTCTGTCATTTGATCGAGAACGTCTTAAAATATTACGTTAACGTCACTTGCACAATACAAAAGGCACGTGATTCAAGCGTAATTAATACGTAATCTATCATTTGTGTATGCCCTTAGCCTCTTCCAATAAAACCAGACGTAAAAAATTGAAACTTTGAAAGGCCCAAGATGTTGAATTTTATTACTAGACTATATTAATCAGGGTGTGTGGGGTATGTCTGAATCTTTAAAGAGGTGTAAAATCGAGCATACCGAACTGTGAATTCGTTTCGAATCGTTCAATGATGAATGTGCAATCGTGAAAGAAGCCCAGGACGCAAATTTGTTGAGTCAGTAATAAAAACTAACGCGCGCGTGTTAACTTGCAGCTGAATTAGTGTCCTTCAAAATCGACCACCCCTGTCTTAAAACGGATACTTTTTCAATAACTTAAAGTATATTTACAACCATGAATTTTCTAAGACACACCACAAGCTGGTCAGACTATAATATGCAATAACAATTATCTCGCTGACATTCTCAGACATTGTGAAATAAAGGATTTAATCTGGGTAATGCGTTTTCAAAATCCCTAGGTAGATCTCCAATAACGTTGTGGATCAACCATCTTATGTCCGTGTATCAGATTTATGAGGGTCAGTCAAAATAAATGAAAGTTAATTAATATTTTTTGACTGGGTTGGCACTTTCGAGTGAAACTTGGTACATATATGGTATGAACCCACTCGCTTCGTTTCATATAGAGGTTGGTGTTTTATCACTTTTAATTTGCTATTGCATATTCTCACTAGTCAAGTAGGACAGTTCATTGCATACATAAACCAAATTTGACTAGTGCACGCTAGCTTACGTAAGAGATATGTATAATATAACTCCCAGTCATTTTTGACTGACCCTCGTATGTAATGGCTACTTTTCTCTAGGAAATTCTGTCCATTCTGAGTGAAATTGATTAAGCCCTATCTCGCCGAAAATATCTGAATTTACGTCTACTACATTCAAGTTAATTTTAAACTAGAAATTTACCATGGAATTAAACACTATGAACACAGGCCCCGAGGTTATAAAACTCTTTTCATGCTCAACTCAACTGAGCACGAAATTTCAACTGCTCATAAAAACTAAAATACCGACAAATGAAGATTTTCCTTGCTGTAAGTCTCTCGGATGTTGTATTTATCATGCTAATAAATGTTAAAATGCCAACAATTGGCATTTTAACATTTTTGACCAGGATAAATTTCGTGCTCAGCTGAGTTGAGCATGGGAAAAGTTTTATGACCTCGGGGCCTGGTCAAGTCTGATATGGGTCCATATTAGGCTATGTAAGTACCTAAGCAGAAGAGCCAAACGTCGTGACTGGCGGGGTGAAAGGGTGGTGAAAATAAAATGGCGAATGTGTTCATGGCTGTTGCACTCAGAAAAAACTTTCACCGGTAACTCGTTTATCTATCCTGCCATACTCACTGGTAGATGTTCTGGTGAGCTGTGCTCATCATCCGTTAGGAGAGAACAAACACAAGACTACTGTTCATTCATGATATCTTGGCTCAGAAATACCATTCTAAAGATGGATCTTACCATTGCCTTGATATAGGAGTGCTTCTTCTTATAGATGATTACGATATGAAACAATAAACATGAGTCTTGTTCAACCAGTCCGAGTGGTGTAGAGGATAACGTCGAGAGATCTCAATCAGACTCTCGTGGACCTCACCGGGTATTCTTTTTTTTCTCTGGTTAAAAATACGAGGGGCATTTGGAAAGTTCTTAGCATGGCATCATAACTCCAAAATGCATTGATAAAATGCTATCAAATAATACATTTTTGGAAACTAGAATTCAACGGCTACTTGACGTTTAATTTTTGTCGAAAAGGGACTAGGCGTGCACGTGCAGCGCATGCTCAAAATGAGTAGAATTTATACACTGGCTGAAATTTTAAGCAAAATATTTGTAAAAAAGCGATAGAAAATCGGGGACCTTATTTACGATCATGGTTTGACAAATTAACGATTTGGTGCCAACTTAATTTTTATTAAAATATATTATGCGATCACTGCTTGCACGACTTACATCTTTACATTCAGAAAGTGTTGACTAATAGAGAAATGGCAAACTTTCAAAAATGGGACTTTTTTCGATTTTTCTAAATACTTTTACTATAAATTGTGTCACTACAGGAGCACGAAAAATGCCTATTGAGTATATGTTAAATATGCATTATTTGTAGCGAACAATGCATAAAAATCATTTCGTCGCTCAAAAAGTGTAACTTATTAGTTCTGTATTCAAGAAAATTGTTCTTAATAATACAACCCCTACTTTTCAAGAAGTGGGTGGGGTAACTTAACCCCTCACATTTTGTCGATGGCATAATGGCATCTCATGGTATCGCGTAAACCATCACAAAATTAATTGATTTCTACTCTCAATGTATTTTTACTTTTATGTTTGCCACCGTTTTCAATTGAAATGAACCAGGACATCAACTCATAGCTAAACTGACTCTGCCCCAAGGGAAGATTATAAGAGTTTTCATCCCTTTGTTCTGGTTTACAAAATTTAGTTTGGTTTCAATACAAAGAGCATAGAGTAAGCTTGACAAAAAAAACAACGCACGTCATTTTTAAACTACTGTTGGTTATGTATTTTCAAAATATGTGTATGTGACATGCGATTTTCGGCAAAAAAAATAGCGCATTGCTTTGCTTTCTAAACGGTTATGGTATTGCTGTTCCGGTATTTAGTTATTAGAAACACCCAACTCGGTCATCTATTGTATAATAACTGTACCAGATTGTGGCCTACCAAATGGTACAAAATTATCTAATTTCATAAACTATTGTTAATGTACTGCACACTTTTCAAAAGGTAAAATGTTATTTTTTCCACTGAAAGTTTGCATTTTCCAGTATACAAACAGTACGTGTATTCACAATGATATTATTCGTGTCTGCATTATAATACCCTCATGAAATTTGTTTCATAACATAGAGGAAAGACAGTTCTTCAATATGATATCAAACATGATAGGGTTTGTAAATCGGTTACTGAGATGAAAGACCATGCTAAGAACTTTCCAAATGCCCCTCGTATATATATTTTTTTATGCCATTATGTATCTCAAACCGCTCGTAATCCCCATGCTAAAAGTTTCGTTTTTCCACTGCACAAACTCCACTGAACTGTTGTAATGTCTTTATGTCTTGGAAGGCTATTCGATCGCAAGCCGTAGAAATTGCTGCATTTGTGTTCAGTATACGGATACTGTTTTCACTGCACCTTGAGAGAGAGAGAGAGAGAGAGAGAGAGAGAGAGAGAGAGAGAGAGAGAGAGAGAGAGAGAGCAAACTTATCAACAAGAACAGTATCATACAATATTATTTCACAGAACATAAAGAGATGCCACTATAATATTGGGTTCTTGCCAAGGTGAGACAATGGAAACAACAAGCGAATGGGGCTCAAAGACTTGCTAAATACAGACAGCCAGCGAGACTGAAATGCATTTTGATATCACATGTATTCAGATAATCCCCAAAACACATAAAAACACTTAAACAAACCACACATAAAATTCAGAAAAAAAAGTTTACTTCGGGTTTCGAACCCACTTTATCTTCGTTACTCTTTAAAAAGGTGTCTGTAGGTGCGCCTTGCCGACTGAGCCACGAAGCTATGTTGAACCTCAATGTGAATTAAGCAGTCTTTGCTATATGTAAGTGTGCATCTATCCCCGTGTTACCTTATTTTCAATAGTTCAGTCCACAGTTAACGGTATCATTAAGCCATTATATCGTGAATGAACAGTATAGTAGTTTCAAAGATGCATAGTAATTAGGCAATTCTATTTTTCTTATAAACAGGTACAGTAGGTAAAGCATGATTATTCACTATAGATGATTTCGGATCTCTCGGTATTTACCTATATATAAATCTTCACTATTTCAATGGTAGTCATGCTTTTAAGCCGTTTATGCCCAGGTCACACATTCATGGACTGGACGCCGGATTAGCCACGGATGTACATTCGTGGCAATCCGTATTGGTCCGTAGCTTTCCGAATTGCATCCGTAACCATACGTAGTAGTACTTAATCATACGTATATAGTGCATCCGTATCGGACTTCGGAAATTGACATTTCCGGGGTCATTCGTGAGATTTAATCCGTAGTAGAACCTGCGAGGTGATCCGTGAATGTGTGACCTGGGCATAAATAATACATATGCAGTGATCCGTGGTAGGTTCAAATTAACTGTAAACTGAGACTACCTGCACGCCCAAAATCAAGGTAAACTCGCCAGTGTTTGTTTACAACGATTCTCATCTATCTTTGAAACTACTGTAAAAGCATATAAATAGAAATGTTGAGTGATAGTGAGGCTAGACAGATGATTAGAGTTAAGACAGATGAACAGATTAAAATCCAGGGTTAAAAAGCTTAAATGTATAAGCAGCATATTCCTGGGGGAAAATCCATTGTACTGTGGCAAGGGAAATTAGAATTTATAAAATTCTATCATAATTGACATCTGCCAAAAGGTTGTTGGCACAGCACAGCACATGGTCAGATTGGGTAATGCGACTGATTCATTCATGAACAACTCTACGAGTGCAGTCCAATCCGTCTATGTTTTAATGATCTACGTCTAAATTTATTTGGCATCATCGCGACCATTACTTTGGTTTTCTGTCTGCCAACATTTTCAGCAAATGCAGCATGCCAATTAAAGCTAGCAGGCAAATATCAGGCCAATAGCAGGCTAAAAGTGCTGATTTGTCTGACCACAAGGACACTGTCCTTAAACGGTTCCATTATCTCTATGTCGTTCGTCCTTTAGTATTGCAAAATCAGGCATTCCGCTAATGCTATCTGAACCAAACATTAGGAAACACGCCCTTCTATATTCATAAGTTCTTTTCATTTTACACCGAAACTTCACCAAATAGATAAATAAAAGTAAGTGAGTATGACCAGGAAATGCCACAATCACACACTGCAGACTAACCCATGGCACCGTGAGGAAAAGACACATAACACTAACAGCTACATGTCCTCAAGAAGAAAAATAAAGCAAATCAACCGACCCTCTCTTCATCAGTGCGATGGTTGCAACACTAGAAAGGACACAATGTACTTTTACAGGGCCAAACACAAAAAAAAATATAGTCCTTTTTTATTTGCGGGCAATGATTATCCCCGATCAGCCCTATGCGGATGTACAGGTTCCTCTGTGTAGTTATTCTCTGCTCTTGTTCAAGATTAGAAAGTGTATATGCGAAAATCGAGGTCCAAGATCGTATGCTTACCATCCAAATAGTTAGATACGTGAGATCAGATTATTCGAGGTTAAAACTTATAGCACCCTTAAAGCTGCATAGTCTGTAACTTTTGATCTTCTAATTTTAGAAATAAAGTTTCTATTTTTCAAGAATACAGTAAAAATACTCAAATTCAGGAAAAACATTTTACCATTTTCATAAATCTTAACAAATTATCACTATCAAAACAACAGCATTTATGTAAAAAATAAACTGTCTAGAATTATTGGAGGGACGTAAATAATTCCTGACAAGAGAAAAATCACCTGTGTTTTTTTAAGATAATTCACTTTTCCATGCAGTTTTCAGCTGTACTGAAATATTTTTGACGATTTATTATGAAAACATAACTAAATTCTATTTTTATAAATGATTTAAAATGAAAAGATTTTTTTTTCGAAAAATGTTCATAGTTACAGACCTAGTCTCTTAAAGATATGTGTTGACTAGACTGCTTCGTTGCATTTTCATATTTTCACTTTCGGTTGTGATTAATATCTTTTTCATTTAAGCAGCGACATGAGATTTCCAACAATTTGATATGTGCGACCAGCAACGGCTCAGACCAGCCTGTGCATGCGCGCAGTCTGATCAGAGCCTTTGCTAGTCGCTTGAATATTCTATCAATATTAAGATACCGACCGAACATCGTGGGGAGTTTCTAAGCTTAACAGGAGGCTGTACAGGCTCGTCTGAGTCTACACTTGTCAAAATGCCACATTGTTGGAAATCACATGTCATGGCTTAATTTTAAAATGATCAATTCAATTCATACGTGGGTCTGAGTGAAAATGACCTGTGTTCTGGAAAGCATGGCGATGAAATGACCCTGAGCAGTCTGTACACATTAACTTGAGACATTGCAGTTTGTCAAAGTATTTTGCAACATTCAGTTTCTGTTTTACAAACAGTGAAACTCGTGGGTTTGTTTCGGTATTCTGCAAGTGTTTTTATCATAATGACGTCGCGTCTGAGAGTGTAATAACGCCATGCAATAAAATCTGTAAACCACTAGTGGTTTATCGATTTTCGGGAAACGTTATGACGTCCATAACAACGCTGCGTACATAATGACAAAATTACAACGTTTTTACGCCAGAAATGAGACTTCAAAGTTATCTTAAAGTCATATGATAAATAGAATCTAACATTCGTGCTCCTGTATTATTGAATTTATTAAACTCGTTGCGAAAAAGAGATAAAATGCTAGGCAAGCCTCGCATGTTATCTCTTTTTCCCAACTTGTTTAATGAATTCAATTAAACATGAGCGCTCATGTAAGATCCTCTATGTCATTTATAAGGTCGTATTTCACAAGCACTTTCTGAATATATCCGTATAAAATAAGGACAGGCCACAGAACAGAAGAAGATAAGAAACAGACAAGTTATAACACTACATAATAGTATTCTCTGGGAAATGCTGAAGAGTCTCCTCTTGATTTCGTTCCTGGCGTACGCCAGTGCGATAGTCTGTCCCCGTAACTATTGTGATTCTGTATTTTGCGCACCAGTCAGACAAAGCTGCAATGGTATCGTTGCGGAGAAAGACGGCCTGTGTGGTTGCTGCGATACCTGCCTTAGAGTACTGAGTAAGTTGGATTTTGATACTTATTTTATTTCACTTATTTCACGCCCTTGTCAAATGCGTATGTTGAACACCTGCCTTAGAGTATTGAGTAAATTGGTGTTTGATACTTGTTTTATTTCACTTATATCACGACCTTGTTAAATGCGTATGTTGAACACCTGCCTTAGAGTATTGAGTAAATTGGTGTTTGATACTTAGTTTATTTCACTTATTTCACGCCCTTGTCAAATGCGTATGTTGAACACCAGCCTTAGAGTATTGAGTAAATTGGTGTTTGATACTTGTTTTATTTCACTTATATCACGACCTTGTTAAATGCGTATGTTGAACACCTGCCTTAGAGTATTGAGTAAATTGGTGTTTGATACTTGTTTTATTTCACTTATATCACGACCTTGTAAAAAATGCGTATGTTGAACACCTGCCTTAGAGCATTGAGTAAGTTGGTTTTTGATACTGGTTTTATTTCACTTATATCACGACCTTGTTAAATGCGTATGTTGAACACCTGCCTTAGAGTTTTGAGTAAATTGGTGTTTGATACTTGTTTTATTTTACTTATATCACGACCTGGTTAAATGCGTATGTTGAACACCTGCCTTAGAGCATTGAGTAAGTTGGGGTTTGATACTTGTTTTATTTCACTTATATCACGACCTTGTTAAATGCGTATGTTGAACACCTGCCTTAGAGCATTGAGTAAATTGGTTTTTGATACTTGTTTTATTTCACTTTTTTCACGACCGCGTTTAATGCATATGTTGAACACCTGCCTTAGAGTATTGAGTAAGTTGGGGTTTGATACTTGTTTTATTTCACTTATATCACGACCTTGTTAAATGCGTATGTTGAACACCTGCCTTAGAGTATTGAGTAAATTGGTGTTTGATACTTGTTTTATTTCACTTATATCACGACCTTGTTAAATGCGTATGTTGAACACCTGCCTTAGAGCATTGAGTAAGTTGGTTTTTGATACTGGTTTTATTTCACTTATATCACGACCTTGTTAAATGCGTATGTTGAACACCTGCCTTAGAGCATTGAGTAAGTTGGGTTTTGATACTTGTTTTATTTCACTTATATCACGACCTTGTTAAATGCGTATGTTGAACACCTGCCTTAGAGCATTGAGTAAGTTGGGGTTTTGATACTTGCTATATTTCACTTACGCAGAACTGAAAATAAGGGAACTCTTGTATGTCATTTTTAAAGATATTGAGTCCAAGTCAATATCGGGTGTGACCTCCACGTGCAGCAATCCATGCAAAAACACCTGTCGGGAATACTGAAGCTAATATGGTGTATCTCTGCTCTTGGAATCTTCTGCTATTCCTCTTGAAATGCAACACCAAGTTCCTGGAGAAATACAAACGTTCCCTTATTTTTGGTTCTGCGTATGTTTCACGAACTTGTTTAATGCGTATTTTGACTCCCATCTTGCCTCAGCAAGGTCTATGACAAGAGGATATATTTGAAAAAGTCCTTGTTAGTATGGTACGTATCGCATATGCGTAAGTTCGTCTGCCTAACGTCCTTTTTATTTGACATAGGCAAGCAGTGCAGAACCAGATCAGACACCGCATGAAGCGGTGTCTGATCAGACACCGCATGAAGCGGTGTCTGATCAGGATCTTCACTGTTTGCTTACAGAATGTTCTAATAAAATTTGAATAAAAGTGAGGGAAAATACACACCCAATTACCCTTAAAACGAAAATGGACTGGTCCAATTGATAAGAGTGGGAAATTTCATTCGTCTTAAATCGGTTAAACCGTGCGTTCACAGCTAACCACTTCTTGGTCTGAACGTACATCTTCTTCCAAATTTAGTGTGTGCTACGGCGAATTTGCTAAATCGATCTTTAAATGGACAGTAGATGAGGTTCACAGAATAGCACAATTGGGCCAGCACATGAGCCGAAAGAGAGCCGATTCATACGGGCATCAAGACTCAAGAGATGGCCGCTCAAGCGTATGTTTCACCATCTCCTGCAGGTCCAGCGGTCTGCCGTCCTCTGTACGTTATCAATTTGGTTAAGCTTAATTTTAGAGTGAGGCATACTCCAGTTTCGGTGTATGCAACTTCCTTTGTACGCTTAGGTGCAAAAGCCAAGTTCCTGCGAAGGCTATGGTTACTGCTGGTTCTATGGCGGGGATTTTATTATTCCGATCGTTAGTCATTGTTTGTTGGTGATCTCATTTTGTGTGGGTATTTTAGGGGTTGGTCTTTGCTTTATGATATAGTTCGCTGTGTCCATTTTAGTTTCGCAATCATCTGTGTTCTGGTCTCTGGCGTAATCAAACTCCCCCTAAAGTTTCAATAAGTACGGTTAATAACTTGCCTAAACGGACTTAAAAAAAAATTTAAGTTACTGTATACATGCCAATACCGAAAGTTCACAAATAAACCATAGAGTCTTCAGACTCTCCAAATTCATTCTGAATATCCGTCTTTGTTTATATTAGGGTATTTTAATTCTTGGCGAAAAAATAAGGTTCTCCTTTATTTGTACAAATACAAAATGCATAATTATGTTATGCCGAATGGATTTTCCATCCTAATCAATTGGACAAGTTCATTTCCAATTTCAGGATTGTTAAATGGTCCTGTAGGCAAAAAGAGAATACCAGTTTCCAAGTTTATGGTTGCTAGGTGGGGGTACACGACAATTCGTCGAAAACCATTTCGCCGATATGACTATTGGTCGCATACGACGTTTGGTCGATGCGACATTTCGCTGAGTACGACATTTGGTCGAAAAAATAGTCATGTACGACTAATTCGGTCGAAATTGTCAAGTCATTTTTTTCGACCAAACGTTGCATCTACAAAATGTCATTGATTATTAAAAAAAGAAAATCATAAGAATTTACTTTGTTTACCTGACGTACAACTTATAAAGGCACGCTCGATTAATTTTAAAAATGAAGCTAATTAGTGTATAACGGTATTTATTATAATGACTATAATGGGCAGTGGTCTTAAGCTTTGAGTGTGTTGATGGATGTACCATCATTTTTCACTAGCAATAGGCGGGCTAAAAAGTGGCATACAAGGGCATTCAGTACACGAAAGACAGAGATACTAATATTGATGCTGGCGTGAAAATATATTGGAGATGTAAGAACCGTATTAGTGAATATTTCGACGTAATTCGACGTATTTTCGACCGATTGTCGTAGTCGACCAAACGTCGTATTCGGCGAAACGTCGTATTGACCAAATGTCGCATTCGACTAAACGTCGTTTCGACTAAATGGTTTTCGACCAAATGTCATGGATCCGCTAGGTGGTATATATCAGTCTTATTCAAATTTAAAAATAACACCCTGTAAGTGAATAGTGGAGACCCTGATCAGCGTCGCATTATTTGGCGTCTAACTGTTTGTCAATGCCCCATAAAAAGGACGTACGGCTTAGATGGGTGTTAATGTCCGAATATTGTTTTGCCCTTGAGAAAGTCATCGTGTCCTCGACTACTCTCGTGCCTCGTATTAGGGTAAAGTCGGGTATATTCGGACAGACAGCTAAATTCGGACAAAGACGTTGTTTGTTTTATATTTCAAATATTGGAATTAAGAATAAATTAACTAAGCAAACAGTGAAAATCCTGATGAGACGGCTCATCTCGATTTACGCTGTTTGCAAATGTGTGTCCGAATTTACCTGATGTCCGAATTTACCCTACCATCCGAATACGGACCGACTTTGGCAATAAATTCAATGGCATAAATATTTCATCATACTTCAGACCTCCTGGCGTAATGATCGAATTCAATCGTGCCAGTATCACAAGATAGAAAGATAGATAGACACGCATGCCCAGCTCTATTAGCAGTATGGCCAGATAACTATTTTAGCATGAATCATGCTTTGTGCGAGTGTAAGTATAAGTCTGACGAATTTGCGTACGTTCCCAGGATTGTCTGAGCCTTTGCTGCTCGCATATGCGATAAGTAAGCCTATCAAAGCTCACATGCATCTTTTATCTTACCTAACACCAGCAAAATTGAGAACATTTCAAAGTGGGACAGGTTATCTTATCTTTCCAAATATGGTCTTCTTTAACTCTTTGCATGCTTGGCATTTTTGCATGCTTTTTGTGTCGTTTGCTCAGTTTTTTTACGTTTTCTTCTAATAATGCTTCGAGGAATGCCCTCAGGGTTCAAACAGTTTAGATCCAGATCAGGCACGACGTAATGCCGGTTCTGATCTGGGTCCAAACTGTTTACAAAGGTTATAAACTCATCGTAAGAATAGGTGATGATTATATAATGAACAAAAGTGAAAACGCTACAGCTGAATTGTGTGCCATTTATATACGAAATGATGCAAGCCAGTAATGCAAATGAAAGTGTATCTGAATGTTCAAAGACTGGGTTATGCATAACAGTATAAATTTTACGGATGTTGTCACGAGGAAACACATGAAAGCCACTTAAATGTGACAGGGGTCCAATTTTTCAGGTTATAAATTTGAACAGAAATCTCACAGTTTAGGCATTCAGAAATCCACTACCAACCATATTCGACTTCACGAAATGGTAGTCTACCCACGTGACAACCAGAAATGTGAAGGACTTATCACAAATTTGTTTTGATCGTTAAGAAAAGCAGGATATTCATCAAATTGCCAAGCTTGAAACTTTGACACTGAAATCTCCATAGGAAAATCAATGTGTTGTTGCATCTTATCTGAGGACATTACTAGGCGAGAAATGGTAGAAACAATGTACCGATAGGTCTACCTAATTTGGCAAAAGAAAATTATCGAAAATCGTGATAAATCGAAGATTACCAAACATTTTTAAAATATTCCCCATTTGTTTTTGTCAAAGGGAGGCAATTTACAATGTTTTCCAAATTTAATAATTTCTGAGCTTGTTTCAAGTGATTAGTCAGTTTTCTTGTTTTTTATGCAACACAATTATGACGATTTCTGATGATAAGCATGACAATCTTTTTTGTTCATGCGCAAATGCAAAATTCAATGAATAAAGCTTAAAAAGGAACACAACTCAGACATCAAAAGAGACAAATTGGTGGAGTTTCGACGAATCGGTTGCTGAATGTCTAGGAAACATTATTAAGCTTTAGTAAATACTTTTTGTCCAATTCTTTCTCACAAAATATAAAATATTGTAGTTTAGCGTTTTCACTTTTGTTCAGTATATTATCGTGGTCTTTGAAAAATTAAAGATATTTTAACACAAAGCCTGCTCTTGGTTTCACACTGGTAAATGTATACGTCGATTTGCTGGTATTTACGCGTATTGCTGGTACTTCATAGACCGGAAGTGGTAGATATTGGTGTTAATACTATATAGAAAAGCATGCCGTATGCCTAAAGGACTATAGAATTAGATCATTTTTAAGTATTTGGCATGCACATGGCGATTTATGTAAGCATTTAGGAATAGAATCGAGTACCTATCTGGATGATCGGTACTCGAATCTATTCTTAAATGCTTACATAAATCGCCGAGCACATACTCAATACTTAAAAATGATCTAATTCAATAGTCCTTTATGCATATGGCATGTTTTTCTACATAGTATTATCACCAATATCTACCACTTCCGGTCTATGAAGTACCGGCAATACGCGTAAATACCAGCAAATCGACGTATACATTTACCAGCGTGTCAAAGGCCTTTTATTTCGTCGTTTATCTCCTTGTCTTAAGAACACATGTAGGAAAGTTGATTGCGAAGTTTTGAAAAACTGTACAAACTATGTGAAAAAGTCAACACTATTTTATTTGGGCCATGTTTAGAGAAAACCCGTTTTGTAATATGCGGACATGTTTAAGGCGTAGATCAGCCTGCGCATCAGCATAGTCTGGACAATTTCTTTTTCAGCGAAGTGCATGTATAATACAGACGGTATGACCGTGCTTTTATAAACTCTAAAATTAACCAGGTTTACAGATTAGAGATATAAGCGACTGCATAAATTTTCGACCAAAACGTAAATTATGGTTACACAAAAGAATCGTCTCAATATGTTGGTTCTTTTGAATACAAAGCATAGATAAGAAAAGTATCACAACTTGGCACTCATATCCCAGGGCAGGTCAGTTTACTCGAGTCTTGCCAAGATGAAATTGTTTGTTTTGTGTGAAAGGTTTATTTTACTTAAAAGTTTTCGTGTCAATTAGGACAGTCAGAAGTCACGCACGTTTTACTGGGAATCTTCTCTCCCTATAACTGGGAATCTTCTCTCCCTATAACTGGGAATCTTCTCTCCCTACAGCTTGTTCGAAAAAAATGCTAGCCATACATATATAAATAACAATGGGCCTCGACGCGACAAAACCTGTCTTCGGTGTTTCTGACAAAACGAGATTCAAACCAGTCTCTCAGCTACAGAGTCTATCCTGAAAATTGAAATTTCGCTCGTAGCAAGTTTAGATATAATGCTTTCAAAAACGAATAACAAAGGCGCTGACCAGTCTGTGCAGATGCGCAGGCTGGTCTGCGCCTTTGTTGTTTGCAAACACCGAAGACAGGTTTTCTCGCGTAGAGGCCCAATTATTATGTAAATGACGACGTTCATATAAAAACTCCAAAACAACTTGAGTACCAATGCCTGTTGGTTCGACTCCGCGCCTCGATTACGGTATGCCAGACTGGAATCGATAAAAATAAACAAAACAACAAAAACGAACTAGTAACGCCACAACCAATATCACAGACCAACCCAATGGCACCAAGAGGAGGAGAAAGTAGAGCGCAGACTAAGACACACTGATTAAACCCAGAATACACTTATCAAAGAAGCCAGTCCAGAGAGCACACAACTTTAAAACAACGTTGTATCAACGATTTGGCGTTTTCTTTCCCCCAGCGAGATGATTAGAAACTATATACTGACGGGCAAAAGAAACGCTATAATAGAAATTTGTCAGAATATACATTTTGGTTCACAAACACGAGCTTACCATGGCTAGAACCTTGAAAAGCATCGTGATTATTTGAATTTATCGATTTTTGTTTATCAGGCATGTTGGCTAATATACATGAGTATTTCAACTGCTGTCACTAGTTTTATTTCCTTCTGGGTAAGTTATCGAAATTTTTGCATGTAGCGTTCCTTTTGCCCGTCTGTATAGATCAGTGAGATGAATTCAAAACTAGATCATGTAGATTGGAAACAAAAAATAACGACGAAGCCAGTACCAAACACGATACCCATCCACATAAAGGGAGCAAAGTCGCGGCCCTATCGATATATACTCTCTCGGTCAGACGTGAACCACTTGTAACTTGTTTATTTACAGTGGAGGGCGAGTCGTGTCTCGACCAGATGTTTATGGGAGTCCCACCCACCACTCAATGTGTAAACGGTACCCGATGTGATCTCGGAACACACAGATGCGTCAAGACTAGAGGTATATATACAATAAAGAGAATTATATTTTCAGGCGATAAGTAATAGTTATACCATGGGTTGTCCTCCTGTACGTGGAGATAATCCACGAGCTTTAGCGAGTGGATTATCTTACGTACAGGTGGACAAACATGGTATAACTATTTCATACCACCTACATCAGTGTAGACCTTGCACATCAAGTGATGTTTCATGCTAAAGTTGGTAAAGGTGGTATAAGTCGCGAGCTCAAACTGGCATTGAGATTATAAAACTTGTTTCATGCTCTACTCAACTGAGCATGGAATTTCAACTGCTCATAGAATGTAAAATAGTGAAAAATATTTTTTGTGACTTCGAACTCTCAGATGTTGTATTCAGCCTGCTAATAAATGTGAAAATACCAACAATTGTTGGCATTTAAACATTTATAAGCAAGATAATTTCATGCTCACTTCAGTTGAGCATGAAAAAAGTATTATAACCTCGGGCAATGATCTAGGTTAATGAACAATTAAGGTGTTTGAATAAGGGAGGTCAAATACCATTTTTAAACCAATGGAATTTCCCATGAAGTTTGATACAATTAAGTCAGGGTGGTCTATTGTATATGAGCCGTGACATGAGATTTCCAACAATATGGTATGTGCGACCAGCAAAGGCTCAGACCGGCCTGCGCATACACGCAGTCTGATCAGAGCCTTTGCTAGTCGCTTGAATATTATATGAGTGTTAAGCTACTGACCGAACATTGTTTTGAGTGTCTAAGCTTAAAAGGAAGCTGCAGAGACTCACCTGAGTCTTGACATGTAAAAATGCCACATTGTTGGAAATCACATGTCACGACTCAATTATAATAAGGGCTCACAGGTTATGATTTCTAGAAAAAGATTATTGTTCTCTCTGAACATTGATTTTGCCATAGCAAACAGTGCAGATCCTGGTGAAATGCCGCATTATGTGGCATTTTATCTGGGTCTTCAATGTTTGGCAAACTATCCGTTTTGGGGGTTCTTCAAATGATAGAAAGAATACTCTTACCTCATAAATTATTCTGACTTCTGAAGTCGCGTGCTAAATAAGGGTACTTAACTCTTAAAGCGCAAATAGCAACAAAAGTCGTCTGCTTTTCTCGTCTGCTGAAATGTTTAACAAGCCTCTATGACAAACAGTGTGGACCCAGATCAGAGATCTGGGTCCACCCTGTTTGCTACTGTACTAAAATGAGTCAATAATGTTAGACAATTATTTGCATCAGACGACTTCAGAAGACGTCATTTTTCAGATGCATTTTTCCTTGGCGCTTTAAGGGTTAAACTCGTAAAAATAAGCGGATGTAGCCTATTAATGCAGGCATCCAGTCTCCCAGAAACGTTACTAACATTTTGAAAAATATTTATGCTAACTTTGAAAAATGAATTAATGTAATAAAAATGACATAATGAAATCAGAAGATATATGTACAGTATTTCTCAGATAGCGTTAAATTTACACACTCGCACATATATCAGTCATACCGAAGATTTGATTTTTTGGAAATGCTATTCGTTCACAGACTCTCATGGACCATAACCCTCCAGCGCTAGCCTATATATGCTCTACTGAATTTGCATGGACACAAATGTTATTCTTAAAATAATTCAACTTTCTAACTGTACGGTGTTGCCACTTCCAGTTATAAACGACATACTTGTGGCACTTTTGTCATAGTTTATTGTTTACATTCTTTTTTAGCAATTCGAACTGTTGCACCATGCACAGCAGCCCTTGCAAGAGTCGATGCAACACTTTTAAACGCCCAACAACATGGTGCCCCGCTTCTTGGCTTAGAGAGACCACGCTGTGCTGTTGACGGTAACTACGCCGGAATGCAGTTCGCTGGATCTCAGTAAGACGAACCTGTTTTCTTCAAACTCTTTTATTGCCATTATATTCTCTTTTTTACATATTAGAATAAAATGTGATTTCTCAAATCGTTGTACATGATATTTCCCGATCGTTCACATACTGGGATTCACATGCAACTTAAAGACTTATACATGTATAAACTTAGTTGGTCATGATAGAACTGTTGAACCATTGGTTCTTTACCGAGATAGCCCTGGCTCCACATTTTTGCAGTTTTTAGCCTCAAAAGTATAACATTAGACAAACTTGCAGACGACCTTAGTATGACAGAAAAAAGGGCCGAATGTAAGGGCGCCTAACATTTTAGCTAATTAGTATAAAAAGCCTTGTAGGGACTTCCTACTTCTTACTTAGTGTTCAAACCAATTGGACCAGCACGTGAGAGTTTGGTACGTATGGCATTGTTGAGCAACAAATGTTAAGGCGATTCTGCGCTTAATGCGCAAACTCGCTAGATCTTTCGCTTCTCGCAGACATAAATTAGTATGGATGTAGATGTAGACTCAGACCAAGCTTTAGACATCTTGCCCCGCTGGATACATCAGCATGTGCGTTTAAATGTGATTTATGCGCATTTGTTATAAGTACCAAACCATCTGGCTCATACATGTGTTTCACGTATAGGGTAAAGTCGGGTAACTTCGGACATCGGGTTAATTTGGACATACGTATGAAAACAGTGGAAATCCTGATGAGACGGCTCCTTTAGTTTTTAAAGCTTGGCGTGCTGGATTGGATCATACCTGAAAGCGAACCCCGAAGACATGTTTCTAGCCAGGAAGCCCATATCATGTCATAAACTACTGTCGTGCCAACCAAGAGTGACAGTGACGTCATATTTTGTTTACAATTGCTAAGTTAAACATTAACTCGTACACTCCACTTGAGCTAACGCAAATCGATAGCTCACTTGTGTATTAATCCTATCCAGAGGATAGGATTGATACACAGGTGATCTATCGATTATGAGTCCATGATAACTTTGTAAACAAAACCTGAAGTACTGTCACTCTTGGCTGGCAGGACAGTAGCTGATTTTATCTGTGTATTTATAGAGCTTACTGTGTGACCAAGAACGGTACATCTATCAATGGTTACATGGTGAACAGATGGGAAACTGGACCAAACATGAACTGCCGTAAGTTAACTAACACAGAGACTTGAAACACTTCCAAAAACAGTTATGTCCCATCGTATACATTGCCATACAAATATTTCAACATATAACCTGTCGTACATGTCTAACGTTTCATGTCGTACATGCAATTAGGTCAGCAGAGAATTGCCCACCCTATATGATACGAAAGCTTTACACAGCAGCATTTCCCGCTAAGATCTATCCTGTGTGAAACATTTCCCACTAAGATCCATCCATGAAGACAAAGCTATACAAAACATTTCCTACTAAGATCCATCCTTCATGAAGACGAAGCTATACACAGCATTTCCCACTAGAACCGTCCTTCACAAATACAAAGCTATACACAGCATTCACACTAAGAGCATCCTTGATGAAGACAACGCTATACACAGCATTTCCCACTAAGATACATCCTTTATGAAGACACATCTATACACAGCCCTTTCCACTAAGTCAAAGCTATAGAAAGCATTTCCCACTAAGATCCATCCTTCATGAAGACAAAGCTATACAAAACATTTCCCACTGAGATCCATCCTTCATGAAGACAAAGCTATAGAAAGCATTTCCCACTAAGATCCATCCTTCATGAAGACAAAGCTATACAAAACATTTCCCACTAAGATCCATCCTTCATGAAAACAAAGCTATACAAAACATTTCCCACTGAGATCCATCCTTCATGAAGACAAAGCTATAGAAAGCATTTCCCACTAAGATCCACCCTTCATGAAGACAAAGCTATACAAAACATTTCCCACTGAGATCCATCCTTCATGAAGACAAAGCTATAGAAAGCATTTCCCACTAAGATCCACCCTTCATGAAGACAAAGCTATACAAAACATTTCCCACTAAGATCCATCCTTCATGAAGACAAAGCTATACACAGCATTTCCCAATAAGATTCATCCTTTATGAAGACAAAGCTATACATACAGCGCATCCTACATATAAGCAAACTCAGTTAATAGGACATGTGGTAAATTCAAGAATTTTAGTTATTTCAAATATTGCCGTACACACAAAATAGTTCAGATATTGTGATAAATAAAATTGCACTGAGAAAAAAACGTACATGTACTTGTTTCATTATATGTAAGCTAAACATCTGAATCGAAAGTAAATCCTAAAACATTTAAGTAATAATGGACGCCACTATGGGTATTAATAGACTTTTCGCTTACTGTAAAGGCGGCAACTTTAATGTTCATATCTGGGCGTGGTTCGGCTATTTCATTCGCTAAACGAGGGAAATCAGGTTCTTTCTATAATTTGGTGAAGAGTTAATAAATAAGTTGTTTGGACCGCGCAAACGTGCGTGCATTTCATTAAAATCCTTACCGTATGCACACTAAACTCACATTTATTAACCCTTAAAGTTCATCATCACAAAATGTATGTTTTTTGTCGTCCACTAAAATATTTAAAGCCTCATAGACAAACAGTGTGATCTGGGTACACAATGTTTGCCTCTATGTTTATGTTAAATAGACATTTTCAGATGCAGTTATTTTGCTGGCGTTTTAAGGGCTAAATAATGTGTTTTGCGTCTATACTGAGGTACATGTAATGGCGCAAGATGATACAGTTACTTTTGAATAAAACCACGCCTCAGTTTTCAGCTTTTACCTATGTCTAAGGTAGGCCAGTCCTAATTACGCATTCATGAGGTGCCGCCTTTACAGTAACTAAAAAGTAATATAATACGGCAAATTTTAAGCCTGAAAAGAACTACACGTAGTTTCTTACAACGTACAGATAGTGGCGTACATTACTACTCATTTACACCTACCAGCTTTATATAATACAAATCACGAGTCGACCAAGTTTTACTATCATTCCATCATAATATAAGGTGACTGCTCAAGCCAATCTAACAATTTCCTGGCATCTAGATAAAGAAAATATTCTAACCTTAAAATAAGATAAAATGAGAAAAAGAAACTCATATAAAAATCATAATTGTGTTGATGGATCGTTAATAAGCTGGTAGTATATATTCCAGCTTTGGGTTGTTGAGCGCAGTTTGTTGTGAAATGATGGTTTTGGTTCTTTTTACATATGCATGAATTAATTGTTTAAACACATGTGTAGCTACCTAATGGTGCTATATTTCTGAATTTTGACCTAAACCGCCATAAACTTCCATACTGGGTGTGCGTGAACTGCAAAGGCTCTGATGAGACTTCGCTGATGCAGTCTGAGTCCTCGCTGTATGTGATAAGTGCAATAATATCATGTACTGGTTCATGTTTTCTATTTTAGAATGTGCACGTGACCAATACGATTATATGCAGACGGGTCTGACTGGAAGACTGTTCTTTTGTGATCCTAATGGCAACTACCCAACGAAAACTGCAGGTAAGACACCCCACACCACGCCAAAAAATCTTCGTCTTCATTGCAGCGAAGAAGTTGTGAACTACGATCTTACATGAACTATCTCGTAATGTGCAATATCTATACACGGATATAGGAGTATGTAGTAAATAAAGGATACTTTTCCGAGGCTTTCTTGTTTAAACCGCGAGGTGGGCGTAGCCCTCCGAGCGGGTCTAAACAGAAAGCCGAGGGAAAATCCTTTATTTAGCTTGTAGTATGGCACAGGCGCAAATAAACACGTGTTACTGACACCTACCGAAATTTACATTCGCTCCTCCCTGCATCCGGCCTCAGCTGTCAATTATATTACATTTAGCTACGGGTTAATTTGTCGCTATTTAGGAAGTTCCCGCCTACATCGCTGTTTAACTAAAATTGGAAGTTAGAGTACGGTTTTAAGCTCCTCCTTCGTCGTTATTCTAGGGTGTCTGATTTAAACATCAGCAAAGATCAAAGAAAAAAGCATCGGCCATACTACAAAAACTAGTTAAACCATGGTTGTCCACCTATACGGAAGATAATCTACTCGCTAAAGCACATGGACTATCTCTAAACATAGGCGGACAAACCATGGTACATGTACTACATACTAATCCTCTGTTAAATCATTCTTAAAAGCATATGCTGCATGACTATTTAGTTAGGCTATGCCAGATAAATATTCTTACGTCTGAACTAGCATCTGCTAAATATATTTGTACGTGCAAATATTGAAGCCTCTGGTAAGCTATCCTACCGCCATTTCGGATTAATGTATATTTATATAGTTTTATTTTTACCAGTTAGATATGATATAGGAGCTCAGCTAAAATGGTATTTAGAAGAGATGTCGACCATATACAGTCAAGCTGGCTTGATTGTAACATTTATGAAACAGATTTTAACTGTATTAAAAACAAAGGCATCAAACATATCTCGTATATGCTTTTAAAAAGTAAGTGAGTATGACCAGGAAATGCCACAATTACATGCTACAACCAGCCAATGGTACCGCCAAGAAGAGTCAAAGAACGATAACAGCGACATGACATTCAGAACACAACAAACGTAAAGCAATCAGTCCTCTCTTCCGCAGCAAGATAATTGCAAAACTAGAAAGGACAAAACAAAAATAAGAACCTAACACTAAACCTCTACAAACAATTGAAGCAACAATAAACAATGAATAAATAACAACAGAACCACCGCCTTAGAACAGAAAGTAGCAGAAGCCACTTAGGGCTTTTTTTAAAAAAAATGCAATTGTTCGTCCGTTTAACGTTGTCCCTAGCGTGTTTTTTTCAACCCTTTATTCTGAATATTGGTTAAAACAGTGCAGGCTCAGATGACATACCACATAAGGTAAGAGGAAAATGTGGGGTTTTGTGTGTATTTTGCAGCAGCAGATGATACTTAACGAATCGATCCTATTTTGATGCTGAAAAAACCCCAGTCATTTTCTCTGAATTAGGTTTCAATATTTTTACAGTGACAAGAGCAGTAGGGTCTTGTACTGCAAAACTAGCGGATGTAGAACAACGACTACTGGCTGCTCAAAACAGCGGTCATCCCCTGTACGGCCTCGAGAGACCACACTGTGATACCGACGGTTCTTTTAAAGGAATACAATATCGTGGATCAATGTAAGTTATAATTGAGCCACGACATGAGATTTCCATCAATGTGGTTTGTGCGACTAGCAATGGCTAAGATCAGCCTGCGCATACACGCAGTCAGAGCCTTTGCTAGTCGCTTGAATATTCTATGACTGTTAAGCTACTGACCGAACGCCATTTGGAGTTTCTAAGCTTATAATGAGGCTGCACAGGCTCGTCTGAGTCTAAACTTGTCAAAATGCCACATTGTTGAAAATCACATGTCGCCGCTCAATTATTGGAATCGTACAAAAAGCAAGCGAGTATAACAGGAAATGCCACAATCACAGACCAAAACTAATGACCAGAACAAAGTTTTAGCTCATGGGAGTTAAGTATGAAAAAAAAAAATTACTCTGGGGCCAGATCTCTTACCTCAGCTAAAGTTTAGTTCGAGCAATATTTTTAAGATTTCTTTATAGATTATCAGTATCTTGGTAAACAATTACATCTTTTTATCTCTTTTCATATCAATATGTTTCAGAATGCAATTGGTATGACTCAAAATGCAGAAGCACAAACAGCATACCATTGCACCATAAAGCAGCGACATTAGAATACAGACAAAGTCATACACATAAAAAAGGGTAAAACCAAAGCAAATCTATCAGATCTCTCGCTCTTCTTCACTTTGATGATGAAAAAACACAGTCCCGCCATGAGCATAGCTGTTGACTTGGGAGGTACAGCAACAAAAAACAAACTCTTATTCACTGGGGTGATGACAAAACTAGTAAGAACACAAATAATTATATCACAAAACACACACACACACACACACACACACACACACACACACACACACACGTACACGCGCACGCACACACACACTAAGCGCAACAACAAACAATGAATCAGAGTTTGCATTAGATCAATCCATTGCATATGAATTGATATTGGAAGTAATACTGCCCCAATAACCAAGAATGGTACAGAGATCTCTGGCTACTCAGTTTACTGATGGCCAAAAGCCTTTTATATTTTGTTTTGTTCATGCAGGGCATACTGTGTAACCAAGAATGGCACAGAGATCGCTGGCTACTCAGTTCACAGATGGGAAGCAGTTGACATGAATTGCCGTATGTATCTAGGATAGATTAAAGGTCACTGATTAAAGTTATTACATTTCTAAGCATTAACACATAAATGCTAAGTTTTAGAATAACCTTTAACGTATGTCAGCCACAAAAGAGACATTGACTGCGGAGAATTGAAGCATAAACTAGTTTGGGTTGTATACAAGTCGGTGAATCTGAAAGCGGGTATATAAAATGTGTTCGTGTAAAACATTGCCATTTATACTTCCACAGTTTATTGTTTATAGTTAAATTCTTCTTGCCACTTTATTTGGTAAGGTCAGTTTTTTATACGAGTACTGTACAATTATTGTTTGAAACTTAACCAACAAAGACACGATATTATATTAAGTAATGAATGCTGGACACTGCAGCACTGATTGATAGATAATAAAGTTAGTTTAAATGGCTTTTATGATCATTCAGAACATCCACGTTGTTGAAAACAGTTTTCTTTTATTAACCCTTAAAGTACCAAGAAAAAAATGCATCTGAAAATGTCGTCTGCTGCAAATAATTTCCTAACATTACCGACGAATTGAGTATAGCAGCAAACAGCGTTGACCCAGAACAGACTGCTCCTATAGGAGCAGTCTGTTCTGGGTCCACACTGTTTATCATAGAGGCTTCTTAAACATTTCAGCAGACGAGAAAGCAGACGACTTTTGTTGCGTTATAATATCATTCAATGTAAGTATATGGGTTATTCATTATGAAATAATGTAACTGTAAGAAGTAGATAGAATAAAAAAGTAAGAAAAGAAATTAGAGTTGTTTGGTATAATGGTACAATGAAATAATTATATCACTCCTGAGAGGGTAATACTTGAAAAAATCACATCTGAAAAAATATTTTCAGCCCTGGTTGATAATCACATTCCAGGGAATGTTATTTTTGCCTAGAGCCCACTCAGGTATGTTATATTTAAATTTTGTTTCATTTCTCGATGTGTCTCATGCTGAACATAAGCACAATAATCATTTGATAAAATAGCTAGCCAAAAAGTTTTATCTTCACAAACAGTGCATGCATTACTTACCAGGCCCCAAGGTTATAAACCTTTTTTATGCTCATCTCAACTGAGCATGTTTTTTCTTGCTTATAAATGTTAAAATAACAAAAATTTAACACTTATAAGCAGGATGAATATATTATCAGGGTTTGAAAGCGAAAAGGCGTTATTGTTCATTATTTTAGTTTTTTGGCAATTGAAAGGTCATGCTCAGTTGAGCAGGGAAAAGTTTTACAATCTCGGATCAAGTCTAAAAATGGGATACTCAAGAAGCCTTTAATTGTATTTGCAGAATGTGCTAGAGATCTGTATGCTTACATGCAAACTGGTTTGATTGGAAAGCTATTTTTCTGTGAGCCAGATGGCAGCTACCAGAAAACGACAAGTAAGTGGGTCTTGTTTTTCTACATAAAACTCACACTTTTTATCTTTCCTCATAATATATAAGCCAACCCATCAAACAATAATGCTAATATTATACGAGGGTCTGTATTGGGAGTCTGGTATTGACTATTTAATCGTTGAAAATTAGCCCATTATTCGCTATCATTATTACGTTTGCCTAGTCAATAAAAAGAATCCATTATTCTTTAATAATATTGATATCTTATCATTTTAATCTTGGACTCATATGTTGTTTGTTCTTTATTTTTTTTAAAAAACGTATTTTTCAGTATTCTTTTGTTTTGCATATGTCACTTTTATAAGGCAAAGTATTGAAGCTTTCACAGTAAAAACACGTGACTTCTAAATAGTTTGAGTGCCATGTGATCAATAAAATCTCACATTCGTGCTCATGTATTATTGATTTATTGAACTCGGTGCGAAAAAGCAAGCCACACATTTTATCACTTTTCCTCAACTCATTTAATAAATCCTTATAATACATGAGCACTCGGGTAAGATTCTCTATGACTATGATCAGGAAACGTAACTGGTGCTATAAAAGGTAAAGTTGTTACAATTTAGCGGATTCTAGAAGCAATGCCTATTCGTGTGTATTTGTTTTACTTTTTTAAAATATAAAGCCACAATGTATTTCTTTAATAATGATTACAAACAGTAAATGAGCCGTTACATGTGATTTCCAACAATGTGGCATTTTGACAAGCGTAGACTCAGACAAGCCTGTGCAGGCCCCTTTTAAACTTTAACACTACAAATTATGTTTAGTCAGTAGCTTAACACTCATAGAATATTCAAGCGACTAGCAAAGGCTCTGATCAGACTGCGAGTATGCGCAGGCTGGTCTGAGACTTTGCTGGTTTCACATACCACATTGCTGGAAATCCCATGCCGCGGCTCAAATGTTTTTTACATCTGAAGTCTTTGTATTGATTTTGATAATCGCTTTCTAAGCAGAATTTAGGTAAATTAACACTACCCCAGCAATCCTTAAAGTTCATATTTTCCTATTTAGCAACACGAGACATAGGACCATGTGCAGCAGAACTGGCGAGAGTTAATAACAGACTTCTTGATGCTCAACAACATGGCACTCTGCTGCTTGGACTTGAGAAACCACATTGTGATGCTGATGGCAACTATGCCGGGAAGCAGGTGTCTGGATCACGGTAAGCTATTTGAATTATCATTACAGAAATTATCTGATGCTGTGCCAATTTTGGTTACAGTTATTATTTTGTGCAAATGATGTTGAAATGGTAGCTGATATCGAAACCACATTCTGTGCAACTTACTTCTTGCTTTAAAGATTTAAAAATACAAAAGTACATCTACTGCCATACTTTGCTAACACAATATTGTAAAAGATGTATGCACATGGTGTGTTTGAACCTAAAGACATAGTCCAATGGTCTATTAGTCAGATGGTCAAATATAAATGTTTTATATACCTTTCTTAAATAACAAGTGTCTGGTGTTGGTAAATTCAAATCTTAATATTTGTAAGTGGTATAAGGAAATAGCTAAACAGTTTATATAGAGGATCTAAAATGAGTGCTCATGTATTATTGAATTTATTAAACTAGTTGGTCAAAGAGCTAAATGAGAGTGTGAGCCATCATTTTAATGCTTTTCTGCAACAAGTTTATCTATTTCTGAAGGATCCGTTTTTCCAGATTATATAATAAATTCAATAATACAGAATCACAAATATTAGATTATATTTGTCATACGACTTAAATTTGAGTGAAAGTGCTATGAATTTGCTATATGTACGTGAAAAGGTTATGGTTGTGATTTCATAAGGTTAGTAAAATATTGTTAGTGACCATGTTCCTTGGCTATAACTAGTACTGGTAGGTGGGTTTATGGTTTTTGTGGCTTTATGTCCAGGAGTACCCGAAGTTTCAACCGTCAGTGGTTCTAATTTTAAAGTGTCTCAGAAAATGGGGCCACAGCTTAAAGTCTCATCGTGCAGATTGTGAGAAGCTGTGAATCAAACCTGCGACCTCTGGCTTACAAGGAATAGGTTTATCATCTATACCACGGCGGCAAATTTTAAAACACCACTGGTTTACCTATTTTAATGGAGAATGCATTGTGTTGTAATAATCAATCTTTTTAAATTATTTGGTTTTATTAATGAGGAAAGCGCAGATCATGACTGCAGCTTTGTATTAAGGGTTTGACATCTTAATTGGTTTAGCTTGAATTTGAGGCCTGACATATGATATGATATGACATGTAAAAGATCGAAACACCTCTGAAAGATTAATGATAAGTGAAATAGGCGCTTTAAAAAATAACTGGCATTAGAAAAGTATGTTTTTTGAAAATGCCCCTATTTTTATTCCACCCAGGGCATACTGTGTAACAAAGAATGGAACAGCTATCCCAAGCTACTCAGTTAACAGATGGGAAGCGGGACCAGACATGAATTGTCGTATGTATTTCTACTATGCACTATTGATGTTATACTTAGTTATAGATTTATAAGTATTGAGGTAAAAAAACACAAAAATAAATACATTTTGACGCTTCTAAAATATAATTAAACAGATCTTTTTATCTAAATTGTTAATAAATTAAGAAGGCAATGAAGTGAAGTATTCAGAGTGTGTATGTAAGAACTCAAAATATCTTTTTGTCGAATACCAAACTTTGAAGACCCTGATCAGACTGCGCTGTTTGTCTTTGCCATATTGGCAGGCAACTAGTGTTTGAAATTTTGGAATATTTATCATATACACCATTTTGTGATTCTTTGCAGAATGTGCTAGAGATCTATTCGACTACATGCAAACCGGCTTAATTGGGAAATTGTTTTATTGCCAACCAAATGGTAATTACCAGAAAACAAAAAGTAAGTTTTTATTATGTATACTATATAGTTCCATTCTTGCATTGCATCCAGCTTGTATCCCAATAATATCACTTGGGAGGATAAATATGGTTGTTTTGCTTATTTTATGTATACGCCATTATATGTAGTAAATAGGGGTGCATAAGTATTAATGTGTTAGAATATTAATAGCTTACACATTTATTAAGTCATTTAAAAGGTTTAGCTCATCTGTATTATTAGGCTTTTCATAGTGGAAGTCCTGGAGTATTTTATCAATGGGGCTTTCTAGAACAAGATTTAAAATAAAAAGGTTTTTGCATTGAAAAAAGTTGATCTATACCTCACTACTTTATAATAAGATTGTTTTCACAGTTTGACAGTATAAAAGTATATATAACTGTTGTTTGTGGATTTGGTTTTGAAAATGATGATAAGTATGCCCTTTGGCCTCTTAAATAAAAGTTGGAAACTGCCATTAGGTATTTGACAAAAATTATGAACAACTGACCCAGATATTTATGTCCTTTCACCAATTGAGCCATGACTTGAGATTGTCAACAATCTGGTATGTGCAACAAGGGTCTTTCTATACAAAGGGTTAAGAATATTTACCATATGTTAAAAAACTGTTGTAGGCCGGTGTAATAGCTGATTCCTGGTTTACAAGTGGTCAGTAATGGAAAATCAGGTAACCAGTTCCTATAAGCGGTTACTTGTATTTACATTACTGACCAATAATCTTGATATGCCACTTTACTCACACAAAAGTCCAACGCAAAGTGTTAATTTACAATTTATCATTAATGGTAAATTTAACTTAATAACACTTTTGAATTACTATCTCTTCTTTACCACCATATGCTGAATCACAGTCTAAACATTTAGCATCATTGTAACTTGATATGTGTATCTAATATATTGTAATATGTACCTAATGTGTACATTTTAGGATCCCTTGCGCTCATACCAACTATCGATGTGATAAAATGGAGAAATGCACAATGTATCTTTTTGAAAATTAGATGGTCTTGAAGCTGAAAGGCTACTTTATGTACTAGGTGTTTTTTAACTTCCTAAATAATTAATTATCATTTCTATTCAGAAAAATTCACTTTTAAAAAAGTTCATTATCCCCTTCTTACACTGTCTGCAACTATGGTACAGTACCTACAAGATAATTCTTATCATCAACAAAATTAATGGTGTTTCCGGTCCCTTTGTGTAGAGAGTCCCTGGTGCAACAAGCAAAGGCTCAGACCAGCCTGCGCCTACGTGCAGACTGATCAGAGCCTTTGCTAGTCACTTGAATATTCTATGACTGCTAAGCTACTGATCGAACAACATTTGGAGATTCTAAGCATAAAAGGAGACTACAAAGGCTCATCTGAGCCTATATATGTCAAAATGCCACATTATTGAAAATCACATGTCTCGGCTCAATTCATAATTCATATGGAAAACCTATCACATGGTCCACATGTTTGTTTCTGAAAAGACCCGCATTTTTGTGTTGCAATACTTAAACAATATGCTGATGTCTGAAACAATGTAAATACTGTCATTATAGTAAATGTTGTGAATTTTAGCTGCACGAGCTCTGCCTACATGCGCAGAGGAACTAGCTAGCGTCAATATCCGGTTGTTTGCTGCTGAACAGAGTGGTCATCCCCTGCTAGGATTGGAGAAGCCTCATTGTGCTTCTGACGGAAGTTACCTTGGCATGCAGTTTAGTGGCTCTCAGTAAGTGTACCTTGTAAAATCGATTGTGTTTGTTCTTTTCTTAATTTGATCTAGCACATGAGAATTGATATCTATTTGGTAAGGATCGTTTAAGACTCAGCTGACCATTCACTGATGGCAAGAAACAAATGGATGTAGATGAAGATTTGGGCCAAGTCTTGACTTCTGACCTTTCACATATGCACAGATTACAATACCACATGGATATGATAATTTTAGTTCACATGTAGTTCAATGTATTGGCGAAATGACCCATATCACCATGAAAGAGTTCGGTTTTGTAATTAAAAAATGCTTCCTTTTATGTTATTTTTTCCCCACTCAAACTGCTGTCTACTTAGCAGACAAGAAAGCAGACGAAAAAGCAGATGACAAAAGTCGTACCTGCCAGGAAAAGTTTTAATATAAATGTTCATTTGAGTATTATTGCAATAAATGCAATTAGCTAATGACCTGCCAATATCATATATGTTAATTTATTTCACATTGGCAAAGGAAAACAATAAGCTCTAAGCTTTTATTCCAATCCTATAGATTTTTTACTGTATGTATATATGCTTTGCATGTCAATTTGAATTAGAGAAATAAAATATGTTTAAACCAAAGAGCAGATGAAAAAGCGTTTTTGTATTTATTTGTGAATGTAACATGCAAGCACATGAGAATAAAATTTTACCGAATATATGACAAAAATAGATTACTTTTATAACATTGAATTAGATGACTCTTACATTTATGACAATACAAAATGAAAATGTTATATAACTATTTCCTTGCTAACTCTTTGCATGCTTAGTATTTCTTCATGCTTTTGATGTCATCGTCTGACTTTTTTTTATAAAACTATTTCAGGAAAACTATCAGAATGTCAAACATTTTGGATATAGATCAGGGCCAACGTATGGTCGGTCCTGATCTTGAACCAAACTGTTTGTAAAGGTTTTCACACATGACAAAATTCGCTGAAAGTATACATAGAAATAGTGGAGGAAACCCAAACTATTTACTCTGTTTTATTGCTACACTTTTTTGCATGTAGGGTGTTTTTGCATGCAGATTCATTTTTGTTAAAAAAACATCTTAATGAATATCATAAGAGTACTGAACAGTTGTAATCCAGATTAAGCCTGGCATTTTGTTGGTCCTAATCTCTGTCCAAACTGTTTGGAAATGTTATCAACATACGTCAAAAGTCGCCACTATTATTGAAAGAGTTTATGAGCAGTGACATGTGATTTCCAACAATGGCATTTTGACAAGTGTAGACTCAGACGAGTCTGTGCAGCCTCCTTTTAAGCTTAGAAACTCCAAATGCTGTTCGGTAAGTATAGTAGCTTAAAAACCATAGAATATTTAAGCAACTAGCAAAGGCTCTGATCAAACTGCGCGTACGCGCAGGCTGATCTGAGACTTTGCTGGTCGCACACACCACATTGTTGGAAATCTTGTGTTGGGGCTCATATCTTAGCTTTCCCATACAAATAATAGAAGGAATCACTACATATAATTTGTTCACACAGAGCCTATTGTGTAACTAAGGATGGTGTAGCCATTGGTGGGTATATGGTCAATAGATGGGAGACTGGAACTGACATGAATTGTTGTAAGTTTTTAACTTATAGACTCTCCATTCTGTAGAACTAGTTAACAATGTTAAGTTATACCGCCACTCCCTTGTCCTTGTGTAGTGAAATTGATAGCTGCTCCATTCTCATGAAGCATATTGGCAATGAAAACTTTGTTTCGGAAAATGGACAGCGTTTATAAAATATTGGTACCTCTGTCCTTTTACAACGTCACATATATTGAAAAGTTTTTTGTTTTTTTTTTTACTTTTTCCAAAAGACATTTACCAAACAATTAAAAAAACCTGACACTTGATTCTTTTTTTTTTACCTTAAAGCTGCATAGTCTGTAACTTTTGATCTTCTAATATTAGAAATAAAGTTTCTATTTTTCAAGAATACAGTAAAAATACTCAAATTCAGGAAAAAAATTACCATTTTCGTAAATCTTAACAAATTATCACTATCAAAACAACAGCATTTATGTTAAAAATCAACTGTCTAGAATTATTGGAGGGACGTAAATAATTACAAACAAGAGAAAAACACCTGTTTTAATATGATAATTTACTTTTCGATGCAGTTTTCAGCTGCACTGAACAAGTTTATTGTGAAAACATAACTTAATTCTATTTTTACAAATGATTTAAAAATGTTCATAGTTACAGACTTAGTCTCTTTAAACAATCGCCAATAATTGCTTCAGAACCACTTTCGATTGAGCCTCCCCGTGCTCCCATCATAAAATACACAAAAAAATCATAAACCCTCCCAGTCCAGTACTGGTTAATAATAAGTGTTATATGACTCCTATAAAAGACCTCCTGTGATTGGCTGAAACTAGCTTTCACTGGTTGTGACAGTTCTTGATATCTTCCAGTGATGAGCTTAATTGAGCACAGGGCAGGTCAACATCAGTATTTGTCGATGCTACCAGACAGCTAAACATAGATTGAACTAAATGTAGCCCAGGACAGGTAGACATATTTTTTTCACTGCTGATGACAGCTAAAATAGATATTGGAAAACTTACTCAAGAGATAGCATGATTTCTTATGTATACTTTACAGATCAAATGTTTTGAATTAAGAATTTGTTCATTTTATGAGAACAGTAATTTAAAAAAGTATTTTTTTCACATCTCATTAGAGTTTCAGAAACTTGAATACTGAATAGCAATAGCTGAAACTATCTTATTTTCAATGCACTAGGAAAATTTGACTTCTGTAATTTTATAAATATGAAAAGACTTTATATAAAACTAGCAAGCGAGACAGCGTCATATAACAAAACAATTGGTCAGTCAACCCTCAAAAGTGACATTCACTGTTCTCAGGTTGTCAAATCCTGATGTTAACCTCCAAAGAATGCATAAATTGTGTGTAAATATTACATCTCGATGTAAAGTCTATCAAATGGTCATAGTTATACACTCACACAAACTTCTAAGCGGTCACCTAGCAATTCCAAAATTTTGACAGAATTTTTAATCATTTTTAAATAGTTTAAATTTCATGTTTTGACATATTGTATTGAGAGATGTCATACAAAAAATCATTCCATGATGTTTCACTTGAAATTAATGAAGACCCAAATGCCCGTGTTAATAAGACAAATACATGGTGATTTTAAAATGACCGCTTAGAACTTTGGGCAAGTGTAGAAGTAGAGAGGAAAGCAAAGATCAGAAATCAATACAGTTAAGTACCACACCTGATCCAGAACACTATATGGGAAAGTGATAAAACACAAGACGTCACAACACATGAGATCCAAAGGGTCATCCCTTTTCCAGCATGTGATCACAAGGCTGCAAGAAACAGCCAAGACAGCATAACAAAGACAAACATGAAACTTAAATAACAAACATATTTCTTTCAAAACGGTCAACAAAAAATCGCTGGATGGCTTTAACATATTTAACAGATCACTCTCACCATTAGTTCTGATGTGAATCAAGACATATAGATGTAAGGTTCGCAGGAAAGATCCCTAACATATCGAGTTAACAGAACCATGGAGTTCATCGTTTAAACATATAATGTTAGTTTCGAAACCTTCTACAACAGGGCATATCAGAGACGGTATTTTTATGGTAATTTAGTTTGTAAATTAAAATAATAGTAAATATTTTCTTGAACAAATCAAAAAGATCATCTAGCAATATAAAACAGTGGAAAGAATGGATTTTCTCATTGCTGTCTGCCTGTCTGGTTTTATACCCAATAACAGTTTATAGCCATAGTTTTCTCTTTTATTGCACAGCCGTGAGTCAGGCCTCTGACTCTGTGCTGACCCTGTCCTAAAACATATATAAATGGACTCTATGAAGCCTTCAGTAGAATTGAGAATATGCCTTACAAAGTTAATGATACCAACGGTCTTTTTTCGCACTTTAGCGATCAAAATTTCTATTGTTTAAGTCACTAACATTAGAACATACTCTGGCAAAATAAATGAGCTGCCAGATATATACACCATAGGAAGGGGAGCGATGAACATCTCCATCAAGAAATGGGAAATTAAATATTTCAAAATTAAAAATCATCTTATCATAAATTGTAGATACAGAATTTGTTATGTACAAGTCCAAGTCCAAAAAGGGGGCTTCAGTGTCTGAAGAATTTGCTTTATTTAACTGCAGTTCTGTGGGATATATCTGACTTACCAAATAGCTTAAAATAAGGATTATCACTATTAAGTAAATCATCTAGGTATCTTGAAATAGAATTGAACGCTTCCATAACATCAGGTTGTTTATTGTCAGTAATAGACAGCATGAAGTCTCTCTCAAAAGGAAACAAAACACATTTGCAACATGAGTGGTACCAACCATTAATAACTGTTTTATGTCAGGGTTGACATTCAGTCTTAAGCCTACATGCAGTTAGAGGTAACCATAGCTATTAATCGTGATTGGGTTCCTTGCAGCCTTGTGGTTACCTGCTAGGAAAGGACTGGCCTCTAGGCTCTCTTGTGTGTTGTGTTTCTTGTGCTTTTTTGTCGCTTTTCCATATGGTGTTCTGGGTCAGGTATGGTATTTTGATTGTATCGATTCATGATCTTTGCCTTCTTTTCTAGTTTTATAACCAGCCATGCAAAATGACGCATAGTATCCATGCAAATATATCACACTCTTTTATAACGTTTGATTATCTTTTTAAATTGATCAGCAAAAGAAATGCTTAATTACTGGTATGTTTCAATACTGTTTATTATGAAAGAAAATTCAATTTCCGCCATGAATGTTATGTATACATGTACTTGTAATATAAAAACAATACTGTTTTCTATCAAAAATAAAGTATTTCATCTTGAATGATGAACATCCCACTCATAAAAAAACAACTGTTCCCTCACATTCAATAAGATATGTTTAGTATTCTAAGTATCCTTTATGTATTTTGCCAATCCATGCAAGTCATATTGACACTACTGTACAGGTATATAAAAAAAAGATATCAACAAAAGTTGATACAATTTAAACTTGTTCAAAAACTGGAATAGATTGAAAGTTATTCTATAACTAAGTTTACATAAATAGGTAATTGCTTGTGCGCAGATGGTTGCTTGGCTTGATGAGTCTTGTTGTGGCGAGTGTATGTGTTGTACTCTTGTGTCGTGATTTAACAACAACAGAATATAGGGTGAAGGTTTGGTGTCAGTAAAATGCATTTAAGCCCCCGTTTGATTAGGCTGCTGTCGGTTTTAAAGTGGGGGTTCTGTTGTTGTTGTTGATCTATTGTTTAATGTACTCCCCATTGTTTGTTGGAGTCCTGTGTTTGTCTTTGTTTTGTTATGCATTATTTTTGTGTCCATTCTAGTTTTCCATCATCTTGAAAAGGAAGAGATAGCTGGTTGCTTTGCTATTACGTATTGTAACTATTAATGTTCTGTGGCTCTTCCTCATGGTGCAGTGGGTTGGTCTGCAGTGTGTGATTGTGGTGTTTCCTGATCATACTCACTTTTTTGGAAATGAAACTATAGTTTATTGGATGTGATAGCTGAACACTTTTTCTCATTTCAGTGTGTGCAAGAGATCAGTATGACTTTGCTCAGACCGGCAAAGTTGGATTAATGTTCCGATGTGAGCCAAATGGCAACTACACGAATAAGCAGTGTATTGGTTCAGTGTGTTATTGTGCTGACAAGTTTGGCAAGCAAGTTGGTAATACAACAGTGTCTATTGGTGCTATGGATACAATGAACTGTTAGAAAGGTAAGAAAATGGGTGAGCCATAAAACCCAAGTATCCTGAAAACAAGATTCAAGATTAATAGACTGAATGTACTTAGAAAGTCAAATCACGAAATAATACAGCCAGTGCATGAGATTTCCAACAATGTGGCATTTTGACATGTGTAGACTCAGACAAGCCTCTGCAGCCTCCTTTTAAGCTTAGAAACTCAAAATGGTGTTCAGTCAGTAGCTTAACAATCATGAAATACTCAAGCGACTACCAAAGGCTCTGATCAGACTGTGCGTATGCGCAGCCTGATCTGAGGCTTTGCTGGTCTGGTCGCACATACCACATTGTTGGAAATCTCATGCACTGGCTCATTTAATAGATAAGTAAAGAAGAATGGAAAGTTCAGGAATCAATACAATCAAGTAACACACTGGACCGGGGACACCATATTGGAAAGTGACAAAACACAAGAAAGCATCGCACACACGAGAGTCAAGTGGTCAGCCCTTTCCCAGTAGGTGATCACAGCATTGTGAAAACAAACATGGAACATAAATAACAAAATAGGATCCACAAAAGAAGCACCGCCTTTGAACGCCCAGTAAAAATTACTGGAGGGCTTAAAAATGTTAAACTGTACCCTTATTTCTGATGTGGATCAAAAGTAATAGATGTTTGATTTGCATGAAAGATCCATAACTTATCAATGCATCATCTCCTAGTACACACATCGAGATATAAAAAGGTGATAAAACAAAGATAGGGACTTAAAAGTACATACAACTGAATACCAGAGCAAAAGAAATTCAACAGTTAAACCCCAGTGGGCCTGACATTTAGGATTTTCAGGCTTAATCTTCTTTCGAAAAATGTAAAAGTTAGCTGTTAGCTATTTCAAAGTGTAGTCTGTTGCAATTTCATGAAAAAAAACATTATTTGTTATCAAATAGCATGTTAACCTTATAGATTTACCTCATATAAACACACACACCCCAATTGGATAATTTTGCTCAGATGGGCATATATAGTAAAACCTATGTAAAACGGCCACTCTCAAAAAGGCCAAAAATGTTTTATAAGGCTAATTATCCCATGATGGAGGTCAAAAGTATTGCAGAATGCTCCAAAGGGGACCATTCTGCGATACTTTCGACCATCATTAAGCTCCCAGTTGTCATTCAGACCTCTGCTTTGTCTATTTTGAGTGGCCGTTTTAAACCTGTTATACTGTACATGAAATCATGTACTGTAGAGCACACACTAATATTTGGCGGGTATTTTTATATGGGAGCCATTTGCAATAAAAAGAAGTATCAACAAAATAAAGAACGCAAAATGCAGCTGTTTCGATTTTTGTTCATAAAAAAAACAATAAGTGGACACTTAACACTAGTATGGGAATTAATAAAACTACTTTATAATATTCGAATCTGTATCCAGGTCGAGAAAATCTCATTTAAAAGAGGATATTATTAAAGGAAATAATATGCAACAGATTGCGCATAATCTTTCCTTTAAAAAACCCATTAAATTAAGACAACACCAAAATTAACTTACGCCATAATGTCATATTTTAAAACTGCCAAATTTTGATGTCAAGAATATTAACTGGTTTAGTAATATAAGCATAATGGTAAGATTTTAAATATAGAGGATCTTACACAAGTAATCATGTTATATTGGATTTATTAAACAAGTTGGTGAAAAGAGATAAAATGCGAGATTTGCCGAGCATTTTATCTCTTTTTTGCAACGAGTTTAATAAATTCAATAATACAGGAGCACGGATGTTAGATTCAATTTATCATATGACATTAAGATTACTTTGAAATCTCATTTCTGTGTAAAAACGTTATAATTTTGTCATTATATATATGTAGATAACGTGGTTATGGAAGTCATAACGTTTCCCAAAAACCTGTAAACCACTAGTGGTTTATCGATATTATGACGTCATGAGATAATGACATTTCTTTTCTTTCAGAGGGTGTTGAAACTGGCGACAGTGGTGGGCATTGTGCATAATAAACCTGTGAAATAAATACCAAAATAATTTGTATTCTTTCCTTCATTTCTGTCCCCTTATATGACTTATTGTACATGTAATGTCCAATTGTCCTTATATAAATGCATGTTAAAAATAAAAAATAAAAAAGAAAGAAAAAAGAGAAAAACTCTGTTCCATTGACCTTTTTCAGACCAATGGAATTTCCATAAAGTTACATACAGTAAAGATAGGATGGTCCATTGTATATATTGAGAGGTCAAAAATTAGAACTTAAAAAACGAGAGGGCCCTCGATTGCTCACACGAGTCCTGGCATATGAGCAGGCGATGTATTGGTCTGTGGCTTAAGAGATAAGCTTTTAAAATATTTCTATTTTTAGCTTTGGTAGCCATATTGTTCAGCCAAGCTGAACGGTCTGATCAATTTTGGTAGAAGGCAACATGAGGAACATTTCTGTGAAATTGAAATTATTTTGAATTTGAACGAGTGGTTCAGGAGATGTCATTTAAAGATTTTTCTTATCTAGAGCTCTGGTAGCCCCCTTTTTAGGGGAGAAAAGCCAACGGTATCATGAGGAACATTTCTGTGGAATTATTATGAATTTGGACCAGTGGTTCAGGAGATGTCGTTTAAAGCTCTGGCGACCCCTTTGTTCGGTGGAGCAGAACCATTTGTGCAATTTTGGTAAAGGGTATTTAAAGGAATAGTTCTGTTTAATTATTATTTTAATTTGGACCAGTGGTTCATGAGATGTCGTTTAAAGATATTTCTTTTTGTATGGCGGAGCAGAACCTTTTGTTCGATTTTGGTAGAGGGCATCATGAGGAATAATTCTTTGCAATTATTTTGGAGGGAATCTGACACTTTGATAGGGTATCTACCTATTTTTCAGATGCTTTCCTTAACTGCCCTACGCATAAGATATCACTGGTATCCTTTTGAATAAGACGATTGATGTATTAGGAACGAATAAAGGTTATAATTAGACAGGCAGACCCCTATGACAAAACAGGAGATGCTACCAAATGGGTTAGAGGTTGCAAAATTTGACTTTACTAAATTATTTAGAAATCAATTAATTTCACATGTAAGTGTATGATATCATCAATTCTCGATTACAAATCACAGTGAAAATATTTTAAAGTCCAAAATCATGAGCATTTTAATCATTATTTTTGTTGTTTTTTCTATCTGATTTTTAAAACAAATATTTTGAAGTGCAACTGTAGTCTATATTCAACCTTGATGGCAATGTATTTACCTGGTGCAATATTATGCAGCAATGTACTTCAACCATTCATCCATGCGCCAAGTGCACTCATTCAAGGGTCATGTAGCTTATGTGTATTGGATAGATACAGTATTTGTGCAAAATAATCTATCAACCGAATTTAGTAAAAGGACAGTTTTCATAATCTAAAGAAAAATATGCTAAAAAAGCTGTAATATTTCATGACTATGGGGTTATGAAAATGAAACTTACTTGTTCTCATTATATCATTATATTTGGAAACAAGATTTTCAAGAGACCACACAAGAAATCAAAATACTAATGCTCGGGCTCGCCCAGACCTCACATTTTCGGCTGTGGGATATCATTGCCCCCAGCTATTCACATATATTATGTCAAATCTGTGAACTCACTTACCTGCATAAGAATTAGTTGGGACTCAGGGGGGAATAATGTTTTAAAATAGTTTTCTATTTCCTATATGTTTAATACAAACAGTGACCATTTAAGCACAAAAATAAAGTTGTACATTTTTTGAAATAGGAAATAAAATACAATATTATAAAACAGGGACCAACAGCGAGCTGATATATGAAGATGAAATAATTTGATCGACTTTAAGAGAGAGCTGGTTGCTTTGCTTTGTTTGTCTTCCTGGTGTCTGGAGATTGTTGTGTGGCTCTGCTTCAGGATGCCATGGGTTTGATCATACTCACTATTTTTTTTTCAAAATTATAGGCAACGATACACTGTGATTCCCATTACCTCTGTCAGAGGTCCTTTATACCAGTGGTTCATGAGATGTCGTTTAAAGACATTTCTTATCTAGAGCTCTGGCGGCCCCTATGTTCCTTGGAGTGGAACCATTTGTGCAATTTTGGTAGAAGGCATCATAAGGAACGATTCTATGGAATTATTTTGAATTTGTACCAGTGGCTCAGAAGTCATCTAAAAGATTTCTTATCTAGAACTCTGGCAGCCCTCGTGTTCAATGGAGCGGAACCATTTATGCAATTTTGGGAGATTGCACTATGGGAAACATTCATGTGAAATTATTTTGTATTTTGACCAGTGGTTCAGGAAGAGATGCCATTTAAAGAAAAAGTTTATGCACGACAGACGCATGATGCATGAAGACAGATCACAAAAGTTCACCCATTTGAGCTAAAAATGATTGTATGTCTTTCTCTGAAGATCAATTTTGTCTTAGCAAACTGCATACCCTGATGAAATATGGCATAGCATGGATCTTCACTGTTTGTCATAGTACCCTATTAGGGCTTTCCAGTCCTCAAAGGCTTAAAATAATCTAGATCAACACATCCTTCAGATACAGAAAAATACTACAAAATGTTAAACAATCGGACTTCGTTGTATTTAATATGTATATGAGAATTAATGTAAAGTACTTCAACATGCAGACCCCCTAGCTCAAGCTTAAGTGGTATTTTGTTTTCTCCCAGATCAAATTATTCCTAAAAGACAAGAATATGAACAAGAGGGCCAGGTCGCCCTAAATTACTCACCTGAGTTTTGAAAACAGACCATGTCCCTGGTGACACGTGGGGCGGGGCCATTTTTGGCCACAGGGGCAAGATTTTAACACAGTTGGTAGGGATCCACTAGGTGATGCTACATACCAAATAACAAGGCTCTAGGCCTTATGTTTCAGGCAAGATTTTTTAACGTTTTCCCAATAGAAGCCTATGAAAAAAACATTTGACCCCCCCCCCCCCCCCTGCCGAGCGGGCATTTTTGACACCAGGGATATAATTTGAACAAACTTGGTAGAGCTCCATTTGGTGATGCTACATACCAATTATCAAGGCTCTTGGCTTTAAGGTTTAAGACAAGAAATATTTAAATGTTTTCCCTATATAAAATTATGTAAACAATGTGACTCTGGGGCGGGCCATTTTTTGCCACAGGGGCATTATTAGAACAAACTTAGTAGAGGTTCACTAGGTGATACTACATATCAAGGCTCTACGCCTTATGATTTCAGACAAGATTTTTTTCATGTTTTCCCAACATAGGCCTATGTAAAACATGTGATCCCAGGGGCGAGCCATTTTTGGTCCCTAAGCCTTGTGATTTCAGAGATTTTTTCATGTTTCCCTATATCAGCCTTTGTAAAACATGTGACCCCAGGGCGGGCCCATTTTTGGCCCCAGGGGCATAATTTGAACAAACTTGGTAGACGTCCACTATATGATGCACCACCCTTAATATAAAGGCTCAATGCCTTGTGGTTCCAGACAAGATTTTTTCATGTTGACCCTCTGTCAGCTTATGTAAAACATGACCCCGGGGTGATTCATTTTTGACCCCAGGGGCATAATTTGAACAAACTTGGTAGAGGTCCACTAGTTGATGATACATACCAAATATCAAGGCCATAGGCAATGTGGTTTCAAACAAATTTTTAAAGTTTTCATCTTGCAAATCTATTTATACCCCCCGCAATCTTTGTTTGTAGGGGGTATACTGTTTTCACGTTGTCCGTCCGTGTGTCCGTCCGTCCGTAACGCTTTGTTTCCTTAATAACTCGAAGAGTCATTGCTGGATTTTCAACAAACCTTGCAAACATGTTCATATATGCAGGAATACTTTAGACAAAAAAGTAAGGGCTATGGGCCAATTCTATTAGAGTTATTTCCCTTTGTAGTTCTAAATGGCTTTTAATATAGTGCTTTATGCCTATGCTATTATAGGCCATACACGGGCCAATCAACTCCTACCACAGCTTTTGATGGAACAATTTGATACTTTTCCTATACAATGTAGACACATTGAACATATGCATGAAGGAGTTTAGTTCAGAAAAAATATTTTTGACAAAATGACAGCTGTGAGAACTTAGACAATTTTTCCCTAATAAGGCTTTTGTATATGCATAGATGGTGCCTTCATGGGCCGATCAACTCCTACCACAGCTTTTGATGGAACAATTTGAGACTTTGCCTATACAATTTAAACACATTGAACATATGCATGAAGGAGTTTGGTTCACACAAAATAATTTTTGACGAAATGACAGCTGTGAGAACTTAGACAATTTTTCCCTTATTAGGCTTTTGTATATGCATAGATGGTGCCTTCATGGGTCGATCAACTCCTACCACAGCTTTTGATGGAACAATTTGATACTTTGCCGGTACAATGTAGACACATTGAACATATGCATGAAGGAGTTTGGTTCACAAAAATAATTTTGACAAAATGACAGCTGTGAGAACTTAGACAATTATTCCCTTATATGGCTTTTGTATATGCATTGAAAGTGCCTTTATGGGCCGTTCAACTCCTACCACAGCTTTTGATGAAGCAATTTGATACTTTGTCAATACAATGAAGACACAATGAACATATGCATGAAGGAGTTTATAAGTTTGTTGAACTTAGACAATTATTTCCTTATATGGCTTTTGTATATGCATGGATAGTGCCTTTATGTGCCGATCAACTCCTACTACAGCTTTTGATGGAGCAATTTGATACTTTGCCGATACAATGTAGACACATTGAACATATGCATGAAGGAGTTTATAATTTTTGTTTGCACAGATTCTACTGAAATCTTCTTATCAAAACTAAGGTCTTCTTGTTCGAACTATAACTTGCCAAGTTTTTTCACTGACTCTTACTGTGCGGGGGGTATTTAATAAGCATTGCTTATTGACTTTTTTCATTTTAGCCTGTGTGATATAGATATGCAACCGACCAACTTTAAAGACTGCCATACGAGGGTCGTCCTACTAATTCGTGGACTTTTTGCGCTGTATAAAAACCATAAGACTTATCTAATTCAAATGGTCATAGATTCTTTTTGTATTGTTCAAGAATATATATTGAAAAGTTGACGCCAATAGCGCAAAGATTATGGTTTGTAGCAAACTTCTAGTAGCACCACATATCGCCCTACGGACCACGTCAAACGTCAACGCCAGAATTTTATGACATAACGTCATTTCTTTTCACTCCTTTTTCGAAGTATTCTCCTGCATAGTTAATGCACTTTTGGTGGCGTTTCACCCCTTTTTCCATACACTTCTTTGAACCACACTGTATTCAAGTTCGAATAACGTATCTGATCACCTCGCGATCTTGAAATCGTTTTCCACGCAAATGCTTCTTTCACTGTGCAGCCAGCTGGTACCATGTGCACTAGAACCACACCGAACTATCCATGAATACGACACACATCACTTTTCCCATCAATTTAACTACCTTCGCTTTCTTCTGGGAAGGACTGTCAAGATTCTTCCATACCACCTTACCATAAACATTCTTTGATCCTCAGATTCATTATAATGCACCCAAGTTTCATCCGTAGTGATGATGCAATCCAGAAAGGTTGGGTCTGATCGACTTATATCCAAGAATCGCCTTGATGCACCGACAAACGTAGATTTTTCTTCCTCCGTTAGTAGTCTCGGTACCTATCTAGCGGATACGTGCGATAAACTCAGGCCTGCTGTTAAAACGCGCTGAGCAGTAGACTTGCTGCAGTCGGCACTACATTTGTAACAGCTTCTTCGCGCACTGTCTTTCGACAATCCCTGTTCAATGGCGTTCTTGACGGCCAGAGTTTGCTTTTTATCCTTGCATGACGGTCTTCCACGATGAGAACTGTCTGTCCACCCTTTACTAAATATGCCATGCAACTTGTACACAAGCTGTTTAGACACATTCTTAATATATCCGTGCTTTGCATCTGTTTTATTGTTTGTATGGGTGTCATTCCACCCTTGACACAAAATTCATTACTGTTTTTCGGGCCGTTGCGTCGTCATTTTCTTCAATTTTTAAAAGGCAGTGGTGCATGTATAACTTGCCGCATTCGTATATAAATAACGTAAGACGTTCGAAACTTTACATGCTGACGTCAGAATAATTATGATGTCCGCCGTCTGTGATGTTTTTGCACATTTTAGAGTATCTGTATCAAAAACAGTTGTTAAAAGAAAATGTTATGGCCACATTTCTAAGCAAATTTTGACGTGGTCCGTACATCCCTACCTTGGTTTATTAAAATGCTATAATCAAAACCAACACTTCAATTCTCTGCAAATTTACTTATTATGCGTGTAATAATGTATTTGTTATATGTGATAAGTTTCATTGTTCTGTGACATTAGGTTTTTGATATATTTGTTAAGTCCATGATTTACTGGGACAACCCTCGTATAATGATCATTCCTGCCAAGTTTGGTCTAAATCCAGCCAGTAGTTAAAGAGGAGCAGTGATTTTGTTACCTGCGCATCCCGCATCTTTTGCTCATAATTTTGTCTCTGGGATGCAAAGTTTTTATTTCAGCGAGTCCCGGGATGCAATAGTATTGCAGACTTGTCATTAAAAATAGTGTTCTGGACTCATAAGATTGCAGTTGGGACTCATCGATATGGGAAACAGCGAGTCCCAGGACCCATAAGCCCAAAATTGTAAATGAATCACTGGAGGAGATAGTCTTTTGAAGCAATTGTTGACAACGGACGCCGCCGCCGGACATCCAACAATCACAATAGCTCACCAAGAGCCAAAGGCTCAGGTGAGCTAACAAGAGGGCCCATGACCCCTGGATCGGTAAAAGGGCAGAATATTTGCTTGCATGGCATTCTATGATTTGATATGCAATAGGACTACATTCAGAATAGAAAAAGGACCTTTTGACCCCTCAAGGGTGTGTGTAAAAGCAAATATTTGCTGTAATTAAATGCTTCATTCCCTTTAATTTGATATGCAACATGACCATATTCTGAAAAAGTTGATTTTATATAAGCCTATAAGGATAATTTCTGCCATGTTTGGTTAAAATTCAGCCAGCAGTTTAGTTGTCCTTTGAAGCAATTGTTGACAACCCACCACAGACATCCAATGATCACAATAGCTCACCATGAGCCAATGGCTCAGGTGAGCTAAAAAGATCATCTGTGCAGTCTGATCAGCGGCTTTGCTATTCGCTTATTGGAAAGTATTATATCTAAACTTGCTACAAAATTTTCAAGTTTCTAGCTAGTATCTGTACAGGGAGCCCACTCGTAGTCTGAAATGAAATTCCCTGACTTTTCACTGACCAAAGTTAAGTTTCCCTGACCATTCTATCGTGATTTACTGCCTCCTCCTCCCCTTACAGTCTTCTGTTCCATCAGCTGCATTAGTAGAAAAGGGTTGCAAAGTCCTTGAGTCTTGAGGTTACCACATAAGTAACACTGAAAGTTGAAAATAACAAGAAATGTCACAGTCGCGTGACGAATGCCCCCAAAGGAATTGGTCAAGCATAAGACACGTTTGAGGAAAGTAAGCTGTAATATAGGAGATATGTCCAGACACGATAAACCTAGAAATGAGGCCAGAAGTCAATGTCAAGGTCAAAGTGATCCAAAATGGTACGCACCACTCCGCCATCCCAAGAGGAATGAACACACCAAATTTGGGATTCCTACATCAAATAATATAGGAGATGTGCTCCAGACACGATTATTCTAGAAACTAGGTCATACATGTAGGTGAAGATCACAGTGGCCTAAAAATGGTACGCGACACATCAGCATCTAAAGATGTATCCATACAGCAAATTTGGGATTCCCATCTCAAATAATATGATATATGTTCTGGACACGATTATTCTACAAACTAGGTCAGAGGTCAAGGTCAAAGTGACCCAAAAATGGTATGTGACACTCCACAATCCAGTTGCATCCACCCACCAAATTTAGGATTCCTACCTATAATAATATGAGATATACTCTGGACATGATTTTTCTAAAACTAGGCCAGTGTCAAAGTCACAGTGACCTGTAAATGGTACAAGACACTCCACAATCCCAAGATGCATTCACACACCAAATTTGGGATTCATATCTCAAATAATAAAAGAGATATGCTCCTGACACAATTATTATTAAAACTAGGTCAGAGGTCAAGGTCACAGTGACCAGTAAATGGTACAAGACACTCAACCATCCCAAGATGCATTCACACACCAAATTTGGGATTCCCTTCTCAAATAATATAAGAGATATGCTCCTGACACAATTATTATTAAAACTAGGTCAGAAGTCAATGTCACAGTGGCCCGAAAATAATATGTGAGACTCCAACATCCCAAGATGCGCATACACTCCAAATTTGGAATTCCTACCTCAAAGAATATAAGAGATATGCTCCGAACACAAAATTTCTTAAAACTAGGTCAGAGGTCAAGGTCACAGTGACCCGAAATGGTATGTGAGACACTCGGTCATCTCAAGATGCATTTAGATACCAAATTTGGAATTCCTATCTAAAAGAATATAGGAGATATGCACCAGACACAATGCAGTTTCTAGAAATTAGGTCAGAGGTCAAGTTCAAGGTCACAGTGACCCAATTATGGTATGCGACACTTCCCCATCCCAAGATGCATTCACACACCAAATTTGAGATTCCTACCTCAAATAATATAAGAGATATACTCCGGACACGATTATTCTAAAAACTAGGTCATAGGTCAAGTTGAAGGTCACAGTGACCCAATTATGGTATGCGACACTTTGTCATCTCAAGATGCATCATCACACCAAATTTGAGATTCCTAGCTCAAATATTATTAGAGATATGCTCCGGACACGATTATTCTAATAACTAGGTCAGAGTTCAAGGTCAAGGTCACAGTGACCCGAAAATGGTATGTGACACTCCGCAATCCCAAGATGCATTTACACACCAAATTTGGAATTCCTATCTCATAGAATATAGGATATGCACCAGACTCAATGCAGTTTCTAGTAACCAGGTCAGAGGTCAAGTTCAAGGTCACAGTGACCCAATTATGGTACGCGACACTTCGTCATCCCAAGACGCATCCACACACCAAATTTGAGATTCCTACCTCAAATAATATAAGAGATATGCTCCGGACATAATTATTCTAAAAACTAGGTCAGAGGTCAAGGTCAAGGTGACCCGAAAATGGTACGCAACACTCCGTCATCCCAAGATGCATCCACGCACCAAATTTGGTATTCCTATCTCAAAGAATATAGGAGATATGCACCGGACACGAAGCAGGACGGACAGTGCGATTACTATATGCCTCCCAAAGTTCCTTTGGGGGCATAAAAATATATGACCAAAATTAGGTCTAAGATCACCTTTTAACATTTAAATAACTAGCAAAGAGGTATTAGAATAACTGGATTGAATACCATATCACCCCAAAAATGTCAGTCATCATCTCATATCTGTTTATTCAATTTTTGAGGGGTTTGAACAAAGCATAATTTTAAAATTCCCCGACTTTTGAACATTTTCTAATTTCCCTGACCATTTTACAGAATTCCCTGACTTTTCCCTCTGACTTTTCCCTGACCAGTGGGCACCCTGTCTGTAGCTGAGCAGGCTGGTTTGAATACCACTTTATGGGACGCCTCGAAGACAGGTTTTCTCGCGTTGCTACCCATATATGGGTGAAAGTTCCATCCTGAACTTTTTTAAATTCAAATTTCAAAACTTGCAGTATATCTAAAAAATATCAATAATTTTAAGTTGCAATGGTCAATTGTGGGAGCACAGTGGTAGAGTGCTCGACTCGAGACCGAAGGGCCACAGGTTCGAGCCTCACTGCGTTGTGGTCCTTGAGCAAGACACATTTATCCTAGCTTAATACTGGTTAAACCCAGGACAGACTCGTCCCTGTATAACTGAAAGAAAGTTGATGGGACGTAAAGAATCAAATCAAACAAACAAAAACAATGGTCAATTGCCTTTAGATAAACTGAAAATTAATCAGTGAATCTATAATTTTTGTTTGATTTGATTCTTTACGTCCCATCAACAATCTTTCAGTTATGCAGGGACGGGTCTTCAAATGTGTCTTGCTCAAGGACCACAACGCAGTGACGCCGGTGAGGCTCGAACCCACGGCCCCTCGGTCTCGAGTCAAGCACTCTACCACTGAGCCACTATTATAATCGGCCTAATACAGGATTTTGAGGCTGAATTTCTATGGAAAGTCAGACTGAATATATCCTGAAGACTTTCTCCCGGCATGCTTCCCAACGGGGGACACAAACAACTACCACACTTCAATGAAGGGTCAAAGATATTTAAAGATCATTCTCCTTGAACTGGGCCTCGACGCAAGAAAACCAGACTTAACTAGCTAGTCTGGCCCAGGAAATATGCACACTCTAGTTTCAGTTCTTTGGTGCAGTCTTTGCTTCCAAAGGATACCCTTTTAAGAACATATTTGACTTCACTACAGCTGGTGACTGGGACTGTGTGGCGGCGGTAGAACGTCTCCCTGCCCTTCACTTTAGTGTAGATTAGATTTTATTTTCTTGTCCTTTGGGATCATGGGTTTCATTGTGGAACTTTGAAACTATTAGAGGGTCACTGATGAAGCTTAAATGGCAGAAACTAGCTAGTCTGGCCCAGGAAATATGCACACTCTAGTTTCAGTTCTTTGGTGCAGTCTTTGCTTCCAAGGATACCCTTTTACGAACATATTTGATGTATACAATCAACAAAGGCGCAGACCAGCCTGCGCATCCGTGCAGTCTAACCAGTGCCTTTGTTATTCTCTGATTGAAAAGCATAATTTCTAAACCTGCTTTATTGAACATTTCCAAATTCTCTGAAGCTGAGCAGGTCAGTTTGGGGTCTTACTCAGTCGAAAATCCTGAAGACTTTCTTCTACTAAATGTTGTCACCCTCTTTAAATAAAGACTTTACTTACTTACTTACTTACTAAGACAGATTTTGTCACAATGAAGCCCAAATATATGTGGCAACTGGGGTAAGTGGAACTCAGGGGACAAAAATTCCACTCGTCCGCTCGTAATTACGAGTGAAATCTAGAAAGGACAAGCAATCCTTCCCAAAGCACTCGTCCTGTAGGACGAGTGCTTTAGGAAGAATTACTTGAGGAAGTCGTATTGCAAATTACTCACTTATGTTCTTTATTGCATACGCTTTTAAAAGACATGTGCATGCGTTTGCAGAACGAGTGTGTTACGACATAAAGCCGGTCAGGAAGGAAGAGGGGAAATCTTATTGGAAAATTCCTCCTTGCGATGACGATGCTACCAGGGAAAAATAATGCACACAACTAGCAAAAACTTTTCAGTACTTTATGTACTAAGAAAACATCAACAACACATTAATATACAATGACACCACCTACGCTGTTATTTCTGGCTAATTGACCATCCTATACTAGAGCAAGTTGCCACTCCAAGATCGTTTCAATCAGAACCAATCTTGGACTGTCCTGTTCTAGATGTACGTCAACTAGTCAGAAATAAGAGACGTAAAGAATATGATTAACATATAACTTAAGAAAAAAAAAACAATTGGATCCTTTAATATTTAAGTTCTCGTATTGACGAGAAATCTCGAGATTATACGCGTCTCGCGAACACTATGTCTTCTAAGCTGCACGTGTGTCTATTTCAGACCATCGGCGCTGAGGTGATCGAACCTGTACTTTGGTCGTCACTGGATTCACGTATTCGTGTTATCTGTTACGCGTACTACTGATCGTTACTCAAGACGTCAGTATTAATTTATGTCCTCCTGATCATATCCCACGTTGGGACATCAGATTTTTCATATAACCATTCGAGCCGGTTGGCTTCCCATTTTGTTGCACTACGTTGTAACGATTGGGGCTTTGATCCACGCTGGTCGTGGCCTAAGGGGACAACTATCATGTGCCCTCAGGTACTTATCAATGGCTCACCAACTTTCAGCCTCCAACGTAGGAGGGGACACAAGAGATGATTCTGCAAAAAACAATCTATATTTAGAATCTCAGAATCACTCTTTTGCGTCGATAATGGGGTTGTTCGTTCGCAGTTCACAAAAATAGAAATAATTTCAGTGGTCTTACTCTTTTAAATTACAGCCTAACCCTATAAGCGCGCGATTAGCCCACACCCGTGGGTGTATGGCTAACGGCTCTCATGCGGTTAGGATGGATCGGCTCTTCTAAATACCCACACTTAAACTTATATAATAGAGAAGTATTTTTTAGTGACTGGCCTATGTCAGCGCTAAACAATACCTCTTATGCCAAACGAACAAACCCATACGTAACAAACTCTTCTATACACTGTCGTAACGTCACCCTGGTTGAGACGCTATCGCAGCCGAAACATCAAGATCCTGTGGCCCTTTTTCCCTTCAAGGTCACGTTATCTAGATAGTTTCGAGGTTTACACATACTGATACCAATTCTCTTAAAATTCCAGGAAAAAGGTTGAACAGTGTGGTGCCGACGTAACGTTTGGACGTTTACGTCGGACATCACCCTGCCCACGCACTAATTTCGTACATGTATAACGTATCAGTTGTAAACAACTAATTATGACCTCTCGGCAAAATATATAAATCAATATTGAGAGATTACATTCTGCTGTTTTATGTGTGTAAAACCGTACAATGCTTTCTTATATTTATTTTGGTGTAACACCAAAATGCTTTACATTTACTTTGGTGTAACGAAAATATCTTACATTTACTTTGGTGTAACAAAAAATATCTTACATTTACTTTGGTGTAACATTACACCTACCTTATCTCTAAACATACATGTCAGCTATCACCTTATTTATGTAAGTGTGTTGTAGTGTATGCACCTAACCCTTATTCTTATATGCGTCAGATATAACTCGAGGTGACACAGACGGGTCGCTACAGAAAGTCGATTATCACTAGCAGTTAAATCGTCTTTCCAGCAACGCCGTACAAATCACAACAATTTAAAATCTAGCTGCTAAAATTGTTTTTCACCTATCGGTCCCTGGTAAATCTTTCAGCATGCCATTATAGTTTTAGGTGCGGGCCCGACATGGCCTGTGACTACATTTGTCCGAAATAACCCGACGAGTCCATTCGGACAGCTTTTACTATAGCCGCAAGAATGGTCCCAGCAGATTTTTAGGCAATACGCATGTGCGTAACTTCATACGCAAGTGCGTAACAATCGCTATTTTCACCAAAAAAACGGGACGTTATTGATAACACCCGAAAGAACACATACACGGAATGCTGGCCGATTCAACAGACGACAAAATAGAAAACGAGTGACTTATTATTTCAATACAATGTGACATGCTAGAGACATCGCGATTCAATGCAATTACACGGATCGCCATCGCCCTATCATGTACAATATCAATACAGTAACGATATATATAACTTCACGTACCTTTTATAATAATGAATAGCATCTCTATATCGAACCTTTCATCGGTATGTTTAAAATGTCCCCTAACAAGAATGGGAAATTCCATCCTTTATATATTGAAAAACGCACAAGATTTCCGAGATATTCAAGAAGAATAAGGAAAACGTGCAAGCGTTGATAAATATAGATACAATGAATTCCATCTCAGACAAACCGACCTTTTATTGGGACTATCAAAAGAAAGAGTACCGTATCATGGTTCGAATAGGTGCCCAGGTGCATACCTAAACCACTGCGTATTTGTGCGTATACGCAACCATAGCTGATTCTGTTATTCCAGCCATTCTGTATCGTAACAAAGGCCCTTCCTTTTGGGAGAAAAAGGAATGACTTTTTCTTACGATACACGATGCAGAAAAGAAGGAATAATACAGAATAAATATATAATACAACATATATACACGTGCGACTTAAATGGCGGACTACCTGGAAAGATAGTCTGCCCCCACATTGTCTTGTCCTCGGATTGCCACAATCATAGACCTGTATGGTTGGAGCTTTAATGCTCAACACAAAAATTTGGGGTTGTACCCCTTTAACTTCCTATGAAGTTTTATGTCTTATGACATTTAATATATAAGGCTTAATAGCCAATAACTTTCTCAAAGATCCATATGTTATGCATTTTTATGCCAAGTATACCTATTAATAACTTCCTCCATAATACAATCTTTGCTCAAATAAATTAACGTGACTCCTCACGTTGCAGCCAACCTCTGTTGCAAAAATATATTATCGTGACTTGCTCACGTCAACAGTCTATTGTCATCCGTCGTGACTAAATAAATTTCCGTGACTCCTCACGTCAAAAGTACACCTACGTGACTACTACTATGCTATCATAGTTAAAAATATAGGTCAACAATCCGAGACAATTGGGTCATTACACCATCGCACACCTTTAATACTAACACTGACTACTGCTTTCAGTTCCAGTCATATTGCGCCAATAATATGGTATTGGGCAACGTCTACCACTACCATATGAACGTCGTCGTTCTGTCTGGCTGTCAGTCCGTCTTGTACGGCTAACTACTGCCTCCTTAGAGGATATGTTTCTCTGGGGTATACTACAACATTGAGTCATTGCGACCTTTATATTGTGAGTTGTCCTTTGACAAATGGCACAAGATCTACAAAATTGAGTTACCTCCCTACAAACACCGGGCCAATAAAATTCATCTAAGACCTTAGATATAGTTTCCTTTCTGCCTCTATGATTTACCACCTTTCGTGATTCATGGGCTAAATTCATAACGCTATGCGTTAAACTAGAAGGAACTACCAATTGAAGTGAAACTTTAGCATTCTTCTTATGATGCCTATATATCAAACCATTCCTACGAATGAACTTAGTTTCACCACTAGAGAAACTGTGACTTTTAGTCACACTACCAGACTCTACTCTTCGTCTAATCTCTTTCAATTTAACGTCTGACGCTTGCATCATACATAATTCTTGCCTGTGCTGCCTTATAAACTTATCTACGACCTTGACCTTTCTATTCTTTCTCCTATCTTTCCTTGACTGTTTATTTTTAACTACCCCTGATGAAAAATGGGTTATATCGGGAAACTTGGACCCCTCAATGTTTCCAATGACTAAGTCATGTGCTGGATCGTCAATGCAAAATGCATCCGTACTACCACTAAAAAATGGACAATCAATATTGATACGGGCCATAGGACATCTCTGATTATAATTGTTAATAAGAGTCACACCAGACTGCTTATTTAACATTTGACCATCAGAAACTAAACTTCTCCTGACAACTACCCCCGTACAACCTGTATCTCTCAAAACTCTGATCTCTTTACCATTTACGGTACCAATCGCTGTCGGCAACCTTGACCGTGGAAAATGACAAGTGCCCTTGCTATCCTTACGGGGTAAAACTTCTGATGAAGAATGATGAGAACTAAACTTAGCCTGGCCTTTTCCTACATCCGAATTAATTTTACAAAAATTGACCTGATGGTCGGTCCTGTAATTATTATCATAATGATTGTCACAGTGGTCAACTCGACCACGATTCCTATCTTGACCCCAATTCGAGTTATCTCCCCTATAAGTATACTGGGAATCAAATTCTGCACTAGATGCCACCCTCTTGTTATCGGGGTTTTTCCAACATTTATAGGTGGGGTGAGGCTTGCCACAAATCTTACATTGGACTCCTGGCCTTTGCTCTTGCTTGGGCTCTACCTTAGGCTGGGCTTGACCTACATCCTTACTTTTATGCTGCCCTTTTGAAATACACAAGGGAACACCCCCCTTCGCATCGGCGAACAAATCTGCCTCATGAGATAACTCGCCCAGGGCTTTAAACGTCTTAGGTTTGAGATACAAATAGAGCTCATGACTGCAACAGTCAAGGAACTGGTCTCGGGCCAAAAAATCACAAACCGCCTCGTAGGTCTTTTCGACCTTAGCTAAACCCAACCATTTATCAAGGTAGCTCGCTAGCCTACCGCTAAATTGTCTGAAAGTTTCGGCTTTCTCGGGCCTACAATCCCTAAATTTCTTACGAAAAGATCGTTCGGTGAGGTCGAAATTGGTAAGCAGAGCCTCCTTAATCTGACCATAATCCGACTGGTCATCTCTGGAAAGCCTAACGAAGACTTCCAAAGCGCGTCCCTTTAATAAGGCACTTAAGTATGATGCCCACATGGACGGGTCCCATTTATTTGACAAAGCATAACTTTCGAACCTAGTTAAATAGCTATCCATCTTATCCGTATGTTCGTCAAAGTATGGAAGCTTGGGACTCCTAGGATTCGAACTTTTCTCTTTGGGCCCCCAGGGATGTGAAGTGGTCTTGGCCTCGATTTTTTTTAGTTCTACTTCGGCCTCAATTTTTTTTAGCGCAATTTCTTTTTCCATTTCCATTTCCTTATCCTTGCGCGCAGCCTCAATTTTTAACTTTTCCACTTCCTTATCCTTACGCGCGGCCTCAATTTTCATTTTTTCTAATTCCCGATCTTTCTCTTTTTGCTCCCTTTCTTTATCCTTTTGCTCGGCCTCCCTTTTCTCTTTTTCATATTCCCTTTGGGCCAACCTTTCCTCCCTTTCTAAATCTTGTTGCCTCTTAAGATAATCCCTTAGTTCTTGCCCTTCATATCCTAATTCCCGTGCTAATGAAATATGTTTATCCATTTTAGCCTATTGTTGGGAATGGTATGAGTCAACTATACTGTTGAAAATAAATAAGGGTTCGCTTTGTCCCTTTTAGATAGGTATGGGCTAACCAACGTTCGCGCTGGTAAACTAATAATTTTACTAGGGATTTTATGACGTTACATATGAGTAACGTAAAGTACAACGTATAAGAGATCACCACGGAAAGGTGCCTAGGATATATATCAACTTTAAATAGGCCCTCACTAAACGCATTTGACTAAAAAACGTCATTCATTTTCTCGCATTTACGTCAAGAAATGTATACCTACGCGATATTAATATAAACGCGTTACAGTCAAGTCAACAGTCACTTGTCATAGCAAGACATAATAATTGACTAAAATAATCTTTCTATGGACTTCTTCTAATAATAGAAATCAGTTGAGTGGCGTCACACACTATGACGTCACTGAGGTGATTTAAATTATTAGTACCCTCAAACGATATGAAATTTTCCACATCAGTATCCTTAATTAATAGGAATACAGGGCATAAGCTAATACACAATGATATGGGTAAAATAAAGGTGGACAAGTCTAATAATAAAACTCTGACAAATTTTCCTTGGGTTTTATACCCTAATGGCAATCCACAGAACAAGAAAGTATGGGCCCCCTCAGAATGTTATGTGATGACTTATTTACATGTGTCGCACTTCATCACAGGGGAACGCATTCAATCAGTACTGTGTGTTGACACTCACCACCTTTCTTGTAAAGAAAACTACTAGTGTGCGCCCGTAGCAACGTCACAGCAGAGAAATTTGCCAATAAAACCTCAAAAATCCCACTCTTCTGACACCATTGTTACGACATAAAGCCGGTCAGGAAGGAAGAGGGGAAATCTTATTGGAAAATTCCTCCTTGCGATGACGATGCTACCAGGGAAAAATAATGCACACAACTAGCAAAAACTTTTCAGTACTTTATGTACTAAGAAAACATCAACAACACATTAATATACAATGACACCACCTACGCTGTTATTTCTGGCTAATTGACCATCCTATACTAGAGCAAGTTGCCACTCCAAGATCGTTTCAATCAGAACCAATCTTGGACTGTCCTGTTCTAGATGTACGTCAACTAGTCAGAAATAAGAGACGTAAAGAATATGATTAACATATAACTTAAGAAAAAAAAAACAATTGGATCCTTTAATATTTAAGTTCTCGTATTGACGAGAAATCTCGAGATTATACGCGTCTCGCGAACACTATGTCTTCTAAGCTGCACGTGTGTCTATTTCAGACCATCGGCGCTGAGGTGATCGAACCTGTACTTTGGTCGTCACTGGATTCACGTATTCGTGTTATCTGTTACGCGTACTACTGATCGTTACTCAAGACGTCAGTATTAATTTATGTCCTCCTGATCATATCCCACGTTGGGACGTCAGATTTTTCATATAACCATTCGAGCCGGTTGGCTTCCCATTTTGTTGCACTACGTTGTAACGATTGGGGCTTTGATCCACGCTGGTCGTGGCCTAAGGGGACAACTATCATGTGCCCTCAGGTACTTATCAATGGCTCACCAACTTTCAGCCTCCAACGTAGGAGGGGACACAAGAGATGATTCTGCAAAAAACAATCTATATTTAGAATCTCAGAATCACTCTTTTGCGTCGATAATGGGGTTGTTCGTTCGCAGTTCACAAAAATAGAAATAATTTCAGTGGTCTTACTCTTTTAAATTACAGCCTAACCCTATAAGCGCGCGATTAGCCCACACCCGTGGGTGTATGGCTAACGGCTCTCATGCGGTTAGGATGGATCGGCTCTTCTAAATACCCACACTTAAACTTATATAATAGAGAAGTATTTTTTAGTGACTGGCCTATGTCAGCGCTAAACAATACCTCTTATGCCAAACGAACAAACCCATACGTAACAAACTCTTCTATACACTGTCGTAACGTCACCCTGGTTGAGACGCTATCGCAGCCGAAACATCAAGATCCTGTGGCCCTTTTTCCCTTCAAGGTCACGTTATCTAGATAGTTTCGAGGTTTACACATACTGATACCAATTCTCTTAAAATTCCAGGAAAAAGGTTGAACAGTGTGGTGCCGACGTAACGTTTGGACGTTTACGTCGGACATCACCCTGCCCACGCACTAATTTCGTACATGTATAACGTATCAGTTGTAAACAACTAATTATGACCTCTCGGCAAAATATATAAATCAATATTGAGAGATTACATTCTGCTGTTTTATGTGTGTAAAACCGTACAATGCTTTCTTACATTTATTTTGGTGTAACACCAAAATGCTTTACATTTACTTTGGTGTAACGAAAATATCTTACATTTACTTTGGTGTAACAAAAAATATCTTACATTTACTTTGGTGTAACATTACACCTACCTTATCTCTAAACATACATGTCAGCTATCACCTTATTTATGTAAGTGTGTTGTAGTGTATGCACCTAACCCTTATTCTTATATGCGTCAGATATAACTCGAGGTGACACAGACGGGTCGCTACAGAAAGTCGATTATCACTAGCAGTTAAATCGTCTTTCCAGCAACGCCGTACAAATCACAACAATTTAAAATCTAGCTGCTAAAATTGTTTTTCACCTATCGGTCCCTGGTAAATCTTTCAGCATGCCATTATAGTTTTAGGTGCGGGCCCGACATGGCCTGTGACTACATTTGTCCGAAATAACCCGACGAGTCCATTCGGACAGCTTTTACTATAGCCGCAAGAATGGTCCCAGCAGATTTTTAGGCAATACGCATGTGCGTAACTTCATACGCAAGTGCGTAACAATCGCTATTTTCACCAAAAAAACGGGACGTTATTGATAACACCCGAAAGAACACATACACGGAATGCTGGCCGATTCAACAGACGACAAAATAGAAAACGAGTGACTTATTATTTCAATACAATGTGACATGCTAGAGACATCGCGATTCAATGCAATTACACGGATCGCCATCGCCCTATCATGTACAATATCAATACAGTAACGATATATATAACTTCACGTACCTTTTATAATAATGAATAGCATCTCTATATCGAACCTTTCATCGGTATGTTTAAAATGTCCCCTAACAAGAATGGGAAATTCCATCCTTTATATATTGAAAAACGCACAAGATTTCCGAGATATTCAAGAAGAATAAGGAAAACGTGCAAGCGTTGATAAATATAGATACAATGAATTCCATCTCAGACAAACCGACCTTTTATTGGGACTATCAAAAGAAAGAGTACCGTATCATGGTTCGAATAGGTGCCCAGGTGCATACCTAAACCACTGCGTATTTGTGCGTATACGCAACCATAGCTGATTCTGTTATTCCAGCCATTCTGTATCGTAACAGAGTGAAAGTTGTAAGTCAATATTTAAATATTTTCGTCCTCTGGAACTGACAAAAGAAACATAATGCAACTGCAATAAATTTATTAATGGATAAAAATATAAAGTTTGAACACATGATCAGCAATAGGCACATAGTCTAGAAAACAAGGTCCCTCTTTTTCAATGGTTAAAACTTAAAATAAAACAAAGTATACAACATTTGTAAAGATAAAACCTAGATACATAGCCATGTCACACAAAAAGTATTTGAGCCGCGACATGAATTTTCCAACAATGTGGTGTGTGCGACCAGCAAAGGCTCGCCTGCGCATACGCGCAGTCTGATCAGAGCCTTTTCTAGTCACTTGATTATTATATGGTAAATAAAGCTACTGAGCGAATTTCAAAGCTTAAAAGGAGGCTGCACAGGCTCGTCTAAGACTACACTTGTCAAAATGCCATGTTGTTGGAAATCACATGTTGCGGCTCATTTAAAGCTACCATATACTGGTGGGGATCCAATTCTGCCAGCTGCTTTATCAGGCGGCTTGAAAAAGTTGTAACATACAATAATTATTGATCTGAATGACATTAACCCTTTTCCTGCTATGAAACAATGCATGAAATTTTTAGAATTTTTTTGTCATCTGATTTTTTTCGAAAAATTTCTTTCAGAAATGCCATCAGACTGTTAAAACAGTTTGGATCCCCATAAGGCATGATACCTTGTCAGGCCTGGTCTGGGTCCAAAGTGTTTGCTAAGATTACCAGCAGACCACGCTAAAATAAGTGCTAAATTTTTAACTGCACTTTAATACAAATCTCAACAGTAAATGTTGTTCAGAATCACCATGAGTGTGTTTTATAATTCTCAACTGAAACATACACTGTGTCGTCTTAATGAGACTATTCTTCTGAGCGCTCAAAACGTAGAGAAAGTTTGTTTTGATCCTTTACGTCCCAGTCAACAATTTTTCACTCATGTGGGGATGGGTCTTCCTGGGTTGAACCGGTACTATGCAGAGGATTATGTGTCTTGCTCAAGGACAAAACACCTAACCACACTTTTTTCCTGGGCAAGCTTGAACAAGCAGTTAACCTGTACTTCGTGCACATACTTATGCTTGTAACTGACAACAATCAGCGGAAGGGGGGAGAATAACCGTAGAAATTATTTCATAATCTCCAGGAAAGTATGGGACTGGATCTTATTGTGGAAGTTCTTCTTGTGTGACTAGGCTCATCTGACCCTTTTGCACACTTAACCACCATGCAGGGTGCAATAGGGCTTGAAACATTATGGCACTAAACTAAAAACATCTTATCTTGCTATACACTACAATGCTAGACACTACTACTTGTATGTAAAAAAAGTTCTAAAAATAATCCCGAACTTGAAGATCTTTAACACTTGTCCGCTGAACCTGGATATACACACAATAGAAATCAGTGTAGATCCAAATCAGATGGCTTCTACTAGCAAACAGTTAAGATCCAGATCAGATGGCTTCTACTAGAAAACAGTGTAGATCCAGATCAGATGGCTCCGAATAGAAAACAGTGTAGATCCAGATCAGATGAATTCTAATAGAAAACAGTGTAGATCCAGATCAGATGAATTCGAATAGAAAACAGTGTCCAGATCAGATGAATTCTAATAGAAAACAGTGTAGATCCAGATCAGATGAATTCGAATAGAAAACAGTGTAGATCCAGATCAGATGAATTCTAAAAGAAAACAGTGTAGATCCAGATCAGATGAATTCTAATAGAAAACAGTGTAGATCCAGATCAGATGAATTCTAATAGAAAACAGTGTAGATCTAGATCAGAAGCCATCTGATCAGGATCGACACAGTTTTCCACTCCAATTGAAAATACATGTAAAAACCTTGAGAAGTGTAGTACATAATTGAGCAACGGCATGTGATTTCAAACAATGTGGTATTATGACAAGTGTAGAATCAGGCGAGCATGTGCAGCCTCCTTTTAAGCTTAGTCTACAAATGCTGCTCCGTCCGTAGCTTAATAGTCATTGGTCTATAGCTTAATAGTCATAAACTATTCAAGCAGCTAGCAAAGGCTCTGATCAGACTGCGCCTATGCGCAGGCTGATCTGAGGCTTTGCTGGTCGCACATACAACATTGTTGGAAGTCCCGTGTCACGGCTCATATGAGTATTAAGTATGACAAGGGTTAAAACAACTAATATACTACTATATGGGCCTCGACGCGAGAAAACCTGTCTTTGGGGGTTTGGGAAATATAAAGGCACAGACCAGCCTGCCCATCCGCAGTCTGATCAGCGCCTTTTGTTATTCGCTTATTGGAAAGTATCATATCTAGACTGGCTAGCTGCGAAATTTCAATTTTGTTGCTAGTCTCAGTAGCTGAGCAGACTGGTTTGAGTCTCAGTTTGTAGGAAATCCGAAGACGGGTTTTGTCGGGTCGAGGCCGATATTATGCCTTATTTAACTATAAAGAGGCTGATTGTCCTTCTAAAATCAAACTTGAAACTATGAAGCTAATTCACCTCTCCGAACCACGCCTACAAGAAATAACATTTTTTTTTTTACTAGTGTCGTCTGTTGATAACCTTTGCAAAAAATTTGGACCCAGATTAGGCCCAACAAAATGTAAGACCTGAACTGGATCCAAGCAGTTTGACACTCTAATGGTCTTCCTGAAAGAATTTTTCGAAAAAAGTTGGTTTTGAAAAAAATCAGCAGACGACAAAACATATGCAAATTACCCAGCATGCAAAGAGTTAAATTCACTAACATGAACCTCCGATTAATTGTGAGAGATTGAACATGTGCACTTTTGTTTGTGGGACTTTGTCATGTGCTATGTCGTCATTGCATTGGTCAGTTATACACTATCAGGTGACTTGAGTGACACTCTGTGTTTGGTTCGGAAACAACTATTACAATACTGTGCCTAATTAAGTATTGTGCCTAATTAAGTATTTTGGGAAATACTTTCTGTGTATAAAGTCATCCCAAAATTCCTGAATACTAAAATAATCACAATTTTACGCTGAAAATACTGCCTAACTGGCCCTATGATACATAATAGTGATCAATTTCTTTGATAATGCTGGTTAAAATGTTGAGCAAAAGATACAAGTTGGCATGTGTGCCCATCGAAGACACAGATCAGCCTGTGCATTCTCAGTCTGGTCAGTCTTCAATGGATATTCTATGGGGAGCCAAGGGTCCAACCTTTTTAAGAAGTAAAACTAAGACTGATCAGATTGAGTGGGTGCGCAGACTGATTTGTATCTTCCCTGTACACACATGCCAACTTGTACCTTATGCTGGATACCCGCTCGTATAAGAGATTGCTTTCCTTGACAATGCTGGCTAAATCTTTGTACCCTGGGAAATTTTCCCCTGCTTCTTTGTATGCTTTTTTTTTTCAAAATCAACTTTTTCTAAAATTATTTCAGAAATAAGATCAGAAAGTACTTTTTCTAAAAATTCTTTCAGAAATAAGATGAGTGTCTAACAGTTTGGATTCAGATCAGGCTCAATGTCATGTCGGGCCTGATCTGGGTCCAGCCTGTTTGCAAAAGTTATCAGCAGACGACGCTACGAGATAGTTAAAATCTTTGTATCTGCCATTTCAACTCCTTCTCTTTCTTTGTAATGCTATTTCAAATCCTCTTTGCTAACGACATTAAAATCCTCTACATTTATTTGTCACTGTGGTTTCAGATCCTCTTTGCTAATGACATTAAAATCCTCTACATTTATTTGTCACTGTGGTTTCAAATCCTCTTTGCTAACGACATTAAAATCCTCTACATTTATTTGTCACTGTGGTTTCAGATCCTCTTTGCTAATGACATTAAAATCCTCTACATTTATTTGTCACTGTGGTTTCAGATCCTCTTTGCTAACGACATTAAAATCCTCTACATTTATTTGTCACTGTGGTTTCAGATCCTCTTTGCTAATGACATTAAAATCCTCTACATTTATTTGTCACTGTGGTTTCAGATCCTCTTTGCTAATGACATTAAAATCCTCTACATTTATTTGTCACTGTGGTTTCAAATCCTCTTTGCTAATGACATTAAAATCCTCTACATTTATTTGTCACTGTGGTTTCAAATCCTCTTTGCTAATGACATTAAAATCCTCTACATTTATTTGTCGCTGTGGTTTCAGATCCTCTTTGCTAATGACATTAAAATCCTCTACATTTATTTGTCACTGTGGTTTCAAATCCTCTTTGCTAATGACATTACAATCCTCTACATTTATTTGTCACTGTGGTTTCAAATCCTCTTTATTTGTCACTGCCATTTCAAATCCTCTTTGTTTGTCACTGCCATTTCAAATCCTCTTTATTTGTCACTGCCATTTCAAATCCTCTTTATTTGTCAATGCCATTTCAAATCCTCTTTATTTGTCACTGCCATTTCAAATCCTCTTTATTTGTCACTGCCATTTCAAATCCTCTTTGTTTGTCACTGCCATTTCAAATCCTCTTTATTCGTCACTGCCATTTCAAATCCTCTTTATTTGTCACTGCCATTTCAAATCCTCTTTAGGCAATGCCATTTCAAATCCTCTTTATCTGTCAATGCCATTTCAAATCCTCCTGTCAATGCCATTTCAAATCCTCCTCTTTATCTGTCAATGCCATTTCAAATCCTCCTCTTTATCTGTCAATGCCATTTCAAATTCTCTTTATCTGTCAATGCCATTTCAAATCCTCTTTGTTTGTTACTGTCAATTCAAATCAACTTTATTCGTCACTGTCATTTCAAATCATCTTCATTTGATACTGCCATTTCAAATCCTCAATGTTTGCCATTAAAAATCTTCTTTGCTTCTCAATGCAAATGCATGTAACAACTCTTCTCGAAACCGGCTATCTTTCAACATTTCTTTTGTAGGCTGTAAGTTAAAAATTGAAAAGCCCATAGGTTTAGATTTAAATTTTGAGTGTAAAATTGTGGATATTTTCTTACCCATCAGTCTTAACATATGTTTTGGGTGCTCAAAAGAACCGTCTCATTGAGACGGTTCTTTTGAGTACCCACAACATATGTTTTGGTTGAGAAATAAGAAAATTTTTTGGTATGTACTCTTAACTAAAGTCCTGGAAGCCTAAATGCTAACAGGGCTTCATACAGGCAAGTTTGTGATAAATTCAAGGACTTCTAAAAGACTCTCAAACAGTTTTCACGAACTATAAGTTTATGAATATTACTGATTTACATGTTAAAATTCCACTTCCTTGCTGGCTAGCAGATGATTCATATGAAATATCAAGCCTTATTTTCCATGAAAAGAACAAAAAATAAACCAAAATTTGTCATCTGTTGTAATTTGTGCTAAACAAGTGGGTCCTGAAAGCTAATTACATGGGTGTAAGTCAAAATTTCTGAAGTCCTGAACTTTTCCCAGTTTTAAAAAGTTAGTTTGGTGCTTAAAAGATCTGTCTCATTGAGACGCTTCTTTTGAGTACCTAAAACATGTGTTTGAAATTTGGTATAAATATTTAAAGCACTTTTATCTAGAGGTGCGATATCTATAATTGTTTATGTATATAAAGTGAGCCTGTGTGTATGTAGGTGTGAAAGTGCTCCATCTGCGTGTATTATTTTGTATACATGTAAATCATCTTTGTACTTTATACTTGTATTCTTTTTTGGCAGTAGTTTATAGAGGGCCTCATGGAAGATTAGCTTTTTTGTTTGCTAAATGTGTTACCCTCTGAAAATAAAGACTATAATTATTATTATTATTATTATTATTATCCCCACGCTTTTTTAAAAAAGCGTCGGGGATATTGCAATCGCCTCCGTCCGTCCGTCCGTCCGTCCGTCACGCTATCTCCTCCTAAACCATTGGACGAAATCCAACCAAATTTGGTGTGTGGGTTGCTCACATGAATGGGGTGTGCAACGGCACATATTTTTTTTTGCCCCGCCCCCTGGGGCCCTGGGGAGGGGCCAAAAGGTCAAATATCATCAAATATCATTAAAACTCAATTACAAAGTCAATTTGAAAGATTTTTTAACCAAACTTTGTGTGTCTTCTCACACATGAAAGATATTAAACATATCAGACGGGATTTTCATTTGGCGGCCTGGGTCATGCCCTAGGGGTCGGACTTGGGGGTACCGTGGGGGGTTGGGGGGGTCCAAAAAAAAATTTTTCCGAAATTCAACCAGATTTGGTGTGTGAGTTTCTTACATGAAAGGCATATGCACCGGCGCCATTTTTGGGGTCCCCACCCCCTGGGGCCTTAGGGAGGGGCCAAAAGGTCAAATATCATTAAATCTGAATTAATAGGTCAATTTCAAAGATTTTTAAACCAAACTTTGTGTATCTTCTCACAAATGAAAGATATAAAACATATCAGATGGGATTTTCATTTGGCCGCCTGGGTCATGGCCCGGGGGTGGGACTTAGGAGTACCGTGGGGGGGGGGGGGGGGGGGGGGGGGGGGGGGGGGGCTGGGGGGTCAAAAATTTTTTTTTTTAGAAAATCAACCAGATTTCGTGTGTGAGTTACTCACATGAATGGCACATGCACCCGCACAATTTTTTGGGTCCCTGCCCCCTGGGGCCTTGGGTAGGGGTCAAAAATTTAATTTTCTGAACATGGTCATGTGGCATATCAAATTAACGGGGATGAGCAGTAGACCAGGATACACTGAAAAATTTTAACCTACGATTAAACTGGTGACCTTGGGATGGGGTCAAAGTGTCAATTACCATTAGATTTCTTCGAGAGCGTGGGGATTTGCGATGGCGCGCCATCGAATGTGTTCTAGTTAGAAATTCAAATCTCAAAGCTTGTATCAGGGGTTTTTACCATTTACCTTTTGAAATGGGGTCAATTGACCCCCTTTGTATAAAATAAAGCCTAAAAACTTTCATTTAAAGGCTCATTTGGGAAAGATGTGGGTCATTTACTATATAAATAGGGGGTCAGGGAAAACCCTGTAGTATTATGTCTACAAAATACTAACAATTTTCAGTATAAGTGGTCAATCGTTTTTAAATAAACTGAAAACAATTCAGAGATGCTATAATAATCAGGTTAATTCAGCATTTCTATGGAAAGTCAGCCCCAAAATCCTGAATTCAGGAATAATCCTGAAAACTTTCAGCCATGTTCTTACCTTTGGAGGTAGTCATTAACATTATTATAGCCTCTTTCTCTCGCTAGATGAATGAGTATCCCGGTAGATGACTTCCCTTGGTTTCTCCGACAGAAACTACAGTTACAGATGCGGCGACATGGTGGGCACTCCCAATTCTGAAAAATCACATATCCATAAAAATAGATTGTTTTAGACCCAAAAATGAATGTTTTGGTTATTTGTTCCTAAAAATATTTGCTGTGCTCATTGGAAATAGCTTGAAGTTTTAACGAGTATCGAAAACATATTATAAAAAATATAGGATGGTGACCTTCAAAATTAGGTCAAGGTCAATAAAATCTAATCATTTCTCTTCCATGTTGTTACGGCTATGTCTTAAGATATCATGTCGTAAGATGGGGGCTCACATGTGGTGTCATATAATATTTTGACCCCCCTAAAAAGTGACCAACAGGTCATAACATTATGACCCCAGGGTCAAAATATAACTGTAATATTTGACATCGAGACATAATTCTTTCAGCAGTCCCAATGGCACATGCCAGTGAATTATGATTGATTCCATGATTAGTTTTTGTGCTCTGCTTTTATATTATAATTTCTAAATTGTTTCCTTCACACCAGACATTAGAAAATCAATTAAATCTCCATTTGTAAGCTTTTCCTGAACAACCCTGTCGTTCAAAAACTCTAAATGCTACTTTTCTCTACCATATTATCGTCTTGGGAGTACCTGGTGTATTGCTCCTTTCAAAAGCAGTAACAGGCCTGTCAGATCTGATTCTGATCTGTTTGCCTTGGCATTTTTGTTTTAAAAATGTTTGAAATTGAACAAAAATATTCAATGAGACTTACCGGGTCTTTCAATGCTTCTTTCACATTTTCACCATATCTGTTCCTCAAGCATGGACCACAAAACTAAAAAAAATCAGACATGGTATTTCATGAACACAGAAAAAAAATTAGGGTCATATAATTCAGGCAATATGATTATTTTACTTAGGCTTAAATGAAATGTATGTGTGGTTCCTGTTGGCCTACCTACACTAATTTTTTTAACCCAACCCTAAACATTAAAGTGGTCTTTGGAGAAAAAATAACTTAAATGGGCACTTTTTCAGATTTTGTCATTATTTTCTTTGTTAAATGCTATAACAAAATTTAACAATTTCCCTACCTACCTACCCTAAATTTTGTTGGTATGCAACAGGAACCACACATATATTTCATTTAGGCCTTATCTCATTGTAGACAGGACATTAGTAATTTGGCAAACAATGAATACCAAGATGAGATGCCATATCATGCAGCATTTTACCATGTCTGCACCGTTTTCTTATTCTAATACAAAAAAGTATTCTAGGGCAGAATATGATAGAGTTTGGAAATTATAACCCCTGGCCCCTCAATATATACAATAATAGGTCTGGAATCCACAAAATGCTAGTCAGAATAGCAAACAGGGAAATCCGAAGAAGCAGTCTGATCTTGGCCTGCACTGTTTATCTATCCCTTTTTGGCAGAGAGAAAGTGTTGGAAATCTTATAACATTTACCATACCACTGACCTTCAAAACACTATTACATTAAACTGGATGGACAATTTCATTGGTCTAAAAAGGGTTGTAATTCTTGTAATGCTGATGCTCAGCTAATGAACAAATTTAATTTTTTTAGTCCCAGTCAACTTTTTTTGGGACGGGGTTAATCCCCAAAAACACACTTTCAAAGGACATTGGGTGGGGTAAAGAAATTCTTCTGTGGTCATTTGAGCAGAAGGAAAATGTAGCAAGAAAGATTGAGCATACAGTATAGACTGATCATACTAGGTGAATGCCCAGGCTGATCCGAGTCTTCCATGGGCTCACACTCATTTTATTGGTTTTATCAAGTCATGGCTCAACTGTATTCAGTAGAAAGGTTAATCATCTACCTGTCCTCGGATCCCATAACAGCTCCAAGATCTACATATAGTCTTCATGTCATCTGTTTTCTGTCTACATTGGTGGCACGAACTTCCCTATAATGATATGCATGTCATTGATGGGTTAGAGACAGACCTATGAGTGCGTATAAATGTTCAGGCTTGTCTTAGCCTTCACAGACGTGATAAGTACCAATATTTTTATTGTTTGTTTATTTTGTGTTAAAGGGCCCACCAACAGCTAAGGTTTTGTTTGTTTGATTTGATTCTTTATGTTCCAGTCAACATTTTTGTCAGTCATGTCGGGACTGGTCTTCCTGGGTTGAACCAGTACTAAGCGGAGTATAAAGTGTCTTGCTCAAGGACACAACACAGTGCCTCGGGTGGGGCTCAAACCGGCAACCCCTCAATTCCGAGTCATATATTCTACCACTGAGCGACTGCGCTCCATTATCAACAACAGTTACGGTCATATGAGACGGGGAAACGGCTTAAGTAAGAAAGAGGGCAAAGATCAGGAATCAATACAATAAAGCACCACACCTGACCCATGATACCAATGGGGAAAGTGACAAGGTCACAATTAGCCATCACAAACAAGAGCCAAGAGGTCAGCCCTTTCCCAGCAGGTGACCACAAGGCATCAACAAACAGACGTGCATGAAAACATAACAAACCAAGAATCAGACAGACTGGAGAAGCTGAGGATCGGACCGGAGACTCCTGGTTTACGAGTGGTCTATCCACTACACCATGACGGCTTCCGTTACATTTTGTCTTAAACCATTTCGTCTAGTGCCATTTCGTCGGGAAAAAACATATCGTAGAAAGAGCACTTTCGCTTAAAAAGACTAGGTTGAAAGAACGATTTAGTCGAATGAGTTTCATCGAAAGACGTCTAAAATTGGGGAAAAAAAACATTAATATTTTCTTCTCAATGTGGAAGGGAAAGCACTCTGTTTGTATGGCATGTTCGATTTTGTTATAAATGGTCAAGAAATAGAATAAAGTAGAACCATCATGTATTTCATCTTCAGCCATCACTTTTAACACTTTCAATACAATTCAGGCAAGAAATATAAATAAATTCTTCAATGGAATAAAACTTACCTTGAATGTAACTCAGTTGAAAGGCTAAGGCTATTTTACCGATGTACTATAAAGATTTCCCATCACAAAATAAGGATTTAACATTTAAGAATTGTATAACTATTGAAAAGCAGAGGGATTAATGTAATTATATGGTACATTTTAGATGAACTGTCGCATCTGACTTTATTTTCTAGGCAAAGTTTCGCACTTGCAAAACTTATTGAACAAATTGACACTAAGACAAAATGCCAGATCATTCAGGGAAATTACCTTTCCGCAATATGGTTTCAGGAGAAATTGCTCTTTTAGCTAAATGGTAGTAGGCCAAATGGTTTTAGACGGCCGTGCAGCCGGGCCAGCCCAAAGGAGTTTGGTACTTATCTCATATGACATGCACAAAAGCCTCCTTTCAACATATTCAGCGGCGCTAGGTCTAAATCTTGGTCCGAGTCCCTTCTATACCTATACTTTGTGTATGTGAGGGTATTATGAGAAACATTCATGTGAAATTATTTTATACTTGGGCCAGTTTGTTCAGATGCCGTATAAAGAAAAAGTTGACACAAAACAGACGAAGACCAATCACAATAGCTCACCTCTAGCATTTGGCTCAGGTTAAGCTAAAATAATTTTTACATGACCTTGGAAGCTTTGTTAGCTTGAAAAGTATGCAGTTGTACAAAATCTTTAGACTAACATCTATCAACATGCCCATCTGTGAATTGGTCATTTCCTGGTCATATTCACTTAGGGGATAACTGTATTCAAAATGTTCATTTGGGGAGGTATATCGTCGGATATACGGGCGGAAATTAAGTTTTACGGTAAGCGGAGCCGTAAAACGTGATTTCCGAACATATATACGACGATATACCTCCCCAAATGAAAATTTTGAATATGGTTATCCCCATTCTAATGCACTATTAAATTTTTCCCTTAAAAAGACAGTGAAAATGTACTTTGTTGCGCCTATACGTCCAGCGGCTGCCAGCTGCATGAAACCGCTTGCCAGCTGCATTTATTCACTTGTCAACCAATGAAAAGCGATGTTACGTATTGATGTCGTGTTTCCGACAGTATATCGCAGGATATACTGTCGCAAATTTATGACGTTATCCAATCAGACGTCACGTTGCATTTGCAAGTGCATTAGAATTATTATTTATATTTCAACTTTTTGCACTCAGAAAGACCCAGTCACTCTTTGGTGCCAAAGGGTAACAACAAAAAATCAAACCTTTGAAAGACTTATCTCCTAGTGTCATCTGCTGATAACTTTTGCAAACAGATTGGACCCAGATCAGGTCCAACAAAATGACGGGCCTGATCTGGATCCAATCTGTTTGACATTCAGATGGTGTTCCTGAAATAATTTTTCGAAAAAGTTGATTTTGAAAAAAATCAGCAGACGACAAAACAGCATGAAAGATTTCCCATGGGGCAAAGAGTTAATGAGATGGATTCAGGCCCCCAGCAGACCCTCATGAAATTAAAGTTTTTTTGTTTTTTTTTATAAAGGCTGTTTTAGGTAAAATATAGGTTGTTTCATTGAAATTCTAACAAAAATAAAGAGCAAATTAACATCAAATTTTCTAGTATTTTTATCAGATCCTAATCTTTAAATCCATGTTATGATAGATGAAGGTATGAAAAGGGTGCAGCAAATCCTTTGCCAATAAATATATAGCCCATTATAGCTATAATTACATATCAATAGAGAAATTTCTCTTGTTGTGTACTCCGTAGTAAAAAATGAAAGGCTTGTGTTGAGCAGTGCTGAATTAAAAAAAATAGATCACATATTTTCTAATCTGGAAGGGGGGTTGGGGTCCCCCCCCCTCCACGGTAAAATTTTGAATACCAAGAAAGCAGAAGAAGCCATTTCTGGTCATTTTGTAAGGACAATTTTACCTTCAGTAAATAAACAATTTCAGACGATACCGGTATTGCTCCCATTTACTGTAGGCTCTTTTTTAAATATAAAGGAGATTTAGACAGATATGCATTTTGTCGATATTAGTCTTGCGGTATAGATAACACTGTTTAGATTTGACAACCTTTACTAAGACAATGACATTAGAAAATCAGGACATTATTCAGAAGTCAGTAAACCCAATAGATGCTATCCATTAATATTTGTTGGCGCAGTTATTTCAGTTGGTAGGGTGTCCAACCTAATGCCTGGAGTTTTGCAGGCTCTATTCCCAGATCGGGCACATTCTTTCACTAGTTGTCAGTTAGCCTTACTAGTGAAAGAGGAGTACTGGGTACTTGTAAAAGGATATGGCCTAGGAAAAGGGTGGTTAGGATCAACAAGTCATTCCAACATTACCTCAGCTGTTTAGCATGGATGTAAAGCAAGAAACAAACCCAAAAGTATTTATATTTACCTTACCTCAATCATTTTTATTGCTGCCTAATCTGAAGCATCAGAAAAATTGAATATAAGTCACTCTGGTGCAAGAGGAAGGTCTAGACACAATGGTCTGAGGATGAATACAGTTTTCTGAAAAGCTCAAGATATCATGGTCATTACTTGTAACATACCTATGGTCTATTTCTTATGTTCAAACTGATCTTGCAAAATTTAAAGGTTTATTAATCAAAATAAAGGTTATTAAAGGTTTTTCAGCCAAATTAAAGGTTTTAAAGAATTGCAACCAAATTAAAGGTTCCACTAGGGGGCCTGTGGATTGTACTCACATAAATGCTGTCATATTTTTTCTCACTAACAAATTCTGCTACCAAATTTAGATCATCTTCCGTAATCTCATCTGCACTCCTCTCATCTCGGATAACTACGGGACGTTTTCTTCTTGGTTCCTCGTACTGTGGATAAAAACATTTTTGAGAGTAAAATTGTGAATATTTTCTTTACCATCAGTTTTAAAATTTGTTTTGGGTGCTCAAAAGAAGCATCTCATAGAGACTGTTCTTTTGAGTAGCCAAAACATGTTGGGTTGAGAATTGAGAAAATGAATTTTTAATTACACACCTATCCAGAGGCCAGGGCCCGGAATTACAATGCCTCCTTAAAGTTAAGCAAGACTTAAGATAAGTATTGATATTTCAACATGCTATTTTAAATGCTAAATAAATTACCTGGATCGATGTGGTATTTGTGGTCAAAGATAGCATTGTGATCTTCAGAAAAATTAAAACTATTTTGATTTTATCCAGTTTTAAACGTTATTTTTCGCATCCTGAAAAATCAATACTTAACTTAAGTCTTCCTTAACTCTAAGGAGGCATTGTAATTCCGGGGCCTGGTCATGAATGAATACATATGAGCCAGTGCATGAAATTCCAGCAATGTGGTATGTGCGACCAGCAAAGCCTCAGATCAGCCTGCGCATATGCACAGTCTGATCAGAGCCTTTGCTAGTCGCTTGAATATTCTATGACTGTTAAGCTACTGACTGAACAGCATTTGGAGTTTCTAAGCTTAAAAAGAGGCTGCATAGGCTCGTCTGAGTCTACACATGTCAAAATGCCACATTGTTGGAAATTGCGTGCTCATATTTAAATGAACAAATTGCCAGTGACTGTGATAAAGAGAAGACTGAAGATCATGTTTGAATTCCTCTCTAAAAAATTTTGGAGCCCAGAACAGCCCCAAGACCAGAGTTTGGAGATATCAAGATTAAATTTTATTAATCAAATGTCATAATATTATCGATAGATAAATCTTAAAATAGTTGTTTCATGTTATTAGCATGTAACTATTTAATCTGTGAAAAATGGTCACATTCCTAAATAAAAGAAAGTAATGTACGATGAATGTTGCATTACATCCAATACATTGTGGTTGTTGCTCACCTAGTAGCAAGTATGAATGCATGACTTGTATGACCTATACAAATTCAAGCCAAACAATTTTTTCAGATCGTCAAAGCCTTTATGCAGGGTTTTACACCAAGTTGAATGTTTGGGGGACAATATGATGGGGGTCCCATCATTGAAATTGGGGGTTCCATCTTTTTAGATAAGCTTCGAATTTTGGAAGGTAGTACATCCTTCCATGAAGGCTCGGTGTTGTCCCCAGGTCAGTTATTTTGAGGGCTACATGTATGTTTGGCCCCCTTCCGATATTTTGGGGGGCCATTTGAAATTTTTGAGGGCCACATATTACCATCAGTGAAACACAATCCTATACGCTTTTTTTACAAAAGCTGAACTTGTCCCTATAATATGCAGGGACCAAGCTATATGGCCCTTAAATTTAGGGGGAGTGCTTCTTCTCCAGTACAAATAGGGAGAAGTTTGAGAAAACAGGGAGAAGTGATAGATTGCTGCATCCAGAAGACAGAAAAAAACAGTCTCTGATCAGACTTTTCTCTAATTGAGATAAAAAAAAACACAAGAAAAAACAGTCACTGATCAGACTGCTACTTGCTTTCCATCCTGAGAAATTTGGTTGGTAAATTTGAAATACACATGATCTTGCTGTCATTGTATTTTATCTATCTGTCTACAAGTCTCCACTTATCTGAAGTCTCTGGTATCTTTGATCTATTGCCGACCTGAGCCTTTCCAAGTGAAAATGTTACGTAATTCAGATAATTGCCCTTCACGCTTGAGCGGTCGGCTGAGTTGTCAGTGAGATTATTCACACTATGAAAAAATCAATACACAAAGTCAGTGATGGACAAATCAGTATATGTTTTCCATGCTTTTTAGCACGGCCGATGTTTGCACGGATGTTTTCACTTCTCGTTTACCTACGAGGTCAGTGCAGCAGTCTAAAACAAGAGCACCTGTCCTATTTATTTATAGATAGCCTGTAACTATGGGAAAACCGGAATCGTTACGAAAAAACTTTTTAATGAAAGGCACAACAAACACATCTGCGTCCCAGAGGACGCAGGTAAGGTGAATTGACGGGTCCTACCTAATGATTTATGCGTATAAGACACAGGATATTGCGTCCTGTAAAACCCTGCTTTATGTTGTCGCTGTCTGACAATAATCAAACTGATATTATTGAAGCTTTTAATTCAACCTCCAGATATTTCGATGACTTACTTAATATTGATAATCCTTATTTTGAACAAATGGTAGGTCAGATATATCCCACTGAACTTCAGTTAAATAAGGCGAATTCTTCTGATGCTGAAGCTCCGTTTTTGGACTTGAACTTGTCTACAACGAATGGCATAGTTTCTTCTAAAATTTATGATAAACGTGATGATTTTAATTTTGAAATAGCAAAATTCCCCTTTCTTGATGGGGATGTTCTGCGCTCTCCTTCCTATCATATGGTGTATATATTTCTCAGCTTATTCGTTTTGCTAGAGTGTGTTCTAATGTTGAGGACTTCAAAAACAGAAACTTATTTTTAACTGCTAAGTTATTAAAACAAGGTTATAGATATCATAAAATTCAAAAAGCATTTTCTAAATTCTACCACAGACACTCAGAGTTAATTGTTAAATACAACATTGGGTTAAAAGCTCGTCTGCAACAAGGCATATCAGAACCTATATTTTATGGTGATTTAGTTTATAAATTCAAACGAATTGTTGGAAAACCTAATTTTAGTGATCAATTCAAAAAGATAGTAAAACGTTATATAAGGGTTGGATATAACTTGGATATCATGCGACAGTCTGCATGCCTAGTTTTAAACCCAATCACGGTTTATAGCTATGGTTTCCTCTTTAATTGCACGACGGTGGGTCAGGCCTCAGACTCTATGACGGCCCTGACGTAAAGCTGTAATCGATGGGTTGGTGCCTGATGCTTATCTGTAGCTGAACCCACCGTGGCTCAACTTGAGGTTTTCTTTAGCTCTGACTATCTGTGAGTCATGAGCCCTTTTCTTTGTTTCATCATGGTGTTTTAATTTAATTAGTGTTTCTCCATGATGATACATTGCATTAGTTAGATGGCCTCCATGCGAGCTGAACATTTCTTGTACTTCAAAAACAGCAGAATCTAGGGCGAAGATTTGGTACCAGTAAAATGCATTTAAGCCCCCCGGTGGCTTAGGCTGCTGTCTGTTCTAAAGCGGTGGTTCTGTTGTTGTTGACTTTTTGTTTATTGTTATTCCAATTGTGGGAGTCTGTAATTGTTCTGTTTTGTTGTACATTACTTTATGTCCATTCTAGTATTGCAATCATCTTGATGGGGGAGAGAGCTGGTTGCTTTGCTTTATTTGTCTTCCTGGTGTCTCGTGATGGTTGAGCGGCTCTTCCTCACGGTGCCACGGGGTTGTCTGCGTTTTGTGATTGTGGTATTTCCTGATCATACTCACTATTTTTGCTGCTCGCACTTTCAATATTGAATAAGTACCAAAATCTCATAAGGCCAAATAAAAAAAAATATGTGGTTCAGGTAACACCCTGAAAAAAATTAGGGTAGGTAGGTAGGTAGGTAGATAGGTAGGTAGGATACTAATTTTTTATTTTTTGAAAACTTTTTTCTTGGAATATTCAGACCTGTTTGGAAATTTATTAAATAAGTCAAACTGATATAAAAGTCTATTTTTGAAGATATAACCTTGTTTTAATCTCTTTACTTTCAATACCAAAGACGGAATACATAGAAATTTAGATTCCCGTTTCTGATGGTAATTTTGATATGTATTTTTCTCCAAGTTCTGAAGTTGAAGAGAATAGCAGAACAAAATTATTTTGTTTTGCTATTCTCTTCCAACTTCAGAATTTGGAGAAAAAAGTTAAGGGTAGGGGGGTAAAAATTTAGGGTAGGTCGGTAAGCTGAATCACACATATTTTTTTTCTTGCCCTAAACTGGCCCATATAAAGTTTCTACTTACCTCATCGGAGTCTATAACGTTGAAATTTTCGGCTTCTGTTCCTCTACCAAAGAAACCAAATCTAACAAATAATCTCTGCAAATATAATGAAAACAAATGTACATAAAATATGTCCCATTCGTGTAACAGGTCTCCAGGTAATAAATATTTTTCTTACTTTTAAGGCAAAACATATATTGTGGGGCCCAAACGAACTGTCTAATAAATAAGAAAATAGTAACAATTTTATGATCAAAAACTTTGCTGTCTGAACTTGTTTGAAAGTGGAATTAGGCAAGATATAAATATAAATGAAGTTAGATTATAAGATAACTAAATTGCAAAGTTGATATATTGGATTATTTAATTAAGTATCAAGGTAGTTTTGATATCTAATATACTAAGTAAGAAATCCAATAACTTCACCTAACCACATTTTTTCCTGGGCAAGCTTGACTAAGCGGTTTACATGCACATAATTTCGCTTGTAACTTACAACAACCCTTCTTGAATCAGTAGAAAGAGGAGAATGACCATAGAAATTATTTTATGATCAATCTCCACAAAATACTGGATCAGTCCGGTATCGAACTCACTATCCCTGGATCTGCAGTCGGACTCGCACCCGACTGCAATACGAGGCCCCGTTATATGACCATGGTGACCATGAAAATTAGGTCAAGGGTGTTCGTTATATTTGCATGTTCTTTTGTCATCTGCAGATATTTTATTCAAAATTAGCTTTTTTCAAAAAATCTTTCAGGACTACCATCCATGTCAAACAGACTGAATCATGATCAGGTCCGACAAATCCCCAGGCCTGATCTGGTTCCAACTGTTTGCAAATGTTATCAGCAGATGACACTAGCAGGTATTGTTTGTTTTGTTTGTTTTGTTGCTTTACGTCCCAAGTCAACAGCTATGGTCATTGCGGGATGGTCAGTTCACCTAACCACACTTTTTCCTGGGCAGGCTTGAACAAGCGGTTAACCAGTAATTCGTGCACATACTTTCGCTTGTAACTGACAACAACCCTTCTTGAATAAATCAGCGGAAGGGAGGAGAATGACCGTAGAAATTATTTCATGATCAATCTCCACGAAAGTATGGGACCGGACCGGGATCGAACTCGCGACCCCTGGATCTGCAGTCAGACACGCATCTGTAGCCAGACACGTTACCGACTGCGCTACGCGGCCCAGTTCTAGCAGGTATTGCAGCAAATTTTACTTTCAGTCTATGTATGAAACAAAATCAAAAGAGGGTTATTTCTAGCTTCTTAGAAGACAGTAGTGAGCTATAAATAGAACTTACATCAGGGGACGTGACTCCTGAACATATAGAAGAACTTGATACTGAAGATGATACCGAGCCTCGCCGGGCTCGTGTCATTGGTGGACTAAAATTCAGAGGGTTATTGCGGGATGATCTAGCGGGGTTACGTCTAACCTCCGTTATATCTGAAGTTCTCTTCTTGTATGCTCTTGGCTGCTAAAAACAAAGTTGAAGATATATCATAATTGTTTTCAAGTAAAACATAACGGCATGGGTGAAAGTTAGAAATTTCCAAAATTCTGAACTTTCGAAACTCCAATCTTAAAACTCACAGTATGTAGACTAATTATATGCTATTTTAAGTTTAAATGGTCATTTGTCCATAGATAGACTGAACATAAATCAGAGAAGCTATATGGTATCCCTAATTCAGCATTTTGAGGCTGACTTTCTGTGGAAAGTCAGCCTCAAAATCCTGAATTCAAGAATAATCCTGAAAACTTTCAACCATGTTGTATTCAAGTAAAACATAATTAGGGGATAAACATATTCAAAATTTTCATTTGGGGACTGAAGGTATATCGTCGGATATATGGTCGGAAATCACATTGTACAGCTCTGCTCTCTGCATTTCGTCTCAAATTGGAGCATTGCAAGCCGCATATCATCCAACAAAATGTGATGTAATTAATGACGTCAAACTATTTTATTTTCGACTCTCGTAAATTTTCGACATTATCCAATCAGACATCGCATTACAAAATCAAGTTCATTAGAATGGTTCTCTGCTGCACACTGTACATTTCAATTGTAATGGACTGTCTGACTGTGTGCTCAATAAAAATAAAAGTGGTCTGCCATTTGCTTGTTTGATTTGATTATTTACATCCCATCAACAATCTTTCAGTCATGTGGGGACGGGCCTGGGTTGAACCAGTACTAAGCTAGGAATAATGTATCTTGCTCAAGGGCACAACACAGTGACGCCAGTGAGGCTCGAACCCACAACCCCTCGGTCTTGAGTCAAGCACTCTACCACTGAGGCACTGCTCTCATGAAAAATTACTTTGCATGAAAAGAGTTAAGGGTGTTTCTATGTGCACTTATTGCAGTGAGTATGACTGATGCTTACCTTTTTAGGGGCTTGAACTTTTTTGGGTTTAACATGTTCTAAATCTTTCATCAACTGTTGCAACTGAAACAGAAATGTATTGCATTGTACATGTTGTAGATGGGAAATTAGAGGAGACGAAAATGAGTCAAAAATATATGGCTCAGTGCACAAGGTATTGATACATTTTACTAACTGAACTCAATAGCTAGGGCTCAGAAACACCTGCCCATAAGCAAACTCATACATTTTTCATGAAGGGTGTTCATATTTGGTACAATAATTAGTTTACCTATTGTGTCTAGATGACGAAGGTTTCAGTTCTCTGGCATAATCTTGGGAGTCAAAATACTTATAAATTCTATCTGTGTGGCTTTTGTTTGTTTCTGTATGTCCCAGTCAACACTTTTTCAGTCATATCAAGACGGGTCTTCCTGGGTTGAACAGTACTACTAAGCAAGGATTAATGTGTCTTGCTCTAAGTAGTTTGTCTTTCTCAAAGACACAACACAGTGATGTCGGTAAGGCTTGAACCCGCAACCCCTTGGTCTCGAGTCCTGCACTCTACCAGAGCCACTGCGCTCCCTCTATCTGTATGACTTGTAATTCAAACTCCCCTAACAAACTTTGACGTAGGTGATTCATATTTTGCACAATGATTGCCTATGGTATAAAGAGGACAATAAAGATTTCAGACTGCCCACATGCCATTGCAGTAACCATATGACTTTGGAGTAAAAAAATAGTCAATGTCAAATATAATTAAAAATCTTCATGGCTCCGAACACAAGCTTTTCTAACATTTTTTGATTGAGACTGTTTATTTTTGGTAAACTGATTGTCAATAGTGTGTAGATGACAAAAGAGGCTTCAGAATCCAGATATGACCTGGGAGGTCAAAAATATTTAAAACTATGGGGCATTAAACTCTTTGCCTACTAGTGTCATCTTTACAAGCAGTTTGGACCTAGATCAGGCCCGACAAAACGTCAGCCATGATCTGGATCCAAACTTTTTGACATTGATGGTATTCCTGAAAGAATTTTTCGAAAAAGTTGAGAGATTTTGAAAAAAAAAATCAGAAGACAAAAATGCATGCAAAATTACCCAGTATGCAAAGAGTTAATACAAGTAAGGATATCTGTGATGGGCTCCCCCATCATCTGACCCAATTCTTTTTTTTTGTTTAACAAGGGATGACTGTGTATTAGGCCAAATAAAAAAATAAGCCTGTTTCGAGTAACGGGTCTGAAAAAAATATATTTTATGCATATTGAAAGGCATTTTGCTATTCAAAATGCATGAAATTATATTTTTATCCAGAAAATCTGGAAAAATTCTATGTTTCACCAGTAAATTTAGGTAGGGTCGAGTTATTATCAAACGGTTTCAAACCCAACTAGAACACATTAGATGGCGTGACATGGCAAATCCCCACACTCTTAAAGAAATATTATGTTAATTGACCCTTTGATTTGTTTGTTTGATTTGATTCTTTACGTCCCATCAACAATCTTTCAGTTAAACAGGAATGGTCTTCCTGGGTTGAACCAGTACTAAGCTAGGATAAATGTGTCTTGCTCAAGGACCACAACAAAGTGACGCTCGGTCTCGAGTCAAGCACTCTACCACTGAGCCACTGCGAATTGACCCTTTGACCCCATATCAAGGTCACCAGTTTGATATTAGGGTAAATTTTTTCATTGTATCCTGGTCTACTGCTCATTCCCTTTCATTTGATATGCCACATGACCATGTTCAGAAAATTAAATTTTTGAACCCCAGCACCCCTTGGGCGTGACCCAGGGGACCTAATGAAAATCATGTCTAATATGTTTTATATCTTTCATTTGTGAGTGGACGCACAAAGTTTGGTTTAAAAATATTTGAAATTGACTCTGTAATTGAGATTGAATGATATTTAACCTTTGGCTCCAAGGGGTGGGGCAAAAAAATTGTGCCGTTGCATGTGCCATTCATGTAAGTATTATGCACGGCTATTTTGGCGTATAAACGTTTGGAATTGCTATTTATGAAATTGACTGCGGAACACTGGTAGATGGTATAACTATTTAATTAGAAGTTTCTTTAAGTAAACATTAAACGACAATACCACAAAATTAAGTCCTATGAAACTATTAAGAGTTAAAACTAAAAAGGTAGATCCTTTTAAATAGCTGGTTTCCAACTATAAAACTTAGAAAAAGTCCTTCGTATAAATTCCAGGATTCACTTCTATAGTAAACGGTAAGTCCAGTTTTCACAGTAAGTCAGTGAGGAAATCCACACTAAAGTTTATTTATAATAATCCGTACAGACGGCAATATCCAGCCTGAGTTCACTAAAATGGTTTAAACGTTACTGATTCCAAATATATTCTCTGTGTCCCAAATTGTCTCTGCTAGTGTTTATATATGGACATATTCTTATCACACAAATCACTAAATTGTAACAATCTCTTTGACACTTCTCACTGCTCAGGATATGAACATCAAAGGTACTCTGATTGCTAAGGATATAGACATTAAAGTTGCCATATCAGTTGAGATCACTGTGACTAGTGTCTATTTTCAGTTTGAGATCACTGATTGGCATATTAATTGTCAGAGCTGTAAAATCTACTTCCTTCCTTTGAGGAGTGATTATAATCAACAGCCCATAGCAATTCTAATAGCACTTTGATCTCATTTCCTGGACAGTGGCCCAATTTATTTATTTATTTTCTATGAAAATTCAACTTAAAACACTGAAATTATAACCAAGAAATGATAACACTTTATGAACCCATTTGCATGAATTTTTACAGCATAAAATAAGTAACTCACAAACCAAATCTGGTTGAATTTCAAAGAAAATAAATTGAACCCCCCAACCCCCACGATTCCCCCAAGTCCCACCCGTGTGGCATGACCCAGGCGGTCCAATGAAATCCAGTCTGATATGTTTTATATCAGACACAAAAAATCTTTGAAATTGACTTTGTAATTGAGATTTAATGATATTTGACCCAGGGGACAAAAATATTTCAATATTGCACTCGCCCTGCAGGACGAGTGACTTACAATTTTCACTCGTCCTTCAAACACATGATCTCGTCCTTAAAAATTGTATGGGGGGGGGGGGGGGGGGGGGGGGGGGGGGGTTGATGTTTTTTGAAGTTCCTTATATCACTGCTAAAATAATATTTTACATTTAATACTCAGTCTCATGTTGGGACTTTCTTTTCTCAAATTCGCGTTTTACTTTCCGCTTTTTCTGCAGGAGACATTTTAGCAGAATTACGACCGTCAAGAAGAAAATTCAATAATTACAGTGATACAGTCTGTCAAACCTATTTCATTGATGAAAATGCGCTCCGAAAAAATCAATATTTACTTCGATACAGTCTACCACACTACCGCGCATTATACTGCGCAGCTTTTATTCGCCATTTGCAATCACAACATCCGGTTTCTACTTTCGGAATTGAAAAGGTGTTTGGCTGGATGAAAACGCTTTCTGCCATTCAGAAAATGCTAGTTTCACCTACAGATTTTAGCACTCGTCCTAAAGGACGAGCGCTTTGGGAAGATTCACTCGTCCTTTCTAAAATCCACTCGTAAATACGAGCGGACGAGTGGAATTTTTGTCCCCTGTGACGTTTTGGTCCCTCCCAAAGGCCCCAGGGGTGGGGACCCAAACATGGTGCCGTTGCATGTGCCATTCATGTAAGTAACTCACACACCAAATCTGGTTGAACTTCGGGAAGAAATTTTTGACTCCGGTACCCCCAAGTCCCACCCCTGGGGCATGACCCAGGAGACCATATGAAAGTCCCATCTGATATGATTTATATCTCATTTGTGAGTACACACAAAGTTTGGTTTAAAAATCTTTGAAATTGACTTTGTAATTGAAATTTAATGATATTTGACCTTTTGGACCATCTCCAGGGCCCTAGAGTGTGGGGACCAAAGAAAAGTGCCGCTGCAGTGAGCAACACATGCATCAAATTTGGTTGGATTTCTTCTAGGAGGAGATAGCGTGACTGACGGACAGAAGCGATTGCAATTTCCCCAATGCTTTTTATAAAAAGCGTGGGGATAGTTACATTAAGGATGAGGCACTTACAACAATTTGATTGTCTGCAAGATTTCTTCTTCTCAGCTCTTCAAGGTCACTTGTACCAAGCTGAAAGACAAAAGTAAGATAAAATAAACCGCGACATGTGATATCCAACAATGTGGCATTTTGACAAGTGTAGACTCAGACAAGCCTGTGCAGCCTCCTTTTTAGCTTAGAAACTCCAAATGTTGTTCAGCCAGTAGCTGACCACTCATATAATACCTAAGCGACTAGCAAAGGCTCTGATCACACTGTGTATGCGCAGGCTGGTCTGAACCTTTGCTGGTCGCACATTATGTGATATACCACATTGTTGGAAATCTAATGCCGCGTCTCAAATACACTTTGGTTTAGAACTGTGACAATTCACTGAAATGTTCATGAGTTGATATTTACATCCAAGCCAACAATTTTTAAGTCATGCCTGGATATTTCCTGCGTTGAACAAGTTTTCTAGGGTTGAACTAGTACTTCGCAGAGGATAAAGTGTCGTGCTCAAGGACACAACACAGTGCCCCCAGTGAGGCATGAGCCGGCGAACCCTTGATCACAAGTCAGGTACTCTATCACTGAGCTACTGTCCTCCTCTGACTTGAACAGGCCCCAGATGAGAGTGTGTAACTGAAAATTATTTTTCTTATATCTCAACTAAAACATATGTTGTGGGTACTCAAAACACATGTTTAAACTGATGGATAAGAAAATAATCACAATTTACGCTAAAAATGTTTGCTTATCTGGCCCCATCTGGCCAATGACCACAGCCGGATGTCAATAATGGCTTCTGCTATGTGACACTGTGTTTGTTTGTTTGTTTGTTTTGTTGCTTTACGTCCCAAGTCAACAGCTATGGTCATTGCGGGACGGTCAGTTCACCTAACCACACTTTTTCCTGGGCAAGCTTGAACAAGCAGTTAACCAGTACTTCGTGCACATACTTTCGCTTGTAACTGACAACAACCCTTCTTGAATGATTCAGCGGAAGGGAGGAGAATGACCGTAGAAATTATTTCATGATCAATCTCCACGGAAGTATGGGACCGGGCCGGGATCAAACTCGCGACCCCTGGATCTGCAGACTCGCATCTGTTGCCAGACACATTACCGACTGCGCTACGCGGCCCGGTGTGACACTGTGTTAACCATGTCCGATTCTATGCCTTCTTTCTGGCAAACTTACATGATTTGCACCATGAAAGTCTTATCCAAATGTAGAAAAATGATTATTCTATTTAATAAATGATAAATGGGGACCGCTGGTTAAAAACTGATGACAAAACTCTTATCCAAAGATGACTGATTTTTAAGTTCTGTAGAAAAAAAATACATTCAACTTTCGATGACGTTTTACCCACACAGAAGATGGCACGTTTTTCGTTTTTTTGTTAAACCTTTTTTCATTGGACAATAATATCACATGATTAATAATGAATGACCTTTCACAGGATATTTTTATTTTCTCCGAGTGGTCATGAACGAAGCAAAGCAGTCGACATGATGAGGTGCGATCTAAGAGTTGAAACATATTTGGATGAAGAATCCACTCGTACGTTGAACTCATTTTCCACAACTGGTTTGGCTTTCCAGTTGTCTACCCCTGACAGATAAGCTGCCTGTTAAGTTATTTTGTTTTCTATGGCCATCAAATGGATATCACGAGCTAAACAGTCCAGTTCTGTTGAAGCTCCACCGAATTCGTTCACAAAAGCTACCACCATTATATTGTCCGACAATATTTGAACATGCTTGTTTTTCTTAAAATTGTTTTGAACGACATCAACCCCATATATACTGCTAACAGTTCTCGGTAATTTGAACTGGAGTACGCCAGGCGATGGTTCTAAAACCCCTGAGCTTTCAGAGAGCCTGTCCATGCCCCTCATGCTATGCTAGACGCATCAGTTACTAATTGGCAATCTATTGGTTTACTTTCAACAATTATTCCATTCCACTGAGTTAGTGATTCAAACCACCACTTTAAGTCATTACTTGTACAATAATCCCAATGCAGAACATCTCTCCACGATAACCGGGTTTTAAGAAGTCTATACATATTACACATTTCGACATGGAAACACACTGGCCAGCTATTCTGGCAAGACCTCTGGCAGTAACTGATTGATTTCTTAAGACACGACCAATGTCTTTCCTAATTTTCCTGATTCTGTCAAGAATTACCTTAATAACAGTTCTACAACCTTTTATAGATTTTTTATTGTGGGAGTATCGACCGGTTTCGGTCATGCAATGACCTTTTCAAGATGAAAAATAAGTGTCAAGTAGTCCTGAAGTACAAAAAACGGATAGACGGGGTCATGTGATAATGATTGTTAAATAGAGTAGAATAGAATAGAAGGATAGTATGAGACAGTTATTAGTAGTTACGGTAGGTTACATATCTGAAGGAGACGGAAAGTTCTTACATACAAATAGTTAGAGATGTCCATATTTTAGTTCTGTTTAAATGTTCCATAAACTAGCACATGATGTATCTGTTGGTCTTGGCCGTCGAGGTCTCGTTCGTCCATGACGTCGGTGGTACTTGAGGCTGGGGAGCTTTTGGGTGTTATGTATAGGTCTTCTAGTAAGTCTGCTTCTCTGGAGTATCCTTGCACTGCTGTGAGGGCTTGTTTAATTGTTAGGGCTCTGTATATTTTGGGCTGTGTTGATCTGACGTAAATTCTGTACTTTGTCTTTGTCAAAGCTTCTGGAGGCGGCGTCCATGGCTTGGGTTTGAAAGCTTCTATGTTGTTGTCTGTGTTCTTGTTCTTGGTGTTGGGGAAGTGCTTAGTAGTAATTCTTTCTTCTAGTCCTGTGTGTGTAGATGTGATGTGTTTTCTGGCATTCTCTTGTCTCTTGTAGGATTTGTTGCAATACCAGCAGATGTATTTCTTAACTGTAATGCTGTGGATGGCGTGTCTGTGTCTTCTTAAATTCCCTTGATGTGAAAACGTCTTGTTGCATTACTTACAGTGAAGGTGTTCCGTGTCCATTATAAAATTAGATTAAGTCCAGAAGGATGTTTGGTTTGTAAAATGTTGATCCAGGTTTCCTCTGTGCATAGTCTGAAATTGACGTTGTTATGTGTTTGTGTCACTATAGTGGCGGTAACGTCATCTGACGTGTGATTGCTTGACGTAAAATGCTGTGAAACTGGTTTAAAATTATTTCCTTGGCAGATATCTGCTAGGTGGCCTATAAGTCTTTCATTAAAAGTGTTTCCAGATTGACCGACGTATTGTACGCCGCATTTTTTTGGCGCAGCTTATGACATTCAATGTATACTATGTTTTTTTGTTTAGCAATTTAAGTTGCCTTTGAAATTGAGTGTTTGTTTGGTTTTCTATGATGTAATTCTGGTTGTTTTCTTCATGAAACGGCAGGTGTTGCATGGTTTATTGCAGGGTCCTGAGCCTGGATCGATGTGTGGGGGTTGAGAACGGTTTTGACCAGTTTGCTTTAGATTAACAACTCTTTTGTGTACAACTTGGATATTGCTGTTTTGGATTGGTTTGAGATCCTCTGATAGTTGAAGTAAGCGTTTGTATTTGTTTAAGATCTTCGGAATCGGCGGGTTTCGGGGGTTGTAGGTCACTATGAATGGTATTGTACTGATCTCCGCTGTTGGATGGAGTGTCTGTATGAGTAACGAGTTTCTGTCCTGGTTGAGTGCTTGTGTTATTGCGCTTGTGACTAACTGGGAGGGGTATCCTCTAGCGGTGAAGTTTGCATGCATCTTTCTGGTGGCTTGTATGAAGGTGTCATTTGAGCTGCAGATTCTGCGTAGAGGTAGGGCTTCGCTGTATGGTAAGCTGCGTTTTTGGTGTTTTGGGTGGAATGAAGTGTAGTGTAGTGTAGGTAGAGGTTGGCATCTGTTGGTTTCGTGTACAGATCTGTGTGTAGGTGTCCATTTTTGTCCTTGATTACTGTAATGTCTAGGAAATTAACTGAGGTTTCGCTAATTGTTGATGTAAATTTGATGGTCTGATGACATGAGTTTAAAGCCTCTAAAAAGGAGTTCAACTCCTCGCTACTATGGGTCCATATCATAAAGATATCATCAATATATCTCCACCATAGTATAGGACGTAGATCGGACGTAAGTAGGAAATCTTTCTCTCACTTGCCCAAGAAGATTATGGCGTAACTAGGCGCGCATTTTGTACCCATTGTGGTTCCTGAGATCTGTTCATAGAACTTGTTATTAAACTTGAAGGCGGTTTTGGTAAGGATAAAGTGTAGTAATCTGAGAAGTACCCATGTTTTGGGTTTTTTGGTGGTTCTTGTTTCTAAAGCTCCTTTGGTCGCAAGGATTCCATCTCTGTGTGGTATGTTGGTGTACAGGGAGACAATGTCTATGGTGACTAATAGGCTATTAGTATCTAGTTGTCCTAGGTGTGAAAGATTACTAAGGAAATGTGTCGTGTCCTTGATGTAGGAGTCTACTTTTGAGCTAGTTGTTGTAGGAAAGAATCCAGATACATGGACATTTTTTCCATGGGGCTGTCACAGGCTGAAACTATCAGTCTTCCAGGGTTGTTTTTCTTGTGTATTTTTGGGAGTAGGTAGAACAGTGGTGTTCGGCAGTTCCTGGGTGTGATAAATGTGATGTGTGCATCGGGTAGTAGTTTTTTCTGTCTTAAGTTCTGGAGGAATCTGTGGATTTCAGTGGTGTATTTATTGGTGGGGTTTCTTTGGATTTCTCTGTAAAAGACTGGGTCATTGAGTTGGCGATAACCTTCATTTAGATAGTCTTCTTTGTTCATGATAACGATGGCACCCCCTTTGTCCGCTGGTTTTATCACTATTTCATTGTTGTTTTTAAGTTTTTCAAGGGATAGGGTTTCTGCTTTGGAGAGGTTGCTACATGATCTAGGTGTCCTAGCGTGTTCTGATATCAGGCATGAGACTGAGCTCTGCATGAAAAAATCTGAAACAAGCCATAAAAAGTCTGAAACCCTCTACACCCCCTGTCCAAAAGTGTTTTTTTAACTTTCAGATGAAATCCAACAACTTTTGAAATTAAAATTTGGAATGAAAAAATCTGAAATCTGCAAAAAATCTGAAAAATCTCATGCCTGTAATATTTCTGTGGTGTTTACGTTGATGAAGGTGTCCAGGGTGGGGGATTTGCCTACTGGTGGAGTCCATCCTGTGGGGTTTGAGAATTGGTCATACGTTGTAGAGGTTGATTTTCCAAAAGGAATTTTCTAATTATGTGAAAAATAAAATTGACAAGTCCCTTCATTTAGCTTGCATTCAATTAGAAAATCGAAACGCTATGGCTTATGGTTGCCGTGACCTCACGATTATTCTGAGACATCCCAAATTCAAAAAGTAACAGAGTATCAATACCTTCCATAATGAGCGCAAAAAAGTTTTCAAAGTTTTCAAACTGATGTTTGTTCTCGAAAGCACAATGAAAGACAAAATCAACTTATGGAGTTTTAGGCCTCTGGTAAAGTTCATTTCGTCTTGGTGACGTCATTATTTTTTGACTTCATTTGCTGTTAATATCCTAAAGAACAGGAATAATCAAAATTGTTTTAATGCTAACAGATACTCTGCAACCTGTTGCGTAGAAGACATAAGTACCGCGACATGCCCGAACGTCATCCGCCTGTGGTTGCTGTTTGAAAAGTCAAGACTGAGGTCAGCAATGAAACGCTGCGACTGGGAGCGTAATTAAACGATTATTTCCCCATTATTTCCGAAAATTTTCGTGTTTTTCCGTCGGATAATGCAATTGGCTACCAGCTCAAAGTGTTTGCTTTAAAATTGAACTAATCTCACAGTTGTCAGACGACAATTGTTGAAAAAAACACTAACGTCAGTGTTACGTCAGAATGAACCGCATAAGCAAATTGAAACTATGGCAAATCATGGTTCATTGTGTAAGCGGATAAAAACATCCTCAAATTAACCATGTGGAAGAGACAGTGAATATATAATTGGTGCGTTTCTAAAGTCCTTCAGTATAGCTGCGCATAGCACGGCATACCAGTTATTTAACACTACTATCCCCATTTAAATGCACTGAATCAGTACACAATTTCTGAAACTATCAGACCTTCATTTATTGATTTTTTCCAGAAATCAGAATCAATACTTTGAAAAGGTACAGGTGTTTGAAATGTCATTACTTTTTTATTTCTCATTGGATTTTAATGAAATTAACACCATTTGCTTCGTATTAAAATTTAGTTTTAGATGATTAACATCAAACTGAATTTTACAGGGACCAAGCTAGACTGGCCCCAGTCTCTAATGTCAATTTTTTAGTAAAACTGATAAATTCTCTAAGATAGCAATTTATAAACTTTACTTTGAAGTAGAAGTTCTCGGCTTGGACACACTAAATTTGACTATCAGAGAGAATAGAATTTTAGCTAAATATAATTATAAATGTAATTATATATATTTAGTGGACTGATGCCAGTCTAGGACCAAGCTGGCCCAGAATTTTAGGGAGAAGTGACTTCTCCCTGCAGGAAAATTAGGGAGAAGTGACAGTCAGATAGGGAGAAGTTATAGCGCAAAATTACAGCATTTTCTGTCAATTTAGAAGCAAATGAGCCATTACACATACTGTTGCCATTTAATGGAAGGAGAAATATGATGCAGTGGTAGTAGATTGTCTGATAATGTCACCACAGCTGACAGAATGAAAATGAGTCTCCATAAAAGAATATATATTTTTTTTTTTTTTTTTTAAGAGACTACCACTTCTCCCTGGGACCCATTTAGGGCGAATTTTCGGCCCCTAGGGCGACTATTTCGCCCTAGTCGCCCCCTAGCTTGATCCCTGTTTTAAGAATTAAATAAATTTTGCCTACTTTCATTACCTATGCATGAAAATGTATTGTATCATGAAACATTTATGAGGAACCACCAATGTACCACAGGTCTTCTCATTACAAACCACCAATGTGTATTATAAGCATGAATCTAATTTCTAAACTGCTTGTACCTGGCTACTAGTAGTGGTCAGAATCAGTTGAATTTTCATGATCTATCATCGGAAGATGTAAGTGTCTAATGATAAATCACAAATCAACCAAATGGAAAATTCATGGTGGACTGAAGAATTACACATGTTTGAAAACAAAAGAATTTAATAACTTCCTTAATTCTCTTCATTTTCCATCTTAGACTCTCTGATTACTAAGGCCCACAAACTTAGGAGAGTCGAGGATATATAGCCTGGTTTGCTGTGTATTTGACCACCTTATCACAACCTTTGCGCATGCACATTATGGCTACTCCCTTTATTTTTTCACCTAAGCAAAAAATATTAACTAAACATTTGTAACAAAGAAAAAAAAAACTTAATATAGCCGCAAACAGCGGTCTTTCTTCAACATGATGTCATCGCTCTGGATCACTTAAATGCTTCCTGTTAAATCAATTGCTCTGATTGGTCAGTTGATAAAACCACCAAGATCAAGCGTGATATATGAATCTACAGTCCAGTTCAAATAATATGTTTCTTCTGAAGGATTCCTAAACTCTAATGCAGATTTTCACTTTTTTATTATTTTATTAAAAGGCTACAAAAGATAGGGTCACTAAAAAAATACTGAGACAAACTTACAACTGCAGGATGGACATTCCATGATAGCAATGGGCCCCCCCCCCAGGGGTTTCAGGGATCTAGGGAGCACTGGTAATTATTTTAGGGGAGCTGGGGAGCAAGCTCATAGTTTTGGGGATCTAGGGAGCCCTGCCAAAAAGCAAAAAAAATAAAGGAAAAGCCTCCATTTTGTTTGATTTTTTTTAAATTTCTTCTGCTTCTGGGGGATAGCCCCCAGACCCCCCTTGTAAATTCTAAATGTATTTATTTTCGTATAACATGTACATCTAGATTGACCTCAGGAAAAAATGTGGCAATTAACTTTTGATGTTGTTGATTTATTAACCTTAAAATTGCTGATTTTTAGCTTGGTAATAGCATACTTTGGAACGCCCAGATTGCACCAGTTCGCACCATTTTTATCAAAATTTTCCCGGGGGAGCGTGCCCATGGACCCTCCTAGCGCGAGTCGGGCTGCGTTTTGTTACAGTCTACCTATGTGTTATACTTCTTGGGTGCTGGGAGAAGGCACAGAGATTAACACTGTTTAATCTACATATATTTATTTAAGGTATACCGTACACCAAACGAGTAATTATTATTCGCCACTAGTCACGGTGGAGGTGACCTAGAGTGACGCACGGTGTCGCCACGGTGACGACACGTTGACATCCACGGACAGAACGAGACTGGTGACCGATTCACGGTGGATCCGATAATAGCCACGGTGTCGCAGCGTGTATTTTATTGCACTGTTATATAAACATTACACTCGCGCTTAACAGGTGAGGACACGTTTAAACTGTCGAAAACGATCAGTAGCATAGCGCAGGCTTTTCACGATAATGTGCTAGTTATACTAGAAAAGCGGTGAAAATCAGCGCTATTTGTCCAGATTTTCTCCCCATGAAGTATGCCGACACCTGCACGTGAAACAGAAGTGTACGTGACAAAATTCACATCGCATTTCGCCAGCTTGTTACCTTTGACATGCGATCATTTTGAGCACCGATTATGAATTGAGGTTCTACAATAAACTTTACTTTTATTTCGAAGTTATGTTGTCTTTTTCTTCTCAACATAACACAACCATATTTTGAGGAAACTCGTTAGCGACGCATTGCAGAGGCAATTCTAACCCCTCTGTTTAGCAAACAATGTTGACCCAGATGAAACGCTATTTGATGCAAGACTCCTCGGCTTTGAAATTAAGTTAAGATTTAAAGCATTTCTGTCATGCCGGACTATCAAATTAGACTAGATACCTAATATCTTTTTTAATATTTCTTTTCCCTATGTATTTCGCTTGTGCGAGAAGTGAAAGGTCTAGTGTGGAAAATAACTTTCGGATCATGCCTAAACCACATGCACGATGCACGTTTAAGACCATATACTAAACATCTGCGAAGTTTCCTAAAGACCGGAATAAAATTGAAGAGGAGTTACGCTCACAAATAACTACACATTGTATCCGAGATTGGCAGAAGTTAAAAGTTCACAAGTTGAAAAAAGTGAAAAAATAATTTGACGATAATGAACCAAACCAAATGCACATTCTCAGTCCATGGACAAAACATCTGTGAAGTTTCAAAAAGATCGTACTAAACCTGTAAGGGGGGGGGGGTTGGCTGGTGGGTTGCGCTCATTAAGTTACAGTACCCCTCATTTCACCAACGGACAAACTCATTTTAATAGTCTCATTTGATAAACGTCCGGAGACAATTAATTAAAAAATCTCGATGTTGGTTTTCATTGCATGTTCGAAGCGAGTCTGTCCATTTGAGCAGTCTCGCCAGTGCTTTTGCTATTCCCATTCAAAACATAAGTGCATTTAGAAGACGTTGACTTGGTCTTTATTGCACTTAGTGCGAGCAAAACAAAGCCCAAACGAGTCTGCTCAGTCTCGCTGTATAGAGCAAAACGCATTCAAAACGTTTAGAAGACGCAGACACGAAATCGACGTTGTTGTTGTTGCTTCTGCAAAAGCTCAGACGTGTGCGCATTTGCGCACGCAGACACGAAATCGACGTTAATGTTGTTGCTTCTGCAAAAGCTCAGACGTGTGCGCATTTGCGCACGCTTGGCAGAGCCTTAGCTACTCAGTAATGGTCCTGATTATAATTTGTTACTCTGATAGTGTTCCTTGAGTTAATTTACGGATTCGACAGGCCACAAAAAAAACGTGCAAAATTATCCTGTAGCTACCACAAATTACATGAAGCAGCATGGGCGGATCCAGAGGGGGGGGGGGGGGGGGGGGGGGGGGGGGGGCAGGGGGTCCGGACCCCCTCTGAAAAATCACAAAAATATAGGGTTTCTTAGCAATGCTGGTCCGGATTCCCTGAAAAATCACAAATCTATCAAGCCAGCATTTAATTTTGTGCACTCATCAGCCCGCCAGTGAAACGGCATTAAATGGCGTTTCGCTGGCGGGCCGATGATGGCCCGCTGATAGTGGTATTTTGATCCTCTCATCAACTAAAAAATCTTTGTCAAAGTTGGACCCCCTCGGACAAAACGTTCTGGATCCGTGCATGAGCAGTATATGTCACGATATTTAAACCATACTTTCCTTTTCTTACGTATATCTACACTAACATAACCATAGTTTGAGAACTCGTTAGAACCGCATATCCAATGCGATTCTAGTAACGAATACCACCAACAGAAAAACAACAACACTGGAGATCCACTGACATGTGATGTACCTCTCATGTACATAATGTATATGTTGACATCTGCACGTGAAACGGGAAGCTGCCAAGTTTCGAGCTTTTTGCACGACACGGATAATATTAGAGGATGTTTTGAGTGTGATTCCAGTTCAAACATGTGTTTTGGGTGCTCAAAAGAACCGTCTCATCGGAACGGTGAGACGGTTCTTTTGAGTACCCAAGACAAGTGTTTGTTGTTAAGAAACCAAGTTATATGTCATTTACGCATTCTTATCTGGAGGTCCGGTTACTTTTTTTTCGTGTACTTTCTCCAAGAAAATATTGCAATGAAGACCGCGGACCGTCGAAGCTCATTGTTTAAAATTCTGAAATCTTTTTTGTAAGCCAATTCCGATGCGTAGACGCATCTGCATAAGCATGCTGTGTTGTCGTTTGCTGTACTGGCCGAAGACTTGCTCAGAAGATTTATGTATATTTCGCAGATGGGATTATTAATTCTTCCGACGTATATGCACAGCTATCTAGTGGGACTAGAGATATTTTGTCACTTCCTTCCCTTCACACACGTCGACCTCTATGAGACGACGTGCATCGAAGATTTTAGACGCCCTGCTTCAAGGTCAAGAATAGAGCAGAAGTTTATTTCAGGTTGTGCATCTGCGCTGTGTGACGTGAACCCCCTCTGTCGAATACTTATTTTTAAAAGTCGTGTAAAGATGTCAAATCATTTTAACTTTGTTCAGGTTTCGCTGTCCCTTAAAGCGCCAGCGAAAAAATGCTTCTGAAAATGTAATCTGCTCCAGTTGTCTGCTGCATATATTGACTAATGGAGGCAAACAGTGTGGACCCAATAGGCATTACAAGTGTCGTCTGCTGATAGCCTTTGCAAACAAGTTGGACCTAGATCAGGTCCGATGAAAAGTCGTGCCTGATCTGGATCCAAACTGTTTGACACTTTTATGGAATTCCTGAAATCAGCAGAAGACATTGCCGTCATTCAATTACTGCATTTTGTCACGTACACAAGGGCGATTTCGGCTTTGAAGTCGACAAAGAGTGTTTCAACTTTTGACATCAAAGGTCATGCCAAACTTATTTCTACATGTTGTGAGCACTCATGCCTCTCCAAGGCGATTCTTCCGAGCAGACTCGTCAAGTAACTCGGAGGCACATCGGATAAGCGGCAATCTAAAACGCTAATACTATCGACGAACGTAGATAAAAAAAAATCGTTAGTGGCAGTGTTTTAGGTTGCAATTTGTCGTCAGACTATGGCAGTCGAAAACACTGTTTCTAGCGATTTTTTATCGGCGTTCATGCGCGGATCCGGGGGGGGGGGGGGGGGGGGGGGGTCCAACTTTGACAACTTTTTTTTAAGTTAATGAGGGGAGCAGAGAGGATTCAAATACCGCAATAAGCGGGCCACCAACGACCTGCCAGCGAAACGCCACATGGCGTTTCGCTGGCGGGCCGATGGTGGCCCAACATTGAATGCTGGACTTGTACATTTGTAGCTTTGTGATTTTTCAGGGGATCCGGACCAATATTGCTTTGGAAACCCGATATTTTTGAATTTTTTCAACAGGGGGGGGGGGGGGGTCCAGATCCCATGTCTCCGATGGCGTTCGTCAATTGTTAAGAACGTTTTCGATTGCCGCCTATCCGGTGTTGGAGGGTACAAACAATTTGGTTGTTGGATATTGGTGGAAAATTTAAAACTTCGGTAAATCAAAATTACGGATTTAATTAGTAAATCATTTTCAGGTAAGAAGATAACTTTGTTCACTAACATCAACGAAATGACGTACAACCGATGATCCTGGAATTATCGGCGGAGAGAGGGGGGGGGGGGGGGGGGGGGGGGGGTCAAGGCCCAACTGACAAAAAAGTTCTGACATTTTTATATGTATTTTAGTCTAACGTAGTTTACGGTGTACTTCAAGAGAACTATTTTTCCAAGGTTACAGGTGGTGGGGTCATGCATTTATAAGCAACTCGTGAGCCTTCGCAGACCTGACGTTATAATCCCACCACTTGAACAGAAGATAAAAAAAAACTGAATACGCGCATCTCACCAATCAAAACAACTTATAAACTTCTACTCGACTACCCCGCCTTTCCCCAACCCTCTTACCCTCTCCCCACATCGGACAACGCATAATCTAACACAGTTGCAACAGATAAGGCTCAGATGAGCCTGCGCACTCGCGCAATTGTACGGATATAAAATTTTGGCGCACAGCTCCAAAAAGGGGGATGTTTTGAAAATGTTAGGATTCTCGCTTGTCACTGTAGCTGAACAGACTCGTCTTGGAAACTTCGAAGATAAATTATCTCGCGTTTTTTCGTTTCTGGGCCAAAGCATGTATTTTGGGTACTCAAAAGAACTGTCTCGATGAGAGGGTTCTTTTGAGCGCCCAAAACACATGAGTTAATGGATGCTGTATAATGTAAGAATGAATATAACATGCGCGGATCTAGGAATTTTCGTCTGGGGGTGGGGGGGGGTCCAGGTCAATCTGACAAAAAAAGCTCTGACAACGTTTTTTTTTTTTTTTTGTTTTTTTTTTGTTTTTTTTTTTTTTTTGTCCTCAGCTTATTCTTCAGAAGTCAAATGGTTAATTTCAAAGAAAACTATCATTTTAACAAGGTTCCAGGGGGGTCCAACTTTTTCCAGGGGGGGGGGGGGGGGGGGGGGGGGTCCACTTTGCTTATTCCCTATAGAAACCCATATAACTTGTGATTTTTCAGGGGGGTCCGGACCCCCTGTCCCCCCCTCTGGATCCGCACTTGTATAATAACAATCTAAGTAACCTTTCTCCAATTAAAAAAACAGCTTTTACTGATTTTAAAGAAGAGTTTGTTAACTGAATTCGAGAAAAAGGAATAAGAAAATAAAGATTCTCAGAAAGGCAATGATTTTTTGGGGTAGGGCCTGTTTTGGGTGGGTAGATAGGAGCACGGCAAACCAACATTTTTTCAGGTCGGCCTATTTTAATCAATAAAAACACCAACGTCTACTAAATGTACTTATAGCGACTGCGCATTCGTTGCAAACGCCGTGCATAGTTATGTTTGAATGTGAGGAACTAATGCTCTTACGAGACTGCGCATTTGCGCAGACTCGCCTGAGCTTTTGTTGCTCGCACAATGCACATGCAATAAGAAACTCACCAACGATTGCATGTCTACGTCTACTAAACTGTTATGTTTCATGCGGAGTAGCACAGGCTAGGCGAGGCATATGCACTCGATCAGTTCGCCTTATTATTTTTTTATCGACGTACGTGTTTTAGACGTTTACCGTATTATGTAATCACCAGCATGAGGGGATATCCGGACCCCTTGAAAAATCGCAAAATATAGGGTTCAGTCTATCAGCAATACTGGATCCCCTGAAACATCACAAATCTACCAAGTCAACATTCGATGATGGTCCGCTTCAATGGTCAATGGCGTAGCCGTAACGCAAGAACGTTGAAAAAGTTACGCACGTCAAATGGAGACTATTGTATCAAGCAATGATTTTCTACAATTAAAGAGCAGTTCCTTGGCGTATGGAAAATCACTTTTACCACATTGGGTGAACTCTCTTGAGTGTTGCTATTTTTATTACGCACGTGCGTTGTGTAAATTAATGGGTGCTTCGCCAATGATGGTATTTGGATCCTCTCCTGTCATCAACTAAAAAACGTTCTTTCTGGATCCGCGAATGACCAGTGCGCATATATGTGCGCTTCGTCACGTAGACAATCATATTTTATTCACGCTCGCGCAGCAGACAATTTGTGAGCTCGTGTATACAAGGGAGGGGTTCATTGTCACCTTCTGACTGGGGGATGGGGGGCTATCAGATGGTATGAAAAAATACAAATGGTGCGTTAGAAGATAAGGCTTTTATAAATGGACTATTAGTAAATCTTTTGAAGGTAAGATAAATATTTTTTGTACATAGTCCACATCCACGCAGTCTGAGCGCCTTTGTTTTCAATTTAAAGGAAAGGATCATATCTAGACTTGCTATGGGCGAGCATAAGTAACTCAGCAGGCTGGTTTTATCATAACCTCTTTTTTAAATTTGATATTTCTTGTGAAGTTTACTCAATTCAACACCAATTTCTTTGTAATCCATTCTTCATTTAGTACCTTGCTACCATGCGCAGAAATGGCGTCCGCTTTTGTATTAAATTCGATATACTTGATGAAGTTTAATTGATTGAACATCAATTTCTTTGTTTAGCTGAATCCATTATTATGGCGATCGCTAGCCTCCGTTTTTTTTTTTATTTGACATTTCTTAATGAATTTTATTAATTCAACATCAATTTCTTCATCATCCATTCTTCATTAGTCGAATCCATTATAATGGCGATCGCTAGCCTATGAAGGCTTTTGAGCATACGCGGTCAGCTGTACCTTGCTACCATGCGCAGAAATGGCGTCCGCTTTTGTATTAAATTCTATATACTTGATGAAGTTTAATTGATTGAACATCAATTTCTTTGTTTAGCTGAATCCATTATTATGGCGATCGCTAGCCTCCGCTTTTTTTTATTTGACATTTCTTAATGAATTTTATTAATTCAACATCAATTTCTTCATCATCCATTCTTCATTAGTCGAATCCATTATAATGGCGATCGCTAGCCTATGAAGGCTTTTGAGCATACGCTGTCAGCTGTACCTTGCTACCATGCGCAGAAATGGCAAAGGTAAACAATAAGTCATAAATTTCTCGCTCTGACACGTACAGACACGGTATTTCTCGCCCTGACACGAACAGACACGGTGTCGCAATAAAACATCCCATCTCCCGAAAATCAATAATTACGCCACGTTCTTCGTCACGGTGACTGTCTCGTTGATTTACCTGGAATTCACGTTGGCCGTCACCATGAAACCACCGTGACTGGGCGAGACACAGGGTGGCGACACCGAAACCAACGTGAAATATGGTAAATCCTCGTTTGGTGTACTGTAAGCTATTGGCATGGTAAACTGTACTGCTCTACTGTTATCAAAGAGGCAGTGTGTATATATATGAATCAGTTACCGTATTAACCTTAGTGTATGATATGTGATACCAATATCATAACACTATATGCACCTTCTATGTAATCCAGGGTTTCAGCTGGACTGAAAGGACGTGTAACGGTTTGGCCGTTTTTTGGCCCACGATGGATTTGGCTGAAATTTGAATATATGGTGGTTTGATCTTTGCCCTTTTATATGAGCATGTTTTTGAATTAACGACGGCATATGCAGTCACATGAAATAAAGTTTCTCACTAGTGTGTATAAACAGAGGTTTGTTCATGAATGTGGATATTTTTTAAGATGCAACAAGCAAACTGACCTCAAACATAATACCAAACATGTGTATGTTTATGCTCGTCATGCCTATGTCGTAATTTGAGCTAACACTACCATCATTAATTAAAAATTATGCTAAAACTTGACTAAATACTGTGTTTACGATTACCTTGATATGTTGTTTTTAGGTGTAATATATATTGAACATTTAGTGTTTTATTGCCTTTTTTCAGTTAATCAATAGCTCGAACAAGCCTATTCCGGTTTATTCATATCAATATAATCAGTACGACATGTACACAAGCATGCATGTAACATGTTAAATGCGGCATTACATTACTTTTTTTTTTGCTGGATTAGAATGAAACATGAATATACAGGGCTCTCGATCACCCGATTTTGGGGCCGAAATTCGGCCCCATTCCCAATGCAAAAAAGTATGTTTTTTTCCCAATTCCAGACAAAAAATTCCCAATTTGATAAAAAAAAATTTTTTTTTTTTTTTTTTTTATCTTTATTTCATATAATACAAATACAGAACATATTGTATTACATTATATATCAAGAAAAAAAAGTAAGTTTAATTATTGGAATCAATCTAGCAATGGAAACGTCATTTGACAATGTCAAATTTCCCAATTTTAGTCAAAACGCCGCGAATTTTCCCAATTCAATTGGCCCCGGCCCCATTCCCAAAAAGGGGTGTGAGAGCCCTGATATAAATAGGTTACATGTACATAATGCATATCTGCTCCATATTTTACGCGTGTCCCAGCTCAGATATCCAACAGTCGTGATAGCGCTGTGGTATATATTACTTACCTATTATCTAACGTGTAACTAAGGATTCACAGTTCACAATCCCTAAGAAACATATGTTTTGTGTCATTGTGCAAGACCCTTCATCTTTATTGAGAAATACATGTTCCACCGAGGAAACGTCATGACTGAAATATGGTTCACTGTAACATAGAGCAGTGACGTAGAGCATTAAAACACTTAGTCATGTTTCAAGCGTTTGTGGTGCAGACATCTATTTCAAGGGTGACAACTTCCGTCAATGCAGGGATTTCGGAACCGTTTGAACAAAATACATTGTGTTTTGATAAAGGTGAATAAACATCTAAAATAGAGTAATTCGATCCTTGAATATTAAATGTATGTGTTTGTTGGTACCAGTGACTATTTACCATCTGCAGATAAGTGGTTGTTGTATATATACTGCATTATTTTAGCAAACACTTTACGAGAGCGATATTCGTTGAGGAAACAAACAGTTTAGCACAGATATTGTGCACATGTTGGCATGAAAAGCGCATTACACTCATTATGAATAAAATGCTTGTGGCGTTCGCATTCAGGCCTTTGGCTGTTTTTATACATGCTTTCTTGCATAAATAACAATGAATTGAAAAGAACAAAACTAAATCAAAGAATTACATTGGTTTATTTGCGACAAAATCTGCGCCACCTATATACATCATATATGTACATGAGAAGTTACGAACTTCAAAAAATATAGATAGATGTTAGTTTTGAGGGTCAGTTACAATATATATTGAGAGTGTGCATTTTTATACATCACACCAGCTCCTTTTTGTTCAAATAACCTCACTTTAATAATATTACCATTAAACTGACACAGTTCTATCAAAATTTTGGAATCATATCAAATGATTCCTATATCTGTGCTGTGAAGTAGCTTTTTTCTCTACCTTATGAACCGCTAGATGAATTTCATCGAAACTTGCACAGATACTTATCTGGGACAGCCAAAAGGAATTATAAGATTTTGGTGACCTCAACCTTATTTACAAGGTCACCAGGGACATATATAAAAAAGGCTTGTCTGTACTCTATCTTCCTAACCAATGACCAGATTTTTACCAAACTGACACAGATAGCTCATTGGGAAGACTTTAATGAATGACTAGAATTCGGTCAAATTGACCTTAATTCCAAGATCACCAGCGTCACATAACTCCTTTAAGTGGGTGGGGACAACTCTATCTAATGTTATATACTTTCCATTCCTAACTACTCTAGTATGGCCATATTAAACAGTGTCTGCCCTGTAATTTGATAATACCAATAATTTATCTTTTTTCCTCATGCTCCAAAGAATGATCACATAATTTGCCATTTTTGACAATCTTAATTCAAAGCAATGGGCCATGCCAAAACAAAAGTGGCGGTGAGCTGTCTTTTTTAAAAGCAGATTGTACCAAAGAACTGTCTCCAGAAATCTATGTATCAGTTAAAGAAGGGGGCACATCAAACTCTCTCCTTGCACCTTCTCTCTCCGCTGGTCTCTCTCTCTCTATCTCTCTCTCTCAAATAAGACTCGCATTTACTGAAATGTTGTTGTATTTGCTTTTCAAACGCAATATATCCGAGGACTGTTTGTAAGAAATAATATTGATACGAGCTTGCTAATATGTACATTGTATTCCAATTTTGTAAGGGAATCTTACTTCCCTCCAGTGATTTTAGTACTCTCAGTTCTTTGATAAGTATGAGTTGAATAGTACATTTCAGGATAAAAATTGCAGAAAAAGTCTTTTTACAGTATTTGCCACATGCGGAACCGGCTCAGAGTTACCATTTTATGGTGTAATATTATATGCACAATAAAATGAGAAATGGTTTTATCCGGTTCCGCATGTGGACATGTATGTAATTGAGTAACGAAGTGCACGAGGGTGTTTGGTTTTACCATAGACTTAGTGTTAAGTGTGGTTGATAGGGCATGCATTTAACCCCAAAATTTATCATAAAAATACATTTTAATGAAGAAAATAAATCGTGGACATTAAACTAGAGACTCTTAGGTATCATTTGGTAATATTTTAGAGGGATTTCTTTACAATCGATTTTTTACTGTAAAAGTGGGCCATTTGTAATACAAAACCGTTACACGTCCTTTACTTCGGACATTTTGTCCAAGCAGCCCCAATTTTTTTCGGACAATTGGAAATTCTTTAGGACATTTTTCCAACACTAAATTTTATCACCATAAACGGAAATTATCATCTGCCCTTCTCAAATTGAAACCAGGGGTAGTTTTGCTACCATTTCGGATTGTCTGGCTTTTATTTCATGAGGAGAGAGGAGCTTGTCGATCGTTGTCAGTGGAAGTGGGTGGGGTACTGTTTTTTGCTGCTTTTTGCGGCCGCTGCACGACTCGTTAGCCACAGAAAATGAATGTTCAGGTAATGATGGAGCGGGCAAACTGTTTTGGTACATAAAAAACTTCACCTGTTGTTTCTTGGCAGCAAATAAGTTTTTTTAGTCATTTTATCGGTAAATGCCAATGCAAATATGCTGTCCGCTTCGAAATGAAATCAAGGGAAGAAAACTAAGGTCGCAATAGACCAATCAGGTGCGGCGTAACAAAGCACTATGATTGGTTTGCTTTAATGAATAAGTATTTGCTGGGTAAAATAAGGTGAACCAGTCAGCAGCTTTACATAAATTTGGCCAATCAGCGATCGTTTTTTAAAGCAAAAAATACTATTGCATCACTGTGCATAACCGTAAAGCGTGTGTTTCCGAAATTCGTCTCGGACAAACTGTCCAAACTGGACAGCAAAGTCTCGGACATCTGGAACTATTTTCAGACTATGTCCGATGGCCGACGCCAAACTGAATCCCTGTAATCCTCTTTTTAGGTATTAAGCTCATTATTATTGAGAAAACTTAGGAATGCTGATCAGATATATACTTATTTGATGATACTGAAGTATAACAAGTGTATAGAGCCTAATAGCAATTGTACACGAAAAATACTTTCACTTTGTCTATAAAAATCTAGTTTAAGTTGTTGGTAAAAATCAGTCCCTGCCCCCCCCCCCCCCCAACCAGAAAAACAAATGGTCTATCTCTAATTAAAAAAATCAAATCAAGAGAGCATTCCGCCATGCCCACTCTACCACAGGTACAGCAACAGCATTTTAAAGAATGGCCTCATACTTTGAGCCATATACCATGCATTTCCTTGAAATAATTATGTCATGTATTCCATGACTAAGCCCTGTCTTTACATGTATAAGTCAATATATTAAGTTATCATTAAGTCATGCGCTCTTGTATAGCTTCATAGTTTTTAAGCATGTGATTTTAATCCTACGAAAAGAAAAATACAATTTAGGGAGAATTGACTTATATTTTTGGGGATCTGGGGAGAAGCTGGTCTATTTTTAGGGATTTGGGGAGCAAAGGCAAAGTACTTTTAGGGAGCTGAGGCAATTATTTTCAGGGATCTGGGGAGATCAATGCATTATTTTCAGGGATCAAGGGAGCACAGATCCCCCTGGGGGGCCTCAAGCAATAGCTCACCATCAGTTAAATGGGTCAGGGTAAAATGTATATCACTTCATAGAAATATCTGTGGTCTTAGTTATTGGATTGTAGTCCCGCTATTTCCTGTCTAACGGCTTGGGATATGCTAGAAAAAAAGTCCAAAATTGATTTTTTCATTCAAAAAGTAGAGACAAAAGATCGGTAAAGGTAACAAAATTTATCAAGAGAACTGCACTGTAATTTTCAGAAAAAAACATGTAATTAGGTCGAACAAGCGTCTCCATAATCAATAAAGAATAAGTCAGCTAAAAAGGGTGATTTCAAAACGAATATACCAATTCTTATTGGGCTAAAAACTTTTTTTTGAGAAGGTATTTTGGAAATTTTAGGCATAAATTATTATTTCTTGAATGAAATTGCAACTAGATCCAGCTTTTATCTTTACTTTATCTAGGTGTAAGATTACGCCTCCGAATGTCATTTTTGGTTTTGACACATTCTACGGCGTAATATTTATGTGCACATTTTGTTCAAAATTCTAATTGATAAGAGTGGACTCAATTTTCACTTCAGTTTATGACGTAACCTTATAAAACTTATATAGAAATGTTCCTTAGATACTTATCTTTACGCCGCTAGGAATGTTTTTTGGAAAAACCTCACCTGATCGGTTTTAATGCAATACTTATTATATAAGTTATGTAATTTAATAATGTGTGTACAGATTGCGTTAAAATTGGGAATAAGCATGATACATACCTGGCATAAATTTATTTTCAATCGATTCAATGATAAATTCAAAACATAGAAAATATAAATATCACGCCATAAGTAAAAGTCACAAAATCACATAATGGCGCCAATTTTCAAAAGAATATCACAGACAGGCACTGGTACAGTTGCAGAATAGTCATCGGCTACCATGGACAAAGACACCTGACATTAGTGCTATTGAATATTTATAGAATGAGATAAACCGAAGCTCGGCATAACCAACAACAGCTGCAGCAGTCCTTCATTCAGGAACGGAGAAACATCCTACAGGCATTCATACTGACCTACGTTCTGTCAATGAGATAGAGGTGTCAGCAAGTCATTGGAGCTAGAGCGTGTCGCACCAGATATAAGTTAATCAAAGCTGAATCCTGAAGATGGATCAATGGATTCTTAGGTAACATGTGATAAAATATCGTTATCATATGATATCGTTTCACTTCTGCTGTGATATTCTTTTGAAAAGTGCCGACGTTACGTGATATGGCAACTTTATTTATGATTTTATTACTGCACGTTCCAAGGTGGTAATTCTTCTGTGCATCATTTGTGTTATTTCTGTCTTGTGTTTGTTATGCTTTTGCGGGCATCTTTTTTATTGATGCCTTGTTGTCCCCTGCTGGGAAAGGGCTGACCTCTTGGCCCTTGTTTGTGATGTCTAATTGTGTGTTTGTCACTTTTCCATGTGGTACCCTGCGACAGGTGTGGTACTTGATTGTATTGAATCCTGATCTTCGCCCTCTTTCTTACTATGAAACATAAATAACAAACATGATACACAAAGAAGCACCGCCTTGGAACGGTCAGTAAATACCTTTACTGGTGGGCTTAAAGTAGTTTCACTGTACCAACCTCAACCTTCGTTCAGATGTGGATCAAGATGCAAAAATGTTTTGTTTCTCATTTTACCAGGGGCAAATCTTTGCCCAAGACTCTGTTGTCATTAAAACTAAATTGTTTACTTCGCATGGAGTCTTCTTAGGGAATGCAATGTATCATCACAGAGAAACAATCAAATAAATCAAAGTAAGTGAGAATGGTCAGGAAATACCATAATCACAAACTGCAGACAAATCCTTTATAGTGCCTTCAAGTACCAGCTGCATTAGTTGCCTTTCTATGGACACCTAATACATACAATAATATCAAATCAACATACTTAGATGAAACAAAGTAAAAAGCTCTTAAGTCCCATTCTGCCAGAGCCAAAGAAACCTCCTAGTTTAACCACAGTAAGTACAACCAACTAAAACACCAGGCTCTAACCCACCCATGAAAGTAAGTAAGGTTGCAAAGATCAGGAATCGATACAATCAAGTACCACACCTGACCCAGGATACCAATGGGAAAGTGACAAACTCACAGAAGACACCACAAACGAGAGCCAAGAGGTCAGCCCTTTCCCAGCAGGTGACCACGAAGCACATATAAACAGACGCGCACAAAACATAGCAAACACAAGACAGAACAAAAACATAAAAGATCCACAAAAGAAGTACCGCCTTGGAACGGTCAGTAAAATATTTTACTGGAGGGCTTAAACCGGTTTAACGGCGCCAACCTCACCCTTAATTCAGATGTGGATCAAGACACATAGATATTTGGTTTGCATGAAAGACTCCTAACTTATCAATGCATCATCTCCTAAAACATATAAATCAAGATATAACAAGGAGATAAAGCAAGGATAAGGACTCAACAGTAAATCAAACTGAATACCGGAGCAAAAGAAATCCAACAGGTAAACCACGGTGGGCCCGACAAACACCCAAAGCATCAGGCCCCTACCATCTCATCAATAGATAAGTCTTTAAGTCGGAACCATCATAGAGTCTGAAGTCCGACCCACCGGCGTGCAATTAAAGAGGAAAGCAAAGTTGCCAACTGTGATTGGGTTCAATGGGTTGACTACCAAGCATGCAGTCTGTTGCAATACATTAATGTTATAGCCAATCTTTCTATAATGGGAAATTATTTTAATGAACTGCGCTGAAAAATTATTAGAGCCAACAATCTTCTTCAACTTATACACCAAGTCACCATAGAAATCAGGTTCCGAAAGTCCTTGGCGCAAGAGAGATTTAAGTCCAACTTGGAATTTAGAAATCAAATCAAAGTATCGTCTATAAAATTTTGAAAATGTTTTGCGAAGTTTATGATACCGATAGCCCTGTTTAAGAAGTTTCTGAGTTAACAATTTATTGCGAGTGTTGAAGTCAGTAACATAGCTAGATGCTCTAGCAAAACGAATAAGTTGAGAGATATAGACTCCATTATGCCACAATCGTCATTATAAAGGCCTGACCAACTGTAAAGACGATATAAGAAAATGCAGCCAAAACCACTATATAAAAGCCAAAGAAGCAATAACAACACAAATAAACCTGCATACTCCCTTGTACATATAATAAGGACACATTATACTATCTGTCTGTATCAGTTGAATTTTGGAACGCCTGGAATCGAGAGATTTTCACTGGAGAAGTTTGAGAATTGATGGCAGGCTGCTGGTGTTCCTGTTTCGGTTTGTTGTGTACCAGGCAGCTGTTCTTTGATTATCTCTAATTTCCGAATCTGACACTTATCTGCACTTTGTTGCAACTTCAGTATTCATGATGTGTCCTATTAGCTTGTGGGAGGGGGTCTGAAGGGGGTCTGGATCTTGATACACTCAGGACACTGCATTTCTGAGGATGGAATTCACCACCCGACTTGGGTTCCCACTCTGCTAAAGCATCAAGGTCTTGCTGTAGGACGACATAATCACGGTCCATACATTATGCAGTCATCTGCAAACAAACATGTCTGGAGATGAGATTGTCTTGAGGTCGTTAATGACACTAATCATCTATCATCAATCATTCACACATAATATAATCTAGAATTTTTAGTCGTGTCAGTCTCACAGCATGCCATCCCCCCTTTCCAACAATAATTAATTATAGTTCGAAATACAGTTAAAATTCCAAAATTTACGTTTTGTCAATTCATTTACACATCTTTCTTGATTGTCCTTTTCATGTTATATTCTGATTATTTTGACTAAAAATTCATAGCCATTTCAGTGTGCACTCCATGTAATAGTAAATACTCTCCTAGAGGTGTTTGGAGTATCTGGCACATACAGAATAAATTGCAAAAATAACAAGGGCCCCAGTACTGACACACACAGGACCCCCCCTTAAGACGGGCACGCTTTCTGAAGAACAACCCTCAACAGCCACGCTGGGTTCTGCCAAAAAGGAAGTATGTGATCTACTGTTGGGTATCCCCTGATGCCATCGTGGTGTAGCCTCCCGGGTAAACTGAATTGTTGGAACTCTGTATAAAGCCTTAGAAAATTCCAAGACAATCGTGTCTGCCTGTACGCCGCTGTCCAATGTGGAGGTTAAGTCATGCTGAAGAGTAACAAGGAGCATTCTTCCGCGTAAGGAACGTTCCTTCCGGTGTTTAGTTATACCCCAATACCTGTCAAGTTTGGTACCCTGCCTCCTATACTGACGCTGATGACACTGAGAACCACACGCCATGATTTAGGACAACAACATCTCTCTGTTTACAAAACACTTTTGTTTTTTCACTCTTTAACACATCGTAAGTGTCAATATACGACATACTTATTGTATTTCAAATATTTCAACATTTTTCTTCATGACTACTAATTGCCAGAAGTGCACAGCAGTACACGCAAGCTGGAATTGCAGGGATTAAAATACATGACTTAATTTTCATTCTATCGTGCATAAAAACCATAACCTAGTTTGAGCCTAGAACAAACTTACAAACTACGTTATGGTCCCAGAACTATACTTTATCTGTTTATGAACCTTCGCTTCGATGTGTCCAGATTTTCTGACGTTTCTACACTCGTCACGCGCAAAAATTCCGAATTACCATGGTGCTCCAACCGACAGGAAGGGTCGAATTGACAGGAAGCAAGCATATTTTTTTTGGTGGGGGGGGGGGGGGGGGGGTGTGGAGAATACACCGCGTCTTTCACACCTATCATTTTGCGATTCGGGCTGATGTGGTTGTGAACGTGCAGTTTTAAGCATTTTCGCCCACTTATAGAACCTCGAGATGGGGGTTGAAACCTCGGTGTGAAGAACCTAGAAATCTCATTAGTGCAGGACCTGATCAGTGTCGGTTTGGGTCATTTTCGACCATTTATCCCCGTTTGATCGGGCCACATTCAAAAAAATCAATGCGTGCGAAGCCCCCCGCAAACAATGCTCAACGTCAAACATATCGGACTCAATCTTTACCTCAAATTTTGACATTTTGTCGACTACTTCAGCTTTCACACGTGCTTTCTATTTCGCGGCAAAATTTACTTCCGGTGTAAACATCCGGTTAGGTATATGTAAACACCGAAAACCCGTCAACAGATAATTAAAACGTCCCCAAGCCAGAACGTCACCAAAGCTGTTAATCTCAGTAAGGCATCTTCCTAACCAGGTGCATGCTTAGTCAAATTGTGGCTGCCTACCTGGCTTTCGTACAAGACCCCTGTACTTATTCTAAGCCGATAGCAAGTAGGTCTTTTTACTTCACCCACTGAACCCTCCCACTTTCATCTTTCGCCCCGGTCTTTCGCACCCTTCCACAGGTAGAGAGCCAAGAAATACATGCCTGAGTTAAGCTGTAAATCATGGTCGCACATATACAAGCTATGGAAACAGTGCACATTAAAACCGGGGCATCAACGGGGGTTAACTGGAAAAACGTGTAACGACGGGTAAGGTGTCAACGCACCAACGGGTTTTGCAGTGAAAAAAGGTATGTTATTTATTTACTTTCATTTTCAAAGCAACGGCTAGAATAAATACTACAGACAATAAAAAACAAACACTTGCAAGAGCTGTAGGAGTCTTTGCTTCAATTGTTCTAGATATTTTTTTTAAAAAAAAATATCGTTTTTGTAAGCGCTACAGTGCGCCCCATTTTAGTGGTTGAAAAAATAAGGGTCATTTGGCCCTGCTTTTGATGATTTTTCCATGTTTACATCGACATATGACTGTTAAAACCCTACCTTTGAATTTGACAAGATAGCAACGTAAGCCCTTATCATCAGCATGCATTGAAATTGTAAAAAAACGCAGGGATTATCGAAATTCAGGCAGGTGAATGGGATTTCTGTGACACTACGGGCACGTTGTGTGGATCAACGGGTCGCAACCGAATTTTGATGATATATTGAAGCAACTTTCTCTTTCCATCGCGAGTAAAAGAATATTTAGTTTAACTTTTATGCTTTGTTTTATCAATTTTGTCGTAATTAAGGATGTAATTTACACACAGAAATCCTTGACTTTAGTGGTGGGGACTAGGGCATTCCTCTCGCAAATGTGCCCGTTCATGTTCCGCTTCGAATACATGAGACTTCGAGGTCGACCTAAGTCTCCGACACGGTCTGTCGAGAGACACTTCTCTCTGATGCTTAATACATAATACCACTCTTTTGGTCGAATATGCTTTCCACCGTATCCGTTTGTTTTTCTCGTTTGGGCTCTTTAGTATTTCAGCTTACCTCTGAAGTGTGGAAGAGAGTTATTGGCCATATCGTAAGAAAACCTGACGTAACTGCATGCAAAAAACAAAAGGCGCAGGCCAGCCTGTGCATCCGCGCAGTTTGATCAGTGCCTTTGTTGTTCACTCTCTTGAAATTTTAGTTGATAAACTTGCTACGCGTACAAATTAAACATTCTTCAGCTAATCGCTGCAACTTAGCAGGTTGGTTTGATCGAGTCATGCATCGTAGAAAACCCCGAAGACAGGTTTTCTCGCGTTGATGCCCATTTATCAGTTTGCTTAAATTCACGAGTTTTTTAATTGTTCTAAATAAAATAACCATATCGGGCGACAAAGTTTGTTTTAAATGTTTTGAATGTAGATATATGAACAGCGGGAGCCTTACTGAAAGATCCATGTCAGTGTTGTTACATGCATTCCGTTATAGTTATACATGTACAAGTCCCGCCTGTTCCAATTCAATCCAAGATTTTTCCGTCCCCAACGTTCATCTGGCGTAAAGAAGCCTGAGTAGAGAAGTGTTTAGCCATCGTCTAGGCCCTGACTTCATTACGATGCAGCCAAATATCTGAGGCTTGTCACCGCTAAGGAAAGGAACACAGCCAAAATCTAGAAAAACCTGCGCTAACAGTTCTTTGCAAAACTCTGCTCGGACATATGTAAAAAAAAGCATGCTGAAGAAAAGAGTGAAAACCGTGACTCTCTGAAAAAAGATTTTGTCCAGCATTTGGGTTTTCACTCGCCAAAGAGTGGGCCTATCTTTTCTAGCAAAATACCGCGACCAAACGGTTGAAATATTTTCCCAAACGCATAAGCCCCCACCCCCATTAAAACACACATACATGTAGAAGCGCTCAATATTAAAAAGAAAAGTATTTGGCGAGAACTTCAGCACATCCCGCTTCAGTGTGTAATTTTTGTTACGTAACGTCATCAAACATTTATGATGTCACTTATGACGCCACTTATCTCACATTTTACTCCAATAAATTTATTTTTATAATCAGTATTCCCGACGACAATAGATTGATCCAGGTATTCTGTCAACGTCTAAAAGTATTATTGTGATTTGGCTTGACGCATGGTTAACTGCAACGGTATAGTTTACGTCAATCCTGTTTTACTTACATTTTTGTTTTTGCATTTTTTCAGTGGGTGAGACATTGCATGTAGCCTATAAAAAGTATAAAACAAAAATAAAAATACTTGGGGGGGGGGGGGGGGGTCAATACCAAAAATATTTCATCTCGTGAGTTGAAAAATCAGAATTTTCACTCGTGCTGTGCACTCGTGAAAATTCTTATGTTTTCAACAAATTCGATCAATTATATTTGGCATTCACCTCAAAAAAGTAAGGATCCTAGATATAACGTCGCCGTGAGCGTAAGGTCACGAAGTCGCAACGTTTTTTTCACGTAAAAGTGACGAATATGCCATCACATTTCGTCAATCACTACCATTCCTACCTAAATTACAACTCCAAAATGTATGAGACCAATCTGCATACCCGATCAAGGCTTAAACCAAAAGCAAAGCACGAGACGAAGCTTTCCACAAAACGGCGCATAATACCCAGCCTATGACGCAAAAAAATGCGTGTTTCATGCTCAACTTGACCAAGCATGAAACTGATTATGCTCTCAAATACCCAAATATCAACAATTATTGGCATGTTTATACTTATTTTCATGACGGAGCCCAAAGAAAAAGGCGCCACAGTTTTGAAGCATTGTAGTTATCATACGCAGTGATCGGGGGGGGGGGGGGGGGGTACTCTAATTTTTTCTGCACACGTAGGCTCGGGCCTAGCATCTACTATTCACCCCAAAAAGTATCAGAAATGTCAAGTACCCCCAAAAATATTTGTAATTTTAGCAACCCCAAAAAACATCCCCCATTAGAACTGTACCTTGCTCTTACAAAAGACCAAAAATGCATAGAAATGACCCCTAAATATAGGTCAATTTTGTGGTGACCCCAAAAAAATTTCCACAAAATCTTCATACCCCAAAAAATATTGAAATTCAAAATTTTGAACCCCAAAAAATAACCCGAGCCTACGTATGTATAAAAAATTTCAGAGTACTCCCCCCCCCCCCCCCCTGGGGCGCAGTGACATAAGGATGAGCATGAAAATTGCCTCGCAAGCCCAAGTAAGGTCTGAAATATAATTTTATATTTGGTCGTCAACACCTAAAATGTGATATGAGTCTGCGTAGTTGAGCCAGGGATTTTGGGTAAAGTTAAATCAGGGATTCAGAACATCATCGTATTGAGGAGAATAATTGACCAAAATTAAATTTAAAAAAAAATCAAGCATAAAGGAGGTATGAAGTGGAGATAAAACTCAAAGCTTCCTTCAACTGGGATCTTGATCTTCAGTCTTTCATATTCGGTGACATGAATGATAAAGGCAGAAGAACATTTAGTGTAAGCTTTCTTTTTTGTAAAGTTCATATGGCAGTACGGCCAACCATATGTAAATGGACAGTTGTAATGAAAAAAACTGAAGCACAGTGGCTCAGTGCTAGAGTGCTTGACTCGAGACCGAGGGATTCGAGTTTGAGCCGCACTGGCACAACTGCGTTCAGTTCGTTATGTCCTCGAGCAAAACACATAGCTCTTTGCTTAGTACTAGTTTAACCCAGGAAGACCCGTCCCGAAATAACTGCAAAAACTGTTGAATGGTATGTAAAGTATCAAATCAAAACAAAAGTAACCATGCGCGGATCCAGGAATTTTCGTCAGTGTTGGTACAGGTCCAACTGACATATTAAAAGCTATGACAACGTTTTTTTAGTCCTCAACTTATTTTACAGAAGACCATCGCTATGTCTTCGATCCTTTTTGGTTTTGGGGATGAAAATGTGAGTCCAAAATTAGCTATTTCAGTCTACAATCCATTTTAGATGAAACGCACGTTATCAATACCCGCTGATTCACATAATTTTCACCGTCGTCACACCCAACTTACCCGAGGTCTCACATTATATACATACACCTAGCATTAAATGCATTTTCCGTGCATGCCTTTTTTTCGCTTTTAGTATTTATCAATTTGGCTTTAATCCAATTTGCAAATACCAAATTGGACTACTTTTGCTAGAAAATCAACTTTGAATGCTATGAAATGTGTTTTTGCGACCTTTCACCATAGGGTCTGTCAAATGGGGCGCACAATGACAACTTTCCTAAAACATCTTTTTACAGCATTTTTGCATTGTAAGAGACAAAATTGATTTCTACAGCTCCTGCAATAATTAAAATTCTGATTTGCAGCGTCAAAAATATGCTAGGATAATACAAAGGAAAGATTAAAAGACGTACCATGAAATCCTTGCAAAACCCGTTGATGCGTTGACACCTTACCCGTCGTTACACGTTTTTCCAGTTAACCCCCGTTGATGCCCCGGTTTTAATGTGCACCGTTTCCATAGCTTGATATATGGAACTCAGCACAAACTGCTACACCGGGGCTTCCTGCATGGCACACAATCTGTTAGGGCAGCGGATATGAGGTTTGGACATTGGTTTCTGCCACATGGATTATGCAAAGGCCTTTGATAAAGTGCCACACAGGAGGCTATTACATTACTTGGACTATTATGGGATAAGAGGGTCCATCCACAAATGCATCGACTCATGGCTCTCTCGGCGCACTCAACAAGTAGTTTTAGATGGTCAATACTCAGATCCAGCCCCAGTGTTATCCGGTGTACCCCAGGGGTCTGTTTTAGGACCGATCCTGTTCTTTATTTTCATAAATGACTTGTCGGATAACATCAGAAATAGTATGTGAGTATGATCAGGAAATACCACAATCACAAACCGCAGACAACCCCATGGCACCGCGAGGAAGAGCCGCTCAACCATCACGAGACACCAGGAAAACAAATTAAGCACAAACTGCTACACCGTGGCTTCCTTCATGGCACACAATCTGTTAGGGCAGCGGAAATGATGCTTGGACATTGGTTTCTGCCACATGGATTATGCAAAGGCCTTAAATAAATTAAGCAGGTCTTCTGTTTGCCTGTTTGCGGACGACTGTGTCCTGTATAGACAATATATTCAATTCAGGTCTGTTTGACCCTGCAAGAGGACCTCACTAGCTTAGGACAATGGGAAGCCGATTGGCAAATGAAATCCAATGTGGCCAAATGTTTAGGGCACTCTTCTTTAGTCAAAAACACTGCGGAAATATTTTTTCTTCAAAATTTCAGAATTCGATCGTGCCAGTATCACGAGATAGATTAGATAGATAGATATATAGATAGATAGATAGATAGATAGATAGATAGATAGATAGATAGATAGATAGATAGATAGATAGATAGATAGATAGATAGATGGATGGATGGATGGATGGATGGATGGATGGATGGATGGATGGATGGATGGATGGATGGATGGATGGATGGATGGATAGATAGATAGATAGATAGATAGATAGATAGATAGATAGATAGATAGATAGGTCGCTGTCTGGCTGGGTGCATTTACAGGTGCAGATATTGGGTCTCAGGTTGCGAAATGATTATTTCAATATGTGTCTGGTTTATAGTGCTTAGATATGTAATGAAACTCTGCAGTGTTAAACGAAATCTTATGTACGAGTCTAAGTCATATATTTGTTTTCAGTCGTTAATATTGACTCATTATTGATACATGTAATCTCGGACCAAGTATAAACAGACTGGTCACATACGTACAGGTAAATGTATATATTGGATTTACGTTGTCGAGACTGAGCTTTCAAAACTGACGAATGTTGAAGTTTAGATAATCATATCTTCATTATTTCTCAGTATAACTGTGATCTTTTCCAAAATGCTAACTTAAAGACTGTATTGATTTATTAATTGAAAGTTTATTCATCTTTATGAACATCAACAAGATACCACTTTTAGCTATTTTCGGCACTTTTAACCGAAAATCACCAGAAACCAACTTAAACCGGTGTAAGCCCTCTAGTAAAATATTTTACTGACCATTCCAAGGCGGCACTTCTTTTGTGGATCCTTTATGGTTTTTTCTCTGTCTTGTGTTTGCTATGTCTTTGTGCGTGTCTGTTTATATGTGCTTTGTCGTCACTTGCTGGGAAAGGGCTGACCTCTTGGCTCTCGTTTGTGGTGTCTAACTGTGAGTTTGTCACTTTCCCATTGGTATCCTGGGTCAGGTGTGGTACTTGATTTTATCGATTCCTGATCTTTGCACCCTTACTTACTTTAAAGAGATGATAAAACTTCAATTCTATTTACTGTTATTTGTATTATTTCAACTCCGCATACCGGGAATAACTTCTTTTAATCTCAGGTATTACTCAGAATCAAGTTCATTGGATGTAGTACTTTGAAATAGCGCTAAAATGAAGGGACGACAACGTATCTTTGTATTTCCGTCAGTGACCAGTCCATTTATACTGGGTCCGAGATGTTATATGTAGCCTTTTAGTCTTTCAACTCTTACTTCACATGCTTTTCATATACAAATGTTATTCCATAGTCGGTTCAAAAGCTCATAAAGAGCATATGTTATATTGTTATTATGTCTTGCCGACTCAAAATAAAGCTTATCTTATCTCATCTCTTCGCAGAGTGCAGTGTGTGTTGATGGTGGTATTTCTTAGTCATGCTCACTTGCTTTTTCAGTAAGTCCTACTCCACAATGTGTAAAAACACCAATAGCTGTACTGGCGACGAATTGGACATAAATAATCTGGAAAAACGAATCCTTCAGAAATAGAGAGAACCTACAATATTAGACAACAGCAGACTGTGTTTTATTGAGTCTGTATACGAGAATTAATGGAAAATGCAACAATTCTCACGCGCCTAGCACCAGCTAAAGTGGTATTCTGCTATCCGCCAGAACCCAATATTCCCGAAGGACGAGAATATGAAACAATATCAACACTTGTGGAAATGGCATGACAGTAGGGACCTAACGTCTTTGGAAACCCCAACATTAGTTAAACACTTCTCCTGGCTCAAAACAAGAAGCCCTATGCATGAGAGTCTGGGTGGGGGTCTGGTATTTACAAATCATTGAAAATTTAGCCCATTATTCATCTCATTAGATTTTGGATTATTCATTAAAAGTAAGAAAGGTAGCTAAGAAATCTGATTATTCACTATTCATTAATTTTTTCTTCAATTCATTAAAAAAATAGGATTATTCATTATATTTTTAGGCCCTCATTATTCACTATTCATTATTTTTTTGGCTCATTATTCACTATTCATTATAAAAAAGGGCTATTATTCACTAATCATTATGCCCCATCCAGACCCTCATATACATTTCTGCACAATATAGACATCGGTATTGATAGTGAAGATGATGTGAGCAGCTTTTATAAATGTTTGTGCTAACTGCATAAGTAAATATATAAAAGGAGAGGACCTTAAACGTTGAACACACTGTCAGATTGCTCAGTATCTTAGCGTTGCTTGTCAGAGAAATGACTCTGATTTCCATAGATTTGCGGGCGCATGCTGTGGCCAAGGAGTCGGTCACAAAGGAATTTAATTTACCCTTCAACTACAGACAAGGATCAGTATGTACATAATAAAACATTTTTAGGTGTACATGATTTTTGAAAATTTAGCATTTATCCAGTTTTACATTAATAATATCATTGTATTACCTTTCACAATAACTTCCATGCACCGTTGGTCGATTGTCTTACATATCCATAATTGAACATCATAACAGAACAAGCAGCGAACGTAAAACTGTCCTCGAGTAAAAAAAATCCACAAGAAGAAAAACGTCACAGTATTGGTGAAAGCAAGTGAGTATGACAGGAAATGCCACAATCACATACAGCAAACCAACCCACGGCGCCACGAGGAAGAGACGCATAACACTTAAAGCCACAAGACATCAAAACACAATTAAAGTACAGCAACCAGATCTATAGTCCCCAGCGAGATGATAACAGATCTAGAAAGAACACTTAGCCTTTAATGCGCCAATCGCAAAAAGTCGTCAGAAGTCTCTATGGCAAACAGTGTGGACACATATCAGACTGTTCCTCTAGGAACAGTCTGTTCTGGGTCCACGCTGTTTGCTTTTATACTTAATTCGCCAGAAATGTAAGGCAATTTTTTGCAGCAGACGATTTCAGCAGACGACATTTTCAGATGCATTTTTCTTTGCGCTTTAAGGCTTAGTACTGCATTACAAAACAAGGACAAAAGTAAGAAAGACAGCAAGGATCAGGAATCAATACAATCAAGTACCACATCTGTCCCAGGATACCAAATGTGAAAGTAACAAAATCACAATAAACATCACACACAAGAGCCAAGAGGCCATCCCTTAACCTTCAGGTGACCGCAAGGCAGCAATGAACAGACGCGAAAGCATGACAAACACAAGACATAAATATCAGAAATGATCCACGAAAGAAGTACCGCCCTGTAACGGTCAATAAAATATTTTACTGGAGGGCTTAAACCAGTTTCACAAAACACCAACAAACATTGGGAGCAAGAAAAGAGTCCTATCCATACATAAAAGTGGCTAAAACTTTCCCACATAAAACGCGAGTATGATCACACGCGACAGCAAACTCAGCAAAAACAATGAATCAACAACAACACAATCATCACTTCCTTCTTTAGATGGTTGGCTGTGTTGTTGTTTCGTTGTTAGTTGTTGCTCTTATTGTGTGTGTGTAATTTGTGTTTGGGCCTGGTTTTGTCGTTCTTTGTGTTCCATCTCGCCGAGGAAGAGAGAGAGCCCCTGTGTGACCTAATTGTGTGCGTGTTTGTGCGCACGTGTGTCTTTGTGCCTATTACTCTTCATGTCATAGCCTGGCCTATTATTATGGCAGCCGATGCCACTTGTGTTTGTGTGAGGCGGGGTGGGGGAGGGGGCTTTAATATATTATACTGGCCAAATTTTTGTTAAAACACACAATTGTTTAGCTCGCATTGAGCTTGACTTCATAACCTATGCAATGTATCATTAATGAGAACAATCACATCAAATTAACTAAGCATGATGAAACAAAGCAAAGAGTTCTTTACTGAAAGGTAGTCAGGGCTAAAGAAAAACCCCTAGTTGAACCACTGTGTGCCCAAACAAAGACAAGCATCATTCATTAACACCCATTTCCTAGATGAAAGTTTAGGTCACTGTCGTCATTCAGTCTGAGGCCTGATCCACATCATGTAATTAAAGAGGAAACCATTGCTATTAATCGTGGTGGCAAGCAGACTGTCACACGATATCTTTGCTATATTCTACTCTTTTATAACGTTTGATTATCTTTTGGAATAATATTAATAGATATATTGTCCGAACTATAATGGAGAGTGTCACAAAGTTTCTGACATGAACACAAATTATTTTTTTCTGTTTGCTCAGAAGTGAAAAAGCTCACCTCCCACCACAAGCCAAACAAAGCGAGCCCCTCCTATTTAAAGTTTGCCCAACAAATTTGACAAGTTTTACTTTGATTAGATTATGAGGCAAGATAATATAGAGAGTAGAGAAATCATATGTACGACAAACTAGATGCTAGTAAACTTAAGAGTCTCACCTGAATATTTGACAGACCATAGTAGATCCTTTCCATTCCTCTCATAAATCTTTTCTAAATATGGATTCTAATCGCTGTGAGACAAGAAGCTAAAAGCACAGACAACTCGGTAGCACTCAGCACACAACCAGACAGTCACATGACATCAAGAAGACTATGAAAGTAAAACAACCAGCTCTCTCTTCCTCAGCAAGATGATTGCAAAACTAGAAAGGACACCAAGAAATACACCACAAACCATGGCCCTAACATAACCCTCAAACTCAATGGGAGCAACAAATAACAACAGAATCTCCACCTTAGACCAGACGACAGCCGAGATCACCAGGTGATTGAATCTATTTTACTGGCCAAATCTTTGTCATAGATTTTGCTGTCGCTAAAATCCAACATTGGATGTTTACTAGCTTACGTAGTGCATCATTAGTTCACAGAGAAACAATCAAAGTAAGGAAGAAGGCAAAGATCAGGAATCGATACAATAAGGTACCGCACCTGACCCTAGACACCATATGGGAAAGTGACAAAACACAAGAAAACATCACACACAAGAGAGCCAAGAGGTCAGCCCTTTTCCAGCAGGCGATCACAAGACTGCACGGAACAGACAATACAGCATAATAAAGACAAACGTGAAACATAAATAACAAAAAGGGTCCACAAAAATAGCACCGCCTTGGAACGGTCAGTAAAAATTACTGGAGTGCTTATAAACATGTTTAACGGTATCAACCTCACCCTTAATTTAAATTAAGATACTGTTATGAAACAAAGAAAATGACCCTTAGCTCACAGACAGTCATGGTTAGAATTAGAAAGTTCCATGTGAGCTAAACATTTTATGTGGAATCTAGAGGGAGAATTTGGCCAGTAAAATACTAATACCAGTAAACCCTACTGGTAAGCCCTTAGGTGGCCTCGGCTGCTGTCCGTTTTACGGCGTTGCTGTTGGTGTTGGTATTGGTTCATTATTTATTGTTGCTACCATTTTGTATGGGGGCTTTGTGTTTATTCCGGGTTTGTAATGTAGTTTTTTTTCTTTCTAGTTTGACAAATCATCTCGCTGAGGAAGAGCGAGCTGGTTGCATATACTTACTTTTTTATTTTATTTTTGTTGTTTGCTTGGATGGGATCAAGTTCAGAAAGTAGTCATGTCGTATATCAAATTAAAGGGAATGAAGGGTATACTAAGATTTAAACAAAAACAAACCCTTACAGTTATAAACAAACTCAAAACCCTTTGATAGGCCGGGTTCAAAATCATGGTCTATGTTGCATATCAAAACAGAGGCAATTACGAGTAGAACTACTTAACATATTTGTAGTTGTTCCTATTTTGTGTGTAGGTGCAGTCCTTTAGTAAAGAGTGCGTAACAGAAAAAATAATTTTCTTATTTCTTAACCAAAACATATGTTGTGGGTACTCAAAAGAACCGTCTCAATGAGACGGTTCTTTTAAGCAGCCAAAACACATGCTTACAATTATTGGTAAGAAAATATTTACAATTTTATACTGATTTATATATTTTTATCTAAACCTATGTAGGTCACATTTATTAATCCTGGTTTTTGTGATATAGTTCTTATATGTGTTGAGGAAGAGAAAGTTGATGGCTTTGCATATTATATACTTTATGGATAAAGAAACGCAACAGTGGCTTCAATTAATTGTCAGCATAAATTAAAATACAAGTCCGTTGTGTAGATGATATTATTTCATAAAAGCAGCATGTATCCGTCACATTACAGTAGGTTAAGCCACTACGTCGATTACGTATGCGTAATCATTCTGGTCCAAAGTCACGGTCAGTAAAAGTTAATTTTCTATCAAAAATCGGTTTGCTGTTATTGATGGAAATAGTCTTCTCTTGGTGATTATCATAGATCAAAGTCAAACATGACTGCGTGGGTGCACATGCTGGTCTGCGCATTTGTTGTTGTTCGCATGAAAGAAAGTCAAGTTTCTCTTGGGTAGGCAAATATAATAATGTTGAGCTAGTGCATGGCATTTTGGTACTTATCACATATAGTCACGCAGAGGAGGCTCAGGCCAGCCTGCACAAATGAACGTACTCACCAGAACCTTAGCCGCTCGCATATAGAAAAAGAATGTATGTAGATGAAGACTTTGATCAAAATTTAAACATCTTGCCCCACTGGATACACCAGCATGGGCGCTTATTGTATGATTTTGCGCATATGCGATACATGCTAAAATTTCATGCACTGGCTCATATTCTTTTTATAATCATTAAAAATCATAAAGTTTATTTGTACAAATATTCGCTGCATTTTTAACATCATACCTATAGTATATAGAGCTCAATCTAAACTTTACATAACTTTTGTGTCTGATTGTACAATTGAGCAGGGGAACATCCAAATATCCGCTCGGTGAAGACTCAGGTCAGCCTGTGCATCCACTAAGTTTTATCAGAGTCGTCGCTGTCCTTATGAAGAATCATTGGTACCTTAGCTACTCATAGAGCGTCGTCTAGCGAAGACTCTGATCAGACTGCGCGGATGCGCAGACTGATCTGAGTCTTCGCTCGGCGCGCATACCAAGTTGTGCATTGTGCTGTGCCCCGACTCAATTACAAAGGTTGGACCAACAGATTAAATGCTGGTACTTACAAGTTTGTCGTGTAAAGAAGGTTCAGGCCAGCCTACGCAAATGTACAGACTAGGCTCGTATGCATAAAGTAAGGATGTAGAAAAAGCCCCAGATCAAAGTTTAGACCTCTAGCTTCGCTGGATACACCAGCATGGGCGTTTAGAGGAAGCTTTGCGCATATGCGATAAGTACCAAACTCCCGTGTGCTGGCCCACACATGGATGAGGGTCTGGATGGGGGAGGGGGGTCTAGTATTCACTATTCATTAAAAATTTAGCCAATTATTCATCTCATTAAAATTTTGGGTTATTCATTAAAATAAGACCAATTATTCATTAAAAGTAAGAAAGGTGGCAAAGAAATCTGATTATTCACTATTCATTAATTCTTTCTTCAATTCATTAAAAAATGGGATTATTCATCAATTTTAGGCCCTTATTATTATTCAATATTTTTTGGCTAATTATTCACTATTCATTATAGAAAATGGCCATTATTCACTAATCATTATACCCCATCCAGACCCTCATGGATCTGATTTCATTTAGTCCTGTAACTGTGCAAACATACATTTTGCGCAGATGCGATACATGCTAAAATTTCATGCACTATTCCTTTCATAATCATTAAAAATGTACAAATATTTGCTGCATTTTTAACTATAGACCTATAGCACAGTATGTAAACTGAAATAAACATCCTGTACCGTTCCTCCGCTAGCTCACGCCCTATAAACATGACTAACAGCACTCTTGCGTAACCAGTAGTCGAAAAATGCGTGTATTTAGGTACATGTACATGTTTCGGTTTATATTGTTAGCGATACAGACAATACACATTCGAACAAGGTAAGAAAAGCCATTTTATCTATCTTATTCCGTTTTATTCCATGATTTTAACGGTTTCCTCCTTTGCATTTTGCTTTGTTAAAAACGACTTGCTCACAATCAGAGCCGTTCTGTGTCGAAAACGAGCTTAAATGCCAGATTGCACGGTTTTAGTGGAATTGGCAATCACATGTATACATAATTACATGTTTGTAACTGTAACAGTTACTTAGATCTATGGAAAAATGAATTTTGATAGGTGGGCCCTCGCAATTACAGCTGTACCAACAACTCACACATCACGATTTCCGACAACTGGTTACGCACGAGTGCTGTAATTCATAATATATAAGGCGTGAGCTAGGAGGAACGGGTACAAGATGTTTATTTCAGTTTACATACTGTGTATAGTATAGAGTTTAATAATGAAGGCTCAATCTAAACTGAACATAACGTTTGTGTATATACTATCTTCATCTGTCTGCTTTATAAAACCATCTGACCCATAGGTTATAAAACTTTTTTTCATGCTCATCACAGCTGAGCACAAAATTGCTAAAACTAAACCGGCGTCCAGAAAAAGGTACAATTTGGCATATGCGCCTATCGAAGACTCAGATCAGACTGCGCATCCGCGCAGGCTGATCTGAGTATTCGATGGGCGCTTTATGGGAAGCCAAGGGTCGAACGCTTATTCAGGCGGAAAACAGATTTTCGCTGTACTCACGTGCCAACTTGTTATTTTCCCCGTTGTTGGCTAGGTTTTTTGTTTGTGTTGGCTTTTTAGTATTGCAATCATCTCACTGAGGAGGAGAGAGTTGGTTGCTTTACTTTAATCGTTTTCTTGTTGCCTTGTGGTTGTAATTGTTCTGTATCTCTTCATCGCGGTTCCTTGGGTTGGGCTGTGGTCTGTGATAGTGGCATTTCCTGGTCATACTAGCATATACAGGATGCAACCTCAAATTTTCTTCGCAAGCAGACAAAATGCTGTCATCACATCGGACTCAGTTTCTTTGTTATAACTAACAGATACAGTATCCCATTTCTCAATTTGAAATCCCGACTCTCTGTACGCTCGTTGTAGCTTTTCCACCGTTGTTGACGCCGTTCTAAATTTCATGTCGCCAACGGCATAGAATGATTGGTCGAGCATATCACCCACAGCCAGATGACCGCCTGGCTTCAGCAATGCCCTAAAATGGTAAAATGAAGTCAAATGACAGCACAGTTTTACAAGTGCTCTAGCGCAATATTTTAATGATCAAGTCTCCTGTACTCAAAAGGGGCAGTAATGGTTGGTTGGCTGCAGTCATCGAGTGCACAGAATATACTTTTTTGTTAACTGGGCTCCAATATGAGTAGGTTCTTTTAACCTATTAATTTTCACGATGTTATTTTCATTTGCAATTATTACTTATATCTTGGTCATTCAGGCTCAATAGGAGCCTTTAGATTTTAAAACTAGTGCAGCCCATCCGACTTTGACTAGCCTGTGAGATTTTATGTGTCAAACATGTGTTAACAGACTTAAGAGTGCGCTATTAAAGTCAATATTTATTATTCCATGGTATCGAACATTGAAGAAAACAAATAAGAGAAAGAATAGAATGTTTGACATATTTCTTTTTATTGTTTGGGAAGCTGCACGCAATTTAGTAACCGTGCGCTAAGTTCTAGTAGCCAAGTGCACTGTAGCAGTAGTTGAGTGTCTAAATTAGAAATGGTTATGCGGTCGTCAAGCTATGACTGTACGCAGTCGAAGTGAGTACTTGTGCTCTTTACTGAGCACAAGCATTTTTTACAGTTTTATTTATCTCAAGTATTGACAAACCGTCTCCACAACGATTGCAAATCAATGCCAATACAAAATTTCTGCTTAAGGCTGTGTCACACCAGGGTAACGTCACATAAGTCAGTTTGAATCAAAACTTTTACATATTTCATTCAAAGAGAAATACGTTTTATGAAATTAGGACAAACTCAATGAAACCTGTATTATATGTAAATGTTACTAAATTAGGTCACATTGCATGCTGGAATAGAATGCCTAGGACAAGTTTGACACTCACAGCTATCACTGCCACAGAGAAATGCACTTTACTTCATAGATTTATATCAAAGTTACTGGATTGTGATATCATGGGGTCGCAGTGTGTGCTAGAAGAGTATGTTGAGGACAATATTACTTTGCAGCGTTTGAAACTCGCAGCTATCACTGCTGCAGAGAAATAGAGGATCTTATATGAGTGCTCATGTTTTATTGAATTTATTAAACGAGTTGGGGAAAAGAGATAAAATGCTTGGCTTGCCAAGCATTTTATCTCGTTTTTGCAACGAGTTTGATAAATTCAATAATACAAGAGTGCGAATGTTAGATTCTATTTATCATATGACAAATAATTTGAAATCTCATTTCTGGCGTAAAAACGTTATAAGTTTGTTATTATGTACGCAACGTAACGTTTCCCATACATCTTTTAGGGTACACTGCACTAAATATTCTTGAAATCTGGCCCCGCCTTTTGTGGGGAGAGCATATACTTTACATTAGAGCTAAGATGACGTCATTCTTCAATATTCGAGTCATAGTCTGTTTAAATGGAGATGGTCAAGGTGATAAATCCGGTACCAGGTTGATACCAGATGGGTTTTGCTTCTTGGACCCCCTTGAAGAGCTATCTATACTAGGAAACATGTTATTTCGTAGTATGTCAGTTTAAAGGGATATAGTGCGGCATTGAGCTGGGAAACATGTAGTTATTATTCATTGAAATTGACCGGCAAGGGTGATATTTTAAAATGAGGCCGGTTTGGTAATTTGTGTATGTATAGTTGTCGAACAAGGAGTTAAAATGTTAACATTGTCGTCTATGGAAAACCTAATAGAGGAGTGCAACCATAAACCATTGGTGGTTTATCGATTTTGTTGCATGGCGTTATTTCACTCCCAGACGCGACGTCATATGATAAACACACATTTATATTAACTGTTGACTGGATGGAAAAAACTGATGGATGGAAATTTGAACTCCTCTGGCATGCACTGCTAAAAGAAGATGTGACAAAAACTATTATAAAGTCATGTGGTTTGTATCATATGCCTATAATGTTGAACTAAGACAGACAATTGAACAAATAGATGGACAGATGGAATTTTGAAACTTCATGCTCAGTCTGAATCTACAGCCTGTGAAATTCAAGAGGAAAGAGTTTATTCTGTAGTCAATTTGGTCCCAGATCAGACACTACAAAACGTCAGTTCAGTCCTGATTTCAAACTGTTTGACAATCTGGTGTTGTTTTTGAAAAAAAAAACATGTGGGTGACAAAATAATATTTCAAGTATTCAGTACACAATAAGATAATATTTTTTTATCTGGAAGCTATATTCATTGTGATAAGATGGCAGCGCTGTTAAGGATAAAATTGTTTCAGATTAGCCTTCCACTAGCGAGAAAAGAGTTAAATATGTAAATAGGGTAGACCCAGATTAGGCTACACAAAATGTTGGGCATGATCTGGATCCAAATTGTTTGATACCCCCATTGTATTCCTGAAAATGTTTCTGTAAAACGTAAGTTTAAAAAATGTTTTACAGGATGGAGTCCTATTTAAACATATGCTCAAACAGAGACCAAATGTTTAAAAATACCAGGATTTGCATTACTTTGCTCACATTAATTTTGCACATAATTTGTGCGATTTTTGCCTTCATTTGCTGATATTTGACATATTGTGGTCATATATACATAGTACTGAGGATACAGCATGAAAAGCTCAAATAACTTTCAATATACACTGCCCACAGGTTTCAACGTTTTGCACATTATCAAATTATTGATATTTCGCATTTTTCTAAAATAAAACTGATTTTCAGAACATGAACAAAACCTACCTTTTATCCTTTTAAATGAAAATAATTCATGCATAATTCAGTTGTTACATTGACTATCGCTTAACTCACATGATTCTTGTTAAGCAAATGTGAAGCTAGATATATTGGTGACAACAATCAGCGAAGACTACATTCAGAAGTAAAACTTTAAGAAATACCTTACCTTCCCTAACAGCCAGGTTAACCGAAAAGTATTTTGTGGCGTCTAATTGTAAGTTTGCTACTTTCCCACTGGTATCCTGGGTCAGGTGTGGTACTTGATTGTATCGATTCCTGATCTTTGCACCCTTACTTACTATTTTGCACTCGTTCACTGCAGCCAACACTTAGCTACATCGTTTTTCGAGTACAGTGGTTCTCTAACGTGAGTCTAAGTGAAGTATTAGAATGTATACAAATCGATAGTAATCACACTAATTTGTATTTTCCCATTCAAGCATTTCAAACAATATATACTGAACCACACTTCCAACGCAAAATCATACTGTACCTTAAACATTCCATATATCATTTCGTCCATTGAACATAACGCAATTTTATTAAAAATTAAAACACTTATTTATGAAAATAAAAGTGGAACTTTATCAGTAAATCATTCCCTATAAATCATAGCCTGATTAGGTGAATGTCTGCCATAACCTCTGAACGGTAGAATGATTTCGGCAAGACCTCGTTTATTAATTAGAATTATTCTCCTGAAACATTTTGCGGTGGAAGTGTGGGTCAATGTATTTGATGAAATTTTGCATACTGATTCATCCATATTACGAGAAGAAGCTACATTGTCGCTAACTTAAAGGTAATTAGACAATGATGCATTTATGTGATAAAATCCTTGAGTTCTTTTACATTTGAAAGCAAAATTTTGAAATTTCGAAAAATTAAACATTCTTTGTTATTTCATCATTACACTGCCATATATTGACTGAAAGCAACCAAACAGCCGCTACAAAATTAATTATCATCGCTATCGTATTAGATTAGATAGTAATTCTTTGAAAACTTTTGTACCAGTATCCAGATTATGGGTGGTACACACAAATGCATTGTAAAGCTTATATAGTGATTACAATACAGTAAGGCAGGCCACTCAAAAGAAAACCAAAAATAGGCTGTGACATTCTGCAGTACTTTTGGCCTGCATTAAGATAGCAAATGGCTTTCAGGCCCTTGTTTTGACTATTTTTGAGTGGCCACTTAAGCAAGGTTTCACAGTAGAAATGATTCTATTTTCTCTGTTTGCTTAAACTTGAAAAACTTAGAAACTCACAGATGAAACTTGAACAAGGAAGAAACCAAAACATGGAGAAAAAAAGATGTGATGCTATCTAGAAACCAAATCACGAACATAAGGACTCGAAACACACTCTTAAGTCAGAAACAAAACATGACTTGGAGAAACAACATTGAGAGACACTATAATATATATGTATTTTAAAAACTTGGAAGGTGCATACGAAAAAGGCCGGATACGTATACTGGGAGGCAAGAACGTGGAACTAGTACATTCTATGATTTCTTAAAATAAAATACAATCAAACAGTGAAACACAAAGTAGAAACATTTAAGATAGTAATAAATAACTGCACGTACCTTATATTTTCAAGAACATTTTTGTAGCCTTGGATATCGAACGGAGGGACAGTAGATAGACATAACCAAGCCGTAATGACATCAAATGTTTCATTTTCATACGATGTACCAGATAATGGATTATGTTTGCTGATGTCAATTTCTACAACATCTTTAACTTTCTCCAGCACTCTGCTTTCTATATCTTCACATGTAAGCCTATATAAAACAATAGGGCCAATTGGAACTGAATCATTCACCTGGGTTTTATCTAAAGTTTCTTATATCGTTATCTTTTGGAAACTGACCACCCCAGGCGACATATGTTTTACAGATCAATTATTTTAAGCTATTTTAATAGAAGGCCACATAGTTACCATGTCTGCAATATCGTTTTCAATTTTAACCACATCTGATCAGCAGTTTCAGAAGGGACGATTTTTTCAAGTTTTCCTAGCCTCAATAAACCACGCTCTCTGATCGCCATGTTTATTGATGAACCAAATTAGTCTTAGCTATTTTTGTTGAAGGTTGCCTAGGAAACATTTCTGCGATGTTTTGTTAAAAATTGTCCAGTGATATGGTAGAGGTTGTCATTTAAAGCCAATGGCGGACTATGCACGACAATGGACGACGGGCTTTGATTGATCCCATAGCTCACTTTGATCACTTCATGCTCGTGTGAGCTATAAACAAAGCCAGTAATTTCTCTGTGTCAAATAGGATGGTTACATATGCTTTCTAGACTTTTAACAGCTTTTACAGATCCAACTAATTTAATTCAATGAATAAAATTAAGAAAATAATTGTATAAATTCTAGTTCTGCCCTTTTCAGTAAATTCGTGAGCATTAACTAATAGTCCAGGCGCTGGTTTCTGTACAGGCCTTAGTTTTTGACTTGGCACAACTTACCTGCCAGAAAAGGTTTGGCTGCAGAAATGCAATCCTGAGGTCTTCTGCAATACTCCTAGGTACGTCGTACAGTCAAATTGTGGTAGCAGTTTTGCTGTTGGACGTCATCTTTGAACGTACCCTATGCTAAATGAGGCTTAGGTAAATTGAGAGGAAAACACGCCTCACGTTCACCCATTGCTTCCTATTCAGCGTATTTCCCTTTAGATTTATACATTACATGTATGCAATGGCATGTGGCAGTAAAAAAATATAAAATGTTTGCATATATGGTATATAAGACGCGAAAATGTTCAACGGAAGGAGTGATTTACCCCACCCCCTTAATATAAAGTATCCAAATTCAAAAAAGAAATGAAATCTTCCCCATTTCTTAATTTATCAAGTAAAATAGCATATTTATAATAATATTTAAACATTATTCTTATAGTATGTTTGTCATGTTTTACATTTTTTACAAATCAAAGAAAGAACATACCACCTGAAATTGCAATTCAGGAATGCGTGTATTACACAATTTTCAGTGTACATTCTCTGCTGCAATATAATGTATCTGTGACCTTTACTAAATTCTTATATATGGACATGACGATCGCCTTAAAATCGTTAAATAAAATGCAGCAAGCAGTCAGTATTCGCTTAACCATTATACCACATGATAATACATTTATATACGTTACTTACTTTCAAATGTATTACTATTTAATGCAGTTATATCATTAGACTATGGGCTTCCAAACGACCTCCACAAAATGAGGTTTGTAGACTGTAATTTTCTAAAACCAAATTCTATTAGCCACATAATGAAGTGTGTTAGCTTTTTCAGCGGATAAGGCGTTACCCTGCAATAGCCAAATTCACTACATTACCCTAAGATAATAGGAGTTTCTATATTGTTAATATCCAGTTATTTTTCATTCTTACGTATCAATATTATCTTTTAATTGAAAGAAAATGACTAGCAATATGAATTTAAACTAATGCTGGCATCTAATATTACAGTTATATATGTTACGTTCTGCTAAATACAATATTTAATGCAATGAAAGCACTATATCAACCATTGTGTAAGCCACCAAAATACATGCAATTATAGCTTCTCAGCTATTGACTACAATAACTCTATTGATAACTATGTTTCGGGGAAAAACTTACACTTAATTCCTAAAATAACCTTTTTTATTTACAATATTGGTTGAAATCGAAAAATGAAACATTAAAGCAGACGTTAATCCTTGCTATAGCTAAAACTGTTTTAATCGTAACGGTTTCTGTCCCACATATGGCAAACGCAATGCCTATTCATATGGCTAAAACCGCTCTATATCCAATCATTATCCAGTTTGATGAAGAAACAATACAATGGATGTGAGTAACATATACAACAAAAGTATTTAACCCATATTAGTCTAGCGTTCTTTATGTTGGACATAGACAAATATTACAGACCAAGATTAGACGCCACAGACTGCAATGTCTGATCAGGCTCTCTACTGTTTGCTTACAGGATGTTCTATTAAAATTTGAATAAGAATGAAAAACAACACACAACAACCCTGAAGACGAAAATGGACTGGTCCATTTGATAAAAGTGGTAAGTTTCATTCGACTAAAAAGGGTTAAGGAGATGATGACATTTATCATACGCTTTGTCTGGTTCTGCAATATTATAGGGCATTGAAACAGGACAGTTTTTTCCAAGGTTCTTTATGGTCATACATTAAGAGGTCAAGGCTTTTCACTTAGAAAAACTCTCTTGCATTGTAAAGATTATATTGTAGCTGTTGCAAAATAAATGGACTCAAATAAATTATCGGAAAATTTTGTTTTGCATTATTTCTATCAATTAGACTTAGTCTAAACGTGAAATTTGTTCATATAAAATCATTACAATATTCCGCATGTCAAATGAGGACATAGTCATTGATGCAAGAATGGCATCCCATTAATCCTTTGTATGTTCCAAATCAAACTAAATTGATGAAATAAAAAATCAAATTAATGAGCGCATTTGATTTTTGTTCAGCAATGAAGGCTCATGCGAGCCTGTAAAACTATATCATTATACACATTTGCTGCTTGTATATGTAGATTAAGACAAACGCTAGCTCCACTGCATCAGCATGAGGGATTAAACGGTGCATTTACCCATGTAAGGTAAGTACCAAAATCGCATATGCTGGTTCAAAACTTCAATTGAGCATGTATAAATTACATAAAAAAAAGTTCAGCAATTGTTTTTTATCTTATGGTAACGAAATTCATACTTGTGCTACTGTAAAAGAACATATCGAAGATAAGATATTCAAAATCTTGTGTATTATATCACATAACATATACAACAATAGAGGCACTGCTTAACCAACCTTTAAGAATTATACTTAACTTTAAAAGTAATAGAAGTATGGTTTGTTTTGGAAGGAAGCATTGCAGATATGACATTCATATATTCTTTCATGCAACTTTTCTAGGCATTGCATTTAAGTCTTTCATTGATGACAAGGACTATACTGCACAAAGTGTTTGTAAGAACAATTGACTATTTGTATGTCTCAATAAATCACTATCCTCAACATGTTTTGTTCTTTCATATAATTTCATACTTATGTGTAATGCATTTGTTTTCTATCTGAAGAAGCAAGATATTTCTAAAGCTGTGTTGATTTTGATTTAATATCACGCATTCATTCTTAGGTATATATACATATAGCGCTTTGTTATCAAGAGTTCTGTTTACAAGACTCCTGTAATAATTTGGCCATGCAACATTTTGCATAGTGAAAATTAGCATCATTTATATAAGCATTGATAGCTAAAAGGGAGTAAGATCTCATGACTGCATGTTATTAAACGTTTTATTTTTCCATCCAAATCTTAAAGTATATATTACGTCACCTACTTGAGTGTCACAATGTCTTATTCAGCCTGACATATTCATTGACTGATAATGTCGTATTTGTTTAAAATAGTTTCTTAAGCAGCGATTAACCTGTGTTTTTTGGATATGATCATATCACATGAGATCGTTGTCATTCATTATAACCGATTTTACCCATTTTCAGGGAAATGTTTCTTCTATATAAAACCTCTCCTTATAAAGTGATTAGTTGGCAATCCGAATCGAAAAAAGATGCATATTTTTGGTTTTGTTGGCATTTTTGAGTACATTTGTTAGACCACTTTTAACATAATATTTAGCATGTGTACAAAGTCATAGGGGTGGATGCCAAGTCTGAATTTGCTTTTGAAGGCCAGAAATTAGGTCAAAGGTCATTGAGTGCAAAAATGAGAAAATACGTACTACTGTAAAATAACTTAATCTTTTTATATGTAAACATATTTCATTCCAAGCCAAATTTCGTATGCTTATAGTTTTAAGTCTGAAAAACATTGAGAAAATTTTTTTTTTATAACTAAATGTTCATATGTCGACTTTAAAATTGGGTCAAAGGTCATCAAGTGCAATAATCGGAGCATTTTTACAAACTGTGTTTCTTTTTTCTCTGGTCAAACAACAAGATGCTTTTAAAACTCTAAAAAGGGTAGGAGTCTTTTAGAAGGCTTAAATTAACATGTTTATTATTAAAGAAACCCCTTTTGAAGCATCCTTTTATGGATTTTACAAAGACAAACATCGTAAGTTTTGTGCAATTTTGACGGAAATTCTCCCTCAATTGGGCTAATCTTAGATATATGGGTTACTTTGAGAGTTTGCTGCACCTCTCACAAAGTAAAACTATTTTCAGTCTGGGACATGTCTTGGCGCCTTAGAAACCCATAATTTAATAACTTTTCTGTGGTTATTTTTCTATAAATTGCCTGTAATCAACTTTACCCTACTGGTATTGAAAGTAACAGTACACACAGTGCAAGGCTAATGTTGATTTATTTTAATAGTATTAGTGCAACAGTTTAAGCATTAAAAGTTTAAACTAGACTTGAAAATCAATTGCATATATCTGTGATATGTATTTCTGCTCATCAGCGATACGTATGTTACATTTTATACTAAATTGTAGATAATGACTTTACAAATTACAGGTATTAGAATAAACCATGATACCTGACCTGAAATATACATGCTATTGATCTATATTCTATTTGAAAATGTTCATTTTCATATATTTGAAGTTGTTTATAACTTTTAACTTGCAATGATGTGAAATCAAGTAAATATTTAAATATGCTAATTAGTATGTAATTTGTACTGGCTCCAGCATGTAACGCATAGCTGCTTACAGATTCATTTTTCTATAATTACGTTGCATTGGAATTGGCAAAATATCTCTTATAACTATATTAACAGTAATGGATCTTAAATTGATCCACATATATTAATGAGGTAACGTAGGTAACAATGGGTGCCACACATAAATGGATAAAGGTAGTAAATTGTTGTTAGGCTTATATAAAATTTGGGTCTGCTCTCCACAATTCGCTTACATATACTACACACATTTTATTCTATATAAGACTTAATTTAAAAGAGTGCTATGTGTTGGTCTGCAATATGTGAATGTGGCATTTCCTGGTCTTACTCATTTACCTTCTGTAATTTGTTTGGTTCTTTTACATTCATATTGCAGTTTTCAGATTTCTACCAATGGTACATAACGATAAACATGCAATCTACATCATGATTTAAGTATTGACTTAATATCAATAATTAACTTAAAATAGCATAGCAATATTTCATACATCTAGTGACAAGGCAGGAATTAAGGCAGGGGTAGTGCTTAGTGTCTTCTATAGCAGGTATAGGTTTTTGATGATTGCAAATAAAACATCGTAGTACAGAACCAGCATGGTTTATGTCCAAATATACCATGTTACATAGATCTAGTATTAAAGATTTCCTTGTATGCTGAATTCTTTTAATTTTCACTTTTCATTGTTGACAATTACATTATAAAAATAATTTATCATCTGTCCCCATTAAAATCTTCTATGTTTTGTTGAACTAGATTTCATATCATATTGTAATGATGATTATCTTATTATATTCTGCTGCAATTCTGATAGAAACTATATTTCTTGTTAATTATTTCAGAGTAAGGTTGGTTGAGGTAGGGTTACCTGAGCCATGTAGCAGTCTTATAAAACATCTGAACACATTTCATGGTAACATAAACAACAAATCATTCGAACGTTAGTGATACTTTATTTTAAAGATCATTTAACTGTTTTATTCTTAAGCATAACACAAAAACATGACTTCCAAAATTCACTAGTATGGTTTGCATCTCTGAAACTCACAGATTAAACTGAATGTTGAAAAAATAGTGTCACACGCAGCTGATTTCTTTACTTTTCTTATTCACAAGGTAGTTTGTTTTTAGTTTTGTTTATGCACTATTTGATTTTGTTGAGCTATTTGTAATCCTAGTACATGTTTATATATGTCCTATGAAAAGTGAGGTATGGTCTGTTTGTTGGTTTTAAAAGGTTTTCTAAATATGGCATATTGTGATAGTCTTAAATATATGCAAAACCATCGAAAATGTGAACAACATTGCTGACAACAGCTTGCAGAAAACATTTTAAGCATAAACTTGCTCACCCTTGTACCTATATCCTTGTAGATATTTGTGAAGACTAACACTGATTGAGGACTGTCTTGTATATAGTGAAAGGAAACTAGTTCAGTTTTATTTCAAGAGTAATGCCATATTAAAACTACACATTTCAAGTGTGTTACCAGTTCAACTTCAACTTCAATGATTTACTCTTCCTTGCTCAATGGCATTTACGGATGAGGATGAAAACCGTGCCACCAACATAGAGTGTGTAGTGGAACAAGCGCCGTTAAACCGGTTTAAGCCCTCCAGTAAAATATTTTAATTACCGTTCGTAGGCGGTACTTCTTTTGTGGATCTTTTATGTTTTTGTTCTGTCTTATGTTTGCTATGTCTTTGTGCGCGTCTGTTTATACGTGCTTTGTGGTCACCTGCTGGGAAAGAGCTGACCTCTTGGCTCTCGTTTGTGGTGTCTAACTGTGAGTTTGTAACTTTCCCATTGGTATCCTGGGTCAGGCGTATTACTTGATTGTATCGACTCCTGATCTTTGCACCCTTACTTACTTTGATAAAATGGCATAACACCAAACCTGTTTTATACTGTACAGTTCAGGCAGCGCTATCCAATCTGTTATATTGCACTTGTATCTACGAGCAGTAGATGTATACATTAATGCAAGTAACCTACCCTATACGCAATCAATCCCTGTCTTAGCAAATTGTCACGGTTAACAGATAGATTCTACACTAGAACAGACAAGTTAACTACTTTAGGATCTTCTATGCATCAAGCAAATCAGAGATGTTAAACCAATGGATTTGCTAGTAAATGTACATATAAGATAACCATTTCAGGACACATTTACTCTAAATACTAAGAAATAACCCAAAACTGATGGAAAACTATGAACACAATCAAATCATCAGGTGCTCCAATATGGTGAATGCCTGTGTTCCCAAGAAGTCACCAGACATCTGTTTTGGGGAAATTTAATTTAGAATAAAACTTGCATTGGCATTTTACAGTTAAAAGGAATAACATAAAGAAACACATGCCAATAACATCATAGCATTTGATCACTATCATCATTGCAAAAAATAATAAGCAAAATATGTTTAATAATTACACTTAGAAATGAATTGATCAACACTGAAACAATTAAAACGTATAAAAAGTTGCGCTGTGAAAGATATATATATACATATTTTATGGTATCTTAAAACAAGAAATATCTTTAAAAAAGATTTTCGGCGGCTCTCAAATACTTACAATTTATCACAACTAAGTGACGAAATCCCCTTAAACTCCCTGTCTTTGCATGCTGGAAAAGGATGTTCCGTCTAAAACCAGCGAATTTGGAAGTTGTGCTATGTTTCTGGTCTCTCTTTTGCTTGGTGCTCTTTTCGCTGAGCGATATGCATCTGAATCGTTCCAAATTTTAGGCACTTCACCAGCAAAGGCTAGGGAACAATGTTATTAGTCCTAATGTTTTTAAGAAAACGGGAGATTTTGACGATAAATGTATGTACTGAAACAAACTGAAAACCCGGAAAAACATGCCATATTGTTGTTGTTGTTGTCACATAGGCTAGATTCTGCCCGTCTCAGATCTCAACTTGGAGTAATTTTCAAGTCTTAAATGGTTTACACTTTCACCACTCTATTTACATATTATGAATGTCTCTATTTACAGAAAAATACTGATATACCAAATCACTTTTGTGTGGAACTAACTCCTATAACCTTTCTATTTCCTGTGGCACCTCGCCATAGCCGGGGTCGGGGAATAAATACATGTAGACTCAAAAACTGATCGACTAGCTCCCAGTAAGCACGTAAAATCCGGCTACTCTCGGCCTGCCAGAAAAACACCACCCGAAAAGCGTTTTGCTGGCGGGCCCATAGTGGCCCGAGATTTGGTGCTGGCTGTTTGCAAGTTAGGCCCGGGAAGTTAGCCTTATATGATACATGTTCGTCTGACATACATGTAGTTAAAGAAACTAGAGCTTGTGCTTGTCATCTTCCTAAAGGAAATAGCAAAATACGCTGATACATGTACAGCTGCGGAGGTTGATCTGAGTCTAAGTGTAGGATTGTGGGTTGCGGGCACATTCAAATTGTAGGAAATTATGTGCCATTATTTACTGTTAAATATCCATCCCCATTATAACCTCTTTTTTTAAGATACATCTTTTTTCACAAAGATGTATCTTGTTAAGCGCTATTAATAGACATTATAACGTGGGCTTTTTGGCTGTCTATTTATAACGCACGATGTTGTCTGATTAAAGAGAGACTCTGCCGATAGCTACACTGTCCTTGTAAAAACATGCATTTGCCGGTCAGAGCAAGCTTTGCACGTATTTACTCGCCTGAACCCCGAGGTTACTCTCTAATTCGCGATGAATTTTACGCCCTTGTATATAATGTAATGCATTAAACACACTTGTTATATTTGTTTTAGAAATAGACTAGACCTAATTCAGTGATTTTTTTACAAATTTGTTTCTATGAGTCCCGGGACTCACTGGGCCAAAATTCTTTGCATCCCAAACTCGAAGTTCTGCATCCCATACGACGTCCACTTTGAATTATAAATTTTGTGTATCCATACGAATCCCGCCATTCATAGAAGCCAATTTGGGAAGCAAAACACTGGCATACTTATTTATACTATAATAAAGATAAAACTTAATTTACTTTGTCAAGTAAAATAATAAAGATATAAAAACCTACCTGACTTTCTTATTAATAAAAAGTTCAGTTGCAGACAGTATATTTCCTTGATTTAATCATATTATCATCTTTTGCCAAGAGTCAGACTTTTGTCTCGCAGTTTTCATATAATTTTTAGAGCCCAGGTCATTAGCCCGTGTTCATCTAACTCTGCATGCCTACAAGTGTAGTGCTGGAAGTTACTGCATTTGAGCCTTTGGACATACCATATTAATTTTTCTTTTATCATCTGTGCACAGTCCAGTCTCCGTACTTCATGAGCCTGCAGTAATACTTTAACCATTCTATTGGTATTTGCTCGAAGCAGGGTGTTTAAACTTGCGGGTAAAACGCATTATTCAAATGTTTCATTTCGGGTTGGTAGTATTGGATCAGTACTGGTTTATCGGCACTGGTTTTTACCAGTAGTCCGGTACTGGCTTTTACCGGTAAACTCCCCTACAGCGGGTCATATCTGAAAACACGTGTTTCCCAAGGGAAGTAATGATCGCTATACTGTTGGGGAGTTTTTTTCAGTACCAGTTTTTACCAATATTATTCAAGACACGATGCGCAAGTTAAAAAAAAACAAACACTCAAAACGAAAGTTGCAAATACTAAATGCAGACTTTTCGCCACAATTTTAATGCACCCTGCAGGACTCTCATGGTTTAAAATCATGCGTCCTTTGTGAGAAGCATGCGTCTGAGACCCAGGACGCGCAGGTAAAAAAAATCACTGCATATTGTCGAAATTTGTGAAACAGACTATAATCGTGTAACGCGCATTTGATACGGGAAACCATAATCACGGTATATAGACGGCAAAGGAGCCTATCCGTGAAAACTGCTTTTCCCGAGCCCTATCCGGTCCAGAAAAGGAGCCTATCCGCCAAAACAAGACTCGGGGAGAGGAGACACTTCAAATCTGGGCCAACATCAGATTATTTGCGATGTAAGTAACATAAAATCAATCGCCACGGGACTTTTAAGCCTCTAACTGGATGGATTTTGAAACATATGATAAGGCTGATATCAAGTCACGTCTACAAAGCTGAACAGAAAATGACTGCTCTGTTTTCGGCGATTTAGTTTGCGTTGGAAAATGAAGCAAAACTTAACAATTGAGACAATTTTGCCGGCCTACACCACAGCAGAAAGCGTTTTATGTTCCACCCCCTTACTAAAAGCGTCTGTTTTGCTTTTAAAATTGGTTTTTCATAGAAAAGAAGGGTGATGTTTGAAAACAAGACGGCTAAGGAGCCTATACGTCTAGAGAAGATTGACCATTTTGCGGCACAGGATAATGAGCCGTACCCGTGGCACAGGAGCCTATATGTTTGCAACTAAGTGCCATGGGAGCCTATAGGTTATAAAAGTAAGAAATGGCTTTAAAAAGAGACCGCTTTTGCTGTCAGTTGCGCTGTGATAAGTGTAATGCCTCACGGGTTCATGAACATGTAGATACATCCCAGCAAACATGCCTATATGGGTCCCATGGATCCAATGGGGAGTGCAACCGGGTTTCACATGTGTCTGATATGCGGGTTGCCCAGATGGGTCCCGATATGGGTCTCATATAAAAGCCCCCAAAAGAAAACGGAAATGATATCAACATATTTATAAAAACTTATTTCCTCATTTATAATGCAAGACTAGCTTCTTCAGTGGCGGATACAGAGGGAATTCATGTAGTTTGAACCCCCTTTTGAGACAAAATATTTCATTTTCATGAGGAATATAAAAAATCAGCATAAACTATAAAATTATCAGGTGCACTTTTCAGTTCGAACCCCCCTTTGTAAATTTGACCCCTCGGAAGAAATCCTGGATCCGCCCCTGCTTCTTCTATTTATTTCATTTTATTTACATGGGCCAGCCCATATGGGACCCATAAGGAACCCGGTTGCAGGCCCTCAGATAAGAGTGCGTAACTAAAAAATTTTTTTCTCATTTCTCAACCAAAACATATGTTGTGGGTACTCAAAAGAATCGTCTCATCGAGACGGTTCTTTTGAGCACCCAAAACACATGCTTAAACTAATGGATAAGAACAAAGCTGCCTGCAGAAAGCTAGAGTTTTAGCTGTCTTTTTACTACATGTGCATTCGTCGTGCAAGATTTTTTTCACTCAGTTTGAGCGAAGGTTCAGGCATCAGCGCAGGTTCACCAGAGTCTATGCTGTTCGCAAATAGAAGCAGTAATTCAAGAGGAAGCCAGGCATCGTTCAGATCTTTTAGATGGTATGGTTCGAAAGTTATTGATCTCTAAAATTGATTTGTTTTGAGACAGCTTTAACGCAAAATGCTGCTAAAGTGTCGCCGATCGGGGTCATTTTATAAACCCGTTTGGGAATCGGCATATGAAAATCTTATAGCCTATAATAGAGAATCAATCAGTTCTAGAGATCAATAACTTCCTAACTCCTTTATTTAACACAATCCTGAAAGGTAGAAAGTTTGACAATAATGCACTCTGTACATGTTGGTGTAATCAAATTTATATTGTGATAAATAACTTTTTGCACAGAACCAATGTTCCATAAAAAATTTCAGGAAAACCTCCCACCCCTATTTTTTTGTTTATCTTATAAAAGAAAAAATGTTAGAAAACGGCTGAACATTTTTCTTGCCAGCATTTTTGTAAAAAACCTAAAATACTTGTTTTCATTTACTCAGTTTGACAATTTTTATTTAATGGTATTAAAAGTTCCTTTCATTACCGCTCCGTTCTTTAAAGCAGTCAGATTAATAATAATAATAATAAAAAAAACCTCCCACCCGCCCATTTTTTTCAAATTAGGATGAGAATCTAAACATTTATTTTGTGTGGCCTAACAGTGTGTGTTGGAAAATTATTTTCTATATTTCTCATCCAAAACATATGTTATGGATACTCAATGAGATGGGTTTTTGAGCACCCAAAACATACGTTTAAACTGATAAATAAGAAAATAATCGAAATTTTACACTAAAAACTTGCTTACCAGGCCCTATGCAGTTACCAGTAAACGTTACCAGTTAACACTTTCTTGAATTAGTTACTAGTAAACAGTAACAAACAAGTCGGTTCAGGAAGATAATATTCAATGCTGTCCATTTCAGGTTCAGCGGAAAGAAACGAAGATCTTCACTTTGGCTTCATCAGCCTAAACGCCGAAAAATTGTGCAAACCGTCGAAAACAACGTCGCCCTTACCCCTGTTCTGGAATCAAAAAATACAGTAAAGCCTTTGAGTGCAGATTTGAAAAAAGCGCCTGTGAAGATATTGGCAGGTAAAGAGAAAGGGCGCAAAGAATTGTTTGAAAAAAGTGCTCTTGAAAAATCAGAATATCAAATTTTGCATCTGATGCCCAAAGTACTGAACATATGTGTGGTTCCTGTTGCATACCAACAAAATTTAGGGTAGGTAGGTAGGGAAATTATTAAATTTTGTTATAACATTTAACAAAGAAAATAGGGACAAAATCTGAAAAAAGTGCCCATTTTAGGTATTTTTTCTCCAAAGACCATTTTTATGTTTAGGGTAGGGTTAAAAAAATTAGGGTAGGTAGGCAACAGGAACCACACATACATTTCATTTCAGCCTCACGTAGAATTCTGCTTTAAACCATAAAAGGCAAGCATTATTTGTCGGAAATAAGCAAGCAACACAGACCCAGATCAGATGCCCAACACAAAAGTGACATCTGATCGTGGTCTCGACTGTCTGCTTACAGAATATTCTTTTAAAGTTAGAATAAAAATAGAAAATACCATCCATTAACCCTTTAACTGAAAATGGACTGGTCCAAATGATAGGAGTGGGAAATTCAATTTACTTTCAATGGGTTAATATAGTAAAACTCTTTATTTGTGGGGTGTAGATTACTTTTCCCCACCCTCACGAACCTGACTTTTTTGCATGTGAACAACAACTACACAAACCTGACAGGGCCCAATCAGCACAGAATGATCTGCGTCTTAGTTGCTTGCTTTCTGAAAAGTATATTAGTTAAACTAACTCCATTTCTGGCTAATTTCTGTAACTGGGCAGCTTGGTTTGAGCTCCATACTGGGTCAAAAACCCTTAAGACAGGTTTTCTTGCATAGAGGTTGTTATAGGTGTGATAACAAGTTCAATTCATGTCGGCACAACAACACACACACACACACACACACACACACACGCACGCACGCACGCACGCACGCACAAACACACACACACAGAGAAAGATATAGACAAACAGAGTATCTCTTACCTTTCAGTCCTTCTTTTCATATCAAAATGAAACATGTATGTTTACTTTTACTAGAACCTCGAAATAATGGATAATCTGCAGATAACACACAGCTGGTACAGCCAATCATTCATACATAAGTATTTGGGGTAATTAGCTTGACAGCACCTGAATTGTTGACATAACAGCTTTTTTCTTGATGATAATCTATGATTTTCTATAGAGATATATAGGAGAGAAACAGGTTGCTGCAACCAGTGAACTATGACCTCCAGCAGTATACACAGAAAATCAACTTTTTAATAGTAAAGACGTAATAATGAATTCTACAGATAATTTTATCATCTAAAATATATAACCTTCAATTTTTACCCCTTAACTATTTCAATAAACAGTTGTTGTAATTTTACTTATAAATAGAACCCCACAGCATAGCAGAATGAATTAAAATCAATGATCAACAACTCTTGTCCGCAATACAGTTTTTGTTATATATCTACGACTGCATGTAGTATTAGAAGTGCTAACCGGTCGCTTCATAATTTCAAATTGAAGCTCACAAAGAGCAGTTGATTTCCATGAAAGAAAACCCATGTGCGGATCCAGAGGGGGGTAGGGGATCCGGACCCCCTATCTGGAAAATCACAAATTCTATGGGTTTCTATAAAAATTAGCATTTAGACCACCCGCCCCCATCTCTCCCCCCCCATAGAAAAAGTTGGACCCGAAATAAACCATTGATGAACCACTGTAAGATACGTTGAGGACTTGGAAAAAGTCGGGTATGGACCCCCGCCCCCCCCCCCCCCCCCTCAACCCCCTATCAAAAATCCTGGAGCCGCACATGAAACGGCCACGAGGTCGCTTAACAGATAGATGTTTGATAACCGTTTTTTTGAAGAAAAACAATACTTGTTTATATGCATATAGGATCCTTAGCCAGTAGCCATATAGGGCTCATTAGCCAAAGACAAATAGGATCCCTAGCCAGATTATTTTTCATTCCATGCTATTTAAAGAGGGAAATAACGTATAATTCGGACTGTGAAATGCATGTAAGTCATCTTCCGCATAAATTATTTACAATATACCAAAAGCAAATGCGAACCCAGCCCAAACTGTTCGAAAAAGCTTGTTTTCTGTGTTGTGTAATCGTCTGTGTACGTCGCCGCAATGAAGATTGTATCGCGTTATAAAAAATCTGCATCATCAACGAACGTGTGGCTGTTTGATTTTTGTCTCATAGCTTCTCTGTTGTTCCGTTGCATTGTCATTTTCTTCATGCAATTAAAGGAACGTATTATTTTACCCACCTTTTGATGTCACTGTCTATCGCTTAGGTTGTTTTTGGCGGATAGGCTCCTTTTCTGGACCGGATAGGGCTCGGGAAAAGCAGTTTTTCACGGATAGGCTCCTTTGCCGTCTATATACCGTGATAATGATTGAATAAAAAATACAAAGATTTGCTTTATATAATGCTGTTAAAGTCCTTTAGGATATAGTGAGTTATCTTATATTGCACTTATTTACTATGTGCAATTAAGCAAGGCATGCAAAGAATGGTAGTAAAGCAATTTAGAAATGCTGTACAGCGGGAGTTGACCTATATTCATGATAAATGTTCATTATTAGGACTAGTGCACAGACTGGTTCTCGGCCATTTACATGGAAATTTTCAAGTTTAATTGCATCTATAATAAGATCGCGTGGTCAGTCTGAGTATTAACCAATGAGGGCATTGTTTTCTATCTGGTGTGATGAATATTACAATTTAAGAATACTTCTGATTGGTGAAAATTTGCATAAATTGTAGGTCTAAAGCGATATTAGAACGGCGACCTTTTGGCCGCCGTAATTAGATGTTACCTTTAATACCATATCTATACTGCTTCTATATATGGATGAATACGTTTGCACAAGCAGCCTTATTTCAAAGGAATGCTGCTTTTGAATCCACATCATTTCATTAATATGTGCAAATGAAAGGACACCCCTACAATTAAATGTTTAAAGTTATTAGGAGGATTACTCTTAATGTCAGGCCTATTTCCATGATAAACCCCACAAAAAGTTAACAATGTTTTCACTGGATGGTCATTATTCGAAATGTACCTGTATATTAGCTTTATGTTATGTATGTTACCATCTGCTAACAGACTGATGTGAAGACAAATGTGAGGATATATTCCTTCCAGTATATGGTATTTACCATATTCTATCATAGTTTCAACACGCCTGATGTTTTATGAAAGGAGGCTTGGTCTTTATGTTTTTATGAAGCTATGCTTAGTATATGCAATTAGCAGGTAGTGGCCTTGTAAAAAGTGTTTTACAATAACTCATAGATGGGAACAAACACAACAAATATGTGAAATGAGAAAAGAAATATATTTTAGTCCTATAAGCATGAGGTCATGGCCAATTCCTTCATGAAAGCTGTAGCTAAGAACATATACCTTTGAGAAATGACTCAATTTCAGATGGTAAAATGTAACGTAAGTAACAACTCAAACACATCTTATGTATAAAAGGATAAATAATTGCATAAAATGACATATTCATACAAAGCATTAAGCAAGAAAATATTTCTTTAAAATAAAATGGTTATTCTTAGTTGTATTACATTTTAATTGATTTTATACAGTAACGTACTTTACATGCCTATCATGAATATTTGACCACAGGAAACTTGGTAAATCATTGCTTTCCAAACATGATAGACACACACCTAGCAGGATAGCAATAAAAAATTCTTCAATTAGGATAGAAGGGAACTTAAAATTTGAACTTTGTCCCTATTTAAAAAAAATAGTGCTATTTGCACTTAAATGACCTTTGATCCAAATACACATCATGCCTTGATGATGCTGTTTGTTTACATAGCATGACTGTAGTATCCAAAAGAGATTTTGCATTACTTTGAATCATAATTTTGGGTAGCTAATTGATAAAAACACTAAAATCTGACGTATATACAAGAATTTGCACTCAGTTGACCTTTGGCCTAATTCTGGGACTTTGGGGCATTTCCAGACTTGGCATCCACCCCTATCCTTTTTAAAACACATCAAGAAACACTTTGAGCATGGATGCCAAAATGTACTCAAAAATGCCAACAGAATTTTTTTTCAGGCTCTGGATGGCCAACTAGATCTTAGTTTAGCAAATGATCATAGGTACTAAAAGTTTCTTTAAATAAACTATAAAAGGTATGCTGAAAAAAAAACTAAAATCAATTTAAAAGCTAAAACAAGTAATGTGTCATCATATGCATACAAATGTCAGTGTACAATTTGATTTTTAGACATTCTCTTTACAAATAACTGATTACAGACACGTATAATGCATAACATCTATTGTAAAACATATAAAGGTTATCCTACCAACTCTTAGGTAATGATTCTGTCTGGAATGTAAGCAAAGAAAATAGTATAGTACCATCTCTCTAAACATTTAGTAATTTGCATTTTTCCTATGGGACATTTACCTAGGTATTATACAAGGAGCTAACCTATATAATGTTACTGACTTTGTTTGTATAATGTGTACAATAGTAAACTGGGTATATTAAAAAATATTTTCAAATGACTGATTAGTCTTCAACAAAACTTAGTTGTGTTTTTCTTCTGTGATAAATATTTCAAAATTCTACATCCTTAATATTTTAGCTATTCATGGCCCAATTGTATACTGTCTTTGATAACATTTTGGTCAAATATAGGACCTTATGATGTTTGATATGGTTATATATGTTACTTTGATAAATTTGACAGATATGGATTGTATTCTACTACTACTACTACTACTACTACTACTACTACTACTACTACTACTACTACTAAAGAGCAATCTATTTCTTTGTTTATGTGTTTTAGAATCTTTAACTTTGGACAAATCAAGATTATATTTTGTCAAGATGAAAACTTCTAAGAATTGCTTTATTGCAAATGTAAATGTTTATAGATATAGTAAATTTATAACAACAGATAATTATTTTAGAAATAATTGCTGTCTTGTTATAAATTTAAAACAAAACAGGGTCGAAATTTAAAAAAAAATACCATATGACATATAATATAAGGTATTTAGCAATATATATATAAAGTCTTAAAGTTTGTTATGTACGTTACATATTGTCATATACGCTTCAAAATATGAATCTTTACACCAGAAACGCAGTAAAGTATAGCTTTTTACTATCGTGTATCGATAGAATGCTCAATTCTGGTTTAAAAAATCAGCAGATGGTATTACATGCTAACTTGCAGGTGAAATGGTTCAACCATATTCACCATTTTATTTGGTGTAATCATATTCAACAGCTCATAATTCTTAAAGAAATTATGATAGAAACAAAATGTATGTGGTTTTGAAACAGTCAGGTGATTATTTTTTCTTAACATGGTATGTAAAACCTATATACCTATTATAGAGCTTATCAAATTAAACTTTGACCAAAATTAATTGATTTTATAAGGTGTAATTGAAGATGTAACGTAACTTACATTTATAACCTATAAGTTGTGCTTCTGGGTGCAAACAATTTATTTTCAGAATTGTTTAGGTCCTTATCGAGGGTTTAGCAAAAAAAAAAAACGAATGTATGCACCATCTGGATACCACCTGGATACCATTCCATATTCAAATGTAGCAGTTTTGTCTTTTATAGTAAAAATAGGGTAGGTGTACAAAATGGTTCCTCCTGAAAAACTGCTACCACAATTTGACTGTACGACGTGCATAGAAATGTTGTGGAAGAGTAGTTCTAACTATTTCTGAAGTCAAACCTTTTCTGGCTGGACAATTGTGCGAAGTAAATTTTCAAAAGTTTAGCTACTTGACTATAAGGGATTAGTGATACACAGAAGCTGCGAATTGCGGGCATCACTCATTAGCCATATGCTGCTAGCAGCTACACCTTCGACATCATACACAAGACCTTATATCTAAACCATCATTCAGCCAAGCAAAATGTATTTGTAAAAATGAAAAGGTTGGTATGGCCACTAAGACCAACAACGCTGCATCCCAAGTGTTTCTTACTGTTCTTTTTTAGCGAATCGTTCCATAACAAGCTTCATAGGCTCTGAATTTCCTCGTCTCCATCTCTGAAGGAAGTCAACATTAGTCTTGGCGACATCTGACAGGTATATCTCGTCAAACCACTTCGAAGGTGTGATTATATTATAGACGATTGGACCCGTACCTATGTCTAACAGTTTCTTTCCTTTTAGCTCTCCTGAAAATGTGATAACGTCCATAAATGTTGTATTATTAAAACAAATAAATAAAAATGAATGTTCAGTGATATATATAGTGGCCACTTGGCCTTTGCCTAGAAACAAATATATGTATGTATTTATAGATAACAATACTTTTAAAATGTGTTGGTTATCTTTATCTTGAAGATGTATTTTTGAGCATTAATCTACATATTTGTTCTTGGCAAAGGTCAAATAGTATTTTTATGTTTGAATAAATTCCCTTTGGAATATTTATTGAAATAATTAGTAAAATCATCTTGTTTATCATAACTTTTAGATGAAACTATGTCATTGGCTATGGACAAGTCCACGCCCTAAAAGGGAGCCTCAGTATCAAAATAATTTAACTTATTTAACCGAAGCTCTGTGGGATATATCTGACTTACAAGGTGTTTAAAATAAGCATTATCAATATTAAGTAAGTTATCTAGAAATCTTGAAGTAGAGTTAATTGCTTCAATAACATCAGCTGAATTGTTTTCAGAAAAGAGATAACACGAAGTTTCTCATTACAAAACAAAACAAACCTGCAACAAGAGGGGCACAATTATTAGTATCTATTGAGATACCTACAATTTGCCTATGTAATTTCGAGCCAAATATGATTAATCCAAAAGATAATGGAGAGCATCACAAACTTTCTGATATGACCACAAATTATATCTCTTAGGTTGTTCAGAAGTATAAAAACAAGACAAATGAAGTCATTTTCATTTAAAACATTGTTCAGTTAAATTGTCTTCGATTATATTATGAGGCAGTGTAGTAAAGAGTGTAGAAAGAAATCATATGTAGACAAATAAGATGCTAGAAAACCTTTAATTGGTGATAGACCAAAAAAGATTTATACCGTTCCTCTCAAAAACGTTTTCACAATATTCCATAGCATGGTTTATAATCACAATGAGGCAAGAAGTAAAAAGTATAGACAACTCAGTAGTAGTATACAACTAGAAGTAGCAATATAAAACGTAATTATATGGTCTTTTATAAAGTTTATGTAACCAGTAAAATGTAGCAGCTTACTATGATCTTCATCGGCAAACACGCAAAACTTAACCCCATATGGCACCGATGCCTATCAAAAACAGACCCCTCAGCAAATTCTTCTTCTATGTTTGTGTGTTTTGTGTCTTGTGTTTCTCATGCTTTCGCGTCTGTTCATTGTTGCCTTGTGGTCACTTACTGGGAAAGGGCTGAACTCTTGGCTCTTGCTGGCGATGTTTATTGTATTTTTGTTACTTTCCCATGTGGTATTCTGGGGTCAGGTGTGGTACGTACTTGTATCGTTTCCTGATCTTTGCCATCTTTCTTACTTTAGCACTGCTAAGTTCTTGCTTTGGTATGTTGATGTAGTACAAACTCCCAAATGCTAGACTGGACGCACTATCAATTACACTAACTAGACCAGCAAATTAAACACTCTGTCTCTTATCAATTCGCTTTTGAAAGCAAGTTGCTGATCGTCCAATGCACAGCATCGCAAGTGCAGTTGCTTGTCATTCACTCGCAATTGTCTGGTCACTTCCGCTCTCACACAGTGTATGTGTCCCTTCTAGTTTGACAATCAACTCACTGAGGAAGAGAGTGCTTATTGATTTGCTTATTGTAATTTTGCTTTTATATGTGTTTATCTAAATTAAATGTTTATCTCTGTTCTAATGTCTCTTCCTCTTGGTGCCATTGGTTGGTCTGTGATTGTGGAATTTTCTTGTCATATACACTTGTTTATCCCTTTACTCCATAATAACGTCTTTTGACGCTTTTGAAATATCACGTATTTGAAAATATTATGAAAAATGGGGCATTTGCTCTTTTCGAGCAAATGCTCCATTTTCCATAATATTTTCGAGCAAATGCTCCATTTTCCATAATATTTTCAAGCAAATGCTCCACTTTCCATAATATTTTCAAAAGAATTCAAAATTTTCTTGCATTTTTACAATGTTGTCTAAAAATAGAAAATGATGTCATGGTCTAAAAATAGCCTATGGAGTAAAGGGTTAATATGAATTTTATATGATGTAAAGGCAAAAAGTCTATTTTCGAGCAAATGCTCCATTTCCCATAATATTTTAAAGCAAATGCTCAATTTTCCATAACATTTTCAAAAGTATTCAAAATTTTCTCAATTTTTTTTCAATGTTGTCTAAAAATAGAAAATGATGTCATGGTCTAAAATAGCCTATGGAGTAAAGGGTTAATATGTATTTTATATGATGTACAGGCAAAAGCTCTGCTGTTTTAATACGTTTTGTCATTGTGGGCACAATAACTCAATCACTGCTCAAACGTCAATGAAAAGTATAAATTTGAATGTGAATGTTATTTTCAAGATAACTGTTGCAATGATATAATATTCATATATAGAAACTAAGCCAATGCCATTTTATTATGGGAGTGGGGACTTTGTCAAATAACCATTTCTTTTCAAAATGATGATTTAATGGTATTTACCCTGTTTAAAGAGGTTATGATTCGACTCTCGTAGAAAGGCACAGACATCAACCTCATCTTCGTTGTATTGTTTCTCGCTGTACGTGTAGTACATAGCATTATAAACTTGCGGTTGAAGCAAGAATCGGCACTGTGAGAGGTCAAGGTTGAATCTGACTCGGACATCTCCTCGGCCTGAAGGTTTAATAAGTATGCAATAATTTGAGCAAACTCACATTGAAATGTATATTGTGACAAAAACGCGCAAGGGCAGATACGAGGGGTATTCAATATGCAATGTCATTTAACTCAGAGCTCCATCAACATGCGTGTTAGGCATTGTCATCGACCGGAAGCATCTTATCAAATACTGATTTTTTAGTATCGCGCCTGCGCAAGGCAATGGCGTGTTAGGAGAGTTCAAGAGCAAACCTTGACCTTTAAACTGGTACATTAAACGTTTGTGCAGCTTTAAAATTATTACTTATCAAGCTACAGATTTTAAAACAATGCCACTAACACACATAGGGTCTTCGAAAATCAAACGCATAGGCTGAAGCAGGCCCTGCTTATTAAAAGAAAAGGTAAACAAGCAGGAATATAGTGTAGATTTTATTTTCTTGTCCTTTGGGATCATGGGTTTCATTTGGGAACTTTGAAATTATTAGAGGGTCACTGATGAGGCCTAAATGGCCTAAACTAGCTAGTCTGGCACAGAAAACTTGCACACTCTAGTTTCAGTTCTTCGGTGCATTCTTTGCTTCCAAAGGATAACCTTTTTAAGAACATATTTGACTTCACTACAGCTGGTGATTGGGACTGTATGGCGGCGGTAGAACGTCTCCCTGCCCTTCACTATAGTGTAGATTTTATTTTCTTGTCCTTTGGGATCATGGATTTCATTTGGCAACTTCGAAATTATTAGAGGGTCACTGATGAGGCCTAAATGGCCGAAACTAGCTAGTCTGGCCCAGAAAACTTGCACACTCTAGTTTCAGTTCTTCGTGCATTCTTTGCTTCCAGAGGATAACCTTTTTAAGAACATATTTGACTTCACTACAGCCGGTGATTGGGACTGTGTGGCGGCGGTAGAACGTCTCCCTGCCCTTCATTATAGTGTAGATTTTATTTTCTTGTCCTTTGGGATCATGGCTTTCATTTGGGAACTTTGAAATTATTAGAGGGTCACTGATGAGGCCTAAATGTTCGAAACTAGCTAGTCTGGCCCAGAAAACTTGCACTCTAGTTTCAGTTCTTCGGTGCATTCTTTGCTTCCAAAGGATAACCTTTTTAAGAACATATATTACATCTCAAGATTTCGTATTCTGTTCTCCTTTGTCTACTAAAAGACTACCCAGTTTTCGACAAGGTAGCCCATGGCTGAAACCAGCCTACTAAACTACAGAAACGAGCTAAATACGGTGGTACATTTCTATCCGAGTAGCAAATGCAGCTATTATACTTTCTCTCTTTTTAATAATTTGACTCTCGGCCAAATCGCAGCTGATCATAAGTGCCATTGGCTGCATTGTTTTAAAATATCAATGCGTTTGCAACGCTGACACCACAATGCCATACTGGGTCATTTTCACTGTTCAGAATTCTGATCTAGCTAAAAAATATTCGTTACCTGTTATGTAATATTTCCTGTTCGCTGTGCTTCTATATTCTTGTAAATGATACGAAACCGACAAAGAACACTACGCGAGAAAACATATCTTTCAACGTATCAATGCAAAATATGGCGAGTCTCCATGAGAAAATTCCTAAGATATCATCAATGGATATTTTCAACAAGATAATTTTCAAAACCAATGAGAAGGTACATTTGGAAAATGACGAAAATGCGACAGCTTTAAAACGAAATTGAACAATGATTAAAGTATAACAAGCAGAAAAGAAAATTTTCATTTTGTGGTGGCTGGCCACAGACCTTTTGATGTAAAATGGGCAGTGCTTGGCTATATAAAAGAGTAAAGTGTGCCGTGATTGGTCAATGATAATCACACGGTAGCATGTCGATATACAACGGATCATCCAAAGTTTATTGTATCAAACCAGAAGGAAGAATCCATGAGTGCATAAATGTTAAAAAGTGCATGCGCACACATTGCAGCATGCTTGTTCTATTGTTTGTTTACGTGTCAGTGGCGTCAGTGATCAGCAGGAGCTAGCCTTTTCTGGAGTTTTATTTTAACACAGGTTTGCGCATTTGTAGTTTACATACAAAAAGGGCCTTTTTATCATGTTTGGTTTCAATACAGGTAAAAAGCAGATATATGATGTAATGTGTAGGCTATGTTACTGGGTAAGATCTGAGTCAAATATACTGAAACGAAAAAGAAATGGTTCAAATATCTGAATAAACATGTTGAAATACTGCATCTGCGTTCTCCATGTTTGCCAATTCATCAAATGTCGTGCGTGTAGAAATTGCTGGTGCCTTACCTGTATGTAAGTGACAATGCAGTCCGTGTATATTGGGTCCGAGGACAACCCAAAGAGTGCCACCTACAATTTGCAGCAGACGACAATTTCAAGTTTTGCCACCTTTTTGAAAATAACTAATAAGGCATGACATTTCATGAGAATCGTCTACTGGTCGTCTGTTGCAGTCGTGATTGTCGCTTTAAGGGTTAAAGCAAAGTTTGATACTGAGGTCCCATTTTCAGACCCTGTCTTGTCCATAACAATGGCAGAGATTCATGAACATTTTTTTAAAAAAAAGTTAATTTACCATTTCTTGATGGAGATATTGCTTGCCCCCCTATATTTCACAGCTTATTCGTTTTGTGAGAGTATGTTCTTAAAGTTCTATAGAAAAACCTTCTGACTGCCAAGTTACTAAAACAAGGCTATCAATATCATACACTTCGTTAAGCGTTTTCTAAATTCTAACAAAGATACTCGGAGTTGAATGTTAAATACAACAGGCTTTAAGGTCTTCTGCAACAGGGCTTATCAGAGCCAGTATTTTATGGTGATTTAGCTTATAATTTCAAAAGAATCGTTGGAAAGCCTTGTTTTACTGATCAATGCAAAAAGATAACCAAACGTTATATTAAACAAGTAGCCCAATGGGCAATGACCGCTCACCTGGGAACCAGCATAATTTTTAGAAAGACTATTATTTATGATGCTCAGTGGCAGGTTGCTCTTACTTGAAACAGTGATCAGGAATAAATTCAAACACTCACTGGTTATTTGCAACTACTAAAACAATCTAAATTAAAACTGCAAATGGAAACCTGGTGAAAATATATTTTTCAGATGATCAAAGGAAGCTTCGAGGTTAGAGTGATCACAACATTATCCATCAATTCTAAGACGCTCAAGGGCAGCTACTGCCAGAATAGGTGATGGGATCTGGCTGAAATTCAAACTCATTCAATATTTTATAGGTGTCCTTATTAAAAGCAGGAATGAAGAAGATCCATCTAAAAATGAATGCACTAGAGTGGTCACAACATTTCTCCCATTAAAAGAATTTGAAATTTTTTCCTGGTGCTCAAGGGCAGCTTACTCTGCAGCAGGGGTTGATCCGGCAGAATTTCGAACCCATACGAGATTTTATGGTTCTCCTTATAATCTGCAAGATTGAAGAAGATCCACTCAAAAATAACGGCGCCAGAGTGGTCATAATATTATTCCTTGATACTTCAGACGCTCAATGGCAGCTAACTCAGTAGTCGGTGATGGGAGCTTGACAAAATTCAAACTCATTCAAGCTTTTATGGTTGTCCTTGTTAACTGTAACAATGAAGAAGATCCATCCAAAAATGAAGGCACTAGAGTGGTCACATCAGTTCTCCCATTTTAAGTCTATGGGGATTTTCCTGATGCTCAGTAGCAGCTAACTCCACAGTCTGAGGTCTGATCTGGCAGAATTTTGAACACATCTCAGATTTTATGGTTGTCCTTGTTTCCTGCAAGAATTAGGAAGATCCATTAGCAAATATGGGCGCTAGAGTGGTTACAAGTCTTTGCCTCAACTAGGGGTTTTCTTTAATTATGTCCTTTTCTTTGTTTCATCATAGTATGATAATTTGATTTCATTATTTCTCTGAGGTGGTGCATTGCATAAGTTAGGAAACCTCCATGAGAATTGTTGTGTTGCTTTAAAAACAGGGGAAGCAAAGGTGAAGATTTGGCCAGAATCTTAATCCCCCACTCCCCGGTGGCCTGGACTTCTGTCCCTTCTCATATGGTGATCCTGTTGCTATTCATTTTTGTTGCTCCCAAGTTTGTGGGTTGCAAGGGATTTGATTTGGGTCCTTCTTTTGCTGTGCCGTTCTTGGTGTGCTTTCTTGTTTAACACTCATCTTGTTGAGGAAGAGAGAGCTGGTTGCTTCCGCGACATGTGGTTTCCAACAATGTGGCATTTTGACATGAATAGACTCAGACAAGCCTGTGCAGCCGCCTTTCAAGCTTAGAAACTCCAAATGATGTTCCATCAGCAGCTTAACACTCATAGAATATTCAAGTGATGAGCAAATATTCTGATCAGACTGCGCGTATGCGAAGGCTGATCTGAGGCTTTGCTACTCGCACATACTAGAATGTTGGAAATCTCATGTCACGGCTCAATTTTATTGTGTTTTTGCTGTTTGTGTACTGCATCTCTTCCTTACGGTACCATGGGTGGGTCTGCAGTCTGTGATTGTGGCATTTGGGGGAAAGTTCAAAATTTCCAAAATCCTGAACTTTAGAAATTCAAAACTTAAAACTTGCATTATGCCTACAATACAGAAAAAAATATCAAGGTTAACTGGTCTATTGTCTTTTAATAAACTGAAAATAAATCAAAGAAGCTATAATAATCTCCCTAATTCAATGTTTTGAGGCTGACTTCTCCAAACTTGGGACTTGGTATGTAGCATTGTGGGTGTTGAGCCTACCAAGTTTGTTCAAATAATGATCCTAGGTTTGACCTACTTTACGTCAAGGTCAAATTTGCTTCCTAATGCATTTAAATGGGACTTTTTTTTTGAAAAGTTGATTTTTTGAATACTGTTTAAGCCAAAGTGATTATTCTTACTTGATATGTTAAAACTAATGAGACAATGGCTATAAATAAGTTTCAAAGGTCAAGGTTGACCTTTGCATTTCAGTCGAGGTCGCTCATATTGTGGTCCCATCAATGTATTGAAACAAAGTTTTCTCACAAACCATGGGCCCAATTGAACTCAAATTTCTTGTGAAGACTACTTATGATAAGTTAGCCAAAATGTATACAAAATAATTTGGTCACATGACAAAGATGGCCGCCAGGCCCATGTATGGTAAAAACCCTTTAAAAATCTTCTTCTCCAGAACCAGAAAGCCAATGACCTTGAGACTTGGAATGTAGCATTGGGGATGTAAGGCCTATCAAGTTTGTTCAAATGATGATCCTAGGTTGACCTTGACCTACTTAACGTCAAGGTCAAGTTTGCTGCCTAATGCATTTGAATGGGATTTCTTTTGAAAACTTGATTTTTTTTAATACTGTGGAAGCCAAAGTCATTATTCTCACTTGGTATGTTCAATCTATTGTCTATAAATAAGTTTCAAAGGTGAAGGTCGACATTTGACCTTTCAGCCAAGGTCGCTCCTATTGAAGTCCCATTAACATATTAAAACATGGTTTTCTCAGAAACCACCTAGCCAATTGAAACCATATTTCATATGACAACTCCTTATGATTGGTTAGCAGAAACTTATACAAATCAAAATGGTCACATGACTGACATGGCCACCATGCCGATATATGGTAAAACTCTTTAAATCTCTTCTTCTCTGAAACCAAAAGGCCATTAGCTTTGGGACTTGGTATGTAGCACTGGGGACGTAGGCCCCTACCATGATGAATCTAGGTTGACCTTGACCTACTTTATGGCAAGGTCAAATTTGATTCCTAAGTCATTTATATGGAGAAAATCTTAAAATGTTCATTTTTCTATAACTGTTTAAGCCAAATTCATAACAGTTAAACATATTGAGACAAAGGTTTTATATTAATTACCAAATGTCAAGCTGACCTGAAACCTTTTCTCCAAAGCCACTCATTTGGGCTGCCACACACCTATCTAAACATTTTTTTTCAGAAATCACTAGGCTGTTTGATGGATTATTCAATAGATTATTTAGGTCACTTGACCAAAATGGCTGCAACCCCCATATATGGTAAAATAAAATTTGTTCCATTATAAACTGTAGTTGACCTTGACCTATTTTAACATTATTAAGGAGATCAGGTGAGCGCCTCAGGACCTTCAGGTCCTCTAGTTTAATTATGTAAGTTTTCTTTATTTCTTAAGGATCCATATTTCCAGATTATTCTGGGTTGCTTATATGTTGATGCCAATCCAATATGACCTTACACATATTTTACTTATCTATCGTCATCCTCTCATGAGATTAACTCTTTGCATGCTGGGTAATTTTTCGTGTTTTGTCATCTGCTGATTTTTTTCAGATCAACTTTTTTGAAAAATTCTTTCAGGAACATGAGAGTGTCAAACAGTTTGGTTCCAGATCAGGCACAACATTTTGTCAGGCCTGATCTGGGTCTAAACTGTTTGCAAAAGAAGGCAAAGGACACAAGGAGGCACAGTTAATTAATGACTAGAAAGTATAATGACTTTGGCTTCAACAGTTTTAGAAAAAATAACTTTTAAAGATTTTTCTCATTTAAATACATTAGGATGCAAACTCAAATCTGCCATAAAGTAGGTAAAGGTCAATCTAGGATAATCATTTGAACAAACTTGGCCAGGCCTATATTTCCCAATGCTACATACCAAGGCCAAATCTGGAACTGAAGTAGTAGATTTTAAAAGGGTATTTACCATATATGGGTGTGGCAGCCATCTTGACCAAAATCATTTAACTCTTAATGCGCCAATCGCAACAAAAAGTCATCAGCTTTTCTTGTCTGCTGAAATGTTTAAGAAGCCTCTAAGGCAAACAGTGTGGACCCAGATCAGACTGCTCCTAGGAGCAGTCTGTTCTGGGTTCACACTGTTTGCTCTATACTTAATTCGTCAGTAATATTAGATAATTATTTGCAGCAGACGACTTCAGCAGACAACATTTTCAGATGCATTTTATTTCTTGCACCCTAAGGAGTCATTAAAGGAAATTTGAGGGAAATCAGTCCAGTACACTGGTTTCAGAGAATTTTGAAAATGACAACAGACCAATGGACCAACATTTAATTTCAAATAACAGTCATTGGTATACAATTGAGACTCTTGAGTTTGTTTGTTTGATTTTATTCTGTATGTCGATCCCAGTCAACAATCTTTCAGTTATGTTGGGACAGGTCTTCCTTGATTGAATCAGTACTAAGCAAGGATTAATGTGTCTTGCTCAAGGACACAACGTATTGACGCCGATGAGGCTCGAACCCATGACCCTTCGGTCTCAAGTCCAGTACTCTACCACTGAGCCACTGCGCTCCCTTGAGACTATTTAGCCCTCGGCGCAAGTAAAAATGACTGACCTACATTAAAATAAAAATAAAGACAAAAATTCATAGTCATTTTATTGCTGTGTAATGTACATGTGTCACATAGTCACAGAACACTTCTATTGATAACATTCAAATGAGAGAAAAATGAAAATAATGAACGAACGTTGTAACAACATTAAGATGACAGTACAGTAATCTATTACAATATTCCAACTCTTTTCATGACAGTCACAACTTTATCACCTGCTCTTTTGTCTGCTTATGTACTGAAGTAGCCTAAATTGTAAACAGTGGCCTCTGATCAGTCTTAGGAGCAGTCTGATCAGGGTTCATATATGATGATATCTATTCCAGAGTGTACTTAAATATATGCAGCAGATGTAAAAAGCAGATATATCTAGCTTTGAAAACAGCGTGGATCTTGATCAGCTGGCTTCAGAGGAGCCATCTGATCAAGATCAACACTTTTTTCACTCGGCTTGCAAATACATACTAATATCTGGAATCCAGGGAATTTTAAGACAAAATATAGATCACGGCGGTCAAGCATCTCCTGACGCTTGTGATGTGTCAGTACTGGTAATAATTTATATAATAAATAGATTATAAAAATAAGAGTGGTACTTTGAAGTACAGATACTTCATGTTTTTTATTTGAAAAGAACTTTTTTTAGATGGTGACATTTTTTAAAAAGGTTATACAGTATTTCTTTTCATTAGTATGACAGATTTATGGATGAAATGAATCATTATCTGTCTGCATGAAGAGAAATGCAGGCAATCCAACTAGTTTTGATTTCTGGCACTGTTTTTCAAGAAATTAGAAGAAAAGAAATAACTTTCACAATACTATCATGTAGGCAAATGCTCATGCAGGCATGTTGCATAGATAGTATGGAAACTTTCTATCTAGAATTTCATTTTGAATTCAGATTGGTATGTATGTTCATTTCAGAGTGGTAAATTTTGAAATTCCACATATATATTTTAGAGGTTCTCTAACAGTCAAACAGTTTATTTGAAGTTTGTTTGAATTTGACCCAGTAGTGTTGAGAAAAGCAAAAGACAACAGATGGACGACAGACATTCAATGATCATAAAAACCTACATGACTTTGTGTACATGAACCTTTGGCTCTTGTGAGATAAAAACAACAACATGCAATGTTCTTTTGGACTATGAAAATAATTTACAAAATGAAAGATAGTGTAAACGTTCAGACAAATTCACAAGCATATACTGTATGTGTTCCAAAATCAGACATTGGGTTTCCCTGTCCAAAATTATTTAGGCCTTTACTCCTTAAAACCGCCTTTGAAATATCAATTTGAAAATATTATGGAAAATGGAGCATTTGCTCTTTGGACCAAATACTCTATTTTCCAAAATATTTTCAAAAGTAATCAAAGTTTAACTTTATTTTTTTTTGAATGGTTTCAATATTGTCTAAAAATAGAAATGATGTCATCATCTAAAAATAGCCTATGGAGTAAAGGGCTTAAATGTACTAATGAGCTAACCAATGAGTTTAACACTTATCACATATGCATAAAGTCACTTTAATCTGAGTGTATATGCAAGCAGCGAAGTCTCTTACATGACTGTGTGGATGCACAAGATCATCTGAGCCTTCGCTGGTCACATATACATGGGTGAAAGATCAAAATCCTGAACTTCAGAAATTCAAAATTTTAAACTTGCAGGATGCTTACAAAAATGAATAATTTCAAGTTTAAATGATTAATTATGTTTTGATAATCTGAAAACTTATCAAAGAATCTATCTTAATCTCCCTAATTCAGCATTTTGAGGCTGACTTTCTTTGGAAAGTCAGCCTCAAAATCCTGAATTCAGGATTAATCCTGTAAACTTTCACTCATGCATATGCAATAAGTACTAAAATCTCATGTGCTGTCAAAAATGATCTGCATCAATCTTGTGAACTTTTTGGGGTTTTTTTTACTTGTGAACTTACATGTAGCCATAGGATGTTCTGGCTTTTTTTTTTTTCTTTTTTCTTTTCCGAATCAACCCAAAAAAATCTGCATCCTTTTTGTAAGATTTTTTTTTTATCTTTGCAGGGTAAAATGGAACAACATGTCTGTGTATCTGTCTGTACACTTACATTATTTTCAGCAACAGTTTATAATATTAAATTACGCCTTATCTTTTTACAAGCACTTACTAGTTCTACTATTACTGGCTCATTGAAACACAAAAATAGCATACAAGACCAGATACAGGGAGGGCTTTAGATAGAGGAAGGATTTATCAGTTTTTTTATAAGTTATATAGACACCTGTCCATTGGCCAGGACAAATACCTCGGGCTCTGAGACAAATAGGAGGCAGATACTATTATCCAGGTTTGAGCTCTTAGCTACGTGTTTTGCTTAACTGCGTTATTTTTGATGTTTTTATTGTTGAATTTTTTATCATTTCTTCATGTCAAAAATACTCGTTTTATCCAAGTAGTCTGCATTGCTGCCAACAAAATTCAAAAATAAGAGGATCACAATGTTGAGTAAAAACACAGAATGATCAAAAGTATGGCAAATGAAATTACAGAAGTTTTGGCTTTTTACTAATGATGTACACAGTATGTCAAAGGAATTACTAAGTACTATATTCTTGCATAGAAACCTATTTGTATTTACCCCGTTGTCAAATGAAGTAAAATCCATGTACAAATCAGGAGATTCACGTGCTGTTTGAACATGCGTATAAATTTGAAAATTCTTAAATCAGCCCTGAGTTATTTGCATGACGTTATATACAGAAAGCGTTGCGGACCAGACTGACAATTTGTCCGATGCTTTTGTTCGCAAAAACGTTGCGTACTGCTATGACGTTGTGATGACGTTATGACGTTCAAAAGTTTACAGCCGACGCCATTTTGTTTAGAGAAATTCAGTGTAAGAAAAGTTATAAATTAATGTTTAAGCATCATTTTCAGGGCCAATTTGATTAGAATAAGGTAAAATATACCAGAATAACGATCACACATGTTCGTTTCATTGCATTTACACTTGCCAGGTCCCTCAGGAGATGTTTGAATACTTGACCTATCAGCCTCTGTGTTCAAACAGCTTCCTCGGGACCCGGCAAATGTTAATGCATGAAAAAACATGTCTGATCCTATATATTAAGAAATAACTTCTCATTGGAACTGCTTACTGAGAGCTTTTTATAAAGATGGTGCTGCCTTTACCTGCTTTAAGCGGCTTGAAGCTTTTATAAGTTGGGCAAATTTCCCACAAATTTAGAATCAATATCTATACATGATTAAAACATATTTCGCTGGGAAGAAAAATACATTAGTAGCAAAAATATTGCCTTCACTGATCTTGGTCTTTGTAAACACTGCAACTTTGATTTATAAATGAGCCACAACATGTGATTTCCAACAATGTGGCATTTTGACATGAAAAGACTCAAATGAGCCTGTGCAGCCTCCTTTTAAGCTTAGAAACTCCAAATGATGTTCGGTCAATAGCTTTACACTCACAGAATATTCAAGGGACTAGCAAAGGCTCTGGTCAGACTGCACGTATGCGCAGGCTGGTCTGAGCCTGCATATACCACATTGTTAGAAATCTCATGTCGCGGCACAAATTACAAGTCTCAACTTGGTCTGTTTCTGTATAAATAAATACCAATCCTATAGCACTTAGACTGACCTACGCTATGTGGACTTAGCCATTCTGAGTGTTATAGGGTTAAGATGACAATGACAAGTTAAATGATATGACAATGATATGAGCTGTGACATGTGATTTCCAACACTGTGGCAATTCAACAAATGTAGATTCACAGGAGTCTGTGCAGCCATCTTTTAAGCTTAGAAACTCCAAATGATGTTCGATCTATAGCCTAAGAGTCAAAGAATATTGAAGCTACAAGCGAAGGCTCTGATCAGACTGCGCGCATGCGCAGGCTGATCTGAGGCTTTGCTGGTCGCACATACCACCTTGTTGGAAATCTCGTGCCGTGGCTCAATTATTAAATAGACATATATACAGTAAAACCTGTGTAAAATGGCCACTCAAAAATAGACAAAACAAAGATCTTAATGACAAATGGTAGCTTAATGAAGGTCAAAAGTATTGCAGAATGCTCCACTTGGAGCATTCTGCAATATATTTGACCTACATTTAGCGATATTTGGTCTTGAAAACCAATTTTCGGTCTTTACGAGAGTGGTAGTTTTACACAGGTTTAACTGTAGTACTTCTCAGGAAAATCATTACCATGCATTATGAAGCACACTATAAAATACTTAAGTGAGCATGGAATTTCAATTGCTCATTAAAACTAAAATTCTGACAAATAGGACTTTTCTTGCTTTCAAACTCTCAGATGTTGTATTTATTACGCTAATAAATGTTAAAATGCCAAAAGTTGTCAGTTCAGTTGAGCATGTAATTTTTTTTATAACCTTGAGGCCAAATCAAGCAGTGAAATATCTGATCAAACTGCTCCCTCTGCAGCAGCCAGATCAGGGTTTGACCACTTGCCGTTTTGCAACTACATATTATAAAGCTTTTTTGATATTACTTTCTATCAACATAGCTTTAAATTAGTGGTAACCTTATATAACACACTGCTCAGGTGTAAAGACTGGTCAGGGTTTGCAATCATAAAAGTATGATGATGAATTTCCTGTGGAGAACCTCAATAAATTAGTTACATTACGATCAAAGACATAGCTCCAGAAAAGATTAACCTGACATTCTATTTTCAATATTTTCCAAAAAAACATATGTCAAGCTCAAGAGAATATCATACTTATAGCACTGTTACAACGTTCCTCCAGATAAGCAAACTTTTTGAGCGTAAAATTGTAATTATTTTCTAACCTCCAGTGAAAACATATGTTTTGGGTGCTCAAAAGAACCGTCTCATTTAGACGGTTCTTTTGAGTATCCACAACAAACGTTTTGGTTGAAAAATAAGAAAATTAATTTTCAGCTACTAACCATTATCTGGAGGCCTGACTGCTGCATATGCAAACAAACCCGAGCCTGAGTAAATGCACAGTCTTACTAGAGCCTTTGTTATTTGCATACCCAGTCTTTGCTGTCTTCATATCCAAACTATGGAGGTAAAAGAATGTTCAGGCCAAAATTTAGGCCTCCAGTCTCACTATAGAGCTGTTGCATGTTTGATTCCATTCTTTACGTCTCAGTCAACAATTTTTCAGTCATGCCGCGATGGGTCACTAAATAGCTGTCAAAAGTCTGAATTTAGGCTAATGTGATAAGCCCCGATGTTGTGTTGCATACTTGACAGAGTGAAACCAATGATCAAAACAGTATATGGGCCTCTACACGAGAAAACCTGTCTTCAGAATGTTTGACCTAGTAAGATTTAAACCAGCCTGCTCAGCTACAAAGACTAGGTAAGGTAAAATGGTGAAATTCTGCCTTTAGCAAGTTTAGCTATCCTACGGTAAAACACTACTTGTATATGGTTGAAAGTTCAAAATTTCCAAAATCCTGAACTTTCGAAATTTCAATCTTAAAACTTGCAATATGCCCACTAAATATCCACAATTTCAAGATTAAATTGTCAATTGTCCTTAGACAGACTGAAAACAAATCAGAGAAGCTATTAATATAATCTCCTTAATTCAGCATTTTGAGGATGACTTTCTGTGGAAAGTCATCCTCAAAATCCTGAATTCAGGAATAATCCTGAAACTTTCACCCATGAGAGTGTGATTACCACAGTGGGACTACAGCTCTCAATTTTTGTCTGAGTTTGTGTTCCTCATTTTTCAAATTATGTGAATGCAAGCAGTATCTAGGCTTTCCCCAATGCAATACCATAAGTACTAAAATCTCATGTGCTCGCCCATATTTTTGTGGAGAAATATGAAAATGATCAACTCTTTTTGGTTGTACAACATCTAATCATGGCCTCGAGGTTATAAAAGTTTTCTCGTGCTCAAATCAACTGAGCATAGAATTTCAAATACTCATAGTAACTAAAATGCTTACAAATAAGCACTTTTCTTGCTTTCAAACTCCCATTTGTTGTATTTATCATGCTAATAAATGTTAAAATGCCAACAATTGTTGGCATTTTAACATTTATGAGCATAATAAATTTATGCTCTGTTGAGTTGAGCATGAAAAAAGTTTTTTAAAGCTCGGGGCCAGGTCTCTAGAGAAGAGCATGTAATTAAAAATTATTTTTCTTATTTCTCAACCAAAATGTATGTTGTGGGTACTCAAAAGAGCCGTCTCAATGAGACGGTTCTTTTGAGCATCCAAAACAAATGTTTAAATGTATGGATAAGAAAATCATGATTTTACGCTCAAAGAAACTGTTTATCTGGACCAATGTGATCTAGAGCTATGAACAGGGACTAGCTTCGTCTGTCTCCTCATCGAGTGAGGACGTAGATAACAACTCCTTCCATCGCCGATCAAAGAACTTCCGCATAGTGTGTCCACAGTGACCCACTTCTGACTCGTCTTCGTTGAATGTTTTACAATTATCGAACACTAATTGGGCATCAGCAGCAAACTCACCCCTCATCTTATAGCTGAAATATAAAATAATACACCCATGAGTGAAAGTTGAACATTTTAAAAAATCTTGAGTTTTGGAAAATATAATCTTAAAGCTTGCAATTTGCTGACAAAATATTAACAAGATCAAATTTTTCAAACCAGATTTTTGAGGCCAACATTCTAATGAAAGTGAAAAAATCAAAATCTGTAATTTTTTACCCAAGTACACCATACCTTTGTTACTCTAATCATTTGGACAAAGCTGTTTGTTTCATTTCTTTAACACATGCCAGGGCCCTCAAGTGATTATGTATGAAAAACATGTACAGTCCCAATAGTCCTTTTGAGGATCCATAAAATATTTGCCAAAAAACCCCAAAACAAAAAAAATGAAAAAAGTCAATAAGCAATGCTTATTAGATACCCCCCGCACAGTAAGAGTCAGTGAAAAAACTTGGCAAGTTATAGTTCGAACAAGAAAACCTTAGTTTTGATAAGAAGATTTCAGTAGAATCTGTGCAAACAAAAATTATAAACTCCTTCATGCATATGTTCAATGTGTCTACATTGTATCCGCAAAGTATCAAATTGTTCCATCAAAAGCTGTAGTAGGAGTTGATCAGCCCATGAAGGCACCATCTATGCATATACAAAAGCCTAATAAGGGAAAAATTGTCTAAGTTCTCACAGCTGTCATTTCGTCAAAAATTATTTTTTCTGAACAAAACTCCTTCATGCATATGTTCAATGTGTTTAAATTGTATAGGCAAAGTCTGAAATTGTTCCATCAAAAGCTGTGGTAGGAGTTGATCGGCCCATGAAGGCACCATCTATGCATATACAAAAGCCTTATTAGGGAGAATTGTCTAAGTTCTCACAGCTGTCATTTTGTCAAAAAATATTTTTTCTAAACCAAACTTCTTCATGCATATGTTAAATGTGTCTACATTGTATAGGCAAAGTATCAAATTGCTCCATAAAAAGCTGTGGTAGGAGTTGATCGGCCCATAAAGGCACTGTCTATGCATATACAAACACCTTATTAGGGAAAAATTGTCTAAGTTCTCACAGCTGTTATTTTGTCAAAATTATCTTTTCTGAACTAAACTCCTTCATGCATATGTTCAATGTGTCTACATTGTATAGGAAAAGAATCAAATTGTTCCATCGAAAGCTGTGGTAGGAGTTGATTGGCCCGTATATGGCCTATAATAGCATAAGCACAAAGCACTATATTAAAAGCCATTTAGAACTACAAAGGGAAATAACTCTAATAGAATTGGCCCCTAGCCCTTACTGTTTTGTCTCAAGTATTTGTCTTGCATATATGAACATGTTTGCAAGGTTTGATGAAAATCCAGCAATGCCTCTTCGAGTTATTAAGGAAAAAGCACTATATTAAAAGCCATTTAGAACTACAAAGGGAAATAACTCTAAGAGAATTGGCCCCTAGCCCTTACTTTTTTGTCTAAAGTATTTGTCTTGCATATATGAACATGTTTGCAAGGTTTGATGAAAATCCAGCAATGACTCTTCGAGTTATTAAGGAAACAAAGCGTTACGGACGGACGGACGGACTGACGGACAACGTGAAAACAGTATACCCCCTACAAACAAAGTTTGCGGGGGGTATAAAAACACTTACCTCTGCTTATATGTTGTTTTCTGTTTGGTGTGATTATGTCCCAATTGTTTGGTGTGATTATGTTCCAATAAACAATTTTTCAGTCATGTCCGGACGGGTCTTCCTGGGTTTAATCAGTATTAAGCAGAAGATAAATTGTCTTGCTCAAGGACACAACACAGTGCCTACAGTAAGGCTCAAACCCCCAACCTCTCGATCTGAAATCAGGCACCCTACCACTGACCCATCATGCTCCTAGCTTATATGTTGTATATTATGAGTTGATTAATTTACCTATCATCCCTGAGTTTTTGTTTCATGGTGCTGAAGTCCATGGGTTTTTTGATAAACTTCCTGTATGATGTGAACTGTTTACAGTTGACAGGCTGCAAAAATGGCCACCCATCTTCATGCTTCTCCATTTCCATTAATATCAACCTGTAAAAAACATCAAAGTATTACAAATAATTAAACAATATACAGTAAAACCTGTCTTTAGTGTCCACTCAAAAAGAGACAAAACAAAGGTCATAAAGACAAATGGTAGCTTAATGATGGTCGAAAGTATTGCAGAATGCTCCAAGGGGAGCATTCTGCAATACTTTTGACCTGCATTAAGCAATAATCTGTCTTGAAAACCAATTTTTGGTCTTCTTTTTGAGTGGCCACTTAAGACAGGTTTTACTGTATAAAACAAACCTATAGTGTAAGAGCTATTCCTTCATTAGGTTTTTTTTTCAGTTTTGATGATGGCACAGCTCAGCCCCACAGACCTCAGCCTGATATTTAGCACCAATGCTGTGCTCAGTTTTATGCACCCTCTAAGGCTTTTTAAAAATATGTACTTCTGGGAGGGGCATCATGTAAGAACTATACTTACAGTTGACTAGGTATGTATACTAGCTATATGGTAGATATTCCAAAATTTTGAACACTAGTTGCCTTGCAAAAAGGGCTAGGCAACAGTGCAGACCCAGATCAGACTGCAGTCTGATCAGGGTCTACCTTGTTTGCTATTCTGACAAGCATTTTGTTAATTCCAGCCCTGATAACCACCATTTTATTCGAGCAGAAAAATAGTTAAGTGTTTGAAATTTTAGAACATTCACTGTATATATTAAAGATTGCCAACAATCAAATTTTTTCTCTATTTCTCTATTTCCAGTAATATCAACCTGTGACAAACATCAAATTATTACAAGTGGGTCCAGCTGAAGCCCTCCAAACATTCTCTTATTTACAACAAAATCTGTATGAAATTGAAATATTTTGAACTAAATGTGGCTGATCATAAAAGGTTTTAGGTGGTTCAAACCAACTTAACTGATGCTCCATGATCGAAAGTTCAAAATTTCCCAAAATCCTGAGGTTAAGAAATTTAAATCTTAAAACTTGCAGTCATATGCCTACAAAGTAATACTGATTTCAAGTCTAAAAGGTCATTTGTTTTTAGTTAAACTAAATATCTATCAAGAGGAGTTACATGTAATATAATCTGCCTAATTCAGCATTTTGAGGCTGACTTTCCATAGGAAGTCAGCCTCAAAATCCTGAATTTGGGAATAGTCCTGAAAAATTTCACCCATGCACCCCTTTATTGATCTACTGGTGATGTCCACAGGACCTGGTTTAGAAAAACAAAATTTTGAGCGTAAAATTGTAAATATTTTCTTACCCATCAGTTTTAACATATGGTTTGGGTGCTCAAAAGAACCATCTCGTTGAGACGGTTCTTTTGAGTACCCACAACATATGCTTTAGTTGAGAAATAAGAAAAATAGTTTTTCAATACGCACTCTTAACTAAAGCCCTGGACGTACCTGCACATGACCATATCAGATGACTCTTCCTCAGGCTGTAATTTTCTCGGTTCGTTCGGAGTCTCTTCCTTCTTCTCTGGGCTCTCCGCTTCAGTCTCTTTATTTTTCCTCTTCCTGGGAACGCCAAAATCACAGCGACGTTTTCTCCCTGTAGGTGTGAGATCACTAGGTGGCACTGAGGTTCTGACACTACTGGCTGGGGTACTGGAACTGGTGGGTGTCGGAGTGGGGACCGAGGGGGTCGAGTTCTTTCTTGGACTAGTAGTAACGGGGGTACTCGGTGTACTGGTGGTAGAGTTTTTCCGAGGTCGTCTTTTACAACCCTAAAATAAGACAAGCATTAGAATTAAACATTTTAAACTTTCAAGCAGAATATACATTAAAAAATGATATGCCTGAGTTGCATGTGCAAAACAAGCTTCTTGAATGCTCCATCGGCTGTCCCTGTTCACACTGGCTGTTCCACTTTTCCGTTTTGCACGCAAACAAAACTGCTAATATGATTAAATATTTTATACTAAAATGTTTTATCTTCTTAATTATAAATAATTTCTACATATTAGTTATTTATAATAAAATGTAAATATAAGCAATAAATTCAATTTTTAGAAGGTTCATGCAATCAAGAATACTGCGGATCTCTTGCAAAGTTAACATGAAGCCTGGCTTCACTTACTTTGCAAGAGACCCGAAGTATTCATGATTCCATGCACATTCCAAAAATCAAATTCATTTCTTAAGTAATAGCTTATCATGATAAATACAGAACCTTACCCTCGCTTCCTCACAGGATGCACAGAACCACTTCCTGGGAATTCTGGAAATATACAAAAGAACTCCATCTTAGAAAACAGTAAGAATTTAACACACATTAATTACATAGCTCTTTATCAACATGGTTCATACAAGCAAGGATTAGTAAAATTCAAGGACTTTTCAAGAACCTCTAAATGATTTTCCTATGGTTTTCAAGGACTAAAAATTTATGAAAAATACTGATATTCACTTTAAAGCTCTACTCGGGAGATGTTAGAGTCCATTAGGGAAGATATTAGTTTTAGAAAATTAGTATAAAATTGTGGTGCCTTTATTTGGTGCAGCATATGCTGCACCAAATAAAGGCACCACAATTGTATACAGATTTAGGTCTCCGAAAACGGTGTTGAATCTTCCTGTAAGTGGTAGAATTCAAGGACTTTTCAAGGCCTTTGAGTGTTTTTCAAGTACTTTTCAAGGCAAATTTAATTTTGAAGGATTTTTCAAGACAGTCCTGTATATTCAAGTACTTTTCAAGCCTGGGTGAACCCTGATCAAATAAAGCCTGTGTGAACCCTGATCAAATATGTTGGGTACTTCAAAAATAAAATTGTCTCACTCATAGTTTGTTCAAAATTGTACAGGTCTTTGATTCTATCAAACTTCCAACTAAAATACTGCATGAATTGGAATGGCAGTGATGAATCCAGAGAGGGATTGGGGTAGGAGGGGGTAAGCTTAGGCCCTATATCCTTTGGGTAGGACACTGATACACACATAAGAAAACATCATGCAATGCGAATTTTAGATCGGAGATGACAAATTTGCAAAATACAAGTGCAGTATATTATATTACACCTCATTATAACACACCTTGCCTATAGAGTCAATGCTAAAAAAATGTGATATATCAAACAATAATTCAGTTTTGAAAGCGCCAGGAAAACGCGCACTAGCTGACGTCATTTGCTACTGAAAAATGACGTCAGTCGTGGCTTTAGACGGTGTAACGCAGTTTTCACTCTCGAAAGATGTTACAAATACATGTAAAGGTATGTGACACAGTCCAACTATTGGCAGGATTTCCTTAGTGCAATGGCGGAAAGTTGGAAAAAGCTGAAGACTTCAAATGTGTTTTCCTCGTTTATTGTGTGTTAGAATCAAAATAGATCAGCTCTATTACTTGAGCTGTTGAGTAATAATTCACTGTTTGTCGGTCAGTTGTACAAAGATACTCGCTTGTGATTTGATCTTCTTTACAACTGACCTCCAAACAGTGAATTATTACTCAACAATTCACTGCTAGAGCTGATATTTTCTTAATTATAACATGGACATGGATATAACACAGTCAAGTTGTGGCTCTCATATTTTTTTTACCATGGAATTTTACATCTTACATTTTTCATAACACAATTCACTTATAACATATGGTCCATTCCTATGGACAGGCCCCCAGATAAGAGTAACTGAAAATCATTTTTCTTATTTCTTAACCAAATCATATGTTGTGGGTACTCAAAAGAACCGTCTCGATGAGACAGTTCTTTTGAGCACCCAAAACACAAGTTTAAACTGATGGATAAGAAAATAGTCACAATGTTATGCTAATTTTTTTTTGTTTAACTGGCCCTATGTATGGACCCCAAATATAGTACAAATATAGGGAATGCACTGTAATGGTAATGTAAACAATCAGTTGGTACAGTAAAATCTGTGTAAAACCGCCACTCAAAAATAAACAAAACAAAGATCTTAATGACAAATGGTAGCTTAATGCAGGTCAAAAGTATTGCAGAATGCTCCAAGGGGAGCATTCTGCAATACTTTTGACCTGCATAAACTATAATTGGTCTTGAATACCAATTTTCTAGAGTGATCGTTTTACACATGTTTTATTATATATACCTTGGCAATGGTGGGTCGAGACAATCTAGATGAACTGCTCTTGGACAGCTGTAACATTCTGCCATCTTACCAAACCTACGACCACAGACTAGACAACATGACTCCCCTACCGCCTGAAAAAAAATTGCATGAATATATGACATGCCTCCCCTACCGCCTGAAAAAAAAATGCATGAATATATGACATTCAATAGTTATTATCTGGGACTGAATATATTAAATCTTTATTTTGATGTCAAACCATCATTAACCAATCAGAATGTAGGATTCGGTACCTGATGAGAAGCTACTGGTAATGTCAAATAAAATGGTGGTGAAGCGTGTTGTAAATGGTGGATTTTACAAAGAACTCAAGCTGGTCCATGCACATAGCACAGTCGGTAGCGAGTTAGACTAGAAATCTGGCCCCGAGGTTAAAAACTTTTTTTACTGATCAACTCAACTGAGCATGAAATTTATCATGCTCATAAATGTTAAAATGCCAACAATTGTTGGCATTTTAACATTTATGAGCATGATAAATACTACATCTAAGAGTTTGAAAGCGTTAGAAAAGTCTTTATTTTTCAGCATTTTAGTTTTTGTGAGCAGTTCAAATTCTATGCTCAGTTGAGTTGAGCATAAAACAAAGTTATATAACTTCGGGTCTGACTTCTATGGACTGCAATATATGGGTAAACAAGTTGGGGTAGAGATAAAATGCGAGTCTTGATGAGCATTATTCAGATTTTTTGCAACAAGTTTTAATAATTCAACAATGTGGGTCTAGAGCACAAATGTTAGATTCAATTTATCATATGACATTAAAATTATTTTGATATACTTTTGGCGTGAAAGCGTGAAGATTTGTCATTATGTACACAGTTTTTTATGGACATCATTGCATAACGTTACTTTACATGTAAACCACTAGTGGTTTATAGAGTTTAATACATCTTGTTACAGGCCTTGAGTTAAGAGTGTATACCAAAAAACAAATTTTCTTATTTCTCAACCAAAACATATGTTGTGGGTACTCAAAAGAACCATCTCAATGAGACGGTTCTTTTGAGCACCCAAAACATATGTTCAAACTGATGGATTAGAAAATATTTACAATTTCACGCTCAAAAATTTTGTTTATCTAAACCTATGGTGTTGTATCACTACCAGATGGGATGTCATGTTATAAAAGTAAATCCATACCTTAGAAATACATTCAAAACAGTACCAGTCCCCTTCTGGAACAGACTCCATCTTGGGCTGAAAAATTATCAAACATTCATAAATATAAACCTACAGTAAAATTTTTCTAAAGCGGCCACTCGAAAAGAAGACCAAAATTGGTTTTCAACATTTCTTGTACTTCAACAACAGCAGAATCTAGGGCGAAGATTTGGTACCAGTAAGATGCATTTAAGCCCTCCCCCCCCCCCCCACCCCCTTGCTGCTGTCAGTTCTAAGGTGGTGGTTCTGTTGTTAATGACTTTTTGTTTATTGTTACTCCCATTGTGGGAGTCTGTAATTGTTCTATGTTTTGTTGTATGTTACTTTATGTCTATTCTGGTATTGCAATCATCTTGATGGGGAAGAGAGAGCTGTTTGCTTTGCTTAATTTGTCTTCCTGGTGTCTTGTGATAATTGAGTGGCTCTTCCTCGGGGTGCCATGGGGTTGTCTGCGGTTTGTGATTGTGGTATTTCCTGATCATACTCACTTTTTTTCAAGACAGATTATTGCTTAATGCAGGTCAAAAGTATTGCATAATGCTCCATTAAACTACCATTTGTCATAAAGATCTTTGTTTTGTCTATTTTTGAGTGACCGCTTAAGACAGGTTTTACAGTAGCAAAAGAAAATATGCATGCACACAATCTGTCCAATATTCCTACATTTTCATCATATCTGTATTTTTCCCAAATGATAATATCTCGGACCTAATAAACACGGACTGGTCACTTACATAGAGGTAAATGTATATATTGGAAATACGTTGTCGTGGCTAAACGGTGGCTGAGCTTTTAAAACTGACGTATGTTGAAGATTAAATAATCATATCTCCGTTATTTCTCTGCATATATTTGATTTTTTCTTCAAAAAGCAATGGTTGAATATACTATCTTTAAGACTGTATTGTTATATCTATTGAAAGTTTATCTGACTTTAGGAACATCAGCAAGAAACCTAGGTACCCTTTTTAGCTATTTTCCGCACTTTTAGCCGAAAATCCTCAGAAAACAACAAAAAAAGATTAGAAAAGTTCAGTTTGTTTTACTGCAACTCGTAATAGTTCAGCTTCACACACCGGGAGTAACCTCTTATAATCTTGTGTATGTTCAGAATCAATTTTATTGGCTGTATAACTTTGGAATAGCGCTAAAATAAAACCTCGACAACATAACTTTGTATTTCCGTCAGTGACCAGTCCTTTTATACTGGGTCCGAGATAATATTTATAGCTTCCTTTGAACTTTTTTTATCCAGGTATGCTAATAAATTGAGTATGGAATTGTCCATTTTTTATTTCAAGGGGTCACAAGTAAATATTTCTAAACTATGATGCATTTCTGTCATGAAGACTTCAGGGTTGTTACAGATCACTGTTTGCAAAGATAAACGTCACTGTTTGCCAAAGTACCTGTTTGCAGGTACCCAAAATGAAAAGGGTTTAATGTGCCTTCTGGACAGTTGATACTCCATTTATACACTTTAATCCAACCAAACAGTTAAAATGTTCAACATGAAGCAAGAAAATGCCCATCCCTTGAACCAGACTCATACACTGTTTGTCATATATCAAGAGAATGGTGCATCTCGCTTTTTCTCTCTTCTAACTTAAGTATACTTGCAAACAGATAGAGTTGTTCCTATATAAGCAGTCTGATCTGGGTCTTTACTGTTTCACTAAAAGGCTTCTAAGGCATTTTACAAGATGACAAAAGCAGACAACATTTGTTGAGATTGGCGCTTTATATATAAAGTTTTTACTGACTTCAATCTCTTTTGTATGATACTTGTATCTGTCAGTAATTTGTATCTTGTAAAGATCCTTTATTTATGGATAACTGTGTTCAAAATTTTCGTTTGGGGAGATATACTGTCGGACATACGGTCAGAAATTTAGTTTTACGAAAATGACTGAGTTGAGCCATAAAACATGATTTCCGATCGTATATCCGACGATAAAAAACCTCCCCAAATGAAAATTTTCAATATGGTTATCCCCATTCTAATGAACTTCTGCAGTTTCGTCTCGTCTGCAAGCCGCACGTCATCCAATAAAATGTGACATAATTAAAGACATCAATCTATTTCCGACAGTATATCGCACGATATACTGTTGCAAATTTTTGACGTTATCCAATCAGATGTCGCGTTACAAAATCAAGTGCATTAGAATTTGATTTTTTATGCCAAATGATGTGATTCTATTTGATGTCCTTGCCAATGATGTCAATGTTTCTTCCTGTCTATTTGTTTAAATATTACACTCGATAAAGGCCAATGTAGGTTTAAACGTTGTGTTAATAATAATATATATGCCATTTTGGAGTTATTCTCTGAGATTTTACATACATCCCTGAAAACCAACATTTGAAAACTGAAAGAGGAAAGCATTCAAAATTTTAGAAAATTTACAATATGATATAAGTCTTACCTTGAAGCAGTAGGTATGGTATCCTCTATCACAACCATCACATAGTAACAACTGAGCCTCGTTGTCATCATGACGACAAATCTGACACAGCTGGTGAACAGACAGAAATACAATTTAATTAGCACAGGTATTTTCTATCTGTAAGCTCTTAAAAATTGAGGCAAGGAACCCCTAAATAATTCTTTCCTTGCTAGCCACAACTTTTATCATCTGCTGATAACCTTTGCAAACAATTTTGACCCAGATCAGGACCGACAGAACATCGCTCCTGATCTGGATCCAAACCGTTTGACAATCTGATACTGATAGTGTAGCTAAAGGAATTTTCTGGAATTTTTTATTCTGGAATATATCATGCATGTGTGGTTGGGATAGAAAAATCCATCCTGAGGATCACCCTTTGGCATGACGAATGATGACAAATGGTGTTCCTGAGGGACAGATTTTTCTATCATATCCTCAAACAAATAATGGATTCTTTTTCTTGCTCACCTTCGAATTGCGCTTTTTATTTCAATATAAACTCTAATAAAATCCTGAATACCCTACGATGCAAGATTGCATGATGACATCACTTTGTTGCTGGGAAAGGGCTTACCTCTTGGCTCTCTTGTGTGTTGCATTTTCTTGTGTTTTTGTCACTTTCCCATGTGTCTCTATCCACATCAGAACTAAGGGTGAGGTTGGTACCATTAAACATGTTTAAGCCCTCCATTAATTTTTTTTTTTACTGACCATTCCAAGGCTAGTACATTGTTATTTATGTTTCATGTTTGTCTTTGTTATAATGTATTGTCCGTTCCTTGCAGCTTTGTGATCACCTGCTGGGAAAGGGCTGACCTCTTGGCTCTCTTGTGTGTTATATTTTTTATGTGTTTTATTCCCTTTCCCATATGGTGTCCAGGGTCATGTGTGGTACTTGACTGTATTGATTCCTAATCTTTACCTTCTTTACTTTTATAACAATGACATCACTTGACAACCATATGTGTTACTCCCAATACAACCAATGTACAGCCCTGGCTTGACAGCCTGGGTAAGATAAGAATTTCTATCCCAGGCTAATCATCCGTCGTGCAAGAAAGGTTTTTCTGTTCCAAACCAATAACAAGAATCTAAACCCATCCTATGGACCTGTATCAACAAGCACCAACAAAATTTTGATTGTAAATTGTGAATGTTTTCTTATCCATCAGTTTTAACATAAGTTTGCTATTGAGACAGTTCTTTTGAGTACCCACAACATATTTTTTGGTTGAGAAAAAAGAAAACTAAATTTCAATTTCACTCTCTTATCTAGGGGCCTGTGAAAGGAATGCGGATGTTGATGGAGGAATTGATAAACAGCAGAGATATAAAGTGGAGAAAATGGAAGCCCAGCAACCAAATAGGTTAGGGAAAAAAAACAAGAAGAAATGTCTGGTCAAATCAAAGCCTGAATGATGAAAAAACAACTCACCACTTTCATAATGGACTTTTCCCAAGATATAGAATTGTTAAGTTGTACGATACACAACATGAGCTGAGCTGGAGATGTTGCCCTGGCAATGGTGTTCCGCCATGTCTGTAGCCCTGCAGGGACCACTGTCTCAACATGGTCCTCTTTATCGTCAGCATCATTGAAACTGGACACACTAGAGTTAAAGGTGATTCTATGTCTGTAATAGAAAATTACAATATATATAGGCATAGGTTTAGATAAACACATTTTTTTCAGCGTAAAAATGTAAATATTTTCTTACCCATCAGTTTTAGCATATGTTTTGGGTGCTCAAAAGAACCGTCTCATTGAGACAGTTCTTTTGAGTACCCACAACATATGCTTTGGTTGAGAAATAAGAAAAATAAATTTTCGTTACGCACTCTTAACTCAAGTCCTGTATAGGGATCAAACATGTTTTTCTATACATTAACATCTGCTGGACCGCAATGGGTGATGTTGAAACCCGAGCCTGAAAGAGGAGGATTTTAACGAACCCAAGGGGACTAGCAGATGTAAATGGAAACCATTTTTTGTGATATTATTGCATAAAGTCATTTTGCCACTTGAAAACTTTGGAAAAACGCTTCGAAAAGTATATTTTTCTATTACTATAATGGGGTGCACAAGCATGAATGATTCGCAGGTTTTGTAAACACCTGTTCCAGCGAAAAAAAACTTACGTTATCAATGTTCATTTCTATGAATGTTACTGTTGATGACATCAATTTTTGTGATGGCCTAGAATGAGTATATGTACGAGGGCTGTTCAAATATGAATGCAAGTAGCTTCATAACTTTCTTCACATAAATGCTATGACAAAATGTCATATATTTCTGGAAAGAACTGTTTGTCACCTTTAAAATGGTAACAAACATAAAGAAATGCTCACTATATTTCTTGAGTTACAGACGCTTATATAAAGGTCATTCCACTATACTGAAGTTATTCTGAAGCAAATTACCATACTCGTTTTGGTACATGTGCGGATATAGTGTCATATCTTTGTATGTTTGAGACAAAATCTCACCAAATTTTAGATGCAAGTTGAAGGTACGTAGACAAAGTTGCTTGCAGGAAAAAGTTGATATAATCCTGTTTCAATCTCAAGTAAACAGGCACGTTTGTGACGTCATTAATTATATGATAAACATCTTTTTGAGTTATCTACTGGTGATGCAATAATGAATATCACTGTGTCTTTGTCTTTGCGTTTTTCTTAAAACATGCTTAATATGTAATAAGGAAGTTTTCAAAATGCTCTGTCCTCTATTTACAGAGTTATCAAATTTTATATCAATTTTCCAGCATTTTTCTGCTTCTCAATGACGTGTTTACATTAATTGAAATGTGTTCAATCTGTCTAGTCCTCAAGACCAAGTGAGTAATTCTATTGTAAATAATGCCTATTTTGGTAAAACTTAAAGTTAAGGTTAAAAAAAAACAACGCAATGTTATGGCAACAAAATAAAATATAAGTTCTATAACCCCTTCACTTAAGGCAGTTTTGACTAAATAAAATGTTTTTCAGCGTTTAAAAATTACCCACTATCCTTCATTGATTTGTAGCAACTACTCAGTATGAGCGATCAACATATTGTCTTTGAGTTAAAACTAGTTTAAATGTTGCTTCGTGCATTTTGTTAGAGAAAAGTTTGACTGAAAACTGAAAGGTGTTGTTTTGTTTACCATTTATTTGCAAACATAAGGATAATTTAGTGAAAACAATTCAATGGTATTTAACAAACACATGTATGATTTTCGCGAATTTCACAGAATCATTATATACGTATATGGGGATACTTCCTTAAAAAATTCAAAGATTTCACCCATTTATCAAAGAATAATACGCTCGTCTATATCACTGGCATGTTCAAAGCTTTGAGTTTGTTAGTATACTAAAGTGACCCTCATACAAAGGGCTATAACTCGATAAGTATACTGTATTTTTCTTTAGGTCTGGTGTCAGTTTTAAGGTGACATATAATCCTTTATAGAAACGTATACCATTTTGTCGTAGCATATATGTGACGAAAGTTATGAAGCAACTTGCATCCATATTTGAACAGCCCTCGTAAAGTACAAAAGCCGTGCATCAGCAGCACGTAAATTGCCTGATTAATGCATGGGTTTTTGCCGGTTAAAACATGGCTGTTAATAGCATGCGACACGGCTTTTATGCAATATGTTTCAAAACATCATATACTTTTCATCTACATTTATTTGACCTAAAAAGTGCAGCAGCTGCAGGCCTCCAGATAAGAGTGTGTAACTGGAAATTACTTTTCTTATTTCTCAACCAAAACATATGTTGTGGGTATCAAAAGAACCGTCTCAATGAGGCGGTTCTTTTGAGCACCCAAAACACATGTTTAAACTGATGGATAAGAGAATAATTTTAAACAAATTAAAAATTTTAAGCAAATTATTTTTGCATAACTGGCCCTATATATATGCAGCTGGAAATGGTCAAATCCTCATAAGGCAAACAACTCATAATTCGAAAATATCATAACTCATAATTGAAGTTAGTTTTTACAGTGTGTTTCCATCGTTGGGAAATTTTACAAACAACAAAATAAACTTACTGTTTACTGAGTGGGGGCTTGAGATAACGCCGCTCAATTCTAGACTCCATCTGAAGTAACCGCTGTTTGGCCACTTCTAACGGATATTGTTCTTCCTCTGTCTCGGGCTTCTGCCACCGAGGAATAAGCTTCACCTTCGACTCTTCAGACCCAATTTTGGGGTCCAGTTTCCAACCCTAAAAACATTACAAATTTGAGTGGAAGATTCAAATTTAACCCTTGACCCTATTGCACTCAGAGTGGACAAAACTCTATGGAGTTTTGGCCACTTTTAGTGCAATAGGGTTAAAGTAGCAGTCATGACAGGACCAATGACTTTTTCTACAATGTATAATAATGCATTCCTAAATTGAAAAAATCTAGAGAAAATTTCATCAACTATGGTGTTCCAGGCTTTTACGGTGAAATTTACTAGAAAAAAAAGAGAAGAAAATCAATGGCTCTGCAGATCAGAGTGTCACACCTGCAGAAATCAAGGTCAATATCACAAACAGCATTGGTCAAAAAATGGCACATAATCTCTTTATGCCCCTCTAAGTTTGTTTGAGTTGATGCTTTATGTAACAGTCAACAGTTTTTCAGTCATGTTGGGACGATATAATATGCCCCTCTAACACTATCTATATAACATAATTATAAAGTTTCATGAAACTAGCTCATACTGTTTTGTGTTATCACAGGATCCAGATGGACAGTTCTAAGGAGAGAATCCTATGTACAGTCCTTTTTAATGAAACTGGAAGGGGACTACAATGAATTTTATGTTATAAAATTTTGAATACTTTTCTCTTCCTTTTCCCAAACAAAATGCTGTTTATCAGGGTTTGGATTCACAAAAAGCTTATTAGAATAGCAAACAGGAAAGACCCTGGTCTTGGCCTGTCCTGTTTGTCTGGGCCTTTTTGCCAGGCAGCCAGTGTTCGAAATTTTAGAACATCAACCATTATACCCCATGTATATGGTGAATCTCAGGCCTCCAGGTATTAATGGGAGTTACAATTATGTTGTTTTATCTATACCAAAACATATGTCGGGCAGCCTCCAGATAAGAGTGCATAATTGAAAATTATTTCTTTTATTTCTCAACCAAAACATATGTTGTGGGTACTCAAAAGAACCGTCTCAATGAGACGGTTCTTTTGAGCACCCAAACACCTGTTTTATCTATCCGGTAAGAAAATATTCACAATTTTACGCTGAAAAATGTTACCTGTCTGGACCTATGATATGTTATAGGTACTTAAAAGAAATATCACAATGGAATTGTTCTTTTGAAAGCTTACATTTAGTCCTTCTGGAACTATAATATCGAATTATATAGGGGCCATCTTTACTGAGACATTCTTGGAAAATCTAGTCATTTTCATATACATTGCAGGCCCTTTATAACACTATGTAAATGGTCCAGATGAATGGTTTTGTTGTTTGTTTGTTTGTTTTAGTGCTTTACATCCCAAGTCAACAGCTATGGTCATGGCCGGACAGTCAGTACACCTTACCACACTTTTTCCTGGGCAAGCTTGAACAAACAGTTAACCAGTACTTCGTGCACATACTTTCGCTTGTAACTGACAACAACCCTTCTTGAATGATTCAGCGGAAGGGTGGAGAATGGCCGTAGAAATTATTTCATGATCAATCTCCACGAAAGTATGGGACCAGCCCGGGATCGAACTCGCAACCCCTGGATCTGCAGTCAGACTCACATCTGTTGTCAGACACGTTACCGACTGCACTACGCGGCCCTGTGGACCATGTTATTGTTATAAGTGAACTGTGTTATAAGGGACAATTTTACAAAGAAATTATAGGATGGTCATATTCCTATTATTCATTTGTAAAAAATTGTAAAAAAATTGGGAGCCACAAAATGATCTAATAATCCAAACCTGTGTTATAACAAGTGACTGCACTGTAACTGTATTTTAAGGCCAAATAAAAGATAAAAGATTTCGGGTAACAGGTCTGAAAATTTTAGGTAGGGTAGGCACACATATTTTTTTTTATGATTATTTTTTTTCTGGAAAAAATATAATTTTATGTATTTTGAAAGGCATTTTGCCTTTCAAAATGCATAAAATTATATATTTTTTCCAGAAAACCTGAAAAAATTATTGGTTTCACTGGTAAATTTAGGTGGGGTCGGGTTACCCTAAACACAGGTATTGTTTTATTCGGCCTAATGAGTGACATTTTAAGAGAATGTGTTAAGAACAACTACCTTAGATTGTAGACTAGCTGATGAAATTCTGTCCTCCATGTTCTGCACCTCCTCTAGAGCCTGTAGATCTGCCTCGTGACATTTCTTATTACTATCTATCACAGGAACAACAGCCTTCTTCTTACTCCCTCCTTCCACTTTCAAGTCACTATCATTCTCTTGTTGCTTGTCTTTATCTTCACTATCCTCCGTCTTTACACCATTTTCTAGAGTTTCTGAATTTTCTTTATCACCTTTATCTTTATTTTCTTTATCTTTATTTTCTTTATCTTTATTGTCTTTATCCTTATTTTCTTTATCTTTATTGTCTTTATCTTTATCGTCTTTGATATCTTTAATTTCAGCACATTCTTTATCATCAGGTTTATCATTATCACCAGCTTTCTTATCATCTTTAGGTGACTTAGCTTCAGCTTTTGATTTCTTCTTGCCTTTCGTTTTCTTCTGAGCTTTCTGTTTTGTTTCTTCACACTCCGAATCAGAGGACTCCAGGGAAATAACTGCAATAGATAATATTAACTGAGTACACGACCAAGTACCTACAGGGTTCAAACAGGCCAGCCAAGTCTGTATTAAAATTCAAGGACTTTTTAAACTTAATACTAGTTTTAAGGAGTACAAGTATTAGATGTACACTTTAAAATGGATTTCACAAATGCTGACTGAGATAATGGAGAAATGAGTATATTGTTAAAAAAAATACCATAAAATTGTTGCACAATAATTTTATACTGATTTTGATATCTATTACCAAGGCTATGTTTTCAAGGACTTTTCAAGAAAGGTCATTCAAATTAAAGTACTCTATGAGTACTTGTCTAATTTGGTCCTGGCCTGAAAGATGTTTAAAGTAGCCATACAATATGTTTTGGTCCAGAAATATATGTCATTTTTGAGACACAAACTGTGGTAAACACACAGATATGGGTATAACTAGGTATGAGCAAACTCCAAAAACCGAAGACTGAGAATACCTATGGTACTTAAAAGGTATGAGGACAAGCCTATACTAAACTGTGTTCTGAAAAGAAACAATACTTTCCAAGCAGGCCTTTTAGCATTTGAAATGAAATGGTTTGAGCACTGTATGCTATTTTATGCAAATTATGTTTGAAATGTTGGCTTAACAGACTTTGACTTTGGCTTGAAATCTTAGCTGATTCTATCGGTTTTCCTTTTTTTTGTTACAATAAAACCTGCCTTAAGCGGCCACTCAAAAATAGACAAAACAAAGGTCTTAAAGACAAATGGTAGCTTAATGAAGGTCAAAAGTATTGCAGAATGTTAGCATTCTGCAATACTTTTGACCTGCATTAAGCGATAATTAGTCTTGAAAACCAATTTTGGTATTCTTTTTGAGTGGCTGCTTATGACAGGTTTTACTGTAGTTTAATTTTTGCTTCTTCTTTTTTATATTTTGATACACCTACCTTCTTTCTTGCCCTTAGAACATGAGTTGGTGGTATATTCTGAGAACTTCTGCAAGGTTTTCTGCAGGTTTTTCTCCCGAACTCCCCGAGGATGTAGGCACTTCTGTAACTTTCGTAGCTCTTCAACATCAGAGATCTTCCACCAGCCTTTCTGGTACTCTGTCAAGAATGAAACAAATTTCAGGGATCAAATTTGGCATTTGCTACATGTAACTTGTTCAATGCTTTTACACAGGCTTAGATAAGCAAAATTTTTGAGAGTAAAACTGTAAATATTTCTTACCCATCAGGTTTAACGTATGTTTTGGGTGCTCAAAAGAACCGTCTCATTGAGACGGTTCTTTTGGGTACCCACAACATATGATTCAGATGAGAAATAAGAAAATTAATTTTTAGCTACGCACTTTTAACTAAGGCCTGATTCTAGTTTTTTTCAACAAGAGCACCGTCAGGTTTGGCATATACACCCATCTTCAATCTTGACAGCAAAAGGGCCAATAGTGGAAAATGTTCAAAAGAGCCAAGTCAAACTTGGCATAGGTATTGTCAATATAAAGGCATATGCAAGGATAAGGGATGAACAATTTAAAGCAGCCCAAGTGCATAATAGAGTGTACAGTATGTACGTTTATCAGAAAACATTAAACATTACATTTTAAGATCTTTCAGGTAATTTAGAATTGTCAGAGAAAACATGGGATCAAACTGTTGAATTTTTTATCAAATTATATCTCAAACTCCTCTAAGCAACATAGCGCATATTTGTTTCCTACTCTTGCTTGAATAATTTGCCATTTTTCATAAATTATTGCAATATCAATTTGTATTGCATTTTATTGACATTCTGAAAAAAATTGTTCAACTTTTGATGACGCAAACTTTGATGTTGAGATATTAAAGAGGAGGCTTTTAAAGAGCCATTCGTTGTCTTATTGGCCTAAAATTAATCTAGGATACTGAAAAGTTTAATGTGGTAGTGTCTGGGACCCAAAAAAGTTTCTTTGGCCAAACAGATTAGAGCTGAGCAAAGCTTTTGTGGGTTGTTAAGCAATGTATTTTATACGGTCCAAAATAACATTTGCATACAAAAATTTAGCTATTTATGAGTTGCATTATAACTTTGATTTAGTATATATCTCATTTCAGATTTTAAGCCAAACAATTCATGTTTAAAAATATATATTCTACCAGGCCCTCAGATAAGAGTGCGTAACTGAAAATTATTTTTATTATTTCTCAACTAAAACATATGTTGTGGGTACTCAAAAGAACCATCCCAATGAGATGCTTCTTTTGAGCACTCAAAACAAATGTTAAAACTGATGGGTAAGAAAATATTTACAATTTAAGCCCAAAAAATTTAGTTTTTAAATCTAAATCTATGGTTCTTCAATTTTCTAGTTAGTAGTAGCTTTACATACTTTTCCTGTTCAAGGCTACAAGACAATATATCTACCAAGAAAGAAATCAATGTCACTGAATAAAAGAAAACTTAATTAGAGCATATGAGAAAAAATTCAACTTACCACAAAGCAATTTCTTTAAGAACGTTAATTTAATCAAAGTTGATTCAATATTTTTTATCTAAATACAAGGAACATGTAGGCCCCATTTTAAAAGGAAAAAGTATTTTTTACAAAAAAAGGTCCCACAATGATACCATGTCATAAAGCATTATGTATGTTCAAATGTTTAATCTAAGTGAATGTGCATGAAAGAAACATCTGTCACTAAGAGAGCAAATTACGGTAAACGTTCTAAAATTTCAAACACTAGATTCCTGCCAAAAAGGCCTAGACAAACACCTGAAGAAGCAGTCTGATCAGTGTCTTCCCTGTTTGCTATTCTGACAAGTTTCAGCCTTAAAAACAAACATTTTATTTGAGAATAGAACAACAAAAGTGTTGGAAGTTTTAGAAAATTTTGCCGTATGCTTTTATGTGGAAAATCATGGCCAATTTGTTGAAAGTATCAATCAAAGGAAACTACAGCAGACTTACCCTCTGGAATAGGCTTAGCCTCCCCTTGAACTGTTTTGAGAAATTCATCAGTGTCCGGAGACTGTGATCTGTTAGGAATATCTGGAACTTTGAAAGGGGCGTTTACAGGAGTTGACAAACCACTAGAAGTTGGGGTCCCTGGCACACTCGTACTTAAAATCTGGCCCATTTGGAATGATGAAAATGATGGACTTATGACTGGAAACGATCTGAATGATGACATCTGTGATGAGATATATGGTGGTGATGTAAACATTCCCGCTGAAAATGACTGGTGCTGCCCTCTAGTGAGTGACATGTCATCACAGGGAACTCTGGGTAAAATACTGAACCAAGGTTTGCCATCTGTTGATGGGGAGTCTTTATGAGTAGTGTTTGTTGATGGTGACAATGCATGAACCCCTGGTGGAAAGAACTGATTCACTTCACTTGTGTCTTCCTTCTTCATTAGAATAGAGTCTATACTCATAAAACTGGGCTTTGTTTCAGATTTACTCTTACTTGAATGAGCGGGAGGTGGTTTAGGTGGAGAGGTGATTTGATTGGTTGTTGATATCACATGACCTGGGACATGTGTTGAGGAGAGGTATGTTGGAGTTAAACTTGACATGATGAGGTTACTACTAGCTGTTTTAGAATCTGTATTGGACGAAATATTGCAGAAGTCACTCAATTTTGTAGAGCTAGGCACATGAAGAAATAAATTAGTACTATCATGAGTATTTATTGCACATGGTTTGATGCTGGGAATTTTTAGCTCCACATTCTTTGAGCTACACTTTGCTGGTGTGTCATTTCCTGAGACAGATACACTATGAGGGGTCATTTTATCACTATGAGTCACTGCTCTTTTCTGGCTCACTGATTTATCCTCACTCTCTCCATTTGGAATGCTATCACACTGTGTATTGCTAATACTAGCACTTTCACTGTGAACACTTAAGTCTTTTTTGTTTCGCTCTGAGGTAGAGTTTTCTAAATGATCACTGTTTGATACTTTATCAACATCGTTATACAATACTGTATCCTTCGTTACTTCATCCGTAAGTTTCACATTTTCATCATGACCTTCCTTATCTTTACCAGCTTCTTCTTTGACACAATGCTCGGAATTCTTATGAAGCACATTATCATTTTCACACTTAACATCATTTTCAGTTTTCACTTCAACCGTCCCTACTTCATTTTTCACCTTATCCTCACCAGGAATGACCCCAGGCTCCGTTTTTACGTTTAATTTCTCATCCGTGTTAGACTGTTTCTTAACCATGGAATTAAAGTCAATTTCTCCTGATTCCATTCCTTCAACAAATACGCCGCCAGCGCGTGGTAGCACCCAGTATGTTCTCTTGTATCTGTCTTGTCCCAGTATGATAGCTCGCACATTATGAGAGCCATCAAATACCTTGTCTCGGTACTTGACTTGTAGTTTGTGTAGTTTCTCTATTTGTTTCTCACATTCTTCTAGCGTAGTAGGATCATCCGCCTGAAAAATACATCAAGTTAAATGTCCCTTTTCTCTTTCTGTTCTCAAATAAAATGTTGGTTTCAGGACTGAAATTCACAAAGTGCCTGTCAGAAAAGCAAACAGGGAAGACCCTAATCAGACTGCTTCTGGGTCTGTGCTGTTTGTCTAGGCCTTTTAGCATGCAACTAAACTCCAGCTGTTAAGTTTTTAGATCTAATTTTTCGCAATAACTATTTTATCTTCAATTTTTAGCAAAATGTGTTCGTGATGAAAGTTGTAGAGGAGACTTTCCGCCAACTTCTCCAAAAGGTCTGGTGCTTGTGGCCCAAACAGATTTTTGTGTATATAGATGAAGATTTCGTAATAAATTGAATTTGTCCGAAATTTCTTAGTCTTTTTATTGACAGGTAAAATTTGTATAGGTGTGACAGAAAGGGGGAGTCTAAAAAAATAGCATATCCCGTTATTTAAAGGTTGTGCATAACATAAAACTGCCGTTAACATACTCAGAATTGACCGTGCATATGCAGAATCAACTTTAAAGCTGCATAGTCTGTAACTTTTGATCTTTTAGTTTTTGAAATAATTTTTCTTTCTTTCAAGAACACATTAAAAAAAACCCCTAAAATTCAGGTATACATTTTACCAATTTCGTAAATCTTTACAAATTATCAGTATCAAAACAACAGCATTTATGTTAAAACTTGACTGTCTATAATTATTGAAGGGACGCAAATAATTACCAACAAGAGAAAAAACACCTGTTTTTATAAGATAATTTACTTTTCCATGCAGTTTTCAGCTATAGTGAACAGATTTATTGTGAAAACTTAACTTAATTCTGCTTTTACAAATGATTTAAAAAGAAAAGAAATTTTTTTGAAAAATGTTCAAAGTTACAGACTATGCCCATTAAAGCAGTCTCATTTGAATGAACAAAGGTTGATTTATCGCATGACATGCAATTTTTTTCATACGCATGTGCTATGAAATGAACGGATTTGAGATGACCCCACTAGCTTAACGCACAAGCTAATCAGAAGCGATTTCCATTATATTTCAACAAGCTATCCATCCCTTTATTAATTGAATTAGGGCAGTACACTGTAACTTTTTGACTGACATCTTGGACTTGGTTTATTTGCGCTTTGCTTAAAATTTTCAAAGACTGCATCTAAGCACAGAGGAACCTGCAATATCCTGGATGTTGGAACTGTTTGGAGAAGTTGGCTGAGATGCTCCTGAATAATTTTCATCTGGATACGTTTTTCGATAAATGACCCAGTAAAAAGTTATCGCGAGAAAATAGTTCTAAAAACATTACAGCTGGAGATTAGTGTTCAAAATTTTAGAACATTTACCACAATATATTACATGCAACTCTTTCCTTGCTAGTGTCAACTTTTGTCGTCTGCTAATAACCTTTGTAAACAGTTTGGACCCAGATCAGGACAGACAAAACGACAGTCCTGATCTTGGTCCAAACCAGATGGTATTCTGATAGTGTTCCTGAAATTATATATTGAAAAAGTTTATCTAGAAGAAAGTCAGCAGACGACATCAAAAGCATGAATAATTACCCAGCATGCAGAGTTTACTTAAGAAATGAATTAAATTTTTGGAATGTTCATGGAATCATGAGTACTTCGGGTCTCTTGCAAAGTAAGTGAAGCCCAAAGGCGTTAACTTTGCAAGAAACCCGAAGTATTCATGATTCCATGAACATTCAAAAAATTGAATATATTGCTTATATTTACATTTTATCATAAATATTAAAATATAAAAAATATCTTTAATTTAGGAATAAAAACAGTTTTGTATTTAAAATATACTTGCATTATCGGTTTAGTTGGCGTGTAAAATGGAAAAGCATAACAGCCAGCTTGAACACGGAAAGCCAATGGAGCAAACAAGAGGCATGTTTTGCATGCTCGCTGTCAATCACAACACCAGTATCACTTCTGGCGAATGAGTTCGATGTTCAAAGCATATTGCATGGGCAAGTGAGCTTGGCAGCTGTCAATCAATTTTTGTGTAATTCATGAGGCTATGAATGGTTGCAAAAATCTAAAGATTCATTAAAGGATTGCTTCGAAAATGTAAATATTTTTTATGTAACAAATGAATTCCTCTATCCAGTTTGATACTATACTGACGGACTTTAATTACGCAACAATAACTTCCCCTTATATCTTCCAAAAGACTGTTGAATGTAAACTTCTTTTGCTTCGATAATGTAATCATGAGTTGGCTTCTTCAGCAAACACTTTAGTTTTAATTGTACAACTAAACTGGACGACGTTATTTGCTCCATTTGAATTTAGCCATTTAAACATTGCTTAAGTAGAGGAGATTTTAAGCTATTGAATGAAAGGGTACGCCCAGATAAACGTCATATACTCAGATAAACTGTATCGCAGACCAGTCAATCAATATAAGAGTGATTTCTCGATGACTAACAAAGGCCAGGATACAAATTTGATGCTTCTAGTGTTTCTTGACTTAAAGAAGTAGGGAATCTTTCATCCATAACATTTGGTCACATGAAACAGTTGACACCTATCTCAAAAAGTTCACATTTTAATGCATTAAGTTCACCTTAGTTGTACAAGTTTTCAATGTTTTACCCACAAATGAATGCTCTTAAACATACAATCAAAATTATTGTTCTGCCATATTTTTCGAACTATTAATTAAAGCTGTTATCCAAGTGTTGCGTTATTAAAGTCCGTCAGTATAGATCCAGAATAGAGCCAGGACATAAGATTTTTGTACTTAACACATGGCCCATATCGACACATTCAGCAGGCTAGAGGATGAAATATTTGTCTGAATCTTCATCTATATCCATACCTTATATGAACAAGCAGTGATAGAAATTAAGAAACCCATGGACCAAGCATTTAAAATTTCACGTATTTTGAAGTATTTGCTCAAATAAGAAACACTATAAATCTGAACACAATATCTTCAGTCATTTCAGAGCTATGATAAAAAAAGTATAAAATAGTAAAATGCTATGGATGCATTCTTTCAAATAAATATCTTCTTTTGAAGACTAAAATCCTGGCTGATAGGGTCATATGATAAGGAGATACTTACGCTCATGGTCATTTCATATGAAATTATTGCAAGTGGCCAAAACGTGTTTCGTAAATTTCATTTCAAATGACTACTTGTGTAAAATATTCTATTTCATTTATTTCTTCTTGTTTCTTTTTAAGAGGTCGGATGGTCAAAATGGATAAACAGGGCACTGGCCAGTCCCTTTATAGCACACCTCTGTATAACACAGATTTGAATATAACGCGGTCATGTGGTGGATCCCAAATTTTTGTTACCATGGAATTTTACAAAGAAACCCAAACATAGCACTATAAAGGGACTGCATTGTTCATGCTACATACCTCAGAATCATTAAAACTCTCGTCTTTCCCACTCTCATTGCCACTACCGTCTTCCTCGTCACTATTCTGTTTACTTGTCATGGCAGCGCTAGATACACTGTCTTCCCCGTCCCCCACCGTACTGTCTCCATCTCCCACAGGTCTCAGGCTAGGCATATAAAACTTCTTCACATGCAAGGCTCGTAGTCTGGCAAAACAAATAAAAATTATATTCACAAATCTGCAAATGAGCCGCGGCATGAGATTTCCAACAATGTGGTATGTGCGACCAGCAAAGGCTCCGACCAGCCTGCGCATACGCGCAGTCTGATCAGAGCCTTTGCTAGTAGCTTAAATATTCTATGACTATTAAGCTACAGATTTAACAGCATTTTGAGTTTCTAAGCTTAACAGGAGGCTGCACAGGCTTGTCTGAGTCTATTCATGTCTAAATACCACATTGTTTGAAATCACATGTTACGGCTCAAATGGATACTTGGACTATAAGAATCTATCATGAGTGTGCTGGTGGGATAAAAAAATGTGTTCCAATGATCATTTTTTGGCATCCCACCCTCAGACAAATAATGGATTCTTTTTCTTGCTACTGAGCCCCATAGCGCAGTCTATAGTGAGTCAGACTGCAGATCCAGGGGTTGCAAGTTCGATCCCCGCCTGGTCCCATACTTTCCTGGAGATTGATCATGAAGTAATTTCAATGGTCTCCTCTTTCCGCTGATTCAAGAAGGGTTGTTGTCAGTTACAAGCAAAAGTACGTGCATGAAGTAATCGTTAACCACTTTGTCAAGCTTGCCAAGGAAAAAGTGTGGTTAGATTACCTGACCATCTCAACATGACCATAGCTGTTGACTGGGACGTAAAATCTCAAACAAACAAACTTTTTCTTGCTCACCACTGAACTTTTATTTGAAATAAGCTTCCAGAAGTTCCTGAATACCCTGAGATGCAATGTTACATGCATGATGACATCACTTTAATATAACATTGACATCACTTGACAACTATGTTGTGGGAGTCCAATACAACCAATAAACAGCGCACATGTGACAGCATGGGTAAGATAACATGATAACGATAAGAATGTCTAACCCAGACTAAAAGCTCATATATTATTATATTCAGTGTGCAAGAAACACAATGCTTACCTACACAAGATGCCACAAAATGTGGCATCTCATCTGGGTTAGCATGGTTTCCTACGATAAAATAAATATCATGGACAGAAATACACCTTAATTTGGAAATTCTTACCATATCAATTCAGATCAGAGAAATGGATTTCAAAATTGAATACTGATGGCCTCAAGCTGATCAGGTACTGTAAATTGGGAAATTTTCCAGAGGGTTTTATTTTCGCGAAACTTGGAATATGGGAAGTTTCGTGAACATAAAACCCTCATGAAATGGCGGGATCACTCTGTCATTGACTGATATAGGTAAATCCTGCCTTTGTTGTGAATTTTTAACGTCGCAAATATGTCTTTTAACGCCATTCACAAAAATTTACGAATTTACAGTACCTTAATGTCCAATTGCTGACATCCTTAGTAGCACTAAATTGACAACCCCTAAAGTTAGTTTTCTAACACAAAAAAAATCAATGCATCCATGAAGGAGCTGTAAAATTTCCCATTTTATCAGCAGACAACAAAAGTTGCCGCTAGCAAGGAAAAAGTTAAATTAGCAAGTTCCATCATAACAGATTTATACACACTTCTGGATTCAATAAAATTCTACACATAATTGTTGTGAAGAATAAAGTTGTCAGAATATTTCATGTTTATATTATAAAATAATCATACCTTCGAAGTTTTCCCTCTACCACCCATTTATCACGTCTTATATCTCCCATGCGATCTAAGCTCCTCTCTATTTCTGTCGTGATGTTCTTGCTACAGTTGAGTTCATTACACAAGAAAGCCAGAACTGATGCTCTTTGTGCAACAGAAAATGCCTCTAGAGGTAGGGTCTTTAGGCTTTCACTCAGCTATTGAAGAAAAAAACAAATTATTGCTACAGTTGAGTTCATTACACAATGTCAAGAAAGTCAGAATTGATGCAAGGAAGGCTCTGGCAAAACTTCCTTTGGGCACTTTTCTTTGTTTCATCATAGTGTGTTAATTTGATTAGATTGTTTCTCTGTGATGATGCATTGCATTAGTTAGGAAGTGTCCATGCGAGTTAAACAATTTTGGTGTATTAACAAATACAGAATCTAGGGCGAAGATATGGCGCCAGTAAAATGCATTTAAGCCCCTGGTAGCTTCTAGGCTGCTGTCCGTTCTAAGGCAGTGGTTCTGTTGTTGATTTATTGTTTTATGTACCTCCCATTATTTGTGGGGGTTCTGTGTTGGTCCTTGTTTTGGTATGCATTACTTTATGTCCTTTCTAGTTTTGCAATCATCTTGACGAGGAAGAAAGAGAGCTGGCTGCTTTGCTTTTATTGTCTTTTGGATGTCTTGTTACTGTAAATGTCTTGTAGCTGTTCCTCACGGTGCTGTGGGTTGGTCTGCAGTTGATGATTGTGTTATTTCCTGATCATACTCACTTTTTTCTTTTAGTACAGGCTCAGCTGAATCTTCCCTTGCTTTGAGATAAGTAATCTCAACATCTCATGAGCTGTCTCAAATGTTTTGAGTTTGTAGTTTAGTTCATTGTATTAGAAACCAGCTAGATTTTTAAAAGTGCCATCCAAGATGCCTGCAAAAAACAAAACTACATGTATGAGGCCTTTAGTTAAGAGTGTGTACCAAAAAATTAATTTTCTTTTTTCTCAACCAAAACATATGTTGTGGGTACTCAAAAGAACCGTCTCAATGGACGGTTCTTTTGAGCACACAAAACATGTGTTTAAACTGATGGGTAAGAAAATATTCACAATTTTACGCTAATTTTTTTTGTTTATCTTAACCTATGTGTATTCATTTAGTCTTACTGTTTGATGTTAGTAGCATTTGCAAAGTCCTCTATTTTTGATTTTCTGGCTGATATAGTTTACCCCTTCTCATGCTAGATATCTTTATTTTTTCCAAGACAGTATAGAATTCTGAAAACGGTACACACGCAGTGCGCTAAATAGGTGAAACAGTGTCATGAAAACTATGAAATACTGACCTCATCTTCTTTCCCGTTTCTTGCTACCATGAAGACACGTAGAAGTTCTGGCAAGACAACATCTGTTATTTCAATGTCAGCAATCTTCTGTCCAAGTCTCGTTACAGCCTGAAATCAGTGAAAAAATCAAACATTACTGGATTGATGATCCAAAATATTTGGACAAATAAGTCAATACTTGGCATCAAATTTTAATGAGTCAATCATAAGTCAACACTCTACCACTGAGACACTGCTCTCCTAGAAACTTTAGAAACTTACAATGTAAGTTTCTAAAGTTTCCAGGAGCACAGTGACTTGTAACAATAATGATAATTCAATTTACCTCTTTATGGTTGGGAAACCCTGGGTCATCTAGCGCATATCTGAGACGATGAGACACCAGGGACAGATACTTTTCCCCATCCTCCTCTGTTTTACTGGTGACCTCTCGGTCTCAAGTCTAACACTCTACCACTGAGCCACTGTGTAAGTTTCTAAAGTTTCCAGGAGCGCAGTGACTTGTAATAAGAATGATAACACAATTTACCTCTTTAGGGTTGGGAAACCCTGGGTCATCTAGCGCATATCTGAGAAGATGGGAAACCAGGGATAGGTACTCTTCTCCATCCTCCTCTGTTTTACTGGTGACCTCTCGGTCTTTAGTCTAACACTCTACCACAGAGCCACTGTGCTAGTTTCTAAAGTTTCCAGGAGAGCAGTGGCTTGTAACAAGAATGATAACTCAATTTACCTCTTTAGGGTTGGGAAACCCTGGGTCATCTAGCGCATATCTGAGAAGATGAGACACCAGGGACAGGTACTCTTCCCCATCCTCCTCTGTTTTACTGGTGACAGCATCTTGTAAACCTTTCAATGTGGGTAGAGTATCTGCATCTGAAAGAAATTATGTAGCTTTTAACCCTTGCCATGCTGAATAATTTTATGTACTACACTCCTCCCCTGTTTCATCCTGTTAACCTGCAACACTCCACTTCTAAACAGAGTTGAAAACAGTGTGGATCCTAATCAGATGGCTTTGTCAGAAGCCAGCTGATCTGGATCTACAGTGTTTGTTTTAAAAAGGATAAATCTGGGTTCAGCAGAACAAGGATTAAAATATACAACAGAATCTAAAGTGTCTACCAACCGCAGAAACACACTGTCAGGCAAATTCCTAACCAAGGGTATAACTGATTTTAAAAAAATTAATGTGCAAGATAAAAAAACATCTTTTAAGGCCTAACTGGGTGTTTGCAGATCATCAAACATCCGAGCGATCAATAACAAATTGCAACCAACTCAGTAAACCAATTAACAAACAGTCATTTGGCAGTGGTGATCAATTTGAGAATTGGTCCATGGGACTACAATATCTCAAATTGAACTGAAACTACCAGAATTTAATGGGGTTTTGGCAATTCTGTTGAGCGCCCAAAACATATGTCTATACTCAGTCTGATGGATAAGAGAATAAACACAATTTTATGCTCAAAATAATTGTCTACCTAGCCTCAAAATCCTGAATTCAGGAATATTCCTGAAAACTTTCACCCATGTTATATAGAATGACAGTTTCCGAAGACAAACTGTTGAACTTAAAGAAGTCCAACCATGTTAAATGTCGAAAATATGAAGCATGTGCAATACTTTCAGAGGTTTCATAATGTGTTATTTATGGTGAATTTGTGCACCCTCTAATCTAAGCTCACCAGGTATCAACCTACCAAATCCTAGTGCTGCAGCAAAGTTATGGAGGAACTCGAGGGACATGAGACAGTCAGCAAAAGCTTCACCATCCAACAAACAGCCACGTATCCTAGAGAACTCTGGCAAAGGCTGAAAAGAAAACAATGGTTGTTTTTAGCAAAAATGTATGTCTCCCACCACTTACTATCACTTTAGAAAGGCATAGATATACAGTAAAACCTGTGTAAAACAGCCACTCAAAAACAGCCAAAACAAAGATCTTAATGACAAATGGTTGCTTAATGAAGGTCAAAAGTATTGCAGAATGCTCCCCTTGGAGTATTCTGCAATACTTTTGACCTGCGGGAGCATTCTGCAATACTTTTGACCTGCATTAAACAGTAATTGTTCTTGAAAACCAATTTTTGGTCTTTTTGAGAGTGGCCGTTTTACACAGGTCTTACTGTATAAATGTTCAGACAAAATTGTAGACCTCTAGTCCCACTAGATAGCTGCCCATACATGTTTAAAATGACTGAAAGCATAATGTGATAAGTACCAACATCTCATAAGCTGACTAAATTATGCTACAGTAATTGTTCTAAAATTTCGAACACTTTTCTTTTTCTGTTCTCAAATAAAATGTTGGTTTTCAGGGTTGAAATTCACAAAATGCTTGTCAGACTAGAAAACAGAGAAGACCCTGATTAGACTGGTTCTTCAGAAGCACCCTGATTAGACTGGTTCTTCAGAAGCAGTCTGATCTTGGTCTGCACTGTTTGTCTAGGCCTTTTTGGCAGGCAACTTGTGTTCAAAATTTTAGAACATTTATTGTATGTAGCAAACTGCTGATACTGACCCTAGAATCTTTGAGTTCCATATCATCTCGCAGTTTCTTCAGTTCCTGGGCTAGGACAAACTCCATTCTTCTTTGTTCCTGTACAAGTATACAAATACATTAACTAAATGTGTCCAATACAAGTGACAGCTAATATCTGTTTAAAAAGAAGATACAGTAAAACCTGTGTAAAACGGCCACTCAAAATAGACAAAACAAAGATCTTAATGACAAACGGTAGCTTAATGAAGGTCAAAAGTATTGCAGAATGCAATACTTTTGGCCTTAATTAAGCGTTATTGTCTTGAAAACCAATTTTCGGTCTTTTTCAGAGTGGTCGTTTTACACAGGTTTTACTGTATTTGACGAGCGCGGTGGTTCAATGGTAATTAAAGTGTATACTGGTAAACAGACAAGTGAGCTAACGACAATTTATGTAAATGACAGGAAAGGGGCTTTATTGAAACAGTAGAAATTAGAGATTCTGGGACAGAAAAAGTGAAATGACCCCTTCACCTCGGACCCCAATTCCATATTTGTTGGCAAGTTCTATCAATTAATATATTTTTTCAGAGAAAACAGATCCAGTTCAGGAGATATATACTGGACTTTAGTTAAGACTGTGTAACGGAAAAAATTATTTTCTTATTTCTCAACCGAAACATATGTTGTGGGTACTCAAAAGAACCGTCTCAATGAGACGGTTCTTTTGAGCACCAAAAACATATGCTAAAAATGATGTGTAAGCAAAAATTTACAATTTTACGTTATTTTTTTTTGTTTATTTAAACCTGTGTATATGTGAAAACAGGAGATATGGTGCACAAGCAAATCTATGGCACCTAAACTTTCCATCATGCCCCAATGTCATATCAGGAAAATTTGGTTGAAACCGCAAACTGGTTCTTTAGATATCCAGTACAGTCATGCTAATGCCAATAGGATCCATACCAAAATTGACATAAAAATGTGACATTCAATAAGAAAGCTTCTGTCAAGGTCATCAAAATCTAATGAGCTGCTGATTCTGTTTCATTCGGCGCTTTTCATTTGCGCACTTCAGTATATCTTTTGCGCACTTTGACTCCTTCATTTGTGCGCGATTCTACATATCATTTGCGCACCTTTTTCACACCTTATTAAAATTTAATTATGAGTAATTAAGGTAGTTGGAAGTCATTACAGGTAGTTATACATTTATAAGGGTGCATTGAGCATTCTAAAGCCTTCCGATATCCTAACTTTCTTCAGCACATGGTTGCAGCTCTGAACGAATGACTTTGCTGGGTCTGGCTGTTATACTTTCCGTGGCTTTCTTTTTCAGATTAATACGATTTTGCTGGCGTTCAACCTTTCTTTTGTCAGATTCAAGGCTTTGCTAGCATTTACTTCATTGATTTCAGTGCATTCAGAATCTGTTTTTAAAGGTTCTTACAGGATTTAACAGCACATCTCCAATTTAAAATACCATTTTTTAAAGGTTTTTGATAAACGAAATTTGTAGTCATAAAAAATTATACATTTATTCCCTAGATTTGTTTCTGACAATTTAAAATCCATGTTCAAATATGAAAGTGACTACGAAACAGGTGTAAGCTCAACAATGCATTGCTTGTGAGTACATTTCAAAGAAAAGACAAAATCACCCAATACACATCTCACCTGTATGGTTACCTGTATGGTTGGTTACCTGTACAAGTCAGCGTTTCATGGCCACTAATCACTCATTGCCCCTGATTGGGGGTATGAAAAAAGTGTGCAAATGAAATCGCAAAATGTGCGCAAAAGATATCATCGCTAACTGCAAAAGTGTGCAAATTCAATGCGCCTGTTTCATTAGCCCTTAAAACGCCACCTATAATTCGAAGCAGACGACAATTTAAAATTTTGCTGCTTTTTCAATAATAACAAATAAGACATGATATTCCATGAGAATCGTCTGCTGGCAGACGATTCTCATGAAATATCATACCTTATTTTTTCCGAAAATTGGAAAAGATGTCGCAAAATTTGTCGTCTGCTGCAGTTGTCATTGGTGCTTTAAGGGTTGACAATGACTCGTATTTAATTTTTGCTAAGCGCACACGTCATGAAATAGGTTGTATTGAAACGGACCAGGCATGGTCCTCCTCCCTTGAAGATGTACGAATTATGGTTCGTCACGAAGCCTGTCCCCCTGGAGGAAATCTAGTGCTTATGTGCGCTGTTGTCAGCAATTCAGCTAGTGCCGTGCAGTCAATCAGGCCGGGATTTATCATACCTTAGGTGACCTTTGTCCCCGTACTTGGAAATGACTGGGATGACAACCCTAAAGCTGTAGTTAGCGAGAAAGCATCATTTGTCAATGTTGACAACATGTGGGAAGCCATCTTGGATTGTTAGTTGGAGTGCTTCGGCTCTCGTCGCTATACACCTTTATGTCACACGTCGTGACATCACGTCGCTGCCAGCGGCCAATCAGCGGGCCTGAAACCGTGACAAGACTCTCTGGTTGGCTGAGCAGTGATGATGTCACGATTTTGTCATATGTTGTCATTCTTGTCATAGGCGGGCTATTTAAATGACAAGCGTTTGACAAACGCTCGGAATCTGTCTCGGGATCGAGTAAACAAACTCACGTCAAATTTGATTAAGAATTCTTGTGTACATTTTCGTACCCAATCTCTTCAACCTTAGTAGTGGGTAGCTTTTGCTAACTTTAAAACAATCCGCTTAAGTGTAGAGGAGAGAATTGCAATTTCGTGTTAAGGAAAGGTATTTGAACAGAACTTTTGGCCTTAGTTTTAAGTTGTTAGTACCTCATAGACGCCGGGAATTCGTTCTAGGGAGGTCGGGACGTAAGGTGCCCAGCTTGGTGATCTTAACAGGATCTAAAACGAAGGAGTCGCGCTCGGTTTTTATTGTATCATTTTTACTGTGGGAACTTCCTGGGTTGAGCTAGGTAGAGTGCCTCTGCTACACGTACTCTTCGTCTGGGGCCACAGACCGCACGGCCTATTCCTGCGCTATACACCAAACCATGGCAGTTCCCACTGTGGGCTAAAAGTTCTATAGTAAAATTGAGAGGTTAATATACATGGCCAAATGTTGACCTGTTAGTGAAAGGTTTCTATTGCAATTCTCGCCTCTAGACTGAGCATCGTACCCATCTCACTACTCACCCTTGTCCACAAGTTCCCCCCCCTATATCAATGGCTCACTGTAATAGGCTATAGGCGCAGCAGCACTTACATATTAAACTGTATTATCATAGCATTGATTAAGCACTTGCACAATCATATACATGTTTTAACTGGTTTCTCAGTGTGTGCCCAGCCATTCAATGTAGGCTAACTTCATACGTGCACATTCTGATAAGTTCTTTGTGAACTGAGACATTTAGTAAATACGCTACCATAGTTAAGCCTGAATTAGTTTATATTATAGCATGCAAGATTGACTGTTAGGTGAATACGTGGGTAAATCTAAGCAGCAGACGGGCTCTTAGTCGTTATTTCACTCCCCATTGTTGGTCCAGTATAACCCCCCATACATAGCCCCAAAAGACCGGGATTCTACAATCACCACATTCCCCCTTTATTATTATATGCTCGGTAAACCCTGTATGTGAGACCGTGAGGGACGTTACAGTATCATGCACAATTTTAATCACATTCTTGTAATACACAACTTTTTCTCCTTTGGCATTTGGCAGTTTGGAAATAACTAAAAACTAAACAATACAAACCACTTTTTTCTCTTTACTCATCCGTCTTTCATTTATTTTTTCTTCTCGCTGTCTTTCTCTGCACTGCAAAAAATAAAGAAGAATAATATATTTGCTGGAGGCTCCTTACGTATGGGCCTCAATGCGAGAAAACCGGTCTTCGGGGGTTTGGGAACAACAAAGGTGCAGACCAGCCTGCGCTTTGCACAGTCTGATCAGCGCCCTTTGTTATTCACTTATTTGAAAGTATCATATCTAACCTTGCTACAAGTAAAATTTCAATTTTCAAGACAGTCTTTGTAGCTGAGGAGACTGCTTTGAGTCTCACTTTGTTGGAAACCCCGAAGACAGGTTTTGTCATGCCAAGGCCAATATATAGACTAACTTGAGGGTCATGAGACTGAGAAGATGTTTAAAAACAAATCTTTCCTTAGCTCTGGCAGCAATATCTTCATTTTTGAAACAAACTTTTTGCGCAATTTTGGTAGAGGACATTATGAGAAAAATTTATTTGAAATTATCTTAAATTTGGACCTGTGGTTCAGGAGATATCTTTTTAAATTGTTGGTTTTATTTTTAGCATTTTGTTCATTTGTGCAGAACCATTTTGTGCAATCTTTTGTAGTTGCGTTATTGGCAACATTTGAGTGAAATTATTGAACCAGTGATTCTGGTGATGTGTTTTTAAGTTTTATTTCTGGTGACCATTTTGTTCAGTGGAGTGAAACCACTTGTACAATTTTGGAAGAGGGCATTATGAAGAAAATTTATGTAAAAGTGTTTTTGAATATGGGTCAGTGGTTCAGGAGATGACAATTGAAGTTATATTCTATTTTAGCTCTAGTGGCCATTTTGTTCATAGGCGCAGAACTGTTTGTGCAATCAGAAAAAAAACTTACCTCAAGTCTTTTGCGCTGTTCAAGGGCCTTCAGCAGCATGATATGTTGTCTCTGTCTTTCTGCTTCCTGGAAAACAAATGCTAGAATTATATTGATGGTAATTCCCCTTAATGTTCGGACACCTAATCACAGTTATCATAATATGTATAATATTTGATCAGGCATATCAGTCCAAATAAATAGGTTAAATATGGTGCCAAAGAAAAGACTCTTTCATCCTGGGCAACCTGTAAAGAAACTTCAAAATCACCAAAAGCTATAATTTTGGCTACCATGCATTTGACTTACAACCTCTGAAGCAATTTAGTAACTTACTAATTGTACATGGCTGTAAGCTTGACACAGTTTTATCATAGTATTTTAACTACCTTACCATGTAACCACAATTTCTACCTGGCAAACTTTAAGACAATTATCAAAATTTCTATATTCCACCCAGTGCGGCCCAATTCCACATTTCGACATGTAGTTCTTTATACCTGTTGAGCAAATTATTGTTTTATTTTTTTTGTATATGGATGAAAAAAATATGTATAAGAAGAAACTGTTGAAGTTTGAAAAAGAAAGGAAGTGTTTTGAGCTATACCTGTTTAAGTCTGAGTTGTTCTTTCAACATTTCTGCCTGTTTTCTTTGTAGCTCCCGCTCCTGAATAAACAAACAAATAGAGGACAATTGTTAAACCCCTAGAGAGACAACAAAACTAATTTTGCATCCTGCAGACAACATTTTTCCAATGTTGTCCATACCTTAAGAAACCAAATAAAGCTTGAAACATCAAGCTTTTTTCCTAAAATGAATATCACATTATGTGATTCATGCTGAAGTCATAATGGATGCTTTAACGTTTAAATCCCTCCATGTTAATGAAAGGCATGTGTCTTGAAATTACTGGCCTACAGTGCTCCACGTAGTGTCCTTACAGGCGTAAATTACGGGTCCATTTTCCCCAAATACAGATAGAGTTGAAAATGAGTATGTACCGAATACGGGTGTTTTTTTGCCTGTACGTCATGTTTTTACCAGTAACCCGAAGTTTTTGTCCATTTCGAATCAGAAGACGCTTGATATTTGAACTGATTTGTGAATCTGCCAAAATTTATGTGTTTCAGAAATCCAGAATCATTGCAACCTGCTGGACTGCTTATCGATGTTTTATTTTTGTCTCAATACAAACTCCTCTACAGTTGTCCCCTTACCATTTCTTCCTCGAAGAACATCTGTTTTCAGAGTAATATGTGCACAGAGACCACTCTCTGGGAGTTTGTTATCAGTTTGGTCCTTGTAATTTACTATGAACCAGTCAATGTAGAAACTGAAAGTAGGAATTTCTTGGCTTTGGAAGTGCAGCGTGTTTACAGATGGAAATAAAACAATCATCACTGTTTCAATATTCTTGCCTACGTGCATAGGGACATCACCGAGTTGAATGATGGCTGATCAAACTGTTCATGAAGACAGCAACAATATGACCCGTTTTAAATACAAGTATAAGCTTTCATAAAATATTTGGCTAAGCCAAAATTAATACAGGTACAGACTGAAAATAGCTTGTACGGATCAAGTTTCATTTCGACCAGTACCCGTACTGATGTTAGTCAAAATTATCCTGGAGCACTGTGGCCTATGATGGGTCAATCTGCCTATATAGTGCAGTCGATGGTGAGTCTGACTCTGACTTCTATCAACTGTAGTAAAGGGATCATAAGTTTGAACCTGATCCGGCCACATAAAGATATTCTCTCCCTAAGGCTGAGTCAAATAGGACAGCTGTCAGTTACTGATGAAGGTGTGATTAGACTAAGCACTGGTGAACTGCTTAAGAGCACCCTGAACAGAAACAGCGCTTTTTTGTTTTTGTTTGATTTGATTCTTTATGTCCCAGTCAACACTTTTCAGTCATGTCTGGACGGGTCTTCCTGAGTTGAACCAGTACTAAGCAAAGGAACAACAACTAGCAAATGAGATGACGTTTACTATTGAAACGTCAAAAAAGACAACACAAAATTGTCACCCGCTGCAGCTGAGTGTATTTGGCACTTTTACTCAATCATAACAGTGAGTCTGTTCTAACATTTGTTGTATGCACCTCGGTGGGGGGGGGGGGGTAACTCCCTATATATGACATAGTACGGATGTGCGTGCCAAATAGCCCCCTTTTTTAGCGCCGCCAGGTAAAGTATAACCCTCTTTTTTAATAAAAAGGTTATGAATGCCCTGATTTTTGGCATTTGCATGGCCCAAATTTTCTGACACCCATGTAGATGCAATGCACATATTTTTCTCTCGGATACTCGTCAAGCCTTTGATTTCACATTTACATAAAGCAATGAAGTTATCTCATGACAAGGGTCATTTGTAAACATGTTTTCAAATCACAGAGGATATGCAAGGGTTCAAAGAGTATATGAATAGGTCAACTTTCTGTGAAATCAAGTATTTGAATAGGCTGTTTTTTCAAAGGCCAAGTATATGATTGGGGTTGGTTTCAAAGTTTCAGAGTTCTCCCCTCCCCCTTTCATGCAGACAAGTCATGATATTTATAACAGTAGAGCTTTCTTTTTTTTGTGACAAATATCACAAATTTCAATAATATTCTATGATGTAGCATACGGTATTCGACTTGAAAACAAAGTGCACATGCTCTTAATAGCTAGCCTATCCCATCCCAGCTGAGCATGAATGGAACTACAGCAATCACTTATTCAGTGGCAACAAAAATATTCATAAAGCACAAAAAAAAGAAAACTATTGCAACTAAAATCTGGCCTCAAAAAGATTTTTCATAGACTCAGTTGGATTATGATAAAAAAGTACTGCCTAACTGTACATGTATTTACCTTACATTTTCAGAGAGAGAAACCTGAGCAAACAGTTTGAGATACAGACCTAATTGTTCAGCAATGCCAATGAGTAAAATCAGGGGACAAGATTATTTCAATATTGCACTTGTCCTGCAGGACAAGTGACTTACAATTTTCACTTGTCCTGTAAATCAACACATGCACTTGTCCTTTAAAAGTGCATGCAATAAGACCACAAGGGAGTAATATGTAATATGATTTCATCAAGTAATTCTTCACAAAGCACTCATCCTACAGGACGAGTGCTTTGGGAAGAATTACTCATCCTTTCTAGATTTCACTCGTAATTATGAGCAGACGAGTGGAATTTTTGTCCCCTGAACATAGTACAGTGCCGTCCCTTTATAACATACCTAATTATAACGCAGATTGGATATAACACGGTCACATTGTGGCTTCCATATCTTTATTACCATAGGGTTTTGCAAAGGAATTATAGGAAAATGACCATGCTTTTAGGAAAATGACCAATTTCTTTGTAAAATTGTCCCTTTATATCACAATTCACTTATAACACCATCCATTCCTATTGACCGAAAACAGTGTCTTTTAAAGGGTTTGTACTTTTACATTCTCTTAGCCTAGCATGATGGATCATTAAAAAGATTATTTATATTTCAGACTGCAAACTTTAAACTTTGAAAGTGTGGACAAAATATTGACAAAAGCTCTCTAAAAAGACAAAAATAATGATCAATTGACTACAAATATAAGAGAATTAGAAAGCCTATCGAAGAGACATGCCTCAAATAAATGAACCAAAGAGTTAAAAATGTTGTTGCTATAGCAACCACTTACTTGTTCCATCTGATACCACATAAGGTTTGACTGTGAAATAAACAAGGGGAAAACTTTAATCCTAAAAGTACCAATCACGACAGCAGCAGAACACAAACTATTTATAAGAATCTATCATGAGTGTAACGGTGGGATAGAAAAATTCGCCCCGAGGATCTCCTTTTGGCATCACGAGGCTTGCTGAGTGATGACAAACGGTGATCCCGAGGGATGGATTTTTCTATCCTACCCTCACACGAATAATGGATTCTTTTTCTTGCTCACCACCTTTTTTTTAATTTATCTATTTAATTATTTTAAAATCCCTGAATACTCTAAGATGCAATTTCACATGATGTCGTTACTTGACGTCCTGGGTAAGATAGCATGGGAAAGATAAGATTTTCTATCCCAGGGTAAAATCTCAGATATCTTTATTTGATGTGCAAGAATGTAAGAATCTATCATGAGTGTGATGGCGGGATAGAAAAATCAATCCTGAGGGACAGATTTTTCCTACCCACCCTCATACAAATAATGGATTCTTTTTCTTGCTCACCATTGACCTCTAAATTTTTATTTTGATATAAGCTCCCAGAAGTTCCTTAATACGCTTAGATGCAATGTTACATGATGACATCACTTTGACATAACATTGACATCACTTGACAAATATGAGTGTTGAGTTCAAATACAACCAATGAACAGTCCACATTTGACAGCCTGGGTAAGATAACATCGATAAGATAAGATAAGATTTTTTTGCCCAGGCAAGAACTATTTTTCTTCCAAACAACACAGAGTAAAGCACAGATGACACTCTCATGGCCACAATTCATGTTTTCTAAACTTTTGAACACAACAGGATTAAAACAGTATGAAAATATTCAACCTTACTTTCCCTAATTATTTGTACAGAAAGACTTGAGCGAATACTATAAACCCAGATCAGAGAGCTCCTACAGGACTGGTCTGATCTGGGTTGACATTATTTGCCATCCCAGAGCTACATTTTACACACCTCACAGGGCAGAAAATAGACTTACAGTAAAACCTGTCTTAAGCGGCCACTCAAAAATAGAAAAAACAAAGGTCTTAATGACAAATGGTAGCTGAATGAAGGTCAAAAGTGGAGCATTCCGCAATACTTTTTACCTGCAATGAGCCATAATCGGTCTTGAAAACCATTTTTGGTCTTCTTTTAGAGTGGCTGCTTAACACAGTTTTTACTATAATTGTTCAGGTATTTAGATATTTAGGGCAAATACAGTAGGTATGCATTTATTACATAGTGTGCAGTAATTTTGGACAATATGTTTAGTTTCTTTTCATGGCAAATATGACCTAACCCTTGAAAGGCAAATCACAACAAAAGTCGTCTGCTTTTCTTGTCTGCTGAAATGTTTAAGAAGCCTCTATAGCAAACAGTGTGCATGGTCCCAGATCAGACTGCTCCTATAGGAGCAGTCTGTTCAAGGGCCACGCTGTTTGCTTCTAAACTTAATTCATCAGTAATGTTAGGCAATTATTTGCAGCAGACGACTTCAGCAGATGACATTTTCAGATGCATTTTTTCTCGGTGCTTTAAGGGTTAATTTCATGAAAAAAACATCAGCTTTGAGCTATCTGACAACTGACATGAAATATCAAGATGTATTTTGCTTCTTTAATAATTATTGTCCTTTGCAGACCCGAATCCCCATAACGAGTACTTTGTCGGCAAATAATGAAGACCCAAATGAGATGCCGCTATATACAGCATTTAATCAGGGTCTGCACTGTTTGCTATGACAAAATTGATCTTCAGAGAGAGATATATAATAATTTTGGAAATTATAACCTGTAACCCTCAATAAAATTGATCCTCCTGACATAATTGTATGTAGCTTTATGGAAAATTACATTGCTCAAAAAAGATTTAAACAAAAAATATTTCAAAAAGTCTGCTGAAAATTTTAGGTCACACGTGTAGGGTTTATTAACACCTCATTAATCTTAACACACTTTAAATACATATGAGCCGGAACACTAGACTTTGATACCGCATTCTTAAGTATTCATAGGTTTTGATAAACACTATTTCTGAGTGTAAAATTGCAGCCAATCATTGGGCTTCATTTTGACTTGCAAGAACCTTCTCTGCTCAAATACACAAAAGTATGAATAGAGAGAGATGAAGACCAAAATTTAGAGCTCTAGCCCAACTGGATATGCCAGCATATAAGAATCTATCATGAGTGTGACGGTGGGATAGAAAAATAAGTCCCGAGGATCACTGTTTGGCATTACGAGGCTTAATTGCCATGTGATGATAATGGGTTATGGTGAGAGACAGCTGTTTCTATCCCTCCCTCACACCAATCATGAATTATTTTCTTGTTCACCATAAAATACCGCATTTTTATATTTTAAAAAAGGCTTCCAGAAATTCCTGAATATACTGAGTGCAACATACCATGGTGATGTCACTAACATAACAATGACGTCACTTGCGGCTGTTCGATTTTTATCTTTCCCATGGGTTGGTATGGGGTGTGTGAGATAGAATTTTCTCATATGGGTAAAAATAGCAGAAACTCTGATCTGGTGTGCAAGAATGGGTGTATATTGGAGGGTTCTGGGCATATGCGATAAGAACCAAAATCTCATGTGCAGGGCCCACATACTGTAGATTCGGAAATTTTCGCAAGAATTTTATTTTCACAAATAGCATTAAAAGACATATTAGTGATGTGAAAAATTCTCAATTAAAGCAAGATTTACCTATTTCAATAAACGACAGGGGTTTTTATTTTCACGAAACTTTGCATATGCAAAGTTTTGCTAAAGTTTCCGAAAATTACAGTATCATAATGAACATTTTCTTCTTCTTATCCTTTATCCTTTTCCAAAGTAAACCTATAAATCAATAAACTTGTTATTTTGTGTTAGTATTGATGAACAATAGCCAAAAACCAGTTCAAGTGACCTTGTTTTTTATTTGATTCTTTATTTCCCATCAACAATCTTTCAGTTATAAAGGGAAGGGTCTTCCTGGGTTGAACCAGTACTAAGCTAGGATCAATGTGTCTTGCTCAAAGACACAACGCAGTGACGCCATTGAGGCTCGAAATTCAGAATTTTGAACCCCAAAAAATGGACCGAGCATACGTATATGTGAAAATATCAGAGTACCCACCCCCCCCCCCCCCCCCCCCTGGGCCGCGGTCCCTCAGTCTCGAGTCAAGCACTTTACCACTGAGCCACTGTGCTCTCTCAATAAGTGACCTTGTGACAAAAAAACTTAAATGATGTGCAAAAAAATCTAAAAAAAACAGCTCTAATTCCACAACCTGGTGTTAAGCAAAAAAAAAAAATGCTTAAAGTTCTGGTTAGTGACAGTGCTTCAGGTATTTCATTTTGCAAACCAAACAGGGGTTTGGGTGCAAAAGCAGAATTCCTGAGTCTTAGTTTCTCAACCAAAATATATGTTGTGGGTACTCAAAAAATTTCATTGAGATGTTTTTTTTGAGTGCCAAAAGCATATGTTAAGACTGATGAATGAGAAGATAATTGCAATTTTAATCTCAATTCTTTTTTTCTTTTTTTTTTTTTTTTTTGCTTATCTGGGCCTTTGAAGGTAGTGATAGTAGTGATCAGTAAAATACTGTAGATTCGGAAATTTTCGCGAGAATTTTATTTTCGTGAATAGCATTAAAAGACATATTAATAATGTGAAAAATTCGCGACTAAGGCAAGATTTACCTATATCAATAAACAACAGAGTGATTTTGCCATTTCGTGAGGGTGTTAGTTCGCGAAAATAAAGTCCTCGCGGAAATTTCCGAATTTACAGTACAGAGATAGCAATGTTATCTGTAGCACTGAATGATGATTGAATAACAAACAGAAATGTGATGGTAAAAGTTCAACACAACTCTAGCATGCTCTCAACTCATTAATAATGCAAACAATTGTTTCTCAAGCATTCCCTTGAGGTTTAGATGTTAACCCTTTCATGAGGGATATGTATCCCAAAAAGTTTGATACTATATGCAGGACTTTAGTTAAGAGTTCATACCAAAAAAAATTTTTTTTTCCTATTTCTCAACCAAAATATATGTTGAGGGTACTCAAAAGAACCGTCTCATTGAGACGGTTCTTTTCAGCACCCAAAACATATATTAAAACTGATGGGTAAGAAAATATTTACAATTTTACGCTCAAAACTTTTGTTTATCTAAACCTCTGCTATATGGTCCTTTGCATGCTGGTTAATTTTGCATGGGTCTTTGTCCTCTGTTTTTTTTTTTTTTTTTTCAAAATTAACTTTTTTCGAAACATTCTTTCATGAATACAATCAAAGCGTAAAATAGATACAGATCCTGCCAGACATTTGTGGGGCCTGATCTGGGTCCAAACCGTTTGCAAAGGTGGTCAGCAGCTAAAAGACTAATTATGCTAGTTGCTCCTGTAACAGCAGTCATCTCTGAGTCAGCCATAAATCCTAAAGACCTCTTTGTTAGTTAGCAAGTGTTGGCAACGTTGGTAGAACATCTCTAAAAATGTGCAAAAATTCATAATGTCTGATTTAACCTATTTTGCTTAAGAAACAGCTGTTGCCCAGTTAACATTATCATGCAGGTTAACATGCAGGATACCAGCCAATGCCAGCAATCATTGGCCTTCAACCAACCTCAGCCGCTTTTTTAGCCTTCAAATATTCTCGCTGTTTTGCAAGTTCTTCTTTCTCACGTTGTTTCTAAACATGCAGATATACTCAGCATTATGAAGCAGCAAATGAAAAAGCACTCTTACACAAAAATCATGCTCACACACAAAAATTAGCTATTATAAAGATCAGCTGCCCAGCTGAATAGAAAATAATGTATCACAGCATTGCTTCATTCTAAAATCAATTGTGAAAGATTAATTTTTTCCTTGCTAGTGGCAACTTTTGTCGTCTGCAAACAGTTTGGACCCAGATCCTGGATTCAAACTGTTTGACACTCTGATAGTGTCCATGAAAGAATTTTTTGAAAAAGTTAATTACGAAAAAGTCAGCCGATGACAAGAGAAGCATGAAAGACTACCCAGCCTGCAATGAGTTAAACCTTTACTCCACCTTAACGCCTTTGAAATATCACGTATTTGTAAATATTATGGAAAATGGAGCATTTTGCTCTTTTGGAGCAAATAGTCCATTTTCCATAATATTTTCAAAAGTATTCAAAACTTAAATTAAAATTTTCTTGAATTTTTTCAATGTTGTCTAAAAATAGAAAATGATGTCATGATCTAAAAATAGCCTATGGAGTAAAGGGTTAAGGGTGCCCAAATATAATTGAGCCAATTCATGATTTTGGTATCTATCACATATGTGTAAAGTAGGCATGCACAGCTATGTAAAGCGGCTAGAAGCCCAAATTCTGGCCTCAGCCTTCATTCACACACACTAATAGTGTGAGGGAGCAGTGGAGGCTCTGGCAAGACTGTGCATTTGTGCTGGCTCATCTGAGCCTAAGTATGCTGCTAAAGTACATAAATCTCTTCAACTGGCTCAATATGAGATTTAACTCTTTGCATGCTGGGGTAATTTTTCATGCTTTTGTTGTCGTCTGCTGACTTTTCAAAATTAACATTTTCAAAAATTTCTTTCTGGAGCACTATGGGGAAAACAAAACCAAGAGCCAGAGGCTATATAACCTTCTTTGTGCTCAAAGCATGCAATTTCAACTGCTCATGAAAACTTAAAATGCTAAAAATTAAAAAAAATCTTGCTTCCAACCTCTCAGATGATACATTTATCATGCTCAAAAATGTTAAAATGCCAAAAATTGTTGGCATTTTAACATTATTTTTTTCCGGCCTTCAATTGGCTTCAGTAAGGGCCAAAGATTTGTATAATCTGATGAATTTCTGCATCCACACGACGTTTTTTTTTTGCCGAGGAATCCATTTTGATAAGTATTACAGGCGGGTCCTCAGACTCACAACTTTTTACCCGTTAAAGTATTAACGTTTTTCCAATAAATTACCCACAAACCAGTCTGTATTTTATTTTACTACAAGTGCTCAGGTATAACTGGTGTAGAGGTAAGATTAACCCCCGTTATTTTAACTGGTACCATTTTTAAATTGCTATTTGCTGTAATTTTGACGTTCGAAATCGTAATGCGGAAATTGGCCTTGAAAAAACAGTATGATTCCACAAAAATCAGAATGGTTGGCATCTCTGGGGTGGGATAGAATAATCCATCCTGATGATCACCGTATGGCATCACTAGGCTTGCCGAGTGATTACAATCAGTGACTTTGAGGGACGGATTTTTCTCTCCTCCTCACACAAATAATATATTCTTTTTCTTGCCCACCATTAAATACCGTATTTTCATATTGAAAAAAGGCTCCCAGAAGCTCCGGAATACGCTGGGATGTGACATTTAACATAATGACCTCACTTTTAACGTAATGCATTAGAATGTTTGATTTTTATCTTTACCACGGGTTGGTATGGTGTATGTGAGATAGAATTTTCTCATATGGGTAAAAACAGTGGAAATCCGGATCTGGTGTGCAAGAAATAATTGTGACAAGTAACCCCTTATTCTTTTAACATACTTGGCTGTACACTATAAAAGCAGATCAAACTCATTATAACAGTTCAACCTCATTATAACAGCAGATCAAACTCATTATAACAGCAGATCACACACTATTACAGCAGATTAAACTCACTAAAACAGAAGATCAAACTCATTATAACAGCAGATCAAGCTCACTATAACAGCAGATAAAGCTCATTATAACAGCAGATCAAACTCACTAAAACAGCAGATCAGACTCACTATATATAACAGCAGAACCTACCTCTAGTATATGTTGAGTTCTAATATCTCTCTTCATGCGCATTTCTTCTTCCCGCTGTAGGCGTTCTCGTTCTCTCATTATCCTCATCTGCTCCTTCTCCTTCTGCTTCTCTAAGACTGTTTTAAAAAACACAATATTAGTGTCGTCTGCTTATAACCTTTGCAAATAGTTTGGATCTGCTGATTTTGAAGCTTTTTTGAAAAATTCTTCCGGGAATACCATCAGTGTTAAACAATTTGGATCCAGATCAGGCCCGACATTTTCCAACAGTTTGGATCTAGATCAGACCGACATTTTCAAACAGTTTGGATCCAGATCAGGTCCAACATTTTGTCAAAAAAGCTTCAAAGTCAGCAGACGACAAAAAAGCATGCAAAATTACCCAGTAGGCAAAGTGTCGGGCCTGATCTGGATCCAAACTGTTTGACACTCTGATGGTATTCCCAAAATGATTTTTCAAAAAAGCTTCGAAATCAGCAGACAACAAAACTGCATGTAAAAGTAGGTAAAGTTTTAGGTCCGATCTGGATCCAAACTGTTTGACACTCTGATGGTATTTCCGAAATAATTTTTTTAAAAAAGCTTCAAAATCAGCAGATGACAAAATAGCATGCAAAATTACCCAGTAGACAAAGCCTTAATTTTAGTTGTCATAAGATTTTTGGTCCTCTCTTTACCTTTTATACACTAATGAATTCTTCCGTCTGGTTTGATACAATGAGCTTTGGAATGGTCCATTGTACATATCAAGGGGCCACACGGTAGAATTCCCAAATGAAAATGTACTTCAGTCCCTGAAGACTTTTTATTATTAGCAAACCGTGTAGCATTCCATCTATACTGAAGGACTTTAAAAACGCTACACTAGGATAGCAGCTTTAATGTACGAGTATGTCTCAAAAAATAATGCAAAGCAATCAATTTGATTGTATATTAAAAAGTGAGCATTTATGAGTAACACATGAAAAATTTGTCCACTTCAAATTAATTTAAAGCATTTAAAATGTAAATTCTTTGAGATAGGGGTCAACTCTTTCATTTGACAAAATTTTATCAGTGAAAGATCCCTATTTCTTTAAATCAAGAAACACCAGAAGCATCAAATGTGTGTCATGAACTTTGTAAGTCATTGAGGAATGGCTATCATTTTGATTGGCAGGTCTGTGATACAAAAGTTCTTTTTGTTTGATTTGATTCTTTACGTCCCATCAACAATCTTTCAGTTATATAGGGACGGTTCTTCCTGGGTTGAACCAGTACTAAGCTAGGATAAATGTGTCTTGCTCAAGGACCACAACGCAGTGACGCGGGTGAGGCTCGAACCCGCGGCCCTTCGGTCTCGAGTCAAGCACTCTACCACTGAGCCACTGCGCTCCCCTATACAAAAGTTCTGCTTTTTTTTAATCTGTGTGTACCCGTTCATTCGATGACTCAAAAACTTTGCTACTTAAGAAATGTTTCAGTGACGAAAACTTTACTAAGCAATAACCTTGTCGAGTTTAGTTGTACAATTAAAACTTAAGTGTTGACTGAAGAAGCCACTTCATGATGACATCATCAAAGCAAAGAAAGTTTACATTCAACTGTCTTTTGTACGATATAGCAGGAAGTTAGTGTAGCGTTTTTAAAGCCTGTCAGTATAGTAAGTAAGTATGGGTCTCTACTGTTTACCAAAGCACCCAGTATACAAAGGGTTACTCATCCCCAATTCTGATCCTATTAACATGCAGGGCTCTAGTCATTAGAATGTATTACAATGTATTTATATGCAGAGTGGAAAACTGTGTAGATCCTGAGAAGCCAGCTGATCTGGATCTTCACTGAATTAAAAAAAAAAGGATTATCTACGTTTATCATGGTTAGGGTGAAGACATAAAGACTTGAAGACATAAAGCCTCTAATGAGATAAACAATGCTCAATTCAAAATTAAGATCAAGTCTTACTTTTCATTTGCTTAGCTCTGCGGAGTTGTTCTTTCTGTTGTTGTTTTTCAAATCTCTTCTTAAACTGCAGTTCTGCTATCTTTCTTGCCATTTCTAGACAAATAAACAGACATTGCATTGATTTCATTGCATATCCAACCAAGGGTTTAGATAAACAAAAACTTTCAGCGTAAAATTGTAAATATTTTCTTACCCATAATTTTTAGCATATGTTTTGGGTGTTCAAAAGAACCGTCTCATTGAGACGGTTCTTTTGAGTACCCACAACATATGGGTTGGTTGAGAAATAAGAAAATTATTTTCTGTTACGCACTCTAAACTAAAGGCCTGTCCAACCATAATATAGCCTAATTATAGATGACATCTCACTGGCTAAATCATTGCTTTTTTGTGTAGTTTTAGAGTGACATATACAGCGTACATAGTTAACCAGTTGTACCAAAAATAGGTCTGCAGTGTGCTCATCCCACTTCATACCGACAACAAAGGGGCTCTTTCATGGTATGGGAAATTAACATGGGAGTCTGCCCACGCTTGGAATTTGATAATATTATGTTTATTAATTGTCTGGGGTATGACTTTTATATTTATGGTGCATTTGAGTTTTTATGCAATTCCATTGCTAATTTATGACGTAATGTATGATATCACTACAATACCTAAGGTATCCAGTTATAATCATTTCTAAAGTAATTGACATATCATGTAACGGGCGCAGAAATGCTTTATTAAATAACTATATCATTGATAAGTTGGTTGATACTATAAATGGCTTTGTATGTATTAGGATAGCGGGTGGGCAATCATTTTTATGAGATGGTACCCCAATTTTCAACTGTATATTTTGTATTCAGTCAAATTTGGAATTCAAATTTTCACACGTTGCGGTCTTTGTCAAGATACCATTTCAACTTATAAAATTTCCATATATGTTAAGAATATGTAGACAAAATTTCATGAAATTCAAGGACCGGTAACATATTTTTTCAACTTGATGTAAACACATGGCCCTAATTCATCAAAATGTAAAAAATACAATAATTATGTTTCTGTGTAAAACATACTTGAATACTTGCTTAGTTTGAATCACCATGCTAGTACGTTTATTGGTAGAAGTTGATATGTTCAGTGTTTTCCCTATTACTGATTGGAAAAAGACAAAAAACAATATTCTTTCGTATTAAGTGTCATGATTCTTATTTAATGAAGTGCTTACACAATAATATTACTCAAAACGATACAATATGGTGACACTGGACTTACCACATCTAGTTGCGAACGTTAAAACTACATCTAACCAATGTTACACTTAATATGTAACATTATTAAGAATTTTAATTCATACAGGAGAGAAACCTTATGACAAGTCAGTTCATACAGGAGAAGAAGATTATATCGATGGTTTTATAATTTTAAGCCTCATTAATAAACCTGGTTCACAAGAATAAGCCCCTGTCAAACCTATTGGTTAAAATTAACCATTTTGGTCACAGAGAACTCTTGGCTTCAAAGGTATTGCTAAATTAATGCTTAAATCTTCTCTGTTTATTCTGTTTTGTAAAACTGATGCTGATTTCCATCAAATGGCAACATTTATTCTTTGGCTGGATGTATATTCCAGGCATACAATTTCGTTTCTGGACCTCACTTATTCATGTAGAACACTGTTCTATGATACCTTTGATGTGACTCTGTTACACTTAATCCTGGTCACGGCACCAAAATGTGGTTACTCTACCTCAGTTGGGATGTATAGAAATATTTGGTCTTCTTGTTTTCACACGTTTATTGATAGGATATTATGTTTCTTAAACAATATCATGCAGGACTTGAGAAAGTGATACACGTTGTCTTGGCCCCTTAGTGCCATGACATGGGGCCATGACCTTTGGCATTTCCGGCCATTGAATCATTTGAAATTGTCTAAACATTATTTTCTTTAAGAAAAGTGGAAGTAGATTTAAAAACAACCCCCTTCTGTCGAGTTATTGATTCATTTCAACTAAATAATTAATTTTGCTAAAACTGACCTATTCCCATAAGAGGTAGGAAATGACAAAGTTACCGGTTTTGGATTTTCATGAAATTTGGCTCAGATCAGTAGGATATATATGGCATGTTTTTGTGATAATATGATATCTTGACAAAGCCTAGAACATATCTATCTTTGGAATTTAATGTTGAATGTTTTGTAAATTTTTGAAAAAAATATTGAAATTTTATAATCACTTCTTCAGAAAACGTAAATCATAATATATCCAAATGGTTTTTTGGTATTAATATAATGCCTATGGTATTTTGGATTTAATCTGGATGATAAATTATAGAAATAAACAAAACTATAGATTTAGGACATGGAAATTTAGAGACAGGTGCCATCTTAAAGGTGGAGTACGTCAGGGTTGCTTCCTAAGCCTTATTCTTAACAATCTAATTTAATATGTACATTTTCATAGTTTGTATATAACGAGTCATTATTATGCAAAGTTTAAAGAAAATCCATGCGCGGGCACAGATGCAAGACCCCCTTTAAATCGGTCAATTTTTTCTGCTGAACATGAGGTTTTGCTGGGTATGGAAAAACAATGGCTATGAAAAATTGTCAATAATGGTGAAATGGTTTATCAGTATACCAATAAACAGCAGCTCACAAGAAAAAATACTGTATTGCTTTTCAAGGATGAGTTATATAGTTTTGCAGAAATACATTCTTTCTTAAAATGTCCTGTAACTTATTATATGTGTGTGAAATTCATTGACTTTTATGAAATCAAGTGTGTTGAGAAAATGAAAGTAGAATCTACCGCATTTTCATTCATCATCATCATCATCATCATCATCATCATCATCATCATCATCATCATCATCATCATCATCATCATCATCATCATCATCATCATCATCATCATCATCATCATCATCATCAACGGGTCTTTGATTAACATGCAGGTGCAACTTGCAAGAGCATCATCCACATCAACGGGACCCCTTCCAGGTATCTGACTATCTGAATGCATATAGCAGATCTCACACCTGCCCCAGAGGTTATAAAACTTTTTCGTTCTCAACTCAGCTGAGTATGAAATTTATCCTGCTTATAAATGTTAAAATGCCAACAACTGTTGGCATTTTAACATTTATCAACAGGATAAATATACCATCTGAGTGTTTTAAGCAGGATAAACTAGTTATTTTTCTGTATTTTACTTTCTATGAGCAGTCGAAATTTTGTGCTCAGCCGAGAAAAAAGTTTTATAACCTCTGGGCCTGATCTCCAGATGTTCCTTTCACCGGGTTGACTACCAACTCAATTTCTTCCACATCATTTTGGGCCTCCTTGGTTGAGAAACAATTTGCATAATCTAACCGGAGACACGATCATGCATGCAGTGTTTCAACGCGTCAATTGTAGTATTGCAATAGAAAAAACTTCTTATTCTAGTTTGTTTCATGAATGCATGAGTGAAAATTCAAAATTTCCAAATTCCTGAACTTTTGAATTTCAAACTTTAAAACTTGCAGGGTGACAACAAAAATGGATAAAGCTTAAATGATTAATTGTTTTTAGATAATCTGAAAACTAATCAAGGAAATTATTATAATCTGAATTCAGCATTTTGAGGCTGGTCAGCCTCAAAATCCTGAATTCAGGATTAATCCTGGAAACTTTCACCCATGTGTATGCATATTTTTTCACACTGATTTCAATGTTTTTGTATAAATATTAAAGCATCTTATCTCAACACAGAAGGAACAAAACACGACTGCATCAGACGATAATGATTGTGATTTCTTCAAAGATATATGAGAAAAATAGAGCTTGACAATTCTGTGAGTATATCTGCTGGCAGATGATTTACATGAAATGTCAAGCCTTACAATATTACTAAAATTAGTAAGAAAATAATTGTTGTCTACTGCGAATTGTATGTGGTACTTTAGAGGTAGAGATTAAGAGCACAAGGTCAAAGTAATCAGCAGTGGTACCTCTTTAAGGCTATAAAAATATAGGTCTTTAAACCTTTGTTTACTAATGAATTCTTCCTTCTCTCTTGATAAAATAAACTTGTGAGGGTCCATTGTATAAATTGAGGGGTCACAGGTTATAATTTCCAAAAATATCTAATATAACTTTTTCTCTGAAGATTGCTTTTGCAGTCTAGACTGTGATAAAATGTCCCATTCTGCAGTATTTCATCTAGCCCACCTAGGTCTTCACTGTCTACCAAAGTACCCATTTATGGGTATCCAGAATACATTGGCTTAAGTGAATGTACAAACCTTGGTGCTGCTGTTTTTGCTTCATTTTTGCCTCGAGCAGTTTCTTGGCCATCTGTTGCTGCAGACGTATCTTCTCTTGTTTCTTCTGGTTCTCAATCTTCTTGTTACGTCTGCTCAACGTCACCGCCAGACGATCATCGATCTCACTCGTCGTCAACTTCACATAGCCCTGCAATGGTGAAATAGACCAAATACAAAATACCATCAGGGCTTCCATTAACTTTCAAATCCAGGAAGTCCAGACTTCCTACCCTTGAAATTTGGAAGTCCCATTGAATTTTTTTGGAAGTCCCACTTTTTTTCTGTGATACTGTCGCAGTGTGGCGGATTGTCAAACTTGCCTTGAAAAATAAGATATATATTTCAGAGATCATTCTTTGTCCCTTACAAGATAGGTAGGGTAGGGTAGGGTAGGGTAGGGTAGGGTAGGGTAGGGTAGGGTAGGGTAGGGTAGGGTAGGGTAGGGTAGGGTAGGGTAGGGTAGGGTAGGGTAGGGTAGGGTAGGGTAGGGTAGGGTAGGGTAGGGTAGGGTAGGGTAGGGTAGGGTAGGGTAGGGTAGGGTAGGGTAGGGTAGGGTAGGGTAGGGTAGGGTAGGGTAGGGTAGGGTAGGGTAGGGGAGGGGAGGGGAGGGGAGGGGAGGGGAGGGGAGGGGAGGAGGGTAGGGTAGGGTAGGGTAGGGTTGGTTTAGGTAGGGTAGGGTTAGGTAGGGTAGGGTAGGGTTGGGTGGGTTTAGGTAGGGTAGGGTAGGTTTAGGTAGGGTAGGGTTAGGTAGGGTAGGGTAAGGTAGGGTAGGGTAGGGTAGGGTAGAGTTAGGCTAGATAGATAGATTTGTTTGGGAGGGTGTTTGTGTAGCAATTTTTATTTTAAAAGCTTGTACTTATTTGTGTAACAATTATTTTTTATAAGCTTGTACTTATACAGAATGAGATCATTCTTTGTTCCTTACAATGCATAGATAGGTAGGGTAGGGTAGGGTATGGTAGGGTAGGGTTAGGTAGAGTAGGGTAAGGTAGGGTTGGGTAGGGTTAGGTAGGTTAGGGTCGGGTCGGGTTAGGTAAGGTAGGGTAGGGTAGGGTAGGGTAGATAGATTTGTTTGGGAGAGTGTTTGTGAAGCAATTTTTATTTTAAAAGCTTGTACTTATTTTGTGTACCAATTATTTTTTATAAGCTTGTACTTGTAAAGGTAAAAAATTGCAACAAAACAACATTCGTTTTTAATATGTTGTATGTTCATTGGTGTAGCGCCTGTGTAGAAGGAGCGTTCAAGTACTAAATTATCGCATGCGCAGGATCTACACAATTAATTACGACGCAGACGTGTAGAGTTTATAAAAGTTATTTCACAAGTGTGCAAAGTGTCACGTCGGCACTTCAAACAAAACGGATAGTGATTGGGCTGTTGGCCGTTTTGCTTTATTGCTCAGGGACTGGACGTCCGTCTCGTGGGAATGGTTTCTAAGGCCGTTGTCAAGATGTGTCGATGTAAAATTTCACACCTGTTGGATGACACGCTAATATAATTACTCTTCCCACTGAAGCCTTCACGTGACACTGGCTGTCAATAAAACTCTCGAAATCAGTCAATTGGGACGTCCTAGCGTGGCCAATAAACAAAATAAATGAGTTTCCAATACGAAGGCGGGACATAAATCACGTAATCTGGTAAATGTGGGCGGGTTTTTTCTGCAGACAGGACGTCTCGATATCCATTTTCGGCCGTACTAAGGAATTTTCAGAAGTCCGCGGTACGTCTTTGATGTGTAATTTCGGCGTACGCAGCCGATTTTTGGGCGTAATATACGGCGTACGTCCGCCTAACGGAAGCCCTGATACCATGAACCATCAATAACTTACTGTCCTGCCAGCCAAGAGTGACAGTGACTTCATGTTTTGTTTACAAAGTTATCAGGGTCTTATAATCGATAGATCACTTCTGTATTAATCCTATCCTCAGGATAGGATTAATACACAAGTAATCTATCCATTCATGTTAGCTCAAGTGAAGTGTACACTTTAGTGTTTTACTTAGCAATTGTAAACAAAGTATTACGTCACTGTCACTTTTGGTTGGCACGACAGTAAGGTATCTTATTTAGTCAAAGTACAGCCCTCCTGATAAGAGTGCATAATTGAAATTATTTTTCTTATTTCTCAACCAAAACATATGTTGTGGGTTATCAAAAGAACTGTCTCATTGAGACGGTTCTTTTGAGCTCCCAAAACACATGTTTAAACTGATGGGTGAGAAAATAATTACAATTTTACACTCAAAAATTTTGCTTATCAGGTAACTGGGATACACTGCGTTTAGAGTTGATGGCATGTTTCTAATTCATTTTCCTAATTTCTTATCAAAACTAATGAGCTAGCAGATGAGATTTTTGGACTTTTCGCATATGTGAGCAGCCAAGCCTCAAAAGAGCCTGGGTGGGTAATGCGCAAGTCTTGTTGCTGAGCCTTTGTTGCTGGCACAAACATTACATGGAAAAGGATGAAGACTCAGATCAAATACCAGATTTTGAGCCCCACAGAAAAGGGCAGCATGGACATTTAATCCATTACCTCATAGAGACACCTTTTAACACTTTTGCAAACAGAGCAGACCCAGATCAGGCAGCTCTTAGTAAGAGCTGCCTGATCAGGGTCTACTCTGTTTGCTTATGGAAATATGATTAGATATTATCCTACAACAGTAGACCTGACAAGTAATTTCTTTGTTCTATGTACAAACCTGAAAGTAATTATTCATAGTGGGTGGAGCTTAGCATGACTATTCATGAAGGAAAGGGTTAAAGTATGGCTTTGTGCCATTGCCAATATGCTCTTGCTAACCCATTTTATTCTGATGGATTTTCCCATGCATGTTGAAAGAATAAGAATGAAATTGTCCATTTTGTATTTTGAGGGGTCACAGGTAGAAATTTCTAAATTACAATGCATTTCTGTCATAGTGATTTGTTTTTGTTCTTCACAAACAGTGCAGACCCTGATGAAACCCTGCATCATTTCTAGAGCTGTTCCTTTATTCTTAAGGAAATTTTTCCATCACATTTTGAACATCTAATTTTACGACGAACTGGCCAATTACAGTTACAGTGAAACCTGTGGCCACTCAAAAATAGACAAAACAAAGGTCTTAAAGACAAGTGGTAGCTTAGTGCAGGTCTCCTTTGACCTGCATTAAGCAATTATCGGTCTTGAAAACATATTTTGGGGTCTTTTTCGAGTGGCCGCTTATGATAGGTTTTTCTGTATTTATCTTATCAAGAGCTAAAATGGAGGTAAACTTACATTTTCACCACCAGCACGATTCTCAAAGAACTCCCCAACATTGACCTTTGTGTTGAAAGAGAAATTGTCTCGCCCAAACTCTGTGACACAGTTCCTTTCCAAGTACTGAAAAACAAGAAAATACAAAATTGAACATATTATTATCGGGTAAACTCTTGCTCATTTTTTAAAATCAATGCCTTAATTTCTCATACTTATGAATATTTGTAAATTATTACAACCCTTTTGCACTCAGAGTGACCAAAAACTGCTCTGAGTTCATTAGTTTAATTCTGCTAACTTTTGTATGATCTGTGGTTTTATGTCCCAGTCAATAGCTATGGTAATGTTGAGATAGTCAGTTAACCTTGCCACACTTTTTCCTGGGCAAGCTTAACTAAGTGGTTAACCAGTACTTTGTGCACTTACTTTTGCTTGTAACTAAATAAAACACCCTTGTTGAATCAACGGAAGGAGGAGAATGACTGTAGAAAATATTTCACAATCAATCTCCACAAAAGTATGCGGTCAGGCTGGGATCAAACTCACGACCCCTAATCTGCAATTGGACTGGCTAAGGACTGTGCTACGGGGCCTGGTGTTACTGTTCTTGGTACTCAATATTGTCTCTTAGAAAGAATTTTAATCTGACAACATAAAATTTGATAAAAGACAACTAGTGCTCCCCTAGATTGGTATATAACTTACTCTCATTACATCTGGAATGGTTTTCATCTTCCGGCCACATGGAGCGAAGTACCAGACCTCCCCAACAATGCCTCGCCGTCCGTATGTGTGTATGTTTGTCTGTCTCTTCCAGCCATGTTGCAGAGGAATGCGTAAATGTGACTCGTCTAAGATAACTGTTCTCCTCTTTATTATTCGACCTGAACCTACAAATTATATGATATTGGTGATTGACTAAAGTCTCCTTATTGAGCTTCTGATTTTAACATAGGGCCAGTTAAGCAAAATTGTTCAGCATAAATTTGTGATTATTTTCTTATCCATCAGTTTAAACTTGCATTTTCACAATGAGGGAATTCTTTTGGGTACCCACAACATATGTTTTGCTTGAGAAATAAGAAAATAATTTTCAGTTATGCACTCTTATCTGGGGGCCTGTTTTAACACTAATGCATTAGGTTTGGTTGGTTTGATGCTTTACGTCCCAGTCAATAGCTATGGTCATGTCAGGACGATCAGTTCACCTAACCACACTTTTTCCTGGGCAAGCTTGACTAAGTAGTTAACTAGTACTTTGTACATGTACGTTCGCTTGTAACTGACAACAACCCTTCTTGAATCAGTAGAAGGGAGGAGAGTGGCCGTAGAAATTATTTCATGATCAATCTCCATGAATGTATGGGACCGGGTCAGGATCAAACTCATGACCCCTGGATCTGCAGTCAGACACGTTACCGACTGCACTCTGTGGCCCAGTAGTACTGCATTGTAAAGAAGGGCAAATCTATACTTACCATATAACTGATACCAGCATCTATATAGGCAATTTAATAGGAACATTGTATTTTTATTGTAGAAAATCGCAATTTGGCGAAAAGGCTTCCCATGTTTTGAACCTTTTCAACATTATATTTCAGTTTTACTGAAGAGAAGGCATCAATATTTAAATAGTTTACTACTTTCTTATCCATATTTTAATAGTTTTGCTATTCTGTGAAAAGTAATTCATGTGCATTTTGTTTTGTTAACTCTTTTAAATGCCAAGACCAAAATACTCCAACTGAAAATCATGTGCTAGAGAAGTAGTCTGTTCAGGAACTATTTGTTTGCATCTTTTGGCTAATTATTTAGTGATAGTTCAGATCATCGACTGGAAGATTCCATTTTAGAAATTCAATAAAGTACTAATAACAACAGCAGATGACTAAGTCAAATCAAGAGTCAATTACTCCTTAAGGGAGACAACTTTATTTGTCAAACATCTTAAGATGTCAGTTACCTTCTGCACTGTCGTTTCCCTGTTGTTTAGATGTGGCACTCCCAGACTCACTCCTGGAATCTTCCTCGTCTGAACTCTTCGAAGAGCTGCTACCACTACTGCCACTGCTACTGCTCTCTGATAATGATAAAGATAAAAATGTCACTTACCTTCCGCACTGTCGTTTCCCTGTTGTTTAGATGTGGCACTCCCAGACTCACTCCTGGAATCTTCCTCGTCTGAACTCTCCGAGGAGCTGCTACCACTACTGCCGCTGCTACTACTCTCTGATAATGATAAAGATAAAAATAATCAATAATACTATAAGAATCTATCATGAGTGTGAGATAGAAAAATCCATCCAGAGGATCACCAATTGGCATCAAGAGGCTTGCCGAGTGAGGACAAATGTTGATCACGAGGGACGGATTTTCCTATCCAACCCTCACAGGAATAATGGATTCTTTTTCTTAATATGGATGAAATTCTAAAAATTCCAAAATATTGAACTTTAGAAAAATCAAATCTTAAAACATGCAGTATGCAAAAATTATTAAGATTTTCAATCGCAAATGATCAACTGTCTTTAAGTCAGCTAAATAAAAATTGAAGAAATTTCTAATAATCTGACAAATTCAGAGGAAAATATGATTTGAAAATGTTGTTTGCTGCAATCAGGGTTTCAACAGAAACTCAAAAACATAATTCCATTATTTTTCCATGATCAACAATGTAATTTCCATGCAGGGATGAAGCGAGTACTAAGAAAAAGTATTGAGTAAGTACTGAGTACTGGCTGTTTTGAAAGTACTCGAGTAAGTACTGAGTACACATTTTGTAAATGTACTTAAGTAAGTACTGAGTACTTTAGAAAAAGTACTCATGAGTACATCTGAGTACTATGAGTACTACAAAGTATGCAATGAAAATTTAAGGCAAAAGCCAAATTTTATAACTAAACAGGCTGCCGATATTTATAATATTTACAAGCACATACATAGTAGTGACATCTAAGATTCAATAGATAAAATCTGATACAAGTTATTAACCATTTAAGCACAAAATAAAACAATAGCTGATTCTGCAAACTCTGCAGATCTAGATGTGACGGCTCATAACGAGCCACCTCATCTGAATCTACAGTGTTTGTCTTCTAGATTTTTTATTTTGGTGCTTTATGTGATCAGCTTGAGAACTGTCCTGTTTTAATGATTATATTATTCTTGATACTTTTACTCATAAATATTTGGACATTATTGACATAATTGTCCGAAAAAGTGATCAGTATGTTTCATCAATGCATACATGTACATGTCAGAATACAGATCACATAGCAAACCGTATAGACCATTATCAGACTGCTCCTGATCTGGGTGTGCACTGTTTGCTCAGGTATATATCTGTCCCAATATTTGGAGTAAATACAGTGTCTTATCTTTCAGCAAGTGTGACAAATACAACAATATACTAATTAAAGTACATTGTAGTAATCCATAAAAGTGTGCTCCTGGCCAATTATATGCATCATTAAGACTTTGATCAGTCCATTGTTAATAAAGAAGTTAATGTGGCCACACTAACCTAAAAAAGCTTGATTGGTAAAATACACTCTTACTAAATATTAAAGGGTATGGCTAAAAAATAAACAAGTGTTTCTCAGGCCACTTTTAGGAAAAAACAGATGAGGCAGGCAGGTTTTTTGTTTATATTTTTTATTTCCCCAAAAAACAGATGAGGTCACTTTTTTTTTCAAGTCTGAAAAAAAGACAGATGAGGGAGGGCCCTGAGAACCTGAGAAACAATTAACTTTTTTTTCTATCTGATTGAAATTTAAAAAAAAGTACTCAGTAGTACTCGTAATGTACTCATGAGTACATTTTTTTTTTTGCAACAGTACTTAAGTAAGTACGAGTACATGTACTCATGAATTTCGCTAAGTACAGAGTACAGCTAAGTACTGAAAAAAAGTACTCGAGTAAGTACGAGTATGAGTACTCCATCCCTGTTTCCATGACTATTTAATGCATGGCCTCCAACCTCCCCCTTTAGCGGCATCTTCACCACACTGAGCATAAATGCGGAATGCAGCAACAGTAATGTATTCAAGTAAGCATGCTTGTAGACCATGCATGCATTTTCAAATGATTAAAACTTGAAACCATCTGTAGCCAGAAAACTAGCTGTCAGACACACAAGTTTTGTGTGTCTGACAGCTAGTTTTCTGGCTACTGGTGGTTTCGTCAAATTATTTCACAAAATTCCATGATTTTCCCATGATTATATTCAGGGTTTTTCAAATTCCATGATGTTTCCATGCATTGAACTTTTTTTCATGATTTTCCAGGTTTTCCATGATTTCCAGAGCTTGTGGGAACCCTGTGCAATATTTGCTTGTGCTTGTAGATTCAATCACCTGAGCTATCTGAGTCCCCTCCTGAACTATCATCAGCTGTCTTATTCAAAGCTACTGCAGAGTCTACTTTCTTTACAGAGGAGCCTTCTTGATGTGATGGTATACTTGGAATCTGTAAATAAAATTTACAGTGCATGAGATTTCCAACCATGTGGCATTTTGACATGTGTAGACTCAGACGAGCCTCTGCAGCCTCCTTCTAAGCTCAGACAATCCAAATGGTGTTCAGTCAGTAGCTTAACAATCATAGAACACTCAAGCGACTAGCAAAGGCTCTGATCAGACTGCGCGTATGCACAGGCTGATCTGAGGCTTTGCTTGTCGCACATACCACATTGTTGGAAATCTCAAGCACTGGCTCAAATCATACATCACATAGATTTAGACATCAAACTTTTCATTTCTACAATTATTATAGTCTCACTTTTATTCATGCAGTATAGTAATATTGTAAAATAAAACATAGTTACACCTATTTAATAAAAATTCTATTTCTTTAAAATGCAATAAAATCCACAGACTAAATCAGCAAATCATTTGAAAACTAGTTATTCTATCATAGCAGTTATTTTATAAATGGTGTTGGAGGCAGGGGTGGGGAAAAAGCAAAATTAATACGAGGGATGATCAAAAAATTCTTGGCTCTTTGTACTTCAGGCTACCAGGGAATGAAAATTTGACCATTACTTTTCAATATAATCTCTGTTCAAGGCAATGCACTTAGCCCATCTCTATTCAAGCTTTCTTATCCCTTCAAAATAGAAGGACTCTTCCTGGTCCCCCAAGTACTGGTTTATTGCCTCTATGATGCTTTCATTGCTTCCATACAAAATTGTTTTGTTTTTTTCACTTCTCAGTACCTTTCATAGACTGGCTCCAGTCCTTAAAACAATTTTTCATCAATGTGTTATATCATATACTTGTAGCCAGTCTAACTCTAATGGCTCTGTTTGCTTAAAACAGAGCCATCAGAGTTAGACTGGCTACAAGTATATGATATAACACATTGATGAAAAATTGTTTTAAGGACTGGAGCCAGTCTATATCTTAATTGTCCCTGGACAAATTCGGGCATGTTATTTCCACAGCTCTGGTTGGAGGAGGAGAGGAAATCCCGTCTTATCTTGGGCTGAGACAAAGTGCTATATTGCAACTCCAGATATGTGAATATGAAAATTATTATTTTTATTTCTCAACCAAAACATATGTTGTGGGTACTCAAAAGAACTGTCTCAATGAGACTGTTCTTTTGAGCACCCAAAACATATGTTTAAATTAATGGGTAAGAAAATAATTAAAATTTTACGCAAATAAAATTTCCTTATCTGGACCTATGGTGTTACCTTTATTAGACCAGGTTCTTCAGATCCTTTCTCTGTAGATTTTTGACTAAAATTAAATAATCCAACATGCTTCACTGGCGGCCTATCTGACTTTACGGGACTCGTCTCCCTGGAAACAGCCTCTTCGGGAGATCTTTTTCGACTGAGATTCAACAATCCAACATGTTTGGCAGGTTTGCCGTCTGTTTTTGTTGGACTAGTCTCCCTTGAAAGGACCTTTTCCGGCGATTTCTGTCGACTGAGATTCAATACTTCCGCCTCTTGATGTGACTTCCTATCTGACTTCAGTGGACTTGTCTCCCGTGATGATGTTTGCTTTACATCTTTAGGACTTACTGAGGCCTTTCTGAACTCTGAGTCCACTTGAGAAGTATTAGTTTTGATCAAAAGATTTTGACTGGTTCCACTATGAGTTTTATTTGACTTGTTAAAAATGTCAAGTTTTTCCTGTAGTAGACTTGTGTTAGGCTTAGTGTCATGAAGTTCTTTATGTGTGGAGTTAGCCTTCTTTAACATGCGTAGCGCCATCTGTTGTTGTTTCAACTCTGCCTCCAGTTGTCGCTTCAGAGCTTCCTGTTTGTTTTTCTCCGCCTGAATAAAACACGAGAAAAATGTATGTTCCACAATGCATGAACAGTAACTTTTGGGCCTAATTGGAAGAAAACATGATTTTGGTGCAGGCGAACAACAAAGCGCAGACCAGCCTGCGCACTGCGCAGTCTGATCAGCACCCTTGTTATTCGCTTCCTCGCAAGTATGATTGATACATTAGCTATATATGAAATTTCAATATTCCAGCTAGTCTCCAGGACTTTAGTTAAGAGTGCGTAACAGAAAAATAATTTTCTTATTTCTCAACCAAAACATATGTTGTGGGTACTCAAAAGAACCGTCTTAATGAGATGGTTCTTTTGAGAACACAAAACATATGTTAAAACTGACAGGTAAGAAAATATTTACAATTTTACGCTCAAAATTTTGTTTATCTAAACCTATGTAGTGTCAATAGCTAAATCTTACCTGGTCGTAAACCCTGAAGACAGGTTTTCTTAGGATGAGGCTCATTTTGATATGCACCAAACATCAAGATTCTATTCAACTTCCATCAAATGATCATAACCCTTTTAAGCTGAGTAGAATTTCCCACTCTTATCAATTGGACCAGTCCATTTCAAATTTAAGGGTTGTTGGGTAGCATTTTTCTTTTTTTATTCAAATTTTAACCAACATTCTCTAAGCAAACAGTGAAGAACTGATCAGATCTTGTGGCGTCTGATCTGGGACAGCACTGTTGGCCTATGTCCTACAAAAAGGACGCTAGGCTTCTATGGGTTAAGAGTAACAAATTTTAGTTCTAAAGTTTAGCTTTGCCCTTTCGCTCTAGGAACAAGAAAGTGCTATGCCGAGTGCAAAAAGATGATATCACAGTCATGCTCATGCAGTACTGAATTTATTTACCCATGTAAGCCTAGCATCCTTTTTGTGGGACATAGGCAAACAGTGCAGACCCAGATCAGACGCCGCAAGATGCGGCGTCTGTTCAGGGACTTCACTGTTTGCTTACAGAATGTTCTATTGAAATTTGAATAAAAATGTAAAATACCTAGCAACAACCCTTAAAACGGAAATGGACTGGTCCAATTGATAACAATGGGAAATTCCATTTGGCTTAAAAGGGTTAAACAAGTTGAGGAAAAGATGCAACTTTCTTATGGGGGTCCTAAATATGCTATACAAGTATACTAGTGTATTAACAATTTTAATAGATGACACTATTATGAGATGATTGTGTTTTGTTTGTGTTGATGCTTTAAGTCCCTGACAGTCAACAATTGATGGTTTCCTGTCTTCTTGGATTGACCCAATACTAGGCAGTAGATAAAGTGTCTTGATCAAAGACACAAAAAAGTGACACTCGAACAAGCAACCCTTCGATCCCCAGTCTAAGGCACTAACAACTGAGCCATTGTGCCTTGTGATCTAATGAGATGCAATGTTATATGATAATATAGGCTACCTAAAGCTATGAATAAAACTTAATTCTCACCTCATTCTCTTTCGGCGACAAATCTTTAGAAATCCTGGGTGGTCTCCCCCTGCCACGCTTCTTAGCCGACCCACTTAGACTGGCTGCTGCATTATTCTGCATCCTCTGTCTAATCTGGTCCCCGATTAGTTTCTTCTTGAGACTATCTATATGTACAGAATCTTGAAGCTGGGACAGCATATTGGCCTTGTGATTCTCTCTTGGTGACAGGGTACCAACTCTGTTCTTAGGGCTCACCTGGAAGTGAATGTACATGCAGGAATATTGCCAGAGACTCATACATTTAGACTGGTCTCCCCTTGTTGATAAGCTCCCATTTGGTCAGCATATACAGTAAAACCTGTCTTAAACGGCCACTCAAAAGTAGACAAAACAGAGGTCTTAAAGACAAATGGTAGCTTAATGAAGGGTGAAAGTATTGCAGAATGCTCCGAGGGGAGCATTCTGCAATGCTTTTGACCTACATTAAGCAATAATCAGTCTTGAAAAACAATTTTTGGTCTTCTTTTTAGTGGCCACTTAAGACAGGTTTTACTGTATGCCGACAGAAGGGGAGCTTATCAACAAAGGAGAGAGACCAGTCTATCATAAATTTGAGAACAGTATGTAGATTAAGATGCATCAGGCCTCAGATAGGTGTTTGTAATTCAAAATTAATTTTATTTCTCAAATAAAAAACATATGTTGTGGGTATTCAAATAAACGTTCAAAGTGAGACTGATCTCTTTAGTACCCAAAACACAGATTTGAATGGTTGGTTAAAAAATAATCACATTGTGTTAAAATAGTTTTGCTAATCTAGACTTTTGATGATTTTGTATTCCTGTCTTCTAAAGCAGTAATCAATACCATAAAACGTTAATAAGACTTGTTTAACCCTTATCCTGCTGTCCCCGGATCTACCCTTTTTTGAAAACACTGTAACTCCAGATTAGCTGTTTTCTGAAGAAGCCATCTGATCAGGATCCACACTGTTTTCTACTCTAAGACTCATAGAAAATACATGGCTATGCAGGTTAACAGAATAAAAATTGGGGAGGAGTGTAGTACATAGCAAGGGTTAAGCTAGCACCTGTCTTAGATTCTAATTTTCAAATCCACTTGCTTAAAACAGGTGTTTATTTAATACATCAGGCCTTTAGTTAAGAGTGCCTACCAAAAAATTATCTCAATCTAAACATATGTTGTGGGCACTGAAAAGAACCTTCTCACTGAGACTGTTCTTTTGAGCACCCAAAACATATGTAAAAATGCATAGGTAAGAAAATATTTACAATTTTACGCTCAAAATTTTTGTTTATCGAAACCTATGTACATGTACTACAGTTGGTTTGCACATGTAAATGTCTTTCATTTATATATGTAAATTCATGCATGTGAAAAAGTGTTATCTTTAATTGGAATTGATCAGGAAAAAAATATGGAAAAAGTGATATTATATAATTTTGTGAATTCATATCCCGACAAATTGATCTTTGTCCAGAAATGGGGCCAGCATTTTTCCAAGGTAAATTCAAATGTGATTGGGAAAACATTTGTACCTTTCTCTCTGCCCTGTCAGGAAGTCCATTATGACTGGCTCTTGAACCAGGACTTTTCCCCTGGAACTTTGACTCATGTCCATTAGTAGCACTCGTCTCTCTCTGTAATCATGTAAACACATTATAAATGAGTCGCGGCATGAGATTTCCAACAATTTGACATTTTGACAAGTGTAGACTCAGACAAGCCTGTGCAGCCTCCTTTTAAGCTTAGAAACTCCAAATGGTGTTCCGCCAGTAGCTTAATAATCATAGAATACTCAAGCGACTATATACAGCAAAGGCTCTGATCAGACTGCGCATATGCGCAGGCTGATCTGAGGCTTTGCTGGTCCCACATACCACATTGTTGGAAATCCCATGCACTGGCTCAAATATGACAAATATCATGATTACATCATCTAAGTGTGAACAACAGAGTTCAGTCAAAAAATATGACAGGGGCAGTCTGATATGCGTCTGCATTGTTTGTCTAGCACAGTTTATTCTTTCCGGGTTTTGAAGTGATTAGAGCTTACTGAAAACAAGAATTCTGTGAAAGTCAATATCGCATCAGCATTAATTGGGCATAAACTCTGCGATCACAAACCTAGAAAACTTAAAAATGATTACTAAGTGACTACAGTGTGAAATAAAGGTCAAGGACACTAGGTCATAAAGTATGCTTAGGGATTACTAGACAAATTGACCAGTACAGGCCTGTATAAACATCCCCTCCCTGACTAGTGATATCACTAGGTAGAATTATTCCTGGATACAGAGAAATAAAGGAAAAACCTATGTAAAATGGTCACTCAAAATAGAGAGACAAAACAAAAATATTAATGACAAATGGTAGCTTAATGAAGGTCGAAAGTATTGCTGAATGCTCCCCTTGGAGCATTCTGCAATACTTTTGACCTGCATTTAGGGATAATTGGTCTTGAAAACCAAAAATTTGGTCTTTTTGAGAGTGGCCGTTTCACACAGGTTTTATACAGTACAAACCTTCTTGAGATATTTTTCTAGCTGTGAAGGTGACAGTATACTTGTTCCTGATACAAGTGACAACGGAATTGGTGGCTGCTTCGTAAGTTTACGAGGCCGACCTCTTGACCCTGGCAGCTTTTCTTTCACACCAGAAGATGGCTTTTCTGTGGAGCTTGTTCGAGGACGTTTATTTGGAGGGCTCGACGATGAGTTCTGCGGTGGCTTGCTAGGCGGACTAAGTGATGACTTGGAGAAAGCAGGTGAAGAGAATAGTTTTGCTGAAACAAATACAAATATAACGGTTTCACCTTAATCATGCTCTAATAAAGTGCACATCTCAAATACATTGATGTATCTTCAGTGCTCTTTTGAACCATCATGTGTGCAAAATGGCCAAAACTCTAGCTATAGAGTAATATGAACCATATTGCATTTAAAAAGGCCAAAACTCTAGCTATAGAGTAATATGAACCATATTGCATTTAAAATGGCCAAAACTCTAGCTATAGAGTAATATTAACCATATTGCATTTAAAATGTCCAAAACTCTAGCTATAGAGTAATATGAACCATATTGCATTTAAAATGGCCAAAACTCTAGCAGCTGCTATAGAGTAATATAAACCATATTGCATTTAAAATGGCCAAAACTCTAGCAGCTGCTATAGAGTAAAATGAACCATATTGCATTTAAAATGGCCAAAACTCTACATATAGAGTAATATTAACCATATTGCTTTCAAAATGGCCAAAACTCTATACAGTTTTGGCCATTTCACATGCAATAAGGTTCATTGAATGTAATTTTAAAGTTCCTAAGTTTGAATTAGGATGGATTTTCAAAGCAGATATCAGATATTTGTAGCCTATTCTGTTGTGTTGAGATATTTACTTTTGCCTTTGCAAAGCCTAGGCATAAGGTGGGCACTGCAGAGACAGGTTATTGTCACCCCCTGAGTATTTGTTTTGTTTGTTTGATTTGATTCTTTACGTCCCATCAACAATCTTTCAGTTAAACAGGGACGGGTGTTCCTGGGTTGAACCAGTACTAAGCTAGGATAAATGTCTCTTGCTCAAGGACCACAACGCAGTGAGGCCGGTGAGGCTCGAACCCATGGCCCCTCGGTCTCGAGTCAAGCACTCTACCACTGAGCCACTGCGCTCCCTTTACCCCCTGAGTAGGTAAATGGAAAATTAGTCTGGATAATTTGCCATGGCATCTAAACCCCCAGCTTAGCACTGTGGAGACAATGCTAAATCAAACAGCCTGATGTCAAAATATGTCCCCAGCCCTGTGTGGGCCATGGTTACAAATGGGCCTTGTCACGAGAGCATCTGACTTTGTTATATGTGAACAACAAAAGAGCAGATCAGCCTACATATCCATGCAGTCTGATCGGTGCCTTTGTTATATGCTAATTGAAAAGTATCCAATAATATGAGATCTATCATGAGTGTGAGATTGAAAAATCCGACCCAAGGATCACCGTTTGGCATTACGAGGCTTGCTGATGACAAACAGTGATCACTAGCGACGGATTTTTCTATCCCATCCTCACACGAATCTTGCTCACCATTAAATACTGTTCTTTATGTTTAAAAAGGCTCCCAGAAATTACTGAATACGCTGAGATGCAACATGACAAGATGACAACATTCTAACATTACAAAGAAGTCACTTGATGACCATGTACGTGAGTTCCAAAACAACCAATGTACAGCCCACATGACAGCCTGGGTAAGATAATATGGGTAAGATAAAATTTTCTATCCCAGGATAAAATATCAGATTTTCCTATATGGTGTGAAAGAATATTAAAACTTGCCTCATGCAAATTTCAATAGTCTAGTTAGTCTCTGTAGCTGAGCATGTTGATATATGTCTTACTCAGTCAGAAACCCTGAAGACAGGTTTTCTCACGATAAGGCCCAAATGACATGCCTCAAAATGAAATTTCTTAGCAAATAAGGTAAATCCAAATAGAACCTATTTGATTCATAAATTGCATAAAATGCTTAAGAGGTGCGCTGCTGCTTACATTTTCAATTTTCTTTCAATTTGCCAAAGAATAATTTATGTTTTACTGAGGCCACATAAAATAAATTAATAGACTGATCATCACTGATGCATAGAGTCGTTTAAAAGGCCACAAAAAATTAATTGATCAATTCTAATCTGGAGTTCTGAAAACAAAGAGGCAGATGGATGGGTTTTATATTTTCTTTTTTTCTGTAAGATATGTTCTCATTTTGAAAAGGGACACAATTGACATGATTCACAGCTAGTTTCAATGGCCTCACTTTGCTTTGTGTATCTACTTCAGCATTCCAGCCGCTACACTCTAGTACTCAAGGGCGAATCACATAAAATTCTACTACATTATATCTCTTCATTTTTTTCAAATATAGAGTGGATCAACTGAAAAAAAAGAAAGACTCCATTCCAATATTTATTTATCTTGGATGAGAATCTAAAAATTAACTTTCATTGGCCTTAACAAATGTATGTAATTTACAGTAATATTTTAAGGTTTTATAAATCTAATATGTTACATTTACAAACTATAAAACGTCTCCATGGCTCTAGTTAAGACAGATATATGATGGATTGCTATTTTTTTTATTGCTCCAATGAAAACAATGTGTTGTGGGTACTCATTGGAAGCATCTCAATGAGATGCTTCCAATGAGTACCCACAACACATGTTTTGTTGAGAAATAATTGTCATATTTCTGTTGAAAAAAAGATTTTTTTAATCTAACGTTATAGAAGTCACATTTTTGTTAGGTCAAGGGAAACCACGTCTCTGAAGAGTGTTACTATTAAACAAACAGGTAGCAAGGATTTAAAATGAAAAACAAACATCTTATCACAGTGTGTCTCTCTTACCGATATCTCAGCTGTATCACATAAAAAGGAACATAAGACAGAAAAATTTTAAAAGGATAATTACAACAAATTTGTTCTGTCTGTCTGTCTGTCTGTCTGTCTGTCTGCATGCATGCACGCATGTAACAATTTTGGCATTGACTTGTCGGCAGACCCCTTCATGCCACAAGACAGGAGGGGCTACTAAGTTTCACAACATGTCCCACAAGCAAATTGTGCCTGGTTATAAAATGGTGATAAAAAAGAGCTAATTATTTACCACAACCAGCATGCTGGCACAATACCAACAAAGCGGTCGAGGCCTGTTTGGATGGTGGCGAAAGCCGGACAGCCCAGAGAAAAAACCACCACAACATTATACAGAATGGGCAAAACCATGTAGACATAACTAAGCACAAGTGCAAAGACAAAGGTCTACCTGTAGGGATGAGGATCCAAAACAGACAAGCTGCCTGAGAGAGTCCATGAGAAATAACCCACAGGGTACATTGTATTATTGTTCGTCAATGTCTATACATGATATATTGGTGGTGTGCTTCCTGGTCCTGGCAGACAAAACTGCTTTTTCAAAAGTGCCAGGAAGATTCGGCACTACACAGCAATATTGCAGTGCTTACTTCTAACATCAAACCAAGGAGGCTGCCACAGCCTGGGTGGCAGAGCTAGATGGCAGCCATCTACACACCGATGGGTTGGCATCCTAGCTATTGTGGCTTGGCGGACGACTCTGTATAAGAACAAAGGCAAGGCACACTGCCCGAGTGCGGGAACGGCGGAATCTCAGAGGCCGTCATAGATCTGAGTTGGGATGTCAGCTGGGACAGGCGATCCCAGAAAAACCTTAGTTCCAAAAACAATCATGGCAGAATCAACAAATGAAGTCAAGTTAGACGATGCTGGCAGAAACCAGATTTCTGTCAGTGGCGTCTCCGGCTTGGCCCCCTCTCAGGTGTGGGGGGCAGGGTCGGGCCATTGCGGCAAATCCAGCAAGCATCTGAGAAATTTCAGGGTGGGCACTCTTAATGTGAACACTCTAAAAGGGAGGGTCTGCGAGGTGGCGGAAACACTATCTCGTAGAAAAGTAGACCTTTGTTGTGTCCAAGAGACCAGATACCGGGGAGGTCATTGCTGTATAATAACGGGCAAGGACTCAAGGTACAAACTGTTCTGGTCTGGAAACAACAAGGGTACTGCTGGTGTTGGAGTGTTTGTGGCGGAGAAGTGGATAGAGAAGATATTTGAGGTCAAGCGAGTCTCCGACCGGATCATCCTGATGAAGATCATAGTCGGTCAGCGGGTGCTTTGTCTTCTGTCTGTCTATGCCCCACAGTGTGGTCTCAGTGATTCTGTAAAGGATCTATTCTACGACCAACTTAGGACTGTGACTGCAATGATCCCAGCATCGGAATTCCTCATCCCATGTGGTGATTGGAATGGCCATGTAGGCAGTACAGGCTCTGGTTACAAAGAAGTTCATGGAGGCTATGGGTATGGCAAGCTAGACCCTGATAGTGAGGGTGAGAGGATCCAGGAATATGCACTAGCATATGACCTGTTCCTCGGTAACACATGTTTCAAGAAACGTGACAGTCACCTTATCACATACAGGTCCGGTAATACAGCAACCCAGATAGACTTCATGTTATTTCGAAAGAGCCTGCGCAAACTTGTTATGGATGTGAAGGTGATTCCTGGAGAGGAGGTTGCTCTGCAGCATCAGCTCCTTGTGTGTGACATGATGATTGATATGCCGCCCCAAATCAAGCGCAAATTCACCCCACATCCAAAAGTGTGGACGCTCAGAGATCTTCAAACATGTAGTCGATTCCAGGAAGTCTTCAAAGCACATGTGCCCGCTGTGGAAACTGAAGCGGCTACTACTACTGAGGAAATCTGGGCGAAACTCAAGACAGGTTTGCTGAAGACAACAGAGGAGGTGTGCGGCACAACAAAGCCCCACCGATGGCGACGTGAAACTTGGTGGTGGAATAAGGAAGTAGATGATGCCATCACAGCCAAGCGCCAAGCTTTCAAAGCATGGAAGGCTGGCAAATGCACACGAGCATCATATAACACTGCCAAGCGCATCTCCAGACGTGTGGTGCACCATGCACGCCACGAAGCAGACAAGGTGGTCTATGAGGGCATTGACCACAAGTAGTCTGATATCTTCTGCCTCGCCAACCAGATGAGGAAAGAGAATGTTGATGTTGTAGGCGACAAGCCAGTGAAGAATGACACTGGGGAAATGTCAATGAGCGAGGAGGCAAAGCAGAATGCATGGGCTGAACATTATGAAAGGCTTCTCAACGTTGAATTTGACTGGGATCCTGATCACCTGTCCAATGAACCTCCGTTAGAAGGCCCGCCTATCCCAATCACTATTGACATGGTGAAGAAGGCCATCTCAAATATGAAGTCGGGCAAAGCTGCAGGTCCATCAGGCATAGTGGTGGCGATGATCAAGGCAGCAGGTGATACAGGTGCCACCATGATCCGAGATCTTGCTACTGCAATTATCCGTGATGGCAAGGTCCCAACTGACTGGGAGGAAAGTTTCATTGTCTGCCTTTACAAGGGCAAGGGTGATGCTTTGGATAGAGGCAACTATCGAGGCCTCAAGCTGACTGAGCAGGCCATGAAGATCCTAGAGAGGATTGTCGATGGTCTCATAAGACAGGTGGTGTCTATTGACGACTCTCAGTTTGGCTTTGTCCCAGGAAGAGGCACTACAGATGCAATCTTTGTGGTCCGGCAGCTGCAGGAGAAATACCTAGCAGTGAACAAGAGGCTTTATATGGCCTTCGTGGACCTAGAGAAAGCATTTGACCGTGTCCCTCGGAAGGTTATCTGGTGGGCCCTGAGAAAGCTAGGCGTTGAGGAATGGATTGTGCGGTTAGTCCAGGGAATGTACGCTAATGCACGAAGCCGGGTTCGTGTTGGGGAGGGTTTCAGCAAAGAGTCTGAGGTGAAGGTTGGGTCCATCAGGGATCCGTACTCAGTCCCTTGCTCTTCATCATTGTGCTGGAGGCCTTGTCACGTGAGTTTCAGGCTGGTGTTCCCTGGGAGGACCTATATGCAGATGATCTTGTCATCATTGCTGACTCCCTAGAGGAATGTGTCAGGAGGCTCTTGATATGGAAAGAAGCCATGGAGAAGAAGGGTTTGAGGGTAAATGCAGGAAAGACAAAGGTCATGATCTGTGGTACAGGCATGGACCTCTTGCAGAGTTCAGGCGAATACCCATGCGCTGTCTGTCGTACAGGAGTAGGCAACGACAGCATCTACTGCAATGGCTGCAAACGTTGGGTGCATAAGAAATGCAGTGGGCTACAACGACTGACACCAAATCCTGATTATAGGTGTGCACGGTGCATGGGAAATGCTCGCCCTATTGACGGCAGACCACAGAGTGAAGTCCAGGTCGGACCTGATAAGCTTGAGGTCGTAGCTTCCTTCTGCTACCTAGGTGACATGCTTTCTGCTGGTGGAGGCTGTGAAATGGCGGTCACTACTCGTGTGAAAACCGCCTGGAAGAAGTTCAGGGAGCTACTACCAGTTATCACTTCCCGCCACCTCTCTTACAAGACCCGTGGCCATGTGTACAGCTCTTGCGTGCGGAGCGCCATGCTCCATGCCAGTGAAACTTGACAACTTACCAAGACGAACCTGCAGCGCTTGCAACGCAATGATAGGGCCATGATCAGACAGATCTGCAGTATCAAGCCAGAGGATGTGGCCAGGGTAAGGTCAAGCGAGCTACTGGCAAAGCTTCAGCTTAAGGACCTCGACCTCATTTTGAGAGAGAGAAGGCTTAGCTGGTTTGGGCATGTGGCGCGTTCGAGTGGTGCAATCAGAACAGCATATGATATGCAGATTGACGGCAAGCAGGGGGCAGGGAGGCCCAAGCAAACATGGAAGAAACTGACAGAGAAAGACTGCCGTGAGTGGAAGCTCACCACAGTTGACCCTCAAGAAAGGAGCACCTGGAGATCAGGTGTGAGATCTACTATGCGTGCAGCTAGCCAATTACCTGGAAAGGGGCCCACTTATGTGGATGATGCCCCTGCACCTGCACGTTAATCAATAAAAGCACCGCAAGCACTGCATAATACCCCGCCACTGCTGGGGGCACCAAAAGTTATTTTGTGAGATATATAATGCCTAAATAGCAACAGAACTGAGATAGATAGTGATATGACGTCCTTAGTCACAATATGTAACCTTTGATGGTCAACATATCTGTGAAGTTTCATTCAGATATTTCATATAGTAAAGGAACTACAGGTCAAAAACATTTTCCAGATTAATCAAGGGCGGATAACTCATGAACTGGAAAGGTAAGAGTGACGGTCCTTCGTTGTAATATGTAACCTTTGCTGTTCAACATATCTGTGAAGTTTCATTCTGATATCATAAACAGTAAAAGAATAACAGGCCAGAAACCATTTTTTAAAGGGAGAAAGGGCAGTAACTCCATCGAAAATGGTCGGATTTTGCCCATTAACAATCCAATACCACTCATCCCCAATGACAATATGTATGCAAAATTTGAAAAAAATCTGTGCATAAATACTCAAGTTATCGATCGGAAACAGTGAGCACGGACGGATGAAATGAACTACTGGTCAAAAACCAATTCTCAGATCAATCAAGGGTGGATAACTCACAATCTGGAAAGGTAAGAGTGACGATCCTTACCCACAATATGTAACCTTTGATGGTCAACATATCTGTGAAGTTTCATTCAGATACTCCATATAGTAAATGAACTACAGGTCAAAAACCATTTTTCAGATCAATCAAGGGCGGATAACTCATGAACTGGAAAGGTAAGGGTGATGGTCCTTACTAAAAATATTTAACCTTTGCTGTTCAACATATCTGTGAAGTTTCATTCAGATATTCCATATAGTAAAAGAAACTTCAGGCCAAAAACCAATTCCCCATTCAATCAAGGGTGGATAACTCACAAGCTGGAAAGGTAAGAGTGACAATCCTTAGTCACAATATGTAACCTTTGATGATCAACATATCTGTGAAGTTTCATTCAGATATTCCATATAGTAAATGAACTACAGGTCAAAAACCATTTTTCAGATCAATCAAGGGCAGATAACTCATGAACTGGAAAGGTAAGAGTGATGGTTCTTTGTCACAGTATGTAACCTTTGATGTAAAACATATCTGTAAAGTTTCATTTAAATATTCCACATAGTAAAGGAACTACGGGTAAAAAACATTTTTTTAATTCAATCAAGGGCGGATAACTCACAAATGGGAAAGGTAAGAATGACGGTTCTTAGTCACAATATGTTACCTTTGATGTGAAACATATCTGTGAAGTTATATTCAGATATTCCATATAGTAAAGAACCAATAGGTCAAAAACCTTTTTTCAGACCTATCAAGGGCGGATAACTCAAAAACTGGGAAGGTCAGAGTGACGGTCCTTAGTCACAATATGTAACCTTTGCTGTGCAACATATCTGTGAAGTTTCATTCAGATATCATGAACAGTAAAGGAATAACAGGCCAGAAACCATTTTTCCAATACGAAAAAGGGCAGTAACTCCGTTAAAAATGGACGGATTTTGCCCATTAACAATCCCATACCACTCATCGCCGATAACAATATGTATGCAAAATTTGAAAAAATTCCGGAAATAAATACTCAAGTTATCGATCGGAAATGGTGAGCAAGGACGGACGGACGGACAGACACCGAAAGGTATAACATAATACCCCGACACTAAAGTGTGGCGGGGTATAAAAATCCGATTATGATATGATGATGATGATAGTCCATTGTACATAATTTAATATCTAAGGGTGTCGGGTTATAATTTAAACAAGAAAAGATATGGCATTAAGTGCCATATCAATGAACTCGGCTTTAGCAGATAAAGAGTTCATTCTTTCATTACATCAAAAGCTACATGTACATGTGAGTACATGTATCAACAAACCGAATGATGTACACAAACACAATCAATCAATTATTCACTCAATCAGTCAATCATTTTGACATAAACTCCCTCCGTGATGAAACTATCTCCAGGTATTTATTCAAAGAAGGAGTCTTATAAGACAGAATCTTACCGTTTAAGTTGAGGCCTTTAACTGCTCATATACGCATGTAAGGAACTTATAGAGCATGGTTTTTGGCTCTGTATTTGAAAACAGAATAGACCTTGAGATTATCGAAATTTGCTTTATTTACCAGACGCCTATATAATGTTTAAAGCCGCGAGAACCCCGACTTTGTTAAAAGCAGGGACCACCCTGAGCGCCCGCGCAGTCCCATCGGCGCCTTTGTTTTTACATGTAGATTCAAATGTATGATAAAAGAAGTCAGGAAAACCGTCACGTTTGATCAATTTTAAACTCTTTGTCGGACCAGAGCTGGGACCAAACTTTCTGCTTATGTTATCAGCAGAGGCTCGCTGACAGCAATGTTTAAGATCAAAGAAGCCGCTATGGGTTCTGTAGCACGACGTGGTAGCAATGACCAGTGACCTATATAACTGCCTTGACGCTGGAAAGCGGATGTAGCACATTCATTAAACATAGGTTTCCGGCCGTAGGTGGTTTTCTGCCTGGTTTTAGGGTGGGTCGTTTCGGCATATTCTGATAGGATCTGATTGTTTTATAAACTTGCCAAAGTTCCGGCTGCATTGATTTTTCCACGAAATCGTACGAGCGCATTCTCGCAAGAGCGTTCACTAGTACAAAATAACCAAACAAAACTGCTCTTTTCTGAAATAATTATTGTGCACACAAATAGGTGCTGACTTTCTTTTATTTATTTATTTTTTATATAAATTTCCAAAGATCCGTCTGCATTAAACACTACTCAGGCCGAGTACCGAAAGCTCAAGAACAGACTGTACATGCGTACATACTAGCAATAACACTTACAGGGAAATAACTAACAACAATCGGGCAAATAATGTTTGTGGACAAAATATGTACTGAAAAGAGAGCATTCCAGATCCGACTCTTATTAAACACTTGAACACTTGGAGTTTGCCTCTGTACTAACATAAGCAAATAAAGTTATCAACTATGGGCAGCAGACGACTTAAGCAGGCACCATTTGGACGAACATATGGGCCGAAAATTAGGTGCATAGACCCACTTGATGGCTGTGCATGCATGATTACTTCACGCATGTTAAATGCATTACGGTATCTGTCGCATTTATGTTTATATGAACAGCGTACACGCAGGAAAGATACAGAGACCGAAATATAGTGGATGGCTGCGCTTTCATGTTTAAAGGGTGTGATAAATTAAATGAGCTGGCCCAAATATTATAACATTTACAAGAAATCTAATCAAGGAACGATATGAAAGCACCAGGTCATTCAGTTTATGACATGTATGCGTGACTGAGATATATCCTTATGCAATGACCAGCACGTGCACACTGCTGTTGTTATACATGTAAGGTATGATTGCTCAACTTGCGACACCAAATTCCTGAGAACTAACTATAGTCCTGTATTAAACAGAGTAGTCTTTTAAAATTCTGAAAGGCAGGTTTTATCATGAAACGGCTTATTTCCATTCATTGGAATACACTACGAGGGGTGGTTGACCTGATTAACAGCGATATTCATACACGCATCACGCTGGTATGCAGTGTCCATTCATAGAAAACAATTGAATAAGAGTTACTGTTCCTGAAATGACCGAATAACCGTTAAAAAGTGATACGGGAGCTTCCCAGTTCGCAAAAACACCATTAACTCAGTAAAAGTTCAACTTTCGAATGAAAATCGGCAACAAAAGACATATTTTTGAATAACTGCACTGTGGTTCATGTTTCACCCATTATCATTTCAAAGCAAACAGCCATTTTAACACGAACTATTTCTTCAAAGTGTAGAAATTTCGAAAACAGATATAACTCTCTAGAATAGCTGATATTGAGCAGATCCCGAGTTCCAAAAAAAATATATTGTATTCTTTTGTCTGAAGATCTTTTTTACCTATACAAACAGTGTAGACCCTAATGAAATGCCGCATTATGGGGCATTTCATCTAGGTCTTCAATGTTTGTAAAAGTACCCGTTTAGGGGTTTCCTGCATACAAAGGATTAAACCCTTTTGAATTCCAGTTTGACCCATTCTGAATGCAACATGGTTCAAAGAACTTTACAAAAGGCAATGAAAACAAAGTTTGCATTATAGTTTGTCATGGACCTGAAGGTAGACCAGCTGCAGTTAAGCTTTGTCCTGCTGATTTGTTTGTTTGATTTGATTCTTTACGTCCCAGTCAAAAAAATTTCAGTTATGTCGGGATGGGTCATCCTGGGTTGAACCAGTACTAAGCAAGGATTAATGTGTCTTGCTCACGCTGCTGATCAGGCTCTAACCCGCAACCCCTCGGTCTCGAGTCAAGCACGATACCACTGAGCCACTGCTATCCCTTGTCCTGCTGAACCTGGATATATCCTCTATAGAAAACAGTGTAGATCCAGATCAGCTGGCTTCTCATGAAGCTAGCTAATCAAAATCTGCACTGCTTTCAATGCAGCTTCAGAGCGAATCCATTGTATTAATTTAAATCATGAAGCTTTGGTTTGTTTGGTTTGGTTCTTTACGTCCCAGTCAATAGCGTACGGTAATGTTGGGACGGTCAGTTCACCTAACCACGCTTATTTCCTGGGCAAGCTTGACTAAGGGGTTGACCAGTACTTTGTACACATACTTTCACTTCTAACTGACAACAGCCCTTCTTTAATCAGCGGAAGGGAGGAGAATACCCATAGAAATTATTTCATGATCAATCTTCGCGAAAGTATGGCTCCGGGCAACCAACTGCGCTACAAAATTGAACTGGCTGGGTAAATACAGTATTTCATTCAACACAAAAACTACATAAAAAGACACAGATACAGAAACTACCTTTAACTAAACCATAACAAGATTTTACTACAAATCACTGGTAAAATATAAAGTTTGCATGTTTTTAATGTTGCTAAGAGCACAGTGCATTGATTCAGAAGATTTTCTACCATTTTATTTTGGAATTGCAGAAATGTAAAGTCACTCTAATTTTTAATGCTGGTCACTAATCTGTCGCTCTAAAAGCAAGTTGTTTTCAGCAATGTATCACAAAATAAAAAGTGGCATTGTTGGACACATGGTAACAAACTATATAATCTATGTCAAGCCGGATAACTAAAAAGGTGGTACATCAAAGCTTACAACAGGTACCAGTACCACAGTATGTAAACTTAAAAAAAAATCATCCTGTACCCATTCCTCCTAGCTCTCGCCCTATACATTGTGAATTACAGCACTTGTGCGTAACCAGTTGTCAGAAATCGTGATGTGAGAGTTGTTGGTACAGCTGTAATTTCGAGGGCCCACCTATTAAAATTCATTTTTCCATAGATCTTAGTAACTGTTACAGTTACAACCATGTAATCATGTATACATGTGACTGCCAATTCCACTAAAACCATGCAAACTGGCATTTAAGCTCGTTTTCGACATAGAACGGCTCTGATTGTGAGCAAGTCGTTTTTTAACAAAGCAAAATGCTAAGGAGGAAACCGTTAAAATCATGGAATAAAACGGAACAAAATACATAAAATGGCTTTTCTTACCTTGTTCGAATGTGTATTGTCTGTATCGCTAACAATATAAATCGAAACGTGTACATGTACCTAAATACACGCATTTTTCCGTCTTCTGGTTACGCACAAGTGCTGTTATTCATGTTTATAAGGCGAGAGCTAGGAGGAACGGGTACAGGATGTTTATTTCAGTTTACATACTCTGAGTACTTCCACAAAAATATTCAGATCAATTTCATATGAGGAATGATATTAACTCCATTTGGGCCTCGTCACGAGAAAACCTGTCTTAGGGATTTCCGACAAAGCAAGTTTCAAACCAGTCTCCTCAGCTACAGAAACTATCTAGAAAATTTAAATATCACCTGTAGCAAGTTAACATATGATACTTTCCAAAAAGCGAATAACGAAGGCGCTGATCAGACTGTGTAATAGGGCAGGCTGGTCTGCGCTTGTGCTGTTCACAAACCACAGAAAACAGGTTTTCTTGTGTCGAGGCCAATTTTATAATTGTCTGTACATGTAATCGTAAGATGGTATAAAGTTTATGTCTGAATATTTCTGGGTAAACACGATGGCTTACAGTCCTCAATTGCCTTCTGTCCTGATGCTAAGAGAACCAGCGGGTCAGATACGGACCCTGCTTGGCCTAATGTAAAAATTGCTGGACTTAAAGCAGATTCTGCAGATCCTAAAATAGCAAAAACAAACCACATTGTGAATTCCTCAACCTCTGAGGAGCAGAAACCCCTAAACCGGTACTTTGCAAACAGTGAAGACCCAGATGAAATGCCGCATAAGGCGGCATTTCATCAGGGTCTGCACTGTTTGCTAAGACAAAATCCATCTTCAGAGAAAGAAATTGGATATATTTTGGAAATTATATCCTGCAACCCCTCAATATATACAATGGACTATCCTGACTTTACTGTATCAAACTTTATGGAAAAGTCCATCAGTCTATGAAATTAACCTTTAAATATGGAATTAACCCCTATTATTTTGTTTTTTTGGTTTGGTTTGGCTTGATTCTTTACGTCCTAGTCAACAGCTATGGTCATGTAAGGATGGTCAGTTCAACTTACCCCACTTTTTCCTGGGCAAGCTTGACTAAGCAGTTGACCAGTAGTTTGTGCACATACTTTCGCTTGTAAATTTTGACACCAACCCTTCTTGAATCAGCGGAAGGGAGGAGAATGGCCGTGATCAATCTCCACAAAAGTATGGGACCGGGCCTGGCGAACTTGCCACCCCTGGATCTGCAGTCAGATACGTATTTGCAGCCAGACACGTTACCGACTGCGCTACGCGGGCCGGGTTTAACCTCTATTATGATTCATTGTTCAGATCAATAATATTTGTTTGTGTGGATGCTTTATATCCCAGTCATGTTGTGACTTTTTTCTGGGTAGAACCAGTTTAAAGCAGAAGATAAAGTGTCTTGCTCAAGGACACAATGAGGTACCTCTGGTGAGACTCGAACCAGGGACCCCTTGATCCCAAGTCAAGCACTCTACCACCGAGCCACAGCAGAACAAAGTGGCACTGGATAGAATTTCCAAATTATGATGTATTTCTGCCCCTGAAATTGTTTTCTTAGCATACAGTGTAAACCCTGATGGAATGCTACATTTTGGGAGATTTGATCTTGGTTCACCACTTGCATGGCATATTTTAACTGTCTCTTTTGTGTTACTTCCCTTGGAGAAAAACAAGGGAGATTAGTGCTAGTCTTACATTTTTGTATCTTTGTGGCTAATTATTTCCCTTTACATCTTTTAGTAAAATGGTCCTATTCGCAGTGAAAATGCATAGTATTTGCTGTTCATTTTGTTGGTTTTTGTCATGCAGCAGCTCAAAATATTAAATTAAATGGGACGTGATGCGAGAAAACTTACGACGAAGTCAGATTCAAACCAGCGTGCTAAGCTTTAGAGCCTAGCCAGAATAGGGAAATTTCACTTGAGGCAAGATTTGATATGATGCTTTCCAATAAGCAAATACAAAGGCGCTGATCAGACTGCGCAGATGCGCAGGCTGGTCTGCGCTTTTGTTGTTCGCAAACCCTCGAAGACAGGTTTTCTCGTGTCGAGGCCCAAATACTATCCTATCTATGGTGAGGAACTTACCAGATGACGAAGTAAGACTGGTAGGTAGAGAGCCTGGAGATCCAAGGGGGCTTGATAATCCATCGCCAAGTCTACCAAACAATGTCGACACAGGAAACGCTGGATGACCGAGCATAGAAAATGCACCAGGCAGATGGGCTAGATGACCAAATGGTAAGGCTGAAAGTCCTGTAGCAAATGGAGAAGCTCCTGAAAATGAAAATTTTGCTACAACATGAGATTTTGCATACTTTTTAAAAAATATACACAGTAAAACCTGTGTAGAATGTGTAAAATGGACACTCTCAAAAAGAGCAAAAATTGGTTTTCAAAAAACCAATCATCGCTTAATGCAGGTCAAAAGTATTGCAGAATGCTCCATTCTGCAATCTTTTTGACCTTCATTAAGCTATTATTTGGCATTTAGACTTTTGTTTTGTCTATTTTTGAGTGGCTGTTTTACACAGGTTTTTATACTGTACAATCGAACAAAAAAATTGGCCAATACATGAAATTGCAGTTTTTACCATATGGGCCTTGTGGGTTTGTGACCATGTAAGGCTAAACTACTGAGCTACAGAGACTAGAATGAATATTTCTTGCGCCATGGCCTATATTTTGTGACCAGCGTTTTTTTTTATACAGATACCATTTAAAACTTTTAAGCCTAATGGAATTTTCCACTCATAACAACATTTATGGTGTCAATTTCTTTTTTTAGTGTTGTAGGGTGTTGTCGTTTTCTTCACTTTTATTCAAATTTTTAATAGAACATTTTGTAAGCAAACAGATGAGACCCTGTTCAGATGCTGCAGAATGCAGTGTCTGATCTGGGTCTGCACTGTTTGCCTATGTTCCACAAAAAGGCTGCTAGGCTTATATGGATTAAGAACCATGGGTTTATGAGTGAGTGTTGGGGTCTGGTGAGGTGGTGTGTTACTTACCCAACAGGCTAGCAGCATCAAATATGTTCTGTGTTGACGGGGTGGGAGATGCCTTTTCTCCCTTCTCCATATTTGGTCATCAGTTGCTCAATTCACCTTGGTATAGACCTGCAAGCAGAATGATACAGAATATGCTATTATCGAATAATATCTGTATCTGCTTAAAATTGTATATATTTTCTTACCCATCACTTTTAACATATATTTTGGGCACTCAAAAGAACCATCTCATTGAGACATATGTTTTGGTTGAGAAATATGAAAAATATTTTTTTGAACACACTCTTAACTAAAGACCTGTTTGTATACTCAAAAGTACAAAACTTAGTCACATTTTGTTTTAAACTCCATCAGAATTTGAGCATGCAATCAAGTTCTGTATATTTTTATTTTGGGTTGAAAATTGATATTTTGTAGTGTATATTTCTTTCATAATTTATTCGGTATGTTAGGGACAGGAAAGTCTAGAGTTATTATTAAATGACGCAGCAATCAAGCTGAGAAAAAGACACTCCTCTGTCAAAGGTGTTGATGCCAAAAAACCTATTAAACAATATTCAGTAAAACCTCGAAAATTCTAACTTAGATTTTTCGAAATACTCGCTAATTCAAAATAAATTTCAGACACAATGGATTCTGAGAATGTGCATAAATTAATAATTTATGAACTATTTAAAATATTATCTTTAAAATCAGATGTTTTGTGTGCGTAAAAGAAACGTCTCCATGAGACGTTTCTTTTATGCACACAAAACACATGTTTGATAGGAAAACAACTGATAATAATCATATTTGTGGGGGTTATATATTCTTATGTCTACCTCTGTTTAATTCGAACTTTCGATACTTCGAAATAAAACCCCTAGTGCCTAGGACTTCGAATTTACGAGATGCTACTGTTACAGTATATCTGTTCAGGGTTTATGAGCGTGTGGCTGTCTAATGTGCTAGCAAAATACATTTGATATTTCTCTTATTTTTCATTGAACGTTCTTGAAGTGCTCCATTGAGGTGCAACAGGGATTATTAAAATTACTTATTATTGTGCACGTTTTTAATAGTCATGTTTCAACAAGCACACAAGACACTTGACGTGCTGTTAATGCACTGGTTTGGTACCATATAAATATATACACTCATTCTGGACCACTACATTTTACGATAACTGATCCGTTTATCCCTATTACATAAAGGCCTCAACGTGAGAAAATCTGTCTTCGAAAGTTTGCGAACAACACAGGTGCAGACCAGCCTGTGCATCCGTGCAGTCTGATCAGCACCTTTGTTATTTGCTTATTGGAAAGTAATCAAAGTATCATATCTAGACTTGCTAAAAGGGAAATTTCAATTTTCTAGCTAGTTTATGTAGCAGAGGAGACTGGTTTGAGTCTCGCTTTGTAGGAAACCCCGAAGACAGATTTTCTTGTGTCGGGGCCCATGGACATAAATATTTAAATGTTGGGCCTGATCTGGATCCAAACTTTTTGCAAAGGTTATCAGCAGACAACACTAGTAGTCAAAGAGTAAATGTGTCCACACTTAGCAGCGGCTGCCATCTTGTTTAAGACAATCAATTGTAGAGCTAGTGGTATAAAGAAGAAGTGTTACAAACGTGGGACAAACAAGGAATGTCAAGAATATCTTCATATAATGTTAAATCTACTAGCTTCCTATTGATTTTCTCTTCTCACTATTTCTACTGTCGCATTTTATAACCATTCCTAAATGACAGAATTATCTAGAAAATAACTTGTCTAAATACTGCGGAGAGAAATTCTAAGATTTTTTATTCTCCTTATAATTTCATTGGTATAATTAACTTCAAACAAATTTGAAAAAAGCAAAATATAGTTTTTTGGTTATGTTTTCAACAAACGAGAACTTCAGAGTGTCTTGTTAAAATGCTCAGCAACTTAAAAAATTGGTTTTGTTTGGTTGGTTTGTGGTTTATAGCGCCAGTCAACAGCTATGGCCATGTGGAGATATTGACAGGTCAGTTAACCTTACCACACTTTTTTCATGGTCAAGCTTAGACCAAGCAGTGCACATACTTTTGCTTGTAACTCTTGAATCAGTGAAAGTGATCAATCTCCAAGAAAGTATGGGACCAGGCCAGGATCAAACTCACGACCCTTGGATCATCAATCAAACAAAAGTTTTGCACAGATAGTATAGTGCAGATGGACAGAGACAGATACACAGATAGATACTGAAACAAAAGTTTAGCACATGTCTCGATCGAGAGTATAGTATGTTAAAAAGGTCATTTGAAAACAAATCCCTTCCAATAACACAGATCAAGCTCTCAATAATCATACTTTAAAAAAAACCTAATTCATAGCAAGAAAAAGAATGAATTTGTGTACAAATAAATTCCATAAAAGTAGCAGACTCACATCTGGTTTAACCCTCAACAACTCTTCACCTACTAGAGCTGTCTGCTGATAACTTTTGCAAACAGTTTGGACCCAGATCAGGCCCGACGATATGTTGGGCCTGATCTGAGGATCCAAACTGTTTGACACTGATGGTATCTGAAAGAAATTTTCGAAAACTTTACTTGAAAAAAAAATCATCAGACGACAAAAAAGCATGCAAAAATTTCCCAGTAGGCAAACCCAGTATATGTTGAGATAGTTTGAAGAACAGGATTTTCTATGAAGATTTCAAGTGACTTTAAGAGCACCAATCAAACAATTCATCTGTTTTGTTGTCTGGTGAAATGTTTTAGACGCCTCTTTGACACTACTGTGTAGATCAAGATCCGATTGCCCCTGTAGGAGCAGCACAGAAGCAGTGTGCTTGATATCTGGGTCCATACGGTATATTTGCAGATATAAATACATTACTCAAACCCGTACCAGACCTTGGGAAAAATAAAAAATGAACAACAGCACGTCGGCACACGATGGCCACACGTCGACCTGTGATGTCATTGTAATGTTAAGATTATGTCACCATGTCGCATCTCAGCCTATTCAGGATTTTCTGGAAGTCTTTTTCATGTTTTTCCAATATAAAATGAGGTATTTAGTGGTGAGTAAGAAAAAGAATCCATTATTTGTGTGAGGGTGGGATAGAAAATAAGTCTCGTGATCAATGTTTGTCATCACTCTGCAAGCCTCAAGATGCCCATCAGTGATCCTCAGGACGGATTTTTCTATCCCACCCTCACACTCATGATGGATTCTTATTGCCTGCTGGCTAGAATGATCATCATTGTTGTATGTCGGACCTGATCTGGATTCAATCTGTCATGGTACTCCTGAAAGAATTTTCTGTTTAACACTCAGACTGAAAGAAATTTTGGAAGAAGTTGATTTTGAAAAAAATCAGCAGACGACAAGAAAGCCTGAAGGAGGGGGTTGGGGGGGGGGGGGGGGGGGGGGGGCAAAGAGATAAGTATAAGTACTTATTGCATAATCTGGCTAGAGTTCATGGTGTTTAATTGGCTTCCATGATAAAGTTAAGTCTTGAGGGCATTTGAATATATGCAGCAGAAGTAATGAGCAGACAACATATTCTGGACAAAAAATTCTAGCAGGTTGACGTTTACTAACCCATCAAAGCAGTTGATCTGACCTTAAATTAGCATATCTGCCATAAAATGCAATGCAGTTCTGTAGCCCTGGCAAATGCTATATAATAAGGAAACAAATATATCTGTTTTTCTTTGTGTTTTATTTAGTTCATATGATACTCATGGCCGAATTACACCTATCTAACAAATATTTTTGCAAGTTTCATTTATACACACATGATCAGGAAAGTATTGTATGTAATGTCAAATTTGCCTTTATGACCTCTATAATGAATCGTTATTAAGCCGATAAAACGCTACCTATAATTAAGTTCAAGAAATTCTAATTTTAGGAGAAAAATAAAGCTTTAATGGTCTGCTATTCACATGAAATGATGTCAAGCCTCTTTAGTCTTTACCTGCCAGTGTTGTCTGCTAGTTTGACGATTGAAAACAATTAGATATAGACTCAGTAGACAACAAAATATGGGAGGTGAAGACCGACATTATTCAATGCATACATCTTTGTTTTTGTATGTTGGCAATTTCATTCTATTTTGTAAATTGTGTCATTATATAATGCAAATTGTCATTTAATAGTCGTTTCACTCGTAATCAGATTCCGATCATGTCATTTCTCGGTTTTAAAAAGGCAGAACTAGGTTGTAAAATGTCAGAACTACATTTGTATATTGTAAAAAGGCAGAACTGGGTTGTCATAATACGAAAGAGAATATGCTTTAGTATTTTAACGCCAGAGGGCGCACCAATTTTACTTGGAATAAATAATTTCTCCCATGCAAGTAGAACTCGCTGCAAACGGTGTTAAGGATGATTTTTTACCAAGAAGTTCCCCCTACGTGTGATTTGATTCTTTACGTCCCATCAACACTTTTTCAGTTATGCAGGGACAGGTCTTCCTGGGTTGAACCAGCACTAAGCTAGGATCAATGTGTTTTGCTCAAGGACACATCGCAGTGACGCCGGTGAGGCTCGAACCCACGGCCTCTCGGTCTCGAGTCAAGCACTCTACCACTGAGCCACTGCCCTCCCCTTACACGAATATATAAGAGAAAACTTCGTCCCGTCCCGCCAAGCTTGCACACAACCAACAAATGAAGATCTTTTACTGGGTCCGAGCTACAAGTGAAGGCAGAACATGCGTGGATACAGAGACGGGATAGGGGGTCCAGGGAAAATCACAATTTCGATAGGTTTCTACAGAAATTAGCATTTGGACGCCCCCCCCACCCCTGGAAAAAAGTTGGACTCCTCCCCCCACCCCGTAAAATGTTGAACGCCCTCTGGAACCCTGGAAAGTTATTGTCTCCCAAAAAATAAACCATCGGACCCTGGGATCGGTCCCTAAATAAGTTGAAGGTGAGGACTAAAAACAGCAAAGATAACAAAAAAACGCTGTCCGAGCTTTTAAATGTCAGGTGGGCCTGGACCCTCTAACTCTCCCCCCCCCCCACTTGGTGAAAATTCCTGAACCCGCACATGCAGATGCAGAAGACACATAATACCGCATTAAATACGGCCATGTATTTGCCCTGTTTCTTACTTTGAAACATTTATCCTCAAATCGCCTCCCTTTAATAGTACAACTGCATCTTATTTATTTTTCATGTCATGAAAGCTGATGTATTCATAAAGTATAAGGTTATATTCGCAGATTAAAAATAAAAGAAATTTTAGTAAAATAGAGGTGCTTTTTTCTTTTTCAGAAAAAAGAATCACATCATAATATTTGTAAATTTATAAGTATTTAGTAGTTAAAATGTGCATTGAAAACCGAAATCTTGATTCCTAGTTCTCCCAGTCTCATAGACTTCAAGCCATTTGCCCGTTTTCTGAGACGCTTTAAAACCAGAACCACTGCCGGTTGAGCCTCAAGGAGTTCCTGGACAAAGAACCACAAAAAGCGTAAACCCACCCGGCCAGTGCTGGTACAGCCAAGGAACACGGCCACAAACAATAATTCCTAGTTCTCCAGAACCACTTTGGGTTAAGCCTTTGGGGTTCCCCATCCTAACACACACGTCATAAACCCTTCCAGCCTGATGCTGGTTACTACCCAGGGAAAGTCACTAAAAGTGGTAAAGTGGAATAGTCACTCGCGCGCGTTGTACCCAGGGCTCCTGAGTTCCATCCCCAGCTCTTCCAGTCTGTCTGACATGACTTAAAGCCATCGTCCTGTCTTCTTAGATGAACCACTGCCGGTTTAGGATTCTGGATAGATAAATACAGCTTTTAAGATCCGGGCGTTTGGGCGAATTCCAAATGATATAGTGCACAAGTATAAAAGCTATCTCCGGGGGCTAGAAGTGTTTTTCCGGGGGCCTGAGCCTTGACCCCTCTACCAAACGATCAAACTCTTACCCGAGAGCCCCCCCCCCCCCTGACCCCCTCAAGAGTGCTTCCTGTCTGCGACAATTGTCATAACGCGTCAACTATATTGAAGGATAGCAATAAAACTTGGGCCTCGACTCGAGAAACTCTGTCGTCTGAGTTTGAAAACAACAAAGGCGCAGACCAGCCTGTGCATCCGCGCAGACTGGTTAGCGCCTTTGTTATTATATCATCAGTCGCTTACCTGAGGCATTTAATAGAGTACGCACTCTTGAGGGGGTCAGGGGGGCTCTCCCCTATATGGGTCCATGGGTGAAGCCATGTGGCAGAACATGTTTTTTGTGCAATCCAAAGGGCTAAAAGAAGCCCTTAAGCATGCTAAGACACGCAGCTAAACACTATTGAGGCCCTGGAAGGGGTGGGGATCCCAGTATCCCATATCCCTTTAAGTATTTTGAAAAATATCCCACATCCCTAAAATAAAAATGGCAAATATTCCCAAATACAGAAAGCATTGTATGCCCATATCCCTAGAATTGATCAAAATATCCTGTATCCCTTTAAATATTTACAAAAATATCCCGTACCCCTTTATGCTTTTGGCCCATATCCCTTTATCCCTAAAACCCCTTCCAGGGCCTCACTATTTGCTGCATTTTTGTTCCAGAAAATCTAATTAAATACAGTAAAAAACACTCAAAAAGACCAAAACTTGGTTTTCAAGACCGATTATCACTTGAATGCTTGTCAAAAGTATTACAGAAGGCTCCGAGTGGAGCATTCTGCAATACTTTCGAGCTTCATTAAGCTACCATTCATCATTAAGACCGGGTTGTTGTCCATTTTTGAGTGGCCTATACCGGCTGTGTCAAGTTATACACACATGCATATTTGCATACACGTAGGTACGCCCCTGATCATATCTAAATTTGCTACTAGCGAAATTTGAATTACACTGTTTCTAGCGATTTTTGATCCACGTTCGTCGATTGTTAAAAGCGTTTTCGATTGCCGCCTATCCGGTGTGAAACAAAATTATTTTTAACAGACAAATGGCAATCAAAAATACTGTTTCTAGCGATTTGTGATCCGGGTTCATCACTTGCTCAGAGCGTTTTCGATTGCCGCCTATCCGGTGTGATAAAGGAGCCTTTTTTATGGTAATTGAAAAAGTTTGGTCATTTCTCCATAAAACATTAGCGACGATATGTTAACTTGCAGACCATGTCCTTGAGCGGGCTTCAATGGCATTGAAGCCCTGTTGAAACGCAAATTTCACATTTCGCAAATTTTACACTGTGAAAAATTGGTACCAATTCTTTACAGCGCGTGAAAAATTGGTACCAATACGTCACATTTTTCACACCAATATTTCACATTTTGTGAAATTTGCGCACATAGTGAAATTATATGTAGCATACATATAATATTTTTCGACATCTTTATATGAGCCGTGACATGTGATTTCCAATAATGTGGCATTTTGACAAGTGTAGACTCAGACGTGCCTGTGCAGCCTCCTTTTAAGCTAAAAACCTCCAAATGATGTTCACTCAGTAGCTTAACACTCATAAAATCTTCAAGGGACTAGCAAAGGCTCTGATCAGACTGCCCTTATGCGCAGGCTGATCTGAGACTTTGTTGGTCGCACATACCTCATTGTTGGAAATCTCATGTCCCGGCTCATATATGAATGGGGCTAGTTTTGAAATTCTGGGCCGCTCATCGGCACCAATATGACTTCCAAGTTACCCCCACCTTTTCTGCTTCCAATGGATCACATATTCAGAACTTAGTATACAACTACTGAGCTTGAAATGCATGATAAAAATGGAAAAATATGGGCTTTATATCTCAGCTTTAGATAACGCAAAAACTATTGTCCAGCAACTATAATGCTCTAATCTTTCTTAAAAAGCCAAGCTTGTACATGTTTTCCTGAATTGTTTCCCTTAAAACGGAAGACATGCATACATTTGCACATTTTAAATGATTTTTTAATATTTATTCTATTAATTTCGTTAAAATGTTAATGCGCTTGTATTTATGAGATTCTACATGGACTTTTTAGTTAGAAACCTATGTCTTATAAACCAGGGGTCGCAGGTTCGATTCCCGGCTTCTCCCAGTCTGTCGGATGAGACTTTAAGCCATTGCCCCGTCTTCTGAGAGGCTTTAAAACCAGAACAACTGCCGGTTGAGCCTTCGGGTGTTCCTGGACATAGAACCACAAAAACCATAAACCCACCCGGCCAGTACTGGTACAGCCAAGGAACACGGCCACAAACATTTTTAATTAGAGATTGCATTTTGTGTCCTATAACAAACGTTTTACAAAAAAAAAACGAAAAAAAAAAAGATTTTGTTTTTGGTTTATTAGTTTTTATTACTCTTATCCACCATAGAGATAAACCATTGTAGTTAAAATAACTCTCATCACCGATTTACAAATTAATCGACAACTTCCGAATAAGGGATACTCTGTAAATTATAAATGAAAGCGCGCCCTCTGGCGTCAAAATATCTAGCATTGAAAGAAGCGGGGAATTACCGCCAATATTCAATGCGTCAACTTTCTGTTTTGAATGAATGGAGTGTCATTTTATAAAGCTGTTAGTGCTATTCTCTATTTCTAAATTACTTTGTATTATTTGTAATTCGTCAGTATGCATCCGAAGCTGTTATCATAATACAATTCACATGATATAATGACACAATTTACAAAATAAAATGAAATTGCCAACATACAAAAACAAAGATGTATGCATTGAATAATGTCGCTTTTCACCTTCCATAACAAAAAGCATCAAATTTCTCAGAAGGCAGAGTTAATACTCATTACTCAATAACAAAAAAGTATTCCTTCAATCATCTTGTAGAAGCCATTTCAATGAGTGTCGTAACTGTTAATAAAACCTGTGTAAAACGGGCACTCAAAAAATGACAAAACAATGATCTTATTGACAAATGGTAGCTTAATGACGGTCGAAAGTATTGCAGAATGCTCCCCTTGGAGCCTTCTGCAATACTTTTGACCTGCATTAAGCAATAATTGGTCTTGATCTTGAGACTGGCCGTTTTACATAGGTTTTACTGTAAAGCCTCTTTTCTTGCTATTAAACAGAGAATTCTGTCACTTGATAAAGGTAATTTTGAAAAGTCAGCAGACACTACAACAAAAGCACGAAAAATTACCCAGCATGCAAAGAGTTACCAAAGTTTACTGATCTGGAATATACATGGACCCTTGCATGCTGGGCTTCTTTTACAAACAGGACAGATCAAGATCAGCTGGTTTCTACTGATCAGCCTCAGGATCAGCACCAACTTCCCGATCAGTCTGTGAACCTGTGGTAATATGTAATGTGACTCTGTGCAACTGATCTGGGTTGTAATCAGAGACCGATAGTCTAATTAATTAATTCAGCAGTCACTGTTATTTATGTACATTTGATAGCTGTTTATGAATCTGTCTTTCTCTACAGGTAAAACTATATTTCTACCTATACACAGGTTGGAAAATGTCAAATACAAAACACACTTTATATGTTCTAAATATTTATATACATTGGAGGACTACATTTCAAATTTTATCTCTAGTTACTTTGAACAAAGAAACACAGCCCAGTAAACTATTATCATTTATACACGTTCTTCAATTTCTAACTTTTATCGATCAAATTAAGCTGCTACGCTGGTTAAAACTTGTTCAATTCTCTATTATTCATAGCTGAAAAATCCATTTTTCTATCTTAAATAAATCACACAGTTTAACTTCAGACAACCAAAAGTTATTGTGATGCTAAAGTGGCCCTAAATACTCGCTATAATGCAAACATTCAACAAATCAGACTCCCGAATACATGAGGAGAATAGAAGATCAAACAGATTTAACACATTTTTCTTACAAAAGAAATGAAGATATTTCCCTTATTTCTCAGTACATTATTAAATGAAAACGTATGTTGTGAGTGCTAATTGGAAGTGTCTCCAATATTGAGCACTCAACATATTTTTTTTCATGTTTTTCTCTCTTATCTAGTCTTTTTATTATTAAAATAAATTTTAAGAATTTTTTGTCCATTGAGAGTTCTAAAGGCATAATGCAGGTCATCCAAAATTGTGAACTTATGAGTTAAATTAGGGTTCAAGGCTCCCATGAACTTTTTATTCTTAGTGCATATCAAAAATTTAACACACCTTTTCAGTGGTGAGCAAAATTTAATCATCATACAGTCAAACCTGTAGGATTAATGGCCACCTCTGTTAAATGTATGTATGTCCTTGTATCTTTAGGTGGCCTGGTTTCATCCCCCACCCAAGTGATTTCTAATGCAAATGGACCAGTCTTTAAGCACATATCTGATCACTAAAGGCTAAATGCCAGAATTGTCTGTTAATTAGTGAACATTGAAAATCTGCAAGTTTGAATAAGGAGGTTACAACTTTGGAGCTACATGTAATTTCTGAGGCAAAAAAACATGATTTAAACACCTGGTTTTGTCGGGCCTAATCTGGGTCCAAATTGTTTGCAAGAATTATCAGTAGACGATATTAGTAGGCAAAGAGTTTCTGGACCAGCAGCTGGTTAACTCAAGAAAAACCATGTTTGATCCTCATATGTTAATACAGTGACAGCTTGATTTGTTGGTTAGAAAATCATAAGCAATTTATATTTATATCTGGTAAGAATAGCTCTGCAAAGATAAAATATCTAATAAATTTTCATGCATCATTTTGTGAGAATCTCAAGATTCTTGGTTTTAAAATTTTTTGTAGATTTGGCAGGAAGAAATACTTGTGTTTATAATTATTGTATATCATGCCAGCTACCTGTTAAACATGTATATTTCTACCAGAGAAACTCTGGATATTGAGACATGATAGGTTTTGATGTTTTACATCCCAGTCAACAACTATGGTCACGTTGAGCATGAGCACATTTTTTCCTGGGTGGCACTGAACAAATTTTATCTTATGACGTCGGGTTTGGGAGTGAAATATATCGATAAACGGCTTCACAGACTTTAGGGAAATGTTATGAAGTCCATAATAATGTTGCGTTCAAAATGACAAAATATCTTTTTTAAGCCAGAAATGAGATTTCAAAGTAATCATAATGTCATATGATAAATAGAATCTAACATTCGTGCTCCTGTGTTATTGAATTTATTAAACTCGTTGTGAAAGAGATAAAATGTGAGGCAAGCCTAGCATTTTATCTCTTTTCCTCAACTCGTTTAATAAATTCAATAAAACATGAGCACGAATGTAAGATCCTCTATATACTCAATGGGTACCTTAAAGCCTTCAAAACTGATGACTGCTGTAACTACTTATACCCTTTTAGGACCATGGACTTTTCCATTTAGCTACATACATTAAAGACAGAATGGTCCATTGTGTACATTGAGGGGTCACAGGTTATTATTCCCGAATATATTGTGGATTGATTTTGTCTTTGCAAACAGCAAGGTCTTCAGTGTTTGCCAAAGTACCCCTTTAGGGGTTTCCAGAATACAAAGGGTTAATTAATGATGGTTCGATAACATGTGTCTAGAATTACTTTGAATTCTGACCACTCAAGATTGACAGACAGACAGACAGACAATCAACATTCCTAAAAAGACTAATACAGTGAAAAACTCTTCATGCTGACAATTTCTTTATAACAAAATTCTTTACAAAGTCGGTAGTATTTGCACAAATGTACCAGCTTAGCTTGAATTTGAGTTCATTACAACACATCAAATTATTTCCTGGGACAAACATTGTCATTGTAAAGAGGGTTGACTGTACTCGCTTGAGCCAACTCAGGTGAGCGAAAAATGACAAATTCTTATCTCTATAAAGTCAGACAATGTCATATCAGCTACTTGTTATGCCTAGGACTTTCGTCAATAATTACGAATACAACATAATATATCTGCGGCCAATCATTTACTCCAAGTTTATTTTACACAGCAATATGATGATAATATACAGCTGGAAAGAAAAGACTGTTAGTTCTATTGGTTTTGAACATTTCTAGAAAAAAGTACCTCTCCATAAAAAATTGATTACAGTAAAAGTTCTAAAATTTCAAACAATGATCTTAAAGGAAAGGCTGCATGTCAGAATATTAACAGCGCTGACCCTGATCAGACTTCTTCAGAAGCAATCTGATCTGGGTCAGCGCTGTTTGTCTAGAACTTTTTTGTAGCCAACTAGTTTTCAAAATTTTAGAACATTTATTGTATTTCTAAGCTTCCTATCTCCTTAAAAAATTATTTGCTGGCCTGTTTTTTAATCAAACTTTAAATGAATACATATTCCCACAATTTTAGTTTTCTTAAAGAAATAGTTACTCTTTGCCTGCTAGTGTTTGATGCTGATATACCCTTTGCAAGCCATTTCGACCATATTTGACACTAAATTGATGGTTTTACTGAAAGAATTTTTAGAAATGTTAATTCAGTATGCAAAATTATATACCCAGCTGGCAAAGAGTTTTAAAATCATAACCAAAACACCTGATTATATTTCTCAAAATGCAATGGACAAATTTACTGTGGTGCTCAATTTGAGAAGCAACTCACTGAGACAAGTTCCCACAACACAAATTGTGAGCTGTGACATGTGATTTCCAACAATATGGTATTTTGACAAGTGTAGACTCAGATGAGCCTGTGCAGCCTCCTTTTTATCTTAGAAACTCCAAATGGTGTTCAGTCAGTAGCTTAACAATTATAGAATACTCAAGCGACTAGCAAAGGCTCTGATCAGACTGCGCAGGCTGATCTGAGGCTTTACTGGTCGCACATACCACATTGTTGGAAATCTCATGCACGGGCTCATATTATGTTTTCATTCAAAAACTAAAGAAATTAGCTGTCTGGATATTCCATCCCTCGTATTTACACTCATATATTTTAGACAATTAAGTTTTCTGTTGATTTTCTGGCGATATCTTCCTTATTTCTCTATGAAAACACATGTTATGGTGCTCATTAGATCCGTCTCAATGAGACGCTTCCAACGAGTACCCACAACATATATTTCCTTGAAGAAATAAGGAAATTAGCAATCAAAATACTGTCTATATTTACTGCTATCTTAGCTCTGTTAGTTTTGTAAGGTTTTCAGCTGATTTTTCCCTGCACAAGAGATTATTCCTGATGAAATCAATATCAGCCATAATGTACATTTTACCATTTGCCAGATCTGTGTGTCTTTATGGCGAGAAAACTTCTAGAATACAGCAGATCCAATAATACATGTAATCACACTGTCTAACCATTATTTATACAATCAGTTCCTAGTCTAAAACTACACAACAGCTTTTACTCCATATTTCCTGCTGTTTAAACAAGCAAATATGAAGAAAAGTTTATCTTATGTAACAAAATAACTTTAAATTCTTTGAACAATAAATTAAAAAGTCTCTTTTGCTCATACAGAAAATCGAGGTACCATTTTTGCTCACAGAAGATCTGTCCTCTAATTTTAAACTCCTGGTATTAATTAACTGCCGAAATCCCTTAAAGAAAGAGACAAAAGATTAAGCCAGCGCACAGAGTTACTGATACGAAGATAAAGTTACCCAAAGTGAGCGCAAATAACCAGTGATTCAAATTTTTAAATCAGATGAGCCTAAATTGTTTTCAGTCTAAGTTTTAAGCATCATACAGTTGAACATTGATGTATCTCATTGGGCTGGCTCAATGAACGCACCTTTGAGATACAACATTGGGATAAAACATGGTGTGAAATGTAGAAATGGCCCACCTAGAGCCTGCTAAAACTATAAATCATCTTTAATTCTTAAACTGATTATTTTCGTATTTTTATAAGTGCATGCAACTCTGATAAATGGTATCTCCTAGCCTATCAGTCTGCAAAGAGACAGATCATCTGGCTTTTTACATGATGATTTTCAGATCACAGAGAACTAATTCCTATGCCCAAGTAACAGGGCTCTTAACTGATGTACACAAGATTTCTTATGAAGGCATATCCTTAAAAAGGTATCGCCCGGTTTAAATTTAAGAAATAGATCAGCTGTAGCAGTGAATTGTTGAGTAATAATTCACTTTTTGGAGGTCAGTTGTAAAGAAGATCAAATCACGAGTGCGAAGCTCATAAAAAATGTGTGCAGGTTCAAACTCCATCACATTACTTATGAATTTCTAAAGTATTTTGACATAAATGTAAGACATGCATACCTAAGTTGAAAGAAAAATACATATTTGACATGCCTGAGCATATCAAAACTTCAATAAAAATACTGTGTTTTTCTTCCAATGCCACTCCTGACTGTCAAAACAAGCTTATATCACCCTTATCAACTTTAGCATGAAATAGCTTGTGATGTGCAAGGTCTACACTGATTTAGGTGCTATAAAATAGTTATACCATGTTTGTCCACCTGTACGTAAGATAATCCACTTTCTAAAGCTTGTGGATTATCTCCACGTACAGGCAGACATCCCTAAAGCTTGTGAATTATCTCCATGTACAGGCTAACAACCCATGGTATATCTATTACTTAATTATTTGCCTGGTATTGCCTTTCTTGATGAGCATCTGCAAACCAAACAGTTTGGACCTAGATCAGGCCCACTTTTCTCTTTCTGTTCTCAATTAAAATGTTGGTTATGAGGGATGAAAATAAAAAAAAATGCATGCTTGAATAGCAAACAGGGAAGAAGCGGTCTAATCTGGGTGTGCGCTGTTTGTCTAGGCCTTTTTGGCAAGCAAATTAAACGTGTTCAAAATTTTAGAACATTCTACCATCTTACAGTTGTACATAAGTTCGGAGACAATAATACGATAGATAAACAGGCTCCATTATATTGATTCATTTTTGTTAAATTGATGACACTATTTTGCGGCAAGATGGAAATCTGTAAACTAGACAAGAAAGCCGTTTTAAAGAAGCTTGAAGATGTGTGTAAATCTTAGCCCTTGTCATGCGGAATATTTTTATTTACTACACTCCTCCTTTCTGGACGAGGGGCCAGGGGCCTGTTGAAATTGGAAAAATATCATTTGAGCCATCATAATTGGGAAGTTTGATGCAGTCTAAAAGAACTGGACTGCCATTTAAAATTTTATAAGAAATCAGCAGTGTAAAGCTGTAACATATGCCCTTATAAAAACTCATGAAATATGTCCTATATTTTATGCAAATTTTCATGCATCTGTAACTTCGCTATTTTTGTTCTGATTTTCATGAAATTTTCACCAAAATGTAGAACTAAGAAATTTGGTATGATATACACCATTTTGGGAAGTTTTTGCTCATTTTTGAATTGGGTAGGGGCCGATATTCCGCCCCAAATCAGGCCTAGGGAAATCACTGCTCCTCTCCATTTTTTATCCTGTTAACATGCAGAATTCCATTTGTAATTGAGCATGTATTTGCAATCAGAGTGGAAAGCAGTGAGTATCCTGATCAGATGGCTTCGCCAGAAGCCAGATCATTTACAGTGTTTTCAAATCAGATACATTCAGGTTCAGCAGGACAAGGGTCAAAAACAACCATTTCATCTGAAAATGGTACAGTTTACTTAAAGAGACTAGGTCTGCAACTATGAACATTTTTCGAAATTTTTTATTTTCTTATTAAATCATTTGTAAAAGTAGAATTAAGTTATGTTTTCACAATAAATCTGTTCACTATAGCTGAAAACTGCAAAGAAAAGTGAATTATCTTATAAAACAGGTGTGTTTTTCTCTTGTTGGTAATTATTTGCGTCCCTCCAATAATTATAGACAGCTAATTTTAACATAAATACCGTTGTTTTAATACTGATAAGTTGTTAAGATTTACGAAATTGGTAAAATGTTTACCTGAATTTTAGTTTTTTTACTGTGTTCTTGAAAAATAGAAACATTAGTTCTAAAATTAAAAGATCAAAAGTTACAGACTATGCAGCTTTAAGCAAACTCTGCATTTCATATTTTTAAAAATGTTAATTTTATGGGGAAATCAGCAGACCAGCATGCAAAGTGTTCATAGGTCCAGATAAGGGAATTTTATTTGCGTAAAATTTTAATTATATTCTTACCCATCAATTTAAACATGTGTTTTGGGTGCTCAAAAGAACCGTCTCATTGAGACGGTTCTTTTGAGTACCCACAACATATGTTTTGGATGATAAATAAAGAAAATAACTCTCCAATACGCACTCTTATCTGGAGGCCTCTTATCTGAAGGCCTGAGTGTTAACGATTTTGCTGCACTTTATAACCTCATACTCTAGCAAAAAACTCAATCTGCTACAAAAATAAAAATTCTAAAATCAGATACAACTAGTAAAATCACTAAAATGGATGAAACTCACATAAAATAGTGTATCTGCATAAACAAGGATTTTGTAATCTGACATCACTAAAATAAGTGTAACTGCAATACAAGGACTTTGTAACTTGACATCACTAAAATGGGTGTAATAACTTTACACATAACAAGGACTTTGGAATCTGACATCACTAAAATGGATGAAATTGCATAACAAGTACTTTTAAATCTGATATCACTAAAATCATGTGTAACTGCATAACAAGGACTTTGCAACTTGACATCACTAAAACTGGTATAATAACTTTACACATAACAAGGATTTTTGAAACTGACATCACTAAAATGGATATATAATTGCATAACAAGGGCTTGGTAATAAGACATCGCTAAAATAGAAGCAAATGCATCAAAAGTACCTTGTAATCTGACATCACTCAAAGTGGATGTAACTGCATAAAAAGGATTTTGTAATCTTACATCAATAAAATGGATGCCATTGCATACTGAAAAGTACTTTGTAGTTTGACATCACTAAAAAGTGTATAATTGCATAACAATTTTAAGGAGTTTGCAATCCAACATCACTAATGTGGGTGTAATTTGCATTTGACATCACAAAAATATGGATGGAATTAATTAACTAAAACTTTTTAATCTTACATCACTTAACAGATGTTATTGCATAGCAAGGAATTTGTAATAAGACATCTCTAAATTAGGTGTAATTGCATGGCAGGGACTTTGTAATCTGACATCACAATATTGTGTGTAATTGCATAAGATGAACTTTGTTATCTGACATCGCTAAAAGGGGTATAATTGCATCTGACATTACTAAATTATGGATGTATTTGCATAACAAGGACTTTGTAATCTGACATCACTGAAACTAGATATCATTGCGTATCAAGGACTTTGTAATCTGACATCAGTGATTCACAAAAACTGGATATCATTGCATATCAAGAACTTTGTAGTCTGATATCACTAAAACTGGATATCATTGCATGTTAAGGACTTTGTAGTCTGATATCACTAAAACTGGATAGCATTGCATATTAAGGACTTTGTAATCTGATATCACTAAAACTGGATATCATTGCATATCAAGGACTTAAAATTTGTACTCTGATATCACTAATACTGGATATCATTGCATATTAAGGACTTTGTAATCTGATATCTGAAAAACTGGATATCATTGCATATTAAAGACTTTGTTATCTTTTTAAAATGGATATCATTGCAAAAACAATGATTTTGTGTATACGGCTGCATTCTTACCCCATTAATTTGTATCCCATTCAAAATGTCCCACTTAGATTGGCACTGCATGCTTGTAGGAGTAAATACATGTACAAGAGACATTTCAATGGTTTTTAAGCAGTGATCTGATGTTAGTATGCCATGCAAATTACTTAAAACATCCAGAGGCTGCTTATAAAATTTGCATTGATATATAAAATGAAGTTAAATTGTTTAACAGGATAAAATGTAGATGAACTGTTTAAATGTGTAAACATAAGTTGGTATAAAATATAGTTATCTATTAAAACTATTCTGACCTCAAATGAATAGAAAATATTCAAGTGCTTTAGAGTGAGTCATTGTTAATGTTTTTGTGTAAAAACAGTTCAGTTTTGTGAACATGTTAAAGTAATATATTAATGTACATCTCGTCTTGCAGAAACAAGTATAAATAGTATGCAATTGATTTTCAATGGGTCTGTGCCATAACCTGTATAGCGCAAGACTGCCTTGTCAATACAATTTATATTAAATTATCCTTCACTTTTTTTTTCTACCCTTCCCTGCTTAGACAGGCCTATATAGATAAAGAGTGCGTAATTATTTTTATAAATTTTATTTCTCAACCAGAACATATGTTGTGGGTACTCAAAAGAACCGTCTCAATGAGACGGTTCTTTTGAGAACCTAAAACATATGTTTAAACTGATGGATAAGAAAATATCACAATTTTATGCATAAAAAGTATGCTAATCTGGACCTATTTTGTGGCTCTTGTCGGGGCTTCTGATTTTGCTGGATAAGCTTCAAAAGCAATCTACATGTAGCTCTATGAGTGTTAATTTAACCTTATTAAGCAAGCACCTGTCTTAAGCAAGCAGCAAAAGCACTATCTCCTTGCTAAGCCTCTTTGCTGTTGAATAAATTAATCTACTACTGCCACATTGGACTTCAGCACTCGGATATCACCATGCATTTATTTGCGGCAACGAAACACAGTGTAGATCTTGGTCTGCTGGCTTCTTTTCAGGTCTGTAGTGCTTTTAAAAGAGGTTGATATCCATGCTCAGCATGACATATCCAGGTTCAGCATGACATATCCAGGTTCAACATGGCATATCCAGACTCAGCATGACATATCCTGGCTCAGAATGCAATATCCAGGCTAAGCATGACATACGTGTTGTATCCAGGCTCAGCATGGCATATCCAGGTTCAGCATGACATATCCAGGCTGGGCATGACATATCCAGACTGGGCATGACATATCCAGGCTGGGCATGACATATCCAGGCTCAGCATGACATATCCAGGCTCAGCATGACATATCCAGGCTCATCATGACATATCCGGGCTCAGCATGACATATCCGGGCTCAGCATGACATATCCCGGCTCAGCATGACATCCAGGCACAGCATGACATATCCGGGCTCAGCATGACATATCCAGGCTCAGCATGCTTTATCCGGGCTCAGCTTGACATATCCGGGCTCAGCATGACATATCCTGGCTCAGCATGACATATCCAGGCTCAGCATGACATATCCAGGCTCAGCATGACATATCCAGGCTCAGCGTGACATATCCAGGCTCAGCGTGACATATCCAGGCTCAGCATGACAAATCAAGGCTCAGCATGACATATCCAGGCTCAGCATGACAAGGGTAAATGCAGGTGCTTGTTGATAATGATAATACAGGTTCCTCAGCAGATTTATAGTTTAAATTATTTAACCAATATACAGAACACTTCCAGGTTATTCAAAGTACCTGCTTTAAAACCTCTTCTGCTTATGCGGACCCAGATCAGGCTCGACAAAATATGGGTCCTAATCTGGATCCAAACTGTTCAATATCCTAATGCAGTAAAAAAGGTAAACATAATATTGGTAGCAGTACCTCATTTTGAGGGAGACGGAGTGCCAAAAGCCTCTTTTGAGAACAGTGAACTAACGCAGTTGATCAGTGATCAAGCTCTACATTGTCTTTTTTCCATGGCTTCAAATCCGCATGCATGTATTGCATGGCACATAAATGTTAACTGTTCTCAAAAAAGAGGATGTGTATCCAGGTTCAGAACGACAAGGAGCTAATTTGCATACCGTATTTACCTTTGAAAGTATACCCAGTGTGATCGTAAATCAATTTTGACTAGAAAAGGTATCAATTAAAAAGTTGTGTACAAAAGGACTCCCTTAAAAAGTTGTGTTGTGAACACAGTTCACTATCACCAACCTAATAAGCGAACTGTCAGCCCGTAACTTTTTTCAAAATTCTACTCTCTTATGAAAACGGTTGGTCTCATCATGACAGTGCATATAGTGATGGCATTGAGCAGACTGGGTAGGTTTTAAGTTGATCTTAGTGTAATATTGTTGGACACATCTTTGTCTTGTTGAATTTTACTCATGCCATACTCTTTCTACTAAATTCTTAATTAAGAATTCTAAAAAAATGGAATCTTCCAGTAATTATCTAATCTATCCTAATTTTCAAAAAGTAACTTGCATTTGCTGAATTGGGCAATTACTGCTCCAGAGGAGCAGTATGAACTGGGACTATTATGTCAGTCTGATATTTTAAGTTTGCAATTAAGTTAAGCTAGCTTTTCAATAAGAACTTGGCTATGTTGAACTTATTCAACTGAATATTATCAGAATATATGTTTTCAAGACAGTTATATATACATGCAACAGAAATCTGCATGAGGTACAGTTCTAGATGATAATGTTGTAAAACATTAGGGCCCAGGTTTTCTTTTTTTTTTTAAATAAAAAAGCGCTGAGTCTGTCATGATCTTGTTTGGTCCAGTGGTTGAACATGGTTGAAATGTGTGGGGTTAGACTTATGTTAGGTTTGGCCCATTTTGTTAGCGCTCATGCTTCATATCCCCCGAGTCAACAATTTTTCTGTCATGTCACTGATGTTTTCCTGGTTGAACATGTATTATTATGATGATAAAGCAGTGAAGAACATGTGTGTCTTGCTCAAGGACACAATACAGTGCCTCTGTCATATTATGTAGAGCACATTCTGCTCGGTAGCATTATATTTAGTAAATCATCCGTAAAGGAATCCATGGATATTGCACAGTAAAATGTATAATATTTAGTATAAAAGGTGATTTTTCATGCTTTTGTTGTCATCTGCAGACTTTTTTTCAAATTGAATTTGTCATCTTTCAGAAACATATCAGAGAGTCAAACAGTTTGGATCCAGATCAGGACAGATGTTCTCAACTTCTGTCGGTCCTGATCTGGGTTCAAACTGTTTGCAACCGCTAGCAAACATTGATGACCAATTCATTAGACCAAGGATAAGATTCCAGATGAAACCCTGAGAATGCCTTTATTTCAGGTCCTAAAACACCCTAAGCCCTTCACTTAATTCCTTATTATCTGCTGCATCAAATCAAGATGTTGCTACAATCTTAGAATAAACCCTTGTTCAAGTTGTTGACTGTGGACACAGCAAATAAAAATAATATGACCAGCAGTCTCCCCAATTAGCAATAGAAACAGAAAACAAACATGACATATTATATATACATGTAAACAAACTAAATACAATCAACAGATCTTGATTAAATATAATAAGTCCTACCTAAATCAGGAGAAATGTGTAAGCCGAGCGAACAAAGAGTTGTACAGTAAAAATGTCGGATGATAATCCACTAATATAATAGTCAATATATTGCAGTCTGATATCGCGAGTAGTCAAAAATTCACTGGTTTATGCACTAAGAAAATCCTAGATAAAACGCATGTCAGCAGGTTAATATCTACATGTATATACAGGTTCTACACTGCTCTTTCACCAGCTGACATTTGTTTTAAGAATACAATTAATTAACTTCCATTTTTAAGCAAAAGTATGCGGTGCGTCAAGGCTAAAGAAAAGATAGGGTTCGGCAGAACAAAGTAATGAGCATCGATGAGAAATTGAAAATTATCTGATTGAAAAAGCATCAGTTTTGATGCATTTCAAAACTATTTGATATTGAAATAAAGACATTAATAGCAAAAGAAATACCTCTTCTAAAATCCTGTAAAATTGCAAATCTCAAAAACTGTGAATACCTTGAAAATTCCTCTGTTGTTTTTCGGAAAAAGTATTGGAAAGATTGTAACGGTTTTGACTATAAGCGCATGTGGTATAGTGACGTCACTAACATTGCAAACAATACACCAAGCTTCAAATTGCACGCGGAAATGAGCAGTGAAATCGAATAAAACTCGAAAATATACAAAATCTGCTTATATTTCTGATTATTTTTCGCTAGAAATGCATGACAAGATCATTAATGTTTAATATCCTTGTGTTAATTGGGCTCAATATTGGCTGGCTTTACCACATTCGGGCGATAAATGTACATGTACAATTTACAAAAATTTTCATCTTGATAAATAATTCTTTTGTTCGTTTTCTCCTGTGTAGACGGTTAATTTGTGGAAAATACGATCTGCAAACGGCGGATAAAATCAGTTGTTTTTGCGTCAGAAAAAGTCAACATCTTAATACTGATGATACAACTTTCATCATGATAAATAAAGTTTTAATTGATCAATTACTCGGTCAATTAATTAACATTGTAAATATTTATTTTAATGAAACAAAGTAACAACAACAGATAATGCAGTTGCATTGAGAGCATTGAGGTATACATACACCCCTATTTGGTCGTGGCTTGGAAAGAAAGAAATCTGGATATTTTAACCCGTTTTTGTTTTATTTTGAAATTTGCAATATGTAAACAAACACACGTGTGGTTATAAATAGAACCGCCCACTAATGTAGTTGTGTACATGTTCGTCTGTGTTTATTTTTAGACAGATACTACATTTGTGAATCGTCTTGGTCTGTAAATTTGAAGAATATTACAGATTTCATTTATTCATTATCCGATTCTATGTGGCTTGTATTTGCAGGGAGTATAAACCAATATATCTGTAGAAGTCAGACGACGGCTATATTTAGGACAGAGATGGTTAAATCGCTTCTTTGTAGTGCGATGATTTTATTGGTTGGATCTATTCTTCAGTAGGGGTGGCAGATTGCAATGATAGTGTATCACTTGTGCTTACCGTACTTGACCTACTAAACCCACCATATGCACATAACTTTACCGTATTTGATGTAGTAAACAACTGTACCGTATTTGACCGACTAAACCCACCATATGCACATAACTTTGCCGTATTAGGCCTACTAAACCCACCATGCACTCAACATTACCGTATTTGACATACTAAGCCACAATGCACTTACCTTTACCATATTTGACCTACTAAAACCCACTATGCACACACAAGTTTACCATATTTGACCTACTCAAAACCCACCATGCAATAACTTTACCATATATGACCTACCTAACCCACCATGCACTTTCCTTTACCATTTTTGACCAACTAAACCCACCATGCACATAATGTTACCTTAAACCCATCTTACCATAATTGACATACTAAACCCACCATGCACATAATTTTACCGTATTTGAACTACTAAACCAACCATATGCACATAACTTTACCGTATTTGGCCTACTAAACCCTACATGCACTAAACAGTACCGTATTTTACCTACTAAGCCACAATGCACATAACTTTACCCGTTTTTGACCTACTAAACCCTCTATACACATATCATTACCGTATTTGACCTATTCTTACCTTTAACATATTTGACCTACTAAATCCACTATGCACACAACTCTACCATAATTGACCTACTCAAAACCCACCATGCAATAACTTTACCATATATGACTCTGTGAGTTTGTCACTTTCCCATTGGTATCCTGGGTCAGGTGTGGTACTTGATTGTATCGTTTCCTGATCTTTGCACCATTACTTACTTTTACTTTACCCACCATGCACTTATCTTCACCATATTTGATATACTTAATCCACTATGCACTTACCTTTACCATGTTTGACCTACTAAACCACTAAACCCACCATGCACATAACTTTACCCCAAACCCACCTTACCATATTTGACCTACTAAACCCACCATGCACATAACTTTACCATACTTGACCTACTAAACCAGCCATGCACATAATTTTACCATACTTGACCTACTAAACCCACCATCCACTTATCTTTACCTAGTTTGACCTACTTAATCCACCATGCACTTACCTTTACCATATTTGACCGACTAAACCCACCATGCACACAACTTTACCACATTTTAGCTACTAAACCCACCATGCAATAACTTTACCATATTTGACCTACCTCTACTCCAAAGCCACCACGCACATAACCTTACCATATTTGACCTTCTAAACCCACCATGCACATAACTTTATCGTATTTGACCTAATAAACCCACCATGCATATTTTACCATATTTGACCTACTAAAACCAACATATACATATACATAACATTACCCTAAAACCACCACACACATACCTTTACAATATTTTACCTACTAAAACCATCAAGCACATAATTTTACCATATTTGACCTACTAAACTCACCATGTACATAACTTTACCATATGGTAATCCACTCACCAACTTTCATGGGCCTAGTTCAACTACTTTTTTTTAACTCTGTATGCTGGGTTATTTTTCATGCTTTGGTTGTTGTCTGCTGACTTTTTTCAAAACATACTTTTTCAAAAAATTCTTTCAGTATTACTCATCAGAGTGTCCAGATCAGGACTGATGTTCTGTCGGTCCTGATCTGGGTCCAAACTGTTTGCAAAGGTTATCAGCAGACGTCAAATGTAGCCGCTAGCAAGGGAAAGAGTTAAACCTGGATCCAGATTTTGTATAGTATTTTAACCATTTCAGCCAAATAAATTTTTAGATTCACATCCAAATTTTGTGAAAAATTGGGGCGGGTGGGAGTTTTTAATTTTTTGGACTGCTTTAAAAACAGAACAGTGCTTAAAGAAACTTTTACTACCATGAAATTGTCAAAATTAATAATTGATAAATATTTAGATACCAAATAAAAACCAGTTGTTTTTTGTTTTTGTTTTTTTTGTTGTTGTTTTTTGGGGGGTGGGGGGTGCAGAAATGCTGGCCAGAAAAAATTGCACCAAAATATTTTCGCCCTTTTTCAAACATTTTTTTCTTTTCTTTAAGCAAATAAAAAAAATCGGGAGCTTGAAAAACCTTCCACCCCAATTTTTTTTTTGCTTTTATTTCATTGGGGTGGGTGGGGATGAGAATCAAAAAAAAAAATTTGACATGGCCTAATAGCAACCCAAACTTTTGTCACACAGAAAAAAATACTAGAGGACCTGAAGGTCCTGAGGCGCTCACCTGATCTCCTTAATAATGTTAAAATAGGTCAAGGTCAACTACAGCTTATAATGGAACAAATTTTGTTTTTTACCATATACATTTTGGTCAAGTGACCTAAACAATCTAATGAATAATCCATCAAACAGCCCAGTGATTTCTGATAAAAAGATGTTTAGATAGGTATGTGGCAGTCCAAATGAGTGGCCTTGGATAAAAAGTCACAGGTCAGCTGGAAATTTGGTACTTAATAAACCATTGTCTCAATAGGTTTAACTATTATGAATTCGGCTCAGTTAAAGAAAATGAACATTTTAAGATTTTCTCCATATATATGAATTAGGATTCAAATTTGACCCTGCCATAAAGTAGGTCAAGGTCAACCTAGATTCATCATTTGTGCTTACCTGGTAGGGCCCACATCCCCGATCCTACATACCAAGTCCTAAAGCTGATTGCCTTTTGGTTCCAGAGAAGAAGAGATTTAAAACGTTTTTACCATATATGGGCATGGTGGCCATGTTAGTCATGTGACCATAACAATTTGTATAAGTTTTGGCTAACCAGTAATAAGGAGTTGTCATATGAAATTTGGTTTCAATTGGCCAAGAATTGTCTGAGAAAACTATGTTTTAATATGTTGTTGGGACTCCAATATAAGCGACATTGGCTGAAAGGTCAAAGATCAACCTTGACCTTTGAAACTTATTTATAGACACTAGATTGAACATATCAAGTGAGAATAATGACTTTGGCTTCCACAGTATTCAAAAAATCAACTTTTCAAAAAATTTCCCATTCAAATGCATTAGGAAGCAAACTTGACCTTGACGTTAAGTAGGTCAAGGTCACCCTAGGATCATCATTTGAACACACTTGGTAGGCCCCACATCCCCAATACTACATACCAAGTCTCAAGGTCACTGGCCTTCTGGTTCTGGAGAAGAAGATTTTTAAAAGGTTTTTACCATATATGGGCTTGGCGGCCATCTTTGTCATGTGACCAAAATATTTTGTGCAAATTTTGGCTGACTTATCATAAGGAGTCTTCCCATGAAATTTGAGCTCAATTGGACCAATGGTTAGTGAGAAAACTATGTTTTAATATATTGATAGGACCACAATATATGCGACCTTGGCTGAAAGGGCAAAGGTCAACCTTGACCTTTGAAACTTATTTATAGCCATTGTCTCATTAGTTTCAACATATCAAGTAAGAATAATCACTTTGGCTTTAACAGTATTCAAAAAATCAACTTTTCAAAAAAATTCCCATTTAAATGTATTAGGAAGCAAATTTGACCTTGACGTTAAGTAGGTCAAGGTCAACCTAGAATCATTATTTGAACAAACTTGGTAGGCCCCACATCCCCGATGCTACATACCAAGTCCCAAGGTCATCAGCCTTCTGGTTCTGGAGAAGAATATTTTTAACGGGTTTTTACCATATATGGGCATGGCGGCCATCTTGGTCACATGACCAGGAACATTTGAACAAACTTTCGTTCCCCCATCCTAAGGAGTCTCCATATGAAATTTGAGTTCAATTGGCCCAGTGGTTTCAGAGGAGAAGATGTTTGAAAATGTTGACGGACGGACGGACGGACGGACGGACGACGGACGGACGGACGACGGACGCCAGAGTCACTGGTATACTAATAGCTCACCTCGGAGCCTTCGGCTCAGGTGAGCTAAAAAGCACAAGCATATAATCTCTATACTTTTTGAGTTATCAGACAGATGGACTGATAGTTCCCTCCCGCGGAACCAGCTGGGAACTAGTAATGGAACTAACCCCTCCTTTGAGACCCCTTAAAATATATAATGGACACTGGACAGTCCATTTTGAAGTATCACTTTGGATAGAAGAATCTTTCAGTATACAAAGGGTTAACCAACCTGGAGTCTTTCTTTACACATGCTTAATAGCCAAGCTACCCAGCAGGGTTATTGTTCGATGGTTAATCTATTTTATACTTTATAAGTTGTGTTTTCAAGTAGCTGATGCACTGGCAAGCCACTTTTCTGTGTCCCCTTTGTGATAAACATCAGAATCTCTTGCAGTCTCATTTACATAATTTTCTATGATTTAAAGTCTCTTTGCATGCTTTGTTATATTACATGCTTTATTGCCATCTGCAGATTTTAATTGCTTTCTTCAAATTATCTTTTTCAGAAAAAAAAGGGGTACCATCAGTGGTTCCAGATCAGGATCTGGGTCTGAACTGTTTGCAATGGGCTATTTTGGTTATCATGTATGCTTTTTTGCCATCTGCAGATTTTGTTTTCTTCAAATTAACTTTTTCAGAAAAAAATTAGGAATACCATTAGTGTCAAACATCTTAGGTCCAGATCAAGCACTATCTTCGGGAAATTATTTATTGATAAACAGGCCTTTCGTTAAATAGTGCGTAATGAAAAAATAATTTTGTTATTTCTCAACCAAAACATATGTTATGTGTACTCAAAAGAACTGGCTCAATGAGACGGTTCTTTTGAGCACCCAAAACATATGCTAAAGTAAGGAAGAAGGCAAAGATCAGGAATCAATACAATCAAGTACCACACCTGACCCAGGACAGCATATGGGAAAGTGACAAGAAAACATCACACACAAGAGAGCAAAAAGGTCAGCCCTTTCTCAGCAGGTGACCACAAGGCTGCAAGGAACAAACAAGACAGTATTTTGATTTAAAAATAAATAAAAGTTAAATTAATTTTAAAAAATAAAATGATTTACGAAAAAATAATGTTTTAAAACAGCAAAAAGTTGTTTCGAAATTCATACTTCACAATTCCCTTTTTTGCAAGGATAGAGTTATCTCCCCTTTTTTAGATATGACGCTACCAAATTTGAACGTACGACCCAATCAAAATTAAAGTAGAGGCATTTAGTTTTGATTTGAGACTGGTTTCGTCCTTTATGTCGATGAGGTATGTTTTCTCAAAAAGTAAGCCTAATATGAAATTCAGCAACGCGCCTACTAGTGGTTTAGGAAATATTGTTTAAAGCAAATTGTTGACTGACGATGGACGACAGACATCATAGGATCACAATAGCTCACCTTGAGCCTATGGCTCAGGTGAGCTAAAAAGGAGATAAAACAAAGATAAGGACTCATTAGTTCATACAACTGAATACCAGAGCAAAAGAAATCCAACAGTCAATCCCCGGTGGGCCTAACCACAGGCACAACATCAGGCTCAAAAACTGATTGGTAAGAAAATATTTACAATTTTTCACTCAAAAATGTTGTTATCTAAACCTGTGATAATTAGGATGGATTTGCCCAGACTATCACCTGGAATAATCCATATATATTCAGAAACTCATAATTCAGAGTTTTAGGTGGATATCCCCCAAAGATGCTGGACATGCTTATCGACCTAAAGTTTGAAGAAAAATTCTGGACAAAATTCAATAAAACTGTCTGCATATCAAAATATTTTAATTATGTTTTTTTCTGCTTCAACATTTGTCAGTATATGTTTTCTGATAATCAATAGCGTTCAAATTTAATCTAAAGTAGCATATTAAATCTGTCCTGAATTTTTTTCCCCACTATGTATATAGTGGCAAATTCTGTTGTCTATTGCAACCAGTTTAGACTCCGATCAGGCCCAAACAAAACTTTAATAGTCCCTGATTTGACTACTCCTCTAGGAGCAGCCTGGTCTAGGACTATTTTGTTGGCACATGCTTTTCCTGTATTTATTATTTATTCAAGCACTCAAAGGGCTGAATGGTGTTAAGAAAGCTTGTTCAATTATTTATCATCAGAAAAGAAAGCTTTTAATACAAAATCTTTATACAATTTCAAGACAAAGTTGGTCACCAGCATTGATTGGAGTCATCAACATAAGCCAAGGCCAGAATTTTTTTATAAAAGTCCTACTGTAATTTTTCTGAGTAGAAAAAAAAAGTTTTTTCTATTTTTTTTTATCTGCCAACTCTAAATATTATTTGTTTCATTGGAAAAAAAAATTTGAGGTTCTGTCTGTGTAACTACCTATGGGGATTTTTCCAGACGCTCAAGGGTGAGCTAACTCATAAGTCCCTGGTCCGATCCTGCCGAATTTCAAACCCATTCGAGTCTTTATGGTTGCAAAAATGAAGGAGCTAGAGTGGTCACATTATAACCCTAACAGAGCTATCTGTTGCCATGGAAACCAAAGTTCTGATCCGATCTTGCCCAAAACCTTATGCAGTAAATCCCTCACCCCAATGATGCTCCAGATGAAATTTGATCTTAATAGGACAGCTGGTCTCGGAGATGTTTGAAATTGTGAACAGACGGACAAACGAGGGCTCAAGTCCCATCCCATAAGGTCACGAGAGCCTTCGGCTCAGGTGAGCTAAAAAAAAGTAATAATAATAAAACAAATAGAAAACAATATATTTTATCGTTTTATTATTTTTGAATACAGTGCATGAAAGCCGCAATGTACTCTCTAATAGACAGGAAGATTTAACAAAATAATGCGAGAATAATTATGACATTTATCAATAACATATACAGCAGTGTTTGAACGCAGGTCAAGTTTTGTCTCCCATTTGAAAGTTTAATGGAACCTTACTTAAACTGCAATCGCAACTGCAGTAGATAACAAATTTCAGCATTCTGGGTAATTTTTCATGCTTTTAATGTCATCTGCTGACTTTCTTTCAAAATTAACTTTTCAAAAAATGATTTCAGGAACATCATGCACTATCAAAGTGTCAAACAGTTTGGATCCAGATCAGGACCAACGTTCTTGAAAACATTGCCTAATTTTGATGTCTGTTGCATTTATTCAAGTGCACTTGAGACTAGATTTTTCATGGAAGAAAACAATGATCCCTTCTTATCTGGGTCCATATTGTTTGCAATGCGGAGCGCAGTGGCTCAGTTGCTAGAGTGTTAGACTGGGGATCAAAGGGTTGCTGGTTCAAGCCTCATCACTAGCAGAGTCACTCTATTGTGTTCTTGAGCAAGACACTTTATTCGCTGCTTAGTACTGGTTCAACCCAGGAAGACCCATCCAGACATGATTGAAAAATTGTTGACTGGGACATAAAGAATCAAACCAAACAAATCAATATCAGGGGACTAAAATTCCACTCTTCCTCTTGTAATTATGAGTGCAATCTAGAAAGGATGAGTAATTCTTCCCAAAGCACTCGTCCTGTAGGACGAGTGCTTTGGAAAGAATTACTCAAGGAAGTCATATTACATATTACTCCCTTATGTTCTTTATTGCATACACTTTTAACGGACAAGTGCATGTGTTTGCAGGACGAGTGAAAGTAGTAATTCACTCGTCCTGCAGGACAAGTGCAATATTGAAATATTTTTGTCCCCTGAATATTGTTTTTGTTTGCAATATAGACTACCTAAGAATACATGTATAAGCAACGATAAAAGTGGTCTGGTGGGCTAAGGGTTAAAATACTATCAAATAAATAAGCACATTGTAAGGGAGATAACTAAGAGAGTAAATAAATAGCGGAAGGAAATGTCAATGATCCTCTTTGTATTAAAGACCTTTTATCAATTAGAGATTTAACTCTTTATCCACTGGTGGCGCCTTTAGTCATCTGCTGATAACTTTTCCAAACTGCTTGGGCTCAAATAAGGTCCGATTTTTTGTTATTCCTAAGTTATTGTTGTTAAAAAAGTTATCTTTGAAAAATTCAGCACACTGCAAAAAACAAACAAGCATTAAAGAGTCAACTAATCTTTATTTATCCGTTGAGCAGTATATATCCCTCTGACTTTATCTGGGGATAATTACCCAGAAAGCAATAGTTTCTGATCAAATCTGCATGGTAATTAAGATTTTTTCTTGTAAATTTGTTTAAATTTGTGCTTTGCTATATTCCATCACTATATATATATATATATTTTATTAAGCCTTGATCTTCTATGCTGTAGCATTGAATAGTTTAACCATAAAATCAATGCTTTCTGTCTTCCTGCTTTGACTCTATTGCACTCAAACAAGCCATGTTGTCCCTGAAAAACTCCTTTAAAAAAAAAAAAAAAAAGACCACAAAAAAAGAAATAATTTAAATTGCAGTTATATACAAACATATGGCATACTGAAGAATATATATACATCCATGTCTATTAACTTGATCTAACTCAAGAATTGCAAAACCTATAGAATTAAGGCTGCTCTTGGGTTCAGGAGTTTTAAAAATAAGTTAACAAGAAAATGATTGAGCTGGTTATGAGATTTCTTTACTACAGTAAAACCTGCCCAAAACGGCCACTCTCAAAAAGACTGAAAATTGGTTTTCAAGACCAATTATCGGACCTTCATTAAGCTACCATTTGTCATTAACACCTTCGTTTTGTCTATTTTTGAGTGGCCGTTTTACACAGGTTTTACTGTAATATCCCATGTGCATTAAGTAATTCTTCATACATGCATGCACATCCATCCAGAGCAATAGGAACTGCCTCGGCCGATTTCGCTAAATTCCGTGGAATTAGACCTTGGATGTACATCGAGGATCTACTTTGATAACGCTGGTGATAATGTGATGCTGACTTTACATAATGTGATGCTGATGTTACAAAACTATGTTTACACAATAATAAGTGTGATCGCAGCAAATCAAACGGTTATAAATGAAGTTTATGTTTTTACAATAAAATATCACTATTTTATTGAAAAACACATAAACTTCATTTATTCTGCTGATTTAACTTTTTGAGTAATCAGAAAAATAGATTTTAATAGGGCTGAACTCACATGCTAAAAAACTAATTTTCCTTATGCCTTTTCCGGCTAACAAAATGGAGCTTTTTCGTACATGGTACTACGCGTAATAGTGCTCCTTACGCACACCCGAGGTTTGATTCGATTCTCAAATTGTGCCGGACTTTCTCGAACGCCATCTAGAGGAACTAGAGACCTGAATTGTTGCCACATCCTTACTTTGTGTGTGTGAGCAGCAACGGCTATGGGGAGACTGCAAGAATGCACAGGCTCGTCCGAGCCTTCGCTACTCACCGATATGATAAGAACAAAAATCTCATGTACCGGCCCAAACAGTATATAACATCCCCAAAAGGGACTGAGTCAAACAGATAAGAAGCAGATAAAAATCACTATAGAACCTCGAACCACTGATGTTCTGAATGCCATAAAATAAGTAATTAAAAATTTCAGTCAAAAAATCAATTTCTTGGTTCTAACCAGTAATATAATTCTTTAGGATCCATTGAAATCTATCTTACTATTTTCATTTGAGCCGTGAAATGAGATTTCATACAATGTGGTATGTGCGACCAGCAGAGGCTCAGATCAGAGCATCGGATCCGAGCCCTTGCTAGTCGCTTGAATATTCCATGACTGTTAAGCTACTGACGGAAAAGTATTTGGAGTCTAAGTTTAAAAGGAGGCTGCACAGGCTCATCTGAGTCTACACTTGTCAATATTCCACATTGTTGGAAATCACATGTTGTGGCTCATTTTATGTCTACACCCTCATTGAAAATTATGACAGGGTGAAATGGCAAAAACCAGAATGAAACACTTCCTTAACACTTTCTGTACTAGTGACTTCTAAATGCCTACTTTGGCAAATAGCATAAAGCTGCATTTCATCTAGGTCTGCACTGTTTGCAAAGATTTAAACATCATTCAGGGACATAAATACATCATTATATAGAAAATTCTACCTGTGACCCCTTAAAGTACACAATGGACAGTCTCATGCATATATATGGGAAAACCCATTGGTGCATAAAGGGTTAACTATATAATAAGTTCAAGGATTACTGAGATCTGAGATGGTTCCTGATCAGAGTCACTTCTCTAAAACTTTTATCTTCATACTTATCTTGGTTAGAATTTTCCAATTTCAAAGTTTGTCTTTCTATGAAGATGTCATATTTTATCAAACAAAAAAACAGTGCAGCAATTGTTTAGGTGCCATATACAACACATCTAAATTATTTGCCGAAATATCTGCGTACCAGTTTCCATCAAAAATAGTCAAATTACGAAGTAAACAGATTCATCATTCAAACTAAAGAGATCCATTGTAAAAAGAGGTGGAAATCGTTTCACATAAATGTACATTCTAATGCACTTGTTTTTGTAAAACGACCTCTGATTGGATAACGTCAAAAATTTGCAACAGTATATCCTGTTTGACCTCATTAATTACATCATATTTTTTTGGATGATGTACCCCTTTCTGCGGCTTGCAACGCTCCTATTTGAGATGAGACTGTAGAAGTGCATTAGAATGGGGATAACCATATTCAAAATTATCATTTGGGGAGGTATATTGTCAGATATACGTTCGGAAATCAAGCTTTACGGCTCTGGTCCTGTCACCGTAAAGCTAAATTTCCGACGGTATATCCGATGATATAGCTCCCCAAATGAAAAATTGAATACAGTTAACCCCTAAGTGTATTAAATAAACAGACACATGCAAACCCTTGGTTTAATTTACTGTGTAATAAAAAATCCTTGTAAGTTATACTTTACAATGCGATAATTAATATGTTGTACTTTACAGTGTAATAAATAGTTCATACACAATGTATGTACCAGTGTAAATCTGGTAATATTTACATAACTTAACATTAACAGTTATTTCATAATATAACACAAGGTTTTGTATAGCTTTACAAAGTTAAACTGGCACTCATGAATATGCCGTATAAACTCGTATAACTCCGTAAAACTAATTTTAGATTTGCAGACATTATGAAAAGTATTGATTTCAGGCAGAAGTATTTTCTAATCCTTATCCATCACTGTCCCGCTTAGCCATTTGGATTGAAGGCCTAGCTGTCAAGGTTGAGATCGTGGGTTCGAGTCTCAGTACATACAACATTTTTTTTTTAAAAATATTTTCATTTTTTATCATAAATCATGACTTGCACGATCTTTACAAGACGTATTACGTGTAAAAGTAAATGTAATAGAATTCATTTTAAAGCATTATATTAGTTAGAAACTATGATGTCTACTAAGAAATCTTTAAAACATTTCAAATCTTAAGAAGAATTTCTCACAGCTAATGTTTCAAACTATTTTGAGAAACACTCAGGGCGGGACAGCTCATCAAATATTCAGCATACTGTTCAGGCAACTGGGGTCAGCAGAAGAACCGTTTTCCGAGTACGAAAAGAACTTCGAGAAACCAGTACACTTTTGTCGCAGCAAAGTTCGAAACGGGGACAATACAAACCTGTGGACGACTTTGATAAGGTTGTTATCAGAAACAATGTGCAGGAGTTTTAAACCCACCGCCGTCAGCTTCCGACCATAAATAATCGCTTATCAGTCTTGAAAAAAAAACATCATGTCAACTATCCATCAAAATCAAAATAAACAAGAAACAATATGATCATAACTCAAAAAGTATATAAATTTAAAAAAGATACCTAAAATAAGTATACCCAGTGGGAATCGAACCCTCACAATCTGGAATATGAGTTAATCGTCTTACCACTACACCACTGCCTCAGCATTGTCAGATCACCTTGCTAAAAGATACTTGTTCCATACATTAATCAATTAAAATAGCTAATACACACCGAACGTGGCCGAATGCTGTACCGAACGTGACCGAATGATGTCGAAGATTAATGAGTGCCTGTTTAACTTTGTTTATCTATAAGTCAGGAATTTTGCTTGTAAATAATTGTGCTGATTAGAAGAATGTGATAATTCTGTGATAATTCTTCTGAAAGCCAACTTTTGGATGCAATATTGAATGAAAGGAGTCCACTTCCATGTCATATACAGTGCACTCCTTTTATAACACAATTCATTATAACATGGATTTGGATATAATGTGGTCATGTTGTGGCTCCCTTTTATTTGACCATGGAATTTTATGAAGGAATTATAGGAAAATGACCATTTAATGGCCATTTTCCTATAATTCCTTTGTTTGTTTGTTTTTGTTTGATTTGATTCTTTATGTCCCATCAACAATCTTTCAGTTATGTAGGGATGGGTCTTCCTGGGTTGAACCAGTACTAAGCTAGGATTAATGTGTCTTGCTCAAGGACACAACACAGTGACGCCTGTGAGGCTCGAACCCACGGCCCCTCAGTCTCGAGTCAAGCACTCTACCACTGAGCCACTGCGCTCCCTATAATTACTTTTGTAAAATTGTCCTTTCATAACATGATTGGTTTATAACACTATCCATTCTTATGGATCTCAAACATAGCATTATAAAGGAACTGCACAGTACCTAAAAATTAAGTAATACAGTAAAACCTGTCTTATGCGGACACTAAAAAAGAACATCAAAAATTGGTTTTCAATACTGATTATCGCTTAATGCATGTCAAAATTATTGCTGCAATACTTTCGACCTTCATTAAGCTATCATTTTCCATTAAGACCTTAGTTTTGTCTATTTTTAAGTGGCTACTTAAGACAGGTTTTACTGTACTGACACATACAAACAGTTGAATCTCTTTAATTCGAAACCCTTGGTACCAGAGTTTTTACTTGGAATTATCAATAAGTTAGCTTTATTGTACAATTTTACGAGTGTATATACAAATATTCCCTCTTGTAGGCTGACTAGTCGAAGACAAATTTCCCCCTATAAGAGGAAATATTTGTATGTTAACAAGTATTTGTACAATAAAACACTTGTATAATGACCAATTTAATTTATTAATCAGATATTCAAGTCAAATATAAGCTCCACCCTTGACAGGGTCTTGTGGAAATTATTGTACAGCATAGATCAAAGGAAAGGCGGCAAAGTCATGATACAATGCTAATTAAAGGGAGTTAGTCATGAAATAAATGATAGATGCTGCAGAGAAGTGCCCGATTCCATGTATACTAATTTGAAAGTCATTGGAGCATGAAAAGAATGTCACAGTGGGTGCTCATAGAGTAAACAGAAGACAGTTGCTATGCAAAGTTTTATGCGAACCGCTATAACTGCTACGGAGTTGCCAATGTAACATTTATTATCATGATAAATGCTACCTCGGAGAGTTTGGAAGCCAAGAAAAATCTTTACTTTTCAGCATTTTAGTTTTTATGAGCAGTTGAAATTTCATGCTCAGTTGAGTTGAGCATGAAAAAGTTATATAATCTCGGGGCCTGGTCTCATAGATTCTGAGTTAACAAGAGTCAACTGTTATTTGAAATAAATAATCCATCATTAAGGTCCTGGTACAATATACAATGTTATAAATTAATACTATACGGGCCTCGAGAGGAGATAATCTGACTTTGTTGCAAGGAAACAACAAAGCCGCAGACCAGTCTACGCATCTATGCAGTCTGATCAGCCCCTTTGTTTTCCTATCCAGAAAGTAGAATAGCTTAGCTTGCTACACACAATATTCTAGCAAGTCACTGTCGCTGAGCAGGGAGCAAAGTGGCTCAGTGTTTGACTTGAGACCAAAGGGTTGCGGGTTCGAGCCTCAATGGCTTCACTGCATTGTGTCCTTGAGCAAGTCACATTAATCCTAGCTTAGTACTGGTTCAACCCAAGAAAACCCGTCCCTATATAACTGAAAGAATGTTGATGGGATGTAAAGAATCAAATCAAACAAACTGTAGCTGAGCAGACTGGTTTGAGTCGTACTAAGTCAGAAACCCCCAAGACAGGTTTTCTCACAACGAAGTCCATATACAGTAAAACCTGTGTAAAACGGCTACTCTCAAAAAGACCAAAAATGGTTTTCAAGACCGATTATTGCTTAATGCAGGTCAAAAGTATTGCATGATACTCCAAGAAGAGCATTTTGCAATACTTTCGACCATCATTAAGCTACCAGTTGTCATTAAGATCTTTATTTTGTTTATTTTTGAGTGGCTGTTTTACACAGGTATATAGTAAAACCTGTGTAAAACGGCCACTTTCAAAAAGATAAAATTTGGATTTCAAGAATGATCATCGCTTAATGCAGGTCAAAAGTATTGCAGAATGCTCCAAGAGGAGCATTCTGCAAAACTTTCGACCTTTATTAAGCTACAAGTTGTCATTCAGACCTTTATTTTGTTTATTTTTGAGTGGCCGTTTTCACACAGGTTTTACTGTACGGTGTAATAAATAGTAATTATGCTGAGAAAATTGCCATCATTGAAGTAAATAAAAACATAAACACCAAAAACGAACAAACAAAAATTTAACAAACATCAAACAAACATAACTCTACAGAAAACTATTGTTGTTAACTTAATTCCAGTTTCCTTATTAAACAAGGTCATGATTTGGCATATGCATATCAAAAAATTGGTGAACAGGATCACCCATGTACCAGTGGCGGATCCAGAGGTGGTTCACTGGGTTCGCTCAAACCCCACTCCATGCCCCCCCCCCCCATTTTAAGATACCCTATGAAAATGAAATAATTTGATCTCAGTGAGACCAAATTATTTCATTTTCATGGGGTATTTGAGAAAAATGTGATAAAATCAGCAAAACAAACCCTCACACTTTTATACATAAGAACCCCCTTTCCAGAAATCCTGGATCCGCCCCTGTGTACATATTACTCCCAGGCCCCTAGATAAGAGTGCATATTTGAATAATTTTCTTATTTCTCAATCAAAACATATGTTGTGGGTACTCAAAAGAACCATCTCAATGAGACGGTTCTTTTGTGCACTTAAAACACATCATTAAACTGATAGAAATTGAAAAAATGACAATTTTTGCTTGTAAACCTGGCCTTGGCTTTTAATATAAGGTTGCTCACTGAGGTTGCAAAACTATATCTTTCTGCAGCATTCCCATTCATGCAAAAACAAGCGTATTTCACGCAAGGAAACTGTTTCTCACGCAGAGTTTTTTAATATTCTGTGTACCGGTGTAACGGTCAGTTTTTTCCCCAGTCAGTTTTTTCCCCGGGGAAAGATTTGACTAGTCAGTTTTTTCCCCACCCAGTCAGTTTTTTCCCCCCATGTTAATTTTTCGGAAAAGGCTTGAAAATGATATATGTGTCATTGTGTAGTTAAATCAAATTAAATATCATTCTGAAATAGCTGTATTATAACTCTACCACCCTCAACACAGCACAAAAGTGCAGAGGGTGTAGAAGGATTTGATTATAAATGGTTAGCCTATTCAAAAAACAAACTGAGTATGTTCTTAATTCAAAATAGTTATTTGAATGGGTTAAAGGAAAATTGGCCCAGTCTTTCCCCAACACACTATTTGGAAGAATCAATTCACTAAGATAAAATACAAAGGTTGGAACACTTTGGAGGGAGATAACCAATAAACTTTTTGGTTTGAAAATTTGATTATCTCTTTGGAATGAGTTATTCATTAGTCTTCAGATACAGTAAAAGAATAACATAAACTGAAAAACTGAAAGATAAATAGAAAGATCAGAACATTTTGGAGGGGGGGGGGGGTGGAAAGAATGGGCCGGCCCAGTCTTTCCCCACCCCCTATTTAGAAGAATCATTTGGCTGAATGAATGTAACTTGAATTGCTCCTTGAGATATGTCAATCATGAGTGTTCATATTCAGTGTAAGAGTAGTTTAAACCAAGGACTGACAGATAAATTGAAAGGTTAGAACCCAATGGAGGGGGGGGAAAGAATGGGCCGGCCCAGTCTTTCCCCACCCCCCTATTGAGAGGGAACATGCAGTTAGCTAAATGCTTTCTTAACTTGAATTTCTCCTTAGGACGAGACAATCATGAGTGTTCAGATACACTGCAAGAGTAGGTTAAACCTAAAGACTGAGAGAAAAACAGAAAGGTTAGAAAATAATAGAGGGGGGAAAGAATGGGCCGGCCCAGTCTTTCCCCACCCCCTATTTAGAAGAATCATTTGGCTGAATGCTTGTAACTTGAATTTCTCCTTGAGATATGTCAATCATGAGTGTTCAGATTCAGTGTAAGAGTAGTTTAAACAAAGGACTGACAGATAAATTGAAAGGTTAGAACCCAATGGAGGGGAAGGGAAGAATGGGCCGGCACAGTCTTTCCCCACCCCACTATTGAGAAGGAACATGCAGTTAGCTAAATGCTTTCTTAACTTGAATTTCTCCATAGGACAAGACAATCATGAGTGTTCAGATACAGTGCAAGAGTAGGTTAAACCTTAAGACTGAGAGATAAATAGAAAGGTTAGAAAATAATAGAGGGGGGAAAGAATGGGCCGGCCCAGTCTTTCCCCCACCCCCTATTTAGAAGAATCATTTGGCTGAATGAATGTAACTTGAATTGCTCCTTGAGATATGTCAATCATGAGTGTTCTGATTCAGTGTAAGAGTAGTTTAAACCAAGGACTAACAGATAAATTAAAAGGTTAGAACCCAATGGAGGGGGGGAAAGAATGGGCCGGCCCAGTCTTTCCCCACCCCACTATTGAGATGGGAACATGCAGTTAGCTAAATGCTTTCTTAACTTGAATTTCTCTTTAGGATAAGACAATCATAAGTGTTCAGATACACTGCAAGAGTAGGTTAAACCTAAAGACTGAGAGAAAAACAGAAAGGTTAGAAAATAATAGAGGGGGGGGGAAAGAAAGGGCCGGCCCAGTCTTTCCCCACCCCCTATTTAGAAGAATCATTTGGCTGAATGAATGTAACTTGAATTTCTCCTTGAGATATATCAATCATGAGTGTTCATATTCAGTGTAAGAGTAGTTTAAACCATGGACTGACAGATAAATTGAAAGGTTAGAACCCAAAGGAGGGGGGGGGGGGGAAGAATGGGCCGGCCCAGTCTTTCCCCACCCCACTATTGAGAGGGAACATGCAGTTAGCTAAATGCTTTCTTAACTTGAATTTCTCCTTAGGACAAGACAATCATGAGTGTTCAGATACACAGCAAGAGTAGGTTAAACCTAAAGACTGAGAGAAAAACAGAAAGGTTAAAAAATAATAGAGGGGGGAAAGAATGGGCCGGCCCAGTCTTTCCCCACCCCCTATTTAGAAAAACCATTGGCTGAATGCTTGAAACTTGAATTTCTCCTTGAGATATGTCAATCATGAGTGTTCAGATTCAGTGTAAGAGTAGTTTAAACCAAGGACTGACAGATAAATTGAAAGGTTAGAACCCAATGGAGGGGGGGGGGGAGAATGGGCCGGCCCAGTCTTTCCCCACCCCACTATTGAGAAGGGACATGCAGTTAGCTAAATGCTTTCTTAACTTGAATTTCTCCATAGGACAAGACAATCATGAGTGTTCAGATACAGTGCAAGAGTAGGTTAAACCTTAAGACTGAGAGATAAATAGAAAGGTTAGAAAATAATAGAGGGGGGAAAGAATGGGCCGGCCCAGTCTTTCCCCACTCCCTATTTAGAAGAATCATTTGGCAGAATGCATGTAACTTGAATTCCTCCTTGAGATATGTCAATCATGAGTGTTCAGATTCAGTGTAAGAGTAGTTTAAACTCTAAGACTGAGAGATAAATAGAAAGGTTAGAAAATAATAGAGGGTGGAAAGAATGGGCCGGCCCAGTCATTCCCCACCCCCTATTTAGAAGAATCATTTGGCTGAATGCTTGTAACTTGAATTTCTCCTTGAGATATGTCAATCATGAGTGTTCAGATTCAGTGTAAGAGTAGTTTAAACCAAGGACTGACAGATAAATTGAAAGGTTAGAACCCAAAGGAAGGGGGAAAGAATGGGCCGGCCCAGTCTTTCCCCACCCCACTATTGAGAAGGAACATGCAGTTAGCTTAATGCTTTCTTAACTTGAATTTCTCCTTAGGACAAGACAATCATGAGTGTTCAGATACAGTGCAAGAGTAGGTTAGAGATAAATAGAAAGGTTAGAAAATAATAGAGGGGGGAAAGAATGGGCCGGCCCAGTCTTTCCCCACCCCCTATTTAGAAGAATCATTTGGCTGAATGCATGTAACTTGAATTCCTCCTTGAGATATGTCAATCATGAGTGTTCATATTCAGTGTAAGAGTAGTTTAAACCAAGGACTGACAGATAAATTGCAAGGTTAGAACCCAATGGAGGGGGGGGAAAGAATGGGCCGGCCCAGTCTTTCCCCACCCCCTATTTAGAAGAATCATTTGGCTGAACGATTGTAACTTGAATTTCTCCTTGAGATATGTCAATCATGAGTGTTCATATTCAGTGTAAGAGTAGTTTAAACAAAGTACTGACAGATAAATTGAAAGGTAAGAACCCAATGGAGGGGGAAAAGAATGGGCCGGCCCAGTCTTTCCCCACCCCACTATTGAGAAGGAACATGCAGTTAGCTAAATGCTTTCTTAACTTGAATTTCTCCTTAGGACAAGACAAGCATGAGTGTTCATATTCAGTGTAAGAGTAGTTTAAACCAATAACTGACAGATAAATTGAAAGGTTAGAACCCAATGGAGGGGGGAAAGAATGGGCCGGCCCAGTCTTTCCCCACCCCACTATTGAGAAGGAACATGCAATTAGCTAAATGCTTTCTTAACTTGAATTTCTCCTTAGAACAAGACAATCATGAGTGTTCATATACAGTGCAAGAGTAGGTTAAACCTAAAGACTGAGAGATAAATAGAAAGGTAAGAAAATAATAGAGGGGGGAAAGAATGGGCCGGCCCAGTCTTTCCCCACCCCCTATTTAGAAGAATCATTTGGCTGAATGATTGTTACTTGAATTTCTCCTTGAGATATGCCAATCATGAGTGTTCAGATTCAGTGTAAGAGTAGTTTAAACCAAGGACTGACAGATAAATTGAAAGGTAAGAACCCAATGGAGGGGGGAAAGAATGGGCGGGCCCAGTCTTTCCCCACCCCACTATTGAGAAGGAACATGCAGTTAGCTAAATGCTTTCTTAACTTGAATTTCTCCTTAGGACAAGACAGTCATGAGTGTTCAGATACAGTGCAAGAGCAGGTTAAACCTAAAGACTGAGAGATAAATAGAAAGGTTAGAAAATAATAGAGGGGGGAAAGAATGGGCGGGCCCAGTCTTTCCCCACCCCCTATTTAGAAGAATCAATTGGCTGAATGCTTGCAACTTGAATTGCTCCTTGAGATATGTCAATCATGAGTGTTCAGATTCAGTGTAAGAGTAGTTTAAACCAAGGACTGAAAGATAAATAGAATGGTTAGAAAATAATAGAGGGGGGAAAGAATGGGCCGGCCCAGTCTTTCCCCAACCCCTATTTAGAAGAACCAGTTAGCTAAACGGGTTTTAAAGTCGTAGATCTCTTTGACATGTCATTTGAAAGTATTTCGATACATTGAAAGAGTACAATAAACCAAAAGACTGATAGTAAAAGTGAATGGTCTGAACCCCTAGAAATCACAACCAAACAGTAATAAGTATGAGTACTTTTGAGACCTATCGCTAATTTAATAGCGGCTTTTTAAATTTATGCAAAGAAATAATAATTCCATTATGATTTTTGAAATTATTAGGGGGGGAAAAAACTGACTGGGTGGGGAAAGAATGGGCCGGCCTACTTTTTCCCCGGGGAAAGAATGGGCCGGCCCATTCTTTCCCCGGGGAAAAAACTGACTGGGGGGAAATTCCGGCCTGTTACACCGGTATGCAAGTAAATCATTGCTATTTTAATTTGACAAAGACTTAATACACAAGTTAAGTCAGCAAATCTCCAAGGCAATTTGTATACATGGGACTTCTTATCCTTTGAAAATAACACATTCTAAATTTAGAAGGAGTCGAAATGAAAGCGATGGGCGGGGCTTAATGGTCCAGTGTATTGTCTGCGCCTGTCATGTTCTCGTCTAGCGAGACATTGATTGATATATTTTCCATATTTTGGCGCAAAATTTGGAAAAATACACAAGTCGGTTATTGCGCAATAAACTTCAAAGGAGAACGCTTGAAAGACGTACATATACAGTTTAATGAAGTCAGTATTTTAAGACATCATAAAGGAGATCACAGAGTAGCATACTATTTGGCATCAAATTTGATAGTGGGTTAAGTTAGTAAGTTTTTTTTTTCATTGCATTAAAAGCAAAAGACACCTAAGTTTCTGGTACTATCAAGGTTTGTGGACTGCCCTCAGGGCCAGGGCTGGACCACTGGACTGATATGGCCCTCGCCTTAGGTGTGGGCCATATCAGTCCAGTGGATTAGGCCATGTGACCCTCCAGCAGTCCATAAACTTTGATAGTGCCCTTAAATTCGATTACCATTGCTAAATTTTTAACTCTTTTGCACTCAGAATGGGCACAATACCATAGGTTTTGCCATTCAGAGTTTTTTTGTTTGTTTTGTTGCTTTACGTCCTAAGTCAACAGCTATGGTCATGGCGGGACGGTCAGTTCACCTAACCACACTTTTTCCTGGGCAAGCTTGAACAAGCAGTTAACCAGTACTTTGTGCACATACTTTCGCTTGTAACTGACAACAACCCTTCTTGAATGATTCAGCGGAAGGGAGGAGAATGACTGTAGAAATTATTTTATGCCATTCTGAGTGCATTTGGGTTATACCTGGAATGATACTGATCTTTGTAACTGAGGTAGACACAATACAGTGCAATCCCTTTATAAAAAGCCTTGTTATAACATGGATTTGGACATGGAATTTTACAAAGGAATTATAGGAAAATGACCATTTTATGGTCATTTTCCTATAATTCTTTTGTAAAATTTCCCTTCATAAAATGATTCATTTATAACAATAACACATTCCATTCCTAACATAGCGTTATAAAGGGATGGCACTGTACTCACTAAACAACTTGAATGCCTTTATCTCTCCATCTAAGGTAGACAATGGTTTAAACAGTAACAATAAACATACTCATAATTAACACTTTGCCTACTGGGTAATTTTGCATGCTTTTTTTGCATCAGCTTTTTTTTCAATTTTTTTTTTTTTTTTTTTTAAATTCTTTCAAGAATACAATCAGAGTGTCAAACAGTTTCAACCCAGATCAGGACCCACATTCTGTCGGTTCTGATCTGGGTCCAAACTGTTTGCAAAGGCTATCAGCAGATGACAAGAGTCGCTACTAGCAGGCAAAGAGTTAAAACTTATCTCTTTTTCAAACCATGAAGTGTAAAGAATACTCTCTATGAGAAAATTACAGTGTCTATTCTAGGATGTGCAACTCGGAAATTCAAGCTAATTTTTTCCAGATGACGCATGAATCCTGACCGGATGGGGAACAGTCCTGCATCCAAAATTTATAAGAAAATGCCTGAAACTAGTACTTATCCTTTGACTGCTGTAAATACCACTGTAGTGAATGGTTTACGATCTTTGTCAGTTGACCTTCAAAATTGTTAATGGTTGATATGACATATGAATGATCACATATCTCTCATGCGGATTAGTCTGGTACCCTGCACAGAATGGGTCCCAATTTATTCTGGGTAAAATACAGACCTAAAGACAAACACCTCAACAGTTTTATTTTATATTATACACTTTTAGCTAGCTGCCGATTAGGCCATCACCAAGCACATCAACCTAAGATATTTGTCTTGCATAACTTTGAACAGATTTATGTGCACTAATAAAAATGCTAAATAATGTGATATAAACAATTTTTCATGTTCCAATCTGGTCGCCCCCCAATATTTCCAAAAGACCCCCTTTCTTGTAGATTTGTGGGGGTGGAGGGGGTGGGAAGAAAATCCCTTATCTCATTTTTATTTTCTAGAATAGATACTGTAATTATTTTGTGTACAACATCATACATTTAGGTAGAGAAATTCTAGAAACTATGATAGATTTCTTAAGTTTCAAACTCTAGCTGCCCGACAAAAAAACCCGGACATACAGCCCAGACCCTGATCAGACTGCTTCTAAAAGAAGCAGTCTGATCAGGGTCTTGCCTGTTTGCTATTCTGAGAAGCATTTTGTGACTTCTAGCCCTGAAAACAAACGTCAGAACCGCATGTGTTATGGAGAATCTAATGAGTACCCACAGCCATTTTCTGTTGAGAAATAAGAAGAAAAAAATTTGGATACCCCTCATATCTAGGGCTATGAAATATCAAAAGAAAAATTCATGGGTGAAAGTTCAAAATTTCCAAAATCCAGAACTTTTAAAACTCAATTCTTAAAATTTACAGTATGCCCACTAAATATTCACAATTTCAAGTTTAAATGGTCAAATGTCCTATTAAAAGACAGACTGATAATAAATCAGAGAAGCCATTATGCCTCCTTAATTCAGCATTTTGAGGCTGACTTTCTGTGGAAAGTCATCCTCAAAATCCTGAATTCAGGAATAATCCTGAAAACTTTCACCCATGCAATTCTTAGCTTATCCGGGCCAGGAACAAATAAAGAATGACTAAGTCTGCTGCTTCTTTCAACTTTTATCAGGACGGCGCCTCTTTCTTTGTGAAGAAATCCAAGTTGACAATAGTGGGAATCATTGTCATTGAATTTGGTCCTGTGATCACAGTCGTTGCCATGGGAATATCAGTATTCCCAGGAACAGAAGTATCCACAGTTATCACATCCGGTACAACAGCACTACTAGAGTTCACATCACCATTTGTGGTTAATATATTGATTGGTTCAAGGTCGGAGATATCCGAGCTCTGACTGTCCTCCAGTGGTAAAACTTCCTGCGATACAGTTTCCATGGAAGCTGAAACAAAGGTTTTAATTAAAGTTTATATTTAATTGATTTAATTCTTTACATCCCATCAACAATCTTTCAGTTATGTAGGGACAGGTCTTCCTGGGTTGAACCAGTACTAATCTAGGATAAATACGTCTTGCTCAAGGACCACAATGCAATGATGCTGGTGAGGCTCGAACCCGCCTCCCCTCAGTCTCAAGTCAAGCACTCTACCACTGAGCCACTTAGCTCCTAATTAAAGGTTATGCAGACAGAGCTTAAATTCAAGGACTTTTCAAAGACATTAGAAGACTTACAATTTTCAAGGATTAAAAGAATTGAGTTGTAATTGTTTTCTGCGCAGAATTATGATATTTCTCTCAGTTTGTAGTAATGAAGTAAAAAAAAATGAGTTTTGAAGAAATAGAGGATCTTTTGTTTGTTTGTTTTGATGCTTTATGACCCAATTTTTGATAAATTTAAACCATTTTTAACTTAACAGTACAAGCCAAAATATATTCAGTTAAGGATGAAATTTTATTTTAAAATAATATTATGCCCTTTACAGCATCTCTTTTGGGGTTTTCACTAGTATTTGTCTACAGATTTTCTGCCAAAAGAGGGTTTTACCCTCACCCACCCCCCAATATATTTATGTCTTGAAAATGTTGTCTGCTTTTCATGTCTGCTGCATATATTCAAGTGCACTTCAGACTAGATTTTATCATGGAAGCAAACACTATGAACCCTGACCCTTGGGAGCAGTCTGATCTGGGTCCATACTGTTTGCCATATAGGCTACCTAAGAAAATAAGCAGACGAGAGAGCAGACATCAAAACTTGTGACTGGTGGGAAAAAGGTTCAGTCATACTTATCTGAGGTATTTTTGTCCTGAAAATGTGGTCCGCTTTTTTACATCTGCTGCATAATATTCAAATGCTCTTCAGACTTGATTTTATCTTGGGAGTAAACACTATGGACCCTGATCAGACTACACCTTTGGGAGCAGTCTGATCTGGGTCCATACTGTTTGCAATATAGGCTACCAAAGAAATCAAGTGTTAATCAGTCAATTTTGACGAAAGTTATAGGAAATTGACTGTGCTACTAATCATTTGTACCAAGAATGCATCAAACCTGACCAATAGGTACTGAGACATGGTTCCAAAAGGAATGGACTGACAACATGAAAACTATATCCCTCACACTAAGCAGACGAGAGTACAAACGACTGACTCCTGACTGGTGTGAAAAGGTTTTATACTTACTTATCTGAGGTAAAATCTGTCCTTGCGATTGTTGCTGTAAGGTGACTGGACAATCTTTATGGGCAATCAACAACTTCTTTAGGTGAGCTACTTCACCTCTCAGTGACCGGATCTCTCCCTGAAACAATAACATCATGTATCATACATTTACATTTCCACTACGAGTCTTAAAATGAACCTTTACATTTGAGATGGTGGTCATAGCTTCATGAACGGATCTTTTTAAGGCACCCCAACACACACACTGTTTGGGCGGACCAATGTCAACGCCATCCAATAGCGTTGTTTGTTTACTGACGTTTGTCTGACGTCGAGTGCGTATTGTCATGAAGTTAAATGCGGGAATTTGGCGTTTTGGCTGTTCCCAACCCTCCGTTATGCCTAGTATTATTTAAAATATCCAGAAAACCAGCCAAGTTATATGAAAATTGATACTTGACAGACAATATAAAATATAAACATAAGTAATAAATTTGATTTTGTCTGTTCATGAGATCATGAACACTTCGGTCTCTTGCAAAGCTAACGTGAAGCCCAAAGGGCTACACTTACTTTGCACTAGACTCGAAGTGTTCATGATCTCATGAACAGACAAAAATTGGAATATATTTCTTAAATGAAGTCGCGTCTGTGTGTGATATGAAGCTATGTATTTTAATAGATAAACCACAAGTGTTTTACATATTTAGTAAAGTTATGTAGTGACAGCCATAATATACGGCAAAATCTTATCATTTCCTCGCCAAAATCTTGATTTCAAAATCATTAGTAGTGTCATACGATAACATTCGTGCTCCCTTATTATTTAACTTATTAAAATTGATGTGAGAAAGCGATAAAATGCTTGGCTAGCCAAGTATTTTATCTCATTTCTTCAGCTCATATAATAAATTCATTAATACACAGCATGGATGTAAGATCCTCTATGTATGTATCCTATCATGGGTAAAAGTTGAAATTTCCAAAATCATGAACTTAAGAAATTCAAATGTTAAATCTTGCAGAATGCCATCAAAAGATTAACAATTTCATGTTTAAATCTGAAAATACATAAAAGAAACCATTATAATCTGCCTAATTCAGTATTTTGAGGCTAAATACCTGTGGAAGGTAAGCCTCAAAATTCTGAATTCAGGAATAGTCTTTAAAATATTCACCCATGTCCTATACCCTTAGGAAGGCCAGAGTATTTTATAAAGCCTTCAAAATGGGGGTAGAGGGGTTTATTTGGCCCCTAACTAACTCAGAATTAATGTTTTTGTGCTTATATCAGGTACATTATAAGTATCTTGCTCAATGACACAATGCAGTGCCTCCTATAAGGATCAAACCCACAACCATTAGATCTCGAGTCAAGCACTCTACCACTGAGCCACCAAGCTCCCCTCTTATCAATGTGGGCTAACTCATATTCCTAGTATGCTTATATGCTTAGACAACGTATGACCCCACTTTGGGGATGGGGGCGGAAATAAAAATGTAGGAGTTGCACTCACAATATACCCACTGAGATGCAAAAAAACCGACTAAATTCACATGTTGAAAAAATGGACAAAAAATTATTTGCTGATAATGTCCAAACCACATGCACATCTTCAGAATTTTTTAAAGATTGGAATAAAGCTGTAAAAGGAGTTGCGCAACAAAGTACCCACTCATTGCATTAATGGACTGACAGATGAGTCTCCTCCTGCGGCATACATCGGGAGACAATAAACCGTGTGATCCCAGGGAGCAATCTGATCTGGGTTCAAACTATGTGAGAAAACCTGTCTTCGGTGTTTGCGAACAACAAAGGCACAGATTAGCCTGCGTATCCATGCAGTCTGATCAGCACCTTTGTTATTTGCTTATTGGATTGTATCGTAACTAGACTTGCTATGAGTGAAATTTCAATTTCTAGCTAGACTCCTCATTTCAGCAGGCTGGTTTGAATATCACTTTGTCAGAAACCCCGAAGACAGTATTTCTCCTGTCGAGGCCAATTTGTTATAGATACTTCCAAATTACAACAGCAGACATCAAAACAGACAACTTTTGTTGTGAATGACAGTGAAAGTGATTATTTAGGGGAAAACTGGTAGTATTCAAATTTTTCATTGGGGGAGGTATATCGTCGGATATACGGTGGTTACAAAATTTATTTTTGCTGTGACGTGTGAGCAGAGCCGTAAAACTGATTTCCACCCGTAGAGCCGATGATATATCTCCCCAAATCAAAATTTTGAATATGGTTATCCCCATTCTAATGCACTTCTGCAGTGTTGTCTCAAATTGAAACATTGCAGCCATATAAAGCCGCATGTCATCAAAGGAAATGTGACGCAATCAATGACGTCAAACTATATCCGACAGTATATCGCAGGATATATTGTTGAAAATTTTTTATGTTATCCAATCAGACATCGCATTACAAAAGCAAGTGCATTAGAATACCTTGTTACTGGTATTACCTGTAGTTTATTGTTCATCGACCCAAGTTCTTCAGCTTTAGACTCCAGATTATAAATCCAACTTTTTCTTTTCTGTCTACATCTAGCTGCTGCTGCCCTATGAACAAAATAAGCCAGCCCATGAGAATTTGGCAGTAATTATTTTGAATTCTGATCACTGGTTTTGGAGAGAGAAAAGTTTCCTTAGCTGCAATAAGCCATGTGCACACCCTGACATATAGAGAATTCTAGGTGAATGTCTTTTGATATCAAGTTTACCAGGCAAGGCTTTGAGAACGCTTGTTGACATCGCGAGGCTTGCCGAGCGATTGAACATGCCTTCTCAAAGCCGTGCCTGGTAAACTTGATATCAAAAGATACGAGCCTGGTATTCTATTTATCAGTTAACAAGCTGATTCAATGTTCAAACTAGTGATTATGACATAATTATCGATTTTCGTGTTGATTCAATGTCATTGACGACGTCATTCAAAAAGTGCAAGGTCATGATGACCTGATAAAGGCACATGCCGTGAGGTAGACAACGTTCATCAGGCCAACGTGTAGCGATGCAATAATATGAGCAGTAACTGATAAAATGTCACCCAATGACCATGCTTAGATTCATTTATATATGTTGTAAAATGTAGAGGCCTAGAACGGATGTATTTAAAGTACCAAATCTGTGCATTAACAGCATGTAAATTGCCTTGTTAATACATGGGTTTGTGCCGGTTGGAACAAGACTGTTAAATGACTGTTAAAACTGTGCGGCGCAGATTTTATGCAATAATAAAATAAACATTCACATCAACTTGTTTTCAATTCTGATAATTTTTTTCAGAGGAGTAGCTTGTATAATAATTAAATATAGGAAACTGGCCACATCCTCTAACAGGCATATTTCGTTACCGCTCACATTTGTTTCAGCTATTTTGTAAACTGTCAAACAAAGACCATTTTGTAAAATCATTTTAAATTCTGATCAGCCATTTCAGAAATGAATATTTTTACAGTTTCCATAGCTGCAATTAGCTATCCCCCCCCCCTCCCGGCTCCAATGTAATTAAACAGATAACATTTGGGCCTCGTCGCAAGAAAATCTGTCTTCGGGGTTTCCGACAAAGCCAGTTTCAAACCAGTTTCCTTAGCTCCAGAGACTAGCTAGAAAATTGAAATTTCGCACATAGCAAGTTTAGATATGACACTTTCTGATAAGTGAATAACAAAGGCGCAGACCAGTCTTCACGGATGCACACACTGGTCTGCGCCTTTGTTGTTTGCAAAGCTCCGAAGACAGGTTTTCTCGCGTTAAGGCCCAATTGTTTTAGCTGTTTTTGAAGAGCACCTGGTGCACATTTCTGCCAAATTATTTTCAATTCTGACCATTGGTTTCAGAGAGGATGTTTCCTATATTAGGGAAATTGGCCATGCCCCCTGGCGGCCATGTTTTTGACTGACCAACTTGTTTTAGCAATTTTGTAGAAGGTCACCCAATGACCATTTCTGCTAATTCATTTTGAATTCTAATCTACAGTTTCAGAGGAGAAAATTTTTTTAAATTCTCATAGCCACAATAAGCCATGCCCCCTGGTGGCAATGTTCTTTGGCAAATCAAATTATTTTTAGCTTTTTAGGAAGAAAGTCACCTAGAGTTCATTTCTGTCATAATTGTTTTCAATTATGTTTTTTGACTGATCAAATTTGTTTTAGCTATTTTTGTAGAGGGCCATCAATATCTGTGAAGTTTGGTTTTGGTTTGGTTTGATGTTTAACGTCCCTTTCAACAGCTATGAACATGTCAAGATGGTCAGTTTACCTATCCATACTTTTTCCTGGGAAAACTTGACTAAGCAGTTAATCAGTACTTCATGCACATACTTTCGCTTGAAACTGACAACAACCCTTCTTGAATCAGCGGAAGGAGGAGAATGACAATAGAAATTATTTCATGATCAATCCCAACTAAGGTATGGGACCAGGCTGGGATCAAACTCACAACCCCTGGATCTGCAGTTGGACTCATTAACGACTGCACTACGAGGCCCAGTGAAGTTTGGTCAAAACTAACACAGTGGTATAGGAGAAGTTGTCATATAAAGCTAATTTTTGATAAAACTAATTGTTGACAACAGACCATGGACGACTGCCAAAAGACATTGAGTAATCAATCACAAAAGTTCATTTTAAGCACTTCATGCTCAGGGAAGCTAATAAAAGCAGGTGTTAGAAAATTTATAGGATTTACCGAAATATTTGGAGACCTTAACCGTTTGTTTACTAATGGGTTCTTCTTTCTGGTTTGATACAATAAATTTGGGATAGTCCATTGTACATATCTACTAGGGGTGTCAGGTTATCATTTTCAAAAAAATGTTGTATTCTTTTGTCTGAAGATCTTCTTTACCTTTACAAACAGTGTAGACCCTGATGAAATGCATCTCAAGGAAACAACACAGTGCTTCCAGTGAGCCTCGAACCATTCAATCCCCAATCTAAGGCTCGACCAACTGAGCCACTGTGCTCCACAGTCAAGGTAGCCATGGAACGGCAAATAATGTAAACCCTGATCAGACTACTCCTGATATGGATATACACTGTTTGTTTAAGCCTGCCTGTCCAAAGGGTAAACATGGTAAGCTTGTGAAAGTGATAATAAAGCAGATGTAGGCTCAACACACTCAACAAGGTTCATACAGGCAAGCTTGAGTAAAATTCAAGGACTTTTCAAGGACTTCTAAAAGGTTTTCCTACTGTTTTCAGTCATATGAAAAATACTGATTTACAGGTTGAAATTCTACTTCTGAAATGCTAGAGTCCATTAGTAAAGATATTAGTTTTAGAAAATTAGTATAAAATTGTGGTGCCTTTATTTGGTGCAGCATATGCTGCACCAAATAAAGGCATCACAATTTTATACTGATTTAGGTCTCCAAAAACAGTGTTGAATCCTCCTGTAAATAGTAAAATTCAAGGACATTTCAAGGCCTTTGAGTGTTTTTCAAGTACTTTTCAAGGCAAATTTAATTTTCAAGGACTTTTCAAGACACTGTAGATTCGGTACTTTTCGAGTCTGTGCGAACCCTGCTCTACACACACTAAGGGTCAACAAATTGTCCGCCAAAGAATGAAATCGTTTAAAATCTCTAAATTATATTTTGTTACCTGTTTCTCTCAAGGAACTTCTTTCTTTTATCTTCAGTGTCTTCTTCTACTTCAAGTTTTATCTGTTTTCTGGAAATAAAGAGATTACACAGGTTAAGATAAATAAAAATTTTCAGCGCAAAGTTGTAAATATTTTCTTACCCATCAGTTTAAACAAATGTTTTGGGTGCTCAAAAGAACCGTCTCGATGGACGATTCTTTTGAGTACCAACAACATATGTTTCGGGTAAGAAATAAGAAAATTAGTTATCGATAACACACTCTTAACTGAAGTCCTGTATTATTTAAAACAACTTTACACATTTGATAAGAGGGAATCTTTGTGCATTTTGATGCAATATGAAATTGAACTGATGTATACATTTGGAACAATAGCGTTTTTATTCATTTGTATAATATTTTCTTTTACCAAATGATTAATATGTGGAAACCTGGTACTGATCAACATTTCCTTATAACAGCAAATTCACTTTAATGTCAAAGATAGCTTGGAACAAACATGGTTGTTATAAAAAGGGTTGACTGTATTAAGACATTTAATGTGCTGGTGTGACCTTGAAAATGAGGTCAAGGTCACTGAAATCTAAGATGGGTGCTGGATCCAACAGCCCAATACATACATCCAACAGCCCAATAAATCTTATCTCAGGAATACCATAAGAGTGTTAAACATTTTGGGTCCATATCCGAACTGTAAAACAGACACAATTATGTACGTTGTGTATGAGAGCTACTGTTCCAATCTAGAGTACAATAGCCAGGAAAACACAACTCTTACTATCTGGTAGGCTTAAACAGCTTATCCACTTCTCTAAACAGCTGCTCTGATGCTACCACACACCCAACAATTTCAGGAATACCATAAGAGTTAAACATTTGTGGTCCATATCAGAATTGTATTTAACAGTCAAAATTATGTACGTTGTGTATGAGAGCTAATGTTCCAATCTTGAGTACAATAGCCAGGAAAACACAACTCTTACTATCTGGTAGGCTTAAACAACTTACCCACTTCTCTAAACAGCTGCTCTGATGCTACCACAGGCCCCCAGATAAGAGGGCGTAACTGAAAATTATTTTCTTATTTTTCAACCAAATCATATGTTGTGGGTACTCAAAAGAACCGTCTCAATGAGACGGTTCTATTGAGCACCCAAAACATATGTATAAACTGATGGATAAGAAAATAATCACAATTTTACAGTGACATTTTTGCTTAATTGGCCCTATGTACCATACACATCATAGGTTGAGATAAACAAAACATTCTAGCACTAATTTGTAAATATTTTCTTATCCACCAGTTTTAACATTTGTTTTGGGTGCTCGAAAGAACCGTAGGAAAGAAATTCTATCAGCATGTTGCTTCCATTCCAATCCTTGTAACTTTAATATTGTTAGCATATGTTTGATAATGTCAACTGTTCTTGCTAATAAAATATTGTTACAACCGAGCGGTCTTGCCGGGGTGCTGTTTCACTATCTGTCAGGATGACACCCCCAAAACGTAACCAAACTAACAAGCAACAACAAATTCTTTCCACAGGCAGATATTTAATAATAAAATGGCATGTCAGAATAAATTTCCCTTTCTCTTTCTTGGCCCTCAGTCTGATAAACAATCGATAATTTCCTCGTATGTTGCCTCAAAACCAATACGTGCTATTTATAGCCCACGTATCTACAACAACTTTGTATGGCGCGCGATACGAAAATCAACTTACAACTTATCAATCGGATCCCAAAATCAATAAAATAAGAACGTATAGAGCGAAACAGAAGCGTGCAGTCTTCTGCTCTCTTTTTCGAATGAAGGCCTCGAAAGAACGCGCGCATCGCTTATATATTCCAGCAGTCCAACTTCCAACATTGTTGGAAAAGTCCAGCACTTTGCTGGATTTCCAACATTGCGGAATGTTGGTTTGCTGGAACCAACAAGAAATCGCGCTGGAAAGGTAAATAACAAGAGCGGGTGGGGTAACTAAATTTCACAATGAAAATACATATTTAAGTTGACTTTAACCTACGTTCACACTCAGAACCTTTAAATCTTATGAATATTTCTTAGAAAAACAACTTTCTTTAACGATTGTCCGAAAAGCTCAACCTTGTGATGACGTCATACAAAGCTAAGATTAGACGTAACGGACAACAAAGTGAAGGTCGGTCATCACAATATGAGAAGATGTAAACAATGCATGACAATCAGATTGAAGGGAAATGCAGTAGCAATTCAGACCCTAAATATATGAGCTTTGGAACACATAAAGGATTAACATGACATACATTCAGGTAAAGCTTAAAATGAGCAGACTGTGACTAGATTACACTGAAATGCTGTACATCTCCACCCGCTCAATCAATAACCATTTATACATACAGATAGACAGGCAGACAGACAGATAGACAGGCAGATAGACAGATAGACAGGCAGACAGACAGACAGGCAGACAGACAGATAGACAGACAGGCAGACAGACAGGTAGGCAGATAGACAGGCAGTGACAGACAGACTGACTGACTGACTGACTGACAGACAGACAGACAGACAGACAGACAGACAGACAGACAGACAGACAGGCAGACAAACAGACAGATAGACAGACAGGTAGAAACAGACAGATAGATAGACAGACAGACAGACAGCCAAACACAGACTAACTGACTGACAAACGGGCAGACAGACAGGCAGATAGACATACAGACAGACAGATAGACAGACAGGCAGAAACAGACAGATAGATAGACAGACAGACAGACAGCCAAACACAGACTAACTGACTGACAAACTGACAGACAGACAGGCAGATAGACATACATACAGACAGGCAGACAGACAGAGACAGATAAATAGATGGACAGACAGAGACAGGTACATGCAGGCAAACAGAAAGATGGAAAGAATGTTAACAGAACCATGATAAAAGTCCAGACTTTTACATTACTCCCCCCTCCAACCAGCTTATGTCCCCATAAGCTGATAGAAGGATAGAAAAATGTGAACGTCCAGACTAAACACCTGTATATATACATGAAATTGAAAATAAATCACTAAGCTGGGTTTTACATCATTACAACCTCATCATCACTTTATATGAATTTAAAAATGTCTATTTTTTCTTATTATCAGGAACAAAACAGTATCCAGATATCTTCTTCTTCTTTGTCGCTGGAGACTTAACTGGTGTTTCGCTGCGACGGCGCTTCGGGATGACCAGAGTACGGCGCCCATTTGAATGGTCAATCTCTCGATTGGCAGGGGATTTCCTTTCCCTGTCCCGATCATCGAGTCTCCTCAGGAATGCAGACAAGGTGTTTTTGGTCATTTCTATTTGAAAAGTCTGCCTCTCGATAGCTTCAACAAGGTTCTTAGACATTTCTAAGATTGCCTTGGCCACTGGCGAGTCCTGAGTTTCTGTGTTGATGGACGCATCAGTGGTACTTGTCTGTACAGTGGCCTGAGCTGTTGAAGTCGCAGAAACTGGTGTGTTTGTACATGTTGGTGGAAGGGTGGTCACAGGTGGGATGTGAGTGACAGATGTAGATGTACTAGTTGGATGAAGAATTGATGTGGCGGCAGTATTGTCCAACAGACTATCTGGCAATAATCTTGAGATGGCAGCTATGTCATTGTTTGGTGGAGTAGAATCACTAGAACTTGATGCTGTGAGGATCGGAACAGTGCTAGTTGTTCTTTGCCATCCAGAATACGGTGACTCCGACAGGGGCCGGAAACTACGGTCTGAAGAAGCTATCTGAGTAGTCTGAAGCGCCGTTTGGAGGAGGTTGGACTGGCTACTACGGACTGGAGCTATCTGGTGCAGTGGTGTTGGATTATAAACCGGCCTCTGAAGTTGTGGAGAATATCCAGGCACTGTAATTGGAGTTACTGGCAATACGGGAGTAGCCACAGGGACTGGAGTTATCCTCTCATTAGGATCATAGTCCAGTAGCGTTGGTAAAATGTTGTCAGTGGACGCTTCTTGTTGTATGCTTTGGCTACCAATAGACGACGACCTCTTCCGTTGGCCCCAGATGCTTACGGACTCCTCCTGTGTCATGCAGATGTTATCGACCCCTTCAACCGGATACTTGGCAGCATGGTTCCTGATTAGCATGTTGTTAATGTCAACCGGTATATTCATCTGTTGTTTTAAGTCAACTCCCCGCTGATGAGGAGGATACACCCCGGGCTTGATATGGTCAATCAAATCCTTCTCTTTGGTGGCCCTAAAGAGACAGACAGTGCAGTAAAATGGGGATTCAGTGTAGTGGAGGTGGGTCTTGTACCAATGGCTAATGACTCGTCTCTTCTCCTCCATGTAGCCGCACTGCAGACATTTATAAGCCCTTCCACGACCAGTCTTCTCTGTCATGTTGATTGGAATAGACATGGCTCTGAAGAAGACAAGCGTACCAAAGTATAAGTGAGTGTGACCAGGAACCGCCACAATCACACACTGCAGACCAGCCCACGGCACCCACATTGATAGGCTCCTATGCTTAAATGTCGCATAACAAGATACCAGGTGTGTAAAAATATCATGCGGAGGTGTACAATGTGTTGAATTGTAATCTCACAGGTTGGGTGTAAATGGTATCAAAATCGTATCATAATCTTGGAATATGCAGGGTATCCCGACTGATTAAGTGTGCAGGGTATCAAGCACACTCAAAAGATATGATAGCTCTCAGACTGTTCAACAAAAGGTAACAGAGTAACCCAGAAATTTTGGCTGCCCTCATCTACAAGGGACCCACGGGAATCAGGAGCTAAGTACACCCATAATATTTACGCATCACAGAAATATCATCGACATGAACAACTGTTCTGTCATTCGGCCCAGACTGAGTATTGTTTACTGATGGGAAAGACACTACCACAGTGTCATCACTATAGTGAGCCATGTTGATGTGAGTACAGGATTTGGCTTCAGGGTCATTTGATGGAGATTCACAATTCATCTGTGGTGTATAATTAGAACCCATTCTGAGGTCAAAGCCAAGAACTACAGTCCTGCAAGAATGCCCAGGATTTGTATTCAAAATCAATAATTCTTCAGCCATTCTACTGTATAAAAAAATAAAATACTGTTCAAAGCATAACTGACTTGATTTCTTTACAAATAAACTGCAGATTACCCAATCTTTTAGGAATAGTTATAACAATTTACAATTAATAAGACCTATAATAATTGTCTCCAATAATAAGACAACCAGATCTGGTGTGTTACCACCATTATAAAACTCGTTGTACAAATAGTATAGTATTCCCTCTTTATACTGACACTCTTTATAACAGCATTTTTTTTTTTAAGTCAGCTATTTCTTTACAAATGTGTCAGTTTAGATTGTATTCAATTCAATCTCAATACAACAGAAATTCAGTTTAACGTCAAACCATAACGTCTCACCACCTTGGAAGAACATCTTCTCTGTAAAAGGGTAGACCGTACTAACAAATAAAAACAAACTAAGAACAACATGAATCAGGGCAAATGTGTAATCCTGAATTAAGGCTCTTTCACCACAAGGCTCTCTGTCATGGAAGCCCTAGCCCTTTTTAGCCAGCGCGGAATATTGACACCCTCGTACGGCTTCATCTTATTATGATGCAAGACCTGACATACACCCCACTTTGAAAGCTGTACACGATAGACAAGATCATTGTATTTCTCAACGATAAGACAGGGCCCATGATACAATGGCTGCAGTTTAGGAGACAGACCTGGGCGGATTGAGGTTTTCTCTGCCCAGACAACGTCCCCTAGTTTGTACTTATAAACTGCCAATTTTGCATCGTAGATCTCAGACTGTCGCCTCACACCAGAAGTAAGATTTTTCCTTGCGATTTCGTGGGCGTGCCGTATTCTCTGCTTAAGATATTCAATGTAATCACCATATGACTTGATTTCTTGGTCTGAATTATTGCATTGCCCACCATACATAAGTTCGGAGGGTATCCTAAGTTCACGACCCAGCATGAGTAGGTTGGGAGAGAGACGTGTGGTTTCCTTAGGGCATGCCCTATAAGCGGCAGCCAGGCACCCCAAATTAAGATCCCAGTTTTCTTGCTGCCCACATAAATAAGCCCTGATCATGCGCAAGATACTTCGATTAAACCGTTCAACTTGGCCATTACATCGCGGATTTCGGACCGAGGTTCTCGTCTTTTTAATCTCCAATAGCTGGCACAGCTCTGCCATGACTGAACTTTCATAATTGCGTCCCAAGTCTGAGTGTAATGTAAGCGGACAACCAAATCGGCTAATAACTTCATTTAACAGCCGATTGGCACAAGTCACAGCAGACTGATCTGGAACTGGAATGATCTCGACCCATTTTGTAAAAGAGCATGTGGCCACGAGAATGTATCGGTTTCCACGAGGCGTGAGAGGTAGGGGCCCTATGTAATCAGTGGATAGGCGATCGAAGGTTGCGCCAACTTGCATTTTGCCTAATGGTGCGCGGGGCGTCTTATGGGGCCGTTTATTCTCAGCACACGTGTCACATCGTAGAATCCAAATATGAACATCATCTCGCACGCCGTACCAGAAAAACCTTTGTAGCAACTTTTCCAAGGTTTTCTTTCTACCAAAATGGCCAGAAACGATCGTATTGTGGACCTGGTATAATATTTCCGGTTTCATCGACTGAGGGACAATGAACTGGAGGTGCGAACCGCTGCCATCCTTACGATAGAAATATCGGTGCAGACATTCATCTTGCATAGTTAGTGAATCCCAAATACTCCAGTAATACCTAGCAGCGGGGCTTAACACTACAACTTCGCTATGACTTGGCTTTTTCCCTGCCTCAATAGCCCTTATAATGAATGTTAAATCAGGGTCATTTAATTGACTCTCCCTAACTTTCGCTCTGTCCTGATCGGAGGACCATAAGTTCTCGTGCGAGAGCTTTGGTTGGCACTTGGGCGTATCCTGCGCAGACTGAGACCTGGTAGTAACAGACCTTATGCTTGCCTTTTGACATTCAGTGGTAAGGGTAGGCTCAAATCCTCCCATTTCATGAAAGCGTTTTGTACATTTTGCGCATGGGCCGCATTTTAGAATTTCCAAGTTATCAGTCTCTGGGCAAAGGCAATTCCAAGGGTCTGGGCAGCGGCTAAGAGAATCGGCATTCCCATGTTTAGCACCCCTGCGAAATTCTATACTGAAGTCGAAAGCCGACAGTATCTCTATCCATCTTGCGATTCTATGCTTAGGCTCTTTCATTTTGAAAAGATAAGTAAGAGCCTGGTGGTCGCTGCGCACGAGAAAATGTCTTCCTAATAAGTATTGTCTATAGTACTCGGTAAAATGTCGAACACCAAGAAGCTCTTTGTCCGTGATACAATAGTTTCTTTCAGCCTTGTTCAAAGTTCGACTTCCATAACTTATTACGCGTTCTATCCCATCTTGCACTTGGCTGAGAACCCCCGAAATTTGTGTATCACTTGCGTCTGTGTCCAAGATATAGGGACCCGAGTCTCGTGGATAAGCCATGATTTCTGCCCCGATGAGTCGCGCCTTGAGAGTGTCAAAGGAATTTTGGCATTGTTCATTCCAGATAAAGGGTGTATCTTTGTGCGTTAAAAGGGTAAGTGGTCTTACTAGGTCACTGTACCCCTGTAAAAAACGTCGATAATATGACCCAAGCCCTAATATTTGGCGCACTTGTGTAGGAGTGGTTGGGACGGGCCATTGCTTGATTTTAGCTAAGTTTTCTGGATTAGGAAGGACTCCTTTAGCACTTATGGTGTGGCCAAGAAAATTGACACTGGGGCGCAGCAGTTGACATTTCTCTGCTTTAAGTTTAAGTCCTGCATCTCGAATGCGGGACAGAACCTCGTTCAGTCTTTGCATATGTTCTTGAAAATCTGAACCATATATCAATACATCGTCAAGATAGATAAGACAGGAATGCCACTGAAGCTGGTTGAGTACAAGTCCCATCAACCGCTGTAGAACCGCTGGGGAGTTCGACATACCCATGGGCATCGTTAGGTATTCGTATAATCCATATTTCGTACAAAAGGCAGTTTTGGGAATATCCTCCTCCTTTATTGGGACCTGGTGAAACGAGGAGGTCAAATCAAGGCTAGTGAATAGCTCTGCGCCCGCAACTGCGTCAAGGCAATCGTTAATCCTAGGTAGCGGAAAGGCGTCTTTAACTGTGATGGCATTTAGTCTGCGATAATCAACACAAGGTCTTATTTTTCCTGATTTCTTCCGTACTAGACATATCGGACTGGCCCACTGAGAGGTACTTTTGCGTATAATACCACTTTGTTCTAGCTGTTTTATTACATTCTCTTCTTCCGCTGCGAAAGCTACCGGCACCCGTCTGGGTGGCTGTTTAATCGGTTTGTGTCCGCCAACATCTATTTCATGCTCTACAAGCGTGGTCAACCCTAAATCAAATTCGTGTTTAGAGAAAGTGTCCTTAAATTTTATAAGACAGTCTGCGATTTCCGACTTTTCTTCTTCAGTACGACCTTCGCATGTGGAGCTATACAAATTTTGCAAATGAACGGGTATATCAGAGACCGTGTGCTTAACTCGTCTAAGTGAAGTAGTAAAGTTATCACCTAGAGCAGATATTTTTTGATGGTCATGGTCAGAGCTAACCGAGGATAAAGACCCCCTGTGCTCCTGGTCTACCAGGGTGACGGTCTTGACTACCATTTCAGCCGTACCAAGGGTGGTGTCTTGTTTAATTGATATATCATTGGGATGTGGATTGAGAATCCTGACCTTGTGGGTGACCTTGGAATCAAGGTCGCTCAAAGAAGATGCCATAAGCAATCCATACTTTTCCTGGAAATCTGAGTTGGGTTCCAGAATTATATCACACGTCAGCAGGTCATCATCTTCTAACCTGTCCAAAAATTCGTCCACAATCATTTCACTTTGACCTGCAATTGTGAAATCATTGGCGGCCCTAACTTTTCGTATGGGAGTGCCCTTGTTGATCTGTTTACATGGTATAGAAATGCCCATGAAGCGGATAGCACCCTCAGTATAAAGAATTTCTGCACCCCCTTGACCCAAAAGGTCATGGCCGAAAAGTCCATCATCTGCAATATTTGCTACCATAATTTCGCTCTTGAGTTTGAGACCTGAAGCCAACGTTATCGTAAACATAGCACTTCCTTTTTGAGAGAGCGGTTGTCCCGATGCATCAGTCAGTCCGATGCCCTTAGTCAATTTAGGTCTCTGACTCTCGGGAATCGAGTTATAGACCCTTTCAGAAATAACTGTGCGAGTGGCCCCTGTATCTATGGTAAAAAGGACCTTAACCCCCTCAATGTCTGCATCAAGGTAAAAACCTTCACTTCGCATTATTCTCTTGATTGTACTTTGATTATCAGGGACCTGGGTGTTCAGTAGGTTTGTCTGAGTTTCTGTACTTGGCCTCATTTCAGTGCCATTTAAATCACTTGGTTCGGTATGCGAGTCCCCCTGTTGTGCCAAATGCACTAATTTTTCATTCGTATGTAGCGAAACAGGAAAAGAGGATCCCGTGGAACTGACCCCTACTTCTGAACTCGATGCGGACGTTTCACATTTTGAGTTTGAACTTGTGTGTGGTTGCCCCTGGTCCCCAGAATAGAGTTGTTTGTCCCCTTGTTGTGCAAGCTTCTTTGCGTTGTGTGCATTCACCAAGGTGGAAACCTGACTAAGCATTAAGTCATGATTACAAATGTCATTTTTCAAATTATTGTTTTGGCCTTTAGAAGTTTGGACCGCCTGTCGGCCTTCAAGGTGGGTCCCTTCTAGTTTAAAGCTATGTTTTGCTGACGGACAGGTCCCTGTGTGGCACGTGGCACCCACTGCATTTGTTGCGGTACCCTTCTTTTTGACTCACTAGTCCCATTCAAGTTTTGCTCAGCGGCCTGTAGAATAGGACACTCCCGTTTAAAATGTCCGAAATTCGAACAATGAAAGCATTGTACATTGGCTAACCGATTTTGACTGACTGGTTGACCTTGACCTTGGGGTTGGGGTCGCATTTGACCCTGTCTAGGGATTTGACCTTGATTTGTGTTTTGTAGTCGCGATTGACCATGTCTATGTAGTTGGTCCTGTGTTCGAGGTGTAACTTGTGTTTTGTTCGGCCCTGATTCATCTAATTTTCGCTCGGCTAATTCTGTCATGCAGTGGAGAATTTGACTCAACAGATCAGTCGAATTAGAGTCGGAATTTGAGGGTGTGGTTTGAACTTTCCGGACAGTTTGTTTCTCTTTTTGACCACTAAAAGATGAAAGAGGTCTCAATATATTTGCGGTGTTCCCAAACCTCTCATCGTCACTACTATCATCATCAGCCTCTTCACCGTCGACGGAAACACCAGACAAAAATCGTACAGATTTCGTGTGATCATTAGGTCGGGAAGTGTCAAAATTATGGCCTTGTTGTGCCTCCGTATAAGTCACTAGGTTATGCACCGCTTCTTCGATCGTACACGGTTCCTTAAAATACTCGACGGCGAATTTTGCCTGCTTATCTCGCAAACCATTTAAAAATTGTTGTAGCAAAAGTTGCCTTCTCATTTCAGGGTTTCTACCCGGGTACGCTTTGTCATATATTCTCTTAAGTTCAGCTGAGTAGTCCTCTACAGATTCGCCTATACGCTGGGTGCGTTTGCCAAACTGCACACGGAACGTTTTATTTGTTTCTACCGTTTGAAACCTAAGCCCTAACTCATGTACGAGACTCGGAAAGTTACTGATTATCCCCTGCGGTATCTCGTCAAACACAAAGTCGGCTGCAGTCCCTTGCAACCTTTGAACCAACTCGCTGAGTCGCGTGGGCTCGTCCCAATTATTCAGATTAGCGACTGTCGTGAAGCGCGAATACCAAACCTTCCAGCTATCATTGCAGTTTCCAGTGAAAGCTGGAAGTTTTACATTTCTATTGGGAGAAAGTGCCCCATGCTCGGAGGTCCCATGCGATCTGGAGGTACATGCAGCATTGTTTGTATTTTGTATATTTAACTGACTCGGGTCCGACGCAGTGGGGTGTGTCTCCAGTGTTGCAAAGGTTGGCGACGAATCTTGCTTGTTGGCCTCACTTGGTCTAGGTCTCGAACAATTATTTTGTACAAAAGTTTGAGCTGGGGCCGTTTGAGGCTCAGAAGCATGCACTGTCGGTGAACTGTCTGGCCTGTGAACGTAACTATAAGAAGGAGCTGTTTGAGTGTTATGAGCAGAGTGACTTGGCTGGTTAGAACGAGAAATCGCAATCTGATGAAGGTCATTTGAAGCTACCGTGTTTTGATATTGACAAGAACCAAGAGAGGTAACCGTATCACTAAGGCTGTTACTTTCCGTTGTTTGGGTTACTTCCCTTGCACTACTAGTCTGTTCGCGCGAATTCCGAATTAACCCAGTCAGATTTGACAACTGTCCAGTTATGCCGTTCATACACTGGCTGACGGAAGCGTTGTTCTCGCGGACAACATTAGTGATCCCGGTCAGACATTCTCTCAACATGTTGTTTTGAATTTCAGTTTGCTGGCTAATTCGAGTGATTTGTGTCTCATTTTGCTTGCTGATAAAGTAACAGAAATTTTGAACAACGCTGGTTATTGAATCCCCTCCAGTTTGCAAAGATGCGTCCTCGCCAGACCCCACTTTCGAGTTTCCAGTCTGTGTATTTGGTAAAATCGGTCCGGGAGACCGTAGACCCATACCAGCCTGTGTGTTTTGCAGTACAGCGTCGCTATGCGTGACTCTTGGTGGCCCCGAATATTCACAATTTAAATCTGTTCTGATCGGATTCCCAAGGTGTGCGGATTGATCAACGTCAGAGTGTGCATCAAGCTCTAATACAGAGTGATGACCATTTTCAGCCTGTGCATGTGATGAGTTTTCGCCGCGTTGGGATTCACGTGTCATCAAGGACCCGCGACCTCTTAAACTAGCCCCGGTAGAATGTAAAGTTTGATCAGTGTCTGAATTTTCCCCAGAACCGCCGACATGCAGAAGGGATGTATCGGGCCGTGCATTATTTGTGGTTGCATGGTTCAAATTTACTGGTGAAATCAAACGTCCGCGACCTGTGTCAACGGGCAATGTAGGTGCAGCCTGGTCAGTGTCATAACTATCCGATGGCTTAGAGATATAATATTGACCATGATCGTGTTGTGTGTGTCTTATTTTCTCGCTGTGAAAGTTTTCTTGTGTCAACTCGGACCGGTCGTACGATACACTCCCCGCACCCTCAGCCTGTGCAGTCTGATCACTTAAGCAATATGACACGAAACTCGTTGAACCCGTCGCCTGTGTTGAGGTATTACGATCGGCATAAGCACTGTCATTTGTCTGGGGTTTCTGACCAAAAACTGTTTGACTTTCTTTGTGAGAAACCAGAGAGGTCTCTGAATCCGAATCAGAGGAAATATTCCCACTGTTTAATGAGGTTTTAGATTTTACACGATCTGTCCGTTTTCTAGTTTGTCGCTTTCTACCCATTTTCAAGGACCCGTGAGTTCTTGGTATCAAACTTATTTCAAAAGATCGGCCACTTCTGGACACCAAAAATAGTTGTTACAACCGAGCGGTCTTGCCGGGGTGCTGTTTCTTCACTATCTGTCAGGATGACACCCCCAAAACGTAACCAAACTAACAAGCAACAACAAATTCTTTCCACAGGCAGATATTTAATAATAAAATGGCATGTCAGAATAAATTTCCCTTTCTCTTTCTTGGCCCTCAGTCTGATAAACAATCGATAATTTCCCCGTATGTCGCCTCAAAACCAATACGTGCTATTTATAGCCCACGTTTCTACAACAACTTTGTATGGCGGGCGATACGAAAATCAACTTACAACTTATCGATCGGATCCCAAAATCAATAAAATAAGAACGTATAGAGCGAAACAGAAGCGTGCAGTCTTCTGCTCTCTTTTTCGACTGAAGGCCTCGAAAGAACGCGCGCATCGCTTATATATTCCAGCAGTCCAACTTCCAACATTGTTGGAAAAGTCCAGCACTTTGCTGGATTTCCAACATTGCGGAATGTTGGTTTGCTGGAACCAACAAGAAATCGCGCTGGAAAGGTAAATAACAAGAGCGGATGGGGTAACTAAATTTCACAATGAAAATACATATTTAAGTTGACTTTAACCTACGTTCACACTCAGAACCTTTAAATCTTATGAATATTTCTTAGAAAAACAACTTTCTTTAACGATTGTCCGAAAAGCTCAACCTTGTGATGACGTCATACAAAGCTAAGATTAGACGTAACGGACAACAAAGTGAAGGTCGGTCATCACAATATGAGAAGATGTAAACAATGCATGACAATCAGATTGAAGGGAAATGCAGTAGCAATTCAGACCCTAAATATATGAGCTTTGGAACACATAAAGGATTAACATGACATACATTCAGGTAAAGCTTAAAATGAGCAGACTGTGACTAGATTACACTGAAATGCTGTACATCTCCACCCGCTCAATCAATAACCATTTATACATACAGATAGACAGGCAGACAGACAGATAGACAGGCAGATAGACAGGCAGACAGACAGATAGACAGGCAGACAGACAGATAGACAGACAGGCAGACAGACAGGTAGGCAGATAGACAGGCAGTGACAGACAGACTGACTGACTGACAGACAGACAGACAGACAGACAGACAGGCAGACAAACAGACAGATAGACAGACAGGTAGAAACAGACAGATAGATAGACAGACAGACAGACAGCCAAACACAGACTAACTGACTGACAAACGGGCAGACAGACAGGCAGATAGACATACAGACAGACAGATAGACAGACAGGCAGAAACAGACAGATAGATAGACAGACAGACAGACAGCCAAACACAGACTAACTGACTGACAAACTGACAGACAGACAGGCAGATAGACATACATACAGACAGGCAGACAGACAGAGACAGATAAATAGATGGACAGACAGAGACAGGTACATGCAGGCAAACAGAAAGATGGAAAGAATGTTAACAGAACCATGATAAAAGTCCAGACTTTTACATTATGTTTAAACCAAAGTAGAGATAATTTGTAAAAGGGCCAAACAGAAATCATAGCTGTTATCAATTTGTCTTCATTTATCACGTTAAGATCACATATGGGTGGGATAAAATGCCATGTATTAAAATTGATAAACCATAAGTAATTGACAAATTTTGAAACATGTAATGACATTCATAACAATGTTGCATATACATGTATAAACTATAATGACAAAATCTTGCTTTCACGCCAATAAGGGCAATTATAAAGTAAGTAAGTACAGTAAAACCTGTATACATGGCCACTCTCAAAAAGACCACTAATTGGTTTTCAAGACCAATTATCACATAATGCAGGTCAAAAGTATTGCAGGGAGCATTCTGCAATAATTCTGCTCCAAGGGGAGCATTCTGCAATACTTTCTACCTTCATTAAGCTACCATTTGTCTTTACGATAATTGTTTTGTCTTTTTTTTTGAGTGGCCATTTTACACAGGTTTTACTGTAAGTGACATTTATGAGCAGGCAGGATAAATTTCATGCTCAGTTCAGTTAAACAAGATTTTTTTTTTTTTAAATTTATAACCTCAAAGCCAGGTTTCTTTTATTTTACACATCATTACATCAGATAGATAAAGTCATGACCTTTGTTTTATAGTTTAATGCCATAAAAAAGAAGCAATATTGATTTTTTCTAGGTGAGGCCGAGAATTGTTTTGCAGTGCTCTCTTCATGGGTGAAAGTTCAAAATTTCCAAAATCCTGAACTTTTGAAAATCAAATCTTAAAACTTGCAGTATGCCTATAAATATCAACAATTTCAAGTTTAAAAGGTCAATTGTCTTTAGATGAATTGAAATTAATTCAAAGAAGCCATAATAATCTGCCTAATTATGTGGAAAGTCAGCCTCAAAATCCTGAATTCAGGGATAATCCTGAAAGCTTCCACCCATGTCTCTTAGAATACAGCAGGGCTCACCCTGCTATTAGCCATTTGCTACTAAAAATGTAGAGTGGCTAAAAATATAAGTTCAAAAATTACATATCTGCGAAAAAGCGTTTTTTGATCAGCTTCTGAATTTTCCAATATTGTTTTTAATATTCCTTCACACTTTATTATTGTGCCATATTTGGATGCTGGATTTTGGGTGTCGAACAGTTTGAATCCAGATCAGGCCCAACATTTTGTCCGGCCTGATCTGGGTCCAAACTGTTTGCAAATGTTACCAGCAGATGATAAAAGTCACTGCTAGCGGGCAAAGAGTTAAATACAGAAAAACTTCTTGATACTACTAAATTCTTGGCTAAAATCAATTTCATTTGGCTCCAACTTTTCTGTTTGGCTAAAGTGTTGGCTACAACAAATTCTGAGCCAGGGTAAGCCCTGATACTTACATCGGGACTGGAGTACTGTCAGGTGAGGATGACGTATCTGAAGTTGATGCGACACTTGTGTAATTCTGGGATTGCTGTTGTTCCTGTTTCACCTCCTCCACGATCTTGAAGATATGGTTGATTTTCATACTGGATGAGGGGGTAATATTCTGCTGCAAGGCTGCTTTTAATCTCTGTATAACAACAAAACATTCTAATGCACTTAATTTTGTAACGCGACGTCTTATTGGATAACTTCTAAAATTTACGACAGTATATCCGGCGATATACTGTAGGAAATAGTTTGACGTCATTGATTATGTTGCATTTTGTTGGATGACGTTGACGTACGCCTTTGTGCGGCTTTATACGGCTTGCAATGCTCCAATTTGAGAGGAGACTGTAGAGGCACATTAGAATGGGGATAACCATATTCAAATTTTTCATTTAGGTTGGTATATACACTCGCGCATCTCCGTAAAACTAGATTTCCAATCATAAATCCTACAATATACCTCCCAAAATGAAAATTTTACATAGTCATCCCCTAAATATAAGCGAGCACATGAGATTTTGGTACTTATTGCATATGCGAAAAGCTTTTTTAAACCGCCCATGCTGGCGTATCAAGCAGGGTTAGCGGTCTAAATTTTACTATGAGCCTTCCTCTACTCCCAAACTTTGTGTGTGAGAAAAACAAAGGCTCTGGCTAGTATGGACATTGGGACAGGCTCGTATGAGCCTTCCCTGCCGAACAATATGATAAATACCACAATCTTGTTTGCTCGCCCATATCATTCCTTCAAATAGTAGGATACTCTAAGGTAATCTCACGCTAATTAATTCCGTTTGTTTGATGCTTTACGTCCCAGTCTACAGCTATGGTCATGTCAGGATGGTCAGTTCACTTAACCACACTTTTTTGGCTTGACCAAGCGGTTAACAAGTATTTCATGCGCATACTTTTGCTTGTAACTGACAACAACTCTTCTTGAATCAGCAGAAGATGGAGAATGACCGTAGAAATTATTTCACGATCAATCTCCATGAAAGTATGAGACCGGGCTGGGATCGAACTTGCAACCCCTAGATCTGCAGTAAGACACATTACCGACTGGCCCGGTGCGGTAATTAAGATAGTTGGCTTGGAACAAGAGTGGCCATGTTTAAAAAATTTATGAATTCATTTTTTCCTTCACCAATATCTGACTGACCCTAGATTGATCAGCACCTTTGGTTTTTGCTTTTTGGAAAGAATCAGAATTAATTTCAATATTCTGGCAAGTCTGTGTATCCAAATAGGCTGTTTTGAGCTGCATCTTGTGGCAAACCAAATTGACAGTTATTCTCACAGTAAGGCCCATATGATACACTGTGCTATATAGGTTCTGATAAACAAAACTATTGAATAGTTCTTATCCATCAGTTTTTACATATGTTTTGGGTGCTCAAAAGAACCGTCTCAATGAGACGGTTCTTTTGAGTACCCTCAACATGTTTTGGTTGAGAAAAATGATTTTTAATTCTACACTCTTATCTAGAGGCCTGGTACTATGAATCTGCCTGTGCTCATATTCAGAGACTGATTTGAACCTTGTGATCTCGCATGGTTTCAAAAAGCATTTCAGGGGTGCAGTGTAACCATTTGTATGCTGGGTAATTCTGTGAGCTTTTCTGATGTCTGTATTTTTTTATTAACTTTTAGAAGAATTTCATCAATACCATGATTGTCCACTAGTTAGGACCAAGATCAGGAAGAATGTTTTATCAGGTCTAATCCCATAGGTCAAGAGAAACAAAATATTTGAGCGTAAAATTGTGAATATTTTCATACCCATGAATTTAAACATATGTTTTGAGTGTTAGAATGGACAGTCTCATTGAGACGCTTCTTTTGAGCACCCACAACATATGTTTTGATTGAAAAATAAGAAAATTAAATTTTAATTACACGCTCTTATCAAGAGGCCTGAATCTTTGTTTGATTTGATTATTTACGCTATGTTGGGCAGGTCTTCCTGGGTTGAACCAGTACCAAGCCAGGATTAAAGTGTCTTGCTAAAGGACACACCACAATGAGGCCTGTGAGGCTCGAACCCTCAGCCCCTCGGTCTCGAGTCAAGCACTCTACCACTAAGCCACTGGGCTTCTGAGGCCTCCAAACTGTTTGCAAAAATTATCAGCAGAGGATAAGTGGCCACTAGCAGAGAAAGAGTTAAAGAATATTTATGACCTGCTACATATTTACCTGCTTAGTATATGTCTGACTTCCCTGAACTGGTGATGTTTTAGATGTTGACTGGGTTTGTGACTGATGAGGAATAATTGTTCTTTTCTGAGCAGACTGGACCACTATTTGTTTAGGTGCTATCACAGTTTTTATCCCTTGGTTATGTGTCTCAGTCTGCTTATCTGGGGAGATAACTGTTGTAATCACAGGATGATTGCCTGTTGGCACAGAAGTATTTGCTAATGGACTGGGACCCAGTTTTACTGTCTGAAAAGGAAGTGTCCTCTTTGGTGTAGAAGTTTGAACAAGTCCAGTCACAGTCCCGGGTAAAACCTGTTTCTGATGAATGATATTTGTTGGAACAGTTTGAATATATTGAGTGGTTCCCTGCACATTTACTGGAACTGTATTTTGAGTAACCACTGGCACATGTGCAACAGTAGGTACCGGTACAACTTGTGGTTGGTTCACCACCGAACCAGGCAGTTGGACAGGAATTGTCTGGCCATTTGGAAGCTGTAGCAAGGCTTGCATGGTAACCTGGCTTGGCACTACAATTGGTTTTGACCTGAAACATAAATTCTTGTTATATGACTCCTATAAAATACCTCCTCTGATTGGCTGAACTAGCTTACACTGGCTAGGACAGATCTTGCTATCAAACAGTGATTGTTTATGTCAGTGCTGACAGAGAGCTAAAAATAGATTGAACTAAATCTAGCCCAGGTGACATTACTTTTGTCACTGTTGATAGAGAGCTAAAATAGATATTGCAACACTTACTGATTTCTTATGTATATGTGTTGAATTCAGAATTTGTTCATTTTATGAGAACAGCATTTAACCCATTTATGAATTTCCCACCATTATCTATTGGAACAGTCCATTTCTGTTATAAGGGATGTTAGGTGGTATTTTTCATTTTTATTCAAGTTTTAATATAAAATTATGCAAGCAAACAGTAGAGACCCTGATCAGACGTCAGATTCTGTGGCATCTGATCTGCGTCTGCACTATTTGCCTATGTCCCACAAAAATGACGCTAGGCATATATGGGTTAAAAAATGCAACTTATTTTGCTTATCTCATAAGAGTTGCAGAAATTTGGGAAGTATATGGTTGAAATAAGCTTCCTGGAAACATCTGATTTGAGTAAATTTATAATATCAAAATACTTTAAATAAAACTAGGAAAAGAGAGACAGTGTCATATAACAAAACAATTGGTGCATTCTTTTTCGGTTAACATCAGGATAAGTCAACCCTCGAAAGTGATGTTCACCTCGGCTTCGCCTCGGTGAAGATCACTATTCTCAGGTTGACAAATCCTGATGTCAAACTCAAAAGAAAGCATCAATTGTATAATGTAAAACTACTTCAAACTAGACATTGTGATTGTGGAAATATTTGTGGTACTTTTCATTAAACAAGATCCACAAAATAATTTTCATATTTGTTTCGAAATTTGATCAGGTAATACCATGACTGGATTTGGTTATTTTTAACTTTGCACAAAACATATATCTTTCAAAAACAATGAAATAGATTCGTTAAATTTTAGCAGTTTTCATAAATAATCTGTGAAACTTTAATATCATTCAATTGTTTTTTCTAAGTATAGACCAGTCTCTTTAAAACACATCTCATTATAACATCAATTTGGATATAACATTGTCATGTTGTGGCTCCCAATTTTTTTAACATCAAATTTAAAAAATGTCCATTTATTACATAATTCAAACCCCCCAAAAAACTAACTCACAAAACCAAAAAACAATCCACCCACACACTTACATTAAATACCATCAAATTCAATGGCTTTAGCCATCAAGATTGTCACCTGATTAAACCTGAGATAACAAGTCATCTATATAATACATAAGCTTCAAATATTATCAGCCAATCAGAACAGCCTATGATGACTCAGAACCATGTGAATTGCGCAACTACCAGAAATGTCATATTGTTGGATGTTTGGCAAGATCTGACAATCAATGTAATCATATTGCCACTCATTCATTATTTAATTTATACAATATTGCTAATCTTTAGGAGTTAACTCTGTCCACACACTGCCAAGATGATATGGGCGACGCACGAAAACCTGTATTTGGGGGTTTGCGAACAACAAAGGCGCAGACCAGCCTGCGCATCCACGCAGACTGATCAGCACATTTATTTTTCGCTTATTGGAAAGTATCATATCTAGAGTTGCTACGAGCGAAATTTAAATTTTCTAGCTAGTACCTGTACCTGAGCAAGCTCACTTTGTCGGAAGCCCTGAAGACAGGTTTTCTCGCGACGAGGCCCATAGAGGCTATCTCAAAACTCTTTATAACGTCACTTTTTATAACAGAATATTCACTATCTAACATTAATTTGCAGAGAAAGGATCTGTTTCCATTTTCTATAAAAATTAAATTCATTATAACAGAATTTTTACTATGGCTCAAGCAATTTGGTGATCAGGTTAAGGTCTTTTGCATGAACAGGTATCTGTCACATTTGATAAGAAGGACGCTTTGTGAAGGTAATGGGGCCATGACTTAGAATCTCATCCGACAGACTGGACGAGCCGGGGTTCATACTTACTTTGTTTTTATCACAGTATTGACAGAGTGTGGAGCTAAAACCTACAGGTATGGCTGTATATAAATACAGCAATACTTACAGGCCTGCAGATAACAGTGCGTATTTGATAATTATTTTTCTAATTTCTCAACCAAAACATATGTTGTGGGTACTCAAAAGAACCGTCTCAATGAGACGGTTCTTTTGAGCACCCAAAAGACATATTAAAATTGATGGGTAAGGAAACAAGTAGCCCAATGGGCAACAATTGCTCACCATGGAGCCAGCATAATCTTTGGATACACCATAATTTACGATGCTCAAAGGCAGATAACTCTGACCTTGAAACAGTGACCAGGAATTAATTCAAAAACATAAGATATTATGCCAGTTCTAGTTATCTGCAAGTATTAAAAAGATCTGAATAAAAATTGCATTGGAAACCTGTAGAGAGTGTAGTTTTCAGATACTCAAGGGCAGCTAACTCCGTAGTCAGTTATGGGATCTGAACAAAATTCAAACTCATCCATACTTTTATGTATGTCCTGGTAACCTACAGGGATGAAGAAAATCATATGAAAAATGAAGGTGCTAGAGTGGTCACAACATTATATAGTTATATTTTAGATGCTCAAGGGCAGCTAACTCTGTATCTGGTGGATGGGTATGGCGGAAAATCAAACTCATCCAAACTTTTATGGAAGTCCTTGTTACCTACAAATGAGGAAGATCCATTCAAAAATGAAGGTGCTAGGCTAGAGTGGTCACAACAGATCTCTCATTGTAAGTCTATGCAGATTTTTTATGATGCTCAAGGGAATTTAACTCCACAGTCTAAAGTTGGTTCTACTTTAAATTAAATTCATCCAAGCTTTTGTGGTTGTCCTTGTTACCTGCAATAATAAAGAAGATCCAATCAAAAATGAAGGAGCTAGAGTGGTCACAACATTATTCATTAATTTTTAAGATGCTCAAGGGGAGCTAACTCCAAAATAAAACTTATTTGATGGGATCTTGACGAAATTCAAACTCATCCATGCTTTAATTGTTGTCCTTATTGTATGCAAGAATGAAGAAGATCCATTCCAAATTGAAAGCACTAGAGTGGTTGCAATATTTCTCCCATTATAAGTATATAGGGATTTTTCCAAACGCTCAAGGCAGGTAACTCTTAAGCTCCTGGTCGGATCCTGCTGAATTTCGAACCCATCCGAGATATTATGGGTTTACTTGTTGCCTGCAAGAATGAAGAAGATCCAATCAAAAATGAAGGAGCTAGAGTGGTCACAACATTATTCATTAAATTTTAAGATGCTCAAGGGGAGCTAACTCCAAAATGTGTGATGGGATCTTGACGAAATTCAAACTCCTCCAAGCTTTAATAGTTGTTCTTATTGTATGCAAGAATGAGGAAGATCCATTCAAAATTGAAAGAACTAGAGTGGTCACAACATTTCTCCCATTATAAGTCTATGGGGATTTATCCAAACGCTCAAGGGCAGGTAATTCATAAGTCCCTGGTCGGATCCTGCTGAATTTGGAACCCATCCGAGATATTATGGGTTTACTTGTTGCCTGCAAGAATGAAGAAGATCCATTCAAAAATGATGGAGCTTGAGTGGTCACAACATTATTCATTAATTTTTCTGACGCTCAAGGGCAGCTAACTCCGAAGTCAATGATGGAATCTTGCTGAAATTCACACTCATCTAAGCTTTAATAGTTGTCCTTATTGTATGCAAGAATGAGGAAGATCCATTCAAAATTGATAGCACTAGAGTGGTCACAACATTTCTCTCATTATAAGTCTATGGGGATTTTTCCAAACGCTCAAGGGCAGGTTACTCATAAGTCCCGGGTCGGATACTGCTGAATTTCGAACCCATTCGAGATATTATGGATTTCCTTGTTGCCTGCAAGAATAAAGAAGATCCAATCAAAAATGAAGGAGCTAGAGTGGTCACAACATTATTCATTAATTTTTTCGGACGCTCAAGGGCAGCTAACTAGGAAGTCAATGATGGAATCTTGCCGAAATTCAAAACCATCCAAGCTTTTATGGTTGGTCTTGTTATCTGCAAGAATGAGGAAGATCCATCCAAAAATGAAGGTACTACAGTGGTCACACTATTTCTCCCATTATAAGTCTATGGGGATTTTTCAAGACGCTCAAGGGCAGCTTACTCATAAGTCCCTGGTCTGATCCTATGGAATTTCGAACCCATTCGAGATTTTATGGTTGTCCTTGTTACCTGCAAGAATAAAGAAGAACAAATCAAAAATGAAGGAGCTAGAGTGGTCACAAGATTTTCCCCCTTATAACCCTATGGGAGCTATCTGTTGCCATGGAAACCAGAGTTCTGATCCGATTTTATCCAAAACCTAATGCAGTCAATCCCCCACCCCAATGATGCTCCTGATAAAGTTTGATTATGATTGGCCAGCTGATTCCAGAGATATTCGTGTTTGAAAGTGTGGACAGACCGACGCCGGCTCGAGTCCCATACTATAAGCTCACCCTGAGCCTTCGGCTCTGGAGAGCTAATAAATGCAATTTTAGGTGCACAAATGATCCTTATCTGGACCTATGACTTACCCTTTTTTATCACAGTATTGACAGAGCTCTGTGGAGCTACAGAAATGACTGTATATGTCTCCAGCAATACTTACTTTGTTTTTATCAAACTATTGACGGTATGTGGTGCTACAGGCACGGCTGTAAATGTCTCCAGTTTGTCTGAAGTTGAAGCAACAACATCATCCGAGTTATCACCGAGGATTTCCTCTACAGGGTCCTCCTCCCCCAACATTTCTTCTACTGATCTTAGATTGGTATCAGCATCAGATGCAGTGGGTAGCTCATCCTCATCATCGGACGTCGTAGATGTCGGCAAGGCCTGCGAGCTCAGGAACTTTTCTCGTTTCTTTGGTACGATTGAAGAGAGGGTGTTGTCCCTGTTCTTTGTTGGACTTATGTTACCATCCTCTTCAGGGTTGTCGATAATTATCTGAGGCACAGATGAAGGAAGGGGCGTGTCTAGAGATAGCATGGCATGGGAAACAGGAATATCCTGGAAAGATTATAAGAATCTATCATGAGCGTGAGGGTGGGATAAAAAAATCTGTGCTGAGGATCACCAATTGGAATCACTAGGCTTGCAGAGTGATGACAAACGGTGATTGCAAGGGACGGATTTTTCTATCCCATCCTCACACGAATAATGGATTCTTTTTCTTGTCCACCACTAAGTACCACAATTTATATTTGAAAAACATGTAAAAGGCTTCCAAATTCCTGAATTTTGCTGAGATGCGACATTGTGAAGTCATTTTAACATTACAATGACATCACCAAACATGGTGGCAACAGACTGCGGCTGTTCATTTTTTATCTTTCCCAAAGGCTGGTACAGGTATGTGAGATTAAGAGTATCCTTCATATGTATTGTTGTGGGACAAGGAAATCCCACCCGAGGACCAGAATAATTCGTCAGAAACGAGGCTCTGCCGAGTTTCTGACGAAATTATTCAGGTCCGAGGGTGGGATTTCCTTGTCCCACAACAATACATCATGATGGATACTTTTTCTCGACCACTTTGTGACTTTTTAAGGTTTTATATGAATTCTGTCAGTTCTGCATAATTTTTTAGATTTTTTGCGTTTGTTCCAATCTAAAAAATAAGTTCACCAACGAATTTTCCAGATGCAGAAATGGGTGTAAACATAGTTTAGCACCTAAAAACGGAAGCGAAACAGCATTTCAAGCGTCAGTTTGTTTTTTATTGGGGTTTGAAACTAACGTGGGTGTCAGTATCTTTTGACAAAGACGTCGTGGCGCCAAACTGTGTCAATAACGTGCGTCACGTTGCTGTAGCATTTTAGTGACGTCAGAAATGTTTTTGACGTCATTCAACAATGCGCAAATGGCGGACGCACTAGATATTGCCGTTTTGATATTTCTACATAATATTTAGGCGTGAATTGCTCTGAAAACAGCCTAAATTGTTATCATTTGAAGTCACGTGGATGGGATAAGCAGGTCATGTGGACGGGATAAGCAGGTCACGTGGATGGGATAAGGAAATTCCGCACTGCGTTTTGCTTATGGAACAGCTTGTCTTGAGCGATAAGTGGGCGAGAAAGAATTGTCTCACATGGGTAAATACAACGGAAATCCTGGTCTAGTGTGCGAGAAAAGAGAGCTATCGCTAGTTCAAGACTCACTGGAGGCACTCTGTTGTGTCCTTGAGCAAGTCTCAGCTTAATACTGATTCAACCAAGGAAGACAGGAAATTGTCCCGACATGACTGAAAATTGTTGATTGGGATGTTAAGTATAAACCGTACGACGATTTTGTTAACTCAACAAATATAACGCACTCAGGTAGAAAACAAAACATTTCATGAATAAGCTATTTTACCCGTTACCCTCCATTTTCCAAATCCTAGTTCCAGCACAGCATTTACCATCTACAGTAAAACCTGTCTTAAGCGGCCACTCAAAAAGAAGATCAATATTGGTTTTCAAGACCAATTATTGTTTAATGCAATTCAAAAGTATTGCAGAATGCTCCAAGGGGAGCATTCTGAAATACTTTCGACCTTCAATAAGCTACCATTTGTCATTAAGATCTTTGTTTTGGCTATTATTGAGTGGCCGCTTAAGACAGGTTATACTGTATGTTTAGACAAGTAGTGCTAGGCAAACAGTGTAAATCCAGATCAGACTGTTTCTGAAGAATTAGTCTGAACATGGTTCACGCAATTTGCTATTCCACCTATACATACATAACACCCATCAGGTTGTGAAATGGACTTTTTTGAGTTTTAGACCTTTGCATGCTACGAAAAAAATGCACCTGAAAATGTTGTCTGCTGAGGTCATATGCTGCATGTAAATGCTTACGTCAAGGACTAATTTGGGCATACAGACAAACAGTGTGGACCTACATGATCTGGATCCACACTGTTTGCTATAGAGATGATTTAAAAGGACCAGCAGAAGACACACAGCAGACAATACTCGCGATTAGCAGCCAGAGAGCTAGGAACATAGCCATCTTATTATGATACAAACAAGCCGGAGAAATAACTTTTGTGTATAAACAACTACACTTGAAAACCATGAATGGCAGATTTGATCTCCGGCTTATCAGTCTGTATGGTGAGACCAGTTTGCATATGACCTAAGCTGTTGGTGGGACATTCAAATCAAACACACAAAAACAAGTGGAATGTAGGAGCCCACTATACATAGATGGGTTAAACTCCTTGAATCAACTTAACCCCAGGGCCCCAGATAAGATTGTGTGACTGAAAATTATTTTCTTATATCTCAACCAAAACATATGTTGTGGGCACTCAAAAGAACCGTCTCGACGAGACGGTTCTTTTGAGCACCCAAAACTGATGTTTAAACTGATGGATAAGTAATAATCACAATTTTATGCAGAAAAAGATTGCTTAACTGGCCCTATGTAACCCATAAAAGCATAGCGTCCATTTTATGGGACATCTGCAATCAGTGCAATCTAGATCAGATGTCTCAGAATGCGGCATCTGATCAGGTTCCCCACTGTTTGCTAACAAAATGGGCTTTTAAAATTTGAATGAAATTGTAAATTACTACCCAGCAACCCTTAAATTCGAAATGGGTTCATCCAATTGATAAGGGTGGGAAATTCCATAAGGCATAAATGGGTTAACCTTTTGTATACTAGAGACTATTAAAAGCGTACATTGGCAAACAGTGAAGACCCAGATGAAATGCTGCATAATGCAGCATTTCAACAGGGTCTACACTATTTGCTAAGACATAAACATTTCTTTGAGGGGAATTTATAACTTGTTACCCCTCAATATATACAATGAATCATCCAAAGTTTATTGTATCAGACTTGAAGGAAGAATCCATTAGCGCATAAAGGGTTAACATGCCAGTGACTTCTACAACAGGGTTCATACAGGCAGGTATGAATAAAATTCAAGGACTTTTCAACAGTTTTCAAGGACTTTAAGTTAATGAAAATTACTGATCGAAAAGTTTAAATTCTTCTTCAGAAACACTAGACTGAGATAATGGAGACATTTGTACTGGAAAATTAGTATAAAATTGTTGTGCTTTTATTTGGTGCAGCATATGTATATAGGCACAACAATTTTATATTGATTTAGGTCTCTATCTACAGTGCTAAGTCCTACAGAAAATAGTAGAATTCAAGGACTTTTCAAGGCTTTTGAGTGATTTTCCAGTACTTTTTATGGCAGATTTAATTTTCAAGGACTTTTCAAGAAAGCCCTCTAAATTCAAGTACTTTTCAAGCCTGTGCGGGCCCTGTATAAGTAGAATCTTACTGATGAATCTGGTTCATCCATGGGATCCAGGGCTTTCTTGAAGGAATCATCGAAGGGGTTCTTACTGAGCTCCTGAAACAGACCTAGTTCTTCACAGTTCCTCAAGAACTTGGTTGGTGTTGGAGTCTGGTCTGAAATAGAAAAATTATATCCTGAACCAGAATCTTATTTTGTTTTGATTCTTTACATCCACTCAACAATCTTTCAGTTATGCGGGACGGGTCTTCCTGGGTTGAACCAGTACTAAGCTAGGATTAATGTTCTTGCTCAAGGACAAAACACATAGACGCCGGTGAGTCTCGAACCCACCACCCCTTGGTCTCGAGTCAAGCACTCTACCACTGAGCCACTGCGCTCCCTACAATCCGTATTAGACCAGGCCTTTAGTTATGAGTGTGTAGTGCATACAAAAGAATTAATTTTCCTATTTCTCAACCAAAACATATGTTGTGTGTACTCAAAAGAACCATCTCATTGAGATGGTTCTTTTAAGCACCCAAAACTTATGGGTAAGAAATTTTTCACAATTTTACGCTCAAAATTTGTGTTTATCTAAACCCCTAGTGACAGTGTAAACTGTTATGATTAGCCTACACCCACTCTGTTTTTTACAAATGTATGGTAAATGTTCTAAAATTTCGAACACAAGTTAGCTACAAAAAAGTCTAGACAAACAGCGCAGACCCAGATCAGACTGCTTCTGAAGAAGCAGTCTGATCAGGGTCTTCCCTGTTTGCTATTCTGACATGCATTTTGTGAATTCCAGCCCTAATAACCAGCATTTTATTTAAGAAAGAGAAAAAATGTTTGAAATTTTAGAACATTTGCTGTACAAACAGTAATAAATATGCCACTCTTAGGCACTAACCAATCTTTTTTTCTTTTAATTTATAACATTACAAATGTCCTCTTAACCATTAAAGCGCCAAGAAAAAAAATGCATCTGAAAATGTCGTCTGCTGTAGTCGTCTACTGCAAATAATTGCCTTACATTACTGACAAATTAAGTACAGAAGCAAACAGCGTGGACCCAGAACAGACTGCTCCTATAGGAGCAGTCTGATCTGGGTCCACACTGTTTGCCATAGAGGCTTCTTAAACATTTCAGCAGACAAGAAAAATGACGACTTCTGTTGCGATTGGCGTATTAAGGGTAATTTGCTATTCTCAACAGCAAGTCAGAAACATAACTACTGTGGTATCAATACAGTAAAACCTGTGTACAACGGCCACTCAAAAATAGACAAAACAAAGATCTTAATGACAAATGGTAGCATAATGAAGGTCAAAAGTATTGCAGATTGCTCCCCTTGGAGCATTTTGCAATACTTTTGAACTGCATTAAGTGATAGTTGGTCTTGAAAAACAAGTTTTGATCTTTTTAAGAGTGGCCGTTTTACACTGGTTTTACGATATACCGTATAACCATTTTCTTTGCACTGAGCATAGCCTATGCAGTTTTACACAGGTTTTACACGAGTTATAACCATTTTCTTTGCACTGAGCACAGCCTGAAGTGACATATTTTTTAATACACATGTATCAAGAAGAAATGGATGTCTTGATGTTGATTCATATTTTTGAGGATAACTGATATGAGCCTCCGGAAAGTTTTAAATCTTGATTTTAGACAAACTATCGTACATACCACATATTCCCATTGGAGAGAGTCCACCAGGCATAACCCCCAGATTCAAAGCCAAAGACATGTCATGTTTCTTCATATGAACAGACAGGTGGTCCTCGTTGATGAACCGCTGAAATATACGACATAAAATTATACAAAATAAAGAAAGCATTCAAAAATGTTGAGCACTTTTCCGCTACTCATTTCAACTAGACCTTTGCGTTTATCTGGTCTTTGATCCACAAAATGCTAGTCAGAAGTACAAACAGTGAAGGCCCTGCTAAGAGAAGTTAACTGATCTGGATCTACACTATTTGTTGTGGCTTTTTATAAGTGGTAACAACAAGTGTTAGAACTTTAAGGATGGCCATATTGCTTTCTTAATAGAAAATATACATGTATGTTAAAATATTTAAAATGTTATCAACACTTTACATAGCTTACTGAAGGTTCCAATACCGTACCAGATATGCACAAACCCACTATTTAAACAAACGTATAATGACATTATGACCGACAACTTTCTGTGATAGTGATTATTGACATCATGACTAACAATGTTCTCCGATAATATATGTTGACATCATGACTGATCAATTTCTCAGATAAAGTACAGTGTGCTGATATCATATCTGACAACTTTCTCAGGTAGAGTATGCAGGTATAATGTCTGGAAACACAAGTAAAGTTTATCAAGTAATATAACTGTGAGCTTACCATACCACATCCCGGCTGATAACACAGGAAATGTTTATCAAGTAATATAACTGTGAACTAACCATACCACATCCCTGCTGATAACACAGGAAATGTTTATCAAGTAATATAACTGTGAGCTTACCATACCACATCCCGGCTGATAACACAGGAAATGTTTATCAAGTAATATAACTGTGAACTTACCATACCACATCCCGGCTGATAACACAGGAAATGTTTATCAAGTAATATAACTGTGAACTTACCATACCACATCCCTGCTGATAACACAGGAAAGGTTTATCAAGTGATATAACTGTGAACTTACCATACCACATCCCGGCTGATAACACAGGAAATGTTTATCAAGTGATATAACTGTGAACTTACCATACCACATCCCGGCTGATAACACAGGAAATGTTTATCAAGTAATATAACTGTGAACTTACCATACCACATCCCTGCTAATAACACAGGAAATGTTTATCAAGTAATATAACTGTGAGCTTACCATACCACATCCCGGCTGATAACACAGGAAATGTTTATCAAGTAATATAACTGTGAACTTACCATCCCACATCCCGGCTGATAACACAGGAAATGTTTATCAAGTAATATAACTGTGAACTTACCATACCACATCCCTGCTGATAACACAGGAAAGGTTTATCAAGTAATATAACTGTGAACTTACCATACCACATCCCGGCTGATAACACAGGAAAGGTTTATCATCTTCAGCCATTATCCCACCTCATAACACACACAAGCTTCTAACTGAAAAAAGACAAAAAGTTCTATAAACACGGATTTACAGAGAAATTAGTATAAATTTGGGACTCAAACAGTTCGGATGCAAACCAGACCAGACAAATCACCCACTCTATTCCTGAAAGAGTTTTTCAATATTTTAAAGGGGGGGGGGGGGGGGGGTCGGGGTCGGGGGAGTGGGTATGGGAATCAGCAAACGACAAAAAATCATGCAAAATTACCAAGTATGGAAAGGGATATTAGACCAAGCTCAAAAATGCAAGGTTGGCAACCGACCGGTCAATATGCATATTGACCAGACCAGTGGTCATTACTGGTTTTAACCGATCATTACTGGTCGATTGGTGGTTGATTGAAAAAAATGGTCAATGTGAAGATATCTAGCATAAGTTAACTTATGCCATTTTAATGGACTCTCTAAATAAACTTAAAATAGTTTCAATATAAGATAATACAGGCTTAATCATGAGTTGCTAATGCTATAATAAATGTATTAATAATTATTTAAAGTAGGCTGTAAAACAAACAAAAATGAAATGTCAATAGTTTTAAACCTTCAGTCTCAATCAAACTGACTCTTACCACAACTTTTAGTTCAGACTTAAGATTTGGAACTTATTTTTTATTATTAAACCATCAATAAAAAAAAGTAAAGCAAATGCAAGTAATGAAATAAAAAATAATTTTAAAACTAGCTAATTCATAGTCATAAAAAGATTTAAATCAGTGACTAATTAAATGAAAGAAAGTACAAAAATCAATCAATACTTCAAATTGATCATCAAAGAGGTTATCATGTAAGAATTAATCATTGCTCTATTAGTTAAACTGCAAATTGAATTTGATTCTCACCTGAAGAGACAAAGGTATGAAAATTGTAAAGAAAACACTAAATGTTGAAAATATATCAAGGAGTTAATTTTAACTTTAATTTAATACCCCATCCTTAACCCATTTCGTTATACTGCATTCATCACCCCTGGGGCAACTTGCTTACATTTCCTCGTTATCACGTGATATAAATGAGGCATTCTGATTGGTGATCCCAGTATTTCCATGAGAAAATTTATTCTATTTTAATCGTGCGCCCAAGTCATAATTCTATTTTTATTTTTGGGATATCCAATCATATCGCTTGTTACAAATGTAGCTTGGTAAGACTTCCATCAGTTCACGTGCTGTGATAATGACATTTCTACCGCATTTATAGTCTGTTTGCATAAACCTTTATGTAAAATAAACGCTTTTGAAAGCTAAGTGCATGCAGTCTCATCAGTCATCCGTAGCCGCACTATGAAGCTATCGATCCTTAGCTGTATGTATCCAAGAAGCGTAGAACGTGACAGGCTGATCTGGGTCTACCCTTTAGCGCACATCATATCATCAGTGGTAGATTGTAGAAATTTGGGTACGCAGGTTCATTTATATATTTAATCTTTCAAAGGCAGCCGATTCGTAGGCTATCTTCTGTCAAAGGAATTTCGTTGGTTTAAAATATGCAGATACTCGAGGTGCGTTGTGTCATGGCAAGAAACCTTATCATCTGCTTAGTAGATCTACTGGATAAACCCAGAAAAAATAAAGAGATCAAATATGTTGTTGTTTTTTTATACATTTACATACTTGATTCAGCCCTCCGAGATTCAATCTTTCTATAGCCCGAACGTTCGGGAAAGTTCCTCATAAGTCATCAGAAGAAGTATTTCAAATATGCACTCAAGTGTACTACTGTCCGTCACGACCATCGGAGTTGTTCATCGAGACACATAATAATTAAGCTACCGTATGAATAATCCAAAACTCTCAGTGAAGACTCCGATCAGCTTGAGGGCAAATCTTCGTTGTGCTCTAAGCCAAGGAATCATGTGTTCTGCATGGACCAAGTGCGGATCCAGAGGGGCGGGGGGGCAGGGGGTCTGGACCCCCCTGGAAAATCACAAGTTATATGGGTTTCTACAGGGAATAAGCAATTGGACCCCACCTGGAAAAAGTTGGACACCCCCCCCCCCTGGAAAATGTTGGACCCCCTCTGGAACCTTGAAAAATGATAGATTTCTTTGAAAATGACCATTTCACTTCCGTAAAATAAGCTGAGGATAAAAAAGAAACACACACATACAAAAAAAAAAACGTTGTCAGAACTTTTTTGTCAGACTGGAAACCCCCCCCCCCCCCCACTGACTAAAATTCCTGGATCCGCGCATGTGGACAGTTCTGACTTATCGGACTAGGCGCATGCCCAGACTGAGTATAGATCAGTGTTGGTTTTGTTATGCGATTACGATAGGCTCAGGTTCCGTTAATAAATTACAAGTTAGCACACAACGTTTTGGTACTTTTGGTACTTATCGCATCGAGGACCAGCGAATGCCCAGACGAATCATTGCACATGACCTTTTTTTTGAATACCAGAGGTCTCCGCTGAAATGAAGTATATTTAGTACAGCTCTGGTCAAAACTGTTTTACCAAGCCCCATTCGATAGCCGAACATGATACATTCACGCTATTCGATAGCCGAACATGATACATTCACGCTGAAACTAAGTAGTACCCGAATAATTTCGTTTCTTGCATGCAGTTTGAGCGACAGAAAAGAGCATAAAACAATCAAAAAAAGTTCAGAAAGAACCGTCTCATGTCTATTAAGCATTCAATCAAGCAGTTTTATTGCCTTGATCTGAGAACGCATACAACATTAGGACCAGAACACGAGATTTCGGTACTAATCCCACATGCGCAAAGTCACCATTTAAACATGCATCACTATCTAAACATGCATGCGCAGCTAGCATGTTGGAGCTAGCAGTCTAAATTTTGGCCTGAATCCTCATATAAGTCCCAACTTTGTGTACAACGAGAAGTAATTACTCTAGCAAAGCTGTGCGTGTGTACAGGCTTGTCTGAGTCTTCGCTTCTCGCCAATGCGATAAGTATCAAATCTCGCGTAATTGCTCAAATTTGTCTTTTTTTTATACAAGATATAAATATTTTAAATATATGCTGCGTCAGCCGAATAAGACGACAATGCTCTGACATTGGTGTGAGTATTATTATGCCTTGCTTAAAGTGGGACTTGATGTGAATCACTATACATGCGGACAGCAAAGACCCAGGCGAGATGGCGACAATGAATAGGCTTAAGTATGAGATTTCGCTTGTTGTGAACAAGATATATACGATGTTTCAATTTAATATCTGATTTGCTGCTACATTAAAGATGTCTTGTTTTTTGTTTGTTTGAACATTTGTCTTCTCATAGAAGACGCGCAGACTCATCTGAGCATTCGTTTGTCGCCGATGTGGTAGATTAAAATATCACATGGGTCCAGATATTGAGAATTTTGTCTGAAGCTTCACCTACTTCAAATTCTTCTGTTTTTTTTTTTTTTTTTTTTTTTGATTGTCTGAACGGCGAAGGTTATGGCTAAAGCAGGCTCGTCCGCTCCACCGTGCGATATTGGGTGCGATGAGGGGAAAAATTGTGTATGTGTGTTTTGCTTTTTCCGTAAGTATGCTGATACGAAACTGCTACATTTACATAATTGAATGAATGATGATCCCCAGCTGAGTGCATTGCCAATCATGAATTTTAATCGAGGGGTTGCGGTTTCGAGCTTTGCCGGAGGCACTGCGTTGTGTCCTTAAGCAAGACACTTTATCCTCTGCTTAGTCCTGGTTCAACCCAAGAAGACCCGTCCCGGCATGACTGAAAAAATGTTGACTGGGATGTAAAGAATCAAATCTAACAAACAAAACAAATTTTAATCCAAGCTAATTGGCTCGATAGATACATTTAGAGAAAACAGACTATAATATCTAACTCTTTTATTTGATTGGATGAAACAGATAATATGGGATTGCGTCATACGACTTCAATGTAGGGCATCGCGTTGAAATGTGTTTGTGGCCGTTTTCAAGTTCAAACTCTTGTTCAGTTTATGGACACGGCTGTTACATGCTTTTCCTGGTCATCAACTCCAAATGACTGATAGCGCGCCTTACTTATCTACATTTGCGATCATTCTGTAATCAGGTAATGGCCTTGAATATCTTGCAGGATGACAAAATTATATTGGTCTTTCCAATCGAGCTATTTTGAGTAACGAAAAAATACTATATCACCTCCACATAAAAGAGTAGCGATCATATTACCAACATTTTGATTGGCTAGTGAGGTACTCCCCGCTGATATGAATATTCATAGGAAACGATGGTTTTTTAGCGAGATATCCAAGGGTGATGGAAGGAGTGAAACGGAATGCTTCACCCCTGGGTAAACGAGGATGTTAATACCCCAGAACAAATAAAGCTGTCAAAATACTGGGCATGTCTCTCAGACTGAAGAAGGTGTGTCCAGTTTATAAGACCTATCCAATCACTGAGCTTAAAATGCATTTTCTAATTCACTGGCATCTGTGTTAATATAGAGGTGTGATAGTGTGGCCATTCTGTTATCTGCTGTTATCAGTTAACTTAATGATTTATTCAGTCATAAGTTATTGGTATTGGCTAAAAAGGATGAAAAAAGACCCTGTTAGGCTGTATGGTTATTCTATTCTGCCCTTGATGATTAAAAGACTATATAGTGTTAGGTGCCAGTACTATAATTCAGAAGTCAGTGCTTAGGTAAAAAGTGACCTTGGCAGGGACAAAACAGTATTTTCATCCCCACGCTTTTTTAAAAAAGCGAAGGGGAAATTGTTATCGCCTCCGTCCGTCTGTTATGCTATTTCCTCCTAAACCATTGGACGAAATTCAACCAAATTTGGTGTGTGAGCTACTCAAATGAATGGGGCACGCAATGTCAATTTTTTTTGGGGCCCACCCCCTGGGGCCCTGGGGAGGGGTCAAAAGGTCAAATATCATTTAATTTCAATTACAAAGTCAATTTCAAAGATTTTTATTCCATACTGTGTATGTGTTCTCACAAATGAGATACAAAACATATAAGACATGTTTTTTTATTCTGTCGACTGGGTCATGCCCTAGGGGTGGGACTTGGGGGTACTTAGGGGCCAAAATCAAATTCCATCCTGCTGTCTGTCAGATATGCTATCTCCTCCTAAACCATTAGACGAAATTCAACCAAATTTTGTGTGTGAGTTACTCCCATGAATGGGGCGTGCAACAGCTAATTTCTTTTAGGCCCCGCCCCCTGGGGCCCTGGGGAGGGGTCAAAAGGTCAAATATTATTTAATTTCAATAACATAGTCAATTTCAAAGATTTTTATTCCAAACTTTGTGTGTATTCTCACAAATGAAAGATACAAAACATATCAGACAGGATTTTCATTCTGAGGCCTGGGTCATGCCCTAGGGGTGGGACTTTTGGGCGCTGGGGGTGCCTAGGTGGTCAAAAAAATATTTTTCAAACATGTTCATGTGGCATATCAAATCGACGAGGATGACGAGCAGAACAGAATGCAAGTAACATTTTCATCCTAGGGTCAAACTGGTGACCTTGGAGCAGGTCAAAAGGTCAAATATCATTAACATGTCAATTTCAAAGATTTTTATACCAAACTTTGTGTGTGTTCTCACAAATAAAAGATAGAAAACATATTTTATTCTGTTGCCAGAGTCATGCCCCGGGGTGGGACTTGTGGGTGCTGGGGGGAGTCAAAAACTTTAGCGTGGGGATTTGTGATGGCGCCCCATCAGCTGCGCACTCTAGTTTTTTTTTTTTCAATTAGAATACAAAACCTGACCTATTATCTCACTACGCTACTTAAATGGCTACTTAAAATTTTCAATCGACCATTATTGACCACTTTTTGGCATACTGACCTGGGCGGTTTTAACCTGTTAAAACCATGGGTGGTTTCGACCTTCCGACCTTGCAAAATGTAATACCACTGATGCATTCATGCCTGTATTTGAAAATTAATTTTCTTATTTCTCAACCAAAACATATATTGTTGGTACTCAAAAGAATCGTCTCAATGAGAGGGTTCTTTTCAGCACCAAAAACACATACAAATGTATTTAAACTGATAGGAAAGAAAATAATCGCAATTTTAAGCTAAACAATTTTGCTTAGGCTTAAATGAAATATATGTGTGGTTCCTATTGCCTACCTACCCTATTTTTTTAACCCTACCCTAAACATTAAAATGGTCTTTGGAGAAAAAATACCTGAAATGGGCACTTTTTCAGATTTTGTCACTATTTTCTTTGTTAAATGTTATATCAAAATTTAATAATTTCCCTACCTACCTACCCTAAATTTTGTTGGTATGCAACAGGAACCACACATATATTTCATTTAGGCCTTATCTGAATGGGTAGACCTTTGGTACTGTACTTCTAAAAACTGAAACTCTGTCAGCAAGACCCCCCACCCCACTTTGTATTTTTAGGGGTTGCCAGTCAAAAATTCTGTATAATGATGTACTTCTGTACCTGAAAATTGTTTTCATATTAGCAATCAGAGCAGACCTTGATGAAATGATGCTTTATACTGCATTTCATCTGGGTCTTCACTGTTTGCAAAAGTACCTATATACCATTATCCAGAATGAAAAGCTTTAACATTCAGTCAGCTAGGACATCTAGCAAACTAGAGGACCTGAAGGTCCTGAGGCGCTCACCTGATCTCCTTAATAATTGTAAAACAGGTCAAGGTCAACTACAGCTTAAAATGAAACTTATTTTGTTTTGCCATATATGGGGGTTGCAGCCATTATGGTCCAATAACCTAAACAATCTAACAGCCCAGTGATTTCTGAGAAAAGATGATTAGATAGGTATGTAGTGGTCCAAATGAGTGGCCTTGGATTAAAGGTCACAGGTCAGCTTGACATTTGGCACTTATATAAAACCATTGTCTAATTAGGTTAAATATTTCTCACAGGTATTATGATTTCGGCTAAAACAGCTATAGAAAAATGAACATTTTAAGATTTTCCCATTACAAATGCATTAGAAATCAAATTTGACCTTGCCATAAAGTAAGTCAAGGTCAACCTAGATTCATCATTTCTGCAAACCTGGTAGGGACCACATCCTCAATGCTACATAGTAAGTCCCAAGGCCATTGGCCTTTTGGTTCCAGAGAAGAAGATATTTAAATAGTTTTTATCATATATGGGCTTGGTGGCCATTTTGGTCATGTGACAATAACAATTTGTACAAATTTTGGCTAACCAATCATAAGGAGTGGTCATATGAAATTTGATTTCCATTGGCCTAGTGGTTCTGAGAAAACTATGTTTAAATATGTTGATGGGTCTCCAATATGAGCGACCTTGGCTGAAAGGTCAAAGGTCAACCTTGACCTTTGAAACTTATTTATAGCCATTGTCTCATTAGTTTAAACATATCAAGTAAGAATAATGACTTTGGCTTCAACAGTATTCAAAAAATCAACTTTTCAAAAAAATTCCCATTTAAATGCATTAGGAAGCAAATTTGACCTTGACATTTAGTAGGTCATGGTCAACCTAGGATCATTATTTGAACAAACTTGGTAGGCCTAACACCCCCAATGCTACATACCAAGTCCCAAGGTCATCGGCCTGCTGGTTCTGGAGAAGAAGATTTTTAAAAGGTTTTTACCATATATGGGCGTGGCCGCCATCTTGGTCATGTGACCTAAGTGTTTTGAATAAATTTTAACTATCTTATCATAAGGAGTCTTCACATGAAATTTGAGATCAATTGGGCCAATGGTTTGTGAGAAAACTAAGTTTTAATATATTGATTGGACCACAATATGAGCGACCTTTGCTGAAAGGGAAAATGTCAACCTTGACCTTTGAAACTTATTTATAGCCATTGTCTCATTATTTTTAACATATCAAGTAAGAATAATGACTTTGGCTTCAACAGTATTCAAAAAAACAACTTTTCAAAAAAATTCCCATTTATATGCATTAGGAAGCAAATTTGACCTTGACGTTAAATAGGTCAAGGTCAACCTAGGATCATTATTTGAACAAACTTGGCAGGCCCAGCACCCCCAATGCTACACACCAAGTCCCAAGGTCATCGGCCTTCTGGTTCTGGAGAATAAGATTTTTAAAGGGTTTTTACTATATATGGGCGTGGCGGCCATCTTGGTCAAGTGACCAAGACCATTTGAACAAACTTTCGTTCCTGCGTCCTAAGGAGTCTCCATATGAAATTTGAGTTTAATTGGCCCAGTGGTTTCAGAGGAGAAGATGTTTGAAAATGTTGACGGACGGACGACAGACGACGGACGACGTACGACGGACGGACGGACGACGGAGTGACTGGTATACTATTAGCTCACCCATGAGCCTTCAGCTCAGGTGAGCTAAAAAGGTAAAAGAAGATCAGAATGCTCCGGGAGGATAAGTCTTATCAGGGTTTACATTGTTTGCTATTCCATTGCAGACAGTCAAATATTTTTTAAAAAATATTATTTTTAGGATAAGTAAAGCCTACTCAAGGGCTCCAAGTAAAATAATCAGTCGAGGTGTCTCAAGTACTAGTTTAAACATATAAGATAGGAAAGTTGCAAGTCAGAACCCATGATCGGTCTCTTGCCTTTCTAGACAATTCTCTCCACGGTCATGCACCTCAGACACAAGAGCTACTCTTGTGGCTTGTATGCTTCCGCATCTCAGTGATGATACCTGCAGATGGTCCAAGACTAGGCCTTTAGTTAAGAGTGCATACCGAAAAATGAATTTCTTATTTCTCAACCAAAACATATGTTATGGGTACTCAAAAGAACCGTCTCAATGATAATGTTAATAATTAGGTAACGCCTATTGCCAGTAGGCTGTCAATAGCATTTTAGGTCTAACAATACTGATACATGTACATAAGTTAATAAAATTGGTGATATACACACACATAGTTATTATCAAATAACAAGTTAGCAAAGCATTTTCCAATATAATTCTTTGCTGTTGAAAATGTATTATTTTACTTGCGAAAGTAAAAAAAAAATTGAATTAAATCGTACTTATATCTATTAATAATGCAAAGTAGGCAAAATTCTTGCTGGCTGCCAATTGCATTTTACCTAAAATGCTATTGACAGCTGGCTGGCAATAGACACTTCCTTTAACTAAACATTTATAAGTTGTCCACAGCCTTTAAGCGAGGCACAAACTTGTGCATGGGTTGAGGACGAGTTTAGATTCTACAATCTCCACCATCAAATTGTGCTGTGATCCACACTCCTCGCTGAGGATGATGTTAATGTTGCGTCACGTTTCCTGATTTGCCACTGGTCAGTGCAGAATTGGGTAGCAGCACCTCTAGACTAATAGGTGACCAGGTGTCTGTTTGCATATTGATATGGGCATCAAGAGATATAATACTTGGCATCAGTTCTATACAACATGGTTTTATAATTTACTTAGAACTCAAGAAAGCTTTACCCCACCTAGTTGCAGAACTGCGACTTTAGATTTTTTTTCGATCTGGCTGCAGAGCTCTCGGAAACGCAGAATTACGCGTATTGGTACGCACGTTTTTTCCCTGGGACGCATGATTTTCGCTAGGCAGGAGTTCCGCGTACGCATGTTTTTTTAGTCGACACACGCTAGAGATAAATACACAGCGGGAGATAAAAAGCCCTTTGATATCGATCGATCGCGACACACTTTTCGAGCCGCGGGAGACATGATTTTTGTCCTGTCTCTGTTGACCAATCGTATCACTCGGACTGCAGTGAAGCAATTCTGACAGGTGATTGACAGGATTACCGATGCGGGACAATGTGATTATAACCAGGTGATTATTAAAATAATTAAGCAAGGATTATCGGATAATTGTTTGAAACAGATGCGCTATCGATTTACCGTTAATTAAAGGAGAAAAACTAATAGGGTTGGTTGGTTGGTTGGTTTTGTTGCTTTAAGTCCCAAGTCAACAGCTATGGTCATTGCGGGACGGTCAGTTCACCTAACCACACTTTTTCCTGGGCAGGTATGTAAACAACATCGGACTACCGACTTCCGAATTCGACTGATTAGGGATGAAAGAGAAAACATATTTAATTGCACTCGTTTGCGATTTTAGCGACATAAACATGGAGAAAAAACAAAATAAGTTTACGGATTTGCATTTCTTCATCGTTCATTGCTATGGCAAACAAACGAGTCTGAAATTGTTGAAAAAAAATTATACATCGGTAAGCCGTATACATAAACACAAACATATCACTTTCAGCAAGTAAAATCGTTCATCTAAATCATGCAAGCCATGTTAAGTGGCTAAGTAATGTCAATCTATTCATTGCAATCGCCGTAGACACTAGCGAGATGCGTTTTTAGAAGAATTTTTTTTTCCATCTGCATAAGATTATACAAAACAGAGGACTGCTATATCTATCTATCTATCTATCTATCTATCTATCTATCTATCTATCTATCTATTTATCTATCTATCTATCTATCTATCTATCTATCTATCTATCTATCTATCTATCTATCTATCTATCTATCTATCTATCTATCTATCTATCTATCTGTCTGTCTTGTTAATGAATAAAACAAGTACCAACAGTTTAATCTTTTATTTTGATAAGGCCAAACAAAAAAAATGTGTGTTCAGGTTACTTGAAAGTTAAAAATATACCAAAATATTTTGTTTTGTTAAGTAGGAACAATCCATTAATGCTTAAAGGGGTAAACTCAGTCAATCTAATAATCATTCAAATGTATCACTTCCGGCTGAAATGGAAAAGATATACGGTTTGCACAAATTGGTGAGACTCCAACTTTTTTGGAGTGTGACTCCCACTTTTTCAAGTGGGACTCCTACTTTTTGCCAGATGGGAGTCCTGAACTCCTGTTTTCAAAATTCTAGTGAGAGCTCTGGGCTGAATCAAAAGTCGCAGTGTTTTTGTGCTCTATCTTGATCGGTGATGGAGTCCCCTTTTGTTTTGGGAAAAACTCGTTTCCTTGACAATCCAACCATTTAGACTTCTTCATGTGTTTTACATACACAACCAAAGTTATACAAATGTTACCATTGACTTCGCTATTATGACACGATCAATGCAATCTGTAATATCATGTTCTTGTTGTTGTTTTTCGGCTCATCGCAGCCATTTTGCATGCTTTTCATGAGCTAGGGGTGATGACGTTTTCGCGATAAAATTCGGATGTTGAATTGATGAGACGAACTTAATAAAACGTTGAGAAATATTATAATAAAACCCGGTACTGGTTATACTCCCCATGACTAGGTAAGGTATGTCAGCGCTTTTTCAAAAAACTCAGTACATTATTATAATAAGATTAACAGTGGATTTTGGACATTATAAGAAACAAGTAGGTGTTTGAATTTTGAAAATCAGGGCAAAATTGTTAAAGCTATTGATTCTGTTAACTTACTCAATGTTGGTACGCTCGCAGCAGTCACGTTTCTGTATTATTGTGCATTGTAGCGCCCCCTATTTTCTATTAAATTATAACGAGTAATGACCTATTTCAGAAAATGAAAGTCGATTTCCAAGAATGGTTTGATTTCAATTTAATATAGCATGCCAAAGAAAATGAGATACTTACTTGACAGAAATCCTTAACAATCACATACCCCACCCGTATAAATCTAATTTTCGGAAAGGAAGCTTTGTCATGTCCCAAAATGTCATAATCAGACCGAAAATGGACTTTTCCAACAAGGCGGACAATTGTTATTCTGATCATGTGCTCACGTGACAAGTTTCCGCCAAAAGTAGCAAGCTAACGCAAGAGTACATTGACCTCTGAACCGAGAGAGGGTCAGCTTGTTTACGACAAGAAGCGATGGATTGGAAAGATCAGAATCAAATTACTTTTGCACAGTGATCAGAAAGATATTAGTGAAAGAAAATATTTTTTATTTCATGGCTAATCTTGCTGCACGCTGAATAGCTTTACTATCACACGCTTATGTTCAAATAGGCTATCAGTCAATACACACAGTTGGTACCCATCGTTTTTAAGGCGCCACGTGAATCTTATATTGAGACATTGAGTGTTTTGCCCTTCTTTTTGAACATGTGCGCAATAGTTTATGATTAGAATTGTATAATGATGTCATTGTTTGAATATGCAAAACCATTTGGATTTTTTTCTATGTATTTCCTGTTAGCGGAAGTGGGGGAGTTCCTTATCTGAAAATAGTCAATTTTCAATCCAGTGACATCCGTCGGAATACAGAACCAGGGTGAAAAATTTGCATACTAGGTTGAAGATTGACCTTTATTCGTTGACATTCATCAAGATATTAAAAGAAAACCTATTACAAATGGTGAGAGAGGTCACCGTAAAAATCAACCTGTATGCACAAAAAAGGATCCCATCCATTTCCATTAAGAACTCCTCGGACACTGTTTGTACATATCCAACTGGGTAGTTCTCAATGGCAACAAATTGGTAAAAGGCGGTCCCAGTTAGATCGGTAATTGGTCATCTTTTTTTGCAAATATCTACATGTAACAAATGTATGGTGAGATGGTATTGGATTCTTTTAATCTCAACAGACCAGGTATGATCATTTATAGGCCAATTATGATAATAAAGAAGGTAAAAGAAAACATTATATAAGTCTGATTTTGGTATTTAATGTTGTTAAAACATCTGTGTATTCAGAAAACGGAAAGTAAACAGGTCATTGTCGGTACATTAAATACCAAAACAAATTCGTGCCTGACTTTAGTACCCACAGAAAAAGCATGCTCTTCAGCTCAGAAGACAAAAATGACGCCATGTTTTGAAAACAAATAATGTAAACATTCTGTGTGAACAGTAGTATTTTATCTTTTTAGAACTAATCAGGTATGCATCAGCGGCAAACTAAATAGCAAAATATAGATAAACCTATAAACATACAAGGCAATGGCTAGAGGTACGGATCCGTACCCCTAGCCTGGGAGGCTAGGGATACGGATCCGTACCCCTAGCCTGGGAGGCTAGAGGTACGGATCCGTACCCCTAGTATATTCTACCATGTCAGGCTACAGGTACAGACATATAAACCTGATGAGAAGTTATCATGATTATAAGTGTTCGAAAATACCTTGTTGTTGTTTATGAAATACAAATCCAGCAAGTCGCCATTTGCAATGCGGGATAACTCTGTATAGTAAATATAAAAATGAAACACGAATTCGGAAATGGGACAAGTGGTGCGGATTTTATGTTGTATTATTATTATTATTATTATTATTATTATTATTATTATCCTATAGAAAGAAGATTAACCTCGAAAGGATTTTTTTTGTTGTGAAATGATACGACCTGTCAGGGTCCGTGTAAACACCTCAAAACACCACAAACCACCTCTAAACCATCCCAAACCACTTTCTTAACACCCAGAATATGTTTTTTTGATAGTATCAATAATTGAAGAAGAATAGATAGCAAATAATAAAATTGTACGGACTAACAAACGGACAGACAGACGGGTGGTGTGTAAAATTGTATTTTCTATCACTGTTAACGTAAGTTTTTGGTGCTCAAAAGAACCATCTCATCGTGAAGACTCTTTTGAGCACCAAAATTGTTAATCTGAAAATATAATAGTTGATTTAGGCATTATATCAAAACTAACATCAAAACTAAACATAAAAAGCGGGCCAGGGTCGGCTGGCCAGCGAAATGCCATTTGAATGGCATTTTATGGGCGGACCGATGCTGGGTTAGTGCGCTGGCTGGGTTTACTTGTCATGGCCTGCAAATGGAAAAGATAGATAGATAGATAGATAGATAGATAGATAGATAGATAGATAGATAGATAGATAGATAGATAGATAGATAGATAGATAGATAGATAGATAGATTACCTCTGTTCTCTCATTCCTGTACTCCTGGATTTCAAGTTCTTGCCACCGCGTATACAATGAAATGATATCTCATAATACTTCAGACGTTAATTAAGTTTTTTGTCTGGCATCCCTGGCTGTGCCTTTTCAATGGTTCACGAACTGGGCCTAAAGAATTGAACATTTTTTTCCTTCAATTTCTAAAGAGGAAAAGTCCTCAAACTTTTTCCCTATGTTCAGCATTTGAGCCATTCTGACAAAGTGAGACTGAACATAATTTTCTTGGAGTTAGCGAGAATTAGGCGATTACATCAAATAGTTATTATTATAGATATAATTATAGGTCTAGATACTGTTTGTTTGGATTAGGCTAATTAAGTACGTTCTTGAGTTCTTCTGATGTCTTTGAGGCTGGACATTAAAACATTTAGCCAATCATTGTATTTTGTTATTTTAAGTTAAAAGATGTCTTTGTGGTGCGTTATGCCGACCAATTAATCACAGAATGTTGTTCGCACCCTCGCTAATGACACAAACCGATAGTGAAAACAGCAAAAATAAATCATGAATAACAAGTTTTAATTTGATTTAATAATAATAATAATAATAATGATAATAATAATAATAATAATAATAATAATAATAATAATAGTAATAATAATAATAACAACAACAACACAACATAAATCCCGCGACACTTGTCCCAATTCCGAAATTCGTGTTTCGTTTTTATATTTACTATACAGAGCTATCCCACATTGCAAATGGCGACTTAATGGATTGGTATAATTTCATAACACAACAACAAGGTATTTTCTAACACTTATCATCATAATAATTTAGAATTTCTCATCAGGTTTATATGTCTGTACCTGTAGCCTGACATTGTAGAATATGCTAGGGGTACGGGTCCGTACCTCTAGCCTCCCAGGCTAGGGGTACGGATCCGTATCCCTAGCCTCCCAGGCTAGGAGTACGGATCCGTACCTCTAGCCACTGCCAACATACAAAATGTAGTAGTGTTAGAGGAAGACACTGTTTGGAAATGTGTTTTCAACTTGGTTTACGTCTACGATAACAGTAAGGGAAAAGATAGAGGCTTAAAAAATCAGGGCTATATGATAACATAAAATAAAAATCCATCATATCGCCCTGAATTCAGTGCTATACCCCACCCACTACAACTTGACTAAAAAGAAAGTAAATTGCAATGCTTTTCCAACAGATTTAAGCCTGTAGACACATACTGTAATGTGCATATATAAGGCAACATAAATTTTATCCTGAAAATATACTTTCTCTCTTCTGTTTACGGGCCTTTTGCAAATATATACACTTTTTCACCTGTTTATTGACAATTTGTGGACTGACAGGTGGTTTCTGTCGATAGATGGCGCAATGCAATTCATTTCCGGTATGGTTCTTTAAAGTGGTTTTCTTGAATTCAGCTGCTGACGGCCAAGTGTACTGTCCTCCGTGTTTCAGAAAATTGTTCTTTCGTGCTTACCTGTGATTTCATTGAATTGCATATTCAGTTGAGTGTGTCATCAATAGACCTGGCCAAGGTGTGAAATGCAATGAAATTATCATATTATAATGAATTGGCACAATGGGGTTTACTGATTAGCGAATTATGGCCCTAAAATTTAGGCAGTGGCTAGAGGTACGGATCCGTACCCCTAGCCTGGGAGGCTAGGGATACGGATCCGTACCCCTAGCCTGGGAGGCTAGAGGTACGGATCCGTACCCCTAGTATATTCTACCATGTCAGGCTACAGGTACAGACATATAACCCTGATGAGAAGTTATCATGATTATAAGTGTTCTAAAATACCTTTTTGTTGTGTTATGAAATACCAATCCAGTAAGTCGCCATTTGCAATGCGGGATAACTCTGTATAGTAAATATAAAAACGAAACACAAATTCGGAAATTCCGAAATGGGGCAAGTGGTGCGGGATTTATGTTGTGTTGTTATTATTATTATTATTATTATTATTATTATTATTATTATTATTATTATTATTATTATTATTATTTAAAAGGAAGATTAACCTCGAAAGGAATTTTGTTTTTGTTGTGAAATTATACGACCTGTCAGGGTCCGTGGAAACACCCCAAACCACCTCTAAACCATCCCAAACCACATTCTTAACTTTTTGTGATAGTATCAATAATTGAAGAAGAATAGATAGATAGATAGATAGATAGATAGATAGATAGATAGATAGATAGAGAGAGAGAGAGAGAGAGAGAGAGAGAGAGAGAGAGAGAGAGAGATAAATAGATAGATAGATAGATAGATAGATAGATTGTATTTTCTAAATTACCGTTGATTTGGTGCTCAAAAGAACCTTTCATCGAGAAGACTCTTTTTAGCGCCAACTATAATGTCTGAAATGACTGGAGAATAATTGATCTACGCATTATATTATATCCCACTAAACGGACCGATATTGGTCCGACATTGTGTGCTGCCTGGATTTATTTGTTAGGACCTTTAGACGTATGGGCAAACTTAATATTTTTAGATCCTAAAGGTACTTATGTTACTTCTAAGCATGAAAACACATAATAAAATTGTACTGACTGACCAAGGGACAGACAGACGGGTGGTGTGTAAAATTGTTTTTTCCATCAGTTTTAACGTAAGTTTTTGGTGCTCAAAAGAACCGTCTCATCGTGAAGACTCTTTTGAGCACCAAATATGTTTATCTGAAAATATAATAGTTGATTTACGCATTATATCAAAACTAATATCAAAACTAAACATAAAAAGCGGGCCAGGGTCGGCCCGCCAGCGAAATGCCATTTGAATGGCATTTTGTGGGCGGACCGATGTGGGTCCGACATAGTGTGCTGGCTGGGTTTACTTGTCATCATGACCTGCAAAACGAAAAGATAGATATATTACCTCTGTTCTCTCATTCCTGTACTCCTGGATTTAAAGTTCTTGCCACCGCGTATACAATGAAATGATATCTCATAATACTTCAGACGTTCATTAAGTTTTTTGGATGGCAATTTCGAATTCTAAAGAGGAAAAGTCCTCAAACTTTTTCCCTATGTTCAGCATTTGAGCTATTCTGACAAAGTGAGACTGAACATAATTTTCTTAGTGTTAGCGTGAATTAGGCGGTTACATCAAAAAGTTATTATTATAGGTATAATTATAGGTCTAGATACTGTTTGTACGGATTAGGCTAGTTAAGTACGTTCTTAAGTTTTTCTGATGTCTTTGAGGTTGGACATTAAAACATTCAGCCAAGCATTGTAATTTGTTCTTTTAAGTTTAAAGATGTTTTTGTGGTGCATTACGCCGACCAATTAATCACAGAATGTTGTTCGCACCCTCGCTAATGGCACAAACCGAAATTGAAAACAGCAAAAACAAATCATGAATAACAAGTTTTAATTTGATTTAATAATAATAATTATAATAATAATAATAATAATAATAATAATAGTAATAATAACAACAACAACACAACATAAATCCCGCGCCACTTGTCCCAATTCCGAATTCGTGTCTCGTTTTTATATTTACTATACAGAGTTATCCCACATTGCAAATGGCGACTTACTGGACTGGTATTTCATAACACAACAACAAGGTATTTTCTAACACTTATCATCATGATAATTTAGAATTTCTCATCAGGTTTACATGTCTGTACCTGTAGCCTGACATGGTAGAATATGCTAGGGGTACGGGTCCGTACCTCTAGCCTCCCAGGCTAGGGGTACGGATCCGTATCCCTAGCCTCCGAGGCTAGGGGTACGGATCCGTACCTCTAGCCACTGCCTAAAATTTAACGGTTAGCGAATTTTTATGGTTAATTTTACCGAATAGCGGAGTGAGAGGTGCTATTAATTAGCGAATTTTGGCCTAAAAGTATTATGATTAGCGATTTGGGGCCAAATAATTACCTTCTTTCTTTCTTTCGTATGTATGTTCCGCCCGTTTATAGGCGCACCACCTTTCGGCGTAGTAATGTTAGTGTTAATAAAAGTAACTAATTAAACTAGATCTGCTGTAGAAAATGGTAACGTGTGAAACTTTAGAAAATATATGTACAGGTCCTTGTGGTAGAGAATCAAGCTTTCACAGTGTCTGACTTCTTGGCCACAACCGCACAAGCAAATCGGTGAAAGTCCCAATCTTTCCTCTGGCACTCAACGCTACAGTAGCAGGTTATATGACAGCTCGAACAACGTTTAAGGTCCTCTCCTTTTTTGGCTGGATGCTTACAGTTTGAACAAACACTATATACACTGCTCACATCGTTGTCACTATCGTCACTATCAATGGTGTCCAGAAATTCACGAAGAATTGCCTGTTCGTTTAACAGGTCAGGATCAGCAGCAGGACTTGGTGTTGGATTTTCCGAGGACACCACGTCACTATTACTACCACAAGCAAGACTGGTATTTTCCAGTTCCTTTGCACATACAGAATTATCCAAATCCTGCTGGTCCTCTTCTGGCGAAGCCAAATCTGGTTTTCCAGCTAACTTCTTTTCCAGGAACCGCGCGTGTCTCTTCCTAGAATGAGCCAACGCAGAGGGAGATCTGTTCTTCTTCCGACGACGTCTCTTTACTGGTTTCACAGTAGTACGTCCGGTAACCTTGTTGTCGTCCTTGGCTTTGTTGGGAGTTTTAGCGGGAAGTTTGCAACTGACAGTTAATGAGAATTTATCCCGACTCCGCGTGAGTTTCCACGAGAATAGGTTGTCCTCATCATTCTCCAGTCTGTTTAGAACTTCCACGATCGATTTCGGTATAACACTGGGCAATCCTTCCATTATTTTTTTAATATCCAAAAATCTTGGTGGCGCGAAATCTACGTCCACTCTATCCGCCATTTTCATGCTCTCATTACCGAACAGCGGAATGACGCGTTTTAAAGGTTAGCGAATTCCGATGGAAAAAATTATTCCACTTTGTTTTTACAGTACACTGTTACTAATCACCGATGGGGGGGCTTACTTTTACCGACTGCTGATTTTGGGCCTAAATTTTACTGATTAATGGTTTTGAGGCATAAATTTTACTGATTAGCGATTTTGGGTTCTAAATTTTACTGATTAGCGATTTTTGGGCCCAAATTATACTGATTAGCGATTTCAGATGTTCTCCATTGAGACACTCTATAATACCTGCTTGATTACTTAAATAATCGTTAAACACACATTTCTCTCTCTATGAACCCCAAGATGATGGATGCTGGGAAAGGGCTGACCTCTTGGCTCTCGTTTGTGGTGTCTTCTGTGAGTTTGTCACTTTCCCATTGGTATCCTGGGTCAGGTGTGGTACTTGATTGTATCGATTCCTGATCTTTGCACCTTACTTACTTGGAATAAACAGTCCTCAATGCCATAGCTCACATCAAAGACTAGTCTTATCTAAGCGAATATGAGGTGATAAAAGAGATTAAAAGTATCTCTGTGTGTGGCACAAAAATAGGTAATTGGATTAAAACAGATAAATCATAAACTTAAATTAGATGCCTTATATTGAGTTATAATAATAGTAAATAATAATAATAATAATAATAATAATAATAATAATAATAATAATAATAATAATAGAAATGCCCAGAGTTGTTTTTTTTAATTATAAAGAAATTTATTTTTCATATGTTCAAATAATGTGTTAAAATAAATTCCTTATGGTATGGATATATTGTTTCTTCAGAGGTACTTTAAAGAAAACATGTTTCTGTGTTTATCCCTTAAAATTCCAGATTTATAAAATGATATCTTCCAATTGGTAAATTGGGCTTATCCATACTCCACGCCAGTGGTCCGAGACCACGAGTAGACTGCTCCTTCAACGGTACTAGAAAGAGAACATGTTTCCATGTTTTACCCCTTTAGACCCCGAATTTTTAAAATGGAATTTTCCAATTGGTGAGTTTGCTTAATCCATATTAGCTATCAATAAATAAAACAAACAAAAAATAATTGTCTCTAAGTAGATTGCACCTTTAGGAGCAGGCTGGTCTGCGACTATTTCGTTTGCAATGTGAACCAAGTGAGTTAAGTTTTAAATATTGCAGTGACTAAATCAATCAATCAATAGACTCTTTAGCTGCGACTTTAGTCATCTACTGATATCCTATGCAAACAGTTTTGATCTAGATCAGGACCAAAATGCTCGTCCTGATCTGGATCCAACCCGTTTGACACTCTGATAGTGTTCCTGAAAGAATTATTTGAAAAAAGTCAGCACACAACAAAAGAATTAACAATTACCCAGAATGCAAAGAGTTAAACTATAAAAAAATCAACCTGTAACCGTTAAGACACATGTACAAAATGGGCAAATCAATCTTTATTGTATAAATATGTATGGGGAAATCCATCAGAATTAAAAGGGTTATGAACTTTGAAACTATACGAGGGTCACTTATGAGGCCTAAATGGCCGAAACTAGCTAGTCTGACCCAGAAAATGTGCACACTCTAGTTTCAGTGCTTTGGTGCATTCTTTGCCACCAAAGGATACCCTTTTAATAACATATCTAACTTCACTACAGCTGGTGACTGGGACTGGGTGGCGGCGGTAGAACGTCACCCTGCCATTCACTATAGTGTAGATTTTATTTTCTTGTCCTTTGGTATCATGGGTTTCATTGTTGAACTTTGAAACTATTAGAGTGTCACTGATGAGGCCTAAATGGCCGAAACTAGCTAGTCTGGCCCAGAAAATATGCACACTCTTGTTTCAGTTCTTTGGTGCATTCTTTGCTTCTAAAGGATACCCTTTTAAGAACATATTTGAATTCACTACAGCTGGTGATTGGGTAGAACGCCTCCCTGCCCTTCACTATAGTGTAGATTGTATTTTCTTGTTCTTTGGGATCATGGGTTTCATTGTGGAACTTTGGAACTATAAGAGGGTCACTGACGAGGCCTAAACGTCGTCGATGAAAGGGAGACGTCACACCATGTCCATGTTGGTTCTGGTGTGCCTCAAGGTACAGTTCTTGGACCTCTACTTTTTATTTGCCACATTAATGATTTACCAGAACGCGTCAACTCTCAGATCAGACTATTTGCTGATGATTGTCTAATGTACAGGACAATAAACTCCCCACAAGATCACCAAACCCTCCAACGTGACCCCTTTAGCCTACAGATTTGGGCTGATGACTGGGGTATGAAGTTCATTGCCAAAAAATGCTACCTGCTTAGTAATTTTAAGGGCTCAAAGACCGAAACATATGAAATCAGCTCTACTGGGTCCAAGATATACATAACAGAACAGAATTTTTTTTTGGGACTTAAGCATTACAAATTTACAAGCTCATCGTCACAACAATACATAATATACAAATCATCTATTTTACGCATGCATTTAAAGTGTTATTAATTAGATAAGTGTAGTTCGAGAGTGAAGCAAATTTAGGCATTTTTGTCCCTATTTTGCTGAAAACTCATGTTAGTACATCCTAGGTGAGACTGTCTACAAAACAATACCACAACAGTCGTTGCATCATCGCCATTTGTATATTTCTGTATATCATAGAGGAGCATACTGCAATAAGGGCAAAACCAGGCCGAACTCTTAAAAGCAACATCGGTCCAGGGTTCACACTCTTTGCGTCTCACCAAAATCTATATATTTTGAACGCACATTTCGAAAAAGTGAAAAGGTGAACTCCCTGTTCAGTGTCCCCCGCCGGGCTCTCTCTGTATGCGAACCATAATTAATTGGTTATATTAATATACAAAAAAACAAGGTGCATCTGTGAACAGTATAAATATAGACTCCGACCAGACGCTGCATGAAACAACACCTGGTCCGGGTCATGTATCAATCTACCTTTTAATGGCGACGATTTGTAACCAACAAATCAACCAATCAATCCGTTAATCTACCAATGAATCAACCAATTAATAATCAATCAATCAGACAATTAAATCAACAATCAATCGATCAATTACGAGCCAGTCAAATAGGTCATTAACTCAAATTCAGTGACTGAATATTTTAGAGACATGCACTTTAATTTCCAAGTATTTCCGGCTTAAATCACATGATACACAAGATGGCGCATACTGCACAGAAAGGAAAATTAATCGCTGTCATCGGAGATGAGGTAACGTTGGAGAGTTCTAAGCCCCTTGTACCCTAAATTACCATTTAAGAGTAGTTGATTTATTAGACAATTTGTAGAACGTGTCGATGAATGGTTCTAAATAGTGATAGATGCAAGCTAATTGGTGCCAATGGTGGGTGGGGTACTGTTTCATTAGTAGCACATATATATTGCACATCAATCCTTGCTATATGGTGAGTTTTATTATATTTTGTGTAACACTTCACAGTGCACTTCAGTAACACCATGCTAAAGTGAAACCAGTGCATAAATGCAGCCTAAGGTGCATGAGGCTCAGACACACAAACCTGTAAATATAGACCAGGCACTCTAACATGAAGTCATGATACATCTTACATAGTCAGGGGCTCTAACCGGCTGTGTTGAGACAATTATTGACCAGCTGGTAAATACCAGTTGAAAATGCCTGCATGACAAATACTCCAAAAATCACAAAAGTGGCAAATACTGGCATTTATGAATAAAATTAATTTAAAAACATGCAAAATTAAAAAAACTTCCTACTGTATTTTGAAAAAATGACACTGGAATCAAACACTGGAATCAAACACTAACTAGCATCTACTTTGAAATGATTCTTATATACATGTCACAAGCATAGCCTTGGGAAACAGAATTTATGTATTTATTCATTGTAGTGTAATTATAGAAGTGACAAAACCTTTTGAGAATATGTTACAACGAGCCCTGGGGCCTAAGATCTTTAGATTACTGTGTGGCTAGTTAGGTATGAACTGAGGACAACAATTTTAATCTATCAAGCATATTCATAAAACACTGTGGTAATTATATACACATGCTTTCTAGTGTTGAGACAATTCCTAATTTGGATTGTTAAATGTGCATCAAACATGATCGAAGAAATGTTTTTAAAGTTTTAATCTACAAATTCTGAATAATTTTACCAAATTAATGTTTGTTAACTTGTATTTAGAATTCTTTTTGGGAAAATGCCAAAATATTCCTGATTATTCTGGAAAATGCCAGTAAATGTCAGTGGCATGGCATTTACTCATAAATGCCGGCATTTCCCAACCCTGCTAACCAGGGGCTCTAACAACCTAAGCAAAGTGTTTGGTCCTGTCCAAACCACCACACTTCTCTCCCTACAGTTATTCTGAGCTCATCCAGCTTTAAGGAAGATCTTCCAATAAGTTCATAACTCGGTGAACCGAACTTCAGTGAGTATATGTACATGTGTCTTCAGACCCAATTACGGCATAAGCAGAGAATGTGGCCACAGTAAGGTCAAGAGAGCTACTGGCAAAGCTTGAGGACCTTGACTTTATTTAAAGAGAAAGAATGCTTTGCTGGTATGTACATGTGAAGCATTCTAGTGGTGCAGTCAGAACCTACTGAACATGTGATATATACAGGTTGATTAATGTGTGGGTGAGGGAGGCCCAAGATGATGTGGAATGGATTGACATAGAATGACTGCCATGTTGTTGTTGTTGTTGTTTCGTAGAGCTCCGCCATTGACTTATTGGTGCACCCGGATTTAAACCAGTAAAAGGGGGATAATGGATAAAATGTTCTAAACACTAAAAGTCACCAACACCAGTGTACAATATAGCACAGTGAGTAATCAACACCACAAGAAGTTCTATGTACAAGAATGAGCTTTTTCAGTTTTAAAAGTCTCAAACACCTTCACCTGAAGTACTTTGTACAAAGTGAGCTATTACAGTTAATTTCGCGGGTTTAGAGATTAGAATGATTTGCACAGCTGCTTATGTGAGGGCCAGTCCAATCTCTGGCAGTCTTTGCTACAGTAGTTGGAGCTTTTACAGCCTGTACAGCAACGTAAAGCTGTCAAATTTCCTTTTTTCAAACTATGTGTACACACAATTTACGAATCATAACATTTATCCACTGAAATACTAGAATGCTCAACTGCAGCTTCTGCAGACAGTTTATTTAAATCAGATTGAACTTGGGCTGTAAAAAGTGTGTTGACAACGTCCTTTTCAATGGTTAGATATCTGGAAGACTGAGAAACATCAGATGTACGATCTAAGCTTTGAGTGGAAGCTTAAGAAACTCTACCCCTAAGAAAGGAACATGCAATTGGATATCATGTGTGAAATCTGCTATGGGTGCAGCTAACCAGCTACCTGGAGCCAGCCAACTGATGTGGATGGTGCACCTGCATGTTAATCAAAAACCTGATGATGATGATATTTCTAAACCCAAATTACAAATTAAGGCTTTCTTGTGCCATGGCTCACTACATTATTGAACCAAATAAGGGCACATGTTCTTTTTTTATGCCCCCTCCATGACAATGGCTGGGGCATTAAGTGTTACCCCTGTCCCTCTGTATGTGTTTCTGTATGTCACACCCAATGACGTCCGCTCTCGAAGTCGAATAGTTTTGATCAGAATTTTATGAAACTTGGTCACATTGTTTAGTACCATAATATCTCTAGTAACAGAGTGTCAAAATTATTTGGGTCCAGGTCAGGACCAACCTGTTTTCAAAGGTTATGAGATGACAAAAGTCACCACCGGAAAAAGAGTTAATATTATACGAGTATATATTCAATGTTTGGATGAAAAACAGTGTGGATCCTGATTAGTTGGCTTTATCAGAAGCCAGCTGATCTAGATTTACGCTGGTTTCAATAAAATGGTATAAAAATGGAAAAAAGTTTAAGTATTTGTATAATGTGCTTATTAGCATAGAGCAAACACTATAATATACTATATTCAAGGGGATTTGTAAAGCACTTTTACCCTTTACCCCATAGAGACGCCTTTTAACCCTTTTGCAAACAGAGCAGACCCAGATCAGGTAGCTCTTGTAAGAGCTGTCTGATCAGGGTCTTCTCTGTTTGCTTATGGAAATATAATATATCTGATCCTACTCTAGTAAACCTGACAAGTGATTTCTTCGTTTTATGTACCAACATGAAAGCTTATTTTTATAACAATTCAAAGTGGGTCAAGCCTAGCATGAATATTCATGAAGAAAAGGGATAACTTGAATTCTTTTTTCGTATTTATATTACAGGACACGTGTACAGGCTTCCTGCTTGGTGGAATAGGAGAGTTAAACAAAAAAAGAGAGCCAAATTTTCTTGTGGTGTCCAAAAGTAAGTAGCAAAATCTCATGTGCTCATGAATATCAACAGTCAGATTTTTTCTTCATGAGTACTGCTTTTTCATTCAACTTCAAGATTTGCACGAACTTAAAATGTACTTGACAAAAGATGGCTTTCATGAAAAGTCAGTGAAAATATAATATGCATTATTTAAAAAGTGCTTGAAAATGACTATATAACGCCTTGAAAAGTCCTTAAATTTTCTTTTTTTCTGAGAATATAGGCCTTAACCCTTTTGATGAAAAAAGTATGAAATTGTTAAAATTGCATATACTTCATCACAAAGGCAAAACAGTTTTTATACTAATATATTAGCATTATTGTAGTTCTTTAGCATTTGAGAATTCAAATTATAAAATGTACATACTAAAAGTGGCTTTCATAAAAAGTGTTGTCCTTGAAAATTATATAGGAGTATCCATCTCGTATATGTAGTGACATTAAACAAAGTACAATTTTTTTGAAATCGCATATACTTAATCACAAAGGCAAAACAGTTTTATACTAATATATTAGCATTATTGTAGTACTCTAGCATTTGAGAATTCGAATTATAAAATGTACATACTAAAAGTGGCTTTCATAAAAGTGTTGTCCTTGAAAATTATATAGGAGTATCCATCTCGTATATGTAGTGACATTAAACAAAGTACAATTTTTTTGAAATCGCATATACTTAATCACAAAGGCAAAACAGTTTTATACTAATATATTAGCATTATTGATGTACTCTAGCATTTGAGAATTTGAATTATAAAATGTACATACTAAAAAGGGCTTTCATAAAAGTGTTGTCCTTGAAAATTATAATGGAGCATCCATCTCTTACATGTAGTGACAGGCCTCCAGGTAAGAGTGTGTAATTGACACTGATTGAAAAAGAAAAATTCTTACTACTCAACCAAAACATATGTTGTGAGTACTCAAAAGCACCCTCTCATTTGAGCACCCAGACACATGTTAAAACTGATGGGTAAGAAAACAATTACAATTTTATGCTCAAAAATATTACTCAGATGGACTGATGAGTGATTCTTGAAATTTACATAGCCTTGTTTATATGAACCCAATTGTTGGTTTAAACTCTGCATGCTCGAAAATTTTTCAGGATTTTGTGTCTGCTGATTTTTTTTCAAGACTAACTTTTTCAAAAAATTATGTTGGGAATACTATCAGAGTGTCAAACACTGTAAATGCAGATCACTTCCGACTGGTTTAGGTCCAAATTGTTTGCAAAGGTTAGCAGTACACAACACTAGCAGACAAAAAGTTACAAAATGTAGTTCGTTGGCATTTCAGGTACAAGTGTTATGGAAATTGAGGAGAAATTTCGAGACTTTGTGAAGCGAGGAGATATAGCAATCATACTTATTAATCAAAATGTGAGTAGTTTAATGTACACAGTATTAATTAAAATATAAATTAACTGGGAAATTGTTCATGCTTTTTTTATCGTCTTCTGATTTTTTTCAAAATAAACATTTTCGAAATACCATGTGAGTGTCAAACAAATTGGATCCTGATCAGACCCTAAGATTTTGTCAGGCCTGATCTGGGTCCAATCTTTTTGCAAAGGTTATGAGCAGACGGAATAAATGTACACAATATAAATCGTCCACTTTCTGTGAGGCCAAATAAAAATATAAGTGAGTTTCGGGTAACGGGTAAGCACACACATTTTTTTAATTATTTTTTTTTCTGGAAAAATATATTTTTATGTATTTTGAAAGGCAACATGCCTTTCAAAATGCATAAAATTATATATTTTTCCAGAAAAGCTGCAAAAAAATCCTAGGTTTCACCAGTAAATTTAGGTAGGGTCTGGTCACCCTAAACACAAATATTTTTTCTTTGGCCCAGTGCTGTATTCCAAGACAGGAGATTATACATTTTCATTGATTTAAACAAAAACATATAGGATTCCTTGCATTGGAAGCATGCATTTCTTTAAGAGACACTTCAAATGAAAAGTGAACACCACAATAGATATTACATAGATGTATGAGAGAAAAAAATGGGCGTTTTGGGTAACCTGGTTAGAATAAATATGTTTATAAAACAATGCTGCATAAATTGTTTGGGGATGGATTTTTATCCATTGAACTTGGTAGGACTAGTTTGACAGTATCTGTGACTAGGCTGTGTCATTGGATGTCAGGTGGAGATACACACTAATTTTTAGGGTAAAATTTAAGGATATTTTTTTTATCAATTTTAACATAAGTTATAGGTGCTCAAAAGTTCCCATTGAGATGGTTCTTTTGAGTACCCACAACATATGTTTTGGTAGAGAAATAAGATCTAGGGGCCTGTTTCTCAAAGAAAACATGTTGTTGGTATATATTGGAAGCGTCTCATTGACATGAGTGAAAGTTTTCAGGATTATTCCTGAATTCAGGATTTTGAGGCTGACTTTCCATAGAAAGTCAGCCTCAAAACCCTGAATAAGGCAGATTCTAATGGCTTCTTTGATTGAATTTCAGTTTATCTAAAGACAATTGACCATTTAAACTTGACATTGTTGATATTTATAGGTATACTGCAAGGTTTAAGATTTGATTTTCAAAAGTTCAGGATTTTGGAAATTTTGAATTTTTTCACCCATGCATTGAGGTGCTTCCAAGAAACACCAAAACAAACATTTTTACTGAGAAACTTTGGTTGAAACAAACATTTTATCCAGGGATGTGTACTGTAAATTCGGAAATTTTTGCGAGAATTTTATTTTCGCGAAAAGAGTTAAAATACACATTTGCGACGTTGAAAATTCGCAACTAAGACATGACTTACCTATATCAATAAACGACAGAGTGATTTCACGAGGATTTTATTTTTCTAAAACTTCGCATGTGCGAAGTTTCGTGAAAATAAAACCCTCGCAAAAATTTCTGAATTTACAGTATATGATGGTGCACTACATTTAGAAGGGTCATGAAGGCTCTGGTCACACTGGGTGATCTTGACCTTCCTTGGCAATTTATGTGCTTGACTCTTTTGAGTGCCAGAACCAAAATACAGGAAAAGCATACGCAAAAAAAATAGTCGCAGATCAGATCGCTCCTAATTCTGATCTGGAACTACATGTACACTGAACATTATACAGTAAAAACCTGTTTAAAACGGCCACTCAAAAATAAACAAAACAAAGTTCTTAATGAGAAGTGGTAGCTTAATGAAGGTCGAAAGTATTGCAGAATGCTCCCCTTGGAGCATTCTGCAATACTTTTGACCTGCATTAAGTGATAATAGGTCTTGAAAACTGTTTTTTGTCCTTTTGAGAGGGGGGCATTTTACACAGGTTTTACTTTTTTGTCTGCTCTCTTCAGCAAATTATTTATTTATAACTAGGAAAGATAAGTCCAGGTCTTCGACTGAAATATTCCAAAAATGATATTTACCAGGCGTTTAGTTAAGAGTGCATACCAAAAAAATAACTTTCTTATTTCTCAACCAAAACATATGTTGTGGGTACTCAAAAGAACCGTCTCAATGAGACTGTTCTTTTTGAGAACCCAAAACACATGTTAAAACCGATGGGTAAGAAGTTTTTACAATTTTACTCTCAAAAATTGTGTTTATCTAAACCTGTGTTTACCCATTTAGAGATGCTGTAGTAGTAAGATATTTGTATTTTAGAAATTGAGCACTTACAGAAATAAATGCAGCTCATTGTAACACATGCATGGGTGAAAGTTTTCAGGATTATTCCTGAATTCAGGATTTTGAGGCTGACTTTCCACAGAAAGTCAGCCTCAAAATGCTGAATTAGGGAGATTATAAAATAGCTTTCTGATTTATTCTCAGTCTGTCTTAAGGCAATTGACCATTTAAACTTGAAATTGTGAATATTTAGAGGGCATTGGAGTTTCAAAAGTTCAGGATTTTGGAAAGTTTGAACTTTCACCCATGCACCTGCGAAGCATGGCAGACACACAGGGATCATGTGTCTGTATGTGTCATCATCATCGTCGATGTCGTCTCAGTCCACTGCATCACACTTTTGGTCTTCGATCAAAAACTTTTAAAGGAATTCATCGATTTCAGTTAATGTTTACAGAAGGGTAAAGCATTGCGAAATACAGGTCAAGTAAGAATATGGAGATCATCTGCAAAATTTTTGACTGAGTTATGGCCTTTTGCTAGGCAACACATCCGATCCTCAGAATTCTAGTTTAGAGATTACTATAGTAAGTTATTTCTGATGTGTTGATAGGTTGCTGAAATGATCCGACATGTGATAGAGAGCCATAATGAACCTGTTCCAGCAGTGCTAGAAATCCCTAGTAAAGAATGTCCTTATGATGCAAGTAAAGATTCCATTCTTAGGAGAGCTAAGGTAAGGCAAAATTAACTCCACATAAGCAACACAGTTTACACAATAAAAAAAACTGCAGATCAATGCATCATCTGGATTTATGCATTTATAGATATGGTAAAACTTGATACATAATCACAAACCCTTGATCAATTAATCACTACAATTGTACATAGGTAAGACCTGATGCACAATCACTCTTTATTGAATAGTCTGTGTGGTCATGCCAGAACCTTTAACACTGCTTATCGTATGACGTCGCGTCTGGGAGTGAAATAACGCCATGCATTAAAATCGATAAACCACTTGTGGTTTACAGATTTTCGGTAAACATTATGAAATCACGGACGCTTTTAACGTCATACATATGGCAAAACCCTAACGTTTTCATGCCAAAATATGATTTCAAAATAATTTTAATGTCATATGATAAATAGAATTTGTGCTCCTGTATTATTGAATTTATTAAACTCGTTGCAAGCCTCGCAATTATCTCTTTACCTAAACTCGTTTAATAAATTCAATAAAACATGAGCACTCATGTAAGATCCTCTATTTCCACACACAATGCAGGGAAGAAGTTGAAAGGTTCTTGCAGAATTCACTAGATAGCTATGCATGCATATTTGAGCCGTGACACGAGATTTCAAACAATGTGCCATTTTGACAGGTGTAGACTCAGACGAGCTTGTGCAGCCCCCTTTTAGGCTTAGAAACTCCAAATTATGTTCGGTCAGTAGCTTAACAGTCATAGAATATTTTAGCAACTAGCAAAGCCTCTGATCAGACTGCGCGTATGCGCAGGCTTGTCTGAGGCCTTGCTTGTCGCACATACCACATTGTTAGAAATCTCATGTTGCGGCTCATTAATTTTACAGCTTAGGCTTAGGCATATTCTATAAGAAAATTCTTGACCAAGTGCAGTGGCTCAGTGTAGAATGTTAGATTTGGTATTTGAAGGGTTGCTAGTTCGAGACTTACCGGAGGCACTGTGTTGTGTCCTTGAGCAAGAAACTCTATCCTCAGCTTGGTACTGGTTTGACCGAGGAAGACAAGAAAATGTCCTGACATTACAGAAAAAATGTTGACTGGGATGTAAAGCCCCAACAAAAACAAACATACTCACAAATTTATATGATCATGAATCCTTTCATAATGAAATTTATATCTTTCTTATTCTTTTCCAGGGGATGTTCACAGCTGAGGATTTTAGATGAGAGGAAAAGAAGATCTGTGTTGTGATCATTGTCTCTCTATAGTTCTATAATCCAGATACCTACTAGTCATGTGACATTTAGTTGAAGTTGGTTATGGTGATGTGGAAATGAACTTTTGATCCAGTTGGATATAATCTGACAGTTGAAACAATACAGTGCTGTACCTCTGTTGATATGTTATGTATGTTGATAGATGAACTGCATTGTAAGTAGTTAAAGATACATGTACAATGAGCCAGCACATGATATTTCATTATTCATAGGCATACAGTAAAACCTGTGTAAAATGGTCACTCAAAAAAAGAAAAACAAAGGTCTTAAAGGGGACATATTAAATTTCTAAATCTAGTAAAATGTGAAAGAAAATGGTACTAAGAGCTAAGCATATCATTTTTTGTGGTAATAAAATAAGAATATCTTCGTTAATTAGACCGTTGATTAATTAGTGCCGATAATTTATTATCCTGCTTATCTCCCTTGATTTCTGTAGCAGCGAGTCACTTCCCTTGGATTTGTGACGTCACAAGGGCAGTTCGTCCGATGACTGTGTATTGTCGCAGTGCATAATGCAGCACAGATATCGGCCCTTGATATCGATTTAAATGATGTTGCGGGGAAGACATTGACGAGTCTGGACCAATAGGCTACTGTAACACACTTACATTTATCAATATTCCAACGAGTTCCTCGAAATTTGAGCCCCCGTTGGAAACATATCTTAGGCTCACATCGGCAGCCGCCTATAGGGCCTAATAAAATTGTATGTGGTTAATCAAACCCCATTTTATATAGATTCTAGGTCTACTATTTGTCTACATGACAAAAGGCTCAAGTTTATAAAAAACAACAAAAAAAACCAAAAAAAAAACAAACCGGGTGACGTTGTCATATCACACCGGCATGCTACAATAGCTAACGCATTCAGGATAAAAACTTGATCGGCGACAACAATATTTTCTATTTTCAAACGATGATCGTGTTCCGCAAAATATATTGTTATCGATTGCAAAAAATGTAATTTTGCGATCGAAAACGATATTTTTGACTGTCGGAAACGCAGTTTTGTGTTTCGTTTAAGAATTTGGAATCAGGATCGCCGGGCTATGTACGAGCCTACTCAGTAAGTTCACTGACTTGAACACCGATTAGTTTTTTTTGTTTGTTGAATTTATTATTGTCTGTTATGTCGCATAAGTTTTTTTCTTTCTTTCTATTTTTGACCACTTGCCCATTGGAATCATTTTACGCATTTCTTGAGACAAGACGCTTCCAATGAGCCCATTGACAAATTATAGCAAGCTCATGCGATTTTCATTCTTGCACCGAAGGATCAGACGAGCTTGCGCACATGCAGTATCGAAAGGTAACAAGTCGTTTCGCCCCAAGACCAGTTCGCCCCTAGTCGTTTCGCCCCTAGTCGTTTCGCCCCTAGTCGTTTCGCCCCAAATTTGATGCCTAGACGTTTCGCCCCTACATCCTAGTCGTTTCGCCCCAAGACCCTAGTTGTTTCGCCCCAGTTTTTTTACCCTAGTCGATTCGACCCATTTTTTTAAATCCCTTTAAACTATTTAACACTTCATAAAGATAATTTAAGCATTATTATATGATAATAATTTAACGATGGACACGCTTCAGTAATAAGATAGCAACTAAGCCTTGTGGAACCCAGATTCATCTCTTTTTTTTATTTCAAAAGCCATCTGATCATGATCCACACTCTGTAAATTATTTGCTAATGAAATATAGCATAAAATTAATTTTATATTTCCTTCACCCCTGCGCCAATACGCAGGGTGGCACTGATCTGCTCATTGCATTATGAAAAGGGACTGATCAACCAGTTAAAGGAATTCGGGCGTTTATTGCCTCTAATTAAAGTGTGCGGCCAGATAATCTTTAATCTGTAAGTCATTAACGGGATTAAGACTAGGGTGTCAAAAACACACGCCAATCAATCAGCTTCAATTAAAATTTGATTGATCAATTAAACTTCGATATGTCGGTGACGTGCTTTGACTTCGTCGGTAGATGTACTTTTTTATCTGATCATACTTGACCAATAAAGGCTTTGACCAATCTGTGCACACGCGCAGACTGGACGGAGCCTTTGCCCACAGAGCTCCTATTTGTATATTTCATAACCAACACAAAATAATTTTATAACCCACTTAGCTCCAAACAGGTTTTATATCAATATGTAGCATTTTACGAGTCTGTCACTTCTTTTTAGACATGGAACAAATGGAATTCATTACCGAGCATTTTGGAATCAAGCGTTACAGGTCAGTCGCCGCCGTTTGTGCAATCTACCCTGATGCGCATACAGTTGAGACTTACTTGTATTTGAAGTTGACATCATTTTGTGTACATATTCTTATCATAGTTCTCGTTAGGGTTCTAATTTTGGTTAAATTAACTTTTTGGACTGCAATTTCCGCTCATCAAGTTATAATCTCAGTAAGTGTTTGGTACGGAAAATATACCACACATTGGCTGAAAACATGAGGAACCCAGCCAGCATCCAACCTCGTGCCACTATCGGCCTGTCGGTGAAACGCCATTCGAATGGCGTTTCGCTGGCGGGCCGATAGTGGCACGATTTTACGTGCTTACTGGGATGTGGGCGGGCATTGGGCTAGCCCAGCCATCATCTAATCTCATGCCACTATCGGCCCGCCGGTAAAAAATTGCAGCCTTGTCGAAATTAATGACCAGTGTAGGTCAAAAGATAGACGGGCTTATTGTTGTCAGTGATGTTTGTTTGTTTGATTGTTTGCAATTAGTGAATTAAACTGGTGAAAAGTCTTGTCATTATTTCGTGTGTAATTATGGTTATTCGTTTTGTACCCATTGGAAAGAGACATGGAAACACTTTTGCCATCATGCATGTGTAAGATTCTACAAATGTCTTCAGCATGATTTGTCATAATTGCAAGATATAATATTGCTTTACGTTGCATAGACGTTAGATGAAATGAATGTAATGAATTTCAAATATGTTTGCATTATCTTTATAATGGGAAAAACGGATTGTGCGTTAAACGGCATCTACATGACGAGATTTCAGAATTTTCAGACCTCAAAACCCTAGGAAATTCTACCTGGCAGAAATTTGTAACTTAACCATAACATGAGCATTTCATACAAGTTTATTGCCGAATAACATAGACTCATCTGCAGAGCCGATGCTGATCTCACATAAAACGTATGGATTAAGATGGAGACCTAGGCTAAAAATTAGACCTAGCTTTATAGTATAGCCAAGGTGAATATCATCAGAAAACATCTGTGTCATGAGAGGTAATATTATTGATATTTCTTTAGGATATCGCATATGCGATAAGTATTAAATTCTCATGAATTGGCACAATAGCAACGTGCACATAATCTTTATCCAGCCAAAAGTGTTGAAGATTTTAAATGTTAAACTACATTACTACTCGCGTAAAGCATTGCAAATACATTTGCACTAATTTTTCACATAGATTTCAACAAAATATGTTGGATCTGCTTCTTGGGGCGAAACGACTACGGGGGCGAAACGACCAGGGGCGAAACGACCTGGGGCGAAACGCCGCTGGGGCGAAACGTCTAGGGGGCGAACTGGATCTGGGGCGAAACGACCCGGATTCTATCGAAAGGGTCTCCACCAACAATATAGACATAAAGTAGAGACCCATCCAATATCCAACATCGGGCCACTATCGGCCCAATTCTATATGTCAATGACGACTCAGGCCCCTAGCCCCGCTAGATGGCTGCGCAACCATGTATGAATGATTCCTTTACGGATACCAAAACTTTGTGGCTTTGGGCGCATGTCGACCCGAGGATTGTACATGTAGATTGACAACCTATTGATTTTAGTTGCTGTTTCTGCACGTGGCCCAGGAATTCTACATGACAAAATGCATGTCATATCGGGAAGGGGAGATTGACTCGCCATTTAGTCAGCGAAACAAAAGAGCATATTGCGTGAGCATCTGCGAAGTTCAAGTCCTGATGCAACACAGATCTCGTTTTTTTTATACTTTCTACAAGAATATAAACTATCTATGCGATCACTGGAAGCGTCTCGCGAGACGCTTTCAATGAACACAGAAAAAGGGAGCTCATGAGATTTTAGTACTACCAATAAAGTCCAAAACACTTATCTGCGTACAGTCTTGACAGTCTCTGCCACTCTCACACACAGATAACTTAGGAGCATAGTCGGTGATGAAGAAGCAGAGCAAAATTTAGCCGCTCTGCTAGGCTCTAGCCCCACTTAAGATGGCTGCGCATGCATGTATAAATAATGTCTAAAAATATGCGGTAAGAGCAAAAAGTCACAAGCCGGCTTTGAACTCTCTCTCTCTCTATCTCTCCCCTCTCTCTCTTCCAATTAACTGATGCTGTAATGAACACTCACCTCAACGAGATAGCCTACATTATCTTGGTGCGCCATGCATGTATGTTTTAATTTTCGGTGATTAAACATGGGCGGACCCAGAGGAGGGACTGGGGTCCGGACCCCCCCCTGAATAAAATCACAAAAATATAGGTTTACAAATGCTTTCACGACTGTTTCGTGCGCATAGACGCGTAATCATTTGAATTGTCTCGGAGATTTCCATTTTCTCTGAGCCGCTGAAATAGATTTTCGTAGGGCATTCAATTCACTAAAACACAAAAAATCTATCCACAATTTCATTGAGAGCGGACCCACTGATCAGAATGCGTATTGCAGTGATATTTGCAACACATAAACCCTTCTTTATCCGAGAATATTAAAAAAAATATCGGAATCCAACACAATTCTATATTGCAGTCCTTCATAAACTGCCTCTGTGACGTCATCAGGACACTCCGATAGCAAAGGGAAGTTACTAATTCAAGGGAAGTAAGCGAGTTGATATTTTATTGACAAAGCGCACAAGCTTAAGGTAAATGATGAGTATACTCATTTTATCACTGAACATTTTGGAAAATGATCTTGGTTCTTAATAAATACATAAAATCCGACATATAAAAGGAATTTGCAATGAAAAATGAAAAACCTTGATATGTCCCCTTTAATGACAAATGGTAGCTTAATGAAGGTCGAAAGTATTTGCAGAATGCTTCCCTTGGAGCATTCTGCAATACTTTTGACCTGCATTAAGCGATAATCGGTCTTCAAATATTTTTTTTTGTCTTTTTCAGAGTGGCCATTTTACACAGGTTTTACTGTATAGTCATTAGATTAACAAGCATGCACAGCTACACAGTGGGTCTACAGTTCTAAGTTCTGGTCTGGGCCTTCTTAATCCTTCCTACTGTGTCTCTGCGAGCAGTGAAGGCCCTGGTGAGACTACACCTTTATGCAGGCTCCTCTGAGCCTATGCTGGTTGCCATTGTGATATGTACCAAAATCTCATGTGCTGGCCCATATCTTCATTGAAGTACAGTAAAACCTGTCTTAAGCAGCCACTCACAAAGAAGACCAAAATTGGTTTATAGACCGATTATCGCTTAATGCAGGTCAAAAGTATTGCAGAATGCTCCAAGAGAGCATTCTGCAATACTTTCGACCTTCATTAAGCTACCATTTGTTTTTAAGACCTTTGTTTTGTCTATTTTTGAGTGACCGCTTAAGACAGGATTTACTGTACAGTAATTTATTCAGCATGCAATATATGGTCCTTATATTTACAACTTTACCGTAAATGTTCTAAAATTTCGAACACTTCGCGTTCTGTTCTTAAATAAAATGTTGATTATCAGGGCTGGAATTCACAAAATGCAGGCCGAAATAGCAAACAGGGTAGACCCTGATCAGGGTCTGGTCTGTTCTGTTTGTCTAGACCTTTTTATAGCCAACTAGCGTTCAGAATTTCAGAACATTTACCATTCTTCATCTTTATAAACATGATAAGACACTGTATTTATTCAGACATAAGACATGGCTTTCCATTCCATAAAATATCAAAACTTTAGATCTGTCTAATAAAAACATTTAATTGATAAAAAATTTGTTGATTGTTTAAGGGAAATCTCTTAATTTATAGCAAAATTATATAAAGATTGCAGGCCTCAAGATAGCCAGATAAGAAGGGATAATTATAAACTATTTTTTGTATTTCTCAACCAAAACATAAGTTGTGGGTGCTCAAAAGAACCGTCTCAATGAGATGGTTCTTTTGAGCACCCAAATATAGGTTTTAACTTATAAGAAAATAATTACAATTTCATCCTCAAAAAGTTAGCTTATCTGGATCTATGGATCATTGATTCTCATCATTGTTGGGGTAATTGTTGACTCTGAGAGTCCAATTCTTATATAAATATGGTATTGTAAATGTACATCCATCGCCAGTGGTACCATAAACTGTTTTAGTAAATGTTATGTATCTTAGACGCTAGGCTAAATATCAGAGACATTTCATTATAGCTCTAGATATAGAGGATCTTACATGAGTGCTCTAAGATTGTTTAACAAATTGGGGAAACATTATCAAATCTGAGACTTGTCGGGCATTTTATTGTGTTTTTGCAACAATTTTAATAACTTCAATAATACAGCAACACAAATGTTAGATTCCATTTATCTACTGACACTAAAAATAATTAAAAATCACATTGTGAGAGGTGAAAAAGCAAAGATCTTGACATATATGAGCTGTGACATGAGATTTCCAACAATGTGGTATGTGCAACCAGCAAAGGCTCAGACCAGCCTGGGCATACGCGCAGTCTAATCAGAGCCTTTGCTAGTCGCTTGAATATTCTATGACTGTTAAGCTACTGACCCAACATCATTTGGAGTTTCTAAACATAAAAGGAGGCTGCACGGGGGCTGCACAGGCTCGGGCGAGTCTATTCATGTCAAAATGCCACATGGTTGGAAATCTCATGTCACAGCTCAATTATATGAGACATTGTTATGACCACCGTTACTTAACGCTATTAAATGTGTAAATCACTGGCAGGGCTTCAGATTTTTTTCATGATTGGTGGGTCGAAGTGACCCATGGAGCAAAAACTGGTGGGTCATTTTCTGAAATGATGGGCTCAAGTATATCAAACCAACCACAGTTGACATTTGGGTAGTATACTTACCTACACACTGACACAGACACTTGTATGCATATATGTATATTGACTGCTGATTATACAGTAAAACTTGCCTTAAGCAGCCACTTAAAAAAGAAGACCAATTGTCACTTAATGCAGGTCAAAAGTATTGCAGAATGGGAAGCATTCTGCAATACTTTTCAAATTCATTAAGCCACCATTTGTTATTAAGATCTTTGTTTTGTCTTTTTTGAGTGGCTGTTTAAGACATGTTGTACTGTAAGTTCGTAGACTTGCTGTAAGATCAATATTTTACATTAAAGTGAGATTCTTTTACAACTAAAAAGGATGCGTCCACTGGGCCCACTGCCTTGGAAAGTGATGGGCCATATTTTGAAATCATGGGACAATGACCCGGGCCCAACATAAATCTGAAGGCCTGCACTAGTGGTTTATCGATCTTTATACATGATGTTATATCACTCCCAGACACAACATTGTTAGGATAAAGGAGACTTTTTCAACTCAAAAATGGTGGATATATTTATCAATATCTCTATTAAAACATTAGACACAAAACAAGGAGACACTTTCAATGTACCACATCAATAAGAAAGAGACCCATTGTATCTAGGGCTTAGCTTCAAAATTTGCATAAATGTGCCTCAAATCTAGAAACCCTGTCTTTGGGGTCTGCTAACAACAAAGGCAGACTGATGTTATTCGCTTTTTGGAAAATATCATATCTAAACTTGCTACAAGCGAAATTCCAATTTTCTAGCTAGTCTTTGTAGCTGAGGAGACTGGTTTGAGTTTCCCTTTGTTAGAAACCCCAAAGACAGGTTTTGTTGTGTTGAGGCCCTTATGCAATATAATGTATGTTTTTACTTATTTTTCACTCCCTGCAGTTAACTGTTCTGAGTACAAAAACTATAGTACTGCCGCATTAATAAGAAACGCGAAAAATTGACTTTAAGTGCATCTTTTCACTTATTTTCTCTAGAACTTTTCGATATGCGGGTAGAAAAAGCTGCAGTATTTTTTGACAAAATTTTCAACCTGATGTTTTTGCTGTGTTTTTCTGTAATTAGATGGAATTTTGGCATATTTTTGGCTCTTTTCAACAGGGGAGTATTACTGTTGGTAGAATGGACTTAAACTGACCCAGTTTATTAATATTCTGCAACGGTTGACTAAATAATTCGTCCGTGATCCCCGTGTAGGTTATATACTGAACAAAAGTGAAAACGCTACACCTGAATTGTTTGCCATTTATATGCAAAATAATGCAATCTAGTAACGCAAATGAAAGTGTATCTGACTGTTCAAAGACTGGGTTATGCATAAAGTAAAATGTTTACGGATGTTGTTCCGAGGAAACACATGAAAGTAAGAAAGAGGGCAAAGATCAGGATTTGATACAATCAAGCCCACACCTGACCCAGGAAACTAATCGGAAAGTGATAACTTCACAATTAGACATCAAAAACGAAAACTAAGAGGTCAGTCCTTTCCAAGCAAGGGACCACATAGCATCAATAAACAGACGCGCACGAAAGCATAACACAAACAAGACAGACAAAATTAATTTAAATGTGACAGGGGTCCAATTTTTCAGGTTACACATTTGAACAGAAATCTCACACAGATTAGGCCTTCAGAAATCCACTGCCAACCAGATCCGACTGATCGAAATTGTAGTCTTAGACATGTGACAACCAAAAATATGCATTGATCGTTTAGAAAAGCAACCTAAGAAAGCGGGTTTGTCGTCAAATTGGCCAAGCTTGATATTTTAACACTGAAATCTCCATAGGAAAATCAATGTGTTGTTGCATCTTAGTCTGAGCACATTATTGGTCGAGAAATGGTAGGAACACTGTGCTGATAGGTCTACCTGATTAGGCAAAAGGAAGAAAATATCAAAAATCGTGATAAATTGAAGATTACCGAATATTTAATATTCCCTATTTGTTTTTGTCAAAGGGAGACATTTTACAATTTTTTTTTACAAATTTGATAAATTCGAAATTGATTTTTGAGCTTGTTTCAAGTGACAATACAGTTTTCTTGTGTATTAATGCAACACAAGTATGACGAATTATGATGAGCATAACAAACTTTTTTTGCGCATGCGCAAATGCAAACTTCAGTGAATAAAGCTTTAAACACAACAAAGGAATTAACTCAGACATCAAACGAAACAAATTGGTGGAGCTTCGACGAATCGCTTGCTGGATGTCTTGAAAACTTAAGCTCAAGTTAATACTTTTCGTCCAAATATAAAATATTGTAGTGTAGCATTTTCACTATTGTTCAGTATAGCGTAAAGTGTATCGTACATATAAATTACTGCTGCATAAATAAGAATCGCAAATAAATGACTTTAGATGTACGTTTTCAATTTAAATCGCATTGAGCATTCAATAATCCTGAATCATTTCAGGCAGTATTTTGACAAAAGATATTAGCCGGTATTACGGCTAATTTTGCTCTAATAATTCTGATGGTAGAATTTTGTCATTTTATTTCACTTATTTAACACTTGACAGGGATAATCCTGGGATAGGCCTAATCCATTTTGTTGAAAACTATTATTTCTGCTAAAATGGACGTTATTTTTAGCTGGGCCTCATATATAATTTATTCAAAGCTCATGTCAATTATGCCCTAATGTAGATATTAAGGATTCTTGGGCCCATCAAATTTTGCAAAGGGCCCATAGAAATTTCAAAAGGCTCATTAAAATTATGCAATCTGCTTGAATTTGAATAGGATATGGGCCATTGGCCCATTTTAAGGGACCATCATCATTTTGGTCCAGGATTATCCCTGACTTGAGTGTTACCATTGAAAGAATGTATGTACACAGCTCAAATTAACAAATTACAAAAAATGAATGGTTGACTATAACACTACATATGTACTTGAAAATGTTTAGGCCGTTTACCACTGTAAAAATTGTTTTTATAAAACTGTCCATAATAGCCACATCACGCTGTTTTAGTAGAAAATGTCCTTACAAACATAGCAAACAGTATTTACTCGGATCAAACTGATCGTATTGGATCAGTTGGATATGTGTCTACGCTGATTGAACCGATACTATCAACTGAATGGCAGTGCTTAAAAATAAAACTCGCATGTACAAAACAATCGCGACTTTAAAATGTGTGATGCTTTTGACACTTACCTGTAGAAATTTAAGTACAGATATATAGATCGTTACATGGCTGTTACACCGTTTGAATTCCCCCCGCTTTTCAGAAAGCCTAATAATGTCGGAATTCCCAAGAGATTAGGGATCATGGCAGTGTTAGTAGATTCTTCAAACAATTTTTTTCTGACACTGCAGGATTTTCTAAATCCAGATTTGAGCCTAACGTTTGGAAAAATGCAAGTTATAGAATAATATTCCAGATTTTCGCGTTTCTTATTATTGCGGCAGGACTATAGGGATAAATGAGTATACAATATGAAGTACATTCCAGTTTACTTGACTTTGTTTTGCTAAAATTATAATAAACAAAAAAATGGTACATTCTGGGTTTAGTTGTGTTCTTCTAAAAATTGCTCAAAAAGGTCAAACATTTTAAGAACAAAGTTTTGTCATGCTGACCCTATATGTAAAGAGCAATAATGAGAGAAAAACTTTAGGGCTTATGTGGTATAATGGGCCAAGTTAGCCTGCAGCATCATGCATTCTGGTTGCTTTACTTTGTGTTCTTGCTGTCTTGTGGCTGTTAGTGCAGGGAATAAACTTAGGCGAAATAGTCAAACTAGGCGTCAAAATTTCGCCCTAAATAGGACCCAGGAAACAAGTAGCCCAATGGGCAATGATCGCTCACCATGGAGCCAGCATAATGTTTGGAGACACCATAATTTACGATGCCCAAAGGCAGGTAACTCTGGACTTGAAACAGTGACCAGATATTAATTCAAAAACATAAGATATCATGCCAGTCCTAGTTATCTGCAAGCATTAAAAAGATCTGAATAAAAATTGCAGAGGAAACCTGGTGAAAGTGTAGTTTCAGATGCTCAAGGGCAGCTAACTCCATAGTCAGTGATGGGATCTGACCCAAATTCAAACTCATCCATACTTTTATGTATGTCCTGGTAACCTACAAGGATGAAGAAAATCAAATGAAAAATGAAGGCGCTAGAGTGGTCACAACATTATACCCTACATTTTAGACGCTCAAGGGCAGCTAACTCTGTAGCTCGTGGATGGGTGTGGCGGAAAATAAAACTCGTTCAATCTTTTATGGAAGTCCTTGTTACCTGCAAGAATGAGGAAGATCCATTCAAAGATGAATGTGCTCGAGTGGTCACAACAGATCGATCTCCCATTGTAAGTCTAAGCAGATTTTTTATGATGCTCAAGGGAAGTTAACTCCACAGTCTAAAGTTGGTTCTACATTAAATTAAACTCATCCAAGCTTTTATGGTTGTCCTTGTTACCTGAAAGAATGAAGAAGATCAATCAAAAATGAAGGTCCTAGAGTGGTCACAACATAATCATTTTTTAAGATGCTCAAGGGCAGCTAACTCCATAATAGGTGATGGGATCTTGACAGAATTTGAACTCATCCAAGCTTTTATAGTTGTCCTTATCTTCAAGAATGAATATAATCTATTCAAAAATGAAAGAACTGAGTGGTCACAACAATTGTCCCATTATAAGTCTATGGGGATTTTTAAGATGCTCAAGGGCAGCTAACTCCATAATAGACGAAGTTCAAACTCATCCAAGCTTTCAAAGTTGTCCTCCTTATCTGCAAGTATGAAGAAGATCCATTCAAAAATGAAAGCACTTGGGAGGTCAGAACATTTCTCCCATTATAAGTCTATGGGGATTTTTTAAGAGCTAAAGGGCAGGTAACTCATAAGTCCCTGATCGGATCCTGCCGAATTTCGAACCCATCCAAGATTTTACAGGTGTCCTTGTTGCCTGCAAGAATGAAAAGATTCAATCAAAAATAAAGGAGCTAGAGTGGTCACAACATTATTCATTGATTTTTCAGATGCTCAAGGGGCAGCTAACTCCGAAGTCAGTGATTGAATCTTGCCGAAACTCAAACCAATCCAATCTTTAATGGTTGACCTTGTTATCTGCAAGAAGGAAGAAGATCCATTGGAAAATGAAGGTAATAGAGAGGTCACAACGTTTCTCCCATTATAAGTCTATGGGGATTTTTCCAGACACTCAAGGGCAGCTAACTCCACAGTCCAAGGTCTGATCTGGCCAAATTTCGAACCCATTCAAGATTTTATAGTTGTCCTTGTTACCTGCAAGAATGAAGAAGATCCAATCAAAAATGAAGGTGCTAGAGTGGTCACAACATTATCAATCAATTTTTAAGAAGCTCAAGGGCAGCCAACTCCATAATAGGTGATGGGATCTTGACCAAATTCAAACTCATTCAAGCTTTTATAGTTGTCCTTCTTATCTGCAAGTATGAAGAAGATCCATTCAAAATTGAAAACACTAGAGAGGTCACAACATTTCTCCCATTATAAGTCTATGGGGATTTTTTCAGACGCTCAAGGGCAGGTAACTCATAAGTCCCTAATCGGATCCTGCTGAATTTCAAACCCATCCGAGGTCTTATGGATGTCTTTGTTGCCTGTAAGAATGAAGAAGATTCAATCAAAAATAAAGGAGCTAGAGTGGTCACAACAATATTCATTGATTTTTCGGACGCTCAAGGGCAGCTAACTCCAAAGTCAGTGATGGAATCTTGCCGAAATTCAAACCCATCCAAGCTTTTATGGTTGACCTTGTTACCTGCAAGAATGAAGAAGATCCATTGAAAAATGAAGGTACTAGAGTGGTCACAACGTTTCTCCCATTATAAGTCTATGGGGATTTTTCCAAACGCTCAAGGGCAGCTAACTCATAAGTCCTTTGTCGGATACTGCCCAATTTCGAACCCATCCGAGATTTTATGGTTGTTCTCATTACCTGCAAGAACAAAGAAGATCCAATCAAAAATGAAGGAGCTAGAGTGGTCACAAGGTTTTCCCCATTATAACCCTATGGGAGCTATCTGTTGCCATGGAAACCAAAGTTCTAATCCGATCTAGCCCAAAACCTAATGCAGCCACTCCCCCACCCCCAATGATGGTTCTGATGAAATTTGATAATGATTGGCCAGCTGGTCTCAGAGATATTCATGTTTGAAAGTGTGGACGGACGGACAGACGCCGGCTCGAGTCCCATACTAAAAGCTCACCCTGAGCCTTCGGCTCTGGTGAGCTAAAAATGGGAGTCTCCATAAAAAAAAAATGTTTTTTTTTAGGGAGACTCATTTTCAATCTGTGGTGACAATCTACTACCAATGCATCATATTTTCCTTCCATTTAATGGCAGTAGTATACTCAGAAAAACAATTGAAGTATATTAAATTTCCTTTGACTATATAACATTTGAAAAAATATTTTTTAAACAAGTATTTTCGTATCTGATAGAACTACCAATATGCAATTCAGTAAAATGCAAAATAAAATTTATGGGCGTTTTGTTACAATACAGTACCACACCAAATGTACCAACCCTCTTTACCCAAAGTTCACAAGCAAAAAATTTAGCGCTTTTATTTTTTGCTTTAATGTTAACCTGTTCATTGCTTATACTCTAATTCCGACCAAAGACAAGTGTTTACACCCATTTGTCAGTAGATGCACCAAATAATGTAACAATTTCTTCAACAAGAATGCACAGATATGGCATACCCCAGCCAGTATGACAACAAATTGGAAGTAAAACACTGGCATCAACTACAAAATTAGATGGCATACTTTTGACGGAGAGCCGGCGATGATTTTGGAGCCAGTCATTATGGAATACAAACAATAAAAATGGGTTTAAATCATTTTTGAATGTTTGTGACTTTTCAGTACCATTTGGACATGTACTGTACTTTAATCATTGAAGCGGGACTTAATCAAACATTCATCTTGGTTGCAGATATCTGGAAATGCATGCATAATTGGTTTAGTTTTTATTGTATTGAATGTTAGAGATGGAAATAAATCTAAATATCCTTCAGATGTTTTTCTGAGTATATGTGTAATAGCTACATGTAATTTGCATCTTAACTGGCAGAAAATGCCGTAATTTTAGGCTATAACTTCTCCCTATCCGTCACTTCTCCCGAATTTTCCTGGAGGGAGCTTGATCCGAGACTGAGTCTCTTCTTCGCGATGCTGTTGGTTGGCCTGCAATTGTGTACTTACTTTGCTTCTTTACCTCCTGCATCAATGAAGTGTTTATAGGGCCTTCAATATTTGCTGAATGATGTATTGGTGTACTGTACATAGTGGCAGACAGTGATGAACCTCATAGGCCCTACCAAGGTTATCTACTAAATATCTAGGACTTTATTGCCTGTGTTTCCTTGCTCATTAAGCATATTGTAAGTTTGGACTTACCCACAGTTTTAGATAAACAAGATTTTTGAGCCTAAAATTGTAAATAATTTCTTACCCATCAGTTTTAGCATATGTTTTGGACGCTCAAAAGAACTGTCTCATTGAGTACGCACAACATTTGTTTTGGTTGAGAAATAATCAAATTAATTTTTTGGTAGGCATTCTTAACTAACTAAAGGCCTGGTCCCGAGGTTATAAAACTTTTTTGTGCTCAACAACTGAGCTGGAATGCTCATAAATGTTAAAATGCCAAGCATTGTTGGCATTTTAACATTTATCAGCACGATAAATACATCATTCGAGAGTTTGCAAGCAAGAAACATCCTTATTTTTTCACTATTTTGGATTTCATGAGCAGTTGAATTTTCATGCTTCAAAAATGTTTTATAATCTGGGGGCCTGGGCTTACCTCTGTGTTTGATTGCTAGAAGTTTTCAATCGGATGGGAATGAAATGAAGACAAACAAGTATATATGTACAACAATTTTATTTGTTGTAAAGTTTGTAATATAGAGATTCTAGACTACAATCACAACATATAGAAGCTGAGTACCTGCCTCACTAGACAAAACCTTACATGATTGGCTGTGTCAATCACATGACTACAGGTCACTACACAAAACCTTACATGATTGGCTGTGTCAATCACATGACTACAGGTCACATTACAAACACTGGGGTCAAATTTCACAATAAAATTGGGTCAAATGTCACAATAAAATTAGGTCAAATGTCACAATAAAAAATTGGAAGCCTGGCAAGAGATGAACATTTTCTCGTAAAATACACTTTAAAAATATCCACACACACTGACACTAACATATATCAATAAAAAACCTCAAACTTATTGATCCAGTTTTGTAACTTTCACACCAAAATAGATAAAAATATATATTTTGGTATAAGGTTTTTGGTACAAATATTAAATTGAAAACCACAAAGAGACATAACTTTTACAGAAAAACAATATGTTTGAGAAACTCTCAAAACCCCTTGTTGCTATGGTAGCAAAAATATTCCACCAAACTAGCAGATATGGTTGATTGCATATCAATGAATTTATGGCAAAATTCACAATTTTCAAACAAATTAATCTGATAAAATGCTGAGAAAATCTCTCCTTATTTTGATGGAGCTCACATAATGAGGTGCTGAGACACAGAGAGAGCGCAAAATCATCCTGTGTATCTGTGTGTGACCAGAATCTAAAAGTTGTACAGAACACATTTATTAGACTTCAGCCTGTGTAGACTGACCAGAATCCAATTATTCTACAGAACACATTTGAGCCGCGACATGAGATTTCCAACAATGTAGTATGTGTGACCAGCAAAGCCTCAGATCAGCCTGCGCATACGCGCAGTCTGATCAGAGCCTTTGCTTGTCGCTTGAATATTCTACGAGTGTTTAGCTATTGACTGAACATCATTTGGAGTTTTCTAAGCTTAAAGGAGGCTGCTCAGGCTTATCTGAGTCTACACTTGTCAAAATACCACGTTGTTGGGAATATCAAGTCACGGCTCATTTATACAATGATCAAGCATTATTTGTTCTCTATAAGGATCAAGTGCCATGAGATTATGGTACTTATTATATAGAGGATCTTACATGAGTGCTCCCCTTGTTGCAGATATAGAGGATCTAACTTGAGTGCTCATGTTTTATTGATTTTATTAAACAAGTTGGGAAAAAGAGATAAAATGTGAGGCTTGCCTCACATTTTATAGCCTCACAATTTGTCTCTTTTTCGCAACAAATTTAATAAATTCAATAATACAAGAGCACAAATGTTAGATTCTATTTATCAAATGACATAAATATTACTTTGTAATCTCATTTCTTGCGTAAAAAAGTTATTAATTTGTCATTATGTACACAACGTTGTTATGGATGTCATGTTTCCCGAAATTCTGTTAACCACTAGTGGTTTATCAATATCAATGCATGGCATTATTTCACCCACAGACGCGACATAATATGATAAATATTCATCAAGCCCTTGAGTAGCTATCTAGCAGGGCTATAGGTCTCGGTTTTAGCCTGAGACTTTATCAACTTTCCTATTATTGCTGCAACAAAGGTTCTGCCAGGGCTGTGCAGATGTGTAGGCTCTTCTGGCCTTCCTTGTTCGAAAAATGTAACAAGTACTAAACTCCTGTGAACTGGCGCGAATAAAGTACATAGTCCCAGTAAACATCTCAAGGGGGCCACAATCGGCCAGTCAGCGTAACGTCATTCATGCGTAACACCTTTTGAAAGGCGTTTCGCTGGCGGGCTGACAGTGGCCCGACACTGTTATATGCTGACTGCGAGTGCAACCAAACGGATAAATATAACACCTATATATAGGATAATTGTTTTGATCCACATCCTTTGGTATAAATATAGTATCATATACTTTAGGATATTGTTCCACATCCTTTACCATAATATAGTATCATATCCTTCAGGATAAAAATAATATCATATACATCATATAGGACAAATATAGTCCTACATCCTTAAGGACAAACATAGTACCACAAGCCTCCAAATAAGAATGCATAATAGAAAATTATTTTTCTTATTTCTCAACCAAAACATATGTTGTGGGTACTCATAAGAACCGTCTCAGTGAGACGGTTCTTTTGAGTGACCAAAACAATTGTTTAAACTGATGGTTGAGAAAATATTTACAATTCTATGTTTTTTGTTAATTTTGACAAAAGATAGCATATCAATCCATAGTACTACACCCTTTTAGATATAGGAACCAGCTCATGAGATATGGGTAATGTAAATTCAGACATTTTCGCGAGCGTTTTATATTCGCAAAACTTCGCATATGCGAAGTTTTGTGAAAATGAAAACCTCGCAAAATGGTTAAATCACAATCATGCACTAGTCGCGAATTTTTAGCGCGGCAAGAATGTCTTTTAACCCTATTCGGGTAAATAAAATTCTGGCGAAAATTTACGGATTTACAGTACTTATCCCATAGGTGAGTAGCCAAGGCTCAGACAAACCTGCTCAAACGTGCAGTCTCGCTAGAGCCTTTGTGGCACGCAGACTCAAAGTATGGACATTGATGAAGCCTCCGGCTAAAATGTATGCCTCTAGCCGCACTAGATAGCTAGGTATGCATGTTTGAAGAGAAGCTAAAGAATGTAGTAAAACTTGTCTTAAGTGGTCACTCAAAACGAACATCACAATTGGTTTTCAAAAACGATTATTGCTTAGTGCAGGTCAAAAGTATTGCAGATACTTTCGACCTTCATTAAGCTACCATTTTCCATTAAGACCTTTATTTTGTCTGATTATACAGTAAAACCTGTCTTAAGTGGCCACTCAAAAAAGACGACCAATTATCGTTTAATGCAGGTCAAAAGTATTGCAGAATGCTCCAAGGGGAGCATTCTGCAATACTTTCGACCTTCATTAAGCTACCATTTTCCATTAAGACCTTTGTTTTGTCTATTTTTAAGTGGCCGCTTAAGACAGGTTTTACTAGATGTGATAAGTACCAAAATCTCTTCAGCTGGTCCAAAGTATCACTACATCATTATGGCCTCGACGTGAGATAACCTGTCTTCGGGGGTTTGCGAACAACACAGGCGCAGACCAGCCTGCGCATCCGCGCAGTCTGATCAGCACCTTTGTTATTCGCTTTTTGGAAAGTATCATATGTACACTTGCTACAGGTGAAATTTCAATTTTCTAGCTAGTCTATGTAGCTGAGGAGACAGGTTTGAAACTCGCTTTGTCTGAAACCCCGAAGATAGGTTTTGTCGCGACAAAGCCCATATAATATAGGATATAAATGCAGTACCTCATCCTTTAGGATAAATATAGGAAAACATTCTAATAGATAAATACAGTACAGAAATTCTATAAAACACAAAACACTGCATTGCATGCTACACACAACCATGTATAAGCAGTGTCACACATAAGTAAACCTTATTGTCTTTGCAAAAGGATTTAGAAATCCAAGATCAGCCCATACATCCGCATAGACTAACCTAAAGGAAAGAAACTATCCATGTAAAATACCTTTTTGAAATGGAAATCTGTTGGGCATATTAACTTTTTTTATTTGCCTGTGTATTCTGCTGATAACCTTTGCAAACAGTTTGAATCCAGATCAGGCCCGACATAATGTTATATAGATGAAAGTTCAAGATTTTCCAAAATCCTGAACTTAAGAAATAATTTCAAGTTTAAATGGTAAAATGTTCCTTGTAATCAAAACTTATGCCAGAGAAGCTACATGTATTATTAGCCTTATTCAGACTCAAAATCCATGATGTCGGGCCTGATCTGGTTTCAAATTGACAGTCTGATGGTGTTCCTTAAAACTTATTTTTGAAAGAATTGTGAAAAAAATCAGCAGCCAAAATTCATCACATGCAGAGTAAATAAGCAGTGAAGTCCCAGAAGAAATGCCATACCTAACTTTCATGTGTGCACAACCATTGAGCCAATTATGAATACCCTCGAAACCGTGCCATTTGCAATTACTTTAAGATTTGCTTATGGGTGACCCTGTTTGTATATTCATATAAATCTGTACACAACTCTTGAGCTATGAAGTTTGACATCAAATATGATACATCAACAATAGGAAATAATGACTGACATGAACGTTGCTTGGGCCTAGAAAGTCACACACTAATTACGGAAATATTCATCTTTTACCCGTAAAGCACTGACCATAACTGCCGAAGACAGCAAATTTGTGATGGCTTTCTTCATTTTCAAAGCATAAACAACATGAAATTTCTTGTGAGTATTCTGCCAGCATTAAGGATATATATTTCATAAAAATTGTCTGCTGGCATGTGAATTGTATGACAAATAAAATGCTGTCCCTTTATCACACACCTCATTAATAAACAGATTTGGATATAACACTGTCATGTGAGGCTCCCAAATATTTTTACCATGGAATTTTAAAAAGGGATTATGAGAAAATTACCATGGTCATTTTCCTATAATTCCTTTTTAAAATTGTCCCTTTATAACATGATTCACTTATAACATGGTTCATTCATATGGACTCAAAACATAGTGTTATAAAGGGACTTCATGGCCATTTTCCTATATTTCCTTTTAAAACTGTCCCTTTATAACATGATTCACTTATAACATGGTTCATTCATATGGACTCAAAACATAGTGTTATAAAGGGACTTCATGGCCATTTTCCTATATTTCCTTTTAAAATTGTCCCTTTATAACAAGATTCACTTACAACACTGTTCATTCCTATGGACCCTAAACATAGTGTCATAAAGGGACTGCACTGTAGATCTTGACACTTCATCTATAAGTGAAACACATGAATGAAAAAACCTTATTTGTTCAAAAAAAGGATTTAGCCTTCTGCAAACTGAAGAAGGTGCTCTATGCACCCTCTGTATATTGACAGGAAAATTTGGCAGCATTTGAATAAGGGATACAACGGCTAAATAAAAAACAACAAACTAATTTTCAGTCCATCACACAACACATACTTATGGCATATACTCGCCATATAGGTAAACAAAGGTCCAGTGAGCGTAAAATTGTAATTATTTTCTACCCATCAATTTAAACATGTGTTTTGGGTGCTCAAAAGAACCGTCTCATTGAGATGGTTCTCATGAGTACCCACAACATGTTTTGGATGAGAAATAAAGAAAATAGTTTTCCAATACACACTCTTATCTGGTGGCCTGGGTAAAGCCACTATTCAAATGTGCAATCAGACTGTATGTCTAATTACATTGAAAAACAATGGACCCAGATGAGATACCACACAATATGCATGGGTGAAAGTTCAAAAATTTCCAAAATCCTGAACTTAAAATCTTAAAACTTGTAGTATGCCTACAAAACATTAACAGTTCCAAGTTTAAATAGTCAATTGTCTTTAGATAATCTGAAAATAATTCAGAGAAGCTATATAAAAATCTACCTAATTCAGCATTTTGAGGCTGACTTTCTATGGAAAGTCAGCCTCAAAATCCTGAATTCAGGAATAATCCTGAAAACTTTCACCAATGAATATGGCATCTTGTCAGTCTACATGCTCTGCTAAGAAAAACTATATTCAGGGAACTTCCCCAAACAATATGATATGATGGTAATATATGGCATTCATCAGTTTTGTGCCCATTGTGGTACAAATGATAGATAATAATGATTCACTCACTATCAGAAACAGATATTGCAAACATTTTTTTTTCAAGAAAAACTTTCTATATGAAATTTTACAAGTCCAATAAGCTGGAATATTTCTAGATTATTTCTAAACCAAGATGATTTTTTGGATAAACAACAAGTTTTGGCTGAAAAATAGGAAGCAGGATACCTTACTTTTGATAGAGTAAGGTGATGTTTTATCTTTTGACCTAGTTATGCGACAGACTCAAACCATTTGAACAATTATCAAAAAGGACCATATAAGGATCATTCCTGCCAAGTTTGGTCAAATTCCAGCCAGGAGTTTAGGAGGAAATGTCCTTTGAAGCACTTGTTGATGACACACAACAGACATCTAATGATTGCAAAAGCACTTTGAGCCTATGGCTCAGGTGAACTAAAACTACATCACTTTATCGAGTTTTACGCATAAATTTTGTCGAAATTGGAGCTATGAACTACATAATACGCTAGGGGATTTCATATGGTGGGGGGGGGGAAATAAGATTGGGAAAAACACACCACAGTGAGCAATCGTCTAAGCAGAGAGTGTTTACAACAACAGAAAAGATAATGATTTGATCACCAACATTAATAATACTGGCCTCACAATGAAAGACAACACAATGATAATATTTATAAAGTATAACAGCCATCTATGTTATTTAAACTGTCTTTTCCCCACTGTCTTTTCTATCTCTCCAGTTATGTATGGTAAATATTCTAAAATATCAAACACTGGCTACTTGCCAAAACAGCCTAGACAAACAGGGAAGACCCTGACCAGACTGCTTCTTCAGCAGTCTGATCAAGGTCTTCCCTGTTTGCTATTCTGACAACAATTTTGTTGATTCCAGATCTGATCATCCCTATTTTATTTACTGTGAACCAATGAAGGATGGAACACTATTTTGAGAAGAAAAGGAATAAAGTGTTCAATATTTTAGAACATTTACTGTATTGAAATATTGCGACCAGTGAGAAAGTTTGTTTCTTTCAATATTTTTCCATCTCATAACTATCTTGTTAAACAAAATTTGTTTACCACCCATTGCACTCAAATACTGAGTGCAATTGGGGTTTTAATGGAGTTTATATTTTAATAAGGAACTTGAAAATTACAAAGACAAGTAGTTTCCAGAAAGCCATCTCTTGTTTCTGATATTGAAAATGGCTGGCTTACACATATTATTTTTCTATAAATAAATTAAGAAACAGGAGCCGCTGTGGTGTAGTGGATAAACCACTGGTCTTGTAAACCAGGGGTTGCAGGTTTGATCCCCGGCATCTCCAGTCTGTCGGATGAGACTTTTAAACTGTGGCCCCATCCACATATGAACTTAGCTGTTGGTGAGACGTTAAACATAAACAAACAAATGAGCCAGGATGTGATTTCCAACAATGTGGCATTTTGACATGAATAGACTCAGACGAGCCTATGTAGCCTAGTTTTAAGCTTAGAAATTCCAAATGATGTTCGGTCAGTAGCTTAATATTCATAGAATATTTGAGCGACTAGCAAAGGATCTGATCAGACTGCGCATATGCGCAGGCTAATCAGAGGCTTTGCTGGTCACACATACCACATTGTTGGAAATCTCATGTTGAAGCTCAAATTAAGAAACTGTCATAAGGTTTTGACATTTCCATGGTTATTTCCACTAATAGTGTAATCAAAAGTTGACTTTCAGAAGTTACTACATGAATTTGTTATTTAATAGTTTTTAGTTGTAATAATTTACTCATTATCAATAATTTGAAGTTGTTGTTGCAATTCAATGGGTTAAGCCATTTCCAAGAAAGAAAGAAATTCAACGCAAAAAACAGTTGAAATAACACAAAATATCTACAAACAATATATATGACATAAAACATATAACATATAGAAACAACCTTTTGATTCTGAAAGTGACACACAGGTCCAATAACAAATGATAAGTGTAAAATACACATTGCTCCATATTAAGAAAAAAATGAGGCATTTAGTGTTTAATAATTTTCCTATCTCCCAAGCCTAACATATGGACTTTGACACGAGAAAACCGCCTTCATATATGTTTTGGTTACTCAAAAGATACATGTCTGTCAATGGTTTCTTTGAGCACCAAAGATATTTCAGAAATATGTACTCCTGTATTTAGCAAACATTGTGTATTCAACTATGAATCAACTTTGATATAATGTTGAATCAAATATGTGTGCTAAATGGTTTCAATGCAAATATGTTCACAGGTATTTCTGGGCCGGACTTGATTTGATAATTTAGGGTACTCAGAGAAACCAGAACAGCCACCTAAAACAAGTAAAACTTAGCACTTTGGAGTACTCTGGAGTAAATAAAAAGATACAAATATTTCAGTTCATGCAGGCAGTGCTCCGCATCTTGTTTTGGAACAGGTCAAGTGACTGTTCTGTCTACACCATCTAGAAGACAGAGTATGCCGGTACTCCAGCACAGATGTTCCAGCGTGCTTGATTTCTGTTCAGCCTGTTTGGAGTGAAAGGAGTAAAGAGAACAACACTTGATTGGTGTTTTTGTGCTAAACTGGTTGATTTTAACTATAATGGTTTTATAAAAGTGTTGCAGCACTACGTCCGTGTTGTATCACAAGATTGTTTAAGACAACAGAAAACTACATATGTTTAAAGTACTATATTGACACTACAGCACTAGAAGGGTGTTATAGCACTAGTGATTTTAGAACACTCCTAATGTAGTGTTGTGTTCACATCAGGGAAACATCTCCATGAACATTTTACCATAGCAATCCTTCATTATAAAATGCAGGAATGATTAGATCCTAATGCCCTTGCAAATGTAACATGATGTCTGATTGGAAAGTATCATAAATTTGCAACACTCAACATCATTACATTATGAAACGCCGCTTTTCTTTGGCTGACAAGTGGTTGTATGTAAAGAAGAGCTTGCCATTATTCAGATGGTCATCAGTTTACCTTTAGACAGCCATCTTAGGTAATTTCAGGCCCCCTAGCAGACTCTCATGAAAATAAAGGTTTTTTATAAAGGCTATTTTAAGCAAAATAAAGGTTGTTTCATGGAAATTCTAACAAAAATAAAGAGCAAATTACCATTAAATTTTCTAGTATTTTTATCGGATCCAGCTCTTTTCCATGCTATGATAGATGAAGGTATGAAAGGGGTGCAGCAAATCCTTAGCCAATAAAATCACAAATCAATAGGAAAGAACTTCTAGCGATAAGGCATATATATTTTCCCTAGTTGACATGATTACAAACACCAAATTTTCAAATTGCCCTAATGTTTTTAAAATTGGTGTAGTTCAGCAGTAAAATATGCATAGTAAGCAACAAAATACGTTTCAAAGCAATTCACCATTTACAATACCGTGAAAACGTGCACTTTCTACTCCCACCCCTCATTTTACGTCTTTATACTGGGTGCCGTTTAGACCAGACTTTGAGTAAATGTATTGCAATTTATAAAAAAGTAAAAGTGCTAAAATGTTAAGGATAGGAATGCTCTTCATTTCCCAAACCTTACCGTATTCCTTCTGCACATGCATACAAAATACACATAAAATTGTGACGTTTGTCATTGGAAAGATGAAAATGGTGTCTTTCAGTTTATTTTTAGATGCTTTCCCCCCTAGACCCAAGATGCCATTTGGACAACGACATGTCGCTATAAACATTTACAACATATGTAAAGGGCATTTTGGGTCTAGGGGGGGAAAGCATCTAAAAACAAACTGAAAGACACCAATTTCATCTTTCTAATGACAAACGACACAATTTTAGGTGTATTTCGTACGCATGCGCAGAAGGAATACGGTAAAGTTTTGGAAATGAAGAGCACTTCTATCCTTAACATTTTAGCACTTTTACTTTTTTAAAACTAGCAATGCATTTACTCAAAGTTTGGCCTAAACGGCACCCAGTATAAAGACGTAAAATGAGGGGTGGGAGTAGAAAGTGCACATTTTCACGGTATTGTAAATGGTGAATCACTTTGAAACGTATTTTATTGCCTTCTGTGCATATTTTACTGCCAAACTACACCAATTTTAAAAACATTAGGGCAATTTGAAAATTTGCTGTTTGTAATCATGTCAACTAGGGAAAATATACGCCTTATCGCTAGAAGTTCTTACTCTTGTTGTTTACTCCCTAGTTAAAAACCTCACCTTTAACTAAAGGCTAGTGTTGAGCAGAGTTGAATTGATAAATTGTTTACATCATATTTACGAATCTTGAAGGGGGTTTGGGGGTCTTCCCCCGAAAAATTTTAAAACAAAGAAAGCAGGAGAAGCCATTTCTGGTCATTTTGTAAGGACAATTTCACCTTCAATAATGATGATTATTGCTCCCATTTATTGTATGCTCTTGTATAAATTAAAAATTTAGACATATATGCATATCGTCTGTATAAGTCTTGGGGTGTATATTACACTTTTTAGATTTGACAACCTTAGACAATGACATTAGAAAATCAGGACATTATTCAGAAGTCAACAGAGTTCTCATTAACTCCAAATTTGGACTATTTTACTTTTTAAATCTGACTCCAACTTTTCAAAAGTCCTAATAGAAAAGTATGGGAAAACTCCAATTTTTTTCATCTGACAACAATTTTACTCATATTTTCAAAATCCTAGTGAGAACTCTGAGTCAAAAACCCAATATATGTAGATGCTATCCATTAATATTTGTTGGCGCAGATATTGCAGTTGGTAGGGTGTCCAACCTTATGTCTAGAGTTTTGCCTGTTTTATTCCCAGGTGGGGCACATTCTTTCACTAGTTGTCAGTTAGCCTTACTGCAATGAGTACTTGTAAATGTATATGGGTTAAGCCAGCCTAGGAAAATGGTGGTTAGGATCAATTAGGCATTCCGGCATTACCTCAGCTGTTTAGCATGGATGTAAAGCAAGAAATCATACCAAAAGCATTTGTATTTACCTTACCTCACTCTTTTTTTTTTTATTTCTGCCTAATCTAAAGTTTCAGAAAAACTGAATATAAGAGTCACCCTGGTGCAAGAGGTAGGTACATACACAATGGTCTGAGGCTGAATACAGCTTTCTGAAAAGCTCAAGTTGTCACAGATATTACTTGTCAACATATGTATTATCTATTTCTTATGTTCAACTGATCTAAGACTTGCAAAATTTAAAGGTTTATTAATCAAAATAAAGGTTATTAAAGGTTTTTCAGCCAAATTAAAGGTTTTAAAGGATTGCAACCAAATTAAAGGTTTCTAAAGGTTTTAAAGGTTCCACTAGGGGGCCTGTAATTTACTTTGTACATCTAGCCTATTACCAGCTATCTAAGAAATTATGTTTATATAATATATTCAGTTGACTTCTCTCCTTAAAACAAATTTACAATTTTGGTTTACAAGGGATACTAAATTTACGCATAGAAGTTCCTTAAATGAAGACAATTGGGAAGCCCAACAAATATATAGACAATACAAATTTACCTGTCATAGCAATATCCAACATGAACTATTTCAAATGCGTAGTCTGTGATTTCACTATATAACACCAATAAAGTGCCATCCTTTTAAAATGCTATAAAATGATTTGAGTTTCAGATAAATCAGTCCTCTGGATAAGAGTGTGTAGTCAAAGGTATATACTGTCCTGTCAGCCAAGAGTGACAGTGAAGTCATGTTTTGTTTACAAAGTTATCAGGGACTTAGAATTGATATATCACAAATGGTATATCGATTTCCGTTAGCTCAAGTGAAGTGTACAAGTTAATGTTTAACTTAACAATTGTAAATAAAATATTACGTCACTGTCACTCTTGGTTGGCACAACAGTAGGTGTCTGTATACTGAGAGTAAATGTGGTATATATAATCTGTGTTGTAATGAGTAAAGTAAATGTTTTGAAATTTCAAACACTAGTTGCCTGCCAAAAAGGCATCTATAGACAAACAGTGCAGATCCAAATCAGACTGCTTCTTCAGAAGCAGTCTGATCAGGGTCTTCCCTATTTGTTATTCAGATAAGCATTTTGTGACTTCCAGCCCTGATAACCAACATTTTATTTGCAAACAGAAAAAGAAAAGTGTTCGGAATTTTAGAACATTTACTGTAGTGCTGTAAAGTGACTGTCTTGTATAAAACGTTAATTAATCTGTAAACCACTAGCGACGTCATGTGATAAATGAAATTAGTAGATATTGCCATATCTTGCCATATATAGATATATTGGAACATTGCGTAAAAGTGGCAAAATCTGGACGTTTTCATGCCAAAAATGTGATTTTTAAGTAATTTTCATGTCATGTGATGAATAGAATCTAACATTCATGCTCCCATATTATTAAATTTTAAAACTCGTTGTGAAAAAGAGATAACATGAGAGGCAAGCCTCACATTTTATCTCTTTTCCCCAACTTGTTTAATAAATTCAATAAAGCATGAGCACTCATGTAAGCTCCTATATATATACATAATTTGGTCCAGATATATATATGATGTTGCTTTAGTTTCTCAGTTAACCCTTTATGCACTCATGGATTTCCCTTCTGGTTTGATACAATAAACTTGGGGAGGTCCATTGTATATTTTGAGGGGTTACAGGCTATAATTTCCAAATAAAACTTTTTTTCTCTGATGATTATTTTTGTTTTGGCAAACAATGTACACCCTGATGAATTATGCAGCGCTTCATCTGGGTCTTTACTGTTTGCCAAAGCATTTATTTAGCAATAACCAGAATACAAAGGGGTAACCTTTCTTAGAATAAAGCTTTTTAATTACAAGAGTCCCGTGAAAACTGCGCTCGTTGAAACTCAGAAGACGTTACAGATTGAACTTGGACAGAACATGGTCATAGCATTGCACATAAGAAGCTCAGGTTTTTCTAAGGAACTTTGAAAAATTCTCAATTTCTAAGTAAAATCATCTGTCTATGACACAATCAACATGCTTTAAATTTGGAAATTTTCGCAAGGGTTTATTTTTGCGAAACTTTGCATATGCGAAGTTCATGAAAATAAAGCCCTCGTAATATGGCAAAATCACTGTCATTTACTGGTAAAGGTAAATCATGCCTTAGTCGCGAATTTTAAAAGTTGCAAATATGTCTTTTGGTGCTTTTGCAAAAATAAAATCCTCACGAAAATTTTTGAACTTACAGTAAATGCCAATTTCTTGGTATCTAGGGACAATAATCACAAGATCTTTAAAAAAAACAAAATCTTTCTGAGAAAAAAATGTGAGATTTTCTAGATGTACCTTTGTATTCGGGAAACCCCAAAAAAGGGAATTTTGCAAATAGAGAAGACCTAGATGAAATGCAGCATAATGCTGCATTTCATCAGTGTCTACATTTTTAATAATAACCTGACACTCCTAGATATGTACAATGGACTATCCCAAGTTTATTGTATCAAACCAGAAGGAAGAATCCATTAGTATACAAAGGGTTAATTTGATACACTCATATTACCCTAAATAATTGGATAAATAGGTCTGGCCAAACAGTGTAAACCCAGATTAGGAAGTTCCAAAACGAGCAACCAAATACAATAAAACCTGTCTAAAGCGTCCATTCATAAAAAACACCAAAAATGTGTTTTCAATACAGAATATCCATTAATGCAGGTCAAAAGTATCGCAGAATGCTCCAAGGGAAGCTTTCTGCAATACTTTTGACCTTTATTAAGCTACCATTTACCATTAAGACCTTTGTTTTGTCTATTTTGGCCACTTAAGACAGGTTTTACTGTATTTAGGTGCAATTGTTATTCCTAAGCAAGGACTGGGCAGATATCATTCCGTCATTTAGAAACTCTGAAAACGAGCTTTTCAAGTAAACATAACTGAAAAAGTTGCGAAATGGCAGATTATGATTATGATTGTAAACTATGAGTATGTTCATAAGAGATAAGGAAATATGCAACACCCTGTACACACACTATCACTGGTTTAAGGTGAATTCAGCTTTGAGATGCCTGAATCCAAAAAATACAAAGGGCCAAAATATGGACCAGCACATGAGAATTTGGTAGCTATTGTATCTCGCGTAGCCCAGACTCTGACAAGCCTGCGCAGTCTCACCAAGCAGCCAAGACTCTGACAAGGCTGTGCATCAGCGCAGTCTCACCAGAGTATTCCCTGCTTGCATACACAAAATATGGAAGTTGATGGGAGGCTCAAACCAAACTTTCGGCCTGTTCCCACTGTGTAACTGAGCATGCTTGTTTGAATATTGAATTTATGAATACAGTAAAACCTGTGTAAAAACTTTCAAAAATACCAAAAATTGTTTTTCAAGACCAATGAACGATTAATGCAGGTAAAAAAGTATTGCAGAATGCTCCATGGGGAGCATTCTGCAATACTTTTGACCTTCATTAAGCTGCCATTTGTCATAAAGATCTTTGTTTCGTCTATTTTTGAGTGGCCATTTTATTGTATGCCATAAGTATCAAGATCTTGTGCTCGCCCATATATAGGAGTATTAACAAAAGGGCCAGCATGGGATCTTGGTATTTATTGCATAGGCAAGCAGCGAATGTTCTGACAATTCTTGCAAGAGCCTTCACACACACAAATTGATATCTGGTGAGAATGAGCCGATACAAAGAGATATATGAGCCTTGGTCAGAAGTACCTAATTTTGGCTCCAATGAAAGCCCTTACCAGACTGTGATCATCTACAGGCCATCTACAGTGGCGGATCCAGAGGGGGTTCACTTGAACCCCCATCCCCCCCCCCCCCATTTTTAAATATCCTATGAAAATAAAATAATTTGGTCTCAGTGAGACCAAATTATTTCATTTTCATGGGATATTTATTTTTTTAAAGATAAAATCAGCAAAGCTACCCCCCCCCACACACACACACTCCTTTATACATATGAACCCCCCTTTCCAGATATCCTGGATACGCCCCTGATCTATGACTTCACATGTCATAATGGCATTTATCTCATGTGCTGGCTCATATAGGTCTGTAATGTACAAGCACATAAATTAATTATAAATCAAATTGACAACTCTATGCTACTATATAAACATAAAAGCACTAAAATGCATGGACCATCACACTGATTTACCCTTGAATTAAATGGATTTTACTAAACATTTTTAATGGATTGACCCTTTCAGCACACAACACGTGAAGCAGGTCCCAGAGTTATAAAACTTTTTCATGCTCAACTCAATTGAGCACAAAATTTCATCTGCTCATAAAACTAAAATACCGACAAATAAAGAAGTTTCTTGCTTTAAGTCTCTCAGATATTGTATTTATCATGCTAAAAAATGATGAGCAAGATAATTTTTGTGCTCAGCTAAGTTGAGCATGAAAAAAGTTTTATAACCTCGAGGTCTGATCTGCAACCCGAAATTGTTCCAGCTCAGAGAAATTATCTAAGAAGGGACTATTTATGTGCTTTCTTCAAAGATTATTCCACCCATTTCTGCACAGGTACAGAAAAAGGATGAACAAACAAAATAGTTCCAGATCTGAGGATTAATCTAAGCTGAAACTACTCATGTGCTTTCTAAAGCAACTAATGCCATGGCTCATCCAAGACATTAGGGGCCCAGTATGGCACAGGGGTGTCATCATGCCCCTTATTTTTGCAGTTTTTTTGCATGCACTTTCTAGGATAGCGGACACATTCAATAATTAGCAGTCAATTCATTCATAGAAGCCAGCACTGGTCTTTGGTTCAAAATCAACACAAAGTGAGCCATAACCTACAAAAAAATATGACGATGAAGGCCCAGATCAGTATGCACATGCATGCACAGCTAGACTTTTAATCGAAGTCTACACTGTCCAAGTGGATACTAAGACACGAGTCAATAAGCACAAGATGTAAGACCAACTAGTACTTTGCGTATCTCAGATTTGGTGGAAACACTTGCAAAAAAAATGTTAGCACAAACATACTGATAATAGATAGGCAAAGAATTATATATTTAGATCCACAATAAGTGGACATGAAAAATTAACATCAGGGCCAGTGCATGAGAATTGGGAATTTTAAGCATTGGTAAGCATCCAAGGCACATATGAGCTGCTCATAAAAGGTCAAATGGTGAAATATAAAGAGTTTTCTTGCTTTAAAATGTTTGTTGCCATTTTAACATTAATGAGCAGGACAAATTTTATGCTCAGTAGAGTTGAGCATGAAAAAAAAACTGTTATAACTTTGGGTCTTGCTATATAGCTGTACACAAAAGTTTGAGGAATGAGTTTAACACTTTACTCCATGATAATGCCTTTTGACGCCTTTTAAATATACGTATTTGAAAATATTACGGAAAATGGAGCATTTGCTCCTTGGAGCTTGGAGCAAACGCTCCTTTTTCCATAATATTTTCAGAAGTATTCAAAACTCAACTTAAATTTTTCTTGATTTTTTTTTCAATGTTGTCTAAAAATCAAAAATGATGTCATGATCTAAAAAATAGCCTATGAAGTACAGGGTTAATCATATGCGATAAACACCAAAATCTCCTGAACTGGCCGATTAATATTTGGCTAAAACTAATATCCATAATGAGCTTTGAAGTATAAAGAAAACATAGAGACAAACAACTAAAACAATAGCACCATGATAACAACAATAAAAATGTACAGAGACTAATGCCTGGTGGGTTTATCTAATTTCATGTTCCACCGGTGGGTTTATCAAATATCATTTTCCATAAATAGGTTTTTCCATTTTACATCTTTTTCCCCGATATTTACATCCTCAATGTGGTTGCCGTCGATAAAAAAACAACCTTAATTACATTCCAGCTGCATGCATTTCTCAATGCAAAACATTTAACAATCAAGCGATCTGGACCAACATTCGATCTTGACCCACATGGCCCAATCTGGACCGAAATGGATTAGATTCTTAAAAAGTTTTGCATTGTTTTGATGCTTTACATCCCAGTCAACAGCTTTTCAGTCATGTCGGGACAATTTCTTGTCTTCCTGGGTTGAGCCAGTGCTAAGCAGCGGATAAAGTGTCTTGCTCAAGGACACAACACAGTGACTCTACCGGCTAGCAACCCTTCGATACCCAGTGTAATGCTCTACCAACTGAGCCACTATGCTCTGCCACTTTTGCATTGACATGGGTGAAAGTTCAAAATTTCCAGAATCCTGAACTTTTGAAACTCCAATCTTAAAACTTGCAATATGCCCACTAAATATTCACATTTTCAAGTTTATATAGTCAATTGTCCTTAGACTGAAAATAAATCAGAGAAGCTATAATTATGATCTCCCTAATTCAGCATTTTGAGGCTGACTTTCTTGGAAAGTTAGCCTCAAAATCCTGAATTCAGGATTAATCCTGAAAACTTTCATCCATGCATTGAGGCTGAGTAATGTTCTGCTGTCTGGTTGTTACAACATCAGAACTACTGACCTATAAAATAATTTCATAAGGATAACAACCGGGTTTGTGTGTTAGGTTATACAGTATATTTGATTTATCATATAAAATGTAAATAAAACAAATGAAATTCAGATATAATCAAGCTTGCATTTGATGATTCAAATCATTAGCTTTTTTAATGTCTCAAGTAAACCATTCAGGATTAACAGAAAAGTCTAATCTTTAAAAGGCCTAGTTTTTTTATCATCCAATGGAAGCTAAAAATTCTGCGTTTCAATCCTCTATGGGTGGGTTTTATTAGAAGCATCTCGATGAAATAAATTGTTTGTTTGGTTTGAGGTTTTACATCCCAGTCAACAGATATGGTCATGTCGAGACCGTCAGTTCACCTAACCACACTTTTGTCCTGGGCAAGCTTGACTAAGCAGTTAACCAGTACTTTGTGTACATACTTTCGCTTGTAACTGACAACAATCCTTCTTGAATGAACGTAAGGAGGAGAATGACCATAGAAATTATTTCATGATCAATCTCCATGAAAGTATGGGACCGGGCCGGGATTGAACTCTTGAGACCCCTGGATCTGCAATCGGACTCGCTACCGACTGCACTACGCTATCTCAATGAAATAAGAAAACTATATTTTGGTTAATAAAACCCTTTTACCTAGGGCTACTTGTGATAAAAAAAAACCTTTCAGGAATGGATAAAAAAGACATTCATGTAGATACTGTAAATTTTGAAATTTTTGCGAGGGTTTTATTTTTGCGAAACTTCACAGTTGTGAAGTTTCGCAGAAATAAAACCCTCACGAAATAGCAAAATCACTCTGTCATTAACTGAGGTAGGTACATCATGCCCCAGTCACAAATTTTTAATGTGGCAAATATGTCTTTTAATGCTTTTCGGGAAAATATAAATCCCCCCAAAAATTCTGAATTTAAAGTATACAGAGACTAAAATGTTAAAAAGACAGATTAAATATATAATTTCATTTTACCATATAAAAGATCTTTAAAAATGTCTAAAACAAAACTAAAGAGACAAATGATTTTGAGTTATTGTTGAGGTCCTACAGTCTAAACATAAGAAATAAGAATGACAGCATTTACACTTTTTATACTGGAAGCAGGTTAACCCTTTATCAGGCCCCCAGATAAGAGTGCGTAACTGAAAATTATTTTTTTTATTTCTCAACCAAAACATATGTTGTGGGTACTCAAAAGAACCGTCTCGATGAGAAGGTTCTTTTGAGCGCCCAAAACACATGTTTAAACTGATGGATAAGAAAATTATCGCAATTTCACTCTCAAAAATTTTGCTTATCTGGCCCTGTGCCTTTATGCACTAATGGATTCTTCCTTCTGGTTTGATACAATAAACTTGGGATGGTCAATTGTTAACAGTGAGGACCTCCATTAATGAGTTCTTTGGTAAACAGTGAAACCTCCATGAAATGACACAGAAGGGGTCTGCACTGTTTGCAAAAATAAAACAATCTACAGGGACTGATATATTGACCTGTCATTGCCTTTTAAAAACAAAAAGGTCTCTATTCTTATAAGAGGTTTGATCCTCTTTACAAAAGTTAATAAAAAGCAATCTATATTTACCTATCAGCTAATGATAGTATATGCACATGAACATCTCATGACCCACCTGCATAGAATTTATATTATGCTTTTTTTTTCATTTTTTTTTTATTGTTCATGTATGTACGTCTAATTATCATTAATCATTGTGTGGAGGGTTTCCTCCTTGATTGTTTGCCCTTCTTGGGCCCTTAATTGGAATAAACCATTTGATTTTTGATTTTCATTGGGAATTAAAATCCATGACCCTGTAAAATTAATCATAGACTCTCTAACTAATCAGATTCGATTGGAATATCCATCAGTCTAAAATGCTGCATTAAACTTTTAAAATGTCAAAATAAATTGACATGTTGATCAAATACAGTAAAATCTTGATAATTTCGAATTTGGATTTTTCGAAATACTCGCTAATTCAAAATAAATTTGGGACACATTGGATTCAGAGAATAGGACATATTCATGATCTATTTTAATAACTATATAATAAAATATGTTTTGGGTGCATAAAAGAAAAAAAACTGATAATAATAATTTTTGGAGGCTATATGTATTTATGTCTACATTGCTATAAATCGAACTGGTGACAATTCGAAATAAAACCTCTAATCCTGAGGAATTCAAATTTATGAGATTGGACTGTATTATACTTTAGTTGTTGTTTTTTTACTGACTGATTTTTTCACACAGATTGATACCATAAGGTTGGGATCGTCCATTATATCATATTATTTAAAGGGTCACTGGAAGAAATTCCAAGTATAATGTATTTCTATTCATAAAATACAATGTAGACCCAGATTAAGGGTCACAGGTTAAAATTTCCAAATAAAATTGTCATTCTTTCTCTAAAAATTGCTTTTTTCTTAGCAAACAGTGTCGACCCTGATGAAATGCGGCATTACATCGCATTTCATCAGGGTCTTCATTGTTTGCCAAAGTACACATTTTGGAGTTACTAGTTTACAAAGGGTTAACTGGTACTTCCACAAACAGTGAAGACCCTGATGAAATGCCACATAATGCAGCACTAATCTGGGTCTACATTTCTTTGGTCATGAGTGCTCATAAAAACGAATTCTATTGACCTGTGCTTACACAAAAATTTATGATAAAAACCAATTCTATAGACATTTCCTGACACAATAATTTATGATGAACAAATTATATTGACTTTTGCCGCCACAAAAATTTATGACAAAAAGAATCTTGCAAATTTCACAGGTTTAGATAGATAAAAATTTTCTGCGTAAAATTGTAAATATTTTCTTACCCATAATTTTTAGCATATGTTTTGGGTGCTCAAAAGAACCCTCTCATTGAGATGGTTCTTTTGAGTACCCACAACATATAATTTGGTTGAGAAATAAGAAAATTATTTTTCTGTTACGCACTCTTAAAGCTTAAAAATTTCAAAAATTTCACTTATTATATTGTCTTGATAGGATTATGGCAGTAAAAGTTTTTTCTAAGAAAAAAATGTTTTTTGTGTATCTTACACAAAGCCACAGATATGGATAATCTAGGTTGGTAATTTCATTATTTTTCCACACAATATGTGTTTTGAGTACTCATTGGAAACATCTCAGTGAGATGTTTTCAATAAGTACCCACAACATATGTTTTGCAGGAGTAATAAGAAAAATATTTTCATTTTTGGGTCAGAAAAAAATCTAAAATTATTTTTCATACAGTCGCCTTCTCTTCAGCAAGCACTTATGCAGATGTCTCATTATTTCTTGAACTAAAGTCTGGCATTGGCATTTTAGCGCTGGCAGCGGCCATTGCTGCCCTCTCCCAGTCATCTATATGTCGCTGTACGTCCTCTCTGTCCGTGTTCAAATATTGCATTACCCCAATCTCAATGAGTTGCTTAGCAACAATCTGCTCCCACCCCTTGTTAGCGTGTGGGTTAATGGGGCTAGGGTGCAATATACACTCGACAGTTATGTTACGGATACCCGCATTGTGGAGAGCTTTAGAAGCCCTCGTCTGCACAAATTTCCCGACGGCAATGATAATCCGAGTATTGAGAAGTTTGACTAGTTCAACGAGGCCGGCATCACACGCTTTGTTGATGAGTTCGAGTTCACTCTGAGCCAGTTGGGGAGGTGTGATGTTCTTTCCCGACTCAGATAGGTAGGCTTGTGGGCAAAGATTGCTGACGAAGCAGTTTCTGAAGAAATTCTCAGGAACTTGACATATCCTTTGAAATAGACCCCAGAATCTCGCTCCACTCACCTGGAAAACAAATTTTATCTTACGGTAAATGCTCTAAAGTTTTGAACACTTCACTTTCTGTTCTCAATAAAATGTTTGTTATCAGCGATGTTTGTGAGTATAGCAAACAGGGAAGACCCTGATCAGACTGTTTCTTCAGAAGCAGTCTGATCTGGGTCTGTGCTGTTTGTCTCGGCTTTTTTGGCAGGCGACTTGTGTTCGAAATTTTAGAACAATTACCTTAACCTTTGTCATGATGTATATTTCTATTTATCACATGATGTCGGGTCTGAAAGTGAAATAACGCCATGCATTAAAATCGATAAACCACTAGTGGGTAACAGATTTTCAGGAATCATTATAACGTCCATAACAACGTTGCATACATCATGACATAATTGTAAAGTTTTTATGGCAGAAATGAGATTTCAAAGTAATCTTAATGTCATATGATGAATAGAATCTAACATTCATGCTCTTGTATTATTTGTTTGTTTGTTTGATTCTTTACGTCCCATCAACAATCTTTCAGTTAAACAGGGACGGGTCTTCCTGGGTTGATCAGTACTAAGCTAGGATAAATGTGTCTTGCTCAAAGACCACAACCCAGTGACGTCAGTGAGGCTCGAACCCGCGGCCCCTAGGTCTCGAGTCAAGCACTCTACCACTGAGCCAGTGCGCTCCCCTCTTTGATTATTGAATTTATGAAACGTGTTGGGGAAAAGGAATAAAATGCTCGGCAAGCCTCACATTTTATCTCTTTCCCCAACTTGTTTAATAAATTCAATAAAACACGAGCACTCCTGTAAGATCCTCTATGTACATACTAATTTTCATCCTGTTAACCACCTGCATTCCAGCTATTAGCATGTACATATATTATCAATTGGAGTGAAAACAGTGTGAATCCTGATCGGATAGCTTTGTTAGAAGCCAGCTGATCTGGATCTACAGTATTTTCATAAAAATCTGGGCACAACGGGACAAGGGTTAACTCTTTGCATGCTGGGTAATAATGCAAGCTTTTTTGTCGTCTTCCGATTTTTTTTTTCTTTCAAAATAAACTTTTTTTATAAAAGATCTTTCAAAAATACAATCAAATTACCAAGCAGTTTAAATTTGGTTTGGAATCAAACTGTTTGCATTTTCTTTTGGGTTCGGTTTGGTTCTTTACATCCCAGTCAAGTTCACCTAACCACACTTTTTTCCTGGGCAAGCTTGACTTAGCGGTTAACCAGTTCTTCCTGCACATACTTTGGCTTGTAACTGATAACAACCCTTCTTGAATCAGTGGGAGGAAGGAGAATGGCCGTAGTAATTATTTCATGATCAATCTCCACGAAATATGGGACCTAGACCGGGTCAAACTCTCGACCCCTGGATCAGCATGAAATGGGTTGGCGACGTTTTAGTGACTTCTAGAAAACCTTCGCAAATAGTCGGCGATCAAAATCTGACAGTTGCGGCTAGTCTTTTGTGCATGCTCAAAAGACTAGCGGCAACTGATTTTGATCGGCGACCTTGCTGCGACCTTTGTAAAACCTTGCCCCGACCTCTGCAACCTCTCTGCAATTGTCATTTTTTTTCAGTTGCAAACTCTGTGGGCTTAAGGGGCTAATTTGGCCCCCTTTGGAGCCAAGAACTGAAAGTTGCTTTTCACCAATTTCTTGTGCTTGGTTTATTAGAAGAATAAACCAAGTGTAAAAGTCTGGTATTTACTGTTGCTATGGTAACAAAAATAGTCGACAAAATAGGCTTAAAATAGAAAATCACCTTTTGGACCAAATTTCAGGCTTTGAGAGACCGATTTTTTAATAATTAGATACATGTATCAGCACAGCTCTTTTAATATGTTGTGTGCAGTGACAATTCTCATCCACATTAAAATACCTTTTTGGTATTTGCTTGTGCTCTATATTAATTTCACTTTCAAATGTCTTAAATTTGCTCCAAAATGGTCACTTTCCCATTTTCAACCTATTTTGGCAGCCATTTTTTGTTACCATAGCAATGGTAAAAGTCCAATTAATAAAATACTTTTAGACTTGGGCTATTGTTCTAATAAATTAATAAGAAGAAATTGGTGAAACTTTCTTTTTAGCCTCATAGGAAAGCCAAAATAGCCCCTTAATGCATGCAGCTCTTTGACCTTGAGGTTAAGTAGGTCAAGGTAAACCTACGATCATGATTTGAACAAACTTGGTAGGTGCCATATCCCCAATGCTACATACAAAGTTCCAAGGTCATCGGCCTTCTGGTTCCAAAGAAGATTTTTTAAAGGGTTTTACCAGATATGGTAATGGTTGCCATCTAGGTCATGTGACCGGGATCATATGAACCAACTTTCTTTGAGTCTTTCTTTGAGTCTCCATATGAAATTTGAGTTCAATTGGTCTAGTAATTTCATAGAAGATGTTTGAAAATGTTGATGGATGACAGACGCCAAAATCATTGGTATACTATAAGCACACCTCAGAGCCTTTGGCTCAGGTGAGCTAAAGAATGCCAAGGACGCTTTTGTTGTCACCTGCTGACTTTTATCAAAATTAATTTTGAAAAAAAATTCTTTCAGGAACACTATCAGAGTGTCAAACAGTTTGGATCTGAAAGTCTGGGTCCGAAGTGTTTACAAATGTCATCAGCAGATGACAAAAGTTGCAGCTTGCAATAATTTTCCTGAGGATCTTTGTTTTGATGATTTACATCCTGGTCAACAATTTTTCAGTCATGTTGAGACAATTTCCTGTCTTTCCAGGTTAAACCAGTACTAAGCAGCAGATAAAGTGTCTTGCTCAAGGTTACAATGCTAGACCCTACCAACAGTCTTTCAAAAGAATCTGAATATGCAACCACTTACCTCTATTCTGGTACATGTAAGTCCTAGCACTGGTTTCTTGGGATGTTCTATTTCTGGTTTATATACCGGCCCCTTTATCTTCAACCAATCCTTCACCACCGTAACTTCTCCAAATGGAACCTTTAACAATTCAGTCATATACATTTAGGCTTGCACAATTAGAGATTATCACATGGCATTTTGGTTTTTCAGGGTCAATAATAATCTAGATTTTTTTTGATGCAGTAATAAATACATGTACATTATAGATAGATTTATGTTAACTCTAGGAGGTTTGATTAAAGAAAATGACACAGCTTCACATTCATGCCCACTGACATCTACAGTGTACTGTGTAGATATAGTGGCGATTTCATATACCTGTACATGTACCCGCTTTTTCCTCTAGCCAAGAGATGCATTTGTGATAAAAAAAGGAATAACTCCAGTTTAGAGTAATTCAGTTCAAACTGAAAACTTTTATCAAGATAGTGAATGGCTACAAGATGAAAATTTAGCGCTCCTTGAATGTTCCGGGTCTTTACTGTTTCAATTTATGTGTAAGGAAGCTACATCATGAACATGTATTCGTCAAATGTTGGAAAAAGGTCACATTTAAAAGCAAAGATTTGGCAACTAAAATAAACATAAGCCCTCTGGTGATTTTGGCTGTTGTCCATTCTAAGGCAGTGGTTGACCATTCTGTTGTTGATTAATGGTTTAATATTGACCCCATTGTATGTGAGAGGTTAGTGCTTGGTACTCATTTTGTAATGTAATCCATTCTAGTTTTGCAATCATCTTGCTGAGGAAGAGCTGGTCGCTTTTCTTATTTTGTGTTCTTGCTGTCGTGGCTGTAAGTGTTCTGTGTCTCTTCCTCGCTGTGCCGTGGGATGGTCTTGATGGGGAAGAGAGAGTTGGTTTCTTTGCTTTAACTGTCTTTCTGATGTCTTGTGACATTCAGTGTTCTGTGGCTCTTCCTCGTGAATGCCGTGGGTTGGTCTGCAGTGTGTGATTGTGGCATTTCGTGATCATACTCACTTGCTTTTTTCTGTGATTGTGGCATTTCCTGGTCATACTCACTTGCTTTTACATGTACAATGCTTGTTGAAAATTTGTTTCATTTCAAATCTTGAATACAATATTTGACATATTAAACTGTGTGCATAACTTTTACAAAATTGAAATACCCTCTTTTGAAAACACACAGGTTTAGATAATCAAAATTTGTAAGTGTAAAATTGTAAATATTTTCGGTTGAGAAATAAGAAAACTATTTTTTGTATGAACTTTTAACTAAAGGCCTGTTATTATGGGAAAACGTTCTGGGCATTGTCAATTTTAACGGGTCCTACAGGTAAAGGAAAACAATAAATACTTTACTTTTGGCCTAAAGAAAATCAAACTATTTTCAAGGTTGGCCTTTAATCCTTAAAGCGCCATAAATGTATCTGAAAATGTTGTCTGCTGAAGTCATCTGCTGCAAATAATTGCCTGACATTACCGACGAATTGAGTATAGAAGACAACAGCTTGGACCCAGAACAGACGGCTCCTATTGGAGCAGCCTGATCTGGGTCCACACTGTTTGCCATAGAGGCTTCTTAAACATTTCAGCAGACAAGAAAAACAGACGACTGGCGCATTAAGGGTTAAAACTTACCCCATTCTGAGACATTCCATAAGGGCCTGGATTCATCCCCAGGAAGAGTATTGGTCTTTCACTGGTACAGTATTTCTTCACAAAATCTCGGTGAGTCTGGAATGAGTAGATTAGTGGATTGTACACACAGTTTACTGGGTGCCCGTACTTCATAGGCAGCAAACGTTGGCACAATTCTTGTTCCAGCAGTAAGAACTGGTTTGCTATCGGCGGGAGACTTTCGTCGTATGTGTAATCAAAGATTGTTTCCACTGGATTATTGAGGTAGTCATAGTCCAAAGCATCCGTGGAGTTTTCTACACGGATAAGAGGTCCGACATTTGTGGACACTTGAACAATTGTGTTTGGACGATTTAAAGCTTGTTCATTCAGCTCTTGTTCTTTCTCTGCCTTCCTTTTCCGCCCACGCTTCTTGTATTGTTTCTTTGGAGGCACCCCAACACCTAACTCCATTTCAGAGCCCTCCACATTACTTGGTAAGTAGCTTTGACTGGAGCCCGGGCTGTGAGAGTTGGGCTGATATGACATACCCACATTTTGATTGGAATTGTGATTTCTGTAATTTGTATTTCCGTAAGACTGATTCATATTTTGGTATGAACTTGAGTATCCTGACCCAGATGAGTATTGCTGGTTAGAATTCTGGTGATTAGGCTCGTAATACTGACTGTTCTCGTTATAGTTGTTACCATGGAAACCGTCGTGTGAATGCTGATTCGAAGAATAGTAGGAAGAGCCACCAGTTGACTGACTATTATACTGACCCTGATAACCTTTAGAGGAGTCATACTGACCCCCTTTACTCTGTCCTGTCTGACCAAACTTCTGATAATCCTCACCGTAATTAGGATTAGAATGGTTAGATCCAAAACCTTCATTTTTCATTGGATTGCCAGGTTCACCCGACATATATTCATTTTGATTGGCTCTTTGTGGTCCCCACTGACTATCATAAGAATTCCCCTTCATGTTTTGATTATAGTATGGACTAGAAGCTTGCTTCCTATGAAAGTTTTGATTGTCTGACATACTGTTATACATGTTGTCCATTGAACTACAAAGTCCCTGACTTTTGTTCACCTTTGGTTTATTTTTAGTAGTTGTATCTAGATCAAGGAAGGTTTTGGGCGAGTCTGAATCTCTCAAGCTCTCAATGCTACTCTTCACAACTCCACTGAATTCACAACCCTGGTTTTTATAGATATCATCAACAAACTGCTTTGAATGAAGGTAATCCCACTTGAAAGGTGGCTCAATCTCTATATCCAAATTTATTTCAGCATCAGTTGATACTGTTTCAGCATTAGACAATGATGTCGCAAAGTTGGAATCACTATTACTGTCTGTGTTGAACAAGCCATAACTTAAATTACCTGTTCCAGATGAGCTGGGAGCTCTCACAGGGGAATACTTACAATCATTATTATCCAGCAAAGAACCTTTGAACTCATTTTGATTAGGAACTCTGGAGTTGAAATCATTTTGTGGTATTTCCTGTGACAGATTCATAAATGACTTTGGTTGATTAAGTTTGGTTATTTTAAAGTCAACATCTGCTGGTTTGGTTTCATGGTTTGGCAAGTTTTTGGCATTCTCTTGTGTTATATTCTCTTGAAAGCACTGGCTATTTTTTCCAGCCATGTTAGGTGGGTAGTTTACAGCATTATCACCATATGCATACGCATGCCTCATGCTGGGTTGGCATGAAGCTGGTGGGCTGAATTCTTGTACACAACTTCCTGACATGGTTGACAAGTTGTTTTGATTAAAATTAAAATCAGTTTTATATCCAGTATCCTTCACTGACTTCGGACTACTAATTTTTTCAGAAAGATCTGGATTTTTATCAACAGATGAATTTCTACGTTTCTTTTTACATGTATCTGTGGAAGATTTAGTTATGGCACAATGAGTGTCAGCTGATAAATGATCAGTGGTTTTGGTAGAGTCTGTTGTATTTACAACAGGAGTCACATGTGAGAGGGAGAAGAGTGATGCACACACTTCAGAGATTCTTCTTTGTTTACCAACTGACTTTGATTTGGCTTTGTCATCTAGCTCATCTCCTGCTTTGAAGTCATTTTCATCATGATCAGAAATATGCTGGTCATGGGTATTAGATTTTAATTCTACATTTGAGTCTATCTGCACTTTGCACTCAGTTCCTTTGTCTAACTCAGTGTTGTTTGTCAAACTTAAAGGTTCACTGTCTGAGTCCTGTTCTGCCTTTTTGGTATCATACTCTTCAATTTTAATAAGATTTTCAGATTTTATTCTAACTTCTGAACTATTTGGTTTTGATTCTTTCTCAATGGCAGAATCTGTTGCCACTGATTCACAGCCTTCTCCAAGACCATTCAAATCTGTCTTATCGTTCTTTTGATCATTAATAGCAGCACAGCTGTAACTTAGATTCTGCTCTGTAGCTGATGGCTGTTCAGTGTCTGACTGAAGTCGATCACTTGCAAAATCCGAAACAAATACTTTTTCTGTGGAATACTGAAAGTTACTAGAACAACCTGAATCTGCATCAATCAATATTACATCTGGAGTGTCTTTGTTTTGTTGATTACTGACAGATTCTGAACTGTTTTCTTTTCTCTCTCCTTCTTTTACTGAAATGTCATTACAACCAGTCTCCACTTTTATAACATTACTAGTCTCACTAGATTTTGACTTGCATTCATTTATATTCTGAAGTTCTTCAAGTCTCGAGTTAGCCACACTCTCAATTGAATTCACAGGTTCAGGACAAACAGCTGCACTTGGCTGACTCTTCCATGGCTGGAATGTAGAGAATGAGGAGTTCTTTTCCGTGAAACTTTTAGATACACCTGATGGGTACTGAGGAACTGGTCTAGTTGGATAATGATCTCTCTTAATGAAACTGTTAGATTCTAAAAATTTGTCTTCAAATGGATTTTTGTTTGGACAAGCATCAATATTGTTATTACATTTATCTTTTAATAAAGAGTTTTTAGAACCGTCATGTGAGTCAGTTTTACTTTCTCCAACTTTCAAGGGAGCATCAGTTTCATAGGGATTCCATAGTTTTGGTTTCACTTTATTTTCATCTTTGAAGTCTTTTACTTTTTCATGATGATCAACTTTATACTTTGGTGACAAGAAGGTAGGAAACCTTGAATTGTCTCTAGATTCTCTATCAAAGTTTGGAGATAGTTCTAAAGGGAAGTTCAACTTAGTTATATCGGTACCAGTAAATGGTTTGTAATGTGGTTCTGGAGCAAGAGTTGGTAGCCTTGGAACACTCACTAGATCAGTATTAGATCTATATCTAGCTTCATATGGCAGTGCTGTTACATCCTTATCCTTCTGAGAGTAGATCTGATCAAACGTCAAAGGGGAGGCGTTTGGTGATAAGTAATAGTTGGGGCTGCGTAGAAGTTGATTCCTAGGATCAAGAAGACTGCTTGCGTATGGTAAATCAGTCCTAACGTATCCAACGGGCAATGCTGGACTGGAGATTCTAGGACTCAGAGATAACAGTGGATCATAAAGAGCCCTCGAACTTGACACAAATCCAGATGGGTAGCCAGACAGCCCCGATAAAAGGGGACTCAAGCTTGCACTTGGAAAAACAGGTGTCTGAGAGAGATGAAACTGATCAACACTTCGGAATGGCAGGCCAGGATATCCTGACATGTTTCGTACAAAGTCTAATATTTCCACTAGAAATTGAAGCTTCCGTAGAGTCACACATGGCCAAGCAAGATGGAGATCCTTTCAAGTAAATTGTGATAGGTTCATACACACATTGTCCTCAAACACTTGACACAAAGTCGCATCTGTGATGGCACCCTGCAAAAGAATAACAATGTGAGAGATCAAGCTACTGTCCTGCAAGCCAAGATGGGAGCGCAGTGGCTCAGTGGTAGAGTGCTTGACTCGAGACCGAACGAGCCTCACCGGCGTCACTGTGTTGTGGTCCTTGAGCTAGACACATTTTTCCTAGCTTAGTACTGGTTCAACCCAGGAAGAACCGTCCCTATATAACTGAAAGATTGTTGATGGGACGCAAAGAATCAAATCAAACAAACACAGTTATCAGAGACTTAGAATTGTTAGATCACTTGTTTATTAATCCTATCCACAGGATAGGATTAATACACAAATGATCTCCCGATTCGCGTTAGCTCAAGTGGCGTGTACACGTTAATGTTTTACTTAACAATTGTAAACAAAATATTTTGTCACTGTCACTTTTGTTTGGCAGGACAGTAACTCATTTCTATACTGATAGACTCTTCCATCAAATCTGATACAGTTAATTATACACTTTGAGAGTTCACAGGTCAGAATTTTCAAACTATTCGGACCAGTTCCATGAGATTTTGGTACTTATCACATATGCACAAAACCTCTTTTATCATATGGCGTTGCGCCTGGGAGTGAAATAATGCCATGCTTTTTGTTTGTTTGTTTTGATTCTTTACGTCCACTCAACAATCTTTCAGTTATGCGGGACGGGTCTTCCAGGGTTGAACCAGTACTAAGCTAGGATAAATGTGTCTTGCTCAAGGACCACAACGCAGTGACGCCGGTGAGGCTCGAACCCGCGGCCCTTCGGTCTCGAGTCAAGCACTCTACCACTGAGCCACTGCGCTCCCTCATAATGCATGCAATAAAATCAATAAACCACTAGTGGTATACAGATTTTCGGGAAATGTTATGTCGTCCATAACAACGTTGCGTACATAATGACAAAATCATGACGTCTTTACGGCAGAAATGAGATTTCAAAGTAATCTTAATGTCATCTGATAAATAGAATCTAACATTTGTGCTCTTGTATAATTGAATTTATCAAATCCGTTGGGAAAAAGAGATAAATTGCTCCTCAAGCCTCACATTTTATCTCTTTCCCCAACTCATTAAATAATTTCAATAAAACATGAGCACTCATGTAAGATTCTCTATTTATACGCCCATGCTGACGTATCCAGCGAGGCGAGAGGTCTTAATTTTGGTCCAAGTCTTCATCTGCAGATCTATGTTTTATGTATGCGAGACGCAAAAGCTCTGGTGAGACTATAAAAATCTATCATTAGTGTGAGGGTGGGATAGGAAAATCTGTCCCGAGGATCACCAATTGGCATCTCGAGGCTTGCTGAGTGATGACAAACGATGATCTCGAGGAACAGATTTTTCTATCCCAACCTCACACTAATAATGGATTCTTTTTTCTTGCTCACCACTAAATACCTCATTTTATATTGGAAAACATGAAAAAAACTTCCAAAAAATCCTGAGTAAGCTGAGATGCGACACTGTGCTGTAACTTTAACATTCAAATGACGTCATGGATCGACATGCAGCCAGCATGCGGCTGTTCGTTTTTTATCTTTCCCAGGCCTTCAGATTTATGGTGAGTCCGGGTCATTGTCCCATGATTTCAAAATATGGCCCATCACTTTCCAAGGCAGTGGGCCCAGTGGACCCATCCTTTTTAGTTGTGAAAAAATCTCACTTAAATAAAAATATATTCATCTTACAGCAGGTCTACAAACTCCACAAAACAGAAAGTACATGTAGGTTGTCAAGACAGTACAGACACACTCGAAAAAAGACAAAAAAAAGATCTTAATAACAAATGGTATAATGAAGGTTGAAAGGATTGCAGAATGCTCCCCTTGGAGCACTTTGCAATACTTTTGACCGGCATTAAGCAATAATTGGTCTTCTCTTAAGACAGGTTTTATGTTTAATCAGCTTTCAATATGTATTATACATATATGCATACAAGTGTCAGTGTGTAGGTAAAGTTTTCTACCCAAATGTCAACTGTGTTTAGTTTGATATGCTTGTACCCATCATTTCAGAAAATGGCCTACCATTTTTTGCTCAATGGGTCATTTCGGCCCAACAAGCTGAAAAAAATCTGAAGCCTTGCTTTCCCACGGGCTGTTACGGGTATTTGAAATAGAATTATCTCACATGGGTAAAAACAATGGAAACTCTGATCTGGTGTGCGAGAATAAGGGTCCGTAGAATTACCGAAAACCACTCATTTACCGAAAACCACCGAAAACCACTTAGAACATCATATTTATAGGGTAATTATACCCTCCTTGTATTTGTTTTTTAGTAGTTCATGTTTATATATAAGTATATTTAATAGGATGGATAGAAAAAATAAAAATGAAGCCATCTTATACCGATTTTGATCGTTTAAAATGTATAGCGTCTACCGAAAACCAAAAGCAATCGCCGAAAACCAATCCGAATAGCTGATATAATAAGTTACTATGTTCTTGAAATGTTTGTTTTTGACAATAAAGATGTTTATAGCAGTATGTTGAATAAGAAGGATAAAATAAATCAAGTTTGAAACCATCTTATATCTAATTGAATGCTTTAAAACGTACAGCGGCAGGCCGAAAATCAAAAATCAATTACCGAAAACCGCTATATGTTATAAGTCTATAAATCCATGATTAAGTGGCCTCACCATATACCCTGTAGCAAAATATCATAAATAATATGTATATAAACATAAACTACTTAAAAACAAATACTAGGAGGGCATAATTCCCCTATAAACTTGATTTTCTAAGTGGTTTTCGGTGGTTTTCGGTAAATGTGTGGTTTTCGGTAATTCTACGGACCGGAACAATAACAGGTCTGTGCCTTTGTTTCCTGACAATGCAGTGATTTTTTTACCTGCGCGTCCTGCGTCTCAGACGCATGATTCTCACAAAGGACGCATGATTTTAAACCATGTGAATCCCGCAGGACGCATTAAAAATTGTGGCGAAAAGTCTGCATTAAATATTTGCAACTTTCGTTTTGAACGTTTTTTTTACTTGCGCACCGTGTCTTGAATAATATTGGTAAAAACCGGTACCGAAATACTCCCCAATAGTTTAGCGATCATTACTTCCCTTGAGAAACATGTGTTTTCAGATATTCACGGGGAGTTTACTGGTAAAAGCCAGTGCCGATAAACCAGTACCGACCCAAACTCCCCACAGCGGTGTACTTCCGGTTCAGAGACCTTCAGAAAACATAAACTGGTGCCCTGTTATCGTCTCAATTCGACAACAGGTATCCCCTATTCTATCATTGGCTGTGATTAGTTGATTGATTGACCAATGAGATGACCTGTTACGTTTCAAGTTTAGCGTGGGTTGCAAACTGTTGGACAGTTACGATATTTTGTTATTTTAATATCTAAAGCAAAGCGAGTTTTGCGAAACAAACAAATACACACTGAGATACAGGATTCCTGCCTCAAATTTGGTTGATTTTATTGTATCTAAAGCTCTCATGAATCATCCGCTCGACCTTCCACGCCATTTGTACACAGTTCAGAGTTACTTCCCTTAGATCACGTGACTCTCGTTGACGGTCAGGATTTTGACCGTCTAGATTAGCCTATACCTGACCCTAGATAGGTAGATCAAGGGGAGGGAACCAGACTACAGAAAACACCGCTGCCGCAACCCAGCTCTTCATGTTGAAAATTTCAACATGGGGCTATCTGCAAACTCTGCCTGTTGTTTCTCCATTCAATATAATTCAATGATGGCTAGTCTGTAATTTCAGTCCGTCATTTGCACGATTTTGTGATTTATGTGAGAAATATTTACGAAAATGTAGACGAACTAAAATCTTGGCAGGATTATTTGGTAGTTATACGGCAAAGCTAGCAACGGGCACGTGACTGTCATGTGACTTCTAAGATGGAAGTTTGCTGACCGCGAAGAACAAGCGGAACAGAAATGATTTAATTGATGTTGCAGATATATAAAGAATCGGCTTTTGTCAGCAAGTTAGACTTCTATTTTGGTCACATTTTACTGATCGTGAATGCATTCAAGGGCGGACCCAGGACTCAAATTTTCAAGGGGGAGGAGGGGGGAGGGGCAAGTTTTTCCCGGGGATGGGGTTCACTACGGCTCATTCCTATAGAAACCCTTTATCACTTATGATTTTCCAGGGGTGAGGGGTTCCGGACACCCCCATATGGCTTCGTTCTTGCTAACCCAAAGATGGAGTGGGCCTGAGCAGTAGGTGTTTAAACAAAGCTAGTACATAAGCAGCCATTTACTGAGGGCTAATATTCATTAAAAAGAGATGGTCAGGACCCCTCTCCCATGGAAAAACACAAGTTATATGGGTTCTTATAGGAGAAGCAATTGCCCCTCCCCCACACACACACATGGGAAAAGTTGGACCCTATTGGAAAATGTTGGACACCCTGTGGAAATTATAGTTTTCTTTGAAACATTGGACTCCCGGTAAAATTAGCTGAGTCTATAAAAAATAAAAAACCCAAAATCAGGGATAGTTTTATTGTCAGATGGACCTGACAAAAATTCCTGGATTCAGGCATGCATTTTTCTATAAAAAAAGAACAACTATACTGACAGACAAAAGAAGCAAATCAATATAATTTTGTCAGGTTAGACATGTGGTTCACAAGCTGCACCAGCTTACCACGACAAGAATCTTGAGAAAAGCATTGAGGTTATTTGAATTTTTGAATTTTTGTTTATCAGGTATGTTAGCTTATCTGTAGGAGGATTTGCATTCACAAGATACCCAGTGTCTAAATTTCAAAGAAACTATAGTAGTCATGGTTTCCAACTGTTTGTAGCTTAAAATGAGTGCCATTTATTTATTTATTTTTATTCATGTTTTCATCCCTGGTATCTGGTATTTTCTATATCATTTTAGCTGTACCAACAGTTTACATTTGTTCATGTCTGCCCCAGATACTCTCAATATGTTCAATGGCTTATATGCACAAAAAGCCATATATAGATCTTAATAGTAATAGTATCATTTTAAACCTTGATCTATTTTCTTTTCAGAATAAAATTACCCAGTCTTATGAAGGTACATGTAACTAAAGTATCAATCAATCATTAGTATTTTAATTCATCTACTAATGCCCTTAATATCAGTGAAAACTGATAACAGGTAGGTCAAGACTATTGAGGATGAGGGATAATTCTAGAAAAAATCTCATTCAACCTGATGATACATGCCTTAATTAGGTTATAAATTAGAGTTATAAATATGTGTATTTTATTAACAAATAATGATTTTTTTTCAACCAATATATATGTTGTGGGTGCTCAAAAGAACTGTCTCATTGAGATGGTTCTTTTGAGTACCCACAAACATATGTCAAACATATGTTGTGGGTACTTTGACATATGTTGTGGGTATCAACAGCACTATCTCATTGAAACGGTTCTTTTGAAAACCCACAACATATGTTAAATCTGATGGATAAGAAAATACTTACAATTTTACACTAGATCTACATTGTTTTGTTTATCTAAACCTGTGCACCCATAAAAATAAAATAATTTGAACTAATTTTGTGAGATCTTTTTTCCACTGTCATGAGTCAATGTGATATTTGTCAAAGAATTTAGTCAGATTTTCCAACTGTTTGTCAATGAGCTGCCTGGATTTATCCAACAATACCACCATCTTTATCTGTTTTTTTAAATACTTTTTGGTGCCAGTTTATTGTTTTCTAATATATGATATTTTTCCAGTTTTTTTTTAAACATATCTGAGTTGACTAACAATCAAGTTTGTACAGAGACTGGTGCCTCTTTACCAGTATTTTAAAGTCCTTGTATAAATTTAGTATAGTGACAGTAAATCTTTGATGAGAAGACCTCAGTTCCAATCTGGCCATTGCAATGACAAAATAAATTAATTAGAAGCATCATAAAATGAGCTATGTTAACTCATTCACCTAGACAGTATCCATGATTAGGGCCAAAATATTGACATGAAATGCATGACCAAAATGTTTTCTACAGGATTTCCCTAAACCAGTGAAAAATGTAAGACCCCAACTTTCTACTTGCATCTACTCTATACCCCCTCCCACCCCAAATAAATAGTCTGAGACCCCCCCCCCCCCACCACCCAATTACCAGACATACCAATTCAAGCTCATTCCTAAAAATATACATTGAGTCCCTGGTGACCTTTTTTGCATTATGACAGTTGTGGTATGTATTTGGTGATACATGTAATTTAAAAAAAATCATTACAGAACAAATTCACTCCACAATATTATTTTGTGAAATCCACGTAATTCAAAATTTTTAACCTTAAAAAATAGGCATAGCCCATGTAATAATAGAGTACCCCATCATAGGTATATAATCCCCACTGTATAAAATAAAGGATAATAAACTTTTACTTTAAACCTTTGTGTACTGATGACCCAGGGGTTTACTCTTATATTTTCATACATTCGTAGGCCCAGGTCATTTTTTCAGGTTCAAAATTTTAAATTTCAACATTTTTTTTAGCATGAAGATTTGTGGATATTGTTTTGGGGTCATCACAAAATTGGACTATATTTAGGGGTCATTTCTATGCATTTTAGGGTCTTTTCTTAAGGTCAAGGTACAGAATCCTGAATGGGGGGTATTTTTTTGGGTTGCTATATTTTTTGGGGGTGCTTGAAATTCCTGATATTTTTTGGGGGTGAACGGTAGATGCTTGGCGCGAGCCTACGTATGAATAAAAAATGAGAGAATCCCCTCTCCCCCTGGGACTGATGATCCTTCCATACATATTGTTTCATTAAGATTGAGGTTATCCATTATACATAAAGATGGAGAAAGGGTTATTATCAGCATTTCCTGAATTTGATTAAAAAAAAACCTAAACAGGATTTCTGACACTAGCTGTTTGCATAGGATGCAAAGTATCATTTGAATGTATTCCACCACTTTAATTTTACTCTTTGCATGCTGGATATTTTATCATGATTTTTTTTTCATCTGCTGATTTCTTTTTTAAAAGAAAAAACCCTCTCAGGAATAGCATCCCAAAGCAGGATTTCTGACACACTGGCTGTTAGCATGGAATGCTAAGTATCATTTGTATTTCACTTTATTTAACTCTTTGCATGCTTGCATACTGCATATCATTTTTTTTTTTTATTTTGATAACTCTCTTGTCATCTGCTGATTTCTTTTTTTAAAAAAAAGTCTTCCAGGATATTATCTGCAGTGTAAAACAATTTTGATACAGATTCAGCCCCACATTTTGTTGGGCCCAATCTGGGTCCAACTTGTATGCATTTGGATAACAATAGATTACAAAATTGCCCTGGTTAAAAATGAGTTAAGGATAAAATCAACCTTATGTATATTGTTTGTATACCTGAGCCAAAGGCTCCTGGTTGAGCTTATAGTATACTAATGACTCCGGCAGTACCCTGGGGGCAATACATCAGTAGAAACCTAAATTAAGCTAAGCTTTCCATGTCACCTTACCACTTATAGACTATAAACAACATGATTTTACCAAACTAGCACATTATGCTTTTAAACAAAGGGGAAAATTATAATACAGTTTAAATGTCTTATCCAATTAATTGGAGATACAGGTATTTTTAACTCAATAAATTAGTAAATTTTGATTTTTGATATGGCACGGGTCACATTTATCTGCTTACTCTGATATTCAAGAATGGACAAAGTTTGTCTATGAGAAAATGGTATATGGAAATCAGATGTGAAGGCTTAAATCATTCCAACACTATGCCCCCCCACCTGATTGGGTGAGCCCTTAGCTATCAAAAGAAATTTACATGGTGCCTGGGGCATGATGTATACTGAATCCTGCAGTCATATATGAACAGAAAATATTATAATAAGAATACTATGAAAATTAAAACTCCATATTGATGAGTGAGACAAATGATCATCAACACATTTATGTCATATCAACTATTAATACTTAAATTTTAACACTGTACTAAACTGGAAATCAGAAGCTGACATATTAAATAAATTGCCAATTACCCAGTATGGGTCTTATAAGGTTAATTGTGGTAGTCTTTTGAATGGTATTTAGTCCCAATCTGGACATGAACATTCTTTTGTTGATGTAAAAGGCCAGACTAAACTAAAAATGCAACTATATTATTATTTACATAAATACATGTATAATTATAAAAAGAATCTCACAATTTTTGTGGGTTTAGACAAACAAGTCTCCCCTAGCATATGGATAGAGTTGCCTGTTCTGTTGCTTTAAATAAAATGTCTTAACTGTTCCCCTATATCCAGCCCCCAATGTATTCTTATGTTCATTGTTTCCCCTGAAGTAAATTTGCCCTTGTTTCCCTGTTGCCTAAAATTCTATAGAGGGAGAGGACTCACAAATACATGTAAGCTTAGACTAGCCTGTTCCCCTGAAATAAATACCCTTTTTCCCCTGTTCCCCGAAACCCCTGGGAGGGCCTCATCTATCTATCCATCCATCCGTCCATCCATTCATCTATCTATCTATCTATCTATCTATCTATCTATCTATCTATCTATCTATCTATCTATCTATCTATCTATCTTTGTGATGGTGTTTGGTCATAATTGGTTGAATTGAAGAGAATCTAATAAAGACAGCTTTTATTCATTATTTATAAGGGTACTGCTCTCGATCCATGGACATGCATACTGCCTACTGGGTCGACAGCCTGAGGGTGTGCTAATTTGGGAATTTTGATTGTGTTTTGGACTAAACGAGGCGTGTAATAAACTCCTCTGTATCAGAAATAATCAAATATGCAAGCTTGACTAATGTTTAATCTTTAAACTTCAAATAGTTTGCAGTCAAAAAAGTGAAGCGGCACAAATGCTATCCGAGGCCGCCATCTTTGTTTAACTAGTGTTGTCAAGAACGCACGTGAAGCTGGCCGTTTTCGCTAGAAATCAATCCGCCTACGTACTATTTATGCGTGACCTCGAGGTCAAATGACGCATTGCGGCAGTGGTCAATTTCTACTGAAGTTGCCACTGTTGGGGAGTTTGGTACCGACCAAAAATGAAGCATTGGAATAATGCGTTTTACCCGCAAGTTTAAACACCCTTTCCATAATGCCCCTCCATAATGAACACAGCATGCTTTCATGAGAAGATTATGTCTCCAAAAATAGACCCTAAACAGCCCACACTGGTGTTCTTAGCAAGAGGCCCAACTTGGAAATAAACGAATGGCATGGCATTAGAGTCTGACATTTCTGAGGAATATTAAATTGTCTTCTACCGACCAGGTATGTGCCATTTAGTACTCTATTTTCCAAAAATCTATCATTCTGGAGAAGAGGGTGCTCTGATTACATTTGTTTATATTCAAATCAGACACCCCTCCCACTCTTCTCCCTCTGTCTTTGTCCAACACTTTTGAAGGCCAATGTTATTGTGGTTGGGGGGGTGAACAGAACAGGCCAGCGCCTAAAGACAACCCCTGCTCGATTTTTCTTTAGGTGTGGACTTAGTTTTTTTAGGGGGGGAAGGGCTGGTGGGGCTTTTTTTTAGAAAATTACCATTACCCATTTGATTTGCAGGTTGGCCCCCTTTTGGGAACACAGGGGGAGGGGGGGGAGAGAGTTGGCCCCTTCTAAACAAATCCTAGAATCAACTCTGCAAATAGAATTGTTAAAGTATTACTGCAGGCTCATGAAGTACGGGGACTGTACTGTGAACAGATGGTATTAACAAAAATTAAAATGGTATCATCACCGTATGTCCAAGGGCTCAGTAACTTCCAGCAGTACACTTGTAGGCATGCAGAGTTAGATGAACACAAGCTAATGGCCTGGGCTCTAAAAATTATTTTACATGACAAAGTAAGCTTGCTCTTTATTGTATAAGTAAGTATGACAGTGTCTTGTTTCTCAAATTGGCTTCTATGAATGGGTCGGATTTGTATGGATACATAAAATTTATGATTCAAAGTGGGCCCCATATGGGATGCAGAACTTCGAGTTTGGGATGCAAAGAATTTTGGCCTAGTGAGTCCCGGGACTCATAGAAACAAATTTGTAAAAAAATCACTGCAATGTGATAAGTACCAAAATCAAAATGCCATGTGTTGTTTGTATTCATGAAGATTATTTTTACCTTATGGAAACAAACAGTGTGGACCCTGGTGAAATTCACATGATGCAGCATTTTGGCCAAATAAAAAAAATAAGTGTATTTCATGTAACAGGTCTGAAAATTTTAGGTAGGGTAGGACCTACTAGTGACGTCTGATGATAACCTTTGCAAACATATTAGACCCAAATCAGGCCTGATCTGGATCCAAACTGTTTGACACCCTGATGGTATTCCTGAAAGAATTTTTCAAACAAAGTTGATTTAGAAAAATCAGCAGACGACAACAGGCTTCATACAGGCAAGTAAGTGTAAAATTCAAGGACTTCTAAAAGACTTTCCTGCCATTTTCAAGGACTGAAAACTTATGAAAATTACTGATTTACATGTTAAAATTCTACTTCTGAATGCTAGATAGAGTCCATTACTAAAGAAAATAGTTTTAGAAAATCAGTGTAAAATTATGGTGCCTGAATTTGATGCAGCAGTGGCGGCACCAAATAAAGGCTCAACAATTTTATACTGATTTAGGCCTCCAAAATCAGTGTTGAATCCTCTTGCAAATGGTAAAATTCAAGGACTTTTCAAGGCCTTTGATTGTTTTTCAAGTACTTTTCAAGGCAAATTTTTTTTTCAAGGACTTTTCAAGACATTCTTGTATATTCAAGTACTTTTCAAGCCTGTGCGATCCCTGGAAAAAGACTTAAGTTAATGGGTAGTCTAGCCCCAGACCTTTCTTTTATGATTTCTTTCACAAGTGCATTATTTTTTTGAAAGGGACACAAATCTTTTTTTTGTAGGATTTGAATTATGCTTTACATCCCATTCAATAGTTTTTCTGCCATGTCGGGAGGTTTTCCAGGTTTGAACCAGAACTAAGCAATAAAGATAAAGTGTCCTGCCCAAGGACACAACACAGTGCTTCCAGTGAGGCCTGAACCAGGGACACTTTAATCTCAAGTTAAGCACTCTAGTACCACTGTTCTTCTCTGAGCTTGTATGGCTAACATTTCATAGGCTTAAGCTTCATAGTAGTAGAAAAAGAAAGGAAAGTATAATGTTGAGCCAAGATGAGCATTTTGCTGCATTTCAACTGGGTCTTTAATGTTTGCCAAAGAACCCAATATCCAGTAACAGGGATACAGACTAAACTTTTTTCTCCAGGAACAAACTGGGCCGCCCCCAAAAAAACCCAGTATGATTGGGGGCAACGAGGGCCCAGGATTTAGCGGAAAATTAAACTGATTGCAACACCATCGCTTGAGCATTGGCTTTATTCATTATTGAGGTCAGAGACCATCAAAATCTGTATTCCTCTAGAATCTTCTTTCTATACCAGCACAAAGATAAAATCAGTTGAGTCAAGATATAAAAACTCCCAAAAGCCAGTGACAATAATGCATGATTTTACATACTGCCATTTTCAGGGGCAAGCTGGGCACCTAAATAATTATTTTTAGCCCAGCCCAAAATTTAGAGGCACTGGGTGACTGGGCCCCTGTTAGTCTGTTTCCCTGCAGTTAACATAGAGGATCCAACATGACATTGTGTTTACATGCATTTATTGAATTTATTAAACAAGTCTAGAGATAAAATGTGAGGTGTGTTGAGCATATTTCTATTGCTATTTCATAACTAGTTTAATAAATTCAATAATACAGGAGAATGAATGTTAGATCATATTTATCACATATTAAAATTACTTTGAAACCACATTTTTGGCAGAAAAATATTATGCACCAGTCAGTTGCAACTACAGCCACCTGATTGGTTCCTGGGGCCGGAGAATAGTAGATATTGTCAGATGTTTATGCAAAGCCCTGGTATATGCCCTGCACTGTGTGGATATTTTCATGTCAAATCCCTGATAAAGATCCTCATCCTTGGGTATCATGGACAAATACTATATAAAAGTCCATAGAGTTATCTAAAAACTGATCTTGTGAGCCCAGACCTGTTATTGTTTTTCCATAGACCTCCATTATAGCTTTTAAGTAAGCTGTGGCCCTCACAACTCTTCAATCACAATGAGGCTGCCATAGAGTTACAGATTGGACCTAGTTCAATCGATAAACAAGAATGAGATACCCCCGTGACCACTGACAAGCATGTTTTACCACTTTTTGGCCCCTGAGGGGGGGACCCTACATGAGAGGAAAATTCTACTGAAAAAAATACCATAATGCAAGGTCCCTTTTTCTAAGCCACACCAGTAAACTTAATCAACAAAAGCAATGAGATGTTGTTTCAAAAAGTACAGCAAAGATATACCCGTCTAATAAATACATATATTTCCGTAGTTTTACTATTGACCAATCATGAAACACCTTACAACTTAAAAGTATTGTGCTGAGCTTCCACCCACCTTTTGAGCCAATCACTGCCCTTTTTACAATTACAGGTCTGTATTAAACACATTTGAGAATAATCAGCTTGCTCAAGATGACATTGATGCTGACAGGGTTATGCCATTCTTTATATCAAGGTTGGGCGGTCGAAACCAGAGGCGGTTTTAACCGGTGGCTTTAACCGGTTATAGCCGCCCCGGTCAATACTCCAGAAGTGGTCAATACTGGTTGATTGAAAAATTGTGTGGTCAATTGAGTTTTTTTAATGGTTATTTGAAAAATGGAGATGTCTTTTTGTTTTTCATTTTGCTGGAATTCATTAAAATATAATAGTTGATCTGAGTGCAAAGCTGTTTGGTCCCTGCCAAGGGTGCTCATCAGGTAAAATACTGCATTACAGTCAAATGTATCATTTTAAGTGTGAAAACTGTATGAAATGAAATGTGCCCTTTACCATTTATGTGTGTTGGTTACTCTGTTGTCTGCTAGTATCATCTGCTGATAACATTTGCAAACAGTTTGGACCCAGTCCAGGTCTGAACAAATGTTTGACCTGGTCTGGATCCAAACTGTTTGACACTCTGCTATGGTATTTCTTACAAAATTCTTTGAAAGAGTTGATTTTGGGGGAAAATCAGCAGACAACAAATAACCCAACCAACATTACCCTGCATGCAAAGAATTTAACCGAAGTGTGTCTTTAATATTGCAGTTAAAGGTGTGAAACTACTATCAAAACAAATGATCCTTTCAATAAACATCTTAAATTAGGTGGTGGTCTTAATCTCTTAAAGGTGTTGAGTTTAAATTAACCATAGTCCTGCTGAGCACAAACTCACTAATTAACCATAGTCCTGCTGGGGGAACGGACAAAAGCCCACTGGGACAAAAGCCCACTAGGACAAAAGCCCACTGGACAATATCCCACTGGACAAAAGCCCACTGCTTAATTTGGCAAGGTGGACAAAAGCCCACTTCTTTGAAAAAAATAGGTTAAAGTCCTTTATAAAACTGTTAACCCTGATCAGACTGCTCCTTCAGGGTATATTACACCTGCAGTGTGTTTTCACTGACATTATTATTTCTCCTGTATGTTGTGACAAACAACTTAATTTGGGTGTTAAAAGCGAATGTAGGACAAAACATCCCGGGACAAAACATCCCATGCCATTTTTTGCCACCCCGGACAAAACATCCCGCATCAATTTGCCACCCCGGACAAAACATCCCATGCAGTTTTTGTCACCCCGGACAAAACATCCCATGCCATTTTTGCCGCCCCGGACAAAACATCCCATGCTACTTCTGCCACCCCGGACAAAACATCCCACACTCTGTTTAAAGCCTATGAAAGTGCATAAAACATCCCATTTAGTTAATTGTCACTATTATTATTGATATTCTTAATGTACCATACCTATTGAAATGATTGGAGATCAAAGGTAGATAGATAATTAGACTAATTAGACATATGTTTCTCAATTATAATAGTTTGTTTGACCCAAACTGTAAATGATTTCTTTTAAAATGTAATTGGCTTCTTAACACACAAATTTAGTTGTTTGTCACAAGAAGATATAATTATCTTTAATTAAATTCTATTTACTTTGTGAAACTGCCTTTCAATCAATTCAAGATCTAGTTTATATCATTTGGACGGTCATACTACAGCATTCACTGCTAGTACATGTCCTAGTAGATGAAGGTCACAAATGAGACTTACCCTGAAGAAGCAGTCTGAGTATGGGATGTTTTGTCCGGGGTGGCAAAAATGGCATGGGATGTTATGTCCGGGGTGACAAAAATGGCATGGGAAGTTATGTCCGGGGTGACAAAAACAGCGTGGGATGTTTTGTCCGGGGTGGCAAATCTTTGTGGGATGTTTTGTCCGGGGTGTAAAAAAATGGCATGGGATGTTTTGTCCCGGGATGTTTTGTCCGGCTCCCGTTAAAAGCCATTGACATTTGAAGAAAATCAATTTACAGTTTGGGTCAAACAATCTATTATAATTGGGAAACATATGTCTAAATTAATCCAAATGACCTTTGATCTGGTAGTAACAATTAGCAAGCACTTTTATGAGAGGTGCCAAACAAAAAGAGTTGTTTGAATTTTCAGATTTGAGAAGGTAGACTCTACACCCAAGGTCCGTCTGTCCGTTGGTCCACCTGGGTGTAGGGGGGGGGGGGGGTACTTTGATATTTTCATACATACATAGGCTCGGGCTACTTTTTGGTGTTCAAAATTTTGAATTTCAATATTTTGGGGGGTTGAATATTTTTGGGGGTATGAAGATTTTGCCGATATTTTTTTTAAGGTCATCACAAATTTGGACTATATTTAGAGGTCATTTCTATGCATTTTAGGGTCTTTTCTGAAGGTCAAAGTACAGAATGGAGGATATTTTTTGGGTTGCTAAAATTTCAAATATTTATTTGGGGTGCTTGAAATTACTGATAATTTTTTTTTTAGGGGGGGGGGGGGGGGGGGGGTGAACGGTAGATGCTGGGCCCGAGCCTATGTATGAAGAAACAATAAGAGCACCCTCCCCCCCCCCCCTCCCCCCCCCCTGGGGTTTGTCCATCAGTTCAAACCTATCCCTGTTAAATGCATATAAGTGGGCTTTTGTCCTAGTGGGCTATTGTCCCAGTGGGCTTTTGTCCTAGTGGGCTTTTGTCCAGTGGGCTTTTGTCCTAGTGGGCTTTTGTCCTAGTGGGCTTTTGTCCTACACTCGTCCTGCTGACCTATTGCTTCAGAATAAGCTAGCGGATTATGGTCAGTTTTCAGTGTAGTCTGTGTATAATTTGTAACTAATGCTATCATGCAACCAAACTGGTTGGAAAGTTTTATTTTGAAGTGACTTATTCACAGAATAAGGGTGAAAAGGAGTGTTGAAACAAAGAGTTAATTCAGATGCATGAAATATTAGCGATATGTTGCCTTGTCTTGATTTATCAGATTATGAAAGTGTTATGAATAACAATTTATGTCAAGAATGACTCTACATAGAAAATAGATCTTGTATACCATTTTTGAAGATGTGCTATATGGACTGTTGCAGGCTATATTTACATAGCCTGATATAATAGATCAGAAAGAACCCTTGCAGTAGCAACTGAACAGAGGCACATACATTTGTATGTCTGCGATTTAATTGACCCCAATCAACCACTTCAAATGACCACCAATCGACCAGTAATGACCGGTTTAAACCACCGGCCCGGTCAATATATGAGTATTGATCGCCATTTTGCCAACCTTGCTTTTTATACAAAAACACTACAGTGTTGTCCATCGTTTTGGCAGGATTCAAAGGCCTGGCATATCCACAGCAATGTAGCGAAACCTCTTAGTATACAAACATGGTACTAAATTCCCGCTATCCCTGACCCAAGGGGAGCTGTGGTTGCGAATGACTTGTGCATTATGCTTTTACCATTAAATGAACCAGACGTTATGAACATCATTACAATTAATTTACATAACTTTACAAAATGTGTCATCACTAGTCTCTGATTTACTGGGCACATTTTATTCTATTTGTTGATTTGGGGTTTCTACCATATTGAATTTCGAAAAGATCGTAACAACACGGCCTACAATGATTAAATAGCCCTTACATGAAAAGGAAGCAGGGGTGTGGGGTCGCAGCCCCCATTATTCAACAAGCAGAACATATAGATTTAGTCTGTCATAAACTGCGCCCAATAAACCAGAGGAACGCCTAGATTTTGTAACATGGCGTTATATCACTCCCAGGCATGACATCATGGGATAAAGAAGTTTAATAAACGATTGTAGGATGGCCAATTAACCTTCAAATTTGATATATGAGCTTGTATTGCAACTTCTTAGAGATGCCCTTGGTCCTGAAATAAAAAAAGTTTGAAATCCCATGAAATAATCTGGAGAAAGCATGCACCCACTGGACAGTGCCCATTCTGATTCAGTTCAACAGAAATCCATGCACCGATAAATTTTATGTGGGCTCGCATACGTGCACGCTAGCCTCAGTTTGTTTGCATATGCCATTATGACTATTTTTGAAAGCTAGGTTTTGTTTTATGTTTCTCATTAGATTTCTACATCATTTGCATCCATGATGGTTGCTGCAGCAGAGGTTGACAGTGTGACAAAGACATTTGTATGCAAACATGGAAATACTAGGTTCTGCATCCCATTTTTGCACGCATCTTACACAATAACAATATAGAAAGATGTATGTCAATCATATTTAACCGTTTAAGCTATAAATAAGATGATGACCTCACAGTAATCGGTGACAAAATAGTTTTCTCACCCTGTCAAATGATAATGAGTTGTGTAGAGCTGCTGAAAGAATCACATGACCTCAGGGATCCTTTCTTTGTTTCAAAATGATCTTATTAGCTGAAAGTTTGAAAAACAATAAACTTCATATAAAATATTAAAAAATGAGTGCTATACTGTAATTTGTGAATTTATTTCTTTAGTATTTCGTTGCATTATCACAATGTTTTGCTTTTGATAACATTTTTTTCAGAATTTTGATGGAGCCTCCCGAGCGGAAATGACGAATTTCACCAATGTTTACTTCCGTGTTTTGACAGAGAACTATTTTCAGCAAACAAATTAGATTTCTTTTAGACTTTGTGTACTTCAGCAGCAGCAAAAATGAATCGACTTTTCGGAAAAGGAAAGCCAAAGGAACCACCACCGAATTTAACTGACTGTGTATCGAATGTAAGTTGCGCAAACGTGAATTTTGACCGCTGGAATTTGGTGTAATATGTTTTCGTGGAATGCTAAGAATCTAGGACAAACGCATTTTCTGTGATTTCCTTCACTTTATTGAAAATCATCAGTTCTGGCTAGTAAGTGACACTGGTATTTCACACTTTCACCATTTAAATCGCCAATTTACACCTTGAGTTACCTGTCCAAATCCAGCCCATTGCCAAAAACAGTGTTGTAGTGGTAATGGGTACCACAGGTATATAAGACACATATACAGCCTTGCTGTATGAGCTAGCTTTTACAGCAATGCGTAGTGTGTCAGGCCAATGTTGCGAAGTTAACCAACGCAGAGCTCGGTTAGTAGCTGGATGGGTGACCCAGGCATTGGAGCAGGGGCGACTGGGTAGTTGCGCTCATGCTGGGTACCATCAGTACTACAGTGTTGTGAAATACCTCGGACCCAATAAACACGGACTGGTCACTTACATACAGGTAAATGTATATATTGGAAATACGATGTCGTGGCTCAACGGTGGATGAGCTTTCAAAACTGACATATAAATCGTCAGAAATCAACATAAAAAGATGAGAAAACTTCAATTTTTTTTACTGTAGCTCGTAATAATTCAGCTTTACATACATGGAGTAACCTCTTATTATCTCCTGTATGTTCAGAATCGATTTTATTGGCTGTAGTACTTTGAAATAGCGGTAAAATAAAGCCTCGACAACATAACTTTGTATTTCCGTCAGTGACTAGTCCGTTTATACTGGGTCCGAGGAAATATACATCTGGTCTAAATACTGATCTGGATGGTCCGTAAATTTACTGAATTGGGCCCAATTACCAAAGAACGTCAGGGTGTAGAGCAGATGACATTTTTCAGAAATATTTTCAAGAAAGGGGTAAAGTGTCTGTTTTTTTTCTAGGCGGAAATGCGTTCAGTATGCTTAGGTAAGTAATGAGTATGCAGTAGGCGTTACATAATGGATTATAACATTCAGACATATTACTTATAGCGCCTATTTGTAATAGAATTTGACTACCAGCGCACATGTACGCTACGCAATGTTCTCTTGAATACTGACTGAAGTATTTATTTATAATACATATTAGTGCATTAACAGGGAAAACGGAGGAGAAAGCGTGGTAACTCAGTGGTTATGCACTTGCCTCTGGTGCTAGAGGTCCCAGGTTCGATCCCCGCTCGCGGGGAGGAAAATTTCGGTGTCAGAACACGCTTTCTCTAGTGTCATTTGCAGGGATGACACTAGATAAGTGCATCGTCCTTCGGATTGGGAAGTTAACTGGATGTCCCCTGTGCAGGGAGAGTCGCCCCCTCTGCAGGTTAAAGAACCATACGGTAATTTAGATATGGTTACTTGTAGGCTTTCATCCTGCAACCCGAAGTGTACAAAGTACACCTGCCTATAATACTCGAAAGAGGGTCTGGCAGTATATAGAGAAAGAAAAGAAAGATTTGCTGCATTATTTTGATACCAAGTAGGGCTGCCACATTTACGAACTTTAGTAAAGGTATACACAAAGTTCAGTAACTTAAACATTTCTGTTTACACAAACTTTTAACCTTGATTTTTTTTTTTCATTATGCAGATTGATAAAATTGCCAGTATTTTTTGTAAAACCTCTTTGAAAAATTTACCTTGTGTAAACATTCGAAATTGTTTGGTTGGGTGTTGTTATAGAACTCATTTCAAGTAATTGGAAAACGATTTCAACATGCGCAGGCTCTAACATTACCAACATTTTCCTCTGTTGGGAGTGTGTAATTAATGAGTTGACACGCACAAGACATAACTGCCAATCCTAACGTAGGCATCAACACACGCCGACAGGAAGTTAAAAAACATATACAGTTTTAAGCCATGTGCTTTCTCATGCTTCTTCACCCAATATTAAGCCTTTACATAACTGATCAAATGCATAATTGCTGCTAGCAGTGACTAAGTGAGACAATATTCAGGACATTTTTATGGCAATGAGATATGTCCGTTGAGCATGTCAGCCGCAATTCTAATTGCAGTAGATATTTTATCTAATACAGTCGAATCTGGGAATGCTTTTGTGCTTCAAAATACGCTCTACGGATCGCTATTGCAAAACTGCACACAGAGCGAAATCCTGATTTCTTTCAATTTTTGACCATTTTGGTTTGTTTCAAGACGTTTTTTCTCTGCTTAAGGGGGGTAACTTCTTCACTGATCCATGACTGCATTTATCAGCTGGTCAATTACCATGAACAGACAAGCGGATTAGTCATGCTGTGTGAGCAAGTTAGTGCCAATCAACCCCAAAACTGGTAAGGAATGACAATCATGATATGGCTTTGTCATTTGTTTATTTCATAAATAACACTGGTTTTATGCCATTGTTGTAATATGTCTTATCCGGTAAATGCTTCCAGCAGTAGTTAACAACTGTGCTAGGTACAAATACTGCCCTTTCTCTGAACCTAGTGTGTGTAAAGCTAGGGGATAAATCTTGAAGTGTGTCCTCTGCTAACAATTTATTCTAATTAATTTGAAAATGGGTGGAACTAATTTCACCATTAGATCTTTAAAAGGGTTGCAGAAGTAAAAAAGACAGAGGGATTGCATTTTACTGATATAAAAAGCAAGATTTTTTTTAGATATTTGCTTACAATGAGAGGCTTAACCTGATAGACTACCTAATGATGGGGAGGAAATATTGAAAAAAAAAAATTAACAAAAATTTTATGGAGTCATTGTCTAATCTAAAAACTGAGCAAGAATCAAAATTAAATAATGTTAGCCCCAGCACTCCCAGCCCACCAACATCTGTTTTTGAAATCTACAATTTTGTCCTACTGTTTTATTAATAATATATGGTAATAAAATCTCTTGATTGTAGCTGTGCTTAATCTGAGTCTGCACTGTTTGCCTTTAACTGCTGTCGTCTGCTTATAACCGTCGCCAATTTTTTTAAGATCCAGCTCAAGTCTGATAAGCTGTGGGGCACATCGACAGATTCTGAATTTCATAATTGGGGATTTGGGCGCGCAGTGGCTCAGTGGTAGAGTGCTTGACAGACCGAGGGGCAGCGGATTTGAGCCTCATCAACTTCACTGCTTTGTGGTCCTTGAGCAAGTCACATTAATCCTAGCTTAGTACTGGTTCAACCACAGAAGATCCTTACCTGTTTAACTGAAAGATTGTTGATGGGACGTAAAGAATCAAATCAAACAAATTCATTGGGTATTCAAATCTACGAAGGGGGGTTTGATTTGTTAATTGTACTTGATTATATGTTATTTTTTCCTTATTTTTTGAAAATTCTCCATAAAAAATGGAATATTTTTGTCTCAGAGGGGGATTCAAGCGAACTCCCTGAACCCTCTCTGGATCGGACACTGGGGCACGATTATGAATCCAAACTGTTTAACGCTCAGATTGTGTTTTGAAAAGTCAGCAGAAGACAAGAAGTGCATAAATGTAATAATTTATGCTTTTCTTGTCGTCTGCTGACTTTTTTACAAAATTAACTTTTTCAAAATATTCCTGCACAAACACAATCGGTGTGTCAAACTGTTTAATTCCAGATTAGGACCGACATTCTGTCGGTTCTGATCTGGGTCCAAAATATTTGCAATTGTTATCAGCAGATGACAAAAGTCGCCGCTGGCAAGGAAAGAGTTGAAAGATGAAGTAGAGTAGATCTGATCAGAAAGTTAATTGTGGCTAAAATAATTGACTGGGAATTACTATAACTATAAGCATATTCGCTGTATCTCCTGACAATATTGCAAAAACCTCAGGAACATCTTTCAGATTGCATTTATGATAAATTACATTAGGTAAAGACCGGAAAATTAGCAAAAAGAAAATAGTTTTCCTCTCCATTTCGTATACTTGCCTATGCAAATACACAGAAGAATGCTGTCTGCTACAATCGGATTGTACCTAGTGGAACTCTTACATGATACTGCTGTAGTTTTATACTACCGGGAGTAAGCCTATTGTCATGGGTTTTTCGCGACTTATTTTATTTTTACCATCAGGAGTATATTTTCATAGTTAATAAGACTGTTTTGGAGGCCACAATATTAAATAGACATGATCTGTGATGTTTGCAAACACCGAAAACAGACTTTCTCGCATCAAGGCCCATATAATAATCAAAGATTTAATACATCATGACCAGTGGCAGTCTGGCTGCCACCAAAATGGGTGTTAAGCTCACTGATTTTTTACAGTGTAGAACATATTTCTTCATAAACTGTAATTTGTAAGAGCAAGCATCGTCTGGGCTCTGGCTGATCACCTACACGATAACTATACTGTGTTTTATCCATTTGTAACTGAGCACACTTTCTGCGGTTAGCCAATTGAAGTACAGAAAATACAGAATTCATTTAAGTCTCAACAAAACTAGCCACTTTGCTTTGCCATGATTAAAGCTCTTAGGCAAGCTCTTAAAAACTACCCTCTTATAGGTATAAATAAACTGAGGTACGAGTTGACTTAGGTATGAGGTGACTAAGGTACGAGTTGACCAAAAACAGATAAGAGTTTATTTAGGTACGAGTTGACCAAAAATGGTTAAGACTAAGTAAGAGTTGATTTAGGTACGTGTTGACAGAGGTATGAGTTAACAAAAAATGTGTGAGAGTTGATTTTGGTACGAGATGACTTAGGTACGAGTTGACCAGTGTTAGAAATGTGCTTTCAATGGTTGATAAAGAATTTAAAGTTTAGCTGAAAAAGAACAAATTCATTGATGCTGCTATGCCATACTTGTAAAATTAGGTTAACCCTTTGTATACTAATTGATTCTTTCTTCCGATTTGATACAATCAATGTGGGATAGTCCATCGTACATATCTAGGATTGTCAGGTTATAACTTTCAAAACATATTGTATTCTATGTCTGAGTTCAAATAGAGTTCAAAATTTGAGAATATTTACTAGGGAAAGGAAAAGTTCCTTATCATAGCTATATTTATGTACCTGTATATGTTTCAATTGTAGATTGACTCCCGTGGTGAATCAATTGATAAAAAGATAGCACGACTAGATGCGGAACTGAAAAAGTACAAAGATCAGATGGCAAAAATGAGAAATGGTCCTTCAAAAGTGAGTAAACTTTAGTTGTAAGTTTATTATTACACTGCAAATTTGTTAAATACTTCCCTATTGGAGTCTGTGGTATGTGACTGTGGCATTTCCTGGTCAAACTCGCACAATTTTATTCTATGACATTCAAAAAATTGCAAAAAAAATTATTGGAAATTTTTTTCTTTTGGAATCAATATCTGTGATTGAATAAGCAAGTTGAAACTTGAAAGACATCTTTAGTAAGAGAATTTACTCTCTTTCTTTCAAAAGTAAATGGTAAAATAAAATTTGGTCCCTTGGTATATTTTGCTTGTTTCAGAATATGGTAAAACAGAAGGCAATGAGGGTGTTAAAACAGAAGAAAATGTAAGTACCATAGGTCCAGTTAAGCAAAATTTTTGAGCATAAAATTGTAATTATTTTCTTATCCATCGGAAAAAGCATGTGTTTTGGGTGCTCAAAAGAACCGTCTCATTGAGACGGTTCTTTTGAGTACCCACAACATATGTATTTGTATTGCTTGAGATATATGAAAATAATTTTCAAATACACAATCTTATCGAGAGGCTAATAAGTACATTCTACTCAGAGCTGTAATGATTCACTGAATGAAACGTTTCAATCTGCATATCTTATCATGTGATCATTTCAAGATACAATTACGATAACACATTTAGTGTAATTTATTTGACATGAACAATTAAAATATATTAATTGCACCTAAGATAAAGTAATTTGTTCATTTTCCCTTAATTTAAATTAGTTAACACTTTCCAATCTAAACTCTGATATATTTTCTTTTGAAAACTGTGTAGATCCAGAACCATGGAAACCTTGGTACCAGGCCAACCTTAGAAATATTTTTGATTCCCCTTACCCGACCCTGTTAAACCAGTATGGGTCGTCGGTCAGAAAATTATTTTATTTTACTTCCCAAACTCGATACCCATTAAACTTAATTGTAAATAGTCCTACTTTAGGCAATAACATTAAATACACAAACAATTTGAAACTAAAAATATTTTTTAAATATAACACTGTTTACATTGGACAATTCTTTAAGTTAGCAAATTGCCAATGAATTTTAAAAAAATAATTCTAGACTGAAAATTGAAATAAAATATTTTGGGTAGGGCCCTTTTTTTCAGGGTCGGTCGGGTAAGGGGAAACAAATAAAATTTTATTTTAGGCCCCATAAGAAAGCATTATATTATACTCTAATATTTGCTTAGTGCTTACAAATAACTTGATCATTTGGTTTCATTTCAGGTATGAATCACAGCGGGAAAACAGTGTGGACCCAGATCAGACTGCTCCTATAGGAGCAGTCTGATCTCGATCCACACTTTTTGTCAAAAAGCTACTAAAACATTTCAGCAGCCGACAAAAGCAGATGACTTTTGTTGTGACTGGCGCTTTTAGGGTTAGAATCCAGTTGCATTCATATGTGACAGCATAGACCAATTGGGAACTAACTGAAGTCCCAGACCATTGCGCATGTTCTATTCCCATATATGTGCTTATTTGATTTGGCTTTATTTCAGGTATGAATCGCAGCGGGAGAACCTATCTAACCAGTCTTTTAATATAGAACAACAGAACTTCAACATACAGCAACTTAAGGACACAAAATCTACAGTAAGGCTCCTTTATCTATAATGAAAACCTATCTAACCATTTTTTTAACATAGAACAACAGAACTTCAACATACAGCAACTTAAGGACACAAAATCTACAGTAAGGCTCCTTTATCTATAATGAAAACCTATCTAACCAGTCTTTTAACATAGAACAACAGAACTTAAACATACAGCAACTTAAAGACACAAAAACTACAGTAAGGCTCCTTTAACTATAATGAAAACAGAAGTTTATTGACTTGTTGATATTTTGGTGAAGTATATTATCTGACTTGCAATAAATTTGACAAGTTTGAGACTATGAATGTGCGGTCCAAGACTTCTGTGAAGATTGATCATGAAATAATTTCTACCGCCATTCTCCTCCCTTCCGCTGATTCAAGAAGGGTTGTTGTCAGTTACAAGCGAAAGTATGTGCACGAAGTACTGGTTAACTGCTTAGCCAAGCTTGCCCAGGAAAAAAGTGTGGTTAGGTGAACAGACTGTCCTGACATGACCATAGCTGTTAACTGGGATGTAATGAACCAAACCAAACAAACAAAACTATTAAAGTGCACATGGGTGAAAGTTTTCTGGATAATTCCCGACTTCAGGATTTTGTGGTTGACTTTCCACAGAAAGTCTGCCTCAAATTACTGAATTAGTCAGATTATGATAGCTTCTTTGATTTATTTTCAGGCTATATAAAGACAAATCAATTTGGAATTGTTCATATTTTGTAGACAAACTGCTAGTTTAAGGACTTGGATTTCTAAAGTTCAGGATTTTGGAAATTTTGAACTTTCACCCATGGAGGCCCTGGTGGAGCAATGGGTTGGTCTGTGATTGTTGCGTTTCCTGGTCAGACTCACATGTTTGTTTGGCTGACAACAGCATCTTGCATTCTGATAAATCCCAGCTGAATAGAATGTAATAATGAGATGCTTTTTTTCGATGGAAGAGTAAGGATGTTTTCTTTATTTCTTTTCATCACATAATGTCGCCTCTGGGAGTGAAATAACGCCATGCAATAAAATCGATAAACCATAGTGGTTTACAGCTTTTAGGGAAACATTATAACATTTTTAAGGCAGAAATGTGATTTCTAAGTGATCTTAATGTCATATGATAAATATAATCTAACATTCATGCTCTTGTATTATTGAATTTATTAAACTCTTTGGGAAAAAGAGATAAAATGCTCGGCAAGCCTCGCATTTTATCTCTTTTCCACAACTCGTTTAATAAATTCAATAAAACATGAGCACTCATGTAAGATCCCCTATATCAAAACATTTGTAGTGGTTGTGGCATAAACATTGTAGTATGTGATTTGGCTTAATGTATTTGTATTCTTCAATAGGTTGATGCTATGAAAATTGGTGTAAAAGATTTCAAAAAGGCTTATAAACATGTCAACATAGATCAGATCGAGGTGAGGGAAGATTATTAGTTTTCTTTATATAGTTTACAGTAAATGTTCTAAAATTTCTAAACACTTTTCTTTTTCCTTTTCTCAAATAAAATGGTTATCATGGGTGGACTTCACAAACAGGGAAGACCCTGATCAGACTGCTTCTTCAGAAGCAGTCTGATATGGGTCTGCACTGTTTCTCTATGCCTTTTTGGCAGGCAGCTAGTGTTCAAAATTTTCGAACATTTACTGTACACTTTAGCCTGTCTCCCAGTCGTCAAACACATGATTAGTGAAACATTCATAGCTTTCAATTTTCTGATGGCTGAGTTTGTATGTTCTGAGCATATGAAGGGAGGTAACTATTACAAGAAAAAAATGGTTACAGGACATGGTATCTATTTGGGGAGCGCAGTGGCTCAGTGGTAGAGTGGTTGACTAGAGACCGAAGGGTAGTGGGTTGGAGCCTCACCGGCGTCACTGCGTTGTGGTCCTTGAGCAAGACACATTTATCCTAGCTTAGTACTGGTTAAACCCAGGAAGAACCGTCCCGCATAACTGAAAGATTGTTGAGTGGACGTAAAGAATCAAATCAAACAAACAAACAAAAGGTATCTATTGGCAAATATTGAACATACAATGAGAGCCAGTCTATATAAACCTGGCACTATCAAGGTATATTTACAAAGTTAAAGTCAAGAAAATTAATCTTATTGAGCCTCTCTAAAACCACCAATTAAAAAGTCTGAGATTAGTGTATGTATGTGTTTGGCTATGTACATTCATTACATTGAGGGTGTTAAGTGCTGCTGCAGATGAATAAAAATCCTAAATAATATATAGACACTTTGCGACTATATACACTGAAGGACTTTAAAAACACAAAAATCGAAATTCATAATATTTACTACCTTTTAATGTCTCAATTTTATTGAAATTTGGCAAAAATGAACATCAATATTTCAGCAAAACATGTTTTAAATTTTATGTCAAAATAATAAATAATGTTAGAGCAACAGTCTATCAAATAGCAATTCCCTATGATTCTAATGTTGCAATTTGAAATTTGTCTAGAAATTGGACACGATTTTAAGTTATTGTGATGAAATTTTTTTATTAAAATCCAGAAACAAATTACCCTTGGAGCCCTACTATTCGTCTGGCACTGACAGTAGCCGTGGGGAAGGGATATCGTCGATGTAAATATTGTTGATACACAATCAACGTAAGTTGTCTCTTAAAGCAGGTCGCCATTCTCGGCTGACCAGACCTGCGTCGATCTTTAACTGTCCCAGTAGCCTGGTTACGATCTCTGAGGCACTGTATAGTTGACAGATGGCAATTAATTATATCTGGCGACGTCAAAAACGCACACGCCAGCTTTTAAAATTCCAATTGTGCCAGATTGTTCATGTTCAGACGAGCATGGCATGAATAATAAAGCAATTAAACTAAAGCTGTGTTTTTTTTTTATACATACACTGCTCAAAATATTTAAAGGAACACCTGATAATTTTTCATATGTGATAATGTTAACCCCTGTCCAATAGACAAGTAATGCATTTCACTAGACAATAAGGCAGAAACCCAGTTTCTTTTGCCATTTTTGCTAGGATAGCCAAAGTTTTGAATCATAGAGAGCTTTTGAAAAAACAATCGCTCCTTTAGTTCGTGGCTCAAATTTTGTAATTTTTACATTTCCTGAAAATGACGATTTTTTCTGGAAGTCTGTAGATTCTTCCGAATTTGTAAATAGCGTAACCTAATGATTTCTGCAACACGAAAATGCTATTGACTGTACAGAAATAACGCTGTTGTGGTGCGTGATTGAAAATTCGTATCAAAAATTTGTTTTGAAAAAAGGGTATTTTTACAAAAATTCCATTTTTACATAAATCGTTCTATGGAGATTCCTGGAAAGGGATTACAGAATTTTCATCACCAAGCATCATCCTTGATAGGTAACCAAGCTAAACACAGGGCAAACAATAATAATAATTATTTGCCTTATTTATCCAACTCTTGCTATGAGTCAGACCATGAGTGCATTTGTATTGTGATCAATGGCAAAATACGCAGTGTTCCTTTAAATATTTTTAGCAGTGTATATACTTACAAGCTACATGTGAAATGATAAAATATTTTGCTTCATTGATTCGTGGGGACCTCCGTTGTCATCAACACACCATAGGTAGTCATTGTACCAAATAGGAACACCCTCCATTAAAACAATAGAGTTTACCTAAATTGTAGTTTTAATAGAAAAGTAAGAGAGATATAGAGTTCTATGGACTGCTGTTGGGTTATGGGTTACAAAACCCAGCCAGGCCACATGAATGCACAAAGTTCCGGTAAACCGCTATAGGAAAGCCTGTTCAAGTTATAGGATAAATGATTGTCATGATGTAACTGAAAAACTGTTGAAAGCAACTTCAAGTCCCAATTACTAACAAAATGGATGCAAACTGTGAAGACCAGTTTTTTGCAAGCTGCAAGGCCCATATATATTACTACAAATGTTAATCTGATTAGAGTTCCTGTTTCCCAATTAATATCGGTGCTTAATGCTTTTTGCCAGCCTCCAGATAAGAGTCAATTATTCAAAATTAATTATCTGTTTTCTAAGCCGAAAACATATGTTGTGGGAACTCAAAACAACCATCTCACTGATGTGGTTCTTTTGGATACCCAAACGGGAGTTTCACAATAAAGTTCCCCCAGATAAAATGCCTCTGTTTTGCAGGAAATTCTGTGTTATTAACAAGCCATTTACAGAGAATATAGTATACTTTTGCTTGTAAGACATATGTTTACCCGAAAAAATGATATATGGCATGCATATACACATGATATTTTCTAGCTAAGCAAATATTGCACCAAAAAGTAGCCAATAATGCGCATTATGGTGTAACATTGAAAAAAAACTTTTTTTTATTGATAGGCAGATGCAAAAATACAGATAAGATTTTAATTTCAAAATCTGCCTTTGAAGCATATTTTCCTAATCTTTTGAATACTTTTTACCGCATGTGATTTGATCCATAAATAGCAATTTTACGCCATTTTAATCAAACATGGTGGTTGGTTATGCGTTATAAAATCTTTAGCATATCTCATATAAAAAGATTAGTATATATACATTGGTATCATTAAAATGCACTCAAATTACTGTAAAAAACACCAAAAATATACATCATGTTAAATAAACAACAGTTAAGACAAATTAACATGCCATCATCATTTTTCAACCTTTTAAATTTCGGGTTGACTTTTCTACGAAAATTGGCGTAGAGTCCGCAACGCTCGCAAAAGTCTGCCTGATTCTGGCATCCATGTATTGAAGAAGCCTATGGTTTTGTTGTGGAAACAGACTCCTATCACAAAACTTCAGCCAAAATATTGGACATTTATGTCTACAAATTAGACAATAGGGACAGAAAGTGTCCCAATGTAGGGTCCGCAACGGACTGTAGTGTCCGCAACGATAGTCTATTTAGGAATTGAAAAGCAGCTATAAAATTCATTTTTAGTATCTTAATATGTTTCAGCATTTGTTAAGTGCAATTGCTTTTTGCCAGCTTATTTCAAAAAGTAAGAAACATAGAGGGAGAACAGGAATTCCTTTTAGAGATACATAACCGAATGTTAGGATTATGTACCTGATGTGATTTGGTCAACTGCAAAATGACACTTTATATGCATTTTTAGTATAGTTTAAAACATGTATCATAAAACTATAAAACATACATCTTCTTCTTGTCTTTTGTTACTCATTTTATTATAGTATCAATGATTTCAAAAAACGTTGCGGACACTACAGTTTTTTTAGAAAGTAAAGTATCATTTTTTAGCTGTATTTTTTTGCAGATCTAAAGTAACCATTAAGAATAAGAGTGATTATACTCTTAATATATAGGGCAAAACATTTTAGACACTGATCAGCTACGGGGATACTCCGTAGCTCACCTATGCCTATGTTTCCATATCTTTGTTATGTTCATATCTTTGTTATGTTATAAAAGTTCAATAAATTCATTCATACAGTTAACCAGTATTCAGGGTTCGCACAGGGTTGAAAAGTACTTGAATATACAGGACTGTCTTGGAAAGTCCTTGAAAATTAAATTTGGCTTGAAAATTACTTGAAAAACACTCAAAGGCCTTGAAAAGTCCTTGATTTTTACCATTTTCAGGAGGATTCAACAGTGTTCTTGGAGACCTAAATCAGTATAAAATTGTGATGTCTTAATTTGGTGCAGCATATGCTGCACCATATAAAGGCCTCACAATTTTAAACTTATTATCTTAAACAAATATCTTTAGTAATGGACTCTAGCATTTCAGAAGTAGAATTTAGTATGTAAATCAGTATTTTTTCTTAAGTTTTAAGTCCTTGAAAACAGAAGGAAAGTATTTTAGAAGTCCTTGAAAAGTCCTTGAATTTTACACAATCTTGCCTGTATGAACCCTTGTATTGCTTACTTTATTACCTTGTTAGAATTTTTCCATGCTTCTGACATTTAGCAAGTCAGGGTATATAAAAAAAAATGATCTGGTAGTGTCCGCAACTTTTAGACTTAATAAAGCAAATGATATTTAAATGAGTAATACTATAGACAGATGTAGTGAATTGAATACAAACAATGTTTTTTTTTATTAATACCGTAGTTCATCATTTCTGCTCAAAGGGTAAAGTACGACGGAGTATATTCTAAATAACACGAGAAGTTAGCACTGTGGCATATTTTTTCTGTTATCATCGTTATAGTTATATAAAACCGTTTAAATAGTCAAGACCTCCATTCAGTCTATTTTATGACAAAGATGTAATTACCATCTTTTATATTTAGCTTCATATTTTGCAGAGGGATCTTGCTTTCATTCAGGATCATTTCAATAAACATGTAGAATTTATGTAGTGTTCGCAACGATTATTAACCATGGTGTAATTCAATTTTGAAAGGTACAACACAGCAAGTAACATTGATATCAATATTATTCCTAGATACTGTCTGGTCACTAACTATGGCTGGCCCAAATACTCATACATCACTTAATATTTATGTTGGATATTTCCATATTCAGAGTCTATATGTTATTACCACATATACGACATATTTTTACACAGACTCGTTCAAGAAGTATTTCAAATTGAAATTACAGATAAATATCTGTCTGTATGAAAGAAAGAGATGTAAAATATACCCAGTTCTGGTAAAAGCAAACAATATTAGTGATAAACTTTAATTTCTGTAGTGTCCGCAACGAAATAAGTAGAAAATTAAAAGCTGTATTACAGGGTTAAGAACTTAAATATCAGCAAACAAGAAATGTTTGGTCGTTTCCCCTTTGCACATTGTCTTTTTAAAATAGAAAACAATTTACTTCTTGGTGAAATCACATTTTCAGAGAAAACCAAAGTAAGCAGGATGTTAAATAAACAAAAAATCCAAAATGTAAAGGATTTTTTTTTTTTTTTTTTGCATAATACAGGAAAATTTCTTACTGGAGAATATTTGCCATCATAATAGCTAGTATTTGGGCTCATATTTTCATAACAGAAGGATAATGTGCTATGACACTGGTCAAATAACATATTTTTTATAAAATTCTAAAGTTTGAACACATGGCTATACATTCTGGTCTATAATTTTGAAAGGACAAAATGATACTGGGAGATTTTTTAGGATTAGGTGCATCAAACACCATTCTTTAAAGAAATCATAATGATTAACCATTATAACTAGTTTGAAAATTTGCCTATTTTGTTACACTTGGGGGAACTTTATTGTGAAACTCCCGAAAACACATGTTTAACTCTTTACCTCATAGAGATGCCTTTTAATGCTTTTGCAAACAGAGCAGACCCAGATCATGGAGCTCTTGTAAGAGCTGCCTGATCAGGGTCTACTCTGTTTGCTTATGGAAATATGATTAGATATAATCCTACACTAGTGGACCTGGCAAGTAATTTCTTTTTTCTATGTACAAACATGAAGGTTTATTTATATAATTATTCATAATGGGTGGAGCTTAGCTTGAATATTCATGAAGAAAGGGTTAAACTGATAAATATGAAAAAAATTGCAATTTTATGTACAAAACACACTGAAAAATGTGCTAATCCGAATGTGTTCTTCTCTCCGTCAGAATTTACAAGATGAGTTAGAGGACCTGACAGAACAATCTAGTGAGATCCAGGAAGTGATGGGCCGGAGCTATGGCATGCCAGAGGTGGATGATGAGGACCTGGAGGCAGAGCTAGATGCCTTAGGAGATGAGATTGGCTTGGATGAGGACTCGTCATACTTAGATCAGGCTGTGGAAACCCCCTCAGTACCGACCAGCGAGCCTGGAGACGCATCTGTGCGGGTGAGTTGTATGTTGCTGATTAAATGTTGTCTTACTGAAATAATTCACAGGCAGTACCATCTTCCAATTTTCAACAAATTTTTGAAGGAGGATTCTATGTATTATGCTAAATAAAAAGGTTACCATGTCAGAAGAATTGTAATAGCTAGTCAATATGTAAACATTAACAAGGTCATTGCTATGTTTAAAGAACTTTCTTAGTTAATGGCAAAAAATGTAGAGTCAGCAGACCCTAACCAAATCTAATAATTCTTCTCTGTAATGATTAATTACTGTTTTCTGTATCAGTGTGAGGAATCATACGAGGGATGATCCTAAAGTTTTGATCGTGGCGTGATATCTCTGTAACCAGCAATGCAACATACCTGAAAATCGTACCATATACAATTACATTCTTTGTCTATACACCGCTTTGACACATTTTGTATAACTCGAAGGAGCGTCCGAAAATCGACCCCAAAACAACCATACCCTCAATGCACTGTCATATCAAGCAGACTGTGCATATTAGAGACCTCACAATTCAGAAAAGAGCAGTCTCAGCAATTCGTTTTCATGGCTGCTCAATGTTCATACGTCAGCAAATATGTCCTGTAAATATGGCGAACTTTCTATATCATCTGAGTTTCCTAGGCCCTTGAACGTATGGCTATGCAACTGTCAGTTATAATCAAATTTTGGACCTCTTGAAGTTCGACCAGCCCATACTGCCGTAACAACAGCTGTATTAATGGTAAAACTTTTTTAGGCAAACTTAGATAAACTGACTTTTGTCTGAAGCAATTATAAATAGTCGGTATCATCGGAGACTGATAGTAACCCACATAAGAAAATTAAAACGAGTCCACAAATTAGGTCAATATTCGGTGGTATACAAATTTACATGTGTAAATCTAAAGATAAAACCCAATCAGTTGTCGAAAGGTGCACTATATCGTAAAATGGTGCAATATGGGTATAAACTGAGCACAAAGCATCGGTCTGAGACCAATAACAATTTTGAAAATTCTTGTTTAAAATCAATCAGTTTTTTTGGTGAAAAATAAACTTTTTACAATATTCCAATTAAGATTAAGATATTTTGTAATTAAAATAATATTGGTCTTAAATATTTTGCCGATATAAGGTTCGGCGATTTTTTAGTCAAAATTGATAGACAAAAATAGAATATTAGCCAAAATGAAAATTCTGCAATATATTCAAAATGACGCAGTTTTCAATTTCAATGACGTCATAATAATTGCGTGTTGTGCTTTAAATATTGAACCGGCACAACATGTCGCCATTCTTACATTTGAATGGATATTTTAAGTTACAAAAAGTAAAAATACAATGCAATTTCATTTTGTGGTTCCAAAGATGCCGGGCTTGAAAGATCCAGATTAAAATATTATTATAATTCTATAACACGAAAACAGGCCAGTGGTATGGAGTGAGCCATATATAATGTGCTGTAATTATTAAATGAAACAATACAGCAAGAAAATATTAGTATCATTATAAAGGTAAAAACTCGGTCTTTTGAATGGTTTATAGTATGCCTCTCAAAAATATCTCTGGACAAAGCTACAAGGTAAAGATCAGAACTTTTGGATCATCCCTCGTATAAGTTAAGGTCACCTGAGCCGAAGGCTCAAATGAGGTACAGTGGAACTTCAATGGCTCAAACTCTGATGGCTCATTTACCTGGGCTGGCTAGAACTATCATCATGGTCCCTACAGGTCATTTTATGCATAATCCACCCTGGATGGCTGGAACTACCCTTGGCTAGAACTAATTTTTCATGGTCCTAAGCCTGTTTGAACCATTGAAGTTCTACTGTATATATATGAGCCAAGATCTGACAGAAGGGACCTTCTAGCAGCAAAAGTCAATAGTGAGATATTTACAGAGAAAGAAAGACCTAGCTATTGTGAACAATTACAGAAAATTTGAAGAGATCATCTTTTCAAATAACAAAGATATGAGCGTTTGAACTCGTATAAATGATGCGTTTTACACATGACATCACTTAACGTTGTAAATGATGTTCTGACGTCAACACCATTGTGTCAACATATGACGCAAAAAAAAAGACGCTAGGAGCAATATTTCAAGAATGCTCCATGTTTCTGTAAATCTGATGTGTATGCAATTTCATAGACTGCACACATAGCCCACTTACGCTCATCCTGGGTTTACAAAAGCATTTGAAATGAGGTACCCTGTTTTAAAGGTAATGTTTAGTCCATATGCACAGTTGTTGCCATGGCAACATTCATTATACGTATCACTTAATTTTATCGGAACTATTTTCGCCTTTGATTGTATTACATGTTAGAAGCAATTTGACTCTATTGTAAGAACATGCAAAATCTTGAAAATTTAGAGGTTTTTGAAATTTTGATTACACAAAATCTGCTAAAATGCCTGAAGGACCCTTTTGTCAGATATGCGCTCATATGCGAATGGTGCGATGGTTGGTTCACTTCAGCATCACACCCCCTATATAAGTCAATTATCTAGCATCCATCATCATCTGGCTACATTTTCAAAGCTGTCAATCTCTAAAGTCAGTTGACCAGTATTGATCACATTTTGTCGAAAGGGTTTTTGGGCTGATTGGATGGGATGTCTAGTTGCCATGGTAACATATAACTTCCAGAGGTTTATAATTGGAAAAACTTTAAAAATCTTTGTTTCTTGAATTTGAAACCATGATGCCCTGAGCTCATATATTTAGTATGTAGCAAAGTCCAGTGGTACCCTACGTAAATCCTGCCAATCAAGCCTCTGGAGTCAAAACCAGCCATGCCCCAGGGAAAGAAAGAGAGAAAGACTATCTACCTCTGCAATGAATCCAAGAAATCCTCCATTTTCTAACGTAGTGTATCAAAACAAAACCCATGTGATTCCCCACCCTGTGTATGTGCTTCTCATTATGAAAGTTACAATATTTTTATATTTCCCCATGAAACGAGGGAGATACATATTTTACCTGCGTCGCTTGAGTGAAAGCAGGTCTAGTACTAGGTCCACTCCACCCCTTGGTCTGTCCATCTGTCTGTCCGCAACACTTTTGGGGTGCCTAGTTTGTGTAATCTGTAACTCCAAAAGTTTTCACAAGTGCGGATCCAGAGGCGGGGACAAGGGGTCTGGATCCCCCCCTGGAAAATCACAAGTTATATGGGTTTCTATAGGGAATAAGCAATTGGACCCCCTTGGAAAAAGTTGGACCCCCCCTGGAAAATGTTGGACCCCCTCTGGAACCTTGAAAAATGATCGATTTCATTTAAATTGACTATTTGACTCCTGTAAAATAAGCTGAGGGCTAAAAAACAAACAAAAAAAAACGTTGTCAGAGCTTTTTTGTCAGACTGACCTGGACCCCCCCTGGCAAAAATTCCTGGATCCGCGCATGTTTCATTTTGTATAATGATTCTTCTTACATTGAAGATGTGCAACATCTATTTTATGCACGTTTCACGAATATTTTTCTCATTTTTGCTGGTGTTGAAATTTAGACATTTTTATGTCAAAAATGCTTTGATGATTTCTGGTTTGTGTAATCTGTAACTCCAAAAATTTTAATTCTTTTATATTAAAACTTTGCATAATGATTGTTCACACATTGAAGATGTGCACCTCCTATTTTGTGCACATTTGATAATATCTTATTATATTTTTAAGATTGTTAAACTTTGATATTATTACCTCTGAACCACCTTTGGGGTGCTTACGTTGTTGTATCTGTAACTCAGACAGTTTTTATACCTTTTTATTGAAACCTTGCATACCAATGCCCAACATATTGAAAATGTGCACCTTCTATTTTAGTGCAGCTTTGATATACATTTTCTCATACTTCTTTAGGATGTTGAACTTAGAGACATTTTTTTACGCCCACAGCACATAGATCTACGTCTGCAACACTTATGGGGTGCCTGCTTTGTATAATATGTAACACCAACAGCTTCCATTCCTTTTATACAGACCTTGCAAAGCCCACATACAAATCTCATCAAAATTCTTTGGCAGGTGTGTGTGTGTGTGGGGGGGGGGGGGGGGTCAGTTAAAAAAATACATAGTCTCCCTTTATAGATATGTCAATATACAATCAGTATTTTGGTGATGCAGGTCCACTTGTTTTGGTCTGGATCCCATTGGCACCAGTGTCTATCTGTATCAGACCTAGATAAGAGTTTGAGCACCCAAAACACAATGTCATGTTTAAACTTATGGACATAGAGGATCTTACATGAGTGCTCATGTTTTATTGAATTTATTAAAGGAGTTGGGGCATTTTATCTCTTTTTCACGAGTTTAATAAATTCATTAATACAAGTGCACAAATGTTAGATTCTATTTATCATATGACATTAAGATTACTTTGAAATCTCATTTCTGCTGTAAAAACGTTATGATTTTGTCAGTATGGACGTCATAACGTTTCCCTGAAAATCTGTAAACCACTAGTGGTTTATCTATTTTATTGCATGGTGTTATTTCACTCCCAGATGCAACGTCATATGATAAATGAAAATAATCACTGTTTACACACATAATTTTTTTGTTCTGACCTATGTTTAGGGGAAATCTCAAGAACCTTTTTATCATATGATGTTGCCTCTGAGAGTGAAATAACGCCATGAATTAAAATCAATAAACCACTACTGGTTTACAGATTAACAGGAAACATTATGAAATGACGCTCTTAACATCACATAGACAGCAAACCCTAACGTTTTCACGCCAAAAATATAATTAATATAATTTTAATGTCATATGATTAATAAAATCTAACATTTGTGCTCCTGTATTATTGAATTTATTAAACTCGCTGCTAAAAGAGATAAAATGCTCAACAAGCCTTGCATTTATCTCTTTTCCTCATCTTGTTTAATAAATTCGATAAAACATGAGCACTCATGTAAGATCCTCTATGTCATTATTTTCTTATCCATTGGTTTTAACATTTGTTTTGGGTACTCAAAAGAACCCTCTCATCTCATCTCGATGTTTTGGTTGATAGATAAGAAAATTATTTTTAATAACACCCCCTTAACTAGAGGCTGTTGCCATTTAGTTGTTACATGCTCTTTATTTCTCTTACAGGACAATGTGGCAGTGGATGAGTTTGGGTTACCGAAGATTCACGCCAATTAGTTGTGATTTTGTACAGTACTATTAGACAGTGACTAGTAATTTATGCATCAATTCTATGTATATAGCCACCAAAATTCATTTCACAAGAATTAAATACTGTTGATCTTTGAGCTCGGAAAGAAAAGAAGAAATTCCTTAAATTTTGTATGTAGATAGTGGAAGATAAGAGCCCTAGAAAAAGTGAACAATGAGGATTGATTTAAGTTGTTTTTTTCAGAAGTGCTAAATTTTAAAATTTCGCTATCATTTAAGCTTAACAAAATGATTAAAAACATTTATACATGTTGATTAATAATCCTTTCCATTCTGGACACCAGTAAGCAGGTGCTTTGATAAAAAGTGAAGACACATATGAAATGCTGCATATGGCAGAGTCTGCACTGTTTGATAAGATATACAAAATCTTCAGGGACAGAAATATATTATAATTTAGAATTTTTGACCTGTGACCCCTTAAAATACAATATGGACAAAGTCATGCTTATTGTATCAATATGTATGGAAAAATCCAAAAGAATGAAAAGGGTTAAAGAAAAGAAGAGTCTCATTGAGACATTTTCAGTGAACATTACAAAAATGTTTTCATGGAGAAAGAAAGGGAAAATTTCTGTTTGAATTTTTTTTGTTAACTCTTTGCTTACTAGTGTCGTCTGCTGATAACCTTTGCAAACAGTTTAGACAGAGATTAGGCCCAAAAAAATGTTGGGCCTGATCTGGATCCAAACTGTTTGACACTCCTGAAAGAATTTAAAAAAAAAAATTGATTTGAAAAAAATCAGCAGCCGACAAATAAGCTTGCAAAATTACCTTGTAGACAAAGAGTTAGGGGCTATGATGTACATATCACATTACTACTGTAGTGACCACCTAAAGTGTAGTGATACTGGGACAAATTTCTTGTCAGAACAAAATGCTTACTTAATTTTTCAGAATAAAATAGTGCAGGTCTATAATTGACTGCTGATTTAGAACAGCCTTATTCACGCTAGAGAACCTCTGTACTCGAAAAGCGCAGTCATCGCGTGGTGTTCGCAGTCGACGGGTGCACAAAATATACTATTTTGGTTTACTGTGATCCATTCTACGAGCCAGTTCTTTACAACTTTCAATTTTCACAATGTTTTTTCATTTGGAATTATTGCTTAGATATTGTAGTCCATTCTGGCCCAATAAGAGCTTTTAAATTTTAAAACCAGCAGAGTACCAGTCAGTTTCTGGCTAGTCAATGGGATTTTATGTGCCTGAAATGTGTTCAATGACTAATAAATGTGCCATTTAAGTCATCAATTATCATGTTATGTCATCAAATAATAAAGAATATGTATAAGTGGAGGACTAGAAAGTTTGAAATGTTTCTGTTTATTATTTGCGAAGTGGCAAGCCTTTTTTCTTCTGTACGCAAATTTTGAGTAGTCAAGTGGACTGTCCCATATGTCGAGTGCCTAAATATTTACTTTGTACGCATTCGTCAAGCTGTATCTGGACGCAGTCGATGGGAGCACGAGCGGTTTTAACAAAGCCAGAGCGACTGAACTGCTGTTTATTTGTCTCCAGCGATGCCAAACCGTCTCGGCAACCATTTCAAAGCAATGCCAATACATAAAACAAGCTGTGCCACACTCTCTTATAACCATTGCAAGGTTTGCTACTTAATTGATCACTGCTGGACAAGACATGCATTTTGGTGCATAAAATAACCAGGGTCACTGAGTGATACGAAGATCAAGGTTACAACTTTACGGATTTCATATAAAAAAAAAGAAGATATATGCGCATTACAGAATCATAAAAATCAATGTGGCATAGTGCGTGCTTGAGGAGTATGCCCAGGACAACAATGACACTTCATATATCTCTGCTGCATACTTTTCTGCAAATGTGGTGTTGTTCATGGTATGGGGTCACACATTACAGTGTATGTTTGAAGAGTATGAAATGCATGTTTTGACGTACATGCTGTCAGTGCTTCAGAGACACAATTTAGTATGACGTGTTGACAGACGGATGAACAGACACACAAACTGGTGAATGGTTTGAAAATTGGAACGCTCATGAGACCCTCCTAGGGGGATAACCGTTCCCTTGTTCCCCTGAAATAAATAGGCTTGTTTCCCTGTTCCCCAAGAATCGAAAATTGTTTTCTTATGTCCCATGTTCCCCAATATTGCCTTTGTACCCTGTTCCACTCAAAATTTGACCTTTTTTCCCTATTCCCCTGGAATAAATGTCATTTTGCCTGTTTTCCAAAACCCCTGGGAGGGACTCCATTATGTGAATGTCATATTTAGCATTATGCTTACCACGTAGAATAAAACAGAGGCCAATAGATGGTCGATCTGCGAATAAACGGATGGTCGAACGAAAGCTTGAAATTGCAACACGATCTGGATCTGAAGAGAGAGCTGGTTGCTTTGCTTAGTTTGTCTTCCTGGTGTTTTGTGATGGTTGTATGGCTCTTCCTCGCGGTGCCATGGGTTTGTCTTCGGTTTGTGATTGTGGTATTTTCTGATAATGCTCTCTTATTTTGAAAAAAACAACAACCTTGGAGCCTGATCTGGATCCGAACTGTTCGAGCCTGTACCCAGTAAGTACCTATTATATTAGAAATCAGGCAACTGGCGTTTCGCTGGCCCGTGATGGGATGTTGGCTCGACATAGCTGTAATCTGGTTATGAGGACAGAACAGTATGCGGAAAAAAAGAATCAGCATGCAAAACGTTAAAATGTATTTCTGGAGGCATTTTAAAATGAAAATGTCTGAGAATGATCATACAAACAGTTTAGACACAGATCAGGCTCAGCAAAACGTCTGGCAGGACCCGTAAGATTTAAACAATGTTTAGGACAAAAAAAACGTTACTCAGAAATCAAAACGTTGCTATATTTGGAACACGATGATACGTGTTGGGTATATGACGTAACTTACGACCACTTTTGCAGTCTTCAGCAAGCTAAAATAATTCTGTTCAATTTGGCAATCAGTGAAGGCCGCGATGAATTGCCGCAAGCATAATACGACTTTTCATCAGGGTCTGCGCATTTTTCAGAGAAAAGCATTACATTTTGGATATAAACAAAACCCTAGAAGGCCGAACAAACGCTAATCACAATTTAACTTGTCTTGGAACATTTTAGAAATATTTTTGCAAACAGTGTGGGCTCAGTCTGATCTGGGTCAATACCGTTTGCCGCTCTACTGCCAGCAAAACTATTTAACGGTCGACCTCGGCAGATGATATGCCCAGCCAATATCCAATCTCGGGCCACTATCGGCCCGCCAGCGAAACGCCGTTCGGATGGCGTTTTGCTTGCGGCCGATAGTGGCCCGATTTTACGACATGCTTACTGGGTATTCGCAGGCTAATAAAAAGTTCTTCTGGCACTAAGACAGCACAGGAGATCTTGGACGAACAACCGAGGCTCATGCGAGCCTGTGTAACCGAGCATTCGCTGCTCGCATACTCAAAGCAGTTATGAAGATGCAATTTTTATCCCAAAAACAGGCCTATTCTCATTAGACAGCTATACATGTATGCATTAAATATAACTTCACACCAAGATCTCGTGTGCTTACCCATTTATACTGAAAAAGGAAAAATTGTAATGCGTTTTAAAGAACATTGGTTAATATTCTTGTTTATTTTATCCTCCGAAAAATTTGTTGAGATATTTGGCGTTGTCCATCCGCTGATACATTGCCATGTATCATTATGGGGATGAAACCGGTTCTGCGTGTGAATATTAGATTATGGTGTGGGTAGTTTGGCCTTACGGGGTTGAAAACTATTGTGGGATTAACCCATAATTTTACTACGATCACGGACCATTAGGAGCTCCAGATTGGAGAATAAGCCGAACTCCCGCAGTATGTTCAGATTTAATACATGTATGATTAACAAGTAGCAGCCAGAAATAACTCAATCCGCAATCACAGATCTTCCCATCATAGACTGTGACCCAGGGTGAGTGTGTGTGGTGTGTGGGGGGTACTCTCACTTTTTCTTCATACGTAGGATTGGGCCCAGCATCTACCGTGTGCCGCCAAAAAAAATTGGGAATATCAAGCACCCCGAAAAAATATTTGAATTTTTTGCCACGCAAAAATATTCTCATTCTGTATATTTACCTGAAGAAAAGCCCCTAAAATACATAGAAGAGACACCTAAAACTAGTCCAATTTTGTCGTGACCCCCCAAAATATCCTCAAAATCTTCATACCCCCAAAAATATCAATATTTCTGAACCCCCCCCCCCCCATAAAAAATTATGTAATTCAAAAATTTGAACAAAAAAATGCCCCGAGCCTACGCATGTATCAAACAGTATCACAGTACCCCCTCCCCCCCCCCCCTCTTTGTGGACCGTGATCACTTTGTGGCTGTAATTTAGCAATGGAATGCCAACAAATTTAACAAAATGCGAAAATATTTAGTTCAACGCGTCCTGACGCGTGGAGCTACCTAAGGTTTGTTCCGTTTTCCAGAAGTGAGATACTGGAAACTATACCTACAATTTTAAAGAGCTCATGACTTGTTACCCCCGTGTCGAACCGGCGCGAATTGGTCTATACCATGAAAGTGATTTTGACTGTCCGGGGAGCTAGTTGATACACTCTTTATATACATGTACAAGTGCCGCCTGCTGATAATCTTAGTAAACAGTTTGGACCCAGATCAGGTAAAATCAGCAGATGACAAAGAGCATAGAAAATATCCCAGCATGCAACGAGTTAAATCCACTGGCCATGGATTTGATAGGAAGATTGAACACGTCTGAATTTGTTAATGGGGGCATGCCACCTGCTAAGGTGTCATTGCGTTGGTCAGTTCAAGACTGTCGACGCATCTAGTTGGACTATAGAGGTCCAAATTTTGTTTCGAGTTTATCTTCATCCATACTTTGTGTATATTAGTAACAAAGCCCGATGCGAGTCTGCACAGGCTTGCCTGGGTTTTCGTTGGTCGAAAATGCAACACGTACCCCAAAACACATGTGCTGGCTCAAATGTAGCATGGACAACCCGCGACATATGCGTACAGTTCTCTTTTATCTAATCCAGACGACTGTGTACAGGAGCACCTGATCATTGGGCCAGAGCACCCGATATAGAGAAGTGTGCGTACAGTATTAAAATCTTGAATAACTTTCAAAATGCTCTTCCCACAGATTTCAAACTTTTGCACATTAAAGCCATGGTACTTAGCGTTTTATCTTAAGTAAGCATAAATTTCAGAATATAAACAAAAAAAATCTTTCATCCTTTATTTGGGGAAAAATCACCTTCTTCGTATAAATAAGGCGCTGTATTGACTATCGCTTAACCCACACACGTATTGTTACGCAGATACAAAGCTGGATATATTACTGACAATAAACAGCAAAAATACTCTCAGAAGTAAAATATTAAGAAAATTATTACGTTTTTCAACAGCAAGGTACACATAAACACGCCAATTTTTCCACCCGTCGACTGTGACCACCATGCGATGACTGCGCTGTTCGAGTACAGAGGTTCTCTAGCGTGTTATTGATAATCATAGGCCCAGTTAAGCATTATTTTTGAGAGTAAAAATGTCATTATTTTCTTACCCATCTATTTAGACATATGTTTTGGGTGCTCAAAAGAACCGTCTCATTGAGACTGTTCTTTGTAGCACCCACAACATATGTTTTGGTTGAGAAATAAGAAAATTGTTTTTCAATTACACATGCTCATCTTGAGGCCTGATAATACGCAAGAAAACCTGTCTTCGGGATTTCCGACAGTGAGATTCAAACCAGTCTGCTCAGCTACAGAGACTAGCTAGAAAGTTGAAATTTTGCTTGTAGCAAGTTTGGATGTGATACTTTCCAAAAAGCGAATAATGAAGGTGCTGATCAGACTGCCCAGATGCGCAGGCTGGTCTGAAACTTTGTTGTTCGCAACCCCGTGAAGATAGAGGCTCATATGCAGTTTGCATCCATAATGACTGTTTAGTTTTTTCTGATTGTTTATCTATGTGTGGTTCTGATGGTAGTATGTTAATCATTTAACCCTTTTATTATGAAAAGCCAGTGAACCGGAACAAACAGTGTATACCAAGATGAGATGATGCAATAAGTGAACCAAAACTTGGATGTTACAAAATTGGACATCATTTTGTGTTTCTACATATTATCAGTTAACCTGATACTGCTTTGATACAACCATACACATTTTAATATTTGTTACAATAAAGATTAATTTGATCAAAATTTTGTTCTCTTTAAAGTAGATTTAACATATGACGTTGTGTCTTGGGAGTGAAATAACGCCATGCAATAAAACTGATAAACCACTAGTGGTTTACAGATTTTCAGGGAACGTTATGACGTCCATAACAACATTGCGCACTTAATGACGAAATCTATCATTTTCACGCCAGAAATGAGATCTCAAAGTCTTCTTAATGTCATATGATAAATAGAATCTAACATTCATGCTCCTCAATTATTAAATTTATTTAACTTGTTGCAAAAAAGAGATAAAATTCTCGGCAAGCCTTGCATTTTTTCTCTTTTCCCAAACTCATTTCATAAATTCAATAAAACATGAGCACTCATGTAAGATCCTCTATGTACAAACGCTCCTATTGAATTCATCCCCAATAATGCTGATACTTGTTCACCTTTAAGTGCACACCGAATTCTTATTGGGTTTTAACTCGGTATAACTTCTGATTTCCGTGCAATTTCAAAATTAAAATGAGCCAGGACATGAGATTTCCAACAATGTGTAGACTCAGACGAGCCTGTGCAGCCTCCTTTTAAGCTTCGAAACTCCAAATGGTGTTCAGTCAGTAGCCTAACACTCTTAATATATTCAAGCAACTAGTAAAGACTCTGATCAGACTGCACCAATATGTGCAGGCTGATCTGAGGCTTTGCTGGTCGCACATACCACATTGTTGGAAATCTCATGCCGCGGCTCAAATGCAGTGTTTGCACGGACTTGAAAAGTACTTGAATTTAGAGGGCTTTCTTGAAAAGTCCTTGAAAATTAAATCTGCCTTTAAAAGTACTGGAAAATCACTCAAAATCCTTGAAAAGTCCTTGAATTCTACTATTTTCTGTAGGGCTTAGCACTGTTGATAGAGACCTAAATCAGTATAAAATTGCTGTGCCTTTACTTGGTGCAGCATATGCTGCCCCAAATATAGGCAAAACAATTTTATACTAATTTTCCAGTACTAATGTCTCATTATCTCAGTCTATCATTTCTGAAGTAGAATTTTTACACTTAGATCAGTATTTTTCATTAACTTTAAGTCCTTGAAAACTGTTGGAGAGGCTTTAGAAGTCCTTGAAATGTCCTTGAATTTTATTCATACATGCCTGTATGATCCCTGAAAAGGAATCATCATGTGGATGAAAAACAGCGTTGATCCTGATCAGCTGGCTTCAACAATTCTGGTAGGGTTGTGCATGTTGAATAGGAATTTACATTGCGATGATACGAATCATATATCCATAAAAACTTTCCTATCTCTTTGCCCCCTGGGAAATACTCTCAGAGTGTCAAACAGTTTTGATCCAGATCAGGACTGATGTTTTGTTGGGCCTGATATGGGTCCAAACTGTTTGCCAAAGTTATCAGCAGACGATACTATGAGATAAAGAGTTAAAGGCACATACTAGTATACAGCCATTCAGCAGTATAAGATGCTGTCTTTTTTTTGATGAAACACTTTCAGTACAAATATTTGTCACATGACATTGCATTGGGGAGTGATATAATGCCATGCAATAAAATCGATAAACAACTAGTGGTTTACAGTTCTAGTAACGTTGCGTAAAATATGGCAAATATTGATGTTTTCACGTCAAAATGCAGGTTTTAAGTAATTTTAATGTCCTGTGATAAATAGAATCTAACATTTATGCCGCTGTATTATTGAATTTATTAAATTTGTTGCGAAAAAGTGATAAAATGCTCGGCAAGCCTCACATTTTATTGCTTTTCCTCAACTCATTTAATAAATTAAAAAAACATGAGCACTCATGTAAAATCCTCTATTTCTGATATTATACTAGTGTTTGTCTCAAACAGCAATATCAGTAATACAGTAAAACCTGTCTTAAGCGGCCACTCAAAATAAGACCACAAATTGGTTTTCAAGACCAACTATCGCTTAATGCAGGTCAAAAGTATTGCAGAATGCTCCAAGGGCAATATTTTTGACCTTCATTAAGCTACCATTCGTCATTAAGATCTTTGTTTCATCTACTTTTGAGTGGCCGCTTAAGACAGGTTTGACTGTATTTGTACTGAAAGTGTTCCATCAAAGCCTGGTAATGCTATACATGTATGTGTGCAATAAAGACACAGCTCAGTCTGTACATATGCACAATTTTATTTGGAAATTATAAAATTATTTGACCCCTCCATATATACAATGGACCATTCCAAGTTTATTGTATCAAGAAGTAAGAATCCATTTGTCCACAAAGGGTTAAGAATGACCTGACACCTCAACAATATGTACTATTATCACCTGGGCTGGTCCAAAATATATGGGCCTCAATGCGACAAAACTTGTCTTCGGGGTTTCCGACAAAGCCAGACTCAAACCAGTCTCCTCAGCTACGGAGACTAGCTAGTAAATTGACAATTTGCTTGCAGCAAATTAAGACTTTCCAATAAGCTAATAACAAAGATGCTGATCAGACTGCGCTAATGCGCATGCTGGTCTGCTACTTTGTTGTTCTCAAACACTGAAGACAGGTTTTATCGCGTCCGGGCCCATATTGTAGCGAACTGTCTGCTATGTTTCAAATACAGGGGGTGCTAAAGGCTTGGTGGAAATCTTATTATTTGCTAACTTGAGGGGATCCAATTGTGTTTAATTCTGGGTACCAGATCCAAATTACTCGGACAGGAAAAGCACATGCATTAAAAGTAATCCAGGATCATAGGTTTAGATAAACAAAATTTTTCAGCGTAAAAATTGTAAATATTTTCTTACCTATACTTTTTAGCATATGTTTTGGTAGCTAAAAAGAACCGTCTCATTGAGACGGTTCTTTTGAGTACCCACAACATATGTTTTGGTTAAAAATAAGAAAATTATTTTTCTGGTACGCACACTTAACTTAAGTCCTTAGGATCAAACTGCTTTAGTAGAGCTGTCTGCATGAACATCTCTTTGCATTCTTCAGCAAAAAACTACTTGTAGGAAAATTCATTATAGAAATTCAGCATTTTAAGAGTTAGGATGTATGTGATTGTGCGCTTTCCGACTCCCATCAGGTTCCTTCAGTATTTAAATACTGGCTGATCTCTAGCTAAAGGACTTATACGTGGTGAATTATCAGGACTGGAGTTCGCTGATAGTCCTTTTGGACGATAGGATTGTTTGCTCTTAGGACTTAAGGACTTTCTAGGGGAGTTTTCATCGAGAGAATTAGAGGTACTAGTAGAATCGCCAAATATGTATGTAACAGTATGATGTCTGACATCTTGTCCGGGTTGGATGTTCTCTGACTTTTCAATTTTCTTTTTCATTTCTTTGCTAGGTTTCCTTGACAAGTTCTTGGGAGAGTTAGCTCCCTTACTACCTTGTTGCTCCCCTGCAGTACTAGACTTTCTTGACAATGACTGTTTTATAATTGGTTCCCCATCAGCACTAGACTTTCTTGACAATGACTGTTTTATAATTGGTTCCCCATCAGCACTAGACTTTCTTGACAATGACTGTTTTATAATCGGTTCCGTATCATTCCTCCGAAGACTTGTCCTATTCTTTTCTTTTAAAGAACCATGTTTAGTTTTACGCCAGTTTCTATTAGAAATGCTATCGGAATCTTCCTTACATGCGTTCATTTTCTTTATTTCTTGACTACCTGACCTACTGGTACCCAGTGCACCACATCTGTTCTGTAGTTCCTGAAGGGAAGTTTTTGTTAACATGGAGTATGACCTGACTAAAGGTCTTGTGCCATATTTTCCTTGTTCCGTATTTGTTGTAGGACGCTCCTTCAATGAACCTCCACGTCTGTTTGGAATGTGACATTCGTCTCCTTCAGCTGACTGTAGCTTCCTCTCCTTAGTTGAACAGAAGGAGTTTGAACGGTCACGTGGTGTCAACATTACAGAGCCGGAACTGATGTTGCTAAAGTCACCAAGAACATTTTGTTCACTTGATGATCGCCTTGCTGTATGGATCTGATCCAATCCTGGCTTTCGTGGCCTTCTAACTGACAAAATTGCTTCTGGGTCTCCTAACCACTCACTTCTCTGATCCCGGTACCTTGGCGTGTTTGATCCTGGAGTACCGGTAATGATCGATGAAGTGGACGGGTGAGAAAGTTGCAAGTGACCAGACAGTTCTTCATTATCACCAAAGTGTTTCAGAGATTCATTTGTCAGCTTTGTTGAATCTGAAATTAAAGCAACACCACCAGTTATATCTTTGAGAATGTTTAGTGGTTTGAGAGGAAACAAAATGAGCAGCCTCATGCCAAAACCAACAAAATAGCATGTGTGTCCAGTACAGACTCAGATCATCCTTGCCATCTGCTGAGTCTTTGCTGAGCACTCATGCCACTTCTTAATTTTTGTCACCAGGCAGCCCAAATTTCGACTACTGTAAATTCGGAAATTTTAGCAAGTGGTTTATTTTTGCGAAACTTTGGATATGCGAAGTTTCCTGAAAATAAAATTTTCGCAAAATGCAGAAATCGCTCTGTTTAAACTTGAAATTGTTAACACTTTGTAGGCATACAGTAAGTTTTAAGATTTGAATTACGAGAGTTCATGATTTTTGGAATTTTGAACTTTCACCCATGTATTCATATTAGAGGTTGTTCATCCTTCCATAAGTTGAATTGAGAAAAATGTTTTTGAAGGTTATTGAAGAAACCCATAGAGAGAAAGAAAAAGTCATTGACCAATGATAATTAGGTTATGAATAAGAACATGCTGTAGAGCAACAGTTCAGTAGCATTACAGTAAAACCTGTCTTAAGCGACCACTCAAAAAAGAAGACCAAACATTGTTTTTCAAGACCGATTATCGCTTAATGCAGGTCAAAAGTATTGCAGAATGCTCCAAGAGAATACATTCGACCTTCATTAGCGCTACCATTTGTCATTAAGATCTTTGTTTTGTCGGTTTTTGAGTGGCCGTTTAAGTCCGGGTTTACTGTATTTCATTTTACCATACCTACCTTGTTTTGAAGTTGATTTAGAAGGTAGAGCACCAAATTTGGGTATAATTGTGACTGGGTACGGGTTAGCTGATTTGTCGGATTCTTTTGGCTCAGAATATATGTCATCTTCACCCTCAGATTCTGTAATGATAAAAAACATTTAACCCTTTATGCACTAATGGATGCTTCCTTCTTGTGTGATACAATAAATTTGGGATGGTCCATTGTATATATCCAGAGGTCACAGGTTATATTTTTCAAATAAATTGTATTTCCTTCTCTGATGATCGCTTTAGTCTTGGAAAATAGTGTAGACCCTGATGAAATGCTTCATTATGCAGCATTTCATCTGGTTCTTCACGGTTTGCCAAAAAACACATTTAGGAGTCTATTTAACCCTTTACCTCATAGAGACACCTTTAAATGCTTTTGCGAATAGAGTAGACCCAAATCAGGCAGCTATTGTAAGAGCATTATGCAGCATTTCATCTGGGTCATCACTGTTTGCCAAAACACATTTAGGAGTCTATTTAACCCTTGTAAGAGCTGCCTGATCAGGGTCTACTCTGTTTGCATATGATTAGATATGATCCTACACTGGCGGACCTGACAAGTAATTTCTTTGTTCTGTGTACAAACGTGAAAGTTTATTTATATAATTATTCCTAGTGGGTGGAGCTTAACATGAATATTCATGAAGGAACGGGTTAATAAAAAGTTCACCGAATACATAGCATGTGTGGGAGCGCAGTGGCTCAGTGGTAGAGTACTTGTCTTGAGATAGAGAGGTTGCGGTTTCAAGCCTCACTGGCGTCCCTGCGTTGTGTCCTTGAGCAAGACACATTAATCCTTGCTTAGTACTGGTTCAACCCAGGAAGAACGTCCCAACATAACTGAAAAATTGTTGACTGGGAAGTAAAGAATCAAATCAAGCAAACAAACATACATAGCATATGTCTTATTCACCCTTATAAGCACATATGCACTTTATAGCTCACCTTAGCACAAAGTGCTCAAAGTTAGCTATTGGGGTCCGTCAATATTTGGCATCAGTTTTCGTGAGTGATCAACAATTTGCTTTATATGACAACTCCTTTTTAACTATATAAAATTAATAGTTCCCTGGGTGACCCTCTACCAAAAAAGCTAAAATTAATTTGATCAGTCTTCTATCAAAACAGTATGAATTTCGATTCATTGTTTGGATGAAAAAGATGGATTCTGATCAGTATGTTTCATCAATAGCCAGCCAATGGCGTAGCCAGAAAGCTGAAAAAGTTACGCACATCAAAGGGAGACTACGCCAACAAGTAGGGACTATCTTCAATTGCGTCCCTTTTCAAAATGGGAATGTCTCATAAAGGAAAGAATTTGCTCCCTCTAGAATTTGCTCCCAGAGGGAGCAAATTCTTTCCTTTAAGAGTAGTACCTTATGGAACATTATGTAATCTCCCTTGAATGAGTACTATTTTCATTACACATGTGAGTAACTGCGTAATGGGAGCTATGCCAATGTCAGCTGATGAAAATCTACAGTGTTCACAAAGACTGCATAGATTTTTTATAAAGTTATGCATATTGTGTGCTTATAAGGTCAAATAAGGTAAACTCTTTCAAAGTGAACAACATAAAGGTCTATGGTCTCAATTTGCATTTCATTATTGGGTAATACTAAGTACGTAGATCTGATTATTAATCTGATAAACTTTTGTTTTGACTTAATAAATCTAGCTTTACAAATTGTATTGTTGTTTACAAACAAAAATATTGAGTTTCTCTTGTCATACGTTCTCAGCTAGCGGCGACTTTTGTCGTCTGTAGACCGCCTAAGCAATCGGTTTGGATCTTGAGCCAAACATGTTTACACTCTGATAGTGTTTTAGAAGAATTGCTTGAAAAAGTTTGTTTTAACAGTTCAGCGGACAACATCAAAAGCATATAAAATTATCCAGCATGCAAAGAGCTGAAATAGTGAAAACATTAAGACAAAGGCAAAGTAACAAAGACCAATGGCCTTGACTGTTTATACACAGTGAACTCTTAAGCAGACGGTTATAGGGTGGAGAGAATTCCTAGTCTAAATGGGGTTCTTAACCCTTATCCTGCCAATACTTTTATCCTATATAGCCTTCTGCTCCCCCCTCAGCATGTGAGCTGTGACATGAGATTTCCAACGATGTGGCATTTTGACATGAATAGACTCAGACGAGCCTGTGCAGCCTTCTTTTAAGCTTAGAAACTCCAAATGATGTTCTGTCAGTAGTTAACACTCATGGAATATTCAAGTGACTAGCAAAGGCTCTGATCAGACTGCGCGTATGTGCAGGCTGGTCTGAGCCTTTGCTGGTCCCATATAGCACTTTGTTGGAAATCTCATGTCGCAGCTCATATATATTCAAATGCACTCCAAATTACTTTTATCATAGTAATAAACACATCAGATTGCTATATGGAGCAGTCTGATCAGGATACATAGATAACCAAAGTTTATAAGCAGATGAGAGAGCAGAAAACAAATGTTGTGAACTGTCGGAGAGGGGGTTAACCTTTAAAGTGCCAATCACGACTGCAGCAGACAACAAATAATTTGACAGCTTTCCTAATTTTCGAGAGAAATAAGGAATGATATTTCATGAGAATCGTCTGCCAGCACATGATTCTCATGAAAAATCATGCCATATTGGTAATTTTGAAAAAGCAGCAAAATTTGAAATTGTCGTCTGCTGCAAATTATAGGTGGCGCTTTAAGGGTTAAAGAAGATTTGAAAATGTCCATTGCTAGGTGGCGCTCTAAAGGGGTCAAAAAAGAGCAATAATACGAGTTAATGATGTTCAGACATAATATTAAGGTTGCGATGCAGAAGATCATCATGGTCTACTCATCGCAACCTTGATATCATGTCAACACAATCATTTTTTTTCAGTTTTAGAGATATCTTTATCAGCACAAAGCTGGGTTTAAGGTCAACATGGTCAAGTGACTAACAACAGGGTAGCATTAAACTGAAAAGCTTCATTTTATGTTTTATCAATTACATTTGTATTAAAGCAAAATCTTCGATCACATTTTTTCTCAAAGGTGGCTAAATGCTGTTAAGGACTTATGATCTTATCTCATATGCTTAAATTACCCTTTCTATCATACAAGACACCAACCAGGACTTATTGCATGTGATTTTATTACCCATGTTTTCATACAAGATACCAACTAGGACTTATCACATGTGCTTAAATCATACAAGACACCAACTAGGACTTATCACATGTGCTTTAATTACCCATGTAATCATAAAAGACACCAACCAGGACTTATCACATGTCATTCAATTACCAATGTTATCATACAAGACACAAACTAGGACTTATCTCTCGTGCTTTGATTATATTCATGTAATTATATAAGACACCAATCAGGACTTATCACATGTGCTTTAATTACCCTTGTAATCATACAAGACACCAACCAGGACTTATCACATGTGCTTTTATTACCCTTGTTATCATACAAGACACCAACCAGGACTTATAACATGTGCTTAAATTACCCTTGTAATCATACAAGACTCCAACCAGGACTTATCACATGTGCTTTAATTACCCTTGTTATCATACAAGGCACCAACCAGGACGTATAACATGTGCTTAAATTACCCTTGTAATCATACAAGACTCCAACCAGGACTTATCACATGTGCTTTAATTACCCTTGTTTTCACACAAGAGACGCCAATCAGAACTAATCATATATGCTTAAATTACCCTTGTAATCATACAAGACACCAACCAGGACTTATCACATGTGCTCTAATTATTACCCTTGTAATCATACAAGACTCCAACCAGGACTTATCACATGTGCTTAAATGACCCTTGTAATAATACAAGACACCAACCAGAACTTATCTAATGTGCTTAAATTACCCTTGTTATCATACAGGACACCAACCAGAATATTCACATGTGCTCAAATTAGGACCTTTTTTGCATCGTGACACCAACCAGGACTTATCACATGTGCTTAAATTACCTTGTAATCATACAAGTCACCAACCAGAACTTAACGAATGTGTTCAATTACCCTTGTAATAATACAAGACGCCAACCAGGACTTATCACATATGCTTAAATAACACTCGTTATTATACAAGACTCCAACCAGGGCTTATCATTTGTGCTTAAATTACTCTTGTAATCATACAAGGCACAAACCAGAACTTATTGTATGTGCTTTAATTACCCTTATAACCATACAAGGCATCAACCATAACTTATCACATGTGCTTTCATTACCCTTGTAATCGTACTAGACGCAAATTGGAGCTTTATCATACACATATGCTTTAATTACTCTTGTAATCATACAAGACACCAACCAGAACATATGACATGTGCTTTAATTACCCTTGTTATCATACAAGGCACCAACCAGGACTTATAACATGTGCTTTAATTACCCTTGTAATCATACAAGACACCAATCAGGACTTTTAAAATGTCCTTTACTTACTCTTTTAATCATACAAAACGCCGATCAGAACTTTTCACATATGCTTAATTACCCATTTTATCATTCAAGACACCAACCAGAACTTATCACATGTGCTTAAATTACCTTGTTATCGTACAAGACACCAACCAGAATTTTCACATGTGCTTAAATAAGGACCATTTTTATCATCGTGGCACCAACCAGGACTTATCACATATGCTTAAATTTCCTTGTAATCATACAAGACACCAATCAGGACTTATCGTATGTGCTTCAATTTCCCTTGTAATCATACAAGACACCAACCAGAACTTATCACATATGCTTAAATTACCCATTTTATCTCTCAAGACACCAACCAGAATTTTCACATGTGCTTAAATTAGGACCCTTTTTATCATCGTGACATAACCAGGACTTATCACATGTGCTTAAATTACCTTATAATCATACAAGACACCAAACAAGACTGATCGTATGTGCTTCAATTCCCGTTGTTATCATACAAGACACCAATCAGGACTTATCACATATGTTTTAATAATCTTGTAATCATACAAGACTCCAACCAGGGCTTATCATATGTGCTTAATTTACTCTTGTCATCATACAGGGCATCAACCAGAACTTATTGTATGTGCTTTTATTACCCTTATAATCATACAAGGCACCAACCATAACTTATCACACGTGCTTTAATTACCCTTGTTATCGTACAATACACCAACCAGGACTTATCACATGTTCTGTCATTACCCTTGTTATCATAAAAAGATAACAGAACTCGCATGTGCTTAAATTATTACCCTTTAAATCATATAAGACAACAACCAGAACTTATCACATGTGCTTTAATAACACTTGTTATCATACAAGACACCAACCAGGCTTTATCACATGTGCTTTAAATACCCTTGTAATCTAACAAGACGCCAACCAGGACTTATCACATGTGCTATAGTTACCCTTGTAATCATACAAGACACCAACCAAGACTAATTACATGTACTTAATCACCCTGTTTATCGTACAATACACCAACCAGGACTTAGATCACATGTTCTTTCCCCAGGGGGGGGTACTCTATTTTTTTCTGCATACGTAGGCTGGGACCCAGCATCTACCATTCACCCCAAAAAAATATCAGGAATTTCAAGCACCCCAAAAAAAATATTTGAAATTTTAGCAACCCAAAAAAATATCCCAATTCTGTACCTTACCCTTAAAAAAACCCCTAAATTGCATAGAAATGACCCTCAAACTAGCCCAATTTTGTGATGACCCCAAAGAAATATCCACAAAATCTTCATACCCCCAAAAAATATTCATTTTTCTGAAAACCCCAAAAAATATTGAAATTCAGAATTTTGAACCCCTAAAATGGGCAGAGCCTACGTATGTGTGAAAATATCAGATACCCCCCCCCCTTGGGTTCTTTCATTACCCTTAATATCAAACAGGAACTTATCACATGTGCTTTAATTACCCTTGTAATCTTATAGGACATCAACCAGATTTTATCACATATGCTTTTTTACCCTTGTTATCATACAAATCACCAACCAGGACTTATCACATGTGCTTTAATTACCCTTGTTATAATATAAGATACCAATCAGGACATATCACATGTGCTTTAATTACCCTTGCAATCATATAAGGCACCAACCAGAACTTATCACATGTTCTCATATTATTACCCTTGTAATCATACCAAACACCAACCAGAACGTATCACTCGTGCTCAAATTATCCTTGTCATCTTACAAGATACCAACCAGGACTAATCACATGTGCTTTAATTACCCTTGTTATCGTGCAAGACACCAACCAGGACTTATCACACGTGCTTTATCATACATAGCACCAGCAAGACCGTATCGCAAATGCTTAAATTATTACCCTTGTAATTATACAAGATAGTAACCAGAACTTATTACATGTGCTTTAATTTCTCTTGTAATCATATAAGACACCAACCAGAACTTATCACATGTGCTTTAATTACACTTGTAATCATACAAGGCACCAACCAGGCCTTATCGCTTGTGCTTTAATAAACTTTGTAATCATACAAGACATAACCAGAACTTATCACATGTGCTTTAATTTCCCTTGCTATCATACAAGGCACCAACCAGGCCTTATCGCTTGTGCTTTAATATACTTTGTTATCATACAAGACACCAACCAGAACTTATTAATTGTGCTTTGTTTTTTACCCTTGCTACCATACAATGCACCAACCAGGACTTATTGTATGTGGTTTAATTACCCTTGTTATCATGCAACACTCCAACCAAGACTTATCACATATGCTTTAATTACCCTTGTAATCATTCAAGACTCCAACCAGGGCTTATCATATGTGCTTAAATCTCTCTTGTAATCATACAAGGCATCAACCAGAACTTATCAATGTTCTGTCATTACCCTTGTTATCATACAATACACCAACCAGGACTTAGATCACATGTTCTGTCATTACCCTTGTTATCACACATGACACCAGCCAGAACGCACATGTGCTTAAATTATTACCCTTTATATCATATTAGACAATAACCAGAACTGATCAAATGTGCTTTAATTAACCTTGTAATCAATTAAGCACCAACCAGAACTTATCACATGTGCTCAAATTATTACCCTTGTAATCATACAAAACACCAACCAGAACTTATCATATGTGCTTAAATTATCCTTGCCATCATACAAGACACCAACTAGGACTTATCATATGTGCTTAATTGCTCTTGTTATCGTACAGGACACCAGCCAGGACTTATCACATGTGCTTTAATTACTCTTGTAATCATACAAGGTACCAGCCAGAACCTATCACACGTGCTTTAATTATTACCCATGTAATCATACAAGACAACAACCAGGACATTTCACTTGTGCTTAAATTACCCTTGTTATCATACAAGACACCAACCAGGACTTATCACATGTGGTTTTATTACCCTTTTTATCATACAAGACACCAACCAGGACTTATCACATGTGCTTAAATTATTACCGGTGTTTTCAAACAAGACACCAATCAGGACTTATCTCATGTGCTTTAATTACCCTTGTTATCATTAGGACTTATCATATGTGCTTAAATTATATCCTTTGTTATCATACTCGACACCAACCAGAACTTATCACATGTGCTCTGATTATTACCCTTGTAATCATAAAAGACACTAACGGGAACTTATCATATGTGCTTAAATTATCCTTGACATCATACAAGACACCAATCAGGACTTATCATATGTGCTTTAATTACCCTTGTTATCATATAAGACACCAACCAGGACTTATCACATGTGCTCTAATTATTACCCTTGTAATCATACAAAACACCAACCAGAACTTATTATATGTGCTTTAATTATCCTTGTCATCATACAAGACACCAACCAGGACTTATCACATTTGCTTTAATTAACCTTGTTATAATACAAGGCATCAGCGAGAACTTATTACATGAGCTCTAATTATTACCCTTGTAATCATACAAAACACCAACCAGAACTTATTATATGTGCTTTAATTATATTTGTCATCATACAAGACACCAACCAAGACTTATCACATGTTCTTTGATTAACCTTGCAATCATACAAGGCACCAGCGAGAACTTATCACATGTGCTGTAATTATTATCTTTGTAATCATACAAAACACCAACCAGAAGTTAATATATGTGCTTTAATTATCCTTGTCATCATACAAGACACCAACCAGGGCTTATCACGTGTGCATTTATTACCCTTGTTATCGTACAAGACACCAACCAGGACATCACATGTGCTTTAATTTCCCTTGTAATCATACAAGGCACCAGCCAGAACCTATCACATGTGCTTTAATTATTACCCTTGTAATCATACAAGACAGCAACCAGAACATATCATGTGTGCTTTAATTACTCTTGTAATCATATAAGACACCAACCAGAACTTATCACATGTGCTTTGATTACTCTTGTAATCATACAAGACACCAACCAGAACTTATCACATGTGCTTTGATTTCTCTTGTAATCATACAAGACACCAACCAGAACTTATCACATGTGTTTTGATTACTCTTGTAATCATACAAGACACCAACCAGAACTTATCACATGTGCTTTGATTACTCTTGTAATCATACAAGACACCAACCAGAACTTATCACATGTGCTTTAATTACCCTTGCACCAACCAGGACTTATCGCATGTGGTTTAATTACCTTGTTTTCATACAAGACACCAACCAGAACTTATCACCTGTGCTTTATTTATTACCCTTGCTACCATACAAGACACCAACCAGGACTTATTGTATGTGGTTAAATTACCCTTGTTATCATACAAGACGCCAACCAGGACTTATCACATTTGCTTAAATTACCTTTGTTATCGTACAAGATATCAACCAGGACTTAGATCAAATGTGCTTTCATTACCCTTGTTATCATACAGAACACCAGCAAGAACTTATCACATGTGCTTTAATTACCTGTTTTATCATACGACCACAGCTGGGACTTATAACATGTGCTTTAATTACCCCTGTGTTCATACAATATACCAACCAGATCTTATCACATGTGCTTTAATTTCCCTTTTTTATCATATAAGACACCAACCGGAAATTATCACATGTGCTTTAATTACCCTTTTAATCATACAAGACACCATCTAGGACTTATCACATGTGCTTTTATTACCCTTGTCATCATACAAGTCACCAACTGGGACTTATCTTATCCCATATCTTCTAGCTACCATTGTCATCATATAAGACCAACCAAGACCTATCTTATCACATGTCCTATAGTTACTCTTGTAACCAACAACACCAACAATAACCTATAATATCACATGTTCTATATCTATTCTTATTATCAGACAAGACCAACCAGGACTTATCTTATCACATGTGCTATAGCTAATGTTGTAATCATATACAATACCAACCAGGACTTATTGTATCACATGTGCTCTAGCTTCTCTTGTTATCATACAAGACCAACAAGGCCTATCTTATCACATGTCCTATAGCTACTCTTGTTATCATACAAGGTCAACAAGGACTTATCATATGTGCTTTAGCTACTCATGTTATCATACAAGGTCAACAAGGACTTATCATATGTGCTTTAGCTACTCATGTTATCATACAAGGTCAACAAGGACTTATCACATGTGCTTTAGCTACCCTTGTTATCATACAAGGTCAATAAGGACTTATCATATGTGCTTTAGCTACCCTTGTTATCATACAAGGTCAATAAGGACTTATCATATGTGCTGTGCTTTAGCTACTCATGTTATCATACAAGGTCAACAAGGACTTATCACATGTGCTTTAGCTACTCTTGTTATCATACAAGGTCAATAAGGACTTATCATATGTGCTGTGCTTTAGCTACTCATGTTATCATACAAGGTCAACAAGGACTTATCATATGTGCTTTAGCTACTCATGTTATCATACAAGGTCAACAAGGACTTATCACATGTGCTTTAGCTACTCTTGTTATCATACAAGGTCAACAAGGACTTATCATATGTGCTTTAGCTACTCTTGTTATCATACAAGGTCAACCAGGACTTATCACATGTGCTTTAGCTACTCATGTTATCATACAAGGTCAACAAGGACTTATCACATGTGCTTTAGCTACTCTTGTTATCATACAAGGTCAATAAGGACTTATCATATGTGCTTTAGCTACCCTTGTTATCATACAAGGTCAATAAGGACTTATCATATGTGCTGTGCTTTAGCTACTCATGTTATCATACAAGGTCAACAAGGACTTATCACATGTGCTTTAGCTACTCTTGTTATCATACAGTGCCAACAAGGACTTATCCCATGTGCAATAGCTACTCTTGTTATCATACAAGGTCAACAAGAACGTATCATGTGTGCTTTAGCTACCCTTGTTATCATACAAGGTCAATAAGGACTTATCATATGTCCTATAGCTACTCTCGTCATCTTACAACAAGGACCAGGTCTTATCACATGCACTATAACTACCCTTACTATCATACAAGACCAACCAGGACTTATCTTATCACTTGTGCTGTAGCTACTCTTGTTACCAAACAAGACCAGCCAGGACTTATCACATGTGATGTAGCTACTCTTGCTACCATAAAAGACCAGCCAGGTCTTATCACATGTGCTGTAGCTACTATTGTTACCATACAAGACCAGCCAGGACTTTTCTTATCACTGTGCTGTAGCTACTCCTGTTACCGAAACAAGACCAGCCAGGACTTATCTTATCACTGTGCTGTAGCTACTCCTGTTACAGAAACAAAACCAGCCAGGACTTATCTTATCACATGTGCTGTAGCTACTCTTGTTACCATAAAATACCAGCCAGGACTTATCTTATCACATGTGCTGTAGCTGCTCTTGTTACGATACAAGACCAGGCAGGACTTATCTTATCACATGTGCTGTAGCTTATCTTGTTGCCATACAAGATCAGCAAGGACTTATCTTGTCACATGTGCTGTAGTTGCTCTTATTATCATACAAGACCAGCCATGACTTAACTTATCTCATGTGGGGGAGCTACTCTTGTAACCATACAAGACCAGCCAGGACTTATCTTATCGCATGTGTTGTAGCTACTCTTGTTGCCATACAAGACCAGCCATGACTTATCTTATCGCATGTGATGTAGCTACTCTTGTTGCCATACAAGACCAGCTAGGACTTATCTTGTTACATGTGCTGTAGTTGCTCTTATAACCATACAAGACCAGCCAGGACTTATCTTATCTCATGTGGGGGAGCTACTCTTGGTACCATACAAGACCAGCCAGGACTTATCTTATCACTGTGCTGTAGCTACTCCTGTTACCGAAACAAGACCAGCCAGGACTTATCTTATCACTGTGCTGTAGCTACTCCTGTTACAGAAACAAAACCAGCCAGGACTTATCTTATCACATGTGCTGTAGCTACTCTTGTTACCATAAAATACCAGCCAGGACTTATCTTATCACATGTGCTGTAGCTGCTCTTGTTACGATACAAGACCAGGCAGGACTTATCTTATCACATGTGCTGTAGCTTATCTTGTTGCCATACAAGATCAGCAAGGACTTATCTTGTCACATGTGCTGTAGTTGCTCATATTATCATACAAGACCAGCCATGACTTAACTTATCTCATGTGGGGGAGCTACTCTTGTAACCATACAAGACCAGCCAGGACTTATCTTATCGCATGTGTTGTAGCTACTCTTGTTGCCATACAAGACCAGCCATGACTTATCTTATCGCATGTGATGTAGCTACTCTTGTTGCCATACAAGACCAGCTAGGACTTATCTTGTTACATGTGCTGTAGTTGCTCTTATAACCATACAAGACCAGCCAGGACTTATCTTATCTCATGTGGGGGAGCTACTCTTGGTACCATACAAGACCAGCCAGGACTTATCTTATCACATGAGTTGTAGCTACTCTTGTTACCATACAAAACAAGCCAGGACTCATATTGTCCCATGTGCTGTAGTTGCCCTGTTACCATACAAGACCAGCCAGGACTTATCTTATCTCATGTGGGGTAGCTACTCTTGTTACTATACAAGACAAGCCAGGACTTATCTTTCGCATGTGATGTAGCTACTCTTGTTACCATACAAAACAAGCCAGGACTCATCTTGTCCCATGTGCTGTAGTTGCTCTTGTTATCATACAAGACCAGTCAGGACTAATCTTATCACATGTGCTGTAGCTACTCTTTGTACCATACAAGACCAGCCAGGACTTATTACATGTGTTGTAGCTACTCTTGTTACCATACAAGACCAGCCAGGACTTATCACATGTGCTGTAGCTACTCTTTGTACCATACAAGACCAGCCAGGACTTATCACATGTGTTGTAGCTACTCTTGTTACCATACAAGACCAGCCAGGACTTATCTCATGTGGGGTAGCTACTCTTGTTACCATGCAAGACCAGCCAGGACTTATCTTGTCGCATGTGCTGTAGTTGCTCTTATTATCATACAAGACCAGTCATGACTTATCCATAGCATGTGTTGTAGCTACTCTTCTTACCACACAAGACCAGCCAGGACTTATCTTATCACATTTGCTGTAGCTACTCTTGCTATCATACAAGATCAACCAGAACTTATCCGATCGCATGTGCTGTACTTCTTGCCATACAAGATCAGCCAGGACTTATCTTGGCGCATGTTTTGTAGCTACTCCGTTTGGCCCAGTAGAAGGATTGTGCTACATACAATCCATGAAAGTAATGTACAAGGAGTACCTCTGAAGTTTTACGAATACCCTAAACATTACCATTCGGAACCCGGAAATATCTTTGTTTAGAAGTCAGCTGATCAGGATCTAGTCTAGCTCCTAGACCTTGATGTTTTTGTCAATTTTACTTTACGTTTCGTTCATTATAAATTGATTTCATATAGCCAGTCTCATCTCTTTCTCTCTTTTGGCACCTAATCACAAATATTGCTATCATAGAGGAAAGGGGGGGATAAAGAAATTATTATTTCAAAATGAAATTATCATTTATAAAAAAGAATATGATATCAGACTAGTAGCTAGTCCAATCAGGATCCACACTCTTTCCAATTTCTGCTTCAAAATAGAATCCTGCATGTTTAATGGAAAGAAAATGGAGAGGTGTGTAGTAGTATATTTTTTAAGGGCCTACGCATTCGTTTTGATTTACGATCATTTTTTTTTCGATGATTTATTAAGATCAGTTAATCTTTAACTCAATCTATAATTTCTTCATTGTGAGTTCTGTCAATTTACCTGTCAAATTTTTACATTTATCAACGCTAAAATTAATCGTGAGCTGAGATACAAAACTCAGAACATGCGCATCACACTGACTATAACCAAAATCTTTATATTGAAAAAACCCAGTGCAGATCTCTACAGTTTTTATTTAGCGAACAACATTGACGCTGAATAGTGTGCGCATTATTGACAAATGCGAGGTCATTTGTTTGCATTTTGCTAAAATAGATAAATTTTGTAATGACACAGCCCATTTATTATTAGATTATAAAGATTGAATTTCTGTATGTCAATTAAATCCAAGGTCTTTATTTAATTTGACAAAAAAACACTCTTACTGGAGATTGTGCCAGAACAATGCTTTCAAATCATTGTTTGCTTCTGTGTCCTATATTCAGAACACTACTAAACTACCCTGACAAAAACATACTGGATACCTATATATTTCCAGGCGCTATTTACCCATTCGCGGATCCAGAGGGTAGCAGAGGTTCGCCCTCCGACCCCCTCGAGAAACAATTGGACCCTCTCAAGGAAGGTCCGTACGACCCTTTGTGAAATACGTTGATGACTCACCCCCCCCCCCCCACCCCCACAAAAAAAAGTAAAAAAAAGTAATAACACAAATAAATAAATTAAAAAACGTCAGGATCCCCCCACCCCGCGACGGAATTATCTGCATCCGCCCATGTTAGCCTTACCCGAGGATCTACAAAAAGTAGACTCGGTCCGACTCTTCTCCCGAGTTAACATTTGCTTCCGAAGAAAATAGCTTGTGGCAAAATAACTATCATTTAAAGGAGACAATGAACCACGCAGCTGGTTTACAGGTTCAAACTATGCAAATGATTAAACCAGAAATAGGTATTTTATGTTGCTCGAACAGCCCTCTGATCACTTTTCGGTAATAAAGACATACTTCGGTCCTTTCAGATACCCAAACTTCTCTTGAACTACTCCTTATCTTCATAAATAACACTTGCACATCAGAATATTCATTATATTCAATGTAAGCCACCAAACATTTGCGAAAGATGGTGCACCATAACAAAGGAGTTTTTTTTCGAAGCAATAATCTATATTGAGTTTTATTTCCCACCAAACACGTCATTTGCTGTGGTCGTATTAGGTGATTCCGCTATCCCTGACCCAAGAGCAAGGGGGAATTCCAAAGACGGCATTAGTTACGAAACATATGGACAGTTAATTTCAGAAACACTTTCAACAAACCCTTTTACTCTATCAAGATGTTCCTCTAAGATATGTTTTTGCCATACATTTTCGTGCTTTCACCGCCAGTTATTTTTTAAGCTTCGAAAGGCTTTTTAAAGATGATATTATATAATCCACTCATTGGAGATGAGACCTTTGAATTAATAAAGGAAGTGCCATTTTGTCTGAAAAAGAAAAAAATGGTATAATGACCTTCATAAACCTAATAAAACATTCCATGTACTTGCAAATTTAACGCGACGTCTGATTGGATAACGTCATAATTTTGCGACAGTAAACTGTAGTCTGGTACCCCGAGTTAAATTCATAAAATGTGCCCAAAATAGACACGAGTCGTGGAGGCAGGGCACCAGTCTATATAACGTCGCTTTTAATTGGCAGACAAGTGGATATATGTAGCTGCCCAGTGGTTTTATCGTGGCCGCCGCTGGCTGTAGGCGCAACATACACTACATTTTTTTAGGAAGGGGGGGGGGGGGGGTCGAAAATTGTTAATTACGTAGAATTATTAAAATAAAATATTTGGGGATATAGATATACGTTCAGAAATAACGTTTTATGCCGCAGTATGTACCATGTGGGGAATCATGGCCAGAAATCACGTTTTACGGTTCCGCTCGCGCGTCGCCTCAAATGCCTAACGGAATTTCCAATCCGTATCGATTGGACAGATCCAGTCGAATTTAGAGGTTGTTGGGTAGTAAGTTTCAATTTCATTACAATTTTAAAAAGTACATTCTGTAAGCAAACAGTGCAGAGCCGATCTGGTTCTGCACTGTTTGTCGAGACCTTAGATGTCACTTTCGACAATTGTTCAGTCTTTTACCAATGCTTAGTGCATGAATGCATACTTGAATCAGCGACAGGGGAATTGAGATGGCGCGGATTTGGTCATCATAAAAATAAACATTTCCCTCCAAATGTCGACATCTGCAAAGACTTCAGATGGCGCTGTAAAGATGAAATCTTACCTGACGATATGTCGTCTCCCAGAAGTGTCGTCTGCTGATGGTGATGTAGACGAAGCAGAAGATGCTTCATTTCTGTCTCGTCACGTGAGTTCTGTCTTGTAAATGCCTTCTTCTCCGTTTCGATATGTTTTGTTATTTTGCTGAACACAAGCGACTCCAGTGCGTTCCGTTGCACCATATCTTTAAGATGGGTCTTCTCGATCGGTCCGCCTTCATGACGTAACGCTTCCTCGGATGACGTTATCATAATCTTATTTTCTGTGTTTTCTCTAAGGTTTAACTTGTGATACAAGCCTCTTTAAGTTTAATGCACTGCATTCTTTCTGTTTTGAGCACACATTTCTGATTTTTTAAGTTATCACCATAATCCTTTATTAGGTTCTTAAAGGCAACCTTTTTCCGGATTATTTTCAGTTTTGAAATGTTTTTTTTTTTTTTTTTTTTTTTTATTTATCACCTTATTTGCTTAACACAATGCTGAAGTATACATTTGTTTGCAAGTATAAATTTGTTTGCACAATCCCTCGCACAATCCACTTATTGCCAGCCTCTTTTGCTGTAACTCCTTGTATTTTCTTTCACATTCCTTTTTGTAGCTTTGACTTTCACTTGTAAATAATGTCAACCGACCACACCTGCAAGATGGAAGGATAATCTTTAAAAATAAAACTGCAAGATTTATTATATTTTAATCGTTTGAACCTAGTACTCCAACATGTGAAATACAACACCGAAATTAAAATCGACAATTGGTTTTGCTAATTTAGTAAAGTTCGTAAGGAAAGTAATTTGAGATTCTTTATCTTACACTATATCTACCTTTATTTAGTTCAGTCGAAAACAAGAACTGATATATGAATTAGTCAAACAAGTGATGCGAAAACACACACACGCATGCACGCACGCACACGCACGCACACGCACGCACGCACACGTACGCTTCAATCCTGAAGAATTGATATATCGTAAAAATGGTCACCATTTTCGTGTTCATATTCTATTCAAACTTGAATATGAGCACTTGCTCTTTCTATTCTTCTTGAATTTTGGTGCCATACGAGACCTGTTTCATGTTTATTTGAACAAATTTGAATTTCACTTTTTGCAGTTGCATATAAATAAAACAATCAAATTTTGCTATTTCGTGCATAACGGACGTGTCCCTGGTATTGCCAAGTAGACAACTTGGTAATTGAAAGCGAAACCATAACACGGCAGCCCTAAATACACCCACCCCCCTTTCACTGATTTTAAGAGCTAAAACGGGTGTATCTTATAAGAAAATACATATTTAATTGTGAGATTTCCTTTTAAGTTTAGAGGAACACTCAGTCTATTTTTCAAATGAGAAACAGCCTACGTGTGCCTATTTTTGCTTAGAAGCTGGGCTTAATAAGTTCTTCCATACAAGTGCCCAAATAGGTATCCCATGTATAAAATGTGTCTTGGAAGAATTTTGGACAACATATTCTCAAAACTCACAACCGACTCAATTTCTTAGATATTTTAAGTATCTATCGCCGATAAAACTGATCACCAAATATTGCAATTGAGTATTTTGCGTACAATTTAGTGTTGCTATGGAAACTGTAAACCCTAAAATTTGATGTTCAAGTCGCTTCCAAAAAGTAAATATCTAACTGAAATGCTTTATTTTCTAACAGAACACACTTTAATCATTTATGTACAACATATAAAAGGCTCCAAGAGAAAAAACTTCATATCTTTTAGAGAAGTTGTTCGAGAAAGATTTAGTACATGTCGTTTCAGACAGCGTCTTTAAACGCTTAAAATTTGACTACTCATCTTCAGAGACTGTTTCAAACCAGAAAATAAAAAATAAGAGCTGTTTTTTGATGACTGCGTGTTCCTGGAGATCAGACTAACCCATGAAAATCAATTATTACCAAATATAACAAGAAATAAATGAGTAACGGCATTTTCAAATTTGTTCAAATAAACATGAAACACCTCTTGTAGTTATGTCTCTCAGTATACGAAGTCTTACATTTTGTATAGTCACGCTGAAACTTATTTTAGATACACACAAACTATTTTGTCCTTTATTTTAAGGTTCCTTTACAAATATATTTTAACTCAAATTTGCTATAGCTTATGCAAACGATGCATTAGTAATTTTACTTTGTTTGAGGTGATTGACCTCTTTCATCTTATCAGAATGCCTTGATGAAGTTAAATTCGATGTGAAACGTGTTTTATCTGAATCACTATATTTTAATGAGCACATGCCATTTTGGTACTTGTATCATATGCACAAAAAGCTCCTTTAAACGCCCATGCTGACTAAACCAAATGGAGATAGATGTCTTAATTTTGATCTAGGTCCTAGTATACATCGAACGTTTGTGTATGCGAGCAGCGAAAGCTCTGGCGAGTCGGCACATTTGTGAAGGCTCGCTTTGGCCTTCGTAGCTTGACAATGCGATAAGTACCAACAGCTCATGTGCTTGGTCAATAAAACACCTGCCCCTGAAAAACTGCTACCACAATTTGACTGTACGACGTGCCAAGAAATGTTGTAGAAGGCTAATCCTAACTCTTTATGAAGTCAAACCTTTTCAGGCATGAAACTTTTGTGAACTGAATTTTCAAATATTTAGCTTCTCAATTAAAATATCAGATTTTGAGTCTCAGACACTACCGAAAATTTGATGACAGAATTTAAGCCAGTTCCTTGATACTTTTGAAGACATTTCATCAAGACATTTTTATTATGCTCAATGACATATGGCTAGAAAATATTAGATGATTAGTATAAATAATAATGGATGATTTGATGTAGACTGACTCCCCTCATATGTTCCATATTTGCCAATAGATATCATGTCCTATAACCTATTCTTTTTTTTCTTGTAATAGTTACTTCTCTCCTTGTGCTCAGAACACAAACTCAGCCATTTGAAGCTTGAACGCTATGTAAAGATGTGCATGTTTTACTAAACAAATGTTTAGCAGCTGAGAGCCAGGCTAGATTTGATGTAATAAGTAGAATAATGATTGAATGTGATCGTTACCATCATGGAAGATTGATAGAACATCTTCCCTGACAATTAGAGAATATTTTATTGTTGCGTTTAACTACTGGATCCTCAATAATGGTTGACTGGACTAGCCTTCTATAACATTTCTAGGCACCAAGATCAGTTGTTGATTTAAAAAGAATGTTTTTTATTACCTGATTAATATATATTAGGCATTCATGTTAAGGATACATGGGGCTAGGTTGATGTCATCTCATAGCTAGACATATATCTTATTTTAGATGTAGTTTGTCAACGATGAAAGCATTCCGTTTAAATACCCAAGCAGATTGATGGTAGGCATACCATATGTTTTTCCTTCATACCTTCTATGGGTTATGTTTTTATGTTTGGTGATATAAACGTATTTTTGCACAGACAATGTAATGGTGGCTTAATAGACATACGCCATGTGTATGTCCAATAACATCGAGGTGCAATAAATAATATGTATCTTAATTGACTTTATATCAGGCCTTTGTTTATCATATCATCAATAAATGAATAAGAATTGGGACATTCCATAAAATTACAATTTAAAATTTGTCAGTGAACTGACATCTATTCTGTTGGTGAACTATCTTGTCAGTGAATTGACTTGATTCTGCTTAAAAACAGTAGAAGTAGCGTAGTTTGCTGTTTGTTTGTCCGTCTGTCTGACTGCCTCTCTACATAGACATGTTATGACTCAGAATCGCCAAAGGCTTTGCTACTCCAACTACCCGTACAGAAATTATGCTCAAAATACTCATCCAGAAGCATTGCATAACTCGAAATACCCATCCACCTCAACTCGAAAAACGCCACAGTTTATACGCCCTGTAAGTGGAACTTTTGGTGTGCGTACAGTCTGGAAATGGCCATAAAACTGGGGTTAAGTTTAGAAATAGCAATATGTTTGGGATATATTAATTTTTCTCTTCATCTCACGGTTTTAACAAGTCGAAAATATGAAATAAATACCATCTTATCATGACAAAAATGTGAATGCAATGACCCAACTCCAGGCAAATTTTACTGAGCAACAGCCGTTTCAGCAGCATTTTTATTCATAACAGCAAAATAAAACATGTATAAACGGAAAATAAGAAACATTTAAAGAAAAAATCTATATTGGTAGCGGAATGCGCATTCTATCTGTTAAATCAAATAGACAAAATATGCATTTACCTAGCAAATTTCTTGATAAGTGTAGAGCAAATTGCATATTGTTTTCTCTTAAAGTCGAGTTCTAATTCTTAAAACATCTTCTGAACTAAAAAAGCATACTGTTTGCTAGAAATATTTCTAGCAAAACCACATCTTTTCCCCCATCCACCCACTCAACCCCTTTTAACTTCTCCCTAATTCAAACTGACATCATTTTGCCATCACTATGTTTGTATTTAATGTGTATTAGAGGATGCTTTTCACTAATTTATAGCAAGACTAGAAGAATTCAAATTAGTCATTTTTGTACATGTTTTAAGTTATCAAGACCAAATGTACATATATGCGCATGTACATTGTACATGTCCACTGTCTGGCATTGTGTGTATACTATCACTTAAACTATTACTCAGCATAAATGATCTGATTTGCTTTATAAGCGCAGTCTCAAACTCTCTCAAACTCGGAATAGTGCGGGGCTATTATTCTGCGAAGCAGTGCAGCGCATATACCTCAAAAGCAAAGTGCAAGAAATCGTATGGATCCAAGATATTTGTACCAAGACAGCCTCTCCATGGTCAGATGCATTGATCAGTTCGCACCATGGCCTTTCCAAGGTCAGGTCCGTGGATCCTATCAAAGGTATGAAGCAAATGAGGCCAGTGCTCCAGATAAACAACGTGATGATAAAGTCACCTAATACAATATTCAGAGACCGTTCTAGAAATACAGAACCAAATTAAATTCTTGTGTAGGAATCATAACAAAGAAATATGCCATTGAGTATGTGCATTTTCGCGAAGGCCAAATAAACAGACACCCATACAAAAATATTGTGTACACATTAATTTATATTTGTTTTGTTATTGTCTTAGTATTTGTCTATGAAAAGTGATGTATATATATATAAATTCCATTGGTATGTACATGTACTAATTTCCCTTGAAATAAAGTATGTTTCCGCAGGAGCCCCAACAATTGAGATACACCTTCTTTCATCCTAACTGCCATTAGGGCGTAACAAAACCACATGAGCCGCGACATGAGATTTCCAACAATGTGACATTTTGACATGAATAGACTCAGACGAGCCTGTGTATTCTCCTTTTGAGATGCTTTTCGTTAGTAGCTTAACAGTCACAGAATATTCAAGCGACAAGCAATGGCCTTTGCTGGTCGCACATACCACATTGTTGGAAATCTCACGTCGCGGCTCACATAATGCAAATAAAAAACATGAAATGCATTATCGTAATACTCTCAGTTGGCTGCATTACTATAATATGATCAATTGGCATGCTTTTTAACAAATAACAATTTTATTATGTTTTGTGCAATGGGCAGACATGCGAGTATACCCGTATTCTATAGCTATGCCATTTTACACAGATCAAAAATATACATGTATACGCTGGACTACGATTTAGCAGTCGATACAAAAAACACGTTTTCTATTATAGGCCTGCCCCATACGTCCCTTCTGCCAAAATACATATCGGATAATCGCATATGCACAAAACCATACTTTAAAAGCACATGTTTGCCTATCCAGTGGGTTATAGCTCTAAAGTTTGGTTTTAGCCTGCAGAGGCGGATCCAGGATTTCGGGAAAGGGGGTTCATATGTATAAAGGCGTGGGGTGGAGGTTTCTCTTTGCTAATTTTATCTAATCTTTCTCAAATATCCCATGGTATGAAATAATATGGTCTCACTGAGTGAGACCAAATTATTTCATTTTCATAGGATATTTAAAAATGGGGGGTGGGGTGGGGGGTCAACCGATCCCCTGAATCCCCTCTGGATCCGCCACTGCTGCCTTCATCTATTTCCATACATTGTGTATACGAGCAGTGACTTATCTAGGGAGATGGCGCGTATACACATGTCCGTCTGAGCATTCACTTTCTGCCATTGTGATAAAAAAGCAAGTGAGTATGACCAAGAAGTGGCATAATCACAGGCCACAGACCAACCAACGACACCCGGAGGCTAAGACAAAGAGCACTTAAAGCTTTACGTCAGCAAGAACATAACTAAAGAAAAGCAGCCAGCTTTCTCTTGCTCGGCGAGATGATTGCATATCCAGAAATGATACAAAGTAATACATTACAAAACAAGGATAAAGCGCAAAAAATAACCCCAAAATACACTGGTAGCAACAATAAACAATGGGTCAACAACAACATTGGAACCACCACGGATGCCTGCCGAATCTTTGGCCTAGATTCTGATATTTTTAAAACACAAAAATTGTTTAGCTCGCGTGGGGGTTTCTTATCTTAAAAGTGTATCACCACAGGGGTTCATCTACATGTACATTGTATATCTAATTTTCATAATATCAGTTACTGGTTCCAAAGACGACGAGGTTGTATGCTTAAGCCTAAAATAAATTTATGTTCTGTTCACTTTCCCAAAATAGGCTGAATATGAACACAGCAAAAATAGATTTTATTATTACGAGTACTTGGTATAAACTTGATTTCTTTGTATAATTACATAAAAGTAAAAATTACCTGCAAGAAAAATACTACTTGATTATATAAAACTTTCATGATTTTATTTAAGAAATAGATTCGCGCTCACAGTGATTTATTGCTTAATATATCACTGGCTAGAGGTCAGTCGGTGAAGTGGGTTAATCAAGAGCGCGACTGACATCTAGCCAGTGATGCATTAAGCAACGAATCACTGCGAGCGCGAATCTATTTCTTAAATAAAAACACTTACTTTTTATAATGTAGACTCACCGTGAGTATTGTAGGAAAATAAGAGCTATATAGCGAAATACGAAAAAGTCACTAACTTTTACAATATGTATGATTAGTACCAACTCTAAAATCAACTCGTATGCTGGCTCAGGCTTACGGTGTGCTTGGTACACAGTTGCGGATCCAGAGGAGTTTCAGGGGGTTTGCTTGAACCCCCTCCCCGCCTCCCGTTTTTAAATAAATGTATCCTATGAAAATGAAATAATTTGGTCTCATTGAGACCAAATCATTTCATTTTCATGGAATATTTGGAAAAAAATAGATAAAATCAGCAAAGCTACCCCCACTCCCACCTTTATACATATGAAAACCCTTTTCAGAAATCCTGGATCTGCCCCTGGTACATATTAGAAAACAAAATCTTTGAATGATTATTTTAAAATGTTACTTACTTTTCTGAAATGTATACCTGTAGCCTACAAAAGAGCTATACTAAAAAATCACTTGCTATTCCATGCGCGGATCCAGAAAGTTTTGCCAGAGGGGTCCAACTCTGACAACGTTTTTTTTTTTTTTTTTTTTTTTTTTGATGAGGGGAAAGCAAAGGATCAAAATAGCACTAAAAGCAGGCCATCATCGGTCCGCCAGTGAACCGCCATTTAATGGCGTTTCGCTGGCGGGCCGATGATGGCCCAACATTGAATGCTGGCTTGGTAGCTTTTTGTGATTTTCAGGGGGTCCGGACCAGTATTGCTAAGGAACCCTATATTTTTGTGATTTTTCAACTTGGGGGGGGGGGGGGGTCCGGACCCCCTGTCCCCCCTCTGGATTCACACATGTATTCTAATTTAGTCACTTACTTTTCTGAAATAAAAATCACTTGCTATTCTAATATAGTCACTGACTTTTCTTCTAATATAGGTTTATAACGGATATGGTATGAAATGCCTTTGAGGACAGCCTTCAAGATAACCAGGTTTAACGCACACAATCAATCCTTTATTAAACCTACTGTCACTTTTTCATTATTCATCTGAAGTACATCTATTCCTACATAAAGTGGATTGATTCAAATTTAAAAGCTAAATCGTACCGTTTGAAAAGCTACCATATCGAACTTTCGTTTGCATTTTAGTCACGTCAATAGAATACAATTCTTCAGTCTTTTCGCTCGGGAAAGGCTTAAGACCAGTCTACTTGGCTTTGTGACTAGCGATTATTAATATATAAGTTTTACTCACGACGTTTCGCATTTAAATTGTAGCCTATACGACTCCATTATAGATCCCTTTTCTGGAATAGAGTAAGTTTTAGTTAAGGCGTTGGTTGCACCTTTCTAGAATATAGAATTCAGGATTTGAATTTTGTTTTATTGTTTTGAAAATAAAAGTAGTTGTTTTGCATTTCTAAATACTACAAAAATAATAAGGTATTTAATTGTTAAAATCATATCTATGGCACAATAGCGAATCTGTTCTCGAAAAAAAAAACAGTTGTATTGAAAATGGAGACAACCACAGTTATATTGATATCTAGACTGGCCCAGGCTCATTGATATCCTGATCTGGAGCTTTGCTGTTCGCTGTGACAGAACTATTTTCAGGGAAAGTTGTACAGCTTTAAACATGAGACCACTTGAAATGTAAAGTGTTCACCCAAACTTAATTGCACCAATCTGTCTAGGAGATGCCATTAGTACAAAAATGCACATTTGTTTTTCAATCCGGGAGGTTGGTTTAAGCACTTGGTGTGAACTAACTCGCTAGTACAGTAGGTAACAAGTACCCGTTAAAACTTTTGATTTCATTATATTACTTTGTTATATCCGCTAATATTATTTTATTGGAAACAGAGTATTATCGTTTTAAGACACAGTCCACACTGTTCGCTAAGATGAAAGTAGTTTTATTTGGTAAAAATATGAGCCATTGCACGAGATTTCGTGGTACTTGTCGCACAATCGAACAACGATTGCTCAGGCGTGTCTGTGCATACGCTGCTCGTGTGCACGAAGTATGAACGTAGATGAAGGCTCAGACCAAAGTTTAAACCTGTAGCCTCGTTGGACACGTCGGAATCGGAACTGCCTCGGCCAATTCCGTGGAATCAGACCTCTGATGTACATCGAGGATCTAGTTTGATAACGTGATGCTGACGTCACAGAAACCATGCCAACACAATAACGAGTATAAATTAAATTTATGGTATACATAAACTTCATTTATTCTGCTGATTTAACTTTTTGGGTAATCAGAAAAATGGATTTTAATAGGGCTGAACCCACATGCTACAGAACTAATTTTCCTTACACCAGTTCCGGCTAACAAAATGGAGCTTTTTCGTACATAGTACTACGTGTGTGTACGTACATCCGAGGCTTGATTCGATTCACGAATTGTGCCGGACTTTTCATGTGCGTTTGTTAGAGGGATTTGCGCATATATGCGATAAGTACCGAGATCCCGTGAACTAGCCAAATAATTCTATTTTAAAATACACACTGGGTAGGCTGCAATCGAAAACGCTTTTAACAATCGACGAACACCGATCAAAAATGGATATAAACAGTGTTTTCGATTGTCATTTGTCGCCAGTCGGGCGACAAATGGCAGTCCAAAACTCTGTTTCTGACGATTTTTGATCTACGTTCGTCGCTAGTATCAACGTTTTCGATTGCCGCCTACCCGGTGTGAAATAGGTATTTTAAATTTTGTTATAAATGAATGATGCGTAATCAAAAAAAAATTAAGACAATGCATAGACGAGATGCTACAAAACGTGACAACTTGTCAAAGTGTACCCGAGTTTGCTCAGAAATTATGTTAATGGATAGAAATAAAACATCAATGGGAACTTTATTCTGTGGTCCCATACAGCTACTAATGGACCATTAATTTTTATTTAAACAAACCGAATGGAAGATTCCAGAAGTCGAAAATGGATTTCATCTCACAAAAGTAACAAAACTGACTCCTGGGGCCCTCTGTTTGTGTTCACTATTGTTTACAGCCGTTCGGGAGCTTTTAACACACTATTAAATGGTTTAAAACTTCATTGAAAAACAATTAACTTTTGAGTTACAAATCGATTTTCCATCAAAGCTTGCGTTTAATGGAAAGCTTCCAAAAATGTTTGTTTACAATGCTTGAGCCACGACATGTGAACTTTTGTTTGCGCCCTTGCGCAATGTTCACAATCACAGTCAGGTCAATGTTCGAGTACCTTGTTGGCTACCTTCGAATTGTAACTAAACGGACGGACAAGACCAAGCATCGAGGTTATAAAACTTTTGTCATGTTCAACTCGACAGAGCATGAAATTTATCCAACTCATAAATGTTAAAATGCCAATAATTGTTGGCATTTTAAAACAGAAAAGATAAAACATCTGAGAGTTAAAAAGCAAGAAAATGATATTTTTCAGCATTTTAGTTTTTGAAATTTGATGCTCATTTGTGTAGAGCATGAAAAAAGATTTATAACCTCGGGGCTAGGCTAAACAAATCATCACCTTTGTAATTAAGCAAACTGTGAGTATATAAAGCAGCATCGAATCAGGGTCTATACTATTTGGTAACAAACAATAATTAAACGCGTTGCATATCCTGGGGCCAATTTCATCAACGAGTTTACGACGTGTTTTTGTCTTAAAAACATCGTACGAAGTTCGTACGATAAAAATCGGGTTTCATCAAACTATTGAACTTTGCGAACTTCTTACTTTTTGTCGTATATTTAAGACAAATATTTAGGTGTCGCAGCTGACATCTTTGTCTTAAATATTACCAACTTACTACTTAGATACCAAGGCTGCTGCATTTCACACGATTCTAGAGATTGAAGAGCCAAAAATCGACAACGGTTTAATACCTTGAAAGTACTACAATCAATACCATCCTTTACATACCATATGGTTTACCAAAATGAGAAAATAAGACCCCCTTTCCTTGGTGATTATGCGTTATTTATTTGTCCATGTAACCTCTCGCACCCCTTTATACTGTCACCAAGACCACCATGCCGCCGGTACTATCGTGCCAACCAAGCGTGACAGTGACGTAATATTTTGTTTGCACTTGTTAAGTAAAAAAATAACTTGTTCACCCCATTTGAGCTAACGCGAATCAATAGATCACATGTGGATAAATCCTATCCTGCGGATAGGATTAATACACAAGTGATCTATCGATTCTAAGTCCCTGATTACTATGTAAACAAAACATGACGTTACTGTCACTCTTGGCTGACAGAACAGTAGCTGAATTTATTTATGCATAATCATCACGTCTTAGGGAAGGGATTCTGTAGTAAAACCAACAGGATATTTTATGTCACCATTGCTTCAAGGGGCGACAATGATGAGGGACTTTCGTCAATAACCATAAGTTCAACATTCGATAAAGTTTCAAAACGTATGTCTTGGTATGAGTATGTATATGTAGGAGCTGTTCACAAGAGCTTTCAGTAGAACTTTACATCTCCATGAAGGGACATACATCCAGGTCAGCACAACCTCAATTCCGAACGTATTACATGTTGCATTCTAGATTTTTACATTTTCGAAAAATTCGACTTGTTATCTCAAGCACCCGGGGTGTGATGTTTAACTTATTTAAGCCTTGCCTCCATTTTGTGGGATGTTGCAAACAGTGCAGATCCAAATCAGACGCCACATAACCACGGTGGCGTCGGATCAGGTTATGAGCTCGTCCAAAAGATTAAAATGGGAAACTCTATTCGACATGTATGGGTTAACATAAAGTGTGAAAACAAGCAATTTTCGGGATGCAGTTTCATGAAACATTACATGTACCATTTTTGTTATGAATACAATATGATCTGTCTCTTTTATGTTCAAATGATAATAGTTTGACCCTCTGAGGGATCTGTAATTGAGCATTACAGCAATCAATCATAGCCGAGACAACCGCCCATAATGCCCACGACTCTGGACCAAATTACGAGAGCATTACGAAATTTGTCGACAGTATAGGACTGGTTCTTGATGCTATCATTAATTCTGTGAATTGTATTTGTTAGATGGATGTTGAGGATATCAATTTCATAAAAAAATAATGAATTTGTATTATTATTTTTTATCTAGACATGGTTAGAAAAAAAACACACTTCATTTTCTAGTTCCTCTCAGTATATTTTGTGGTTTTAGATAATCTTACTGATTTGTGCCTTATTTATGATTTAGGGAAACCGTCAAAGAGTTTGGTTCCAGATCAGACCGACGGTTGACACAAGTATATGCACCGAGTTAAAGGGATTGATTTCTTAATGGGATATGCTGTCACCTGCTCGTCTTCTCACGCCGCGGGGGTCCAAGAATTTTTGACCGGAAAACTTCAAGTTTGCAAGGTTCTGGGAGGGGATCCATTACACTTGCTAATTTCTGTGGAAACCTATATAGCTTATGTTTTCAAGGGGATGGAGGTCCCGACCCCCTGCCTTCATTCGGATCCGCACATGCTTCTTCTTTAAAACTTTCTTGACATATCTATGTATTTTTCACTCTGTGTTAAACCTCTTAACACGGCTATATAAAGTCCGCACGTGACCAATCACATGATATTTGGAGACTGGAGTTAGGCAAAGTTAAAAATACAACGTTTTTAGTGAAACGCAAATTTTTGTTCTTGCGAACAATTTAAGATGTTTTGATGAAATTGACGTACGCACTTCTCAGAAAACAACGTACGCACAATTTAAGATATGTCGTACGAACTTTATTGATGAAATTGGCCCCTGGTCATACTCACTTTTTTAAAGTGTATTGTTATTTTGACTGCATCTCCAAAGATATTGGCTTCTTTGCAAACTTAACTTGTCTTTATATTGAATAGCATTAGATTATCTGCGGTAGCGAGCCCGACTGCAGATCCAGGGGTCGCGAGTTCGATCCCGGCCAGGGGCCAATTTCATCAATAAAGTTCGTACGATATATCTTAAATTGTGCGTACGTTGTTTTCTGAGAAGTGCGTACGTCAGTTTCATCAAAACATCTTCAATTGCTCGTAAGAACAAAAAATTGTGTTTCAATAAAAACGTCGTATTTTAAACCTTTACCTAACTCCAGTCATCAACTATCATGTGATTGGTCACGTGCGGACTGTATATAGCCGTGTAAAGTGGTTTAACACAGAGTGAAAACTACGTAGGTATGTGAAAGTAGTTTTTAAGATAAGATGAAGCATGTGCAGATCAGAAGGAAGGCAGGGGGTCCGGACCTCCATCCCCTTGAAAATCACAAGTTATATAGGTTTCTATAGAAATAAGCAAGTGGACCACCTTGAAAATGCTGGATCCCCCTCCCAGAACCTTGTAAACTTAAAATTTTCCAGACAAAAATTTCTGGACCCACGCATGAGAAGACGAGCAGGCGACAGCATACCCCATTAAGAAATCAATCCCTTTAACTCGGTGCATATACTTGTGTCAAACGTCGTTCTGATTCTAGAGCCAAACTCTTTGACACTTAGATGACGGGTTTCCCGAAATCATAAGAAACCATGTCCATGTAAGGCACAAATCAGTAAGATTACCTAAAATCACAAAATATACTGAGAGGAACTAGAAACAGAAGCTTTTTTTTCTAGCATGTCTGGATGAAAAATAATAATCCAAATTCATTATTTTTATGAAATCTTATAACCTCATCATCCATCTTACAAACACAATTCACTAAGCAGCGGATACAATACTGCCGACATATTTCTTATGTTCTCGAAATTTGGTCCTGAGTCTTGGTCATTATGCGCGGTTGTCTCGGCTTTCTTCACATCCCGATGATTGATTGTTGTAATGCTCCATTACAGATCCCTGAGAGGGACATACTATTATCATTTGAACATAAAAGAGATAGATCACATTGTATACATAACACAAATGGTACATGTAATGTTTCATGAAACTGAGTCCCGAAAATTACTCGTTTTCACACTTTATGTTAACCCATACATGTTGAATGGAGTTTCCTCACTTTAATCTTTTGGACGAGCTCATAACCTGATCTGACGCCACCGTGGTTATGTGGCGTCTGATCTGGGTCTACACTGTTTGCCAACGTCCCACAAAATGGAGGCTAGGCGTAAATGAGGTAAACAATACACCCGGGTGCTTGAGATAAGTCAAAATTTTCGAAAACGTAAAAATCTACAATGCAACTTGTAATACGGTTGGAACTGAGATTGTGCTAACCCGGATGTTTGTCCCTTCGTGGAGAATGTAAAATTTTACTGAATGCTCTTGTGAACAGCTCCCGCATATACATACTCATACAAAGACATACGTTTCGAAACTTTATCGAATGTAGAACGTATGGTTGTTTGACAAAAAACCCTTCATCATTGTCGTCCCTGGCAGTCATGCAAATGGACGATGACTTACCCGTACACTTGAATGTGTATATTAGTATGTTTAAGCAATGGTGACATGTCAAAAAGTACAATAATATCCTGTTGGTTTTACTACAAAAACCCTTCCCTTATGGTTATGCATAAATTCAGCTACTGACGGCATTGTGGCCATAGACGAATCTCTTGGTGACAGTATACAGCGTGGTAGGGGAAGGGGTGGGAGAGGTTACTTGGACAAATAAATAACTCATAAGCACCAAGGAAAGGGGGTCTTATTTTCTCATTTTGGTAAACCATATATACTCATGCTAAAAAAAAGAAGGCCACCCTGAGCTTTGTATAAGGTTCATTTACATTGCGTACGAATCCCGGGGTCACATATAGGCCACGCTATGTAGAGGAAGTCCCTCACCCACGTCTTCAAGTTTATCAGACTGCTGGAAACAATTTTCTCTTCCAGCAAGACAATGCCAGCATACCTGCAATATGGCAAGGAACTGTTTGCAAGCTGGTCATGCCATACCCCCTTGACTGGCCTTCTGGGTCCCGATCCATCTCCAATCGGCCACCCCTGGGATTCTCTAGGCCGGCAGGTACACGATTGTATCCCTTCCCAGCTGCCACATTTCCCGAATTCGAACACTAGTTGGTTGATCAATGGCAAAGTTTTCCACGATGGGGTGGGGTACAACCCCCGGCTTCTTTCAAGTATGAGCAAAAACCTCATAGAATGCATTCATAAAGGTGGTGGTCATACAAGATATGACTTACAATATTTAAATTTATAATCATAGCATGTTCATGCCTGTATTTACTTTCAACAAAATCGGTGAATTAGGGTGGCCTTCTTTTTATTAGCATGAGTAGGTGGTCTTAATTTTGGTACTTTCGAGGTATTTAAACCTTAGTATATTTTTTGCTCTTCAGCCTCTAGAATCGTGTGAAATGCAGCAGCCATGATAGCTAAGTAGTAAGTTAGTAATATTTAAGACAAAGATGTCAGCTGCGACACCTAAATATTTGTCTTAAATATACGACAAAAAGTAAGAAGTTCCCAAAGTTCACTAGGATGAAACCCGATTTTTAACGTACGAACTTCGTACGATGTTTTTAAGACAAAAACACGTCTTAAACTCGTTGATGAAATTGGCCCCAGGTCCCATACTTTCGTGGAGATTGATCATGAAATAATTTCTACGGTCGATCTCCTCCTTACGTTGATTCAAAAGTTACAAGCGAAAGTATGTGCACGAAGAACTGGTTAAACGCTAAGACGAGCTTGCCCAGGAAAAAAGTGTGGTTAGGTGAATTGACTGTCTCGACATGACCATAGCTGTTGACCGAGACATAAAACATAAAAACCAAACCAAAAACTAAACGTTAGAATCTCTGCTGACATTATGTCAGCCTCGTCTTAATGCATTCCAAAATCGGTGTATCTGATTGCCTTTGCCCCTACTTGATTGATTCGACTTTTTTTTCTTGAAATGTGTGTCTCCTCTACTTGACTGGATTGGCTTTGTCTGGAAAGTTAACTGAAATGACTTTGTCTTGAAAGGCGCTGGTTTCTATTTTTAACTGATTTGATATTTTTTGAATGGTATTGCTTCTTCAATAATGCTGAATCGAAGTTAAGCCCCGTTCTCACTGTCCCGGTTTAAGGTGCCGGTTCATCCCGGTTTGATGACCCGGGATTAACCGTGATGAACCGTGTCACAACCGTGGCGGCACCGTGGACAACCTTGGAGATCCGGGATGAACCGTGTTGAACCGTCTCATCTCCCCGGTGGTTTTGAAATGTTTAAAACAACCGGGACTCACCGGGAGTAACCGGGAAGGCTGTCAAATACCGTGATAAACCGGGAAGACGCCGGGAGCAACCGTGTCTCCACCGGGACGGCGTCGGGGCGATACCGGCGCAATCCGGGAACATTCGTATCTCCACCGTGATAACCCGTGCGGTTCCACTGCCTATGTATATGTAATAAAATGCAAAAAAAAAAAAATGAAAAGTCACTCCTGCTGTCCCTAAAATGAAAATGGATTCATCCAAATGATAAGGATGGGAAAGTCCATTCGTCACAAGTTGGTTAAATTGTCAGCAGTATAAATGTGCTCAATTACAAAGCTTATGAATAAATGCACTTATAGTTACTGAAGAGTCAAGCATATATGAGCCACGACATGAGATTTCCAACAATGTTGTATTTGCCATTAGCAAAGCCTCAGATCAGCCTGCGCCTAGGCGCAGTCTGATCAGACCCTTTGCTAGTCGCTTGATTATTCTATGACTGTTATAACTGGCTGAACAACTTTAAAGCTAAATTGGGAACTGCACAGGCTTGTCTGAGTCTACACTTCTCAAAATGTCACACTGTTGGAAATCACATGCCCCGCTCAAAGTGCTTATATATTTTTACGAAAAAGCAAGACAGTCTGTGCCTAAAATCACAATGTATCCTTAAAGTTAGGGAGTACTTAAGTTAAGTATTGATTTTCCAGGATGCGAAAAATAACGTTTCCAAACTGATTAAAACCTAAATAATTTCATTTTTTTTCTGTAGATCACAATGATATCTATGACCATGAGTACTGCATCGGTCTTGGCAATTTATTAAGCATTTAATGTACATGTTGAAGTATCAATACTTAAATGAAGTCTTCCTTAACTTTAAGGAGGCATTGTAATTCTGGGCCCAGATCAACAACATTTAAACCTCGTCGTAAGAAAACAGGTCTGCTTCTGCTTATTTGTCATGCAAATGAGCTGCGAGGTTACTAGGCATTTGCTTTCGCTACACAGATCATGATTCCTCTAGTAATTCGTATATGGCTGTGCAGTCCAATTTGTGTCATAACTGTTATGCGATAGAGACAGAAGAAAACTGATGTTACTCCACGTTTTATAGTGTTCCTAGACTGTCTATTAGTGTAGCTACACTGTCTTATAGTGTTCCTAGACTGTCTGTTAGCGTAACTAGATTGTTTATCAATGTAGCTACACTGTCTATTTGTTTTCATAGACGGTCTATTAGAGAAGCTACACTGTCTATTAGTGTTCATAGACTGTCTGTTAGTGTAGCTAGACTGTCTATTAATGTAGCTACACTGTCTTATAGTGTTCCTAGACTGTCTATTAGTGTAGCTAGATTGTCTATTAGTGCAGCTTCACTGTCTTATAGTGATCCTAGACTATCTATTAGTGTAGCTACACTGTCTATAAATGTAGCTACACTGTCTTATAGTGTTCCTAGACTGTCTATTAGTGTAGCTAGATTGTCTATTAGTGTAGCTACACTGTCTTATAGTGTTCCTAGACTGTCTATTAGTATAGCTAGACTGTCTTTTAGTGTAGCTACACTGTCTATTAGTGTTCATAGACTGTCTGTTAGTGTAGCTAGACTGTCTATTAGTGTAGCTACACTGTCTTATAGTGTTCTTAGACTGTCTATTAGTGTAGCTAGATTGTCTATTAGTGTAGCTACACTGTCTAATAGTGTTCCTAGACTGTCTACTAGTGTAGCCAGACTGTCTATTAGAGTAGCTACACTGTCTAATAGTGTTCCTAGACTGTCTATTAGTGTAGCTAGATTGTGTATCAATATAGCTACACTGTCTATTAGTTTTCATAGACGGTCTGTTAGTGTATCTAGACTGTCTACTAGTGTAGCTACATTGTCTATTGATGTTCCTAGACTGTCCGTTAGTGTAGCTAGATTGTGTATCAATGTAGCTACACTGTCTTTTAATTTTCTTATACTGTCTGTTAGTGTAGCTACACTGTCTAATAGTGTTCCTAGACTGTCTATTTAAGTAGCTAGATTGTCTATCAATATAGCTACACTGTCTATTATTTTTCCTATACTGTCTGTTAGTGTAGCTAGACTGTCTACTAGTGTAGCTACATTGTCTATTAGTGTTCCTAGACTGTCTATTAGTGTAGCTAGACTGTCTATTAGAGTAGCTAGATTGTCTATCAATATAGCTACACTGTCTATTACTTTTCCTATACTGTATGTTAGTGTAGCTAGACTGTCTACTAGTGTAGTTACATTGTCTATTGATGTTCCTAGACTGTCCGTTAGTGTAGCTAGATTGTCTATCAATGTAGCTACACTGTCTATTAGTTTTCTTATACTGTCTGTTAGAGTAGCTACACTGTCTATTTGTTTTCATCGACGGTCTATTAGTTAGCTACACTGTCTATTAGAGTTCATAGACTGTCTGTTAGTGTAGCTAGACTGTCTATTAGTGTAGCTACACTGTCTAATAGTGTTCCTAGACTGTCTATTAGTGTAGCTAGACTGTCTACTAGTGTAGCTACACTGTCTAATAGTGTTCCTAGACTGTCTATTAGTGTAGCTAGACTGTCTATTAGAGTAGCTACACTGTCTAATAGTGTTCCTTGACTGTCGATTAGTGTAGCTACACTGTCTAATAGTGTTCCTAGACTGTCTGTTAGCGTAACTAGATTGTTTATCAATGTAGCTACACTGTCTACTTGTTTTCATAGACGGTCTATTAGAGAAGCTACACTGTCTATTAGTGTTCATAGACTGTCTGTAAGTGTAGCTAGACTGTCTATTAATGTAGCTACACTGTCTTATAGTGTTCCTAGACTGTCTATGAGTGTAGCTAGATTGTCTATTAGTGTAGCTACACTGTCTTATAGTGTTCCTAGACTGTCTATTAGAGTAGCTAGACTGTCTATTAGTGTAGCCACACTGCCTATTAGTGTTCATATACTGTCTGTTAGTGTAGCTAGACTGTCTATTAGTGTAGCTACACTGTCTATTAGTGTTCATAGACTGTCTGTTAGTGTAGCTATACTGTCTACTAGTGTAGCTACATTTTCTATTGATGTTCCTAGACTGTCCGTTAGTGTAGTTAGATTGTCTATCAATGTAGCTACACTGTCTAGTAGTTATCTTATACTGTCTGTTAGAGTAGCTACACTGTCTATTTGTTTTCATCGACGGTCTATTAGTTAGCTACACTGTCTATTAGAGTTCATAGACTGTATGTTAGTGTAGATAGACTGTCTATTAGTGTAGCTACACTGTCTAATAGTGTTCCTTGACTGTCTGTTAGTGTAGCTAGACTGTCTACTAATGTAGCTACACTGTCTTATAGTGTTCCTAGACTGTCTATTAGTGTAGCTAGACTGTCTATTAGAGTAGCTACACTGTCTAATAGTGTTCCTAGACTGTCTATTAGTGTAGCTACACTGTCTCATAGTGTTCCTAGACTGTCTGTTAGCGTAACTAGATTGTTTATCAATGTAGCTACACTGTCTATTTGTTTTCATAGACTGTCTATTAGAGAAGCTACACTGTCTATAAGTGTTCATAGACTGTCTGTTAGTGTAGCTAGACTGTCTATTAATGTAGCTACACTGTCTTATAGTGTTCCTAGACTGTCTATTAGTGTAGCTAGATTGTCTATTAGTGTAGCTACATTGTCTATTAGTGTTCCTAGACTGTCTATTAGTGTAGCTAGACTGTCTATTAGAGTAGCTAGATTGTCTATCAATATAGCTACACTGTCTATTAGTTTTCCTATTCTGTATGTTAGTGTAGCTAGACTGTCTACTAGTGTAGCTACATTGTCTATTGATGTTCCTAGACTGTCCGTTAGTGTAGCTAGATTGTCTATCAATGTAGCTACACTGTCTATTAGTTTTCTTATACTGTCTGCTAGAGTAGCTACACTGTCTATTTGTTTTCATCGACGGTCTATTAGTTAGCTACACTGTCTATTAGAGTTCATAGACTGTCTGTTAGTGTAGCTAGACTGTCTATTAGTGTAGCTACACTGTCTAATAGTGTTCCTAGACTGTCTGTTAGTGTAGCTAGACTGTCTACTAGTGTAGCTACACTGTCTTATAGTGTTCCTAGACTGTCTATTAGTGTAGCTACACTGTCTATTAGTGTAGCTACACTTTCTAATAGTGTTCCTAGACTGTCTATTAGTGTAGCTAGACTGTCTAGTAGAGTAGCAACACTGTCTAATAGTGTTCCTAGACTGTCTATTAGTGTAGCTACACTGTCTAATAGTGTTCCTAGACTGTCTGTTAGCGTAACTAGATTGTTTATCAATGTAGCTACACTGTCTATTTGTTTTCATAGACGGTCTATTAGAGAAGCTACACTGTCTATTAGTGTTCATGGACTGTCTGTTAGTGTAGCTAGACTGTCTATTAATGTAGATACACTGTCTTATAGTGTTCCTAGACTGTCTATTAGTGTAGCTAGATTGTGTATTAGTGTAGCTACACTGTCTTATAGTGTTCCTAGACTGTCTATTAGTGTAGCTAGACTGTCTATTAGTGTAGCTACACTGTCTATTAGTGTTCATAGACTGTCTGTTAGTGTAGTTAGACTGTCTATTAGTGTAGCTACACTGTCTTATAGTGTTCTTAGACTGTCTTTTAGTGTAGCTAGATTGTCTATTAGTGTAGCTACACTGTCTAATAGTGTTCCTAGACTGTCTATTAGTGTAGCCAGACTGTCTATTAGAGTAGCTACACTGTCTAATAGTGTTCCTAGACTGTCTATTAGTGTAGCTTGATTGTGTATCAATATAGCTACACTGTCTATTAGTTTTCATAGACGGTCTGTTAGTGAAGCTAGAATGTCTACTAGTGTAGCTACATTGTCTATTGATGTTCCTAGACTGTCCGTTAGTGTAGCTAGATTGTCTATCAATGTAGCTACACTGTCTTTTAATTTTCTTATACTGTCTGTTAGTGTAGCTACACTGTCTAATACTGTTCCTAGACTGTCAATTAAAGTAGCTAGATTGTCTATCAATATAGCTACACTGTCTATTAGTTTTCCTATACTGTCTGTTAGTGTAGCTAGACTGTCTACTAGTGTAGCTACATTGTCTATTAGTGTTCTTAGACTGTCTATTAGTGTAGCTAGACTGTCTATTAGAGTAGCTAGATTGTCTATCAATATAGCTACACTGTCTATTACTTTTCCTATACTGTATGTTAGTGTAGCTAGACTGTCTACTAGTGTAGTTACATTGTCTATTGATGTTCCTAGACTGTCCGTTAGTGTAGCTAGATTGTCTATCTATTTGTTTTCATCGACGGTCTATTAGTTAGCTACACTGTCTATTAGAGTTCATAGACTGTCTGTTAGTGTAGCTAGACTGTCTATTAGTGTAGCTAAACTGTCTAATAGTGTTCCTAGACTGTCTATTAGTGTAGCTAGACTGTCTACTAGTGTAGCTACACTGTCTAATAGTGTTCCTTGACTGTCTATTAGTGTAGCTAGACTGTCTATTAGAGTAGCTACACTGTCTTATAGTGTTCCTAGACTGTCTATAAGTGAAGCTACACTGTCTAATAATGTTCCTAGACTGTCTGTTAGCGTAACTAGATTGTTTATCAATGTAGCTACACTGTCTATTTGTTTTCATAGACGGTCTATTAGAGAAGCTACACTGTCTATTAGTGTTCATAGACTGTCTGTTAGTGTAGCTAGACTGTCTATTAATGTAGCTACACTGTCTTATAGTGTTCCTAGACTGTCTATGAGTGTAGCTAGAATGTATATTAGTGTAGCTACACTGTCTTATAGTGTTCCTAGACTGTCTATTAGTGTAGCTAGAATGTATATTAGTGTAGCTACACTGTCTTATAGTGTTCCTAGACTGTCTATTAGTGTAGCTAGACTGTCTATTAGTGTAGCCACACTGCCTATTAGTGTTCATATACTGTCTGTTAGTGTAGCTAGACTGTCTATTAGTGTAGCTACACTGTCTTATAGTGTTCCTAGACTGTCTATTAGTGTAGCTAGATTGTCTATTAGTGTAGCTACACTGTCTTATAGTGTTCCCATATTGTCTATTAGTGTAGCTAGATTGTCTATTAGTGTAGCTACACTGTCTAATAGTGGTTCTAGACTGTCTATTAGTGTAGCTAGATTGTGTATCAATATAGCTACAATGTCTATTAGTTTTCATAGACGGTCTGTTAGTGTAGCTAGACTGTCTACTAGTGTAGCTACATTGTCTATTTATGTTCCTAGACTGTCCGTTAGTGTAGCTAGATTGTCTATCAATGTAGCTACACTGTCTTTTAATTTTCTTATACTGTCTGTTAGAGTAGCTACACTGTTTATTAGTGTTCATATACTGTCTGTTCGTGTAGCTACACTGTCTAATAGTGTTTCTAGACTGTCTATTAGTGTAGCTAGATTGTCTATCAATATAGCTACACTGTCTATTAGTTTTCCTATACTGTCTGTTAGTGTAGCTAGACTGTTTACTAGTGTAGCTACATTGTCTATTAGTGTTCCTAGACTGTCTATTAGTGTAGCTAGACTGTCTATTAGAGTAGCTAGATTGTCTATCAATATAGATACACTGTCTATTAGTTTTCCTATACTGTATGTTAGTGTAGCTAGACTGTCTACTAGTGTAGTTACATTGTCTATTGATGTTCCTAGACTGTCCGTTAGTGTAGCTAGATTGTCTATCAATGTAGCTACACTGTCTATTAGTTTTCTTATACTTTCTGTTAGAGTAGATACACTGTCTATTAGTGTTCATATACTGTCTGTTATTGTAGCTAGACTGTCTATCAGTGTAGCTACACTGTCTAATAGTGTTTCTAGACTGTCTATTGGTGTAGCTAGATTGTCCTAGACTGTCTATTAGTGTAGCTAGACTGTCTATTAGAGTAGCTACACTGTCTAATAGTGTTTCTAGACTGTCTATTAGTGTAGCTACACTGTCTAATAGTGTTTCTAGACTGTCTATTAGTGTAGCTAGACTGTCTACTAGTGTAGCTAGACTGTCTACTAGTGTAGCTACACTGTCTAATAGTGTTCCTAGACTGTCTATTAGTTTAGCTAGACTGTCTATAAGTGTAGCTAGACTGTCTACTAGTGTAGCTACACTGTCTAATAGTGTTCCTAGATTGTCTGTTAGCGTAACTAGATTGTTTATCAATGTAGCTACACTGTCTTTTAATTTTCTTATTATGTCTGTTAGAGTAGCTACACTGTCTATTAGTGTTCATATACTGTCTGTTCGTGTAGCTAGACTGTCTATTAGTGTAGCTACACTGTCTTAAAGTGTTCCTAGACTGTCTATTAGTGTAGCTAGATTGTCTATCAATATAGCTACACTGTCTATTAGTATTCCTATACTGTCTGTTAGTGTAGCTAGACTGTCTACTAGTGTAGCTACATTGTCTATTAGTGTTCCTTGACTGTCTATTAGTGTAGCTACACTGTCTATTAGTGTAGCTACACTGTCTAATAGTGTTCCTTGACTGTCTTTTAGTGTAGCTAGACTGTCTATTAGAGTAGCTACACTGTCTAATAGTGTTCCTAGACTGTCTATTAGTGTAGCTACACTGTCTAATAGTGTTCCTAGACTGTCTGTTAGCGTAACTAGATTGTTTATCAATGTAGCTACACTGTCTATTTGTTTTCATAGACGGTCTATTAGAGAAGCTATAGTGTCTATTAGTGTTCCTAGACTGTCTGTTAGTGTAGCTAGACTGTCTATTAATGTAGCTACACTGTCTTATAGTGTTCATAGACTGTCTATTAGTGTAGCTAGATTGTCTATTAGTGTAGCTACACTGTCTTATAGTGTTCATAGACTGTCTATTAGTGTAGCTAGACTGTCTATTAGTGTAGCTACACTGTGTAATAGTGTTCATAGACTGTCTGTTAGTGTAGCTAGACTGTCTATTAGTGTAGCTACACTATGTTATAGTGTTCCTAGACTGTCTATTAGTGTAGCTAGATTGTCTATTAGTGTAGCTACTCTGTCTAATAGTGTTCCTTGACTGTCTACTAGTGTAGCCAGACTGTCTATTAGAGTAGCTACACTGTCTGATAGTGTTCCTAGACTGTCTATTAGTGTATCTAGATTGTGTATCAATATAGCTACACTGTCTATTAGTTTTCATAGACGGTCTGTTAGTGTAGCTAGACTGTCTACTAGTGTAGCTACATTGTCTATTGATGTTCCTAGACTGTCCGTTAGTGTAGCTAGATTGTCTATCAATGTAGCTACACTGTCTTTTAATTTTCTTATACTGTCTATGAGTGTAGCTAGAATGTATATTAGTGTAGCTACACTGTCTTATAGTGTTCCTAGACTGTCTATGAGTGTAGCTAGAATGTATATTAGTGTAGCTACACTGTCTTATAGTGTTCCTAGACTGCCTATAAGTGTAGCTAGACTGTCTATTAGTGTAGCCACACTGCCTATTAGTGTTTATATACTGTCTGTTAGTGTAGCTAGACTGTCTATTAGTGTAGCTACACTGTCTTATAGTGTTCCTAGACTGTCTATTAGTGTAGCTTCACTGTCTAATAGTGTTCCTAGACTGTCTATTGGTGTAGCTAGACTGTCTATTAGAGTAGCTACACTGTCTAATAGTGTTCCTAGACTGTCTATTTGTGTAGCTACACTGTCTTATAGTGCTCCTAGACTGTCTGTAAGCGTAACTAGATTGTTTATCAATGTAGCTACACTGTCTATTTGTTTTCATAGACGGTCTATTAAAGGAGCAACACTGTCTATTAGTGTTCATAGACTGTCTGTTAGTGTAGCTAAACTGTCTATTAATGTAGGTACACTGTCTTATAGTGTTCATAGACTGTCTGTTAGTGTAGCTAGACTGTCTATTAGTGTAGCTACACTGTCTAATAGTGTTCCTAGACTGTCTGTTAGTGTAGCTAGACTGTCTACTAGTGTAGCTACACTGTCTTATAGTGTTCCTCAGCTGTCTTTTAGTGTAGCTACACTGTCTATTAGTGTAGCTACACTGTCTAATAGTGTTCCTAGACTGTCTATTAGTGTAGCTACACTGTCTAATAGTGTTACTAGACTGTCTGTTAGCGTAACTAGATTGTTTATCAATGTAGCTACACTGTCTATTTGTTTTCATAGACGGTCTATTAGAGAAGCTACACTGTCTATTAGTGTTCATAGACTGTCTGTTAGTGTAGCTAGACTGTCTATTAATGTATTTACACTGTCTTATTGTGTTCCTAGACTGTCTATTAGTGTAGCTAGATTGTCTATTAGTGTAGCTACACTGTCTTATAGTGTTCCTAGACGGTCTATTAGTGTAGCTAGACTGTCTTTTAGTGTAGCTACACTGTTTATTAGTGTTCATAGACTGTCTGTTAGTGTAGCTAGACTGTCTATTAGTGTAGCTACACTGTCTTATAGTGTTCCTAGACTGTCTATTAGTGTAGCTAGATTGTCTATTAGTGTAGCTACACTGTCTAATAGTGTTCCTAGACTGTCTACTAGTGAAGCCAGACTGTCTATTAGAGAAGCTACACTGTCTAATAGTGTTCCTAGACTGTCTATTAGTGTAGCTAGATTGTGTATCAATATAGCTACACTGTCTATTAGTTTTCATAGACGGTCTGTTAGTGTAGCTAGACTGTCTACTAGTGTAGCTACATTGTCTATTGATGTTCCTAGACTGTCCGTTAGTGTAGCTAGATTGTCTATCAATGTAGCTACACTGTCTTTTAATTTTCGTATACTGTCTGTTAGAGTAGCTAAACTGTCTATTAGTGTTCATATACTGTCTGTTCGTGTAGCTAGACTGTCTTTTAGTGTAGCTACACTGTCTAATAGTGTTCCTATACTGTCTATTAGTGTAGCTAGATTGTCTATCAATATAGCTACACTGGTTATTAGTTTTCCTATACTGTCTGTTAGTGTAGCTAGACTGTCTACTAGTGTAGCTACATTGTCTATTAGTGTTCCTAGACTGTCTTTTATTGTAGATAGACTGTCTATTAGAGTAACTAGATTGTCTATCAATGTAGCTACACTGTCTTTTAATTTTCTTATACTGTCTGTTAGAGTAGCTACACTGTATATTAGTGTTCATATACTGTCTGTTCGTGTAGCTAGACTGTCTATTAGTGTAGTTACACTGTCTAATAGTGTTCCTATACTGTCTGTTAGTGTAGCTAGACTGTCTACTAGTGTAGTTACATTGTCTATTAGTGTTCCTAGACAGTCTATTAGTGTAGCTAGACTGTCTATTAGAGTAGCTAGATTGTCTATCAATATAGCTACACTGTCTATCAATTTTCCAATACTGTATGTTAGTGTAGCTAGACTGTCTACTAGTGTAGCTACATTGTCTGTTGATGTTCCTAGACTGTCCATTAGTGTAGCTAGATTGTCTATCAATGTAGCTACACTGTCTATAAGTTTTCTTATACTGTCTGTTAGAGTAGCTACACTGTCTATTTGTTTTCATCGACGGTCTATAAGTTAGCTACATTGTCTATTAGAGTTCATAGACTGTCTGTTCGTGTAGCTAGACTGTCTATTAGTGTAGCTACACTGTCTAATAGTGTTCCTAGACTGTCTATTAGTGTAGCTAGACTGTCTACTAGTGTAGCTACACTGTCTTATAGTGTTCCTTGACTGTCTATTAGTGTAGCTAGACTGTCTATTAGTGTAGCTACACTGTCGAATAGTGTTCCTAGACTGTCTATTAGTGTAGCTAGACTGTCTATTAGAGTAGGTACACTGTCTTATAGTGTACTTAGAATGTCTATTAGTGTAGCTACACTGTCTAACAGTGTTCCTAGACAGTCCGTTAGTGTAGCAAGATTGTCTATCAATGTAGCTACACTGTCTTTTAATTTTCTTATACTGTCTGTTAGAGTAGCTACACTGTATATTAGTGTTCATATACTGTCTGTTCATGTAGCTAGACTGTCTATAAGTGTAGCTAAACTGTCTAATAGTGTTCCTAGACTATCTATTAGTGTAGCTAGATTGTCTATCAATATAGCTACACTGTCTATTAGTTTTCCTATACTGTCTGTTAGTGTAGCTAGACTGTCTACTAGTGTAGCTACATTGGCTTTTAGTGTTCCTAGACTGTCTATTAGTGTAGCTAGACTGTCTATTAGAGTAGCTAGATTGTCTATCAATATAGCTACACTGTCTATTAGTTTTCCTATACTGTATGTTAGTGTAGCTTGACTGTCTACTAGTGTAGCTACATTGTCTATTGATGTTCCTAGACTGTCCATTAGTGTAGCTAGATTGTCTATCAATGTAGCTACACTGTCTATAAGTTTTCTTATACTGTGTGTTAGAGTAGCTACACTGTCTATTTGTTTTCATCGACGGTCTATAAGTTAGCTACACTGTCTATTAGAGTTCATAGACTGTCTGTTCGTGTAGCTAGACTGTCTATTAGTGTGGCTTCACTGTCTAATAGTGTTCCTAGACTGTCTATTAGTGTAGCTAGACTGTCTACTTGTGTAGCTACACTGTCTTATAGTGTTCCTAGACTGTCTATTAGTGTAGCCAGACTGTCTATTAGTGTAGCTACACTGTCTAATAGTGTTCCTAGACTGTCTATTAGTGTAGCTAGACTGTCTATTAGAGTAGCTACACTGTCTAATAGTGTTTCTAGACTGTCTATTAGTGTAGCTACACTGTCTAACAGTGTTCCTAGACTGTCTGTTAGCGTAACTAGATTGTTTATCAATGTAGCTACACTGTCTATTTGTTTTCATAGACGGTCTATAAGAGAAGCTACACTGTCTATTAGTGTTCATAGACTGTCTGTTAGCTTAGCTAGACTTTCTATTAATGTAGCTACACTGTCTTATAGTGTTCCTAGACTGTTTATTAGTGTAGCTAGATTGTCTATTAGTGTAGCTACACTGTGTTAGAGTGTTCCTAGACTGTCTATTAGTTTAGCTAGACTGTCTATTAGTGTAGCTACACTGTCTATTAGTGTTCATAGACTGTCTGTTAGTGTAGCTAGACTGTCTATTAGTGTAGCTACACTGTCTTATAGTGTTCCTAGACTGTCTATTAGTTTAGCTAGATTGTCTTTTAGTGTAGCTACACTGTTTAATAGTGTTCCTAGACTGTCTACTAGTGTAGCTAGACTGTCTATTAGAGTAGCTACACTGTCTAATAGTGTTCCTAGACTGTCAATTAGTGTAGCTAGATTGTCTTTCAATATAGCTACACTGTCTATTCGTAATCATAGACGGTCTGTTAGTGTAGCTAGACTGTCTACAAGTGTAGCTACATTGTCTATTGATGTTCCTAGACTGTCCGTTAGTGAAGCTAGATTGTCTATCAATGTAGCTACACTGTCTATTAGTTTCTTACACTGTCTGTTAGAGTAGCTACACTGTCTATTAGTGTTCATATACTGTCTGTTAGTGTAGCTAGACTGTCTATCAGTGTATCTACACTGTCTAAAAGTGTTCCTAGACTGTCTATTAGTGTAGCTAGATTGTCTATTAGTGTAGCTACACTGTCTTATAGTGTTCCTAGACTGTCTATTAGTGTAGCTAGACTGTCTATTAGTGTAGCTACACTGTCTAATAGTGTTCCTAGACTGTCTACTAGTGTAGTTAGACTGTCTATTAGTGTAGCTACACTGTCTAATAGTGTTCCTAGCCTATCTATTAGTGTAGCTAGATTGTGTATCAATATAGCAACACTGTTTATTAGTTTTCATAGACGGTCTGTTAGTGTAGCTAATATGTCTACTAGTGTAGCTACATTGTCTATTGATGTTCCTAGACTGTCCGTTCGTGTAGCTAGATTGTCTATCAATGTAGCTACACTGTCTTTTAATTTTCTTATACTGTCTGTTAGAGTAGCTACACTGTCTATTAGTGTTCATTTCTGTCTGTTCGTGTAGCTAGAATGTCTATTAGTGTAGCTACACTGTCTAATAGTGTTCCTAGACTGTCTATTAAAGTATCTAGATTGTCTACTAATATAGCTACACTGTCTATTAGTTTTCCTATACTGTCTATTAGTGTAGCTGGACTGTCTAATAGTGATCCTAGACTGTCTGTTAGTGTAGCTAGACTGTCTACTAGTGTAGCTACTCTGTCTTATAGTGTTCCTAGACTGTCTATTAGTGTAGCTACACTGTCTATTAGTGTAGCTACACTGTCTATTAGTGTAGCTAGATTGTGTATCAATATAGCTACACTGTCTATTAGTTTTCATAGACGGTCTGTTAGTGTAGCTAGACTGTCTACTAGTGTAGCTACATTGTCTATTGATGTTCCTAGACTGTCCGTTAGTGTAGCTAGATTGTCTATCAATGTAGCTACACTGTCCTTTAATTTTCTTATACTGTCTGTTAGAGAAGCTACACTGTCTATTAGTGTTCATATACTGTCTGTTCGAGTAGCTATACTGTCTATTAGTGTAGCTACACTGTCTAATAGTGTTCCTAGACTGT